>CM038346.1:39460405-40847905 GCA_021464625.1 Proterorhinus semilunaris
AACATGACAAAAAAGCAAATGAAAATGACACAAAAATGACTCAAATGTGGTAACAAAAACAAAGACGTAGCTTAGATGAGTTTTGCAGGTCTTAGCTTTTAATTGAGACGACACACTGACATGCACAGTCTGTAAACTCCAGTCCAGATGCTTTTAGATTTGGGTAAAACTGCAAAAAATGTGCTCGTTTCAGGCGGGGGTTAATACAGTTCCGATCAAAAGTTTAAGACCAGTTGAAAAATTGTAAAAAAAAAAAAAAAAAAGGCGCATTTTGTCTGATTAGATCTTATCAAGGTTCCAAGTAAAACTAAGGGGGCGGGGCCTAAGCGAGGGGGAAGAAACCTCTCACAGAATCACAATTTTTCACTTTTTAGCTATACACTAAAACTATTAATCACACACAAATAAAGTCGAGCCAAAGCTCCTCCTGTGGTGTGTGTAATGGAATCCATGCTTCAGCTCCGGGCTCAGCATAATCCTGTCAGAGCGCGGCAGCTCCGCTCTGTGCTCACAACACTCGGGGAAATATGTTTCTATGAGCGGATTCAGACTTTAGGAACAAAGAGGATTACAGCTCATTAAATCCACATTTCAATTAGCGTTAGTTTCAGTTCTCCCACGTGTCGAGCACAGGCAGTGAATCAGGACCGTTACTGTCAAAAACCACTCAGTTCATTTGTACTTCCGTAAACGTACAGATACTACTGGTTAGTAGTATCTCCATAAGTCACTGTTTGTGAGAGAAAATATTGCAATTTTACGATTATTCACAATTATTGACGTCATGTAGGGACACAAGTGAGATTTTTAGTTTTTGTATTTAAAATGCTTTTCAATACTTGAACTTGACTCACTGTTTCTAAAAATGAAAAAAAAAAGTGTTGAGATTTTTTTGCATTAAATAAATACATTGAATAATACAAAACAATATAAACTTTATTATAATAATTATAAAAATATTCTTTTATTATACATTATTAGCCACAATCTCCTCTAGGCTTTATGTTATTAAAGCGTATACTGCTCTGCTTAACGTTTTGTCAGTTGTTTTGATGAACAGACTAGGGAAACATGTATCTAAAGTCAGGACTTGCATGAACAGCTGATTTCACGTGTGCGTGCGCAGTTTTGCTTTTACTTTCCTTTCTGTTTATTACAATGAAGCAGAGCGGAGCATTAGCTTTTTGTTTGCATCCTGAGCCAGTTGTAGTCTATTTCTGAACATTTATTGGAAAGTATGCAGTTTGTTTCCTCGACTTGGACATTTACAATGATACAGTATAATCTTGAAGCTATGCCGTTTTTGTGCGGGGCAGCAGCTCGTACATCGGCGCGAGAAGTTTCAGCGATAAACCGTGGCTACCGCATCCTTCTATAATCATGGTAATCGTAAAACTGGTCAATCTTGACATCCCTACTACTGTTTGAATAATACTCCAGCTGCATATTTTGATGTTGATGACTGGATGTCATTTTGCATCAGTTTTGCTCAAAAGCGACTTGTCAATTGCAACGTTAAAACATGTCACTCCAGTCCTCGGCTAAATCAAGTCTTTTAGAATGTTTTAAAAGCATTAAAATGGCACGGAAAAGCCTTAATATGGGACTGCTGTTGCCTGCTTTAAACCAACTGGATTCAAATAGTGTGACATTTATGAAACGTTGGCAGTGCAGTTCCTCTGTTGTCCACTTGGAGGCGCTGTCATCCACTGAACCTGTAGTGGCTTATCTCTGTCATTACTGAACCTGTTCACTTGAAACTATTTTTTTTAATGCTACAGACAAAAATCATCTGTGCACATTTCCATAGGCGCATTGAGTTGCCTTGTGTATGAAATGCGCGGTATAAATAAAGTTGCCTTGCCTTGCCTTGCCATTCCATCAAACGGAGGAACGGGGGGAAACTTTCTACTCCACAAGCAAATCGGACACATTGGGAAACTTAAAAGTAGTGTAATAATGTCAGACCAAAACTGCTGCTGAATGTGTTTTTTTTTTCTATTTTTTCGACAAATGTATGCAGGAAAAATAGTCCAGTCAGAATCATTATTTTCCAAGAAGTTTAAATTTGGTGCCAGTTTGAATCCAATTTGATGTTTTTTAATTTAAGGCCTTATTTTGGCACAATTCATTCAGTGACTTTTAATGCTCTTTAATGCCCCACAGAAACCCTATTTCAGTGGTTATGATGGACACGAGCTGAAATCAAAGGAATACATCACTAGGCTCCCCTTCATTGGCAGTGGACGAGGTTTACAGTGAACCACCGTGATGGACGATGATCCATGTCCTCTCGATATAAGCATTTTTAAAGACATTTACACAGCCTTTATATAGGCTGTATATTATTTATGTTAGGAGAGTCATGGGACACACATTTGCACCAGAAATGTGTAAAACTCGTGCGTAAAGTCTGAGAGGAGAACGACTTATTCAGAGCGTCATCTGCTCCTCAATACCAAGGCTCTTCTCACACTGATACAAATGTAAATCTGAGCTTATTTTTTGCATTTGCTCAGTTTTAACGTAATGTTTAAGAAACAGTGGGTGAACGGGACAATATTTAGAAGTTTGTGTTGGAGCTGTCATGGTCTGTCATGATGCGGGGAAATGATGACCCAAATGCAAACAGCAGCTCCAAACAAAACTTAAATTTAATGGACAGTCCAAGTACAGACAAAACTGAAACAAAACTCACAGGACAAACCAGGAAAGCTTGATAAGGCACACGCACAGACAGTCACAGGAACTACGACATGAACGACAAACGACAATGATCCGACCAGGACAAGGGAAAACACAGGGGTATAAATACACAGGGAAACAGGGCACAGGTGAAACACATCAGGGCGGGGCAGGTAATCAACAAGAGGAAGGGAAAGCAGGACGACACAGACACAGACCAAGACACATCAAAATAAACACAAGACAGAGACACAGACCAGGACAGGGGAGAACCAAACCAAAACCAGGACAAAACCAACAATCAAAAACCCACATCATAACAGTACCCCCCCCTCCAAGGGACGGCTACCAGACGTCCAAAAAAACAAAAAAAAAACAAAAGTCCGCCGGGCCCGGGCGGGCGGAGGGGGCCCGGAGGCGGGAACCACGCACCCCAACCCCGGGGGGCACGGAGAGTCCTAGGGGCTACTCTGGAGGCAGCGGGTCTGGGGGCTCCGGCGGAGGCCGCGGATCCGGGGGTCTCCACGTGGGCGACGGGTCTGGAGGCTCAGGCGGGTCTGGGGGCTCAGGCGGGTCTGGGGGCTCCGGCGGAGGCCGCGGATCCGGGGGTCTCCACGGGGGCGACGGGTCTGGAGGCTCAGGCGGGTCTGGAGGCTCAGGCGGATCCGGGGGCTCCGGCGGAGGCCGCGGATCCGGGGGTCTCCACGTGGGCGACGGGTCTGGAGGCTCAGGCGGGTCTGGGGGCTCAGGCGGGTCTGGGGGCTCAGGCGGGTCTGGGGGCTCCGGCGGAGGCCGCGGATCCGGGGGTCTCCACGGGGGCGACGGGTCTGGAGGCTCAGGCGGGTCTGGAGGCTCAGGCGGATCCGGGTGCTCCGGCGGAGGCCGCGGATCCGGGGGTCTCCACGGGGGCGACGGGTCTGGAGGCTCTGGCGGGTCTGGAGGCTCAGGCGGGTCTGGAGGCTCAGGCGGGTCTGGAGGCTCAGGCGGATCCGGGTCAGGTGGCCCAGGCGGATCCGGCCGAGGCGGGTCAGGCGGATCCGGCCGAGGCGGGTCAGGCGGATCCGGCCGAGGCGGGTCAGGCGGCTCCGGCCGAGGCGGGTCAGGGGCCTCCGGCCGAGGCGGGTCAGGGGCCTCCGGCCGAGGCAGAGGCGGGTCAGGGGCCTGGTCAGGGGCCTCCGGCCGAGGCAGAGGCGGGTCAGGGGCCTGGTCAGGGGCCTCCGGCCGAGGCGGGTCAGGCGGCTCCGGCCGAGGCGGGTCAGGGGCCTGGTCAGGGGCCTCCGGCCGAGGCGGGTCAGGCGGCTCCGGCCGAGGCGGGTCAGGGGCCTCCGGCCGAGGCAGAGGCGGATCAGGGGCCTCCGGCCGAGGCAGAGGCGGGTCAGGGGCCTCCGGCCGAGGCAGAGGCGGGTCAGGGGCCTCCGGCCGAGGCGGGTCAGGGGCCTCCGGCCGAGGCGGGTCAGGGGCCTCCGGCCGAGGCGGGTTCGGATCCTCCGCAGCGGGCCAAGGCGGCGGAGGCAGGTCCGGATCCTCCGCAGCGGGCCAAGGCGGCGGAGGCAGGTCCGGATCCGCGAAGTCCGGCGGCGGCAGGTATGCACCCTCTTCCGCCGGCCACGGAGGAGGAGGCAGGTCCGGGAGCTCAGCGGGGACAGGCGGCGGCCGGGCGGAGCTCCGACGAGGAGCGGGGACAGGCGGCGGTCGGGCGGAGGTCAGGCGCGGAGCGGGGACAGGCGGCGGCCGGGCGGAGGTCAGGCGCGGAGCTGGGACAGGCGGCGGCCGGGCGGAGCTCAGGCGCGGAGCTGGGACAGGCGGCGGGAGGCCAAGGCTCCGGCGAGGAGGAGGGACCGGCGGAGTACACTCCGGACGGGGGTCTGGGCTTGGTGGTGGCCCCAGGACAGGAGGAGCCCACCCTGGACGGAGCAAGATGTCCAGCGGTGGCTCCGGGACAGAAGGGGCCCACCCCAAGCCCAGGTCGGTGTCTGGCAGTGGAGACCGCGGAGTGGGTCGGTCCGCGGGCTTGTCCGCCGGCAGCTGCGGAGAACGGACGAAGCCCCGGAGGAGAGCCGAGCCAGGCGGCGGTCGGGCGAGACGTGAGCCCCAAAGAGAGGCAGGCGGATGCCCCCGGACGGGAACAGTACGTCCTGGTGAGGTAGATGAGGGGTGACTGGTGGAAGGAGAGGACCGGGGTCCACGCCTTCTGCGTGGCCTGTGTCTTCCTCCCAGCCCCCCACTTTCAGCTGCTGCCGGTTTGCACCATGCAGTCAGTGTCTCCGGGGGGGAACGACCCCCCAACCAACGGTAGAGGGCATACCAGGCGCTGTCTGCTGGGTCTTCAGTAGGTCGGATCATTCTGTCATGGTCTGTCATGATGCGGGGAAATGATGACCCAAATGCAAACAGCAGCTCCAAACAAAACTTAAATTTAATGGACAGTCCAAGTACAGACAAAACTGAAACAAAACTCACAGGACAAACCAGGAAAGCTTGATAAGGCACACGCACAGACAGTCACAGGAACTACGACATGAACGACAAACGACAATGATCCGACCAGGACAAGGGAAAACACAGGGGTATAAATACACAGGGAAACAGGGCACAGGTGAAACACATCAGGGCGGGGCAGGTAATCAACAAGAGGAAGGGAAAGCAGGACGACACAGACACAGACCAAGACACATCAAAATAAACACAAGACAGAGACACAGACCAGGACAGGGGAGAACCAAACCAAAACCAGGACAAAACCAACAATCAAAAACCCACATCATAACAGGAGCTTACGTTTTTGAAGCTGCTTCACACATGAGCTCGTAGCCTCGTACCTCTGCGCCTCTTTCTCTCCTCTCTCGGTCCTTCGTGAGAACATCCAACCCATGCGCTCTCAGCTCCGATGTGAGATCCATCGCGGCATTTTAAAACTGTTTAGTTTATGTACGAAAAGGAAAGCGAAACCACGCGGTGTTCAACAGTGAAGCTGCTTTCAGAGAGAGAGAGCTGTGGCATAAGGCGTTTGAAATGTTTAATGCCCATGTGCGTCACATGATCTGCTGCTGTGCATTTGCACAGTTTATTTATTATTCATTAGTGGAAATAATAATAATAATAATAGGCGATTCAACAAGCATAGCCTACATTTTTTGTAATTATGCACCACATTTATAGATTGAGATATATTGATATATTTTTAAATGAGATATGGAATTAGACCATATAGTATATAGTTCAAATATGATATGATACTTGCTTCAAGCAAAACTGAGCACTTTATTTTGTTATTTCTTTATATATAAATGCTGCCCTCAGAAAAAGATTGACCTATTTTATTTTATATATTTTAATTTTATTTATTTATTTATTTTTATTTACGATTTTTTTATTTATTTAAATGTGCACCTAACGGACCTTTGTCATACTGTGTTTATGATAACATTTTATAGTGAGTTTTGAATAAAACTACTCATATTTGACTTTGACTTAACATTTCATTTCACAGCTCTCACTTTGCAGAAAAAATATTGGGAGATATATATCGTATATCGATATTCAACCTAAATATATCGGGATATGACTTTCGGTCCATATCGCCCAGCCCTACTCTGATTGGACAGAGTAACCCAATATGTTACAAAATACAATTACAAAGTCTTCCCCCTAACATTGCTCATACATGAAGATGAAATGGTTCATTATCTATTCTAAAGGCTGCAAATGTGTTTCATCCAAAATTAGCTCCATCTGGCTCATTTAGCTCAATAAAAGTGACTTCACGTATTAACATAGGCTTCGATGGCATAATAATCGTCTGTGGTATTAGGATATTAGGATGTATAAAACGTTGAACCCGGTGAGGACATGTTAACTGTAGCTGACCTGTACAGTATTTATAATGAGTATGAGGTCAGTAGTCGCAGTGGAAGCTGCTGTACCTGTGAGTTGAACTGGGTGTTGTCCCGGTGGTAATTGCCTTACGCTCTTACGAGGTTAAGTCCAGACTGAAGCACGTGAGGACAGACCTGGATTAAACCAGGACTCCACTCTAATGCAGACAGACGGGGCCGAGGTCTTCTTCATCACAGAGTGTTCTTTAGAACCTCCAGTTTGGTCTGGACAGTAAACCTTTTATTTATTTATTTCACTGTATTACAGTCTTTATTGTATCACTCTTCATATAGTGATTCTCAGTATACATTTCTTCACACTACATTTTTATTTTTTTTGCAGAATAAAATTAAAACCATGCATAAATATACAGGTGCTAATAATAATAATATAATTAGAATTTTAGGGAAAGTTCATTTATTTCTGTAATTCAACTTAAAATGTGAAACTATTATATGATATAGACTCATTACATACAAAGTGACATATGTCAAGCCTTTAATTGTTATAATTTTAATGATTTTCAAAATATTCTAATTTGATGAGATTTTTTATTTGGGGTTTTTACAAGCTTAGCCATAATAATCAAAATGATAACAAATAAAGGCTGTACATATCTCACTTTGCATGTAATGAGTCTATATTAGTTTCACAGTTTAACGGAATAGGCCACCGTTTTTACATACTGACATATGTTCTTACCTTACCTTAGACTAGTTGATATGTACCCGTCTGGTCTTTGTCCGTGCGCTCTGTCAGGCAAACGGAGCACAAACGCAGCCTCCTCCACATACTGTCTAGTTCCAAATCAGCTCCCGTTAGAAGCTACCAAACTCTTCCACGTTTTCCCTATTTAAATACAGTTACGTGACGTGTTACACTACAAAGTATAGTAACACAGAAATGTAACATGTCGATTTTCTCAGCGGATAAAAAGGGGTACTATATTGTGAGGCGTAATAATACGAGGAGCACTACGTCCGCGCACTAACACCTAAAGACTTCTCTCCCGCTACTACTGCACGTACTACAAGTCACGCTGCTTCTATTGACGGAAGTGAGCGGGAGAGAAGTCTCTAGGAGTTAGTGCGCGGACGTAGTGCTCCTCGTATTATTACGCCTCACAATATAGTACCCCTTTTTATCCGCTGAGAAAATCGACATGTTACATTTCTGTGTTACTATACTTTGTAGTGTAACACGTCACGTAACTGTATTTAAATAGGGACAACGTGGAAGAGTTTGGTAGCTTCTAACGGGAGCTGATTTGGAACTAGACAGTATGTGGAAGAGGCTGCGTTTGTGCTCCGTTTGCATGACAGAGCGCACGGACAAAGACCAGACAGGTACATATCAACTAGTCTAAGGTAAGGTAAGAACATATGTCAGTATGTAAAAACGGTGGCCTATTCCTTTAAGTTGACTAACAGAAGTGAATGCACTTTTTAACGATATTCTAATGATATGACGAGCACCTGTACATGTACACAGTACCCAAAAATACACATACATACAGTACATGCACACACATACAGTACATACATATACCATATAGATACCTACACATGCCATATGGACTTCCATGCAACTGCAAAAAACAAATTATATACACATGTACGTACATACATAACCCAAATAAATAAATAAAATAAAAAAGCGAGTAATTTGTTAATTGATCATTTATAATCGTTTCTATTCATCAATATTATTTAATATGCAGAGAGTACGACCATATAACGTTTGGGAGGTTACAATTTTGTCTTGAATGGTGAACTTTACTTTGTTCATCTCCAATACATTTTTATGAACTATGTCAAATAGCTGTTATTCTCATGATATTAAATAGTGGGATGTCTAAACTTCAAATCGTATCCATAATGTCGAGGACAATAAACCTTATGGGGATTTTTGTGCTGGACGGCTAGTGGTTAGCACTCTGGCTTCACAGGAAGAAGGTCTTTAGTTTGGTCTGTGTGGAGTTTGCATGTTCTCCCTGTGTCTGCGTAGGTTTCCCTAACACTAAAAAAACATGTACAACATATGCCTGGATGAATGAGAGAGTGTTTGTGTATATAAGGCTGCAACTAACGATTATTTTGGTCATTGATTAATCTGCAGACTATTTTTATGATGAATCGATTGATTGTGAAAAGCATGAACATTTTATTTTTCTGCTTATGCTTTTAGCGTTAGTGCTAAATCTGTTTTCTGATTCGATAATTGTCCTGAGACACAAACAGATATTTCTGAAAATTTACAAAGTACAAACACTATAGACCCTGTCATCTTTTATAACAAATACCAAATCTTCTTGTTATTTTTGCTCTTTTTTAGTCTGTGTATACCACAATATGATTATTTGATTACATAATTGACAACTAATCAATATTTGATTAACTTTATTGCTATGGCGTTATTGTTCACCATAACAATAAAGTTTGTCCTCTGCATTTGACCCACCGTGCCAGTTATTAGTTTCAACCCTATTTGTGTGCTTGAGTTGCGGGACAGATGATGGTCCCATTTGTGTTCATTAACATGCACTGTCCCCACCAAATAAACTAAATATTGAGATTCGATTTGTGATTTTTCTGTATTTTCTGTATTATATTTTTCATTGGGTTAATGTTAACCCATGATTATATTCATGTAAAATATACACTGTTAAACACCCCGGTCCTCATTCCTTACATGTCTGTCTTATTAATGTGGTGCAGCGTGAAGCCGAAAAGACTAAAACGACTGTAGTAGGCCTGTGCTGCTGTGGGGCAGGCTCATGGGTGCACCTTCAGGACAGAAGTGGAGAAACAAAACACAGGAGTGTCACTCTGTGAATGAAGGCTGATTGTTGTTAGCAGGGAGCTAGTGAGGCTAAAAGGCTGCAGTTTTGCACAAACTTTCCTTTCAGTGCGAGTCCTGGCTGGAGCCAAACGGGCTGCTGCATGATGACGGACTTGCTCTTCAGTTCCACATGGCTTTTCCTTTTGAGGTTAGGTTATTGCCGTAATTAAAACCCTAATATTGATGGAGTAGAGTCGTGCCGCCCTCAGTTGGTCCACACATGTTCAGTGGGAGTTTCTCTCTAATTACAGAACTCTTTGATTTGTGCAAATAGTACATGGTGCTTTGGTTCCTTAATGCTTTACATAAACATAGTATTAACCAGCTCCAGGGCTGTGTGCAGTTAGACACTACAAGACACTACAAGACTACGGTGCAATTACTTCAGGACATTGATATATTTGTATGTGTTTTCTGCATCATTCACACATTAAAGAGAAGGGAATAAAGGCAATACAACAAATCACTGGAAAAAATAGTCTATTTTAACCCTGTTTTCTGAGGCTTAAAAGCTCAATGAATCAGACTAAGAACTGGATATTCACAACTCAAATCCTTCTGAGAGGAAATCTATTTGAATGAAAAGTTTGTCCGTGGAGTTTTGGGAAAAAAGCATTTAGACACATTCTTATGGAGCAAACTTGATATGTTTCTGTAGATGAGACTATTACTTTACTTACTATTACTTTCCAGAGAAAAACTGTCCTTAAAGTTGAAAAGTTTAGTTTCTCGTGTAGCGTTTCGTTGCCAATGACAGGACGCGAGCTCTGAATGTTTGTGTTCTGAATCTACCCTCTCATCTGTGACTTCTCTTTGACGATCTAAAACATGTAATAATCACCTACACTGCAAACACTCGGTACTGAACCAGGACTAAATCAAAAACAAAACTTGGAGCCTGGCTCAGTCTAGTTTAGTTTAGTTGTTTAGTTGTCGCAAAGAAATACCAGGAAGAAAGCAAAACCAAGCAGCGCTTTACAGTGGCTAGGCCTGTTACAATAACCTTTTTTTAATAATCGATAAATCGTCTCTAAAAACATCCCGATAAACAATAATGTTGATATTTCATCAACATTATTCAGGTGAAATCTTTCCTGACAAAAACTCACTTCTATATTAAATTAAACCTGCTTAGTATTAAATGCATATTCATGTATGGATTCAGGTGTCTGTGTAAGCTCTCAGTCGTACAGGAGTTGTCCATCTTCAATGAAGGTACTTGATTCATCTTCTGTACTCAGTAGTTGAAGTCTTCGAACGTTTCGCCTCTCATCCAAAAGGCTTCGTCAGCGGACTAAAGTCCCGCTCAACTCGTAGCTTAGATAAAGACCAACAGGGAGGAGTTAGGGTCGGCCCGGCTCCTCCCCTCTAATAACAGCTACTCTCACCTGTGGGTAAACACCTTTGAAGTAAAGCGTCTCTAACGATCTGCTCACCTCAGTATCGGTCAGTCATGTCCTATTCATAGATGATCACTGCTAATTACCTGCCTATTGTTCTTTTGTTGGCTGAGGTGCCATCTCCTTGGACTGGCCATGCCCTTTCAGTTTCCCCCGAAGCAGATTAGAGTAAAGTGACGGAAGATTAAATCTGAGCCCACCATTCCAGTTCATGGAGGGATTTTCTTTCCTGACAAAAATAGCTTCTTTAACTCCTCTTTCAAACCAACGTTCTTCTTTAGCTAAAATCAAATCCTCAAAGGAGTGGTGGGAGGCTTTGAGGTGGAGGTGCACCACCGACTGAGGGCCGCTTGTGCTTTCTCTTCGGTGTTGATAAAGTCTCTTCTGTAAAACTTGTTTCGTTTCTCCAATATAATGTTGTTTGCATTCTTCTTCTTTGCATCGAATAGAATAAACCACATTACTTTGTTTGTGGTGGAGTTTTGTCTTTGAGATGAACTCATGTTTGTCTCAGTGTGTTCACCGGTTTGTGGTTCACTGGAATCCTGTGCTGCCTAAAGATTCTCTGAAGTTTCTCTGAGACCCCGGCTACATACGGCACTACAACTCCCTTTCTTCTGGGCTCTGTAGTCTGTCTGTCTTGTTCTTTGGGTCTTCTTGCCCTTTGTGCTTTAGTGAAAGACCAGTTAGGATAGCCACAGTCTGAGAGGGCTCTCTGGACATGTTGCTCCTTTTTGGTCTTTCCTTCTGCACTGGTCGGCACCTCTTTAGCTCTATGTCTGAGCGTCATGATGACCCCTAGTTTGTGCTGGAGTGGATGGTTAGAGTCAAACATGAAATACTGGTCAGTATGAGTTGCCTTCCTGTAAACCCCTGTCTGAAGTTGTCCGTTTCCCCCTATGATAACTTTTCCGTTTTTTTTTTTGCCAATTTCTTTTCAGTCTGAACGACACAGATCCGATCTTTTCTAATGCGACCCAGGCCACTTGGATATGTCCTAAATCTGATACGTGTCTGATCTTTTGCAACGCGACTTCAGTCTCAACGGGCAGGTCGTATTTATCCGACCTACATGTAATCGATGAGCTACAAATGCCATTAATTCTGCATTAAAGTGGACGGGACTGGGAGGAAAACAACATGTGCACTTGTTACGAATGAAGTTAGCGCGAGTAAAGCCGCTCACCCCCCTCTCCATCTCTGAATTCTAAAGCGGCACATTTCTCGTTAAATAAATCATTGTCCCCGCTCCACAAAAGTCCATAGTCCAAAAAATTGTTTCTCTTTCTTCTTAAAATGATTTGTTTTTTGATGTACTCGCTCCGTTAGCTTCCAACAAGTTTTACGTTGCCAGATCCGCGGCACTGCAGGGCTGACCAACGAATTGAGCGGCGAGCTTCCATTCTTTCCCTGCCTGGCAACCGGAAAGAAGCCACCGGAAATACACAGGAGAGCGGTGAGATATGGGCGACCAGAAAGGCGACGGCACTTGTATAGCGTTAAAATCAATCCAATGCCATGCAAATACAGAGCCATTCAAGACGCCTGTGCGTAATTGGCTCACGAGCTCCTGCACAAGGGGAGCAAGCTGAGCGACGGAAAGCCAAATATTTGAGCTTGGCATGAAATGTGAATCCTCTGTCAGACAGACCAGAGTAATATGAACGACCTTGAATAAAAATCCTTTTTTTTTCTCTCCAAAAAATCGTAATTGAGCATTGAGATCTATAGTCTGAACGTAGCCTTAGATCCCTGGTTACAGTCCTATCACTGATCAGGAGGTTTGTGGAGTCCAGATGTTGGTGTGGAAACATCTGTGCGTAACGTGACGTGGGCGAGTCTTTCATGTGGCTGTAGCTCTCGCTCTGCCTCCGACATATTACACTTTACATCGACGCCATGGCTTTTTCTGGGGCAGCGTTTCAGAGGCGACACCTGCTCGAGCCCTTCCACTTTCTCAGAGAACTCCCTCAAACACGGCCCAGACAGAAGGGCTCACCACCATTGTGGAGGCCACAGGTCAAGGTCAAAATGATTTGTTAGTTACTTTTATACATGTTCACAGTTTGGGATGTTTTTAAACAAGTGCAGTTAACAATTACCTCAAAGGAGCACGGAACTGAACCGCCGCAGGGTTTCCACGGGGCATTAAAAAGCATTCAATAATGACTTTTACTGCACAAGTGTCAAAGGGTTCTTCTAAACAAAGTTGTTAACATATGATCTCTTATGTCTTCGTTAGAGGCGTCATCTGACGTGCATGTCTCCCTTATCAGCTGAAAGGTATTCAATTCACAACTTTGTTCTACCTAATCAAGAACCCTTTTAGCGTATTGTAACAAGAAGCTACTTGTGCAAAGAGAGCATTTCTGATAAAGGCGGCGGCGCCAGTGGTTTAAACTTGTATTGTGTTACCAAGTTTCTCAAAGCGCCCACTGTAGCCAATCGTATCATCGTAGGTCTAAAGCTTGATCCAAAGATTGTGTGGCGTCTGCTGCTGTCATGTTGGATCCGTAAATAAACTAATATTTTATTTATCCCTAAACAAACTACAATCTTCTGTATGTGGAATAGCACGTCATCGTCTTACCGGCCCTCCTCGTTCTGTGATTGGTCCCCAAATCCATGCGAAGATTTCGGCCATGGTCCCCGGGCTGCTGTGAAGTCCAGTGCATAAGAGTCAAAAGTAAGCTATCAACATCTAAGGCTAATGACATGGGTGTCCCACAAGGCTCTGTTCTTGGGCCATTGCTGTTTGCGCTTTACATAAATGATCTCCCTTCGGTGTGCGGTGAGGTGGACATACAGATGTATGCGGACGATACTGTTGTTTACGTGCATGGAAGTGATGCGACCAGTGTAGCCAATAAACTAACCGATGTCATGGGAAACTCCGGTTTCCCCTACCGCTAAAAACATGTACCAAGGATAGGGCCAGGATAAATGAGAGTGCAGATGGGGGACGATGGATGGAAATCCCAAGGCTACAATCTGGTGTGGCTTGTTTACGTGCATGAGACCCATGGTTGTTGGTCGGGACATGCACTGTCCTGACCAAATAAACCAATCAGTTCTGTGTTTTTGAGTCCAGGACTGTTCAGGAAGAATAGCAGCAGAGTGACCCTAATGGTAAATGAACAATAATCAACAGCTAAGCTAAGCTTGTATTGTAGTCACTAGGGCTATTTTCCTATACTAATGCCTTGTGACTTCTTGCATTTTTGTTTTGGTCAGGTCACGTTAAATGAACAGTACATGATTAATGTAAATGCATTGGGTTCGATTGGGTTCATATTCACATTTCATATTTTTACTAATATTAGTTAGTTCGTTTTTTACTATTTGTAGCATTAGTTCTTTCATATCCAAATTAATTGGATATGAAAGACATATCGCGATATCCTGGACTGAAAATCAATCAAATTGAGGCGCGGCATCAGCCCCTGCCACCATCCACTCGGACAGGCAAACACTCTCATTCATCCGGGCCTATTGTACAGGTTTTAGTAGTAGGGGAAACCTACGGAGACACGGGGAGAACATGCAAACTCCACAGAAAGGCTGTGCCTTTGCTGTGAAGCACGAGTGCTAACCACTGCGCCACCGTGTCGTGTGTAATTACATTACTTACATTCAGCTGAACGTCTCACTGAAATTCTGTACATTTTCTGCCCTCAAATTGCCTGTTTTATCCAATTTTCTTTTGATTAGTATGTAAATTTCCCTTCATTCCTCTGTTTGAGGATTATTCACAAAGCGTAAGACATCCAAAATATATTATTTGGGCATTAAAACCATTACATTTAACTTGCTGCTGCCTGTATAAACCGTGCATAAGCAGACAGGGCTCACCTAATTCTTCATTTAGATTGATCTTACCCTTGTACCAACCCTCACTGACCACCAACACCCAAACCTTATTGAGATGACCCTCTTGCATCCATCGATTTCTTTACAAACCCAAATAGATTTAAATTTGCAGCTAAAATGTCAGCTCTTACTGATAAACCGGCTTTCCTTTTGACACATTTTCACCTTTTAATCTGTCAGACGGAGCGAGAAACCGTCAGGAAATCAGCCGCTCGCTTGCCTTTTACGGCTGTGACACGAAGTGGGTCGTCATGGAAACAGGCGGGAGGAGAGTGAGGGAGACCGCGTTTCCCACAATCCTCCACAGCGGCGTCCAGGAAGTGCTCCACAGGTCATCAATCACGACTGGGCAGCTGTTAGACATATGTCCAGAGGGGAGTGCGTGGTATAAGAAGGATATAAGGAGACATTGGCAAAATCCAGGTGAAAACAGTGGTCAGAGTTGAGATTTTTAGCTGGTTTTCTCCTACAGTATAACATCTTAGTTTAATGTCAGAGTAGAAACATAGATCAAACTCACCCTTTTACGATGCTTATTTTAAGAGGTTTTGTCTCCAGTGAACTGGAGTTTACTCGTTCACAAATACTGACAATTTTATATATATATATCCACGTGTAGCATGAAAGGCCTTGAGATGACGCTGTATTCCAGATGTGATGATTTTTATTTCTGGGAGACAGCAGCAGCTAAAGACGGGAGAAATATACACACACTGTCTGCATGTGCAAAGTTATAAGACTCCAGGCCTGTTTCTCCAAATGAGGTTTTCATTCCACTCTTTAACAACATCTCCACTTTTGGAGAGCAGCGCTCAGTGCTGCTTGTATTAAACCACGCCTGAGTCGAGCTCTTTTTTTAATAAGTGATACCCTCTCGCCAGTGGCGCAGGCATGTAGCGTAAAAGCTGTGCCACATGCAAGATGACGCATATCCAACGTCACGGTTGGAGCAGCGCTGTCCATAAAATGACAGACAACTGCAATAAGTATTAGCAAACGTTTCAGAGCTCTACATTTAATTTTCCCCTCTATTCACCTGCAGCGCCCCTCCTTCAGCCCCCTGTCTCTCTAAAAACAAACAATACCAAGTAGGATATATAGATTAGTCCCTTGGCCGTCTCATTTGCCAGAGAGACATGTCTTTGCAGTTTCATTTGAAAGCTCAGTGTTTGTGTGTTTGTGCTACAAGCCTTTTAAATCTTGTCTTGTCAACCGATGCAATAGAGAGCAGTGTTTATGGAAATGTGTCCTTTCAATTGAGAAAAAAACTAATATAGACATAATGTAATTTATTTCTCTTCTCCGTAATCTCATCCATTCACTGTGATCTAATGAAGACACTGTTCATAATTAGATCTTCGTTTGTGAAATCCCTCCAGGACTGAGCTGTGAATAAAACATGAGGCCACCACAGGGGAGTCTGCTGCTGCTTCAGCTTTCTCCACCCACCTAAAACATGCACAATAGGTTTCCGTATATCATGTGTCCGAATGTTGGTGGAAAAGTGCTTAGTGAATTGAGACTTTTCACCGTCTTAAACTCTTTGACGGTAAATCGCGTTACCGCTTCTATTTGGACACTGGAAACACTAGTAATCAGTCTCTTGCATGTGTTCACTTCAGGAGGAGCCACTGCTGCTGCGAGAATCTGAAAACACCTCTGGGTTTGCATGCGCTGTTGCTGAGCACTATGTTGTGAATGGAAATTGTTTCCTGATTCTTTGCTTGTGCTTTGGTGAATAGTTTTACTACCTTTCTCTGACGCTTGACACTCAATGCAAACCTCGCCTCTCCTGCCTCTCGCGGATGTTAGGGATGCAACGATTCTCGATCTTCTCTTGAATCTGAATCCTTCGATACGTCCTCTTCGATTCAATACGTAAATAAGTACGAAGAAATATTGTAGGTGTGCCCGCTCATACTCTTTTCAGACGTTTCCCCTGCTCGCTCTCACCGAGAAACACAGGCCCCTCCGAGCAGAGCTGTGATAAACTCCTCCTCCCTCCTGTGTGATCTGCCTGAAGGCGGAGCCACACGTGTGCGTTAGCCAGCTGTTGTTTGTAGCATTCGCTGCTAGCAGACTCGCAAGAAGACAACACGCCTCCTTTTGCTATTGATTAGAATGACCAGGGGAAGATAACATAAGAAACAACCGACATGAGCTCCATGTACGGCGTCATGTCTCGGAGAGCTGTCAGAGAGCAGGACTGAAAAGGTCCAAAAAAATCTCAGAGAATTGTCGCCGGCTTTAGCTTCGCCTCCAAAAAACATAAGAAAATCTCTGTTGCTGTTGGAACATTTGTTAAAATTCAGACCGAGATCTGTGTCCTTTTTCCTGAATGTGTGTTTTGGACTCCACTTCCTCCTCACCCGCTCTAAACAGCTGACGTGCGCAGTGCCCTACCACAGCACCCCTCCACCACACGCAGTAAGTAACCACATGTGTGTGTGTGTGCTTCTTCACATTGGCAATACACAGTAATCACCATAGATATAATAATTAGAGATGGATGATTTTCTATTCAGCCCCATTCATAGTAATGGCCCCGAGTCATCTGTGAAACTTACATGGCCTCCTACGCAGCCTGTTCCTTAAAAGGGCAAAAAGGCGGGGGGCGGAGCCTCCACAGAGCTCCAGAGCAGTTAATGACAGTTAATGACAGTTGACAGTCAATGCACTGAAAAGGCTTCCACTATTTCGGGCTCATGTACAAAAACCAGCGTGGTTAAAAAAATGTCACCTACCCCAGCGTTGTCACATTGGGTCATAGCGATTTAAAAAAAAAAAAAAAAACTCTTTGGAGCCAGGCTTTAAAGGCGTTCTAGGGAGGTCCCCTTAGAATCCTGTCTACCAAGTGTCTTTTGGAGTCGCCCCTGGCCATAAGGGGAAATGTCCGCTCCCCGCCATGAGGACCATAGAGAAGCACGTTCCTCGTCCATTAGTAATCACCCATACCTGTTTGCACAAATATGCAAACATTAATGAACAGGATCAGTATTCTGTTCATTAATTGTACTAATCCTCGTAATGTTATACGTCTGTGGGCAAAAAATAGCAAGAATTAACATTCACAGATAAGTAACAGAGATCAAAATTAGCAGTCAGCGAGCTCTAATTTTGGGTTTTGTCCACGGGAAAAAAATAATAAACTACAGACTTTTATTTAATTACAGGCATTTGTATGGTAGAAAAATGCCTCTAAAACATAGGCCATAAATGCTTTATTTTGACAAACCCACGAGGCCGTTTGTGAGCTGAGTATTTTGAGACCGTTTAGGCTCCGCTCATTTGACCCTGAATGTTCTGCAGTGTGGCTTTAACCGTACATGGACCTCACATGAATCCCAGTGGTCTCTCTCTCTCTCGCCCTGAGGCTTTTGTTTAAGTTCAATTACTGAAGTTCATATTGCTTTGACCTCGTAGGGTGACCTTTTAATAATGTTGAATTTCAGACCAATCACAGAGCGGCGTTAGCCCTGTCGCTGGGCAGATTTATGGCTCAATATCAGTGAGAGGTCATGTAGGTCACATTCAGGTTGTTTGATTTGAAGAATTGGTTTAATACGAAATGAAAACACCCTGCACCTGTTCATTTGAGTCGTAGGCAGGCACTATTTACTTTGGGCGAGACGCTGCAGGCGAACAGAGGATAAAATGACCACAACATATCGTCTTTCCACTAATACATGAAATCTTACTTTTAGATGAATACTTTCTAGATAATGGTCATTTGGGGCATTTGGTGTGTAAATGCAGAGCTAAGGCTCCTCCACCTCACTCGTTCATGCGTGTGTTCATGTTTTATAAATGAATTTTCGTCTGTCACTGAAGAAACATCGTTTAATAATGAAGACAGTCAGCAATTCTCTGCAACACGACTATCGTGTGTCATTTAACTGGAAGCAAAAACATGAGCGCGTTACTCGGACTTTAGCCCTTTTCCTCTGGCTCCTGCTTTGTTTTAGTCCTGATTTTAAGATTTGACTGTTTGTGTTTAAAGCTTTGAATGGACTGGCCCTACAATATACCACTGACCACACCCAAATGTACACATTTTCTAGTTTTCATTGTGTTAATGATGACTAGTTAAGCCAAATTAAGCCACATTTTGTTTTGTTTTAAATCTATTCCTAGTTTTTACTTTAGTGAAGCTACATGAAGCTTTTACCAATATCTTATTCTTGTTTTTTTTCTCCCTCGTTTGTGCAGCACTTTGGAGACTGCTTTAGTGGTTAAAATGTGCTATATTATATACATAAAGTTGGACTGGATTACTTTTACTACCAATACTCTGTATCCCACAGAGTAAAAAAGCTGTACCTTCACTACCATTATTACTTAGTAATAGTAGTATGGTAAATGGCCTCAATTTATATGAGACCATTTAGAGAGTGGCTCCTTGTTGATAAAAGCACTTTACAACAAGGAGCCACTCTCTCATTCATACACCAGTGTACGCAGACGCTGGAGGCGGGGAGGGTGAAGTGTCTGGCCCAAGGACACAACCACAGTGGCACCAGCAGGAGCTGGGATTCAAACCTCGACCTGCGGATCATGAGACGACCCGCTCTACCATCTGCCACAGTTGTTTTGTAGCATTATAAGCATTACTAGTACTTAGTCTTAGTAGTAATAGTTGTAGTGGCGGTTGTGGCTGTAGTAGTAGTGAGTGAGTGGTTAGTAGTGGTTGGCGGGGTCGATAGTCTCTGTCAGTCTGTCAGTCTACTCGCTATTATTACCCTGTAGCAGACATTTTATTTAATAACAATATGAAAGCGACAGAATCAAAGCTGTAATGACATAATAAACCAGCATAAGCCTTGGTTCCACATTACTGTGACTGACGGGTTCAGTGAGTTCTGTTATGGAAAAAATAGTGGTTTGGTTTCTTAGTAGAATGAAACCTGGAGAGAAGTGGTCTTGGTTAAGTATATGCCTATGGAGAGACATTTTGCATCATGTGATCAGAGTGGACCAATGGTGTAATGGTCAAAGTAATCTTAAATAGTTGAGATGCAAAGATAAAATGCGCAGATACGGTAGATACATGAGACGCCATGGACAAGGACGTCTCCATAGATTAGATGACTGGTTATCTAGAAGAAATAAATGATGTAATGTACAGTAGAAGAAACAAATACTGAATATCACTGAATATAGGTCACTGTATGTAATGGTCAAATGTCCATCAAGCAGATTGACATGATGAGAGGAATAGACAGTTAATGGTCCAGATTTCTATAACAGTTCAGCTCAGTGTAAAAGCGTTAACGTTAACGCTCTGTGAATTGGGCCTTTTCAGACTTGACAAATAAATAAACCGTTTTGTTTGTCAGACGTAATTTGAAGTTTGTGGTTTTCCTCTCTCCTGCCTGTAATGTTCTAATCTGATTTCCCTGCCGTATGTAAATGATGTAAATGCTTCATGGTTTAATCTGGGAGAGCTGTCACCCGCTAATCCCGTTATGCTAATCCCGCTAATGCTAATGCCGCGCTAATGTCCGTGTCTGATTTGATCCGACGCGCCGCAGTGAATGAGATTATGAGCGGACGCATTTCTCTGACTCCACATCGCCCTCACACACGAGACGCTCGGGTTCAAAGTCAGAGCGTCGGATTGGATCATTAGGGAAATCGATTTCTAAAGGTGTGCATATGTAGCAGTGGGGCTTTAACCAGGAGGTCGCTGGTTCGAACCCAGCTTCCTGACCATGTCCCAGCTTCATCAGTGAGAGAAGTACAGTAGAGTTTTGAAACCACAAAACAATCAGACAATTTAAAGATAATGTCAATAGGATATAATCTTAGTGGTGTGAAAAGAGATTAAGAAAAAATTATACATTTATAGATCTAAACTTGAAACCGTTGCTGTAGATTACTGATATAAATATGAGGGAAAAAATGTATTGCAAGTTTTCTGTCATTTTGCATATAAAAAATAAAACATTTCATCTGTCGAAGTTGAAAAATCCAAACCAGAGAGGCAGCAGTAATCGGTCTGGAGCCAGATTTATTGATGACAGTAACCAGAAGTTCAAACAGGCAATTCAGAGGCATTGTAACGACATTCATCAACTCCCATGTCCTCTTTTTCTGACACAGATTGTATTTAGCTGCTGTATGATGTGTACAATGAGCAATACATGATGTCTTGATGTTTGTGTAGTCTGGCCTTGGCACATATTCTAATCATATCTGAACGGTGCAGAGCGTTATACATCTATATCAACTTATCCCAGTATCAGTTCATGACGTACGGCCTAATTCTCTTACGCTTACAAGAAAACATATAGTTGCAAGAAAACATGAGTACAACACATTAAAGTAATCCTCCATTTTCCACACATCCATTAAAAAATGACCAAAATTATTAATATTTTCAGCGGCAAATACTGAAATAGTTTCTCGAGCCAAGGTTTAAATGTGTGGTTTTATTTTGCTAATATATCAAAGGGTTTCCGCGGGGCGTTCAGAAACATGAAGTCATTAAATCAAGGCCTTAAATGGCATTAAAAAGCATTCAATTGGTTTAAAACTGGCATTAAATCTAAATTTATTGGAAAATTCGGAATATTTTTTTTTTTACTGTATAAGTTAATTGAAAATACCCAAATGATGGTCTAAACCCTATTCAGTTGCAGATTTGGCTGAAATTTACCACATTTTTTGTCCTATTCTCTTTCTTCTGTTTGAATAAAATGTTTGCAAATCTTAAGAAATATGCACTGATATTTATCTGCGTTTGTGGCATTAAAATGTATAATTCGGGCATTAAAAAGCATTACATTTGACTTGCTTCTGCCTGTATAAACCAGTAAACCAAATATCAGTTGTAAAGGTTTGCTCAGAGGGCTTTTAGTTTTTAGGCTAGTTATCCCCCCGCCTTAACCGACCACGTTTTCTCCAGTTCGACTTTACCCAAATCTAAAAGCTTCCAAATAGCTACAAAAACAAGACGTAAATGCGGATGACAACCCAGCAAAAAAAGTGCGATAAAAACCGCAAAGCAGGCAACAAAAAGGTGACGATCGTGCTACACGTGGATACCAAACCTGTCAGTATTTGTGAATGAATTAGTGTGGGGGGGAAAGACCAGGGATCGCCACAGCCATGTTGGAGTGACTTCCTGGGACCTCTGGATTGTTTTTTTCCCCCCTCCTATTCACCTGCAGTGTCTCGCCTCAGGAATTCAAAACAAAATATTCTACTTGAGCGGGAAAGTGTCCTCAAAAGGGCGTCGGCGTCCATCTCTGCAGGGCACTGACAGTATCGTTCAATCACAATAAATGATCAGAAAAAAAAATGGATGATGCCATATTGAGATAGCGGATAGAGGCTTCTTGTCCTCCCTCTCCCCCCTTTCTCCCGCTCTGCACACGCACACACGCTTTAGGAAACGACCCAAGGACACACGCTCTGAAGGAGAGGGAGGAGGAGGGACCTGCAGCTCGCCCCGCTCAGACCTCGCTCCTGTTGCCGTTTGACGCCTTCTCCCTGCAGCCCCCCAGACCTCGTTAGCTCTTCGAAATCGTCCTCCTCCTCTTCCTCCTCCTCCTCCTCCTCCTCCTCCTCCTCCTCCTCCTCCTCCTCCTCCTCCTCTTCCTCCTCCTCCTCCTCCTCCTCGTCTCTCTCTCTCTCTGTCGCTCTCTCCGCCTCTGAGGGAGGAAAAACAGGCTGGTGCGCGCCGGACAGAGGCAGCGAATCGCGCCACGACACCGGCGAGCGCTCGGATTCCGGCCGGCATGAGGAGGAGACCGCCTTCTGGAGATTCTCCGTGATCCCCGGGCGGATTTTCAAACCTGGATTTGCTCAACATCCGGACACAACCTGGGGGAGAATTTGCGGAGTATTTTTGTGTGTGTTTTCAAATCAATTTTTCGTCGCGGTGCGGGCTGGATTCTGAAATACAAGGAGGTTTTTTTTTAATCTGGATTTCTAAACCTGGATGTGTTCGGTTTGGAATGCAACACCATGGTCCATTCTGGGGAAGATTGAGGGAAAAGAAATCCCTGTTATTTTGCATTTGGAATTGAAACGTTTGCGTCACAGATTTAATAAGAATTTGCAAATACACAATGATCAGATGAGGATGGATTTAAGAACAGGCTTGAAAATATCTAGGAAAAGTTACAGGAAAAAATCTATTCATTATTTTTAACATTTTAAGGCATTTTTCTTTGGATTCTGTCCTTCAGCAATCCGCAATTTTAGATACATTTCTATTTATTTATTTTTTAAATTGCTAATTATGTTGGAAAGTGTCAATAATGCAGTTGTCTTTCACCACTAATCTCAGCTCTGCAAACGCTGTCGATTTGTCGTCACTTTGCCCTGGGTTTCGTTTCAAAGGCGCCTGATTTCTCCTCACCTTGAACTAGAAACCTACTTCGATTTTTGGGGTCGGTAAAAGCGCTTCACTGCTTTCCAAGTTTAAAGTTTGAATTCCTTTTGCAGCCGAATAGTAAAACTGGCTTGAATTTCATTGATTTTTCTTCGGGACAAAACGCTTCCAGGAATTCCTTCGACCGACACCGTTTTCCTCATCCCCCAGCGCCGTGATTGTTGTGGTGATTTGGAGCATTTTGAGAATCAGACATTTCGTGTTGGATTCCCCCATTCGTTCCCCTCTTTAAGGTGGGCCTGAGATTTGGCACAAACTCTTGAACAGGTGCCACTGGAGCCGCCTTAAATCTTGCAAATCCCACGCCTCCTGCTGAGGTCAACTCGGATCCGTCACGTTGATACGGCTAGACTTCATGTGGCGCTAACGTGCTCCGTTTAGGCCCGAAGTGTAGTCAAGGGTTTGTCTAAAACTTCATGGAAAATACAGGACAATTTCAGCCCTTAGAATTTGCCCAAAACTTCAAAAATCGTCTTGAAAACTTGTGCTATTTTTGCCGGATGTTCAGCGTAGATGTGAAGACAGCAGACATTTTTAGGACCTTCTCAATCTTGCCCGGAATTTTGACATTTGTTTTGCTTGGATAGATTGAAAAACATTTCTAGCGTTTTTGTCCCTTTAGTTGTGAACAAACAAAGATACCAGGAGGAATTTATTTTTTTTATGAAGAAGATGCGTTTGTGTAAAGTCCGGGCGCGTCCTCTCCAAGAGCTGTTTGGCGGTTTCTCCTGAACATGCCCTCGCTGCTGGTGGGCCTGAAGATGAAGTCCGGACTCCCCAAGCCCAAACCGGTGCACAGCGCTCTGCCCATCCCTCAGCGACCGACCCGCCCCTCCGCCCTGCCCCTCAACGTGAAAACCACGCCCGTGAAGAGCAACAGGCCGGAGAGGGCCACGGCCACAACGGCCCGCGGCCCAGCCAGGGCCAAGGAGACGAGCGCACGGGCCGAAGAGAAACCAGAGAAGGAAACTGAGAAAGATGAGGCTGAGACTGAGGAGGAGCTGGATTGGGGATCAGCTGAAGCAGAGGAGACAGAAGGGTCGGAGAGTGGAGGGAGCGTGCAGGTAAGGGAAAGGCCTGTTTGTTTTGGAGTCGTTTCTGTACGTCAATGGCATAAACTGTTTTTGTTTTTCCTTCCTCTAAGTGCGTTTGCAGCTTTGGTCTGTCTGTCGGCTTGGACCAGGCCGACAGGTAAACAGGTTACAGCTGCTCGTTTGCCTACTCGAACAAAACGTCACCAGCACATCCCTCTCCAGTCCTGGCCAGTGTGGGGCAACATTACTTTTAAAAGTAACTGGTGAAGTTAGCTCATTTCTCTTCTGGAAAAGTAGCTTGTTACGTTACTTTATTGTGAAAGTAAAGCAATAGAGACTGATAATAAACATATACAGCCTTCATTTTTTCCGATGCAAAATGCTCCATTTCACAAACTGAGCCCCCCACAAAGGTATCTCTCAGCCCGATGCCAGTACCTGTATTCAATAGTAGCACAATAAATTAGCTTCACTCAGCTTTATTTTGTGCAGACACATTACAGCTAAAGGCAACAATACAGGAGCCCTCTAAAAGCTGAGCTTCGTTCACTTTATGTAAACGCTTTGGCCCTGTCAGAAACGGCACCAGGTTTTCAATAAAAAGAACGTCTGTAAAAGAGCTCTTACGCTTTACAAAGTACATTGAATTGGTGATAATAAACAGACAACTCTATTGATTTAGATGAATTGTACAGCTTTCCTCAACATAACCAGCTACGAGTTTGTTGATGGCATGTTGTTTGAGGCCTCATGGTTGTTTTCCTCTTTAGCTTTGCCGTCAGCTTCGTTTGTATTGTCCTTTTCTCCAGTAAGTCCAAAATCGTGCGAGTGCCTCCACGATGGGAACGCGCTCTCTAATAAACTCTGCCATGTTGCTGACGTGATGTAAAGTGTCGGACACGGTCTGCACATGTGCACGAGCACTGACGTGACACGCTGTCGGTCTGAGCAGCTCTGCAGAGATCAGGACCGAACCGACATGTTACTGATTTGAAAAAGTACTAGATGAACCTGCAAATTCAAAAGTAACTCGTTACTCTGAAAACATAATCTGAGTACTGTAACGTTACTAAGTAGCGTGTGCCCCCCAGCGCTGGTCCTGGCATCATTGCACTTCATGGTATTAGCTAGTTTTCTCCCTTAACATCTTACTTTTAATGTCAGAGCCGTAAAGAAATGAAGCTCACCCTGCGTGATGTTGTTTAATGACATTTAATGAGATTTCCAGGAAGTAACTAAAACATCACAGCCCTCCAGCCGGTTCCCTACGCTTATACATTCACAAATAGTGACATGTTTGGTATCCACGTGTAGCAGGAAAGGCTGTGACTGAGATGACGCTGTATTCCAAATATGGTCATTTCCTTTGTGGGAGACAGCAGCGGCTAAAGACGGGAGAAATAAACACAGGCGCATGTGCAGACAAACTTTAGGGCCCTTTTCATTCCACTCTTTAACAACATCTGCACTTTAGTTGCTCCTACAGAAGCCACACTTTACAAGCTCCACTCAAACTACATTTGAAAAAAAAAATCAGAAATTGAATCATTTTTTTTGTATATTCCTGCCGGATTTTACTCCGCTTTGAACCCAATAAACAAGATAAAATTTGAATTATTATGCTTTACTTTTCCACTAATAACTAGTTTATTCAAAAAACTAAACAAGATCCAAAATCCCTCTGAGCAAACTATATAATATATAGTTTGCTATAAAACTATATAAAACTATATTTATATATTAGTGACTAATATATAAAATGAATCCATACATTTAAACATGGCTCTGTAAATTATTTAGATTTTGTCGCTGAAAATATAGACAATTTTGGCCATTATTATTTTTTTGCATTAGTGCCTTACTCTTTATATGAAAACATAAAATAACAAATACACACTTTCTCCTCATACTGATGTCAGTAATCTACAGCATGCAGCTTTGACCCAGTTATCTCTCTCTCTCTCTCTGTTCGGTCGGAGGATGTTTCCTTTGGGCTGTTTCTGACCCTTGACCTCCAGCACCAGCTCCAGCTCTGACTCAACTCTGCAGCAAAACGATAAATATAACCACAGAGAGAGAGAGAGTAACCGCCATCTGAGTCACCTGCCACGCTCCTCCAACACCGCGATTGTTGTCAAAACGCCTTGTGTTATTGAAGTCCTTAAAACCTGTTCAGACAAATTCTATATCTATATTCATTGACCTCTTAAAGCAGTACTAAGTAACTCGTGCCCCTAGAGGCCATAAGCACCACTGCAGGTGTCGTAGCATGTTGCGTTTTTTACTCATTAAATGTCCGTGAGAGTAAATACTACGCTGACAGAAAAGACAAAGGGACAGAGGGATGTTGTACATCCAATTACACAATGGAAATAATTTAATTTCACTCAAACTTGGCTGTAAATACTGTTTAAGTGGTGCTAACCCGCAGTTAGCTTTGCCCGTTAGCCTGTTAGCTTCTTCTTCGTGATTCCATTAGTGTGTATTGGTGGCTCTGGTCTGGTGGCAGTCAAGTTGCAATTGTGGTTTTCTGGCCAGAGACACCAGGGGCGATGAAAGACCCCCCAATCATCCCATTAACACTTGTATTACCCCCAGAGGGACTACGGAGAGGATTTATTAAGGTCAACAAGTTACTTAGTACGGCTTTATGTCCCCACCTGAACTGAGCACATTCTCTCCAGTTTGGCTTTACCCAAATCTAAAAGCTTCTTGAAAATAGTGTTTCAAAACAAAACTAAAAGAAGTAAGTTCCATTGCGTGTCCGACAGATGATGTTGCGATGTATTGTGATCCTACTGACCCCACAGACACACACAGGCTACTCTCCTTAAAGCAGCAGCAGCATGTTCAGGTTAAGGCGCAGACAGTGCGGATTAGCGGCTCGCCTTGACCTCAGGTGACGTTCTGTGCTCCAGTTGGCAACCTGAATGTGTCACACTTCAACACATCACCAGACCAACAGTAACAATCCCTCTCCTAATTACTTCATCTAGAACTTAGAACTAAAGTTTATGTCTAATGTTTGGTTTTACTTTGTGACATAATAGTTTCAAAGATTTGCGCAGAGAGATTTTGGATCTTGTTTCATTTTTGAAAAAGCTGCTTATAAAATCTGGAAAATTTGCAAATTTCCTTTAATTATTTTATTTTTTTAATGCAAAGCTCAATAAATCTGACAGGAATTGGATACTGAAGAATCCCTGTGAAAAAAGTCCAAGACTGGAAAGTTTGGAGTCTGTAAGAGCTCCTAAAGTGGAAATATGGTTTTAACTAGGACTGGGTAAGAAAAAGTATCAAAAACAAGCAGCAAATATCTTACTAAGATTTAAGTTTTGATGCTGTTGGTCCAGGGACAGCACTAAACAAAGTTACTTCAATTGTTTGAGCTCAAATAAATGATACCCATTTAAAATAAATAGTACTTTATGGAAAGAATCAACATTATTGTTCTGTTTTCTGCTTCTAAACGATAAATATTGTAGTATATGTAGGTATTGCAAAAATGAAATTGTTCAGGTATCTGTATCAGGTATTGTTAAAGCACCGGTATGTCATAGGATTGAAACAACTAATTGATTATTAAGATAAGATAAGATAGCCTTTGTTGATCTCACAATGGAGAAATGTACTTGTTACATTCAGCTCTTAGAAACACTCAGGGTGTGCAAATAAGCAGGAAATGTGAAAAAAATAAATAAAAATTAAATAGTAAATAATGGTATCTTATACCATTAGGCCCCTCCTGGAGCCGCCACCTTAACGTGGTGGAGGGGTTTGAGCGCCCGAATGATCCTGGAGCTCTGTTGTCGGGGGCTTCGTGCCCCTGGTAGGGTCTCCCATGGCAAACAGGTCCTAGGTGACGGGTCAAACAAAGAGCGGTTCAGGAGCGAGACCAACAGGCCCGGTTAGAACCATGAGGCCGTCCTTCTGTGGACCCACCACCTGCAGGGGGCGCCATTAGGGATGGGCACCGTTCGCTTTTTTCCGATACCAGTACTTTAACGATACCTGCTTTTCGGTGCCGGTGCCTTAACGGTACTTTTTTCGGTGCCTATGTCATTTTAATTAAATTAAAATAACGTGTATAAAAAAAGGGTCGTTCGAGAAAAAGTCCTAAAACAGCAAAACAGAAGCTCCACAGGCCGCAGCAGCGTCACCTGTAACTTCGTGTTTTGAGCACAATTTCCACTTAAGCAGTGATAAAAAGAAATAAAGGACATTATTACCTCCTGAGCTGCAGAGACAGATCCACATCAGGACACGGGTTCTTTCGGATAAACTTTTCTAAACACACTGCGCTTTGACGAAGCGAAAACACTTTCCCTTCAAAGATCCTTACATGGTGTGAGCGCTCACTCTGCCACCAATAATGTACAACAACTGTACCAAAAATGTCTAATACAGAGTGAGCGCTCACACTTTTCCACAAACAATCTTTGATATTCCCCTCGCTGCAGCTGCTTGTGAAGTTGTAAACTCAGCCTCGGGTCTGTCGCTAAAGGTAAACACGTCTTTCTTGTTGTCACTGCTCTGTTTTGCTTTTCAATTTGCCTAAAAACACAAGTTTCTTATTCAGTCCTGGTTTAGTCCTGGTTTATAATAACTGGTTTAGTTCAGCTCTGGGTTTTACAACGGTGTAAGTCCTGGACCTGGTTTAGTCCTGGCTCAGTCCTGCCGCAGACCGCGGCTGAGCCATCTCTATTACAAAAGTTTAGTACGTTATAGCTTTGCTTCGCTTTAAGTTATAGTTTTGTTTCGCTCCATTTGCGCTGAAGCGGCTCATTATCTCCGCACACGTTCATGTTGCTTTTTTTTAGAGTCGTTGCGGGTCATATATTGACGTCTAGAGAGAAAAAGAACCGAAAGTTGGCACCGAAAGAATTTTTGTTTTTCGATACCACCCCCGACCGGAGCTTTTCGGTCGGTTCCAAGTAGGCACCGTTTAACGGTGCCCATCCCTAGGCGCCATAGGGGCTGGTGCAATGTGTTTTCCCACGACCCGGCAACGGACAAGTGGAAGAAAATGGATGGATGGTATCTTATATACAATGACTACCACAAATAATCAATTATTGAAATAGTTGACAACTATTTTAGTAATCGATAAATCGTTTTCTAGGAAACACAGACTCAAGTAGAGCAAAAAATACATAAAAATGTTTTTAAAGTTAGGGTATGTAGTGTTTTGTACACTGTACATTTGATTAATATCTGTCTGTGTCTCATCCAATCAGAAAGCAGAAGCCTCCCACAAACATTCACTTTACATTTACTCCATCAACATGTCCTCAGGTGTCACTGTAGCGTTGTATCCTCCTGTGACCTAGCCCATGCATGTATGTCCTCTGTAGTGGAGTCTGTAAGTCAGGCTGTTTACATGCAGTCTATGTGAATCCTATTGTCCTGTACAGAGGACACCCAGAGCTTTCTAACAGTATATAATTTTTGAGACTTTGCTCAAAATGGCCAAATTTTCATCAGTCAAATGTTATGGACCCAAAGTTATAAAGAGGGCTAGTATTTTTAAAATCAGAGAAAGAACCACTTA
This sequence comes from Proterorhinus semilunaris, assembly GCA_021464625.1. NCBI lineage: Eukaryota > Metazoa > Chordata > Actinopteri > Gobiiformes > Gobiidae > Proterorhinus > Proterorhinus semilunaris. The sequence goes on from CM038346.1 coordinate 39,490,064, forward strand.
AATCTTATTTTTGTAGAGAAGGGTCTATTTTACTTTTATAGATAAAATGTTTACCAATATTTCTACTTTCCAGCTCTTTTGAAAACCTTTCCTTCCATATCCTTCGTAATGGACATCAGGACTAATGTGTCTTCAAGTGAAATCTAAATCTCTTTAAATTTTGAATGAATTAATGACAGTAGATTCAGACTTGGAGCTGTGAGAAGATGAGCTGATGGTTCAGTGTTAGAAAATAACAGTGGAGGTTCAGAAGAGGAAGCATCAGCTCCACCCCCATCATTGCTCTGTAACACACTCACATCACACACACAATGTCACACCTTATTAAAGAAACGCCAAACCATAATGACAATAACTATAGAGGTTATTTAAACTTGAAATAAAATCTTAATGTAGCCTACTTTAGTATATTAACTCAGTTATGATAAACAGATGTCACCTGTATCGGCCTTGTGTCCTCTATAATGGGCATAATCATAATAAATAAATAAATAAATAAATTGTGAAATTTTAACTCTTTCACTCAAATTAAGTCAAATAAATCAAAATACATAAACCACTTTTTTGTTCAGGTCCCAGGAGGATGAGGCAAAAAGTTTAAAACAATACAATTTTCATGCACCTTTCACAGCCAAGCAATTAATCGTAAAAAAATAATCTGTAGATGAATCAATTACCAAAATAACCGTTAGTTCCAGTCCTAATGTAAAAAAAACGTAATGTTACCCAACTCTACAGCCGAAACAATATCAGAAAAATGCATTTAAAATTTCCCAAATACATCTCTGGATGAATATCAAATCAGTGCAGTAATTAAACAGCTCACTGTGAAGATTTGGACATTTGATCTGAAAGTGTATAGGTTAAGAGCAAAAGCACCACAGTCATTTAAATGTGTATTGAACGTGAACCTGATTCTCCCTCTGACCTTTCCCCCACTTTCCTCTGCGCCTGTGTGACGCTGCCCTCTGCTGGAGACATTAGATTGTCTCCCTCCAGCCCGGCGGAGCATGAGCCGGCCCTGTAAACGTCCATGTTTGTGGCAGAAACAGTGAAGCCGGAGCTGGTTCAGAGCCAGCTGAGGCCTGTGACAGATGTGACCCTTTTGTCATGTTAATATGAGAGACAACCCTGAGGCTCTATCCGAACAGGAAACCAGGGGAAATCCAATATGTGAAGATTTACTGACGCCAGAGTCAATAAAGCCCCGCTACTGTCGGGTAATGGTCAATTTAACACCACTTTTACACACAAAGTAAAAAAAACACAGTAGCGCTGATATCGTTCAGGAACTTTTGCTGTATATTACTGGCATACAGTAAATATGAGAAATAAAGGCATTGCATTTTATGTTCTCATGTAATAATGTATAAGACCTGTATGTATAAAAAAATTATAGCAACAAAATCAAAAAATGTTTGCGACAAAATCTAAATAAGAGCCCAGTGTATATGGTTTTATTTTATGACAGGAATTATTTTGTATTTCATTTGACCTTTATTTAACCAGGAAACTCCTAACATCTCTTTTACAGGGGAGTCCTGGCCCCAGAGGGTAATTGGTGGGGTTCACGTGACGTCACAACTAAACGATGGGGCAGCTATGAAATATTGTGTGGTAACTATGGTAACCACAAACACATCCTGATGTTTTCGGACTTGGTTTACGGTTAATATCTCAGTAATTCCTGGACCTATCCACATGAAACAAAAAGAGGCACAATAATGTACTTTCTGCCGTAGAGTTGTACTGGCACCTGCTCCGACATTATGACGTGAACGCAACCTATTACAAAGATTTGCTCTGAGGGATTTTGGTTCTTCTTTTGTTATTGAATGAATTAGTCATTAGAGGAAAAGTCGGTACGATATCAACATTCTCCTTGGTTTTTGTTCATTCAAAGCTCAGTAAATCAGGCAGGAATTGGATATTAAAAAATCCCTCTGAAAAAAACAAACAAACCCCTCTAATTGTTGTTGAGTGGGAGCGCCTACAGTGGAGATTTCTCCATTGTGAGATCAATAAAGGCTTATCTTATCTTATCTTATCTTATGTTTAATGCAATTAAAAATATGAATGGAAATGAATCCCACTTACCTTTACACAGGCACTTTTTCAGTTTCCTTTTTCCTGCAGACGTTGCTTAAGGACGAACACGGCGTAAAGACAAAAACAGTTTTTGTCAAACATGTTTATTCACACAGTTAAGCCTAAACATAAAGTTGTTTAAAAAGGTCATTCTCCAAAGTAAATCAAACTGCGTCTGTCTTTGAAGTGTTTGAAATGATCACACAGGCCTCACATCTGCACCAAAAAGAATCATCTAAAATATACCTCTAAATATAAATGCAACCCCTAATAAATGATGCTTAAATGCGATGATTCAAATTCTGAATGGCAATTTGAGCCCGACTAATCCATTGGTATTGGTTTGACTGGCTTTAGTCTGAGTGGTACAGCCTGTGTTTGTCTCAGCTGTGGTGATAATGACCTGGTCTGAAGGTTCTGGTGTAGAATGACCTCATCTGTCTCCATCTGATCCACTTCCTGTCTGCTGCACCTCACTTCCTGTCTCCCGAACGTCCTGTCTGCGCTCATGAGTTTGACCCGCAATCGATCCCCCTCCTGTTACCCTATACGTCTGCGACAACACCCACTAATCCATGTATCTGCCACTGGCTGTAGAGGGAGCTCCGAACAAACACGAAGGAACACCGCTTCAACCTTTGCCGATAGAGTCGTCCTTAAAGCCAGGTGCCCTCCCGGTCCCGTTAGCGTCAGGGGCCTGTCCGCTCCTCGTTGACCCGGCATGTCTCTCCGTGATGGGGTTTTTCACCTCTGACCTCCCCCTCCTGCTGGCTCCGCTCCGGTTTCACTCTAAAACCTCTTCAGTTCCTCAAATCCAGTAAGAGCCGAGTCCCCACAGACCGAGGCTTGTCCCATCTGTGGAGACAGGACTGAACGGGGACAGAGGGGACAATTATTCATGCTCTCATCCCCCATATTCACTCGTCTGATTTTCTATTTGATTTGACTTGTAATATTAAAATGAGGAACACGTTAGGAGAAAGTTTGTACCATGTAAATCTCTCACTCCAGTGTTTGCTAATCTAATGGCAGCTCCAATAGCTTTCAAAATAAGATCAGCTCCTCCACCACCTCCTTCTTCTTCCTCCTGTGCAGCTCCCTTCTGGGAAGAGTGTAGCAGAACATAAAACGAAGGCTTGCCCGGATACCTCCTCGTTTGTCCCTTGTAATATGTTTAGTCTACTTGAAAATATGCAAATGTCCTGCAAGTCCATCCATCCATCCATTTTCCTCCGCTTTATCCGGGGCCGGGTCGCGGGGGCAGCAGTCTCAGCAGAGATGCCCAGACGTCCCGATCCACGCACACCTCCTCCAGCTGTTCTGGGGGGACCCCGAGGCGACACCAGGCCAGCTCCGAGACATAGTCCCACCAGCGTGTCCTGGGCCTTCCACGAGGCCTCCTCCCAGTGGGACATGCCTGGAGCACCTCCCGAGGGAGGCGACCAGGAGGCATCCGGAACAGATGCCCTAGCCACCTCAGCTGCTCCTTTCGACGTGGAGGAGTAGCGGCTCGAGTCCGAGCTCCTCCCGGGTAACTGAGCTCCTCACCCGATCTCGGAGGGTGCGCCCAGCCACCCTGCGGAGGAAACTCATTTCGGCCGCTTGTATTCGCGATCTTGTCCTTTCGGCCTCTGAACCTATGTTGTTGAAATACTAGGACAGAATTTTAAGATGGCGGCCCGGGGAGACTTTTTCAGAAAACAAAGAAACAAGTGTCTTTTAAACAAGAGCTGCTTTTCCATGCAGGCTGAAGGATAAATATAACATAATATTATAGTTTCTGTGTCAGTGGTTCAGCCCCTGTATGCTCAGATTGACCCCTGTTCAAAGTAGATTCTGCACAGCCTTCAGTCCTGAGTCTCTGGGCTCTGTGAGGCTGCGGAAAACAGCCTCTAAATGCTTCACAAGTTTTGTGTGACGCCTGCACATGTGTGTTTAAGCTCAGAGAGAGAAGGTCTTGCATTCAATCATCGACTGCACGTTTATTTCAAAAATGCATTACAGACTTGTCTTACACAACAAACTACAGCAAACCACTGCTTGCTTTTAACATTCAAGTTAAATTATCGAAAAAGCTCCAAGATCTTTGTCAGCGGATCCAGCTCTTACCGCGTTCATGTTGTACTTTTGCCGTACAGTCGATAAACGTCCTTGACGTGTATGAATCTTCACTCACTGTTGAAATTGTTTTAATCCAATGAAACACACTTTTCCTCTCGCCTTTTCCCGCTGTATTGATTGAAAGCACTGTGTCAGCGAAACTGAAAGTAAAGAGCATGTGGCTAATTACCATGTGTAAACAGAAACGCTCTGGTTTTACACTCAATCCTGTCTTTCATTATTGAACTCAAATCAATTATAAATATAATGCCTCAAGACCTCAAGTCACAAAAAACAAGTCTAAGTCAAGTTTTTGGAGCATTGGTCAAGCAAGTCTCAAGTCTGACTCGAGTCACATGACTGTCCCACCTCCACTCATCGCCTGTTTTTGCCAAAATGCTGCAGTGTGGGAACATTTGTAAACTGCGGCTCGTCTCTTCGCGCTCTCTGTCATTAGGTTTTTGTGGCTCTCCGGAGGGAACTACAGAAGCCCAGGGAGGACATCATACATGTGGGTACGGGAGCTCAGAGAGGTCAGGAATAGCGGCTGTGGTCAGCGCTGTAGCATCATTCATCTCATGTCTGTGTCGTCTTCAGCTCAGGGCCACCTGTTCGTGGTCCAGCCAGATTTAGACACTTCACTGGGTGGACATTTTTGAAGCCGACATTATTTCCCCTTTTAAACGACTCGATAGCACAAGATTTGTCCATTTTATATTTACTACTTCAGCTTAAAGGCAAGCTGCAAACATGGACGCAGTGGTCAATGTTGAGATCTTCAGCTCTTTTTTTAGTGTTTCAAATGGACCAAACCCTTTGATGACTTTTTGTTAAGTATCGAATGCTTATCCATTCACAAATATTGACACTGTTTGGTATCCACGTGTAGCAGGAAAGGCGACAAATATGATATACAGACGCTGTATGTGCAGACGTTATAAAACTGTAGGGCCTTTGTGTCCAAATGAGGCTTTCATTCCACCCTTGCAACAACATCTCCACTTTAGTAACTCCTACAAAATGGAATTTGGAAGATTTTTTTAAATATATATATATATATCTAATTGTCGGCAGATTTGAACTTTGTCTTTGCCATTCGTGATCATCTCTCTATTTGCAGCCGTACTAATTGAAATTTGCTCTGAATTGCGGCCGTGTGGTTTTGGGGCAGAGTTCCGCCCCTTCTCTCCAGCGAGCGAGGAGTGTGTCCAATCTTTTATCTCGCTCAGCTCATCCTGTGGGTTTTTCGGGGCGAGTTCGGGACATGCGGGGTGTAGCGGGGGGCATGGGGGGTGGGGGGGCTCTCGCGGGGAACCCTGGTTCATTCATTCACTTCAGAGAAAGCCACAACAATGAGGTGCAGCCGCAGGGGTCAGGCCCGGATTAGAGGCTGGAGCAGCGACAGAAGGGAAACTTTCTCTGTGCTCGGCTCAGATACAGCTGAGCTCACTGTGCACATGCAGTGGCATTCTCACATGTTACATCACGGACTCGGGCGCTGTCAACAAACACTGCGTTACAGCCGCTCCGACTAGTAATCCATCATAATTTGGCACAACAGCCCTGGAAGAGTTTCCGAAGAAGCAGGAATGTCAGAGAGTTTCAGGATTTCATTCCTCTGAACAGAACAGCCCTACAGTTACATGATGGAGTAAAATGACCATGTGTTAAACGTATGTACGGAACTAGCACGTCATACAAAACCTTACAGTTTAAACTGTTTTAACGGACGATATTTGGGGATTTACAATATCGGCTATCGGCCGATCTAGCACCGATATTTCCGGGACCGAAAATGATAGACTTCCCGTTTTTTGCATATGGACATGCTGCATGTCATTTTGAAGTGCAGAATCTGGAGGATTCAATCTCAGAGTTAGTATTAACCTCCGCTATTGTATTTTTGATTGCCGCGCAAAATGCAGCGGCTAGTAACAATATGCTAATGCTAACAACAACTAATCAACGCTGGGACAGAAACTATGATTGGATCACCTAAAGTAATAAAATAAAATCGGCCAAGTATTTGTTTTTACAGGATTATAGACCAGATATTTGGAAAAATGAACCAAAAATATCGGCCGAGCATATCGAGCAATAATGGTATCGGCATCGGCCTTGGAAAAACCCATATCGGTCGCCCTCTAGTTTTACCCCAATAATCTTTCTAAAGAAACAGAGAAGGGCAAAATGTAGTACTCTGTTCTTCACCAGTGTACGGCCTAATGTTTGCATGCTTTGAATATACTTTGAGCACTTTATTCTGTAGTTTATGCAGGTCTTTTCCTGGGTCACTGGACCACAGTATTGGGCCGCATCGTAAATGGGACGTCTTCTCTTCTCTTCCCGTAACAGTACGGTCAATACGCTTAGACCCCTGAAGTCCGCTGCCTATTAGGACTCCAAGAAGTTTAGTTTCTTTGACTTTGATCACTGTAATTGTATTGGACTGTTGTTGAGGCGACCCTTCTGACGGTGCTTCTTGTTGAAGCCTGTGGGGTTTTTGAATATGTATTTTGTATTTTGTATTTTGTATATTCTGCCCAAGGACAACGATGAAGCTTCACTTGTAGCTGTCTGACATTCGTTGTGCAGCTTGGACTTAACGAGATTTTGAAGGACATATTATGTTTTGGGACACTACTTTTTTACTTCTGAATCATTTTAACCTTACCTTAACCGAGAACATTTTCTCCCCTAGTTCGGCTTTACCCAAATTTAAAATTGCAAAGCTAAAACCTAGAAAACTCTAAATGGATCTTTTTCCTCGCTTCGTTGCCGTGATGTCGTCACTTTTTTCCACGCTTGTCTGTGTAGGCTCTCAGTCGTACAGGAGTTGTCCATCTTCAAAGAAGGTTCTCGAGCCATCTTCTGTACTCTGTAGTTGAAGTGTCGAACGTTTCGCCTCTTCATCCAAAAGGCTTCGTCAGTGCACTAAGGCTTAGCTAAGCTAGCAGACTAGATAAAGACCACAGGGAGGAGTTGAGCTTAGCTTAGTCCCTCCCCTCTATTGAGAGCTATAGTCTCCCCTGCAGGTAAACATCTTTTCCACGTTCTTTTTCCATCTCACTTTTGCACATTTTTGTTACACTTTCATCACTTTTGTTGTCACATTTTTGCTGCTTTTTTTATATATTTTTTTGCCATTTTCTTGTTGAGTTTTTGTCACATTTTTGTTGCCCTTTAGTGGGCTTTCTAGTTACTTTTCTGTCCCATTTTGACGCTTCTTCCATTCTCGTTTTCTTCTCGTTTCTGTCGCTATTTTGACGCTTTTGTTCCAGAAGCTTTTCGATTTGGGTAAAGTCGAACTGGAGAAAATGTGCTCGGTTCAGGTGGGGGTTAAGAGGTTAAAGCCGCTCTCGCTTCCTCTGACTGCTTTTTAGTGTTTGAATCTATGTCCCGTCTCCTCTGAACTCCCATGCTCTTAGCCCCGCCCCATTCCACGTGGTGGGAGGAGCTACCCCCCCTCTTTCTTTCTTTTTCTCCCGAAACCTTGTGGTTCATTGAGCTCTCGCCTGCTCCCAGTGCGGACGTCGCACCGTAAACTGCAGGAGCGCACATGGATGGGCTGGATCTTACTACTGACGTTTGTGAACGATTGTCGGGTTTTTTTTGTCCGTTTTTTGGGGGAGACACGCCGTGATGTGAGGCAGGCAGATCGCTGAGCTCTGCTGTTAGCTTTGGGACAGTTATTCGGGACAGTTTTTGGAGGAGACACGCCGTGATGTGAGGCAGGTGGATGAGCTCTGCAGACATGATGCTGTGTCGCTGGGAGCAGAACAACTTCAGCATGAAACTGGTAGGAAGGAAAAGATTTAAAGTTCAGTTTTAACTCCAAAGCGGAGTCTGTTTCCACGGGTCTTTGATCAAACATGAGATTGATTAAAAGTCTGTGCATTTACATGCTCCGCTGAACAATATCCTCAATAAACTTGATTCAGACTTTTTGGGGAAATAATCACATGGCTGGTCACTGACCACTCACTCAGCTGCAGTTTTGACTGAAATTGTTCACATTTTTGCTCAAAAGTTTCCTGTCGTGTGGTTTTGAATATTGAAATTGTTTGACGGAATGATGGCAAATATGAAGAAATAAAATACGGACAGATTTCTTTCAGTTTGTGACATTAAAATGGCGTTAAATGTGACTTCCTGCTGCCTGTGGAAATCATGTGGATTCATTTCCCAGTTCTCCTCCACAAACCACGAAGTGTCTCGTCTCCTTCGAGTCTTTGAGTTACGTGTATAACTCTTTAATCAAGTTTGCTTTGGTCGTTTCTTCTTCTCCTGTTGAAGCTCCGATCTGTGACTACTCCACTGGATTTCATTGTGTCACAATTTTTTTTCAAAATCTCAACATTTAAGACACCTGCAGTGACTAGACTTCAGTGTTGAGATTTGTAGCTTGTTTTCTCCTCAACATCTTAGCTTTCCGATGTTTATTCTCTGACGTTTTGTTGCTTTGAGCCGGAGATTTGTCCAGGAAATAACTCCAACATTGTGGTGCTCCGTGGTCTTACGCTTATTCATTCACAAATACTGACAGGTTTGGTATACACGTGTGGAAATATACTAATTTATCCAAAATCCCTCTGAGCAAAAAGGCTTTTTCCTTCATATTTAGGCCAGTAATCTACAGCAAAAGCTTTCAACTGATATCTCCTCAATCACCTGTAGCATCTCGCCTTGACAACCACTGACCTGTACTAAGCTCTCGGATATGTGTTCAAATTTCACAGTCAACTGAAGCCTCGTTCCTAACGTTCCTTTAGAAATCTAACCACACACAAAAATTACAATTCATGCCCCCTTCCTGAGGTCTCCATTTCCTCCTTATCGCCCCATCAGCTCCTGTCTCTTCAGAAGCAGATACGGTCCGAGAGACTAATAAACCCTTATCTCTGTGGGCCGCTTCCTGGTTTTACCGTGACATCAGCCGGTGGGGGGTCAGTCACATGACCCCTGCGCCGTCACGTGACCTTATCTCCCACAGCGCAGACGATCATGAATATTTACAGACGTTTATCGACGCAGCGAGTCTGTTTAATCACTGGTGCACGTTCTGTGTCAGTAATAAGGCTCATGGCGTCACATTGTTCCGTAGATATGATCATGATAACAATGATTCTTATCACTCTCTGGTCTGACTGTAGCAGTAGTACCATTGAAAGTAGCAGCAGTCGTAGTTTTAGTAGTGGCAGTAGTATTTATAGTATCTTTGATCAGATACTGTGCTTTGGTTTGTGGTCTGTGGTCGGCTTTAAACCACGCCAGAGCCGTGAGCTTCAGCACAATACGACTGGCCTGGGCTAGAAAAGCGTCTGTGAAAAGACCAGTGTTACTGTACATTAATGTCACAGAGCAAACTCTTCTAATCTTTAACATTGTTAATATTGTTGCAGTGACTTTCGATTTTACTTGTGACAAAAAAGTCAATAATTGATGACATGAACTTCCATCTTGGGTCCATGCGCAGAAATCATTTTCAGAGAAGTCATAAATAACAACGTCATATAAATGAATGTCAGATATAAAAATGTAGCGTGTGAATAATGAGTGATGAGCGTGGAGAAGGTCCTTCTGTCGTTATGAGCGACTCCATCCGTCATTTCTCCGTCGGCGCCATCTGCTCCTCCCTCCCCCTGCAGTGGCGTTCTAGACCTATGCAACTCTCACAATTATTACTTATTGAAGGATACATTTCTATAAATGATAAACAATATATTTTTGGGCTCAATATTTATCAAAAGTACATCTTGTTGCTTTTTTATTTATATACATACACCACCGCTAAAAGGTTTGGGGTCACGCCCTTATTTTTGAAGCACAGCTTTTTTTCAATGAGGATAACATTAAATTAATCAGAAATACAGTCTAGACATTTATATTTTAACAATATAGCCTTACCTCAGTATATCAAACCTCTTCTAATTAAGGCTCCAAAGTCAAAAGTTTATTTTGTCCATGAGTTTGGTTCATGTGCAGATGTTCCTGTCAATGCCACTGACTCACCACAAGGAAGAATTTTCGTCCCCGTCGTGTTTCTGTAGGGGAATTCAGGACACATTTGTATCAGTTATTTTTACTCATATTTAAACTGATTTGTACTTTCTCCTTTGAATACTTAAGTATTTTCTACAGCAAATACTTTTATTGGAGTAATATTTGAACAGTAGTAGCTGTACTTTTACAAGAACTTTGACCATTTACATGAACAATAGATTTTTCTGTACCCACAGTTAAGTTTGGTGTTTTTCAGGTTTTGACGCGGTTTACGCCCAGTTCAACATAACCTCGTCACATTTAGGGCCATTTTAGACCTGATTTTAGTGCTAGTGGTACTAAAATCCTGTAACAAAATTGAGGAACGCTAATCTATTTGTCCAACGTCATGCTCTTCTAGCTGTCAGTACTCAACTCTAATATTTAGCGTCTGCCTTGATGTCTCACAATCCCCAAGGGAGCCCTGGCCTCACTTTGGGAACCCCTGTCTGTAAGTCCGGCTCTGGTTCCTGGTCTAAACTAAACTGTTCAGTCCTGGAGCAGATGGACTGAATCAATACCAGCGACAGACAGAGCTTTAACGAGCCGCTAATGGACACTTCATCTACACTTGAGCGAATGGAGCACTTCCTGTGGACCGGATGTGACAAATGACCAGTTCACTTTGGACAAGCATACGAGAATGATCACAACAGTGACAAAAGTGCAATTAAGGCAAGAAGCTGCAGGTGAATGGGGGTAAAAAAAAACATACATTCTGACTTTTGGAACACATTTCATGAAATATGTCGCCGCCTATAATTTCAGCAAGAGTCTGGTTTAAATGTGTGGTTTTATTTTGTGACATATTATTACAAAGATTTGCTCAGAGGCATTTTGGATCTTGTTCTCTTTTTGAATAAAAATAAAAGTTACGGTTAAAATCTGTAAGAAAACATTCAAATGTGTCCTTGTTCTCGATAAATCAGGCGGGAATTAGATATTGAAAAATCCCATAGATTAATTTTTTTCCAAATGTTAAATTAAATTAGGGGAAATAGAAAAAAATATTAGTAATTAGTAAATTGGGAAAACAAGAACAATTTTGAGCAAAAAAGTTGGGAGAAATGATGCAAAAAAAGAATATCGGTACTTGCTTTTGATACTTTCATTGTTTCTATACCAGTAGAACCTAAAACTTTTATTCGATACCATACTGGTATCGTGTAACGGTGCCCAACCCAGGTCTTAAGCCGCTGCTGTCTCTCACAAAGGAAATGACCATATTTGGATTACAGCGTCTCAGTCACAGCCTTTCCTGCTATACGTGGATACCAAACGTGTCAGTATTTGTGATGAATAAGCGTGGGAGTGCCGTGACTAAACTTCATAAAATAAGCATTGTAAAGGGAGAATTTTGTCAATTTTTTAATACTCTGACATTAAAACTAAAATGTTATGGGAGAAAAATCTCAACCTCGACCACTGCTTGAAAAATCCAAGTTTTCACCTGCAGCGAGTTCAATTCCATGGCCACAATAAGCAAATCCCAAAGGCTGCAATTATTTAGGTAACGTATCCCCAAACAATAAACTATCCTATTTCCATGAGGTCTTAATACGTATAAAAGCAGCTAATCTTGTTGTTGAGGCCTCTGCGATGTCGTGATGTTTGGAAAATCTGCGACGAGACAATGCCACAAATGCAACCTTGAAACCGAAACCCTAATCTTAAGTGTTTTTTGGAAGCCGCTGTTGAAAAAGTCTGTTTAAAATAAGCCTGTCACTGGAGACAAGTCTATATTTACTCTCCTCCCGCTTTACGGAGGTGTCCCCTGGTCCCAGTGACTTTACAGGAGCGTGCTGGAGGTGTGCGTGGCCCGCTTCGAGGCGCAGATCCTGGATTACAGAAGTCTTCATGTTCCCTCTGTGGATCTGCGGTGGAGGTCTACTGCTGGGTGACCGAAGTCTTCAGGGATCTACCCTGGTCTGAGTGGACTTTCTTTCCCGCTGAGAGGCTCATTTCTGGGATAACTGCTGTCTTCATGTCCCTTGATCAGTCTGGATCTACCCTGGATCTTGTCTCTTGTCTCCAGGGCAGAGTGATTTTCCTTCTTGAAATCGGGGCCACAATTTGGGATTTTGTCTCAGGAGTAACGGATCTTGAACTGACGGCACATTTTTGTGATTTTGAAGCTGTAAAGCTGATTTGTACTTTCTATTTTGAACTCATTCGACAGAGCAACTTTCACTTGTATTGGAGGAATCAGTAATGAGATGATCGACTTGAGATGTTTGAATGGTCGTCGGTCAAAGACACTGATTTTCAAGCAAAGTGTGTCGCTTTAGGGATCGCAGTGGCCTTAAGACTGGGAGTGTCACGAGAGAACTGGGACATCTGGTCACCCTAATGCCCTCGTCTCTCTCTGGATCTTCCTAACGACTTAAAGTGAGTTTGCTGGAAGTCTATGCCCAAACCCGAGGCCCTCTACCTGGGCGACTTTCCCTCTGGATCGGCCCCGGTCTCCGCCAACTATAGATTGGAGTGTTTGCTTGAAGGCTGGATCGCTCTCTTCCGATGCCTTGTTTTCTCTGGATCTGCTGCTGCTCTTTCTCTGACGGGACCGCGGTGGATATTTCTGACTCGTATATCTTGGATAACTTCAGTCTCAAGTTCCTCGAAAGTCTCTGTGGTTGGTCTCTGAGTGTAGGGGGAGCATGGTGGACGTTCGTATGGAGCCGTACCTCGGTGTGCGGGTGCCTGTGCGGAGCTACAGCCACTTCTCCTGTCAGAACTACAAATCGGTAAGAACCCCAGGGAGCGGGTGGATTCCCAGATATTTGCAAAGATTATTTGGGCATAAAGTCAAGCAAAAATTTGGAATTTGGAATCATCTGAGCCTCATATGGTGGTAACAGCTCCTTTGAAGTCAACCACTTTTTGTTTGGTTGAATGATGAGATCTGACATTGTGTGTATTATATTACATTTACTTGTTTACCATTGGAAGAACCCGATGTATTGTTTTAAGCGTTATTTCACATATCACGTATTATTGCGTATTTGACCTTTTCGTGGCCCAGTGGCTGAATGAGTGGTTAGCATGGCGCCTTTATGTTCCATCACGGTGGCTCCAGGATCAATTGCTTTTAGAGTTTCTGGTAGGTTTTCACTGCTGACGGACCCTCTCACCAGAAAACCTCCAAAACAATTGATCTCTGGAGAGTTGTAGGGGCCACCGCGATCTAAAGTAAAGGCGCCATGCTGACCACTCATACAGCCACTGGGTCCCAAAAAGGTCAATTATGATTAGATTATTTTTTATTTTTTTTGCTGGCAAGAGTCCTGCTAAATGTATTTTTTCTATATGTAGCAAATTATGAACTTGTTAGATTTCCCGTGCCAACAATACTTTTAATGCCACCAAAGCCAAAAATTCATTTATAACTGCTAAATACTTGTGTCCAGTCCATGCCAGTTAACGGTTGTGTAACACTGACCAAATCTTTGCACTTGCAGCAAAATAAAAAAACTGGACCATATATTTTTGTATTTTGTATAAGCTGTGGGACAGCTGTGGAACTGTTTCACTTTTTCCAAAGAAATTCCACGGCTTATAACGTGTATGTGTCGATTCTGGGATTCAAATCCACACGCCTCAACCTTTCGGTCCGTTATTTATACTCAGAGATTTGAACGAACAAGCAGCTAATACTTAAAACAACAGGCCAGTTGTACGGACAGGGGTGTTTTCAGGAGCCTCGGGTCATGCTAAGGCTTCCAGTGTATTTGTGAATAGTTGTTTTATTCCCGTGTCCGCTTGAATCCTCTCGTAGACCTAGTTTTGTAGCCTGGCATCCAGACTAATCTCTGATGTTTATTAATTAATAAACAGGAGACCTCTTCTGTAAAGAAGCGGGGTCTGGTTGGCGAGACTACTAGTTTTGAGCCTCTTTTACCCTGGATCCGTCTGGGTTTGACCGTGGAATGTGCTGCAGAAATAGCCTGTTCTCTGGTGTCAGTGTTTCTAAATGAGACGTTTGGCAGGTGCTAATGCTAACGCTAATAATACCCTCGTACTGTAAAGGCTCCCCCGTGTGAGGGGGTCACGGGTTCGACTCCTGACCTCCCTGTGTCTTTGTGACTCAGGGGAGATAAGAGCGGCAGAGTGAGTCATCTGTTCCAGAGAGGAGCTGTATCTGTCTGTCATTAAGGCTTCACTTTCACAATATGTGTGTGCGGACTTTCCCTGATGCATCTCAGCCGTGGATTTTTCACTCAGTGGTCAATGTTGAGAATTTTCAGATAGTTTTGTCTCTTAGCATATTAGTTTTAATGTCAGTGTAGAAAATAGACCAAACTCTTCCTTTACCTTGTTTTTTTAAAACATTTTTTAATGAAGTTTTGACATTTGGAAGGTTTTTTCATTTCTGCCTGATTTATTGAACTTTGAACCTATAAAATAAGGATAAATTTACAGATTTTGATATTTTTTTTTACCACTTATAACTTTTTTATTCAAGGACCTGTTCACCTCCAGGGGGTCGGATCACAGCTGACCCTTCTCACCCTGGACACGGACTATTCACCCCTCTCCCCTCAGGCAGGAGTCTACGGTCCCATACAGACCCATACCTCCCGCCACTTGAATCGTTTTTTTCCGCCATCAGACAGTACAGAAACAAAACCCAATAACTCAGTGTCAGACTCATGAACATAATAACCTGTTCCAGCCATTTGCACAGTTCTATTGCACTATGTGGTCTGTCCACACTTAGCTCTGCTGCCAACACTTAATGCACCTGCTCATCTGGGAATCACGCTGTTTTTCTGTGTCAAATTGTTGTTTTTTTAAATTTATTTTAATCTTCTTTATGCACGCCCTTATAGCCTTGCATTTTTTTAAGTTTTTATAGTTTATTTGTATCTAAATGATGTGTTATATGTTTCATGTTTCATGTGGCATGATTGTACCGAGAAAGAATCCTATGTTTGTGAATCTGTTCTCAAACAATGGCAATTCAAAGTATTCTGATTCTGCAAATGCAAAATGTAATTCAAATGTCATTTTAATTTAGTGCAGAAAGGCCCAAGCAGGAACTGGAGCTGATAATGAGCACTAGCAGCAAGCTACACCTCAAGTAAACCTACACTGCCCTACAAAGGAAAAAGGCAGTAACTGCATAGTTTGTCAAAATTGAGTTAAGAGCAGATTTGAACTTCTTCTCATCTGTACTATCTTGTACCAAAGTGGTTTGTTTCAAAACTATTCTGTTTTAGAGAAAATCCATAATTGAATTTGCAGTAACTTCAAAATTGACACAAAAACCAAGAGGAACGCAGTTACTGCGCATTCCACTAAGGTTGCCGTGGCAACCAGGACTCCTCTCCAGCAAACCCATCTTGGCTTCATCAGCCTTCGAATGGTCAAAAAAGTGATTATTGCTCTGTCACAGGACCAGATGATGGTCGAAAAAGCCACATAACGGAACTATCCATGGAAAAGTTTAATCAAAGTAAAAACAATGATATGGTTCATTGAATATTTTTATATATTTCGTTTTTATATATTATTTTTGTAGAACGTTTAACATTTAAGTTCAAATTAGATTTGTTTGTTTGTTGAACAACTTTGATTCAAGTCAAAATTGGTTGGGTTCTTATAAAAATTAGGTACTTAATATACATTATACATACACTTAATACAGTATATGGATTCCACTTAGCATAAGAAAGTAATACTTTACATGAACTACTTTACATCTCAAATGATGATTGATACTGACACAGATCATTTACTATATATACTATATATATATCAAATACCAGAAAGCAAAAAAACAGCATTTAACACAACAAACACGCACATACTGCACATTTCCTTTGTATAACCATATGTGGAATGTAGGCTCGTACAAGGGAAAAGTGCAGTATGGGCATTTTTAGGGACTAGAGTAATTTTGGAGTTTGTGTTTTATACCCATAATAATTCTACCATAAAAAGCTACAAAATAAAAATAAATAAATGATAACGATCAAACCATTTTGACAGGGCATCAAAAAAACTAAAAAGATGTTTTCTCAGTTTCACCCAGAGGGCAGTTACTGCTTTTTTCCTTTGTATGGCAGTACAGTTAGAGAATTGTTGGGGCTTATATTTTTTACTATCAATGTTGCTGTAATTATTTGCAGTTTTTTTAATACATTTCCATATTCTCTATTTTTAATGTAACTGTGGATCATGTGTTCACACATGTGTCCTTAATAAAGATTAAATTAACTGACATGATAATGTTGCTCTGAGAGATGGAGAGAAAAGGTTCCTCACTTTACTGTTGTGATGTTTTTAAACACTAATGACGATGTGTTCACTTTGCAAAGTCACAAGGGTAAAGATGGTAAAGGTGCTTTTTGTCAGGCTGAACAACTAAAGTTTCTCCCTCTTGTTCAGACAGTCTTCACCTGTTTCAGAAGCTCCTCTCACAGTCCGCTGCTGTTAGTCCGTTTCTTTGTTGAAAAAAGTTAATAAGTCATCTGCAGAAGCGCCGCATCTCCCCTCCCCTCTCTGATGTTGTCATGTTGTCTCGCGTCTGCAGCGGCATTGGCCTCATGGGAAATGTAGTTCTACCGTGTTTAATGAAATTTACCGGCGGGCCGCATGTAATATAAATAAGAAATAATCTAACGGGCCGCAACAAATGATCTCGCGGGCCGCATTTGGCCCCCGGACCGAGTGTCCATTTTGATGCATACATTGCCTTATTTTTTTTTATATGAAAACAACAGAAATATATAAAATGACAGAAAAGTTGCAATACATTCCCCCTCATGTAAATGTCAGTAATCCAAAGTTTGTCTGATGAAGCACTTGTAGTCCGAAACGTTACAGAGTGGTGTGAGTACAGATTAAAAACAAATCTTTGGAAACAAATCTTTGGAGCTAAAACGCAGTTGTGCGGATTTTTCTTCTTCTTGCAGTAATCCAAAGTTTCACATTGATATCTCTACATCAAATGTTTCCCATATTCACCTGCGTCTCCTCCTGAGGTGATCTGTCAAACCCACGGAAGCCCTCCCTCTGTCATAACTTCTAGCCAATTATAACAGCCCCTCTCTCTCCCTCTCCCCCCCCCCCCTCCCCTAGTGTTGCCCCCGTCCCGTCAGAACGCCCCCTCTGCCATTGCCCCCATTCCACACAATGGGCCTTATTTGAATACCAGGCCAATCACCCCCCAACAAAGCCCTCTCCGGCTGCAGCCCCAGCGCCGTCGCGGGACGTTCGGGGGTCTCGTAAATCCCAGCGCCCCGGCTTTTGTCCAGTGTGCGCCAGGCGTTCGTCCGGGGGTCGTAAAATGGTCGTCTTTTGTGGCTTGGAGTGTTGATGGATCCGTAAATTGCACTTTGGGATCTTTTGGGAAGTGCTTTCAGTGGCGCGGACGAGAGGCAAGTGTTTGTTTTGGGAGTTTGAATGGGACGCGGAGACTCGGGGAGTGTGCAGCGGGACCGGGACGCCGACTTAACAGGGTCGAAATCCAGTCTAAATATGGACTGGACTGTGGGATGAAAGTCGGGAGTAAACGAGGGATAAACTCGCTCTAAGTTTAGATGAAAGCACGGACTCAGTAAGGTCAAGCTCAAGAACCAAGTCTTTGTACAGAAATATTTTGGGCAACAGAATCAAGATAATGAGTAGATGGTATTATTTTGTGACATAGTAGTCGCTCATTTTGCTCAGAGGGATTTTGGATCTTGTTTAGTTTTTGAGTAAACTAGTTATTATTGGAAAAATGTACATTTCACCTTGTTCTTTTTGGCTCAACAATCAATAAATCAGGCAGGAATTAGATGTTGTGAAATCCCTGTAAAAAAAAAAAAACCTTCAAAATGTTCTGGTCCAAGTCTGTGGGAGCTACTAGAGTGGAGATGTTTTCACAACAATATCAGAACATTGCATGCAGAGAGAATTTCTCCAAAGGATTCTGTGGAGAAACTTTGAATGAATAAATTCAGCACTTTATTGTGAACATTAAGTCATTCATGTTTCCAGGTCAAGGCGTGTATGTTTAGAGAGAAAAATGGCCCAGAACTGGAAAATTTGGGAGAAAAGGTTGCTTGCTGCAGTGGAGATTGAAGAGGCACAGCCGACTTACAAAAGTAAAAAACCCTTTATTGTGTGAGGGACATCATGAAGTGGGACCATGTTTGGGGCGAGTAATTGACTTAACGAAAAGTTGGACTTGACTTGGACTTCACTGACTTGTTCACAGCCTTGGTCTAGACCAAACCGGGACTAAACTGGAGCTAAAAGGATAGTGCGTCTGCGATGAAGTCGAGACGTTGCCGGTAAAGACATTGTATTTTCCCGCAGTGGTCAATGTTGAGATTTGTATCTAGTTTTCTCCCCAACGTCTTAATGTCAGAGTAAAAATAGACCAAACTCTCCCTTTGCGATGCTTTTTATTACGTTTTGGCGTATGACTGATATCAGTAATCTACAGTAAAAGCGTCTCGCCTAAAACTTGATATAATAGTGTACAGCTGCTCCCACTGGCTCTGCATTCTGTTGTTGTGTCCTTGGACAAACTCAAATAACAAATAGCTCCATGAATATTTAGTAAATACAAAATGATATATACTAATTACTACTGGTATTGATGGGATGAGGATTATGGCTCTTCAGTGGAATCGAATCTTTTTGGATCTATTCCCTAGAAAGAGCAGTTCACAAGACTGGCTAATTTTTTATGAATACTATCATATTGTCCAAGAACGTTTTGTTGGGAGACTCCTTTTGATTGAACAAATTCTAAACTTAAAGGGACTAGACGGAGTTTAAAAATGTTAAAATCATGTATTTGCTCCAGCAATGTCCAGACCTACTGTATTCACCACAACTGCCTCTAAAATCCTGCACCGTCACTCAGAAAGGTGTTACTTTGGGCAGAAGTCATGCACGAGCTTAATATAGAGACTGCAGTTACGCGTAAGACCTGAGGTGGCAGTAGTGAGTATAACAATGACAACTTCCATCAAGTCCCTTTAATTGTTTTTTATTTGGAAGGATGAGTAAATGTGTTGTAGATTTGTGTTCTATCCACACACATCCTGAGTGTGAAATGTTGCTTCTGCAGATCTACACGGACTGGGCCAACCATTACCTGTCCAAGTCCGGGCACAAGCGTCTGATCCGGGACCTGCAGACGGACGTGAGCGACGGCGTGCTGCTCGCAGAGATCATACAAGTCGTTGGTAAGGAAACTTTAAACGAGGACAATACTAACATTTAAGCCCCGTTCACACGGGATTAGAATAACACAGGGGCCGCAGGTAAACATGAAAGTCACAGATGTCCTCAGAGTTTCTGCCTGGGCCACTTTGGAAATGTGGAACGTGAAAATTCCCCCGACTTGGTGATTCCAGTCGCACATTAATCTGCTGTATAAAGTCAAGGGATGCACCGATATGATACTGGAATAGAGTTCAGGACTGTGACGTCATATCACTAGCCATCATGGGATTTGCAGAGGGCTTTTTACATAATAAACTAATGGAGATTTAAAAGGGTAAAACACTTACGTTATGTTATAATGTTATAACATTATAACATTTCAGCACTGTATTTTCCAGCAGTGACTCGGCAGCTAATGGAGTTGTTCCACAGCATTTTATACTGTTATAGAATCATGTTGGTCTATGGAAAATGTTTGCTAGTACCCACAAACATGATTTCTTGAATCTGTAACATTCCATCCCGAACTCTATTGCACATCGGAGCCGATACTGGGGAAAAAAATACAATGTCGAGTATCGATTCCAAATATCTGATACTGAACCGATACCTGTTTTTGGCTCTCACCTTTTTAAAAATACAACTTTGACCTACCAAATCTAAGTGCATATGGACATGCTGTACACCATTTTGGAGCACAGATCGCTGTGCATCATGCCATGCGTATGTCCACCAATCACAGAGATAAAATCAGATGAGCCTTTATTGATCTCACAGTCCGGGGTGCAAATAGTCAGGAAATGTTCAATCAAAGAAGAAGAGGATAATGTGCAAACCAGTCATAATAAATGGTAATAATATATATATATTTTAAACGACCAGCACAGAAGTCATTGCACATTAGATACTTCACATTAAGGTTGTCACCTAAAGTAGTAAAATATCATTGGCCAGTGTAGAAGGTCTCCGTGAAACACAGTGGGCGATACGGGAGGAATTCATGATAGAAAATAGAGTTACTGTGTCATAGCTGACATTTGGTTGACTTTTATCAAGGGCTTAAAGGACCTGCAGAGACGGTGAATTGAACGGAGCGTTGTGTGCGCGTGCGCTTTGAACAGCGGGAGTTCCTCTGAGAAACAGGTGACGTCTGCGGAGCCTATTTTAAACCCTTCAGCTGTCCCCGAGCACCGCGGGACAATACAACAGCACGGAAAGACCTGTGCTCATCAACGCTAAGGCGGCCGGTTCAAATCCCGCCACACAAACGGACGGGTCCAGTCCAGTGAGAAACACTGGGGCAGAGGATGGACAGAGTGGCTGCAGAATGTGAGGAATGTTCATTTCACAGTCCCATGTCAATTATTGAGATTGACCAAAGCAGAGTTTGCGATTTCGATTAAATTTCGATGAATCGCCCAGCCCGGCCTCGACACAAACGTCCGAGTTAATTGTATCGTCTCTCCTCAAAGAAAAGTCAGGGGCTAACGACCCCAACGACAGCTTATATTATAGGAATTACACAATACGGTCACAGTTTGCAATGTCCTCAATGCCTGTGTTGTTGTATAGGTCAGACTCTTACAAATCATTATATCAGAAACATTCATCACATGTAATTCTTTAAGCAGCTTCATGGCGTATGTTTGTTTCTTTCCATGTTTTCATTGTCAGCCAGTAATAATAACTTCTCTGGGTGATCGAGCGTTGTTGAAATCGGCTCCGAAGCCTGCGGTGGTTGATCAGGAAGCCATTCAATCCTATTCTCAGCCCCCTAGAACAGTCTGGACATCTGAGGATACGTGCAAAAAGGTGGACTAGGGCGTTTCCCGTTGAAGAATTGTGAGTGCAGGGCTTTTTCAGAGTTGGTGCAGTCCCCTCTGCTGCCCCTCCTCCTGTCTCTGTGGGTTTGGTTAAGGACCATTTGTCACCGATCGTTTCAATCATTCTCCCCCTCCCTCTCTGTTCATATTCCAACACGCTATTTACCCACAATCCTCTCCTGTTCTCTCCGTTTCGCAGCCAATGAAAAGATCGGAGACATCCACGGCTGCCCGCGGAGCCGCGCTCAGATGGTGAGTGTCTGAAAGTGCACGTTTCCTGTACACACATCACAGCTGATATCTATGCTTTGAAATTCAAAAATGAAAATGTCTCTGTGAAGAAAAGACGGTGAAGAGTAAGAGTGCTGGTCGTTTTTAATGCGTGTCCATGCACAAATACTGACATGTTTGGTATACACGCGACGCTCGGAATCCCCCCGACAACACTGTAATCCAAATATGGTCATTTCCTTCATGGATCTGCGTGGATATGCGGGCACATGTGCAGACGCTACAAAACGTTTTTTCAGTCGCTCCCACAGACTCCACACTTTACAGGCCTGGATTTAGTCTCATTTGGAAGGTTTTTTCACAGGGATGTTTCAATAATAATCTACTCCTAAAATAATTCCTGTCTTATTCCTGCCTGATTTATTGAGCTTTGAACCCAAAGAAAAAACAAGGTGAAATTGAAATTGGACAACTCCTGTACGACTGAGAACTTACACAGACAAGGTGAAATTATAATTTTTACAGATATTCTCACTTATAAATATTTGCTTGAAAAACTAAACAAGATCCAAAATCCATCTGAGCAAGTCTCTGTAGCTAACAGGGCTGGGATGGTCCACTTTCGTCAAGCTCCGATACGTATCTCGATACTCAGGGGCTGATATGATGTGTATTGCGATACAATAAGTGATTATGGTAAGTGATACGATTACCTTAAAATGTGTAAAAAGTCATGTGTCCAAAGTTTATAAAACCAAATGCCATTTGACATTTGTGTTATTGAAAAGTGCACCAAAATGTAACAAAGTGCTGTGTAACTGCACAGAGGAGTGTATGATTAAAAAATACCTCCAAACACAAGTATTGAAAGTATTTATTATTATTATTATTATTTATTTATACAGGTGGTCTCTTGAGGTAAATAACAGTTAATAAGACAACAGTGGAACGATTAGAGCAACTTTCACACAATGCTAAGAAAACGTATCCACCTTACTCCTACGCCCCATGAGCCTTTGCGTGAAAGATGTGGGTGATTTCCGGTAAGACCGGGGCCGCTGTTTGCTTGCATGGAGACCGTTCGCTTGAATCCACTTTGTATGAGCTTTAGAGACGCAGACTATGTGGAAACACGAGCGGTCACAGCTGAGACGAAGCTACGAGCTGTCATTAACTGCTCACAATAAACCTATGACTGAAAATCGCTCCGTCGAAGAGTTTTCTGACCCGTGGACGTGTTGGCCAAGTTGTCTCCAATTAACCTTTGGATATTTCTAATTCTGCGATCTTTCACAAAGACTTTACTCAGATGTGGTACTTTAGGCTCAGAGAATGGATGTCAGCATAAAAACAGTCTTTTTGTTTCTTGTTGATTGGTCAAATATCCGTGGAGATCTTCAAATTTTCAGATTAAACTGAGGAAAGTCTGTTTACGAAACCTCGTTACATACGCCGCTCACGTGGAAAAATGCCATGACTTAATTCGGTCAGAGGTTTTGCACAAAAAACGAGCAGAAAAAGTTGGAATGCTCTTTGCAAATCCAAGTATTTAAAATGTCATGTATTCAGACCCCGTTCAGCTTGTGTGGCCTCACGGGGCTCGGGTCATCTCACTCGTACACTGTGAGCCGGTCAGTCAGTCGTGGGTTAACAGTGTTTGTTTACCTCCGTGGGCTAACGCCCGGCTCACACTGAATCCAGTCCGGGTCCGGTCCGGTTTCGGTCCTGATCCGGTCCGGGTTTGCCCCAAACTACCACTCACATTGAGTCCGGCTGACACTGTCGCCAGCTCCGGCGCCAGAAGCTGCGCCAGGCACAGAAACAGCCCTCGCGAGAACAGAAGCGCACGCGAGTTTCCCTCTTGGTGCGAGTTCACGTCATAAATAGCCCCATATATGGGTAGTTTTTGTCAACAAAAGCCGTATTTGCCGGAACAACGACTCTCCCCAGTGAAGTGGATGCTTTAAACACACTAGTGCCCCCGTGTCACTGGTAATGGAGACATGTTTACATTTACGACGTTACACGCGTTTACAGGCGGAAAACGAGACCAAATAAGTAGTAAGCGGACAGATTTTATTTTGAAATACACCGGATCTTCCTCTCCCACGAGACCTCACTTCCTGTTTGGCGCGTGTTTTTCGTCAGCTTGATCCGTTGGGGCTCCGGTATCCGGCAAAGATAGACTTCTTGCGGATTCTTTCCGTTGCCGCCGGAAGGCCGCCGGATGGCCTCGGTAGCCGGAGCCGGACTTCGCGGAGCGGTGTGAGTGTGCTACATTGGTTTTAATGCCTTTCTAAGTTGGCGGACGCCGTACCTGGCGTTAACCGGATTCAGTGTGAGCCAGGGGTAAGGCTTTCTTCATACATGTATTTGAGTCAGTAGCATTTAGCATGTTCAAAATCGCCCCAAACATGTCAGTTTGAGGCCAGTTTTAGCGCGTCCCAAACACGGCATGTTCCAGAGCCACAAGTGTCACTTTCTCTGTTTTTTAAATTAAACCGTGAACAGCGTAACGTGTTCCAGAGCTGTGCGAGGACGTCTTTTCAAATGTTAGGGAGGCTGATCGTTTGGACAATCATCTTAAAATGTGAAAATAAAGCGCTACGTGAAACGAAAACTTGCCCTGGAAACCAACGGCTCAGAGCGACTTCCGGCATCTCACCGGAAATTGCCCCATCCTCGTTTCTACATGAATACGGTGGATAAAACTTAAAAACAAGAGCAGTCACATGGAGGATACTCCTTTACAAAGGATTTAAACTGATAGAAGGTCACAAGATTATCCACACAAAAGGTTTTCTGTGCCTCATTTCAGACATTTGGTGCGACGTAGCTAAAGGCCTTCTTCCCCCATTCTGTCTTTACACGGTGTGACTCAAGAGTCAAAATGTGCTGAGACCTCAGCTGATAAGCATTTGACCTGACATTTAAAAGATTTAACAAATAATCAGGAAGGACACCAAGAAGAGCTTTGGAAATAAACAGCAGACAGTGCGGCTCCCTCCTTGCTTCTAGAGATTGCCAACCTACTTTAGCATAAAGATCACAGTGGTGGGTCCTATAACCATCTCCAGTGATGAATCTAATTGCTGAATGGAAAACTGCATTCAGAGGCACAGTTTAACACAGTTGCAGTGGAATCCATATATATGATATCCCCGTAATCCACAACAGAAAGCAACGTAGCCTGAATTAACGGTAGCCTCTTGTTAGGAGGGATACACTTTGCTTTAAGTTTGTTTGTTAGTTCCTGAACATGTTTACCAAATGAAAACCTCTCATCAATCCAGATGCCAAGATATTTATAACATGGCACTTTCTCAATATGGAACCGTCTAAAGCAGAGACTGACACGTCCTGTGACAGAACCGAATGTTTTCTAGAGAACATGCGTTTAGTTTTCCAGGAATTCATTAACATTTTCAAGTCAGTAAAATTTCGTTGAACCAAATTGAAGTCATGTTGTATATTTTGAGTTCCTTGTGCAGCAGAGGGCGACATAGAGTACAGAATTGCGTCATCTGCATATAAATGAATGGAGCTTTGTTTTAGGTTATCCCCGATAGAGTTAATATAAATTGTAAATAAAAGTGGTCCTTAAACTGACCCTTGGGGCACAACCCTTCTTAAGACATAAAAATTCAGATTGGTAACCCTCAGCAACAACCGTCTGGGCTCGATCTGTGAGATAATTTTTGAACCAATTTCATGCATTTAAATCAAAGCCAAAGAGAACAAAATGCAGAACGGGGCGACGGTGGTAGAGCGGGTCGTCTCATGATCGGAAGGTCAGGGGTTCGAATCCTGCCTCCTGAAAGTGCATGCTGTCTTTGTGTCCTTGGGCAAGACACTTCACCCTTGCCTCCATGGTCTGCGTACATTGGTGTATGAATGGGTGAGTGGATCCTTGCTATAAAAGCGCCTTGAGTGACTAACGTAGGTGATTTACAATGATCTACTGTCAATAAAAAGAGCAATACATTCCTCATTCTTATCTAAAGCAATAGCGATATCATTTATAACCTTAGTTGCTGCTGTTATGGTGCTATGCCCTGGTCTGAAGCCAGACTGATGGGGACTTAATAATGATTATTTAGGGAGATAAGAGCCCACTTGAGTACTAAGCAGTTTGTCCAGTATCTTTGCAAGGCAAGACAGCTTTGAAATGGGACGGAAATTATTTAGTTCATTTATCTGTCGTCCTTTATGTAGAGGGAGCACAAAAGCAGTTTTCCACACCAATGGGATGCTTTCTGTTTGGATTGTAAGATGTGTCAGACTGTTTAAAAAAAGGAGCAGCTAACAGCAGTCACCGTGGCTCAAGGGTATCAGCACTGGTGGACTTTTTAGGGTCAATAGAGAGCAACATTTGTAAAACATCATGTTGGGTGAAGGGTTTCAAGGAAAATGTTCCAGCTGACTGACCATTATACAATAAACTAGCAACAGGAGTGGGAGAAGAATTCTCAAATACATTTTCTGAAGAAACAAAGTGCAGATTGAAAACATCACAAATGTCCTTTTTGCTAATATAGCAAACCGAGTCTTTTATAATTTCATTTGGTAAAAGAGATGCAGTGTTCAGTGATAGGGACTTTACCGTTCTCCAGAATTGTGCAGAATTGCGGTTAGTATCAGTGAGAGTGGAAACGTAATAAGTGGATTTGGCTTTGCAAATTGCCGAAATGCACGTATAACGTATTTGGCGAAACTGTTGCCAATCTGCTGGCGAATTATTGGTTCTGGCTTTTGCCCAGGCCTCATTATGATCATGGAGGAAACCAGCGATCTCTGGCGTAAACCAGGCATTAAACCTATTTTTCAGACGCAATCTCTTAAAAGGGGCATGTTTATCAGTAACATTATTAAATATTTGTATAAAAAAATCCAAAGCTGAATTTGGTTCAGGGAAAGCTGTAGTTCTACCAATATCACTATAGTACACGTCATTCAGAAATTCTTGCTCATTAAAATGCTTAAAATACCTTTTAAGTGTTATTATTGGTTTTGATTTGGGTAACTTTGTGTCCCTAACACACCCAGTGGTCCCTAAAAGCCAGTGGAAAAAAAACACTGCATTTATAATTCTGAGGTTTGTTAGTTAAAATAATATCCAAAAGTGTTGCCTTAAGTGGATCTTTGGGGTCAGGGCGAGTGGGATTTGTAATAAGCTGTGTACGGTTTAAGTTACTACAATAATTTTTTTAAGCTGCCAGATGCTTAAAAATGCTCAATGCTAACAATTGACTAGTTGTTAACATTAATAACCAGTCAATGTTAATGTCACCTAATATAATGAGTTCAGTGTTATTATTAGTGGATACTAGGTTGAAAAAGTGATCTAGAGCACAGATGGGTGCTGAAGGGGTGCGGTAAAAACTTATAACAGTTATTTTTCCCAAATTATTTGAACCCAGAGAACCCTAAGAATTCAAAACGTTTAGACTTGGAGACATTTGAAATGATGGATACCGAAAAACAGTTTCCCCAAAAAATCCTCCTCCCTTAGAAGGTCTGGCACAGCGAAATACATGATATCCACTTATGGAGATATCAGCGTCTAAGACTTTACAAGACAACCATGTTTCTGAGCGTACAAATATATCAGGGGTAGCTTGTTTGGCCCATATTTGAATAAAGTAAATTTTTGATAAAATACTTCAGACATTCATGTGAATCACACCAAGGCCTTTTTGTGATAAAACTTGCCATATTAAAATCAAAAATAGAGTTATCAACATTATACTGTATACCATTTGTTATAGGCACGATAGTAGGCCTAATGTCAGTTAAACATGTACTCCTTTTACAATAGCCACCATTAGGTCTACGGTACCTGAGTTTTTATGGGAAAAGCACACTGTGGCAGAGAGGCAGTCACAGAGTTGGTACTTCGGTTCCATGAAACGTAAATACGTGTAAATTACACATACATAGTCATTTTGCTGGTATTTCGAAGTGGTGAACTGTGTGCAGCATATTACTTGATAAAGTATTGATACTTTTGGTACTGCAGCAAAAAGTAGCCTATCCGTAGTAGCTAATATGTCACAAAATAAATAAAACCACACATTTAAACCTGGGTCTATCCATTATTTAGATTTAATCACAGAAAATAACATGTTTATACATTTAGGGGTCATTTAGCAAGTGTTTGCTCATGTGCCAAAATTGATCTGCCGCTGACTCATTTGGGCTTTTATTTTATTTTAAACTACCCTTATATTACTATTACTGTAATATGTTATTTTACTAACTTATATTACACTACATATTATATTGTACCCGACTAAATACATGACTAAGTAATCTGCTTTGTAACATTCTGTAATAACTTGTACACATAGAATGGAATAACATGTAGTTTGGAGGTACACCATGTAATAAGACATAGGACCCTTAAAGCAGTACTATGTAACTTATTTACCTTAATAAATCCTTTCCGTAGTCCCTCTGGGGGTAATACAAGTGTTCATGGGATGATTGGGGGGTCTTTCATCTCCCCCTGGTGTCTCTGACCAGAAAACCACAATTGCAACTTCGCTGCCTTCGGGTCGGAGCAACAATACACACTAATGGAATCATGAAGAAGAAGCTAACAGGCTAACGGGCAAAGCTAACTGCGGGCTAAGTCAAGCGCCACTTAAACAGTATTTACAGCCAAGTTTGAGTTCCATTGTGTAATTGGATGAACAATATCCCTCTGTCCCTTTGTCTTTTCTGTCAGCGTAGTATTTACTCTCACGGACAATTCATGAGTAAAAAAACACAACATGCTACGACACCTGCAGTGGCGCTTATGGCCTCTAGGGGCACGAGTTACTTAGTACTGCTTTAAGGTTAGGGTTAGAATTAGTCTTATTACATGCTGTACCTCCAAACTACAAATACATACTATTCTATTGTGTATGTCAGTGGTTCTCAACCTGGAGGTCTGACCCTTTGCGGGGGTCATTAAAAAAATGCAGGGGGGTCGCCAGATCATCAGATACAAAAAAAATGTATGCATTATTTTTTTTATAGCATGTGTGTGTGCTGTTTTACCATTATTTGCTCTTAATTTGATTCATTTGATTTAGCCATTCGTTTTTTACCCTTTGTTTTATAGAGAATTATATGGGCTCCCCGTTTCCCACCCAAGAGCAGGAATAAATAAGATACATGAGGGTGTGGGTCACGAACCCCATTCATTTATTATAATTGGGGTCGCGGCTCCACAAGGTTAAGAACCACTGGTGTACGTAACCCCTAGGCAGCTCCAGAACACACTGCCTGAGGGTGCATTCGGGTTTCAAAAGGTGCAAATAGAGTTCCCATTAAAATACATTGTGACGCCATTAAAACCGAGGTTGCAATGCACCCTCTTGCACCCCCGTAGATCCGGGCCTGCCCCTAGGTACAAGTTATTACACATCGTAACAGCACATTACAATGTACTACATTTGACTCATTGTTTTCACTCACACAGCACTCTTTAAATGAAAACATAAAATGACAGAAGAGTTCCAATACATTTTCTCTGTAAGCCAAAGCTACACACTATATCTCTGCATTGAGTTTGTTTTCCCTGTTCACCTGCAGCGTCTCACCTCAAGGACAGCGTTAAACCATTCTGCAGTTTGTACAAGTATTTCCATCTGAAATCTTATCCCTGTGGGAAAAGCGTCGGAGCTGAAGGTGCAGTAACTTTGACGTGTAAATTACAGTGGGAACGGTTTAATCCGGCTGCATCTCGCACAATGGGCCCCGTGGTGATCAGAGACGGGTGAAAAGTGAAGCATTTCCCGTGTTTTCTGTCCATTATT
This sequence comes from Proterorhinus semilunaris, assembly GCA_021464625.1. Taxonomy (NCBI): domain Eukaryota; kingdom Metazoa; phylum Chordata; class Actinopteri; order Gobiiformes; family Gobiidae; genus Proterorhinus; species Proterorhinus semilunaris. The sequence goes on from CM038346.1 coordinate 39,519,324, forward strand.
CGCCGTCGCAGTATCCGAGTATTCCCTCTCCCTCGCGACGCCCAGCCGCTGAACCCGGATCGCCGAGCTCCCCTTTCATCTAAATTTACCGCCGCCGTTTTCTCGCAGCGGTAGTAGCCGTTGTGGTATTTTTGCTGCCGCGGTTTCTGGGTGAAACCTCTGGCTCGGATTCTGCGGGCGAGCGCTTGAAAGCAGCGCGGTGAGGTTAGGGGGCCGATGGGAAAAGGGAGAGTTCGGGCTCGGACGTCGCTTTTCGGGGCCGGCCTCCGACTTGAAACGGCAGCTGCGGGATAATTATGACTTCTGGATCTAATGGACTGAAGGGAGGACTCTTTTTTAGAGTTTTCAGATTTTTTACTAGTTTGCTTTGAGCGTTCACCTGGAAACAAAGAGATCTGCACAAACACAAACCTTCCCCCACACGTTTTCATCTCCTCCTGTAAACCACTTTTCCACTTGTGCACTTTAAAACTATTTTGATACTTTGACTAATTCCAAGACAGATTGGTTGAGCTCAAAAACAACGTGATATTCCAATCATTTACAAATCAGAGTTAGGAAAGTTTGAATTTAATTATTCCTATTCCATCACAGAAAATACTTATGTTAATTTTTTTTGTATTTTACCAAATTCTTTCACATTTTACCACATTTAAGTGAAAACATAATTTTTTCCCCCGCTGTTAGTCAAAGTTTAGATTTTGAGCTATTTTTCTGCAACTTTTTATGGGGAAAACCTTGTGACCCGGTGGCTGTATGAGTGGTCAGCATGGCCCCTATAGGACGCTATACGTGATTGAAACTAATGGCACATGCTGATCACTCATACAGTCGCTCGGTCACTACAAGGTCAAATACGCACAAATATCGACTTTATTGTTCGCATAAAAAGTTGCATAATGCACCTTTAACATCTTAGTTTTAACGTAAAGTAAAAAAATAGACCAAATTCTCCCTTTACAATGTTTATTTTATGATGTTTTGTTGAGTATCGCTTCTTCCTGGAAGTCACTCAAACATGTCTGTGGAGCTTATTCATTTACAAATGCTGGCATGTTTGGTATCCACGTGTAGCATGAAAGGCTGCGACTGAGCGGACAACAAAGTGACTAAACTTAGGGGTCGTTTTCATTTCACTCTTTAACCTCTTAACCCCCACCCCCACCAAGTGCACTTTCTCCAGTTCAGCTTTACCCAAATCAAAAAGTTTACAGCCTATTAGCCTGGAAAAATCCAGACTCACCGCTGTATTCTCTGCTGGATGAAAACATACAGAGGGGAACCATTCTGGTCTCACCAGGCTAACGGCCTATAGGCCAGTGTAACACCTCATTTGAAAGCTAAGACCAACAATTAGAAATTATAATTTATTTATTTTTTACATTTTAATTTTGAACTAAACAAGGTCCAAAATCCCTATAGCAAGTCTTTGTAACTAATGTGTCACAAATTAAACCATCAATTTAATCCTAGGTCCTTTATGTTTCCTCGCTGAATCAGTGATCTACAGCAGACGTTTCACATCGATATCTCCACATATTTGTATTTGTTCCCATTCGCCTCCAGCGTCTCGCCTTTAAAGTCCCCCTAAACAGTTTGTAAATAGTCAAATGGAGTGTGGGGGTATTCGTCTGAGGGGGCACCAGCCGCTCCTCGTCTCTGTCCGGGCAGAGCTCCAGGAATAGCCCTCAGCTGTGGCCCACTGCCCCACTGTACCACCCCCACAACGGGCCCTGTCCCTGGGGAGAGGCACGCGCCGGCAGCCCCCTCTCTCCAACACAGCGAAACACCAGGCTGCAGCGGGACGTCCCCGCAGCTACATATATTTATAGTCTCATCTTTTCAAATACTTGGTTGTATATTTGCATATTTTTATATTTGTTTTCACGAAGCGGTTGGACAATTATAGAATAACACTTTTGATAATGTCCATTGTTCTCACTGAGAGGTTTATAGTCAATAAAGTAATTTAAATATCAGCTTTACCTTTCTCTCCCCTCTCTGTCTCCTTTTACTCTCCTTCTCTCCCCTCTTTCTTTCTCAATTTCTTTCTCTTTCCTCTCTCTCTCCCTCCCTCCCTCCCGCCTGCCCCCTTTCTCTCTTTCTCTCCTCTCTCACTCCTTGCACTCTCTCCCTCTCTTTCCTTTCCCTCCCTTTCTCCCCCTCCACACTCTCTCTCCTCTCTCCCTCTCCCTCCCTCTCTCCCCCTCTCCCTCCCTCCAGCTGGGGCTCTTTCTCCAACAAAGAGAACAGCTGTAATGTCCTGGAATCAGCCTCCTCTGACGGGCACAATATTGATCTATTTGAAAACTAAAAGCGTCGTACAAAGCGTCTGCTAAACTAATGGCACAGTGTTCAGGTCGTCCCACAGCAAGATGGTCCCTGGTTCCATCCCTGAAGCTAAAGATGGGACAGCCATTCCCAAAGTCCGGAACATCACAGCCCCCTTGTCGATCCGAAATTCTCTCGGGGGGGCCCCCAATAGAAAATAATCTATCCTATTCATTTTCTTATTATTTTACAGCTAAAATGACATAAAAAGCAATGAGTGGAGTTTACAACTGGTTTCAAGTAATACATTTTAGTGAATAAATGTATTTTTCCTTTTAAAATATATATTTTTCAATGCACTAGTTTTCTAGACAAGCTTGGGGCCCCCCTATAGTGTCTCCAAGGCCCCCCAGGGGGCCCCGGACCCCACTTTGGGAACCACTGAGATAGGATCAAACGTTTTGCCTGCAGTTTCCCACCTTTAAGCACTAAGCATGCATGGAGAGAGATGAATTTCCAAAGTAAATACCCAGCTCCCTCCCTGCGATGCCCTGACTCCTGTTTTCACACCTGCTCTCCCTCTGGGGTTTTACAGACCGATCAAACCCGCCTCAGCGCTGCCCCCTGCTGTTTCCGAACGACCTGATGATGTTTTTACAACTGTCACCGATGCGTGAGCTCCGGCACCTCTCACGTCTCTGTGGACTTAACCTCAGTCTGTGACACTGAGCCGTCAGGGCCCGGGGGTGGGGGGCAATGCGAGGCCCGAGGACCACACCTGGCCCACAAGAGGTTTTCAGGAGTCTGCTCTGATTCAGTCGTGCACTGAGTGGTCATTATTTGTTAGAGGCCAGTCTTGGTAGATATCACAGTCATTTCAGATTTTCCCCTTAAATATCTTCGCCCATGAATGGAGTACAAAGTTTTAAATGTACACAATTACATTGTGTCATTTTCTTAATTTATTTATAGCCACATTTTGGTATTCATTTCCGTTTTCTCCTAATGAAGTTTTCAGTTTAGAGGCTCCGACAACATTTGGAAGGTTTTTTCACAGTGATTGTTCAATATCGTATTCCTGCCAAGGAACAAGGACACATTTAAATGTTTACAGATTCCCCCCCCCACACTTTTAGCTAACTTTTTCAAAAACTAAACCAGATCGGAGCAATTTTAGCCATTATTTGGCATAGATTAAAACATAAAATGATAGAAAACTTGCCTTCTGCAATCTGGTAAGCTACAGCCAGCGTTTCACATTGATATCTGTAAATGGAACCTTCTCCCTGATTGGAAAGGCCTATTTGAAGTCCCCGTTGTTTACTTCCTGGTCTGTTCCGGGCTGTGATTGGTGCAGCTGCTGTTTGCTCAGGCTTTTATTGACCTTTTTACTGAGCTCCAACAGTAACGCGCTCACTCTACATCCAACACACCACACAGACACACACAGACACACACACACACAGAGAGAGAGAGGAGCGCGGAGAGAGGAGGTAGGGCCACTAAATACCTAAAGATGTGTGTTTAAAATGAATGGATCACGCAGAAGGAGATTTGTTGGTGTGTTTTTTTCCGTTTGAGCTCTGGGTTTGTTGTTGATAGATTTTTGCCTGGTTATTCAGGATGTTCCTGTCGTCAGCTGATGTTTCTGAACCTCGACCTGACCAACTGTAGCAGATCAGAACAGTTAGTTACATCCAGGTAGAGGACGGTTTGGTTCTTGGTCAGGCAGAGTGTGTGTTGATTTAATTTCTCTGAGTGAGTCATAAACTGTGATAAAGTAACCGTCAGATGAAGTCATGGTTTTATTACGTCTGATCTTTGGACTGTACTGTCACATGAGCGTAAGTGTATTGACGATTCGAACTGTAAAATGCATCACATTCAAGATGTATTCACCTTCCAATGAGCAGCTAAGCTTTATTTGTATACAATCATTTTCTCATTTCATATTTGCGTCTCTGTCCAACACTGCGTTAGAACACCCCCCCCCCCCCCCCCAAAGCCTGTCGTGTCTCACAGCCAGAAAGTCCCAGGTTCAATTCCTCTCGAATGGGGCCTTTCCGGGTTTCCCCTACCACTAGAAGCCCGTAATAGGCCTGGATGAATGAGAGTGTGAGTGAGTGGCTGGTGGTGGTCAGACCAGCCATCCGCTCCAGCTTTTTATATCTGTTCAAAAGCAGGACCGTCTGGATCTTTGCTAACAGCCACTAAGATCTCGAAAGGTTCATATCCAATTACAGACTGTGTTTTCACGACAGGAACCATATTAACCAACATTTTTTCAACTGTACTCCACAAAAATGTACCTGCTTCGTCTCTAAGAAGGTTTTCTTCTTGGTGTCGTTTGCGTCATGTCCATCATGTGGCTCCTCTGCCTCTGAGAGTGTTTGTGAAAGCATGTGAAGAAACGGTGGAGACTGCTGTGTCAGAGCATTGTGGACTTGGCTGAAGAACCCTTTGCTCAGCTCAGCTCAGCTCAGCTCAGATCGGGTCAGTCGTTCCCACTCGGGCCTCAGTGTTTTTGTGATCTCTTTTTCAGATCCAGAATATCGACGCCTGCCTCAGTTTCCTTGCGGCCAAAGGGGTCAACATCCAGGGCCTGTCTGCAGAAGGTGCTACTACTAATCCTGATATACTACTACTTCAATGACATCTGGGCCACTGGGGCTGGTGGTTTTCAACAGTATTGCCACTAAAATGTGAACTAAAAAGTTATAGTCCTTTACTGTTTGAAAACTAAAACCACAATAGAAAGAAACGTAGGCATACTTACTGTAAATGTGTATTGTGAGCAGAGCAGTAGCAAAGTAGATTTACTACAGTACTTTACTTGAGTAGTGTTTTTGAAAAGTATCATCTGAAAAGCCCAATACTGCACACTTTTGGACCAGTAGGTGGCGCTGTGTAGCTGTGCAGCCAAGTTGTTTCCTAACACGTATTGAAAAAGATTTGTACTTTAATACTACTTCAGAAAATACTTTGATACTTTCACTTCAGTAGTAATCTGAGTGACTGTTACCTGTATTGGAGTAATACTTCACCCTGAGTACGTGTACTTTTCCTCGAGTAACATGTGTGTACTCTCTCCTCAGAGATCGGCAATGGTAATCTGAAGGCCATCCTCGGCCTGTTCTTCAGCCTGTCGCGGTTCAAGCAGCAGCAGCAGCAGAGGAAGAACCCCCCTCAGCCAGCTCACCCCCCTCTGACCCAGCACAGCAGCGCCCCCCCACACCTGGCCTCTCCGCATGGGGCGCCCCCTACAGGACACAGGCACGCAGCTCAGGGCTCCGCCGCACACGCAGACATGCAGTCCAGGTGAGTCCAGTCTTTAGGACGGGTGTAAACTTTACCATCCGTGTACTTTGTATCTAGAGTTGGGTACCGGTACTTTTTTTTCTATACCAGTACTTTAACAATACTTTCGATACCGATACCGATACCTGAACGATTAATTAAAACAGATTAATAATGTTAATTTATTCCTTTTGATTCCATTTCATTTCTTTTACATTTGTATTATTTATTGAGGAGAAAAAAACAAGAAACTTAACTTAACTTTCCCTATTTTTCCCCACATTTCCCCCACAATTTTTTCACCATTTTTTTAAAAACTTTTTCCCCATTTTCGTTTTCACTTTATTATCCCCTACTTTATTATTATTTTTATTTCCCCCCAAAGTTGTTCTCAATTTTTCACCAATTCTTTCAGAATGTTGACAAATGTTTCCATTCCCCCCCCTCATTTTCCCACCGTTTACCCTTTCTATTCTTTCGACACCGGTAGTAGCTAACCCTTTCCCCCCCCCCGATACCGTAGGTATGGTTTAACGGCCGTATTTGTATCTCGTTTTCAGATCACATTAGATTTTAAAATCCTCTCGCGTGTCCCAGGCCTTATTTGAACATGAAGCTGCACCCATTACCATTCGAGCCTAGTCCAGCACCATCTTAGGGAATAAAAGCAGTCTCCACAGGGCTTTGTGCTGTTCGGCGGAGGGAGGAACTCTCCAGGAACCTCTTTAAGTCAGACAGGTCAGATAGACTCAAGCCCAGTGGACGCTGCTCCATCTTGGCCGTGTGTTTCTGCACATCAGGTTTACGTCTGTCCCCTTCGGTTTTCACTTTGACCTGCTCTTCATTCTGACTGTCCCGCACCCCCCCACCCCCCTGTCTCTCCGCAGTGAAGCCTCTCAGAGTAAACTGCTCAAGTTTTCCCTGGGCTCCAAAAAGACTCGGTCAGACCTGCTTTTTTATCTGCTCATGCTTCTACAACTGTGTGACTTTCACCCGAAACCTTCCCCCCCCCCGTTTGAGCCCCTGATCCTGTCCACCCCCTCGCATGTCAGATCAGGACTAAACCAAACTCAAAATCTGCTTCTTTTGCCTATGCCATGTGTGACCTGCATGAGGAGCTGATGACCCCCGGCTGACCCCCCCCTCCCCATCACAGCTGTTTGATCTGACCGCCCTCCTCCTCCTTTTTAATAATTTACGCTGACAAAAAGGCCCCGACAGCCATCTCAGTGGGAGGAACGGCTAAGATATGAAAGCGTTGTTACTCGTTGTTAATGGGTGAAAACTGTGTCACAGCTCCCTCTAGTGGACGCAGTGTGACGGTACAAGATGTCCAAGTTCATTTAAAGTGTGTGTGACAAGACTGTTTTCAATACTTTTCCCTGATTTGACATTTATTTTGCTGATGGTCCTCTCTGTCGGGGTTTGCATGGTGTCCCCGGGTCTGCGTCGGTTTCTCCGATGACCTTCTCCCGTTGGCGTGTGTTGCAGACTCCCAGGGCCGTCGTCGCGGGTCGCGGCCGCGGACGCAGCTCGAGTCGGGTCAAACGCAAATCGCCGCAGCCAAGTGTTCAGCGACAAGAGCAAAGCACCAGCCGCACGAGGTGAGAGCCAAATCTGCCTATCGATCTATCTATCGATCTATCTATCTATCTATCGATCTATCTATCGATCTATCTATCTATCTATCGATCTATCTATCTATCTATCTATCTATCTATCTATGATAAGAAGGTCTTTCAAACTGATGTTCACTTGTTTTTAGTCTTTTACTTTTGATTGAGTTTTTAGGAGTCAAACAAAATATCTGTACTTTGCTCACAGTTTTAGTTTCATTCACTACTTTTCGACTACTGAGTACAGAAGATGAACCAAGTACCTTCATTGAAGATACTTTTCATTTAGTTTTCGTCTCATTTTAGTCACGAAATATTACTTCGACTAAACCTGTGATGAAATATTTTAGTCGACCAGATTGCCAGGGCAGCTGTGGTTTGAGTGATTAAAAGTCCTGACATTGTTTGTAACGTCTGTAATATGTAAAGTAGAGCTGAGATCTTGTGTGTCGGGCCAAGATGTCACGCATGACTGTCGGGTTTGGGTCGGGCTTTATGTATTTTTAATTATTATTATGGTTATCATTATCATCTTTAATGAAATGTAAGCTATAGGCTTAGTCTGTTGGATACAAAATGTGATTACATTTATAGCAGTGCACGTGCCGAGGGAAGCCTGGAGAGCCCAGCATTTAGAAACAGACTCTACACCGAGGCCATGCGCTCTTTATCTCCCAGTAAACAGTGTTTAGCTCACAGTAGGATACATTTGTAGTGCCTGTTATTGCTTCAAAAAAGTATTGTAAATGCAGCGTGATGTTTATGATTTTTTTATTTTTTTTATTTTTTTTAATGTATTTTAGCTCTCGGTCTTATTTTAGTGGTCCTAATATTCTCATTTTTACTTTTACTTTTTATTTATTGTAACAATTTTTATGCTCTCCCAGTTTCCTCTGGAGGAGCCCTCTGCCTCAGGAGCAGTCATTGGTTGTGGCTGCTGGGGTGCTGTCCTGGTGGTGTCTGGATGGAGGTGTGGTGTTTCTCCCGCGCCTCCTCCGGCCGCTCTGTGTCGGTGCCCTGTGGCTACGGCCGAGGTGCTGCTTCTGATGCAGACGGCTCCTTGGATGGTGTTTCCTTACCTGGTTTATCTGTACCCAGCCTTATCTCAGCCTTATCTCAGCCTTATCTCAGCCTTATGTCCACTGTTTTACCTTGAGTGTGTGTGTTGTGCTTGTGTGGTGTGTCTCTGGGGAGGTGGGTGGGGGGAGTGTGAATGCAACAATGTGTTTGTATCTGTGGGAGGAGGTGGGTGTGAGAGAATGTTTTTAAATCTGTAAAGCACTTTGTGTTACATGAAATGAATGAAAAGCGCTATATAAATAAAGATTGATTGATTGATTAATTGATGAATGAGGGAAGAGGAGATGAGAACAGAGAATGCATTGGAGAGGGACGTGTGTGTAACCTGCCCCGCACCGTGCACAGGTGTGTGTGCGACGCACCTGCGTTCTCGTGTGTCGTACGCGTAACTCCTCCCACACGGCGTGCACCGCTCCCGGCCTGCTGAATGCACTGCGCAGAGTGCAGCATAAAATCATTATTTACGTCGGGTTTATTTTGAGCTCGGGCCTACTATTTAAGTTAATTGCTCGGCCTCAGGTCGGGCTTTATGATTTTTTGGGCCTGATCCAGTGGGCAATGAATGCGCTTCTCTCCTCATGACGGGAAGCTGACATTGCTGTAATACCACCCCCTTGTGGCCAGGGGCGACTCCAAAAGACACTTGTTAAACAGCATTCTTATGAGCACTTTGATCTTCCCTAGCATTGCATAAAAGCCCGGCTCTAAAGAGTTTTTCTTTTTTTTTAACTGCTATGACCCATGTGACAACGCTGGGCTGGGTGACGTATTTTTAACCACGCTGGTTTTTTACATCAGCACTAAAAAGTGGAAGTCTTTTCAGAGCTCCAGAGCCTGATTGACAGGCCCTGGAGCTCTGAGGAGACTCGCAGCCGGTCCACCTGCCCCGCGACCGCGGGGCTTCCCGCCTTTTTGCCCTTTTAAGGAACAGGCTTCGTAGAAGGAGATTGGGCAGCCATGTAAATTTCAGCAACGACTTGGGACCGTTGCAGTGAATGGGGCTGAATAGATAATCATCGAGTTACTAGTTGCAAATGGAAATTTGACATTATGTCTAGTTACCAACATTATTTCGATCCTGCGATAGAAGGAGTTTGTGTCTTTGCACTTAAAGCCACACCTCGCAACATGTCACCCAATAAATAGAATAAAATTAGGGGTGGGCATAGATTAATTTTTTTAATCTAGATTAATTTTGAAATTAATCTAGATTAATCTATAGATTAAAATGGTTTATTTTATTTCTGCCGGAATATGTACTACCCAAAAATAATAACTAAAATTGAGACCAGTTGTTTACAAAATGCATCACAAGCTGCTTAAGAAAGCTGTTAAACTATGATAATTGGTGATGAAAATAAATCATGTTCAATAAGACGTAGCCTACCTAAAGCGAAGGAGTGAGAGAAACAAATGTTTCAATATAGTCGGACAGCGGCGCCCCATAGGCCATTTCCTCATAGCGTTTGACATTGGCGTCCCATAGCGTCAACGTGCTTATTTTGCGTAACAAAAGTCACTGCTGGAGTGACACAGTTTGTGAATGCATGACCGCGGGACGTGAGCGCGGCCTGCGGGCAAACTGTTTCAGAGCGCGGCTCTGGGGAAACGCTCCCAGCGCCAGCGCTGTCCCGGGCCATAGGAGAGGAAAAGGCGCGCGGGGTCCGTGAGTGACGAGGCGGCTACAGGAGCCCCCGTCACTCACGTCCTCCACCTGTTCGCTCAGCTCCGCCTCCGAACGGCAGCGACATCACCGCACACAGTCTCCTCCTCAGCCCGCCCAGGTCATCTCCGCCGCTGCTCCACGAGGAGCTCAAAGTGAGTCATCATAGCTTGCGTAGTATAGATCCCACTCCCAACTCAACTTTGAGAATAGATTAATGCAGATATTTTTTTTATCGCCCGACAAGACTATCACGTTAACGCAGCACGTTAACGCCGATAACGGCCCACCACTAAATAAAATATAAGCATTTATTATATTACAGATATTTTTATAGTCGAAAAACACCCCCAAAAAACTGCCTAAAGAAACCTCAGCTCTCCTCAGATCTGACTGTAACTTTACTGGGAGTGGAACGCAGTCCCGGCGCCAGCTCAGTACAGAAGGGGGGGCGGCTGAAAACCAAGGGGGGGCGATGACGTTAAGGTCAGCACACCCTACACGATATTTATGCCCGATTTTGATACAATTCTCAGTCGCGCCGAGTCTCCCCGAGTCGTGTTTATAGTCACACAGAGTCGTGTCGTGTAGTGTGGGGGGTCACGACTGGACTCGCGTTGGAATCGTGTCGTGTGGGCAGTCAGACGCAACTGGACTACAGTCGCAGGAAATCAAACAGGTTTGATTTTTTAAGCCCGATTTTGGACGCACAGGAGAAACGTGGGTGATTTTACCGTCCCCGAAGTGAACACACAGAAAGCGAAATAAAGACGGAAAAACACCGCCGCGCCTCCCTCGTCATTTCTGTCAAAACAGCGGCACAAACTGCTCATGTCACGGCCACAGCGATTCCCACACGAACAGCACAACTTTATATCACCAAACGTTCACGAGAACCACCTTTTCAAGCTACATTTCAACCGCGAACAGAGTTTAGCGGCACTTACTGAGTTTGGAGACGGACTGTTCAGCTTCACCTCGCGCTAGCGGCTCGCTGTGTACATGTTTTCACCGTCACGCAGCTCGGCTCATGCGGTTATTGCTTTCATTAAGTGACACGCCAAAGGTGCCTTTTTAACCGCATGCTAATGGCGAGGTGCTGCAGATGAAAACAGATTTATCACACTGTGGTCAAGGTTGAGATGTTTGGCTTTGGGCTTCCTCCCTAACACCTTAGTTTGAATCGTAAAGTGTTAAAAAACTTGTTGACTTGGGATTGTGTCGCAAATCCCTCCAACTTGATTGATTGAATTTATTTGAGCCCCCATTGACATGACTAACTGGCCATGAATGAGAAGAACACCACACTGAATTAAGAACACCAAACTCTGAATTAAGACCAAAATATTAATTAAGTAATGAAACCCATTTATTTTTCTTTATTCGTTATCTTTTCTGTTCTGTGGAGTCACTTTATTCTAAATCTCTTATCAAATATCTGTTTTTTCTTTTTCTTTTTTTTTGTTCTTTTTTTTTTTTTGTTCTTACCTGTGGTAGTGGTGGTAGTGGTGTGGATGGGGGTGCTGGTACTGGTGTGAATGATGGTGCTGCTGATGGTTGTGGTACGGAGGGTGGTGCTGGTGGTGGTAGTGGTTGTAGTGGTGGTTATAGAGGCGGCGGTACTAATGGTACGAGTAGTAGTTGGCTTTGTTGTTGCTTTCCCCCTCTCGTATTTATTATTTATTTTAACTGTTTAATATACAGTTTTTTGTTTTGCTTTTTGCCCTATGTTACACCTCATGTGTGTTGTATTGTTATGTCTTTCTATGTCTTTTCTTAATGTCTTTGTAAATATGCACTTCTTGCAAACATTTTTTTACATTGTTGCAGTGCAGAAAATAAATACAGTAACCCTAACTCAAAAGGAGTAGGCCAAAGCAAGAAAGCTTATAAGTGCCTACCCCCATATTCAAAATTAATTTACATCCCGGATACAGCAATACAAGCAGCATCTCGTATTTTCACACAATATAACACCGTACATTACAAATTACCCAGGCACTGTTTACGTACAAGCAATTAGCGAATGACACGTTTGATTTTCCACACATAGGCACACACACCCGTGCGTATCCATTCACAAACACTAATTGTATATCCATCAGAGAAAATGTGCATCCGTCTCAAATCCACATAATAAACGTGCCTAGCAAAAGCATATGCGTGTCCGTCAAAAAGTTTTTGGGAGTGAAGGGGCGGTGTTTACCTGGTTACAACCGTCGGCTGGATGGGACAGGAGAGGACGGAGGACATGGGCAGAGGCTGATTTCACTCGAGGCGTGAACTTTTCTGTTCCTGTGTTGTTGTCGGTCGCATTAATTTACCTCGTTGGAAAGGATTCTCGGAATTAGCAACTTGTAAGGCCATGAATAAATGTTCATTTTAGGAGACACACGCTAAAGCTAAACTATCTTAACTAGCTACTGTCTGTGTAAGTTCTCAGTCGTACAGGAGTTGTCCATCTTCAATGAAGGTACTTGATTCATCTTCTGTACTCGGTAGTAGAAGTCTTCGAACGTTTCGCCTCTCATCCAAAAGGCTTCGTCAGCCCACAGCTTAGATAAAGGGAGGAGTTAGGGTTGGCCCGGGTCCTCCTCTCTAATCACAGCTACTCTCACCTGTGGGTAAACACCTTTGAAGTAGAGCGTCTCTAACGATCTGCTCACCTCAGTATCGGTCAGTCCTGTCCTATTCATAGATGATCACTGCCCAGTATCTGTCCTATTCATGGCTGATCACTGCTAATTACCTGCCTATTGTTCTTTTGTTGGCTGAGGTGCCGTCTCCTTGGACTGGCCATGCCCTGTCGGTTTTCCCCGAAGGATACAAGATATTTTATTTGTCAAACCATTCACATGGTTAGAAATTGGAGTACAGTGACGGAAGATTAAATCTGAGCCCACCGTTCCGGTTCATGCAGGGATTTTCTTTATTGACAAAAACAGCTTCTTTAACTCCTCTTTCAAACCAACGTTCTTCTTTAGTTAAAATCTTGACCTCCCCGTCCTCAAAGGAGTGGTTGGAGGCTTTGAGGTGGAGGTGCACAGCCGACTGAGGGCCACTTGTGCTTTCTCTTCGGTGTTGATAAAGTCTTTTCTGTAAAACTTGTTTAGTTTCTCCAATATAATGTTGTTTGCATTCTTCTTCTTTGCATCGAATAGAATAAACCACATTGCTTTGTTTGTGGCTCGGAGTTTTGTCTTTGGAATGAACTCATTTTTGTCTCAGTGTGTTCACCGGTTTGTGGTTCACTGGAATCCTGTGCTGCCTAAAGATTCTCTGAAGTTTCTCTGAGACCCCGGCTACATACGGCCTTTCTTCTGGGCTCTGTAGTCTGTCTGGTTCTTTGGGTCTTCTTGCCCTTTGTGCTTTAGTGAAAGACCAGTTAGGAGAGCCACAGTCTGAGAGGGCTCTCTGGACGTGTTGCTCCTCTTTGGTCTTTCCGTCTGCACTGGTAGGCACCTCTTTAGCTCTATGTCTGAGCGTCATGATGACCCCTAGTTTGTGCTGGAGTGGATGGTTAGTGGTCAGGAGTGAGCTGGGTCCGATCAGCTAGAGTGCTGTCCTCAGTCAGTCTCTTCCTCACCGCTGTGACTGCTGCTGAGGTTGGGACAGATGTAAACAGTGCTGTCACATTGTAAGACACCATGGTTTCATCTGTTTCCAGCTGCAGGTGTTTGATCTTCTCCACAAACTCCTTGGTGTTTTCCACATGGTGTTCTGTGTTGCCGACCAAGGGGGATAAGATGAACTTGAGGTGTTTCGCCAGATTATAGGTGATGGAGTTGATGCCACTCACAATGGGTCTGAGAGGAAAACCTTCCTTGTGTATTTTTGGCAGACCATAGACGCACGGAATCCCCCCGACAACACTCTGTAACCTAAATACGGTCATTTCCTTCGTGGAAGACACCAGCAGGGCAAAGTCTGCTGGGACGTTTCAAAACTTAAGGCCAGTTTTCTCCAAAATTAGGTTTTTATTCAACTCTTGCAACAGCATCTCCACTTCAGTGCCTGATTTATTGAGCTTGGAACCCAAAGAAACAAGGAAAGACATTTTAATTCGTACAGAGTTCTCCTTGTTGAAAAAACCAAATAAGACTTATTCACAACCCCACGCCGATGAATCACTCTACTGTCCCACTTGTGACTAACATTATTTCCCCGTCGTTTCCCCCCAAAGTGCTGCTGTGTTTGAAGTCCTGTCAGTCTAAGACAGAAGTAAACAGTAGTTTCTCCGCAGCGCTGCGTTACAAGCAGCGACACGCTCCTCTCCTCCCTCTCTCTGTAATTGCCAAGTTCTGGTTTGTCCGACGCTTGTAACATTCACAGAAGGCGCTCAAACCGGAGAGGACCCAGAGGAATGTAGAGTCCAGGAGCAAAGTTTAGTTGTTGTTGTTGTTTTTTTTTTGCCGGAGTTTGTCAAATCTGCAGCAGGTAAGAGCTTCATGGAGATAGATTCACATTTAGTCGTTTAAGGCGAGACACTACAGGCTAAACTTTGTATTTTCAGTTTCCAGGTTTTGGCAGTTTTGTCACAGTAATCTCTTCTCTCCATAGATTTATCCGAGAACTGCAACTTCAAAAGTTTGTTCTCTCTCTGCACACTCCTTTAAACCTTTCCATAAATATGTTTCTGTCCCTCAAAATACACATTATTTTATAGACCAGGGTTTTTGAATCGTCATCTGTACCCTGTAGTTAACACCAGAGTACAGATGACAGCTCAAGAACCTTTGTCATGGACGACTCCTGTATATGACAGACATGACTTTACAGAAAACACTCTTACACAGAGGGGGTCAGTAACAAAATACAGTTACTTCAGTACTGTACTTAAGTAGAGTTTTCGAGGATCAGTATTTTACTTAATTTCCAACCTCTGACTCGGGAAAAATGCTTTGGAAAGCAACATGGGAACTTGGAGATGATCAGAGAGATCCGAGTTCAGATACACGACGAAGACGGCGAAGTGGACAGGTGCAGCGAATGATAAGAAAACATAAAAAAATCCACTGCATCAGCGATTTGAACGTTACTTTGGTCACAGTAGAACATTATTCTTATCATGTTTTTAACTTTTTTTCGGTGAAGAAACGTTTATATAACGGGTGACCAGTCGTCCCAGTTTACCAGGAACAGTCCTAGTTTTGAGCCCTCTATCCCATGTCCCAGTGAACGTATCCAAAACCTTTGGATATGTTTTGTCCCAGTTGTCCCATTATTTCGCCAGTGCCTTGCCCAAAGCAGCGTGTTCTTCTAAAACGTAATGACTTTTGACCGCGTGCATCAAACACAACGTGTCTATCACCACAATTCTGATCGGTCCATTTAATTGACACTCGACATTTACAAACAGTTTTGCCGTTCAAAGTTGTGGAAAATGTCACCATTCCATATTTGTCCCAGTTTTAATCTAGTCACTCTATATTAGCTAACAGTTGTAGCATTACCCATTTGGTTTACGTACGACTTTATTTAGCTGGAGCGCTCTGTGTTCGTAAGTCATACATTTTTTTTTAACTTTTGCTCCACTTAATTTGAAAGATAAATATACCACGTTCTACATTTCTTTAAAGGCTCCAAAGTCAAAAGTCCATTTATGTGTTTGGTTCATTTGATAAGCCTAATAACGCACTCTCTACAGAGGAAGAAGGTTTGTCCCCATCGTGTTGCTGTACAGAGGTGAATTTGGGAACAGTTTTCGTGTTTTTGAAGCTGCAAAGTTGAGACTAATGTAATTCTAAAATCGAAACGCTCCTCGTCCATGACCCGGTCCGGGTCGGCGGTCAGCGAGTTTCCGATCCACTCGGTTGCACTCTGACCCACATTCTGCTGCTGGTTTTGACCCAGCGCGCCTCTCCAAAGGCCCTCTCAAACCCGTGCACGTCTAACCCACTTTCCTCAAACTGCGGCACGGCTAATTGGGCGCTAATCACTTCCCATTGTTTGGGTATAAACACGAACCGCAGAGTGAAGTATTTTCTGTCAGCGCCGTGAAATCGTCTGGGGGAATTTAAAAACGAGGGAGGGATAGTGTTGGAAATGCTGACAAGTTTGAAGTTTAAAATAAAGGTGGTGTGAGCTTTAGTGTTTAGCACGCACCTATTGTTATTGACTGATGTAAACGATTGAGTCCAGTTCAAGTGTTTAAGACCACGGCTGTTTCTGATACCAGTACCACAGACTTTTAATATTGTAGTTTTAATGCCAGAGTAAAACATTCTAAAAAAAACTCTCCAGGAAACCCTCCACCATGATGGCGCCCCCTGGTCTTTCCCACGCTTGTTCATTCACAAATACTGAGTTTGTGACCCAGATGACGCTGTAATCCAAATATGGTCATTTCCTTTGTGGGAGACAGCCGAAGACGTGTGAGTTTGGAAGAGTTTGGAAGAGTTTGGAAGAGTTTGGAAGATTTTGGAAGAGTTTGGAAGGGTTTGGAAGATTTTGGAAGTTTTTGGAAAAGTTTGGAAGACTTTGGGAGAGTTTGGAAGAGTTTGGAAAAGTTTGGAAGACTTTGGGAGAGTTTGGAAGAGTTTGGAAGAGTTTGGAAGAGGTGGAAGATTTTGGAAAAGTTTGGAAGAGTTTGGAAGAGTTTGGAAGAGTTTGGAAAAGTTTGGAAGATTTTGGAAGAGTTTGGAAGATTTTGGAAGATTTTGGATAAGTTTGGAAGAGTTTGGAAGATTTTGGAAGGATTTGGAAGGGTTTGAAAGAAACGGGAGAAATATACACATGGCGCATGTGCTGTCGTTACTAAACTTTAGGGCCGTTTTCTCTGAATCAGGTTTTCATTCAACATCTCCTCTTATAGACCCCACACTTTACAGGCTTGGACTCAACATTAGGAAGGTTTTTTTTCACAGGGATTTTTCAATAATTCCTGCCTGATTGATTGAGCTTTGAACCACCAAAAACAAGGACAATGACTAGTTTATTCATTAATCTTGAAAATGACATAAAACTCACATTTATATCAGTCATCTTCAGCAAAAGATTCAAAATGTTTTCCTTTTCACCTGCGGCGCCTTGCCTTGAGTCAAAATTTTTGCGGGATATGTCCCAATCTCCTCCAAATCGTATTACGCATATTTCGGAAGCGTTTAAAACCGTCGCCCGATATAGAAAAGCAACAAAAAAACGACCCGTGCGTTTGTCGCTAATCGCTGACCCCGCGACCCGCCTTTGTGCCTCGGAGCAAAGCGTGACAGGAGCCCTGAACCCGGCTGCGCTGCGGTCGTCGGGGGGAACAGGCGGAAGCGTTTACAGACTCAGGATCAGGAGCTCAGATAAGTCCCAATGTGCCTGAAGGGAAACGCATTATTCTAACAGAAAACAGCTTCTTGTTATCTACCGCACGGGCCCCACAACGAGACGGTCCCGGGTTCCATTCCCGGACCGGGCAGCAAGTCTGGAGTCACTTTATTTTCTTCAAGTGACACTAGGAGCAGAATAAAAGCACAAGGAGTCGAGGTCACTTCTTAGACGATGGGAGCAGTTGGTGTCGAACTCGGCGACCTCTGCGACTTCAGTAAACATGTGGCGGTCAATCTTCTACAGACCCGACCCTCTTGGACTTGGACCTCGCTCCGGTTAGACATTAAAGTCAGAGAATGCCCCGCTATTTCTGGCTTTTTTTTTTTTAAATTCAGAAGTTGCGACACATAGACTGTGTTTGTTTGGAGAAAGGATTATCAGGCATAATAAATATTAAAACAGTTCACATCTGAAGCAAAGCTGTGGCCGGTGTTCCATCGAGCTGAGCTGAAAGTGTCTTATTTTCAGAAGAATATTTTGTCAGCAATTACAATTCAAACGTTAACATTTTTTTTAAAGCCTATATTTTTAACACACAGCGATCTTGACGGGTAAACATATAGTTATAATTTATAGTTGCACCTCATTTACTAAGTCTCCGAGGGGCACCACACTGAGGCCAATGGGATCCAATGGCATTGTACAGTGAGAAAAAAAGAAATGTCCAAGGCATTCTGAGTGGTAAGATAAAAGTCCTTTAATGAGTAGGGGACGCCAACGCGTTTCGACCTGGTCCGGTCTTCATCAGGGCAAGTACATTTAAAAATAAACAGGCTCTGTATGTGGTTTGCAGATAGTTTTCAGAATAAGGCTCTTTCGGTCGCTGTAATATTAAGGTGGTGTAGACTAAAGCACATTGTTCTCACCTGTGGCTCGCACAGTGATGCAGATTTCAGCCACAATCTGTGGAAAATAGTCAGTGCTGCTCACGACTCCACCGCGACTCTGCGTGACCAAGTTTATCTCGGATCTAAGTGTCTGAACTCGGACGGGACTAGGGATGTCAAGATTAACCGGTTTTACGATTACCACGATTATAAAAGGACGCGGTAGGTTAACCGTAAGAATTTCAGAAGCCACGGTTAACCGCAGCCTTTTTTCACGTGGACGCACGAGCCGCTGCACGCCATAAACAGCGCGTAAACTCACCGGTAGTTGAGCGAGGCAGAAGGACGCTCTCCTCCAGTGTTGTATCCACCCAAAAACGAGTGAAGTCAGCAGAGTGGGACCTCTTTAGGATCCAAAAGATGACCACGGCGTTGTTATTTTCGACGGACGTCCGTTATGCAAACCCTGTCGTCAGAAAGTTGCAGCAAAAGGCGCTGATATCGGCTACGTCGAATATAAACAACATCTTGGAGATAATCCTTCTCTGTGAATGTCCAGGTCAAGGTAACAAACTGCATAATTCCCCAAAAAAGTTGTCCAAATGTTCGGAAATAGCCGCCACAACTGGCTCAGGATGTAAACAAAAGGCTAACGCTACGCTCTGCTTCAGCTACACGTAGCAGAAATGAAAGTGAAACCGCCACATGTGGGAATCAGCTGTTCATTAGTCACTTTGTAAACACGTTTCATTCTCTGTTCATCAAAATAATTAAGCAACAGCTTATCTTTTGAGAACGTGAAACCTAGCCTAGCTTGTGGCCTAATAATATATAGTAAAATAATTATGATAATTATGGTCATTATAAAGAAGTAAAGTTGACATTGTTTTGTATTATTCAATGTAGGCCTATTTATTTTAATGCAAAACAATCTTAAAGCATTTTTCATTTTTAGAAACAGTGACTGTTTACAAGTATTAAAAAGCTTTTTAAAGACACAAACTAAAAATATCAGTTCTTTCCTTTCATTCGGGGAATAATCGTGAATAATCGTAAAATCGCAATTTTTTGTCTCACAATAATCGTGACTCAAAAAATTGAAATCGTGACACCCCTAGACGGGACACACTTGTCTTTTAATGAACTCATTTTTTAGTGAAATCATTATGGCTAGCCGCACGCAAGAGCTTCACCGTCTAAGACTGGACATAAAGCGATTGACGGAGGATATTAAAAAGAAAGAAGCGCTTGTTTCCGACCTCATGGAAATATCCCATCGACAATCACTCCATATTTCCTCTCTGACTGCTGCCCTCCAAGAGACAGTGCTCGGAGACTCGGTTACCTGTCCCTCACCCTCTAGCTCAACTCCCCACCCGCAAACCGTGCACAGAACAAAAACACTTGGATCCACCTGCTTGAGCCTCACGAACCGCTTTTCTGTATTGGCGGAGGACTTACCTACTCCAGCTGTTCCGGCAACGGCGCTCTCCAATCTGGACCCGGCGATGGATTTCCCGGCTCTCCAAGGGGGTGGCGCGGATCCCCGCTCGGCCCAGCCTCACAAACAGGGCGAAAAAACATCGGCCAGGCGTAACATCCTAAAAGAGGCGGTCCGGAGACGATCCAGTGGATCCTCGGGTATGGCTCCGGTCTTGTCGCTGTCCCCGACGCTGCACGCGCCCTCGCAGCTGCTGACGGTGTCGCGGTCTCATCAAGCCGCGACACCGCCGGTGGCCCCCCCGCGGTCAGCTCTCGCGTCACGGCCACAACATTCCGCGTCGCGAGAGGTATCCCCGCGGTCCTCTCCGGCGGAGCCACGGACACAACAACCCGCGGTGCAGCCGGTGATCCCGGACGAGGGCGCGCAACAACAGCAGCCAGGATCCACTCCTGTCGGGGCGGGACTTGAACCTATCGGTCAGCCCGCGGCCCTGGTCTCTCCTCCGTCCTCTCCACATGGTGATGTTTCCGAGTCCGCCCACCAGCCAAAGCCACTATTCCCCACGACAACACTCATAATAGGAGACTCCATTATCAGAAACGTCCGTTTTTATAACGCCGCAACCCACTGCTTCCCAGGTGCTACAGTTTCCAGGATAACGGAAGAACTCCCAGGCATTCTCCAGTCCATGCCCCCATCCGTCCATAGAGTGATCGTCCACGTGGGTACAAATGACGTATCGAAAAGACAATCGGAGCGTACAAAACTGGATTTTAAAGAACTCCTCAGCGTTCTGAGCCCATGGGGTGTGTCTGTGTTCATCTCGGGCCCCCTCCCCACGCTGAATCGTGGCGATGAACATTTTAGCAGGACCTTCCATCTGAACTGCTGGCTTAAATCCGTATGTAGACCTTTAACCTCTTTTATTGATAATTTTAGCCTTTTTATGGACCGACCCTCTCATTTCCGAGTCGACGGCTTACATCTGAACTTGAGGGGCAGCCGTCTGCTCACAAAGAACATGTCCCTGGCAGTCCACTCCTCACCTGCGCGTGATTGACGGTTTGCCTCCCGTCAATCACGCGCAGGTGCGGCTTCCGCCCCCACACCCCCTCCTATCGTTTCCACGCCCCCCTCACAAACCATTGCTGTCATCACTAGCAGAGAGCGGACACAACACAACCCTCCATGCAATTATCCTGTCCATATTAACTTTTTAAAACCCCTCCCCAAAGCCCCCCCACAGTCCACAGTTAATCCATCTCAAACCACAATAAACATGGCTCTTTTAAATGTCCGCTCTCTGCAGAACAAGTCTTTTATTGTGAATGACCTGATTTTAGATAATAATCTTGATTGTTTGTTTTTAACTGAAACCTGGCTGGGTACAGATGCGACCGCGGTTCTTGCTGAGGCCTCCCCACCTAATTTTAGCAGCACCTTTTCAATAAGGAATGGAAAAAGGGGAGGTGGCACTGCTTCCATATGTACAAACAGTATTGCCACCAAACCTATTTTATTTGATCCATTCCCCACTTTTGAGCACCATGCAGTTGTTTTTAGTAATCCCCCCATTTTATGTGTCACTATTTACAGACCCCCCAAAAAATGCCCCCTTTTTGTTAAGGAATTTTCTGAGTTTTTATCACTTTTACATAGCTCTTTTAATATGATTCTTTTAACTGGTGATTTTAATCTACACATAGATAATCTTTTAGACCCTGTTGCTAGGGATTTTTTAAATGTTCTTAATTATATGGATTTTACCCAACACGTCACGCAGCCAACTCACGACAGAGGACACAGTCTGGACCTGGTCATCACGTATGGCCTGTCCACAGCTGTGTCTTCTGTCATTGACTTGGCTGTTTCTGACCATTACTGTGTGTTTTTTAATATCACCAGTTTTACCCAGCGGGAGACCTCGGTAAGAGCTGTGAGGAAACGTCATCTCACCCCTGAAGTGGCTGCAAATTTTATTGATGTTTTAGAGAAATATTCTCCTATTGTTCTACCTGCCCCCTGTGATTTTATCTTTGAAAATTTTAACAGCAAACTCAAGTCAGCGCTTGATTCTATCGCTCCTTTAAAATCCAAGAAACTCCCTACAAAACCAATTACTCCATGGAGGAATGAGGAAATTAAACAACTCAAAAGACAATGCAGGGTGGCAGAGAGAAAATGGAGAAAAAACAAAATTACCATAAACTACCAAATCTTCCGTGAACAACAAACAACTTACAATAACGCAGTAAGAAACACAAGAAACAATTACTTCTCAAAAATGATCAACAACAATAAAAACAATCCCAAGGTACTCTTCTCTACAATAGAACATCTAATCAATCCTGATTTTAACAAGACCAATTTTACTCCAAGTGACTCCCTTTGTGAGGCGTTTGCAGACCAGGGGAAAGATAGACACTATCAGATGTAATATTTTATCTACTCAAAATAACACGGTTCTAAATGCATCTGGTTGTCTACTTGTTCCAGAGGAAACACTGCACAGTTTTGTCCAGGTTAATGCTGAGATGCTTGATAAAGTTTTGTCCTCAGTGAGGCCCACCACATGTCCTTTAGACCCGGTCCCAACCCCGTTTTTTAAAACTTTCTATGGATCTCTTAGAGACGAGCTTTTACACATGATGAATTGCTCCCTTCAGACGGGGGTCTTCCCTGCTGCCTTTAAGGGGGCGGTGGTGAGGCCTCTGCTGAAGAAGAGCAATTTGGACCATAATGATTTTAACAATTTTAGACCGGTATCCAACTTACCATTTTTAAGCAAAATCTTAGAAAAACTTGTTTTTACCCAACTTAGCGACTTTATAAATGCACATAACGTCCTTGAGAAATTTCAGTCTGGCTTTAGGGTAAACCACAGCACCGAGACAGCCCTTTTAAAGATTTTAAACGATTTTAGATTAAATTATGATTCCAAAAGGCTGACAGTGTTGGTTCTACTGGATCTGAGCGCCGCTTTTGATACAGTCGACCATACTATTCTTTTAACTCGTTTAAAACACATCGGCCTCTCTGGTGCTGTCCACCAATGGTTTACATCCTACCTCACAGACAGGACATTCATGGTAAGTGTGGATACCTGCTCCTCCAAGGTCCATAGAATTACATGTGGTGTGCCCCAGGGTTCGATTTTAGGCCCAGTGCTTTTTAACCTGTATATGCTCCCTCTTGGTGATGTCATCAGGAGACATGGAGTCAACTTTCATAGTTACGCTGATGATACACAGTTGTACATCTCCATGTCTCCTGATGACACCAGGCCAATGGATGCACTTTTTAACTGCATTTTAGATATCAAATCCTGGATGGCAGAAAACTTTCTCCAGCTTAACCAGGACAAGACTGAAGTTTTAGTCATCGGTCCTGAGGCCCAGAGAGAGAAACTTTTACCCAAACTACAATCATTGTCTTTTAATCCTTCCTCACAGGTGAAGAACCTGGGTGTGATTTTTGACTCTGAGCTGACTTTAATTCCACACATTAAGAATATCACAAAGATAGGTTTTTACCATCTAAAGAACATAGCCAGAGTCCGCCCCATTCTCTCTCGGGCCAACACGGAGACGCTAATGCATGCTTTTATCACCAGTCGTATCGACTACTGTAATGCCCTGCTTTCTGGTCTTCCCAAAAAGAGTATCTCAGGTTTACAACTTTTACAAAATTCAGCAGCTCGTGTCCTGACGAAGACCAGGAGGCGGGACCACATTACACCGGTTTTAGAGTCGCTGCATTGGCTCCCCGTGTGTTTCAGGATCCATTTTAAAGTTCTTTTAATGGTTTTTAAATGTCTTAATGGTCTTGGTCCTTCTTATCTTTCAGAATTGATTTTACCATATGAGCCTTCGCGGTCCCTTCGCTCCTCTGGCAGGGGTCTCCTAGTTATTCCTAAAGTCAACAGAAAGACTCACGGCGAGGCGTCTTTCCAATACTATGGCCCTCGCCTCTGGAACGACCTGCCGGAGGAGCTCAGGACCGCAGAGAACGTTCATGTTTTTAAGAGCAGGCTCAAGACCCACCTTTTTCGCTTAGCTTTTAACTAATATTTACTTATATTAACCTTATTTACCGGTTTTAGTTCTATTATTTGTTTAGTTTCCCTCTTTTTATCCTGTGCTATTTCACGCACAGTTTTAGCTGTTTTTAATGTCCATCCATCCATCCATCCATTTTCTCCCACTTGTCCGTTGCCGGGTCGTGGGGGCAGCTGTTGGAGCTGCCCAAGTCACATAGCACCATGCCCCTATGGCTCCTCCTGCAGGTGGTGGGTCCACGGGAGGACGGCCTCATGGTTCCAAACGGTTCCAAACGGGCCTGTTGGTCTCTCATAGGGGGCCCATTCACACTCTCATTCATACACCAGTGTACGCAGACACTGGAGGCAAGGAGGGTGAAGTGTCTTGCCCAAGGACACAACGACAATGTGCACCTTCAGGAGGCGGGATTCGAACCCCCGACCTTCCGATCATGAGCCGACCCGCTCTACCATCTGCGCCACCGTCGCTGTTTTTAATGTATCTCTTATTAAATATTTATTTATTTATTTTTTATTTATTTTATTCATTTATTTTTTATGTTTTCCTAGTGGTTCCTCTGAGGGAGCCCTCTGCCCCGGGAGTACTGGTTGGCTGTGGCCGTGCGGGCGCTCTCCTGGGGGTGCCTGGATGGAAGCAGGACGTCTCTCCTACACCTCCTCCGGGCCCCCTGGGTTGGCGCTCTGTGGCTGTGGCCGATGGGCTGCTCCTGGTGCAGACGGCTCCTTGGATGATGTTTCCTCTTTCGGTCCATCTGTACCCAGCCTTACGTACTCAACTCTATGTCCATTTTTATTTAAGACTTTTAACTGCTGGGCTGTCTGTACGTATATGTGTCTGTGTGTCTGTGTGTGCGGGTGGTGGGTGGTGGGGTTGTAGTTATTTATGTATATTTACTGGTGGGGACGATTTTTATTATTTTTAATGATTTTTAAGCACTGTAAAGCACTTTGTGTTACATCTTGTATGAAAAGCGCTCTATAAATAAAGTTTTGATTGATTGATTGATTGAACCATGGTGTGAAATCGGGCCTCTGCTCACGACTCCACCGCGACTCTGCGTGCCCATGTTTATCTCGTGACCCTGTGACGGATCGAAGTCTCTGAACTCGGACGGGACACACTTGTCTTTTAATGAACCGTGGTGTGAAATCGGCCTCTGCTCACACTCTCCGAGCTTACACGTTACAGCCTCGTGCATTCCCCAACGCTCAGACACCACGTGCCTTCCCGGAGTCGCCAGTCATTTGTGTCAATCATCATGACATGACACCATTAACACATTTAAAGGGGTTCAGACACGTACTTGACCAAAAAAATCGAAAAAACTTATGGGCGGGAACCAAAACGTCTTTCCCTGAGTCTGTACAAATGACCTGATCTGTTTTGAGCTTTCAGACGGAACAGAAAAGTTGAGTAACTGCAGGGGAACATCAGGATGGAACCCGTCTTTCTTCCTCGGCCTCACGTGTCTGAGCTGGGTCTGGGTGAAGGCAGTGTTTACAGTCTGACAGTTGGAGTTTTATGAGCGAGGGGCAGGTTCATGTTTTGGTTCAGCTCTCTCTCTAACTCTCTCTCTCCCGAGGCCGTTGCAGTTTGAATATTCAAATAGTCCCCCCTCTCTCTCTCACACACTCTCACACTCTGACATCAGTGCAGCTCAGGGAAACAGACTTCAGATCATGGTGAGTGTCTCTGCTTTTCTCTCCGTGGTTTCCTCAGTAGTGCCTTTGTGAGCATCTAAACACTGCCTTCCACTTTTGAACAATGGTCATTGTCAGTACTGGCTTTTAGTTTGAGTTTGGCCTTTTGGTTGAATGATACTTGCAGCACAGATTTCTTCATGCATGAATTTAATGTATGGATATTTTTGTGCAGGCTTATTAAAGTTTGGTCCATTTTGAGTTGAGAATCGGATCTGGTTGTTTGAATTTAACGCTTTAGGTTTGCTCCATCGTTTCCTCCGTCTGAACATTCGGACTGTGATGCTACAGTGTGTTTTTCGAAAGTCACGGGACTCCTTCATGTGAGCACGAGTTAAAGGAATTGTTTATAATGATGAGAACAATAATACTAATCTAATCTATTATTGAGGAGAAGCATCAAGACAAGGGAACCAGTCCAAGTCGAGTCCCAGTTGAGCAAATAGGTTGGGTTCACGATGTTGAAGAACGCCATGTGATGAAGTGAGTTGGAGCAGGGGCCGATACGACTCAACGGGACCACAATAGGGTTTTATATTATAGGCTATTGACGATGTTGTGACGTCACGTGAACGCAACCTGTTAGCAAATCAAGCCTGACGGAGTCCAAGTTCCAAGTCTACACCCCGGGGCGACAGTGGCTCAGTGGTTACAGCATTTGTCCACGGGTCCAAAGGTCGTCAGTTTGAACCCAGCTCCCTCTGGTGCTGATGCTGATGTCATGAACCTTTCTTTTATATGAAGCCACACTTCCATCAGTCTGCCCTGGGCATGAGTATGGCGTGAGTATGAGTGAGTGACCTGTCTGTGAAAGTGCGATACAAACAGATTCCTTTCCTTCTTGTGTTTTATTATGAAGATTTCATTTCATTATCCTAAATCTGCACAGTTTGCTGCTTTTATCCCTCACTGCACATACATTGTCCCTGTAATGCTCCCTCTGTGTGGCAGACAGAGTGGAGGTGGTCCGCAGTGTCAGAGTAAACACACCAGTCTCACTGTTAACACTAAACGTTTTGAATGAAATTCGCTTCTGCCCCGTGGCCTTATACGGGCCCAGCCTGTGGACCATCCACACACTTTACCCCCTCTGTCACTGTGGTTATCCCGTCTGCTGAGGCACTTTAAAAAGTACATACTGGGAGTGGGACATTATGCTTTGCTTTGACTACAGATAGTGACTTTCTTGGAGGTGTGTCACCCCCTCCAATTTTGGTCATTTACCCTAACTGTATTTTACTCTCCAGAAAGAGTTAAATACGTTCTCTATTTGCTGTTGCCCTCGTTTGCCAGCCATGTTAATATACTTTGGGAAGCGTGTACAAAGTTTGTTATTTTATGCGAAGCAAC
The DNA here is from genome assembly GCA_021464625.1 of Proterorhinus semilunaris. NCBI lineage: Eukaryota > Metazoa > Chordata > Actinopteri > Gobiiformes > Gobiidae > Proterorhinus > Proterorhinus semilunaris. Next base: position 39,545,950 of record CM038346.1, read on the forward strand.
CACTGTAACCACCAATTGAGTTTTAACCTTTGTTATTGTTATAATGTATAAGCAGATCAGGAGTAAATTACCCAAATTGGGGAGCGACTATTTCAAATAACCGTCGCTTGCCTGGAAGCTAACGTTAGCTAACAACAACAGCTAAGGTTAGGGCCATTTTTGACTCACTCTCCCTTTATGTTGACAAATCGAAGAAAGGGCACAGTGTGGCTTTGAATAAATAAATCAATAGAGTTTCAAATGGTAAATGTTTAAATGTGTTCTCTTCTTTGCAGATTCCTCCGAGGGTCTGACCTGCCACTCCTCTGCGATGACCGAGCATGCCCCGTCGCCGCTCACTACCAGCATCCAATTAGCTACCTCCTCCTCCGCCCTGGCCCCGCCCGCCCCCTCGCCGGCCGGCAATAACAACACGGCCATCCCCCAGCCCAACGCCACCAGCAAACTGTGGAGGAGCAACAAGAACGCAGCTTCCTCTTCAGCGCAGACCAAAGCGCACGATGCCAACGCTAAAAACGGCACGGCGAGCGACCCGCCGCCCAAAGCCGCGGCGCAGAGGTCCATGCTGGAGAAACTGAAGTTGTTCAACAGCAAAAGCACGTCCAAGTCTCCTCCCGAGAACAACGCATCCGTGAAGCTACTGGAAACCGCTTCGAACACCGAGCCGTTAGAGGTCGATGAGGGCAACGTCCGACCGGGAGCTAATGCTAACACGGCTAGCAGTCCCAAATTAGCGCTAAAAGGAATCGCGCAAAGGACGTTCAGCCGGGCGCTAACGGCGAAGAAGAGTTCGGTCAAAGCGCCGGAGAAAGAGAAGAGCAAAGTGAAGGATTCTGCAAAACGAGCGTCGACGCCGGAGGTCAAAGTGGAAGACGCCAAAGACGAGACGCTGGACAGCGAGAGCAACAGACGCTCGTCCAAAATCGCCAGCTTCATCCCGAAGGGCGGGAAAGTGGCCAAAAAGGAAGCACAGAGCGGGATTCCCAAACCGGGCGCGAAGAACGGCGCAGTGAAGTCGTCGAAGGAGGCGGCGGAGCGTCCGAGGAGCGCCCGGTTAGGTCTGGCCGCGAAAGGGGCAGCGGGCGACCGAGGGAGCAAACACTCCAGCTCCACCTCCAGCCTGGCCTCCACAGACGGGCTGAAAACGGCCCACGGCGCCCCCTCTGCTGCCGCGGCGGGTACTACGCAGAGCACGGCGTCCAATACGGTCAGTGTCCAGCTGCCGCAGAACCAGCAGCTCCACAGCCATCCCAACATGGCCACCGTCGCCCCCTTCATGTACAGGTGAGGACTGCTGAAGAATTCGCCTTGAAAACTGGGCTAACGTGGTCCACTTAACCGAGCAAATTAGCTACAGTTCGGCTTTACCCAAATCTAAAAGCGCCAGCCTCTAGGCCTCATTTGAAAGCTAAGAACTCCAAAAGTGATTGTAACATTTATGTTGCGTTTTTGTCACATTTTTTTGTCGTTTCTCATTGCTTTTTTGACGCTCTTTTGTCATGTTTTCATCACGTTTTTGTCACTTTTTTTGTTTAGCGTTTTTTTTTTCTTTATTCTTGTGCTATTGTTGCTTTGCCGCCATATTGTTTGTGTTTTCGTAGTTTTTTTGTCCATTTTTTGTCGCACTTTTCTCACATTTGAGCCGCTTGTTTCTTCCGTTTTCTTCTCATTTTCGTCGCTTTTGTTCTAGAAGCTTTTAGATTTGGGTAAAGTCAAACTGGAGAAAATGCGCTCAGTTCAAAACAGTCTAATTTAAGGCAAGGGAATCTTATTTGGAAACCCCGTTTCCATTGCACATATAGCCACAGCTGCCCTAAAGCATATACTCCCATTTCATTATCAAACTATTTCATAAATTGATGTGAAAAGACCAACTGCTAACAATTTGTAATTTGCAATGGAGTCCCTGCCCCGTGTTTCATAATAAATCCATCATAAATGCATCAGGTAATGAATTTGACGGTGATGAAGTGTCAGTCTTCAGGGCAATGTGAGCTCGACAACTCACTTACCATGAAATATGTTTAAAATCTTATTTGGAGTAGGACGATATATTCTGATATTTGATTAACTTATCTCACTAAGAATACACTGTTTTCAGTCAGGAATGCAGAAAATTCAGTTGCGACCCTCTGTCCCGCGTCCCAACCTCCATTGGGAACTTCTGCTCTAGATACAGCAGTGAGCTTTCCATCACTTGGCAGACCAACGTGCTTTATAATAAAAACATCAACATTAAATGACATAAAATATAAAAACAAGGGCAAAACTAAACAAAATAGAGCAGAACTTATGGATAAGTGAGACTATTAGTCTGAACCATAGACGGTATAAAGAATAGACAGCTCCTCCTCACTCCTCCCCGTTTACCAAAATGACCACGTTCGTGGGGGAAATCATGGCGGATTTACAGGCTCCTCCTCTCCAGCTCTGACGAAGCATGTTCCTAAAAAGGGCATAAGGGCGGAATCTTGACTGTAGACCCGGCCCTGCTTGGCCCTCGCGGGGCGTGTAATGGGCGTGTATTTCTGTTGTAATCACGCCCATGGCCAGGCAGCGACGTAAACGGCCTGTCAATCAAAGTCAGGCCCTCATTAATTATGCAAGATATCGAAAATGTATTTCTACGATAAAAAGCCCGGTGCCCCATATTGTTTTTAACCCAGCGTAATCACAGGAGGAATATCTAGCTCTAGCCACTTCTAAACCATTAGGCACCGGGCATTAAAGTTGTTTTTAACGTGTCTAAAGTCCAATGCATTCCAATGGGGGAATAGCGGTCATATGGAGGTACTACAGCAAAGGTGGAGCAATGGCGGCCTCCAGTGTCGTAGTCAAAAAGCAGAGCAGTCAGCGGCCATTGGTCTGGACTCTCCACTGGGAGATTACGTTTTGTTGGTTTTGGTTTTTAATTGTGTCTGAAAGCGTACACTTTGACAGCCCTACTTTAAACAAATGAGATGAAAGTTTAACATCACAGAAGGGTCTGGCTTTTGCAGGATAGATTGTTTTTAGCTTTATAGTTATTGCAGTTAAAAAGTACGGAAATACTGTTTTAAAGTAATTCAAACTAATTTTCTTACCAGATCTGACATGAGGTCAGTCACAATTATCAAAGTCATGAAATAAGTCAAAATAGATCAAAACAGTATCAAGAAAATAAGTGTTTGCTATTTGTTTACATTGCACTGGGTTAGAAGGGTCAGTCACAAGATGGCCGCCAGAACTGCCATTCGTTCAAATGTGTTACTATGGCCATGTCTTATCTAGAGTTTAATTATAGTCCTTTGGTCTGTGGGCTTCACTCTTATTTAACCCATAACTCTGCTTTATGACCACAACACTGGAGGCCGCCATTGCTGTAGTACCGCCATATAGGTACTACATTCCCCGACCTCCAAGGTCATGCGGATCAGGTTGACACACAGTGGCAGCCGCAGCAGCTCAGGACTGACACCTGAACACTATTTTGTTGTACGCTTGTACAATGACACTTACTTACTTACTTGCTTACTTACTTATAGCCGCTAGTCCCCATTAAAAATCATTACACTTTAGACACATTAAAAACAACTTTAGCGCTCGGTGCCTAATTTTTTTTTAACTTTCTACAGCTAGATATTCCTTAGAGGCACATTTTTTAAATCTCATACTTAATGAGGGTCGGACTGTTAGCATTGGAGCTGCGCGAGCTACACGTCACGCAAGGGCGGAGTCTACAGTGAAGATCCCGCCCTTATGCCCTTATTAGAAACAAGCTTCGTCAGAGCTGGGGGGGAGGAGCCTGTAAATCTGCCATGATTTCCCCTCGAACGTTGTTATTGTGGTAAATGGGGAGGAGTGAGGAGGAGTTGTCTATTATTTTTAACAGTCTATGATTTAACCCCAGGCTCTGGTTCAATTGCAGAGTGTCGTGCTGCCCTCTTGTGGTCAGAGATGAGAACACGTCTTATATCACTGGCCTCCAGTTCTAGTCAAATCCAAGTTTTTAACATTTTAACTGAGCGCATTTTCTCCAGTTCCGCTTTATCCAAATCTAAAAGCTTCTCCACTGGAGTTTACAGCTTATAGGCCAGTGTAACGCCTCATTTGAAAACTAAGACTGTCAAAACTGATCGTAACTTTTTTTTCACCGCATTTTTGTCACATTTAATGTCATGTTTTGATCTTTTTTGTCATTTTCTTCATCACTTTTTTCCCCCTTGCTTTTTAATCATTTTCTGTTGTGTTTATGATTATGTTATTGTTGCTTTTCCGGCATGTTTTTGTGGCTCCGTTTTTAATCGTTTAGTTTTCATCCTCGTGTTTGTTGCTATTTTTTTACGCTTTGTTCACAAAGCTTTAATGTGAAGTTTTTTCAAGTGCATCCCATTTGAATCATCATTCCTCCTAAACACTGACCTCTGCGATGCTGCAGTCTGATTGGTCCGTGCAGGTCACATGTCTCTGCAGCACATGGACGTCTTGTTCATGTGCGCTGTATCATCAAATGTTGTTTTTTGAGGAGAAGCATCAAGTCGTCTGGATGCTCGGGGCTCAAGTCTAAGTCTCGGTCCACTTTATCAAGTCAGGTCTCAAATGAGTGACTAATGTCTGAGGCTCAGCACTTTCTCTATGTACTGTGAAGTATGCGCTCAAACTGAACCACCAGCTTTTACCTCGAGGAGTCAACAAACTGCTTAGATATGAGTTTATTTAGCAAACTAAGCAGGCTTGCTACTTGGAAATACCAGCTCTCTTTGATGCTCTTGAGACAGAGCTCAGCATTAAACTAAACCAAAAGATAAGTAACCGCGACACTCAAAGAAGAGAAAGTGTTCAAAGGTCTTCATCAGGGCAAGTTTGCTGTATAATTAATAAATAATAATAATTAAGTTAAGATTCCATGTAAACCCATTCAACGGTTTTCTTGTTTTCTCTTTGACAAAGTCCAGGCCGGTGCTTTATCATCAGCAAACATTGCTTCACTCACACAAACCTCTGCAGGACGTTAACTCCTAAACCTGTTTGCGTTTTTACTCCCAGATCTCAGGAGGCCGAGATCAACGCCGACGGGAGAGACTGCTCCAAAACCAACCTCGCGTCCATAGAAGATATCCCAGGTCTGTCTTTTTACAGTCACATTTTCATCTCAGACTAATGGTCGATGCGTGAAAGCTGTTGTCAGTCACGTTCAAACGCTTCTTGGAGTTTGTAACTTCATAATTATGATGTTTTTTTCAGGTGAGGACCCAGAGACGAGGCGTTTACGGACGGTTAAAAACATTGCTGACCTCAGACAGAACCTGGAGGAGACCATGTCCAGCCTCAGAGGAACCCAGCTCCCTCACAGGTAACAGCTGTACCAGAATATTAGTGGATTTGTTTTATGAACTTAGAAACCAGGTCCAAAGTAGGGATGAGACGGAACTTTCCAATCAAGTTGCCTTACTTCTTCAGGCTCTTGTATACTGTAATGACCAAATAATGTTATAACTCGTGGTGGGACTCGATTAAACTGTTTAATCGAGTTAATTATGGTCTTTGTAATGAATGAATGAATCGACCCGTCAGACTCTAACCATGTTTCCAACGTGTTCCTCAGCACTCTCGACTCGCCCTTCGACGCGTCGGACTCTAACGGGGGGCGGAGCCTGCTGCTGTCCTCCCGCCCACACCTGTCGTCATCGTGGAGACTGGGCTCGGCCGTGCCCCGCCTCCAGGCGGGCGACGCGCCCTCGTTGGCTAACGGCTGCAGGGGGGCGGGGTCAGGGCGTTACCTGTACTCCGCCCACCTGAGGCGTCAGCTGACGGGAAGGGGCGGGGCCGGCGAGGGCTCCGAGCCAATGGGGGACGAGGAGGAGCTGGAGGGTGTGGCCGTGGAGATGACGGGATACATGAGCGATGGAGACGTGCTCAGCAAGAACCTGACGCGCACTGATGATGTCACCAGCGGGTAAGAGATCATTACATTACAATGTCCACTGCAGAGGCCCCCAAAGTTCTTCAGCCGTCATCTGTACTTGGTAGTTCAAGAACTTTTGTCTACGATGATAAACCTAGACTGAGAGAAACTTTATTCTTGAGAAATGTGTTGAAACTGAGTAGGAGATGAACTGGACAGGAAGCAATATAGGTTTTCCACATTTACATCTTTACATGACAGATACGTATATTTAAAGTTATATAAATGACAATATGAGGAGCAGTGTAAAGGTGAGTTATGGTATGGCTCTAATGAGTCTGGTATAAATGTCCATTCGGTTGGAGAAAGAGCTCCTTTACCCTTCTACAGCGCCCTCTACAGCCCAATGTTATGAGCAGGATTGCCCTCTGTGCCTCCGCCTCATGTCTGTCTGCTGTCGGATGTTAAAGCGCCAAGTGACTGTTGAAAGTTTCTCGACAGTCCCGTACCTTGTCTTGGTATCCACTAGAGGGCAGTGCACTTCAGAACAGGAGTCAAACCTGGGTCAGATTGTCCAGATAAAGGGGTGCCAGCTAATTCAGTGTTTCCCAAACTTTTCAAGCCATAGCACATATCTTGCTAGAGAAAAATCACAAGCCACCACCAAATGAAAATGTAGATCCAGTACTTTGTAAGTGATTTATAAATGAACCGGGTTACAAAGGTGCAATAAAAGACATTAAGTTATTAGAAGAATCATGCCAAAATTAAGACCTCATTGGATTTGATTAAAACTGGCTCTAAAGTAGATATCTTTTGGATATTGGAAGTTGTCCTCTTCAGATTCTGTCCGTTTGTGGCATCCAAACTATAGTTATCCGGGCATTTAAAGCATTCGAATTGACCTGCTGCTTTCCCAAATGTTTACAGTGTTGCCTTTGTATTTGTTGTCTATTGTTTGGGAGCTAATCCTCACACACTGAAGCAGGATGCCATTCCTCCTCCCCCTCCTCACCCCCTGGGGGCCGATCACTGGTTAAACTCTCTCAGTGTTCCACAGACTCCTCCAGGCACTGCCGGTCTCTGCTGTTCAACGACTGAAGAGATTAACTTTATTTATAAAGTTGACTTGAGGACAGGAACGTTTTGTTGTTGTCGTAGTGGTTGTTTTCCTGCGGTCGATCGAGCGGTTATAGGGTGATTAACAATGATGTCACACAGCGGAACATGGTTAACAGTGTTTAGTTTAGTTCTTGTTTTGACTTCCTTATTGGTGACTTCCACATCTCCTTTACAGAGGGCGCATTAACGTTCTCGTACCTCTGCAGGCACTACTCCATCTCTGGACAGAAAAAGCAACAATGAAAGAGGAAGCCACTAAAAGAATGTTAGTTGTGGTCCAAACTCATTCCTAAAATCACTCCTAACTTTTCTAACATATTTGTAATATCCCGATTCTTCACAGGGACAAGTTCCTATTTCACAACTTGCAGGGTCTCTTTTCACGGTCGTTGTCAAAGAAATCCTCGAAAACTACATGTGAAAGTAATGAACTTGTTTGGTTTAACCTCTGAACCCCCGCCTTAACCGAGCACTTTTGCTCAAGTCCAGCTTTACACAAATACATCTCAAAACTTCTCAGCCCTACAGTATAACCAGTGCTTTAAGTGGACAAAAGTAGGTGCCGGTACTCTCTAATTTTGTTCTTTTACTGCTCTGGAGCCAGGAGAGCAGAGTCAAGTGTTCACTGTATTTTAATCGAGCAGCGATGGTTGCGTTTCACACACCCTCTCCGGGATCCGCTTGTTTGTGTGGACGAAGTTGCTGCATTGTCGTCAGATTTTCATCATAATTTAGTTGTTTCTGTCACGTTTTTGTTGCTTTTTGTAGCTTTTTTTTGTCACCTGTTTTGTTGCTTTTTCATCACTTTCATCACCTGTTTTGTTGCATCCTTGTTGCTTTGGCCTCCCTTTTTTCACTGTTTTGTTGTGTTTTTGTTGCTTTTTTTGTCACCTGTTATTGCACGTTTTTTGTAACCGTTTTGTTGTTTTGGCATTACTTTTTGTTGCCAGTTTTGCTGCGTTTTTGTTACTAATTTTTGAAGCTTTTTTGAAGAATTTTTTGATTTGGGTAAGGTTGAACTGAAGAAAATGCGCTCTTTTAAGGCGGGGTGTTAAGAGGTTAAATGTCTCAATTTGAGCATAAGAATCCAAATTTTAGTTGTTTTGATGAGTTAATATAAAATATAATTTCACTTGTTCTGAGAGGTTTCAGACTCAGACTCGTTTCAATACATTTAGTCTTTATTTCTTATTTCAGTTCATTTTCATTGCCGATGGGGTTAGAACATTGGTCTTACCCCATCGGCAGTTTTGCTTTCTTATTTCAAGCCAGATTACTTTAGAACTAGTCATGAAGGTCATCAAACTAGCAAAGTAATTTGGTCAGATCAGGAAAAAGTCCAAATGGGTGAAAACTGCTCAAAACAAGATACTTTTTTTTAAATAATGCATCCTGAGAGTTCATGAAATTGATACAAATGCCTTGTAATTAGATGAACAGTGATTTTCCACAAATGACTAAACTAAAGATGGACAAAACTACATTTCTCAAATCAGTGCAGCCCAGTGAGAGATTTCCCCCTACTGTGATCGGCCGATGGAGAGGAAAGGCACTTCTGGTCACCGACACTGGTCCATGTGTTGTGCCTGAACAGTTTCACTCATTAAACGCTGCATTAACGCCTCCGGGTCTGCCCGTGTAGCCGAGTGTCCCCACTGGTCAGACCGGGATCAAACATAGAGTGCGTTTACATGCGCTCGAGTAGCCTGGTTATGCGGCATATCCTGGTTATGACCCAAAACAGTTCTCCAGATGTGAGAATTGAAAAAATAAACGACAAAAAATAAATGTTGTTTTGATCCAAGAGCAGCGTTGACTACCACAGGTGATCCCATGGAGCAAAAAAGTTACTTCCATGTTTTATTGATTTTTAGAAGATACAAAGTTTTAAAAGCCCGGGTATCAAACAAAATGGCTGTTGGAAAGTTTTTGCTCCTGCCTCATCTGTTTCAAAAGTTGGCACATGCTCGGTACGTCGGCAATGGTGAACAAACAGGATTCTGTGTTTACATGGTACACTGTGGAAACATCCTGGTTTCTAATAACCTGGATATCGGCGTATCCAGGAAACTGAAACCAGGATTCTGTGTTTACATGAACCAGACGAAAACCAGGAAACTTGAAGTCCCCATTAATAACCTGGATACTGGAGTGCATGTAAACATACTCGCTGCCATGTAGAAGTTTTGGGATCGAGCTCAACCCCGGGCCAAAGTGCTGAGCCTCTGATTGGCCAGAGGAGAGAGGACCGCCCTCACTAAAACGGGCAGGTCATACGAGATTTAATATTTCACAAAATAATACCTCTGTAGAAAAAGGTGATTTAGGCGCTGTTAGCACAACGTTAGCTGGTGTTAGCATAACATTTGCGCCTAGCTTACCTTTATAGTTCGTATTTTTAGCTGCTTCTCTCTTCTCGTTTTTGCCTTGGCTTTTTTTGTCCTGACTCTGTCCATTATTCAGACTTTGCTGGCGAAAATGTTTTGTCCATCTGTACACATTCAAGTGCAGGGGCCTGAAGTGCAATCATTACCTCATTTTTTAAAAGATTAACAATAAAAATCCACAGTAACAAAACAGTTTCCTTGTGCCGAGTGCTTTGAAACAGTGAAGGATCATGGTCTTTGTAGTTGGATGGTGAGATTTGATAATAAAGTGATTTTTCTAGCTTCAGACGATCGTGTGTCTGTGCTGCTGTTCCGCCTCGGGGGGGCAAGTGTCTGTCTCCTCCAAACCCCGCCCCCCTCCGCCCTGGCTCCTCCCACCTGTAGCTGCCTGTTAGTCCCATGTGCAGCAGAGGGAGCGCTCAGAGAAGCCACAGTAACCAGGGACGAGACATGGATTCAGGCGCAAATGGAGAGAAATAATCCTTTTTCTTTTTCTGGGGGGGTCGGTTTTCCCCTGACGTCTGTTTCCGTGGAGATAAATGCCCAAAGAAGTGTGCCTTTTCAGGGACTGTGGAGACATGTTTGAGGCAGAGAGGTGAGAGTAAACTAAAGCTAGATATCAATTTGAAACCTTTTGCTGTAGATTACTGACAGGAATATGAATTAAAAATGTGTTGGTGGGTTTCTGTCATTTCTTTTCTTTTCATATGAATTCAAGGCATTTTATGCATACAATTAAATCTAAGTAATGAAACGATCCAGATTTAAATGTAGGGTTTTATTTTGTGAAATTAAAAAGATTTTTCTCAGGTGGATTTTGGATCTTTATGAGTTTTTGAATGCTTTTTATAAGTGAAAACATATGAAAAAAAAAAGCTCAATAAATTAGGCAGGAATTAGGTGTTGTAAAAAATAAAAATTATCCTTCCAAGTCTGTAAAGTGTGAAGTCTGTAGGAGCGACTAAAGTGGAGATGTTGTTTAAAATGGCCCTAAAGTTCAGTAACCAAACTTCCACACTCTTCCAAACTTTTCCATTGTTTTCCAAACAAGACTTTTCCAAAATCTTCCAAACGTGCACATGCGCCCTGTGTATATTTCTCCCGTCTTTAGCCTTTCATGCTACACATGGATACCAAACTTTGTGAATGAACAAGCATGGGAAAGACCAGGGAGTGAAAGTCATAGGTTTGGGTCTGGGTTCGGTTTATTTTCGACTCAACATTGACCAATGTGTTTGGCCTGGTCTCGCTTTAAGTCCAGGATTTGATTGGGACCCATATCCTGCATTGACCCACTTTCCTCTGGCCTCGCCGCCCGCAGCAGTGACCCGCCGACCTGCAGACTCGCGCTGATATTTGTCTAAGTTAAAGGAGCTGTCAGGCGTCGACTCTCCTAAAGCCACACGATTGGACCACTCACATTTCCCACGCGTTTCCGACCTGATATTTTTAGATCTGTAGATATTCCTCTCGCGGTTCTGCTCCTAATGGGCGCGCACAGTGATGAATGATGAACTTCCTGTTTTAATAACGGACTTGAAGTTTGATGCCTGCTCAGTGAAAAGAGTCCAGATTTTAGTGAACCAAGTCTGGGACAGGTTAAACCCAGATTTGGGGCAAATTATGATAAGCCATTTTGAACACATTTTTCACACATGAATAAGTTCCATGCTTTTTGTGTTTTTGGTCGAGTTTGTAAAAATAGAGTCAGACTTTATCGCATCACCTAAAGTTCTGATGCGTTTGTTTTCCATTTCGCTCAGATTGTCGTTGATCTTTGGAAACAAAAGCCTGAATCCCCATGTTTCTTCCAGTTACCTCACTGATGGAGGGCTGGGCCTGTACACGCGGCGCCTCAACCGCCTCCACGACCTCTCCAACATGGCCGCCGTGAGGGAGACGCTGCACAGGAAAGCCTCCACGGGGCAGGGGGACGCCGACAGGTATGTCACTCAGTCATTAAACGAGCTCCAAACCGGGACTGAAGCAGTGATAATCACGACGGGACTGTTTTCACTGTAATGGGATTTTGCTGATTTGAATCTGCTGTAGAGCCGACTACAAGACTCTTTTTAAACACCTGATCACACGGACTTATTACATTTACTCTGGATCTTCTTGAGTAATGCTTTTCTGACATGAATAATCTTTTTTTCTTGTTCATACTCAATGAAGGCTTATTTTAAATATAAAATTATCCTTATAATGGAGAAATGGGGAGATATATTATTCTAATTCAGTGTAAAACAGTCGTTGGCCTTTTATCTGTTCAGATTCATATATACTGTGGGAACAGTATTACATACACTTTATAAGAAGACACATTTGCGTTTTTTTTCTCACTGTCTGACATGAAACCAGAAATAACCCTTTCTTTTTTAGGTCAATTTGAATTTAAAACAATATTTCTATGTGCTAAATTCCAGAAAAATGAGTGGTAGATTTTTTTTTTTTAATGTTTTTGTTCCTTTTTACAAAGTCAGAAGTTTACATACAGTAAGATTAATATACCTTTAAACGCTTTGGGTTTCTGGTTCATCCTTGGGTGTAATTTCAAGACACTTGAAGGGTCCACATTCATTGGTAAAAACAATGATGGAAATGTCCAGTCATCATACAGATCAGAAAGAAGGCGGGTTCTGTGTCCCTGAGATGAACGTGCTGTGAACAAAGGCGAAAGACCCGGGGCCAGATCTTGTGCTGGAGCACGGAGGGGCGCAGGCTCCTAATGAATTCTTTCCCGAGTGGCGGAGCTGTGTGCTTTGTGCCTTCGCCGGTTGTGAGGGCGTCTCAAGAGGAGGTGACTGCTCTGATGGCACCGCTGGCATTCATCTCCTCGTTTACATCGCACTGCCTTGTGTTCTTAAGCATGACAGGCTCTCACAGCTCAAACTAAAAACTTTATTTATCCCATCGTGAGCTAAACAATGTTCATGTCTCCAGAAATATGCACATGTTCATGACATCAGCCTGGAAGTTTCAGCTTGGGCACAGATGGCTCTTCCAAATGGACCATTCTCAAAGCAAATGGACAGTACTGGTTACAAAGTGACTTAAGGATAACAAAGCTTGTGGAAGAATATCCAAAACGTTTGACCCAAAATATACAGTTTAAAGGCAGTACTACCAAATATACATGCAATGTATGTAAACTTTTGGTTTTGGAAAAAGTAATAATAATTTTAAAAAACATGTAGAAAGTTCTATCTCTCATTCTTCTGGCATTTGACAAATATAAATCATTTTTAGAATTCCAATTCTTTTCTATCTAAAAAAACTTTTTTATAAAGTGCATGTAAACATGTGGTTCCCGCTGTAGTTGGAACGCTCAACAGTTTGGACCCGGAAGTGTCTTGGTCATTGTGTGAGCATTTATTAGCATTTTCCCCCTATTTTTCCTTTGTAAAACTTAGACTTTTAACTAGCGAATTGAAAGCGAATTGTGTTAAATCACATTTCATGCTTATTGCAGCTTGTGCGGTATTTTAGGACATGATTATGCCCTTTGAGAACGAAGGTTTACTGTCATTGTTATGCTTAAGAGTTGACCGTCTCTCAAGAGTCAATAATATCGTTTATCGCAATATTTTCCTGCCTTGATTTGAGTTTTCAATGTTATTTCAAGTAAATGAAGATGTTTTTTTTACGTAATTCTGATGCAATGAGACCTTTTTTATGAATATAAGTTTCTTTTCAGCGTGAGCTCCCTGAACGTAGAGGAGAGGCTTTGACATCACACACCTGCTGTAATAACTGTTCTTAAGCCGCTGAACGCCCCTAAACGCTGCTCGTGGAAATGTAAAAATGGCCCATTATCTTTTGTTGGATGTGTTTGGGCTGTGGTTTTGAGGCTGATAAAACAGTCGGCCATAAATCACTCTCTCGTTTGCTGTTGAGACTTGTCGATGTGGAAAGTTGACGTGTGGCGCAATTAAAGTTGTGCAACGCGCTGAAGTGACGGAGAGAGTGTGAGTCAGTGGGAGTGGACGGGCTTCGGACAGGACTTAACGCGACCTATTGTCCCGGGACAGTGGTATTGTCTCCTGGAGAAAGGCAGCGTGTCCTCCTGTAGTGACGGCTGAAAGGACGAGGGCTCTCCTGCTCACGGGGGGGGGGAAGGCTTCAGACGAGCTTCACTTTAACCCCTTAACCCCCGCCTTAACTGAGCACAGTGTAAAAGCTCCTCCACTGGAGCGTACAGCCTATAGGCCAGTGGCACGCCTCATTTGAAAGCTAAGGCCCGCAAAACTCATTTAAGCTTCCTTGTTTGTGTTATCATGTTTTAGTCATTTTTTTAATCATGTTTTCATTGCCTTTTTGTCCCATTTTGCCACTTTTATTTTTTTTCCGTGTGTAATATAACTGATCAAGCCACACAATTGTGACAAAAACATCTAAAACGTGACAATCATAGCGAGGAAGAGGCTTAAATGAGTTTTGCAGGCCTTAGCTTTCAAATGAGTTGTTACTCTGGCCTGTAGTCTGTAATCTCCAGTCGAGAAGCTTTTAGATCTAGAGACCTGGGGCTGTGTTTGGAGCCACTCGCGCATCTTTGCGTGATCTCTGAATCTTCCCCTGTGGCTGCAGCTCAGAGAAAGCTCCTCCTGAGGAACTTCACGGCCTGAAACAGTTTTGATTGGGACCCATATCCTGCATTGACCCACTTTCCTCTGGCCTCGCCGCCCGCAGCAGTGACCCGCTGAGATTGACCATTTGTTCTTCTCAAAGGTTCCTCGTGGTCATGTTCTCTTCCCTCTGTTTACTTAAATGAAGTAAGTGTGTTTGTGGGAACCAAACGTAGTCTTTTTGCATCCTCTCTTCTTCATTTGTGCCGCCATGGTTGTTTTGCTGCTGCAGTTTCGTCAGGAGACACAAGGAAGAGGATTCACATTTGGGGAGAGTTCATTAGTTTTCAAATATGCCCTAAAATATCGAGTTATCTGCGAGTCTCAGATTCAGGACGAGGTCAGAGCACAGACTCCCTTTTCTCAAAGCTGGAAGAAACTTTGATCTTTAAACTATGCTCCTTTAAAAGATGAAAGGACGTTTTCTGTTCAAACCACACAGAAAAAAAAGACTATCCATAATCCACAGTGCCATAAATGCTACTTTTCTTATTTCATTAACAATCTTACTGAAAGTGCAAGAAGAAGCAGTAGTTGCAATAGTAGTAGTAGTAGTAGTAGTAGTAGTAGTAGTAGTAGTAGTAGTAGTAGTAGTAGTAGTAGTAGTAGTAGTAGTAGTAGTAGTAGTGGCAGAGGTAGTAGTAGTAGTAGTAGTGGCAGAGGTAGTAGTAGTAGTAGTAGTGGCAGAGGTAGTAGTTTTGGGCCCTGCAGGGGTTAAATTCTCGGGGGATGAAAAGGCGTGAGGTCGAAGGTCGTGAGTGAGTAAATTAGCAACAGATGAGGACTTGGACACTTAGGAGGCAATAATACAGCTTAGACATCGTTACCATGGAAACCACTCCCACATGATCTGATCTTCAGAAGTAATTAAGTCAGTGTGCTGATCCAAGAAAATGCTCGGAGAGCACGTGTGTGACGTGTTTATCTCGGAACCGCAGAGGTTCTTTGTCATGTCAAACAAACTCTACGGGCGCTTAGGTTTTTTTCAGGTTGCACACACTAAAGGTGTGTCGTGTGCCACAAACACACCTTTAGTGCGGCCAACGCTCGCTCAGATATCTTGTGCGTCCTCTGCACATTTTGCGTATAAGTCGTTTGTGTATTGCCCGTTCGGCGAGAGTGCGTCTACCGCGAACACTCCGATGTAGAGGGAAGAGGAAAGAGGGAAGAGGAAAGACAAAAGAGGAAAGACCATGAGTCAGAGATGAGAGAGAAAGGCGTTATGCAGCTTCACCAAATGTTTTTTTATCTATGTATGCAAATAAGTGCGGCACGGTGGCACAGCGGTTAGTGCTCTGGCTTCACAGCTAGAAGGTTCGATTCCCAACTGGACAGGGCCTTTCTGTTTGCATGTTCTCCCCGTGTTTGTGTAGGTTTCCTCCGGGTACTCCGGTTTCCTTTACCACTAAAAACATGTACAATAGGCCAGGATGAATGTGTGTGTGAATGATGGTGGTGGTCAGAGGGACTGTTGGCGCAGATGTGTGCAGTCGCGACAGCGCCTCTGTCAGTCTCCCCCAAGGGAAACTGAAGCTACTAACGTAGTTTATCACCACCGAGTGTGGAGTGATTGTAAAATGCTCTCATGTAAAGCGCTTTGTGACCATGTCTGTGAAAGGCGCTATATAAATAAAGATCTTCTTCTTCTTCATTCTGCCCAAACATGCGCCTCCTCTGTATCCGAGGGCCACATATATAGACTATTCCCTCCAAAAGGCCCGGTAATCTCTGAGACAAACACACGGCGATGTTCTTACAAACTTCATACGAAGCCGCATGAACCCACGGTCAGTCCGTTTATTGCAGGTCGGTCGTGCGTTTGTGCGAATGAAGTGACCGCCGCACGTCTGAGCAGCTCCGTGTGACCACAACCACGTTCTCCACCAACAAAAAATAAACACCGCGATTTGGGAAACGCCAGAAATCGCACGACCAAAAGGTCGTATGTCCACTTGTGACCTAGGCTTTGGAGATGTCCAATGAAACTTTTGCTCTAGATTACTGACATAAATAACCTTTTATGTCTAAAAATGCCCCAAATGTCCTATATTTTCAGCAATGAAATCTGAATAATGGATCGAGCCAGGTTTACATTTATGGTTTTATTTTATTGACACATCAGTTACAAAGACCTTTTCAGAGGAGATTTTGGATATGTTAAGTTTTAAAGTAAGCTGTTTAATAATAATAATATTTTTTTTAAATTATTTTTACATTCAAAGCTTAATTAATCAGGCTTCGAATTAGATATTTAAAAAATCCCTTTCAAAACATTGTGAAGTCCAAGACTGTAACGTTTGAAGTCGTAGGATCTACTGATGGGCCTGTTGTTGCACCAATGAGAGAAACATGCATTTTGAGAAAATGGCCTGAAATGACAATTTCCCAAATAAATCTGTGGAGAAACACTGAATCAGTAAAATAATGAAACATGTCATGGTGAAGATTAGGTATATTTTTTGTTTTTGTTTCCATTTGAAAGTTGATATGTTAAGAGACCAGTTTGGCTCAAAACCTGAAACTGAAAAATGTAGTTCTGCTGCAGTGTCTCCCCTGCAATACTTCAACTAAATATAACACTTTCTCCTCCAATGCATTTCCATAAAGTGAAAAGTCCACTTGTTCATTTGAAAAGCCTAATAATGCACACTCTATGAACTGTAGGTGGCGCTATGCCGATGTTTTGATTACTTCAGTAATGATTTGACTGAGCAGCTTTTACAGTTATTGCAGTTAATGTTTTATTTGAGTCGTATACATTCTGCTCAGAAGAAGCAAGGAGCTTATGAGGTCCAGCCCCCAATGTTTGACCAGTATCTGTACTTTTACTCGCGTAATGAAACAAGTACTTTGACTCAGCTCCTTTTTCCATCTTCATTTGTACCGGAGACCACAAGCACACACTCCAGGACCGTCAGGACGTCCTTCCCTGCGTGGTGTGAAGTGTGTCCTGACTGCGCTCTGCCCTCTGACCCTGAGGTCAGTGGTTCAAAGCGCCCAGGGAAATGGGCAGAGGTACAAAAGCAGAAACACGTGTGTGTGCGTGTGTGTGTGTGTGTGTGTGTGTGTGTGTGTGTGAGTAAATGAGGCCACTGTGTAGTCGTCATTCACCAGAGGCAAAGAATCTTTTCAGGATAGGAAATGAAATTGCAGTACAAGGTTTCCTTGAAATGTCTCAAAAAACGATGTGCTAGCATGATTGCTAAAGTGTTTAGCGCCTTACCGTATTGGTCATTAGCCCCGCCCCCTTTGGAGCCTAATTATCCAGGAGACTGTAAACTAGCACATGAGTGTCCTGAGGGCTGTTTCATAAAACAGTAAAGCTCGGCTTAGGCTCCAAATCCTGGCTTATGTTAGGCACAACAAGTCAAGCTGCGATTACTGGGTGTCACCAAAAGAACACTTGGCTAATCTCACTAATTAAAGACACACTAATTAGCACTTGCCGCGTACATAAGCAGATCACCGAGTTCACTGAGAAATCATAGCCAGGCGTGAACGCGCAGCAGACTTCACAAACCGCCATCTTTGTGCCGCTACGTTAGCTCCAGCGCAGGGCTCCCAACCACGAGACTGCGAGATCGATCCCAGCTTTGACTTTTTTTGGACTGGGCACCCACTGGGAAGAACATAAATCGGCGCCTATGAATTTAAACACTTTTTTTTTTCTTTCAGGAATTTAAACTAAAAAAAAAGAAAACACTGTTGGCACTGGACACAGGTCATGAGGGTGGGTCCTGTGGGCTAAGGTTCCTTTTATTGGACAAGCTTTTTCACACAACTTTGTATTTCACAGATGAGAGACAGAGACAATGTTGGTGTATATTTATAATTTATTGCATAAAGCAATTGATTTTGTCATATCATGTTTTTCCCCCCACATTTTTTAGGTCAACATACATTTTGGCCAGATGATGGCGCTAATGCCCTGCTTGTGTCATTTATATTGCCCATTGTTGTTGGATTCCACGAAGAAGAAACATAGCTTGTGCTCAGTCGGCTCTTAGTTCTCTGACTATATTTCCATAGTAACTGAGCCAGACCCAGAGTGAGCCTGGTTTATGAAACCGAAAAGACGACACAATAAGTCAGACTCGGCCAAATTATGAAACAGCCCTCAGGTTTCTCTGACGCATGTAAACATCACATCCTGAATATGCTCATAACCAGGATATGACTAATATGTAACGCACACTCTTTGTCTCCAGCAAAATTAGATCTACATTTCTTTGAAAATATTGACATTGCTTTGAAAATACAAAAATGATTGCCCAAAACACGTTTAACATGTTTTGCTCGTTGTCTTTGTTTTTGTGTAATGTAATGTTTGCATTTACTTTGAAGTGATAAATGCTTGGCGTTCTGGCGGTTTCTGGATTGAAAGGTGGATCTGTTGTATGTTCTGATCCTCTGTGGTCGTTATGAACTCATTTGAGTCAATACAACGAAGCCAAAGTCATTAAGTCCTTATCAGCCGTTTTTTTATGAGTCACACTTCAAACCTGTTCCTCCAGTTTCAAACATCAACAGACCCACCTCTCAGAGCAAATACTACTGCAGTACTCACAGTACTGCCCAAATACTGCAGTACCGGGGCAGGAGAGGCCGTGTACTCCTTGGGTGGAGAATACACGCAGTGACGAGGCTAGAAATGTGTGTTTAAGGGATGGAGGAGCAGACGGAGATATTTGAACAAAAACAACCATCTGCACTGCTGAATTTTAGGGATACACATTTCTAAGTGTATGTAATAGTTAAAGTCCCTACTAGGGATGCACGTTCTCTTATTTTTCTTTAGCCGTCAGTGCTCTTAAAGGTTAATAATCGGTGAACTGTATAAATCCCGCACTGAAATGTAGCCTTTTGCTAAAGTCCTGTCATCCAGGCGGCTCGTTTAAGCAGCGCCTGGATGATTCACGCACAAGCAGCTCCACCATTCCCTCCCGGAGAGCTCTGATGCGGAGCTCCAGTCTGTTTGTCCCGAACAACAGTCTTGAGTCCAGCCTTTCTCTCATTAGTTCATGCGCACCTCAGACTGAGGACATGCAGGGTTTTGTTCATGTGTGGGCCATGTTTTATGCCTCATCACTGTGCGCTGCTAAACATGTGTCCCTCCGTCATCATCACACCAAGCCATGCGTTTAACCCTGACAGATGTTTGTTTGTCCTCGGCGTCGTTTCAGACTCACTCCCTTTAAAAAAATGCCATAATGATCATGGCCGTGGGAACCCAGGGTGCTGAAGGTGCTGCAGCACCCCCTGGTGGATAGTTTGTGCATTGCATGTAATATTAGTAAATCAGAAATCAGCACAGAAAAGGTGTTTTTTGGGCAATCTTGGCCATCGGCACCCCCTAACCAAAATACGTTCCCACGGCTCTGATAATGATGAATCCAGTGCGCTCTGATAAAAGAGAAGTGTCCGCTGATTAGAAGAGGAAAAGTGCTTTTGTAAGGCTAAAATAACATTATGTGGAAAAGTAGACTTGAAAGAATAAAGACATATCAGAAGATTAGCAATTAGTACCAGTTACCAGGTTAATCTGTTAAAAGAGGTAGATAAGTTTGAACTTTCCAAACTCTCTCAAATCCGTTCCTACTGTGGAACTGTGTGGGATGAGAGCACTTCAGAGCGACAACAATGGCGCCCCCTGCTGTGGAGAAGTGTGTCTAAAGCGACTGAGCTCAGGCTAACTTTATCTCCCAGACCTGAGTGTGCGTCTTCTGCTCCTCCATCCGAGCTGAGTCTGTGCCTGTCATCGCTGAAGCGCCCGTCCCCGTACTGCAGTACTACAGTACCACTACTGCTACTTCTACTATTACTCCATCCATCTGAGCTCTGTCTGCGTCTGTCATCGCGTCTCAAACCTATGAAGCTGAATCTGCAGAAAACCCCAGCCTCTTTCAGCTGCTGGATAATCTCTTCTACTTGACCAAGCATGTGGCGGGTCACCTCACGTGGCCAAGGGGCCAGTCCGGGGAACGCTTCAGGGTTCATTAGCTTGTTGAACGTATTACAATGGCTTTACCCAAATCTAAAAGCTTCTTGAACAAAGCATTAAAATAGCGTAAAAAAAACACGATTAAAAAGGGATGAAAAGGCAAAAAAAGAGCAAAAATAATGCCACAAAAGAGCGACAAAACATCAAAAAGCAAGGGAAAAAGCAATGAAGAAAGCAACAAAAAAAAGACGAAAACGGGACCAAAAAAAACTACAAAAACCAGACAACAAAAAAGACCAAAATATGGTGACAACGCAACAAAAAAAGTCACAATCAGTTTTGTAGGTCTTAGCTTAGGGGGCAATTTGCCTGATGAAGGTCTCAGGACCGAAACGTTGACCATATCCTAATAAACTACTTTTGCAAGGTTGGTAGTGTGCGGGAAGTAATTTTTATTTTTTTATTATAGGTCTTAGCTTTCAAATGAGGCGTTACTCTGGCCTAGTGAGCTCCAGTCGTGGCGCTTTTAGATTTGGGTAAAGCTGAATTGGAGAAAATGTGCTCGGTTGAGGCAGGGGTTAAGAGGTTAAGGTCAGACCACACCAAACAGCACAATATCATATCACCAAAAGTTCACACCTCTTTTTTTCCAGCCACATTTCAACCAAAGTTGGACTTAAGCAGCACACACTTAATCCTTTTCTTATTAAATCCACTTCCTCACTTTGCAGACTTTTAATTCCCATTTGAGAGAACTATAAACAAGCTCAGGAAGACTCGTACAGTCTGCTGATCTCGGGTCAGTTTGTTTCTCCAAGCGTCCGCTGTGACAGACTAGTGTGGTGTGACTCTCACTCGTCATGTATGAACCCCAGTCGTTCTATATTCAGTCACACAATCCTTTAAGACTGAAATCGATGGTGTCTGTCCTTAGCTTAGCGTGCCTTCAGTATGCAACAGCACAATGTTTTTTTTTTTCCTATAGCTGTTCGCCTTCAACCTCAAACATCCTATATTATGAACGATCTAGATGTTTTTAGCCTTTTTCAACCCATCGACCACATAAAGATGATGTCAAAGCCTCATTAGAAATCATTCATGAATGTACAGACCTTTGAGATTCACATGAACAAATAAAAGTGTCCTCTGAGCTAAACTCAGTTTCTGTTTAGCGTTTGCTTTTTGTGAGGTTGGATACACATTTCAATGGCCATTAAACCTCATCTTATACGATAAAGAAAGCACAGAAATGATATGAATGCCATGAAAGTGACATGTCATACCTCGCCATACTTTAGTATCGGGCCTGGCTTCACAATTGTGGGGACAGAGCGCTCAATTCAAACCGGTCCAGGGGCCGTCTGGCGACAGGAAGATGTCGTGTAAATGTTGCTGGACAAAAAGGACCTTTGGTTTAACCCCTTAACTGCCGTCTCCCCTGATCAGGTGGCTAGGGTTAGGGTTAGGGTTAGTTAACCCTAATCAGGATATGATTAGGGTTAAGAAGGGCAAATGTAACGTAAGTTGTGTTTCACTCACACGGATCTCACACATATTTTTAGAAACTAGAATGTCTTGGCTTTCAAATTAGGTATCACACTGGCATATAGGCTGTAAACTCTCCAGTCAATCCACTTTGAGACTTGGATGTAAATAATTGTTAACCCTAATCCTAGGGTGGCAGTTAAGTGGTTAAATAAACCGATTTGCAATAAGCCCTAAGTCACGGGCACATTATCACTGTGTCAGGGACCTTTTCCTTCTGACAAACGTTGCTTCCCTCTTTGAATAATGTTGCCCCCCCTCTGTTAAACGCTCTGCTCTGATGGTGTGGTTTTTATTCCAGCTGCAGGACGTCCTGTGTGGCCCGCAGCTTCATAATAACACGCAGATTATGTTCACGGTCTGATCCGGAAATCCCCTTCTCCTCCACCTGACTGCTCCCTCTCCGTTAATAATAATCATCATGCATTGGTTTTTGTGTAGCACTTTGTCGGACACTCAAAGACGTTCTGCATTGCATTATTGTGGCCACAGCGGCCCTGGGGCAAAGCGCTCAATTTGAGACTTGGTTTATGGTTACAACTGTAATGGCTGGATCCATCTGCATGAAACGAAAACTGTCACAAAAGTTCAGTGACTTTTGAACGACTTCAGTCTGTGTGCTGTATCTCCTCTGTCAGCTGTGAGAATCTGCAGAATTTCTCACGTCTTTGTCAAAACTGACTCTCCTCAGAGCGAGACGTTCTCACCACAGCCACAAAACAAACTAGACTAAACGTAAGTGGGATTTTTGATTTGGTCACTTGAGTTAAAGTACAGATGCCACTGAATACTGAAAGTCGCTCTGTTAAATGGTTAGGGAATGGGGGGAAATAATAAATGTAGAAATGTTAGTTACATTTAGTCAGTTACATACATTTGCTGTAGTTTACTGATACATTTATGAGCAAAGAAATGTTTTCTGTCATTTTATGTTTTCATATAAAAATAAGACATTTTATGCAGCGACAAATTCTAAATAATGGATAGGTCCAGGTTGTGTGGTTTTATTTTTTTTGTGACATATTAGTTACAGAGATTTGCTCAGAGGGATTTTGGATCTTGTTTCGTTTTTTAAATAAACTAACTGAAAAAAATCTGTACAAATTCAAATCTTGCCTTGTCTTTTTGGTTTCAAAGTCTAATAAACCTGTCTGGAATTAGATTCCTTTCGAAAAAAAAATGACATGTTGGTCTTTAGCCGCTGCTGCCTCCCGCAAAAGGAAATGACCATATTTGGATTACAGCGTCAGTGATTGGCTGTTGCAGCGCGATGTTGTAGTTACTTCCTGGATATCTTCAGCTCACGTCATAAAATAAGAATCGCAAAGTTTAATATTCTTTCACTCTAACTTTAAAACAAAGACGCTAAGGCACAAAACGGTCTCAACATTGACCACTGTGTGAAACATCTATAGTGTCAACCGGGGGCGTCTCTAAAAAAAAATCTAAATCTATTTAAATTAGTGTTGGGAAGAATAACTTTTAAAATGTGTCCCGAATGCTCTGTTCGGCAACACCACGGGGACAAACCTGCTTCCTTGTGGGGAGTCAGTGGCATTGACCGAACATAGGCTTTTGGACAGATAGACTTTACAGAAATGTGGAGTAAAAGTTATACATTTTCAACACAAGTACTCCTCGAGTAGAGTACAGACCCCCGAAAAACTCTCCTTAAGTGCAGGACTGTAGTAAATTGACTTAGTTACTGAACGCCTCTGCTCCTAACCCGGGACAGAAACCAAAGTCTAAAGTGTCCCGTCCTCTGTGCGTCTCCTCATTCAGCGCCGGATCCAGGTCATTGGTTTGTTGACACATTAAACAGCCCCATTGTGTCGGTGCAATGCCAGTGTTGCCAAAGAGCACAAAGGCACATTCCACAGAGTCCTTTCAGGGTCGAGCCGTGGGTTCAGATTAGAGTCCCGAGAGTCCAGAGAGCCAGAGTGTGGGACCGAGCGAGATGTTACAGATACAGGAGGATATAGGTCAGTATGGGAAAGCATTCAGTCACGGGATGGATTTGGATCAAGAGGAGCGCCTTAGTCATCGCAAAACTCACATTTCTACTTAGAGAGATCCTTTTATCTAGTTTTATCCCTTAACATCTTAGTTTTAATGTCAGAGTAAAAAAAATAAAAATATAACAATGATCTTTTACAATGTATATTTTTTTACATTTGTTACTAGCGAGCCGGAGATTTCCAGGGATTAACTACAACATGGCCATTTTCCGATACGAGTCAGATACATTATATTTAACATGGATTTTACATGAATGGCTTGGATTATTTGAGAGGAAGCTATCGGTCATTTAACAGCTCGAGCTAAAGGTTAGCAGCTAACGCTAGCATTTTTCACCGTAACCGTTTATATCTAAGTCATTTATTCATGATAAATACGCAACACACGATTGAAACGGCTGATTTCATTCCGTCGTGTTGTTTAGTTCAAAGACCTGTTGCTGTCAGGCATTCTTCTCCGACTCTCGCAATGCATTGTGGTCTATATTGACCCGTTTAGTGATCACCGCTGCTTTTCAGAATGCATTGTGGGAATTTTTAGTGCACTACTTTTTTCTCTCTGGACATTCGGACACCCCTACAAAATGGCGTGACCACTATATAGTCACTATATAGGGAATAGTGTGGACATTCAGCCTCTGTAAACCCACATTTAAAAAGCGGCAAAAACGTGGTTAAAATTTGACAGAAACGTGACAAAAATGTGACCTAGAACGTGCCAGAACAGCAACAATTTATAACAATTTGATCAAAATGACAAATATTATTAGTCTCAAACACAGCAGCAGTTTTTGGCTGAAATTGTACAAAACCTTTTACCCAGAAGTTTGTCCCATTTTGTCCAATTTGCTTCTGAATATTCCTCAGTTTGCAAATGGAGTCAAATGAAATGAGCACAGATTAGTCTCATTTGTGTCATTCAAAAGAGCGTCTTTGGGCATTAAAATGGCAGTAGAAGCGTACATTGTTTTGATTGGTTTAGTTTGAGGGAATGGACAGAGGGACATTCCTGATCAGCGTCACTCGTCTGGCACTGACTCCATTTTAGAAAGCACCCAGGTCAAAGGTCAAAGGAGAGAGACACTGAGAGCAAGAGAGTGTGGGTTTAAAGCCACACTGTGGAACATTTCACCCCATAGATGGAATGAAATCCGAGCTTTCATTTCATTGCAGATTGGTCCTGCATTTTGGACTGTGAGCAGCTTCTCTCCTCAGACCTCCGCACGTTTTCAGATTTGTGTCTGAAAAAACAGACCAAACCCCCTCACGCTTAATTCATGACGATTTTGTCGACTTCACGCTGTCTGAAATCGCTCCAACATGGCCGCGTTTCCCGCGCGTATATCCATTCACAGATACTGACAGGTTTGGTATCCATGCGATGCACAGAATCCCCCCGACAACACTTGTAAAGTCCAAATATGGTCATTTCTTTTTGAGGAAAACGCCAGCCAGCAATGCACACTCTTGCAATGACTCCTCCACTGTAGTCGCTCCTAGAGGCTCCACACTTTACAGCCTTAGACTCAGCAACATCTGGAAGCTTTTTTTCCACAGGGATTTTTAAATATCTAATTCCTGCCCGATTTATTGAGCTTTGAACCCAGAAAAAGAATGTTTTTTGTGTGTATTTTTACAGAGTTTTTTACTAATAGTTTATTCTAAAATGAAACCAGATCCGAAAGATTTCAAATTGATATTTAAATACATATTTTAAAACAAAAATCCCACCTATAGCAACTTCTAACCTGGAATGATCCGCAGTGAGGCTTTAAAGGGACTAGATGCAAACTGGTCATTTTTATTCTCAGATCAGGTGGGGGTTAAGAGGTTAAACCCTGCACTATATCCCAGCACAGCCCCGTAGTTATTGGTAAAGATGAGTTTCCATATCTCATCCTGAGTTTGGCTGCTGCTGTTGGCGGTTTGGGCGAGCGCCGTGATTGGCCGTTAGCGCTCGCGGCAGCTAACGGCGGCGGCTAACGGCGGGGTGCGTTGCCAGACCCGCAGTAGGCTCTGTAATTACCGTCCCCATACTCGGTCTCTGTGGTCGCCGGGCGGAGCGAGGAGGGCGGGGCTCGTCTGGGAACCGCTCTGCGTTTGATTCAAGTTTACAGCCTTTACAAACTAATAACGCTTAGCACTTTCTACTTTCAATACTTCCCTTTGTTCTTCAGTACTTTCACTCAACTGAGCAACGTTGACTTTTATTTGACCCATATTTAACCAGGAAAGTCCCACTGAGATTAAGAATCTCTTTTACAGGGGAGTCCCGGCCCCAGAGGGGAACCTCATATGTGTACCTGTACCAGCACTAGTCCCCACTTTTAGATTTTGGAGGATTTACTGCAGTGTTTCTGCGAGGCTTCAAAACCCATTACAAGTTATTGTGCCAAAGTTAAGGCCTTAAATGTCATAAAAAACTGGCATTGAATCTAACTTTCCTGGTAAAACTTTGCTTGATAATTTTTCTTGGTGTCAAACTCATTCAGCTGTAGTTTTTGGCTGAAATTGTCCACTTTTTTTTTTTGCTGTTTGATGTCTGATTTGCTTTTTTTAAATATTGAAATTTCCTCTCAAATATTTGATTGAATGTTTGCAGGGAAATTTGCTTCCAACCAAAATGGTTGTCTTTTTTAAAAACTTTCTTTCTGTACTAAGTGAGTCCAGTGTCTTTCATTTAGTCAGTGAACACTGAGATCACCGTAATAAAGAAATATCCACTCCAACATGGCTGTAGCGCTCCCTGGTCTTCCCCACGCGTCTTCATTCACAAATACTGACAGGTTTGGTATCCACGTGTAGCACGAAAGGCTGTGACCGAGATGACGGTGTAATCCAAATATGGTCATTTCCTTTTTGGGAGACAGCAGCGGCTAAAGACGGGAGGAATAAACACAGGGAGCATGTGCAGACAAAGGGACTAAACTTTAACAACATCTTTAGTCGCTCCATAAGACTCCACACTTTTAGTGAGTAAGTGCTTTATCTGTCATTGTACAAGCATACAACGAAATAGTGTTCAGGTGTTAGTCCTGAGCCGCTGCGACTGAGCCACGCCAACACTGTGGGTCAACCTGACCAGCATGTTTTTGGAGTTTGGGGAAACCGTTGCACCTGGAGGAAACCTGGCACAGGCTCCCACTCAACTACATTTGGGAGCTTTTTGTTTTGAAATATCTAATTCCTGCGTATTTACTGAGCTTTGAACCCAATAAACAAGGAGATGTTTGACTTTTTACAGATTTTTTCCAAAAAATATCCAAAATCCCTCTGAGCAAATCTTTGTAACTAATATGTCACAAAATAAAACCATACATTTAAACCTGGCTCTGCCCATTAAGATTTTGTCTTTGCCATTTTGTCCATATTTATGCATAAAGTGTATTATTTTTATATGAAAACATAAATTGACAGAAAACTTGCGATACATTCCCCTCCTATTTATGTCAGTCATCTGCTGTTTCAGATTGAAACAGTAACAGTATTCACCTGCATCCTACATTCTACATTTTAAGTGCAGTTATATATTGAATCTTACTTTAGGTGCTGCAAGAGATTTTTGGAGAGTGGTTTAGTGCCGTGAAGGGGTTAACGTCTGGAGGGGGGAGGAGTTCCTCTGACTCTCTGCAGCTCAGTCCGCTCTGTCTCTCTCTCCCAGAGACAAACCGCGACTGAAGCATGAACTCAGCCCAGACTGTGACCGACGCCATGCAGACCAGCCGTACAGGACTATTTTAGAACTTTTAAGTCTTTTTTTGTTTTGTTTTGTTGTTGTCTCTTTTGAACGGAGCCATGAAGCTCTCCGGACCAATCGGCTTCTTCCCCGGCTGCTCCGGTTCCCACGGCAACCGGGACCCCCACGGCAGGTACAGGACGCGTTTGAGGGCCGGGGGTGTAGCTCGGAAATCCCAGCTTTGGATAGGGGACTTTAAATGGCATGGCGCCGAAATCAAGGCCTTAAATGTGTTCTTTGGGAGATTGTTGACCATTTTTACTGCAAGTTTATTCAAAACACTAATACTCTGGTTTCAAACTCACTCAGCGGCAGTCTTTGGCTGATATTGCACAAATGTGATGCTCAGAAGTTTGGATATTGACATGTCCACGAGTCTGTGTTTCCGCTTCTCGTATAGTGGCATCTCTCCAGGCTTGGGGCAGTTGTCGTGGCAGAAGATGTTTAAATGAAACCTCTTCAAAACAATGTCCTGAACTGCGTGAGATTCTTGCGTGACTTTTGCAGCTCCTGGACGTGGGTTTCGATCTGAAAACATAAATCGCAAATCTAACCGCGAGACTAAACAGGAACCCTGATCGGATATTTGTGTCGGCCGTATTCCTCTTAAAGTCAGTTGAGCATATCCTGATGGAGTGAGGCCTGCATGCAAATGTTATGGAAATGATGACTTTATTTGCATGTAAATACAAGCGTGCGCTGAGATATGTTTGAACATCAGCGTAAGTTACACTGCCGGAACAAAAGGTCACGCTCTGATATTCGGTTGTGATGTGTTGTTTCAATAAGAAATATCCAAAGATCCAGATCACTTTTTCTCCAAGATCTTGTATTGATGATGGGAGAATGTGACCACTGGACCAACATCCCAAAGCTTCTCAAAGGGGTTAAGATCTGGACTCTGCAGCGGCCGATAGGGATGCACAATATATCACAAAAATATTGTACTGTGATATTAGGTGAGGCAATATCCGTATCGTAAGAAGCCAGAATTTATATCGCAACATCAAGTCTTCATCTGACTGAGATCAGCACTTTTTTTTTTGCAAACTCTGTCAAAAACAAACGATGCATTGAACTGATAAATGTGCAAAAGTTCAGTTTTCCTAGTTTAGTTCTGTTCTGTCTTGACTAGGGCTGTCACGATAATTACTATATCGACTTATTGTTTGATAAATAACAGATAAACAATACTTATCGTCTGTACATTTATTAGCACTTCCCCCCTATTTTTTTCTTTGAAAGTATAATTTTTAACTGAAGTAAGTTGTGCTAAATTATATTTCATGTTTTTGCAGCTTGTGTGCTATTTTAGGGTGGGATTAAGCACTTTTAGAACACCAGTTTACTGTCATTTTCTTTAACGTTGAAAGTATCTAATATCTTTAGACTCAATATTATCGTTTATCGCGATATTTTCCTGCCTCAATATATCGAACTTCAAATTGTGTTATCGTGACAGGCCTAGTCTCGACACCATGTGCTGAAAAACGAGTTCCTTCCGATTTGTGTTTAATTAGAGTGGGACATGTCGTGTTGAAATGGTTTAGTGAAATATCGCAATAGTATCGTTATCACATATCGCAAGTTACTTCAATATCGTTCAGCCCTAGCGGCCGTTTTATCTCACGCTTCCTGAACCAAGCACTGTCATCTTTAATATGCCTGTGCCATCAGGGAAGAAGAAATCCACTGATGGAATAACTCGGTCAATCAGGATGTTCCGCTGATCTCATTCTTTGGGCTCATAGTGTTGCTAAACCTACACCTGACCGACTGCAGCAGAACCAGATCAGAACAGTTATCTTACTTGCTGAGTATGTTCAGAGCAGATTGACCCAAAACCTGAAAATAAAAAAAACACATTACATTTGGCCGCAGCGTCTCCTCTTAAAAGCCACAGTCACAGCGCAATCTCTGCTCAATGTGTAACGGTTGGATCACTGACCCAGACGCTGAAAAAGCTGCAGACAAAAATATTGGCTTAAAGTCAAGAAATTCCAGTTGGTTTGATTTGGCTGAACTCGGGCGACCAGACGGTTGCTCGGGGCGCCAGTGGCTCAGCAGTTAGGGCATGTGTTCGCAGATCTAAAGGTTGGCAGCTTGAAATCGGCTCCACTGATGCAGTTGGTGCGTGGCTGTGTGTTTGCGACGACAGACGAGCTAATGACTGCAATCGGCGCGGCGTTTTTACATGCATGAGCCCCGTGTGTTCATTAACATCCACTTTCCCCAAGAAAGAAAGAAACAGATAGTAACTTTTTGCCTGGTCAGAGAAGTTTCAACTCTTCTGCCAGTCACGTGTTTCTACAGCATCTTTACTGTAACGACTGACTTCTCTTGAGTTCTACCCGGAGTGTTAGCGTGCGTTCCCAGTGCTGGGCTCACAGTGACGCCTGGATAACTGAGGATCTGGGTGAATGGAAGTAGGCCATCTGATACGGGCATAAAAACCTATTGTGTGCAGGACTTTGAAGTGAAAAATCCATTCACAAAAACGCGTTCCGCTGCGGTCTCTGCACTCGGACTAAAACAGGAGTGAAACCAGGGTAAGACTTGGGCTCTGGGAACCTCACCAATGTTGAAAAAACCCTCAACCCCAAACCTCAGCTCTCCTCAGACCCCACTGTAACTTTACTGGGAGCGGGACGTCTCCAGCTCGTCTCCATGGAGATGTGACTAAAGGCGGACAAATTATGAGACTCAAACAGGTCCTCGTCCAAATCCATTCTGCAGAAACAGACTTTCCTGTGCTGAGCTGCTCATTTGGACCAGGTTTTGTTTTGGCAACAGGAGTATCCACAATGTTACGTGGTGTGGCTTTAAATAAATATAAGTAAATAAATGATCCCTGACTTGCTCGGGGAAAACGGGCCTTTGATCGTCTGGAGTTACATTTAAATACTCAACAAACCACAGCCCTGTTTCCCACAGGAACACATTCAGCACAAGTTATTAGAATCACAAACACCAAAGGTCTTTAATAAAACTCTAGATAGGACATGGTCATAGTAGTACGTTTGAACCATTGGAAATTCTGGTGGCCATCTTGTGACTGGCCCTTCTAACCCAGTGCAATGTAATCAAATGGAAACACCACTTATTTATCAAACATTTTGATCGCAAGTTTTTTTCTAATGTTATTCCAGTTTTATAGGAGGCTCAGACTTTCAAATCAAACTCAAATCAAACTTTATTTATAGAGCGCTTTTCATACAAAATGTAACACAAAGTGCTTTACAGTGCTTAAAAATCATTAAAAATAATAAAAATCGTCCCCACCAGTAAATATACATAAATAACTACAACCCCACCACCCACCACCCGCACACACAGACACACAGACGTACAGACAGCCCAGCAGTTAAAAGTCTTAAATAAAAATGGACATAGAGTTGAGTACGTAAGGCTGGGTACAGATGGACCGAAAGAGGAAACATCATCCGAGGAGCCGTCTGCACCAGGAGCAGCCCATCGCCCACAGCCACAGAGCGCCAACCCAGGGGGCCCGGAGTAGGTGTAGGAGAGACGTCCTACCTCCATCCAGGCACCCCCAGGAGAGCGCCCGCACGGCCACAGCCAACCAGCACTCCCGGGGCAGAGGGCTCCCTCAGAGGAACCACTAGGAGAACATAAAAAATAAATGAATAAAATAAATAAAAATAAATAAATAAATATTTAATAAGAGATACATTAAAAACAGCTAAAACTGTGCGTGAAATAGCACAGGATAAAAGAGGGAAAATAAAGAAATAATAGAACTAAAACCGGTAAATAAGGTTAATATAAGTAAATATTAATTAAAAGCTAAACTAAAAAGGTGGGTCTTGAGCCTGCTCTTAAAAACATGAACGTTCTCTGCGGTCCTGAGCTCCTCTGGCAGGTCGTTCCAGAGGCGAGGGCCATAGTATTGGAAAGACGCCTCGCCGTGAGTCTTTCTGTTGACTTTAGGAATAACTAGGAGACCCCTGCCAGAGGAGCGAAGGGACCGCGAAGGCTCATATGGTAAAATCAATTCTGAAAGATAAGAAGGACCAAGACCAACTTTAGCTCCATTTGTTGGATTTTCTTCTGTCAAACACTTCCATTCATTCACTTCTATTTATATCAAATATAACATTTGTTTCCTGCTTTAAAACAGTATTTCTGTACTTTTTAACCAATATGTATTGAACATGGGACAGTGATACAGAGAGTTCTAACCAATGAACCCTGAATGAATGGAGAAAACAAAGCTAATACGGCTAAACAACACGACGTTTCAAAGAAATGAGCCGATCCTGACTGAGATACGAGACTTGGAAGTAATAAACCAATCACAAACTATGAGTCTCACATTCTGCCGTTGGATCAATGAAAATGTTGCTCCTGGTTTTGCATTGGTGGCATAGGGGTTAGCCTCACTGGCCAGTCACAAGATGGCCGCCACGTTTGCCACGTCAACGAGTGTCTTGTCCAATCTAGAGTTTTATTAAAGAGCTTTGACAAACATTGTCGTGAAAGTCATATGACAGCGTTTGGTCCACATGCTGCCCCCTACTGTCCTGGCTGTGTCTGAAACTGAGACTCAGTCATGAAATTCTACTGAAGCTGAACAAAAAGCCAGCTAAAGTAAACCAGGACTAAATGCAGACTAACCCAGGTTTACGGCAGACTTTGTCAGGCCGGATCAAAGCCAAAGCTCAGGGAAATCCCCAGGATGGCCCAGACAGAGCAGTGTATCATTATCACATGGATCCACTCATTTACTACAGAGAGGGCGCTCCGTCACTGTCACTGTTCAAAGGGCTCATGGATGTAGCATGGGGAACTATTTCATCAGAGTGATGGTGGCACAGTGGCTAAGTGTTTGAAGCTCTTATTAAGAAGGTTCCGGGTTCAATTCCCTGACCAATGTGGGTCTGGGAGCTTATATCTTAAAGGAACAGGCCACAGTTTTTCCATACTGAGATATGTCCTTACCTGAGCTTAGACGAGTTGACGCGTACCTGTCTGCTCTTTGTGCGTGCGCTCAGTCACACAAATGTTGTTAGCGTTTAGCCTCTCCCAGCAGGCTAAATTCTAACAACATTTGTGCCAAACCGGGGTGAAGTTAGAAGCTACCAGGCCTGTCTCTTTAAAGAGGCAGTAACTGATTTATTTTTTGTGTTGCGGAATCAAATGGAAGCAGCGCGTTTAATGATTTTTAAACGTCAAATACCTCAACCCTTTGCATATTTCACTGTCGTAAGATTTGCAAATGTTTCATCAAACAGAGAAATGAGGGAAAAGTTAATATTCAAAAGCAAAGTGGACACAGTGGGAAACTTCTGAGAAACAAAAAGTCGTGCACAATTTCAGCCAAATCTACAGCTGCATGTGTTTCATCAAGAAAAGCCATTATTTTCCTGTAATGTTCGATTTCATGCCAGCTGGAGTCCAACAAATTGTTTTTCAGTGACATTTAAGGCCTCGATTTTTGAACAATCAATGAAATGAGGTGGTGAAAACCCTGCCCGCAGTAGATGGTAAAGTAAGACAATAGTGGGAACAGACCTTTGTGCAGTGCGTCTATACTTCTTAAGCTTTTATTTATTTATTTTTTATCAATGATGAACTCGCAGCTCGTTGCGTTCATAAAATTGTCCCTGGGTAGATCTGGGATGACACAGAGTTTTAACCACGATCATCAATAATAAACCAATATACAGCCTCTGTATTTACTGGGCCTGTCCACGTGAGACTACAGTGTTTCCGCGGTGTTGTTGTGTTTTGTTTCCCCAACTCAAAATGGGAAACACAATGTAACTTCCCATTACATTTTCAAAAAGGAGTAGGTGTACACGGTCAGCTCACCATAGATTTATTTTCTAAATCTCAAACTAACAAATACAATAAAGCCTTCCATAATACCCTTCCTTTCTTTTTTAAGCTGCAGTCTGACTTTACACTGTGGCTTTTGTCAAATTTGGTTTTTGTATATCAACTTTTCTCCTCTTGCCTCGGTTTGATGTTTCAAAATATAGTATCCAAACATTAAAGTGACTTTGAAAAGCCATATTTTGACTTCCTGTTACCTGTATATCTTGAACAAAAACTGGCCCTCACTTTCAAATGTTTTTTTTCTTCTTCTTCAAGTTCCATTCAAAGAAATTGATGATAAGCCGTATTTGTGACTGTCCCTTAGTGTTATTATGGCCTCTGCTTCAAAAACATCTGATTCTTTATCACCGTGAACACAACCTATTACACATATCACATTAATATTCCCCAGGCGTCTCGAGCCACAGTGCGTGTCTTTGTCCGCTCTTCCCCGATGTCGGCTGGATGTTGACAGTAAACATCCGCCGTGTTTCTTCCTGCCTCTCGGTTTACCCACAAAGGCGCTGTGTAAACCCAGCGCACCCGAACGCGTCACGGCCGAGCGCGCCGGCCCCGAACCCAGCGCCGTGTGTGACATCACCCTCTGAGGCTTTTGTTCAGTGATGGATCGGCCCATTCACAGGCTGCGGAGTCACACTGCTCGCATATCCACAGGAGGGACTCCGCTGAGACGGGCTTTAGTCTCGCTTTAGTCCTGGCACACATCCGCAGCTGCGTTTCTCTGAGGCAGCCCCAGGGCAGATCAGGCTACATTTGTAGGTTCAGCGTCTCTGAGTGTGAAGAGATCCATAACTTCTTTGTGGTCAATAGTGATCACCAGTTGCATTTGTAGTATATTTTTCACGTGTCGTGTGATAATGTGAGTCAGATACCACTCAACCGGAGAGACACGGTTCTGGAAAGAAATGTCCAAATGTTTTCCCTGATCATTACTTGGAAGTGATTGGATTCACAAACCCCTCCTGGAACCGCCACCTTAACGTGGTGGAGGGTTTGAGCGCCCGAATGATCCTGGAGCTCTGTTGTCGGGGGCTTCGTGCCCCTGGTAGGGTCTCCCAGGGCAAACAGGTCCTAGGTGACGGGTCAGACAAAGAGCGGTTCAGAAGCCCCTTATGAGAGACCAACAGGCCCGGTTAGAACCATGAGGCCGTCCTCCTGTGGACTCACCACCTGCAGGAGGCGCCATAGGGGTTGGAGCAGCTCCAACAGCTGCCCCCACGACCCGGCAACGGACAAGTGGAAGAAAATGGATGGATTCAAAAACCTGTCACATTTGTCGTATGCAGGGGTGCGTAGTTACATTTTTCACAAGGGGCCACATGAGAAGCCTGAATTGAGTCAACAATAACTCAAACTTATTCTGCTCAACTTTATCCTGTTGTAAATTGCACTAAACTGTGTATTTATGTACAAGTATTTAGTAGGACGATCATTTTCTGTAAATATTTATCCATATCCAGCCAACGACTAAACCACATGTAAACAGAGTTGGGTAATGTTACTTTTAAAAGGAACTGGTTAAGTTAGCTAATTTCTCCTCTGGAAAAGTAGCCTGTTACGTTACTGCGTTACTTTATTATGAAAGTAATGCATGAGAGACTTATCCGTTACTGATAATAAACATCTATATATATATATATATCATTCATTTGTTGACCATTTTTTTCTGATGAGAAATGCTCCATTTCACAAACTGAGTGGCCAATAAAGCTAACTCATGCAAACAGCCAGATACCAGTAAATGTGTTAAATAAAAGCACAATCGATTCACTCTCAGCTTTATTTTGTATGTGGACAAATTACAGCTAAAGGTGACAATAATGAGCATGACCCACAGGCCCGTAGTTGACTTCTAAAGGCTTTGCTTCATTCACTTTATGTAAACAGTTTGGCCCTGTCAGAAACTGCACCAGGTTTTCAATAAACAGAACGTCTGTAAAGGAGCGCTTACGCTTGAATTGTACAGCTTTCCTCAACATCACCAGCTATGAGTTTGTTGATGACATTGGAAGGACCGACACTGCCTAAAGCTAAGCCTTGTTGTTTGATAACACGTTACTAAGAAGCACGTTACCCCGAAACAGCCTGTACAGCAGGAGTCAGGACTAAGACCGACGCAGGCCTAACCATGATAACCAGGCCAAAACCAGGAAGTGCACTCGTGTGTGCATCATTATAGGCCATCGAACTTCAGCTGCTCTTATCCTCATTTACTTCTACCATGGCACAGAAAACACCTCTGCACGCCGGAGTCAGCCACTTAATTACATTATTATTAAAAACATTATTTCATCCACTTTGCAAACACATCCACATGGCAGTCCCTGCCCTTGAAGTCGCTGCTTAGCCACATTTAAACTTAGAGGCCAGAGCCACCTGTTCTACTCTGGTCTGATATATTGTCTCCAGTTTTGGATGCTTTTATGAGACAGTCATGTGACCTTAGTTCATATGTGCTGAAAGAGAAGACGGTGAACTTTGACCTTTTTATGATATTAAATATGTGTCCAAATTCAAATTCTTATATATATATATATATATATATATATATATATATCACATACAGTACCCGTCAAAAGTGTGGAAAACATATGTTTGATGTATTGTTTTTTCCATTTCCATTGTACATTATCACTGAAGGTGTCCCTTTAGGAATAAACATGGAATTATGTTTACAAAAAACAATTCAAATAAATTCTTCAAAATCTCGGCTTTTTGCTTTGATTACTGCTTTGCACTTTAGACTTTTTCTCAGTGAGCTTCACAATGCCGTCACATTAATAGTTTTGACCTCACAGACTGTTAATCATTTCAGGCACAAGGACCTTATGAAGCTCCTTGGGGAAAATGCCCAGATTATAGGGAATTTAAAATATAAAACATATTTAGAGTTATTTCATCCCGTTTTGTTTCCTCCATAATCCCGTGTGTTCATTCATAGTTCAATGTCTTCAATGAGAATCACACAATGGAAATATATTTCGACTTCTTCTGTACTGAATGTGTACATTCAGTACATGTGTACTTGTTGTGAACTTTTATACTTTTATTTTCTCACTCTTTTCCGTGATTTATTCCTTCACTGCTTTGATCCAAATGATCTTCTGTACGTTTGGTCCGAAATGAAGACTGGCCCAGTGTGTTTGATGGTAACGCTGTAGTTTCAGACTGAGCCTGATCTTCTGTGTGTTCTTTGCAGTTGGGACGACAGCAGCTCCGTGAGCAGCGGCGTCAGCGACAACATCGACAACATCGACACAGACGACATCAACACCAGCTCCTCCATCTCCTCCTACAGCAACACTCCTGCAGCCCAGAGGAAACAGGTAACCCTTCTGTCTCCAAACGCCAAACTGTGTAGAAAATGAAGGGCTGTTGGATCGATGGAGATGTCTGTAATGAGAGGAAGTGTGGAAGAGCAGAATTATTATGCAGCTGTTTTCCCTCACGCGGAATTATAAGGAAAAGACGTCAGGAAAACTCTGAAAAGTCACAAATTGTTAGAAGCTGGTCCGAGAGATGCAGCGCTCTTGAAATGTCCAAAAAATATTGGAACAAGAACACAGAACCATCAAGTGTATTGTTGCCAATGGACAACAGGGTCATGAGGAGTGAGACGGAAAGTAACGCCAAAGAGTTAAGAAAAATCAAGCCTAATAAATATAAAGCCATCAGGAATCCATTATCTGTGTCCAGTGCTGTCATTTTCAGCAGCTGTAACCGCCCTGAAGTGTCCAGAAGTACAAGGTGTTCAGTGTTCAGAGACATCGCCAATGTGGAATAAGTGGAAACCCAACCACTATTGATCAAGACACATTAGATGTTTAGACTGGATCAGGAATGATCTAAAGACGGATCTGTCAAAGGTTTGATGGACTGTTGAGATCGGAGGGACTCACGTTGGCGATGTCTCTGAGCACTGAACACCTTGTACTTCTGGACACTTCAGGTCGGTTACAGTGGCTGAAAATCACAGGTGGTATATAATAGATTCCCGGTGGCTCCACATTCAGATTTTTCTTCAGTATCGTCGTCTCACTTCTTACGACACTGTTGGCTTTTGGCAACTAAACGTTTGATGGCTCTGTGTCCCAATAGTGTTTTTGTATTTCAAAAGGGCTGCATCCCGCTGACCAGCTTTAAACAATTTGTGCCTTTTCAGACGTCTTTTCCTTCCCATTCTGTAAGAGGGAAAATTACAAACACCTCTATCACCTGGGACGCTTCGATCCAACCGTTTCACACAGTTTGAAGTTTGAAAATTTTACACAAAAAGTAACAATACTGTGAGTAGAGAAACCAATAAGATGAAAATCATGGGCCCAGCTCATTTACCTATACCAATTATTTGTGCGTTTGCACATGGGAAAAAAAAAAAACAGAATTCGGGAGAGAGTCTACCAAGATGTGACTTTCCCAGTCTAGAAAGCTTTTTGGCCTACAGTAACAAATCAATTGAGAACTTTTCCAGACTGGTTAGTTCAAAGTGAGTCCCCTGCCTAATATGCACAAGGCGTGATCCGTGCTGTACACACTATTGGGAGACTGGCATGACAGCTCTGAAGTTTGCACACTGCGTTGAAAAGGGTGTTCAAAAATACAAGACAAAATAAATATTAGACCGCAGAAAATGCCCTGACTTCTTTGCACAACTGAAAGCCTGTCATGAATAAGCTGTTCCCAACAGCAAAATGGCGGGAATAACTAATGGCCGCTGGCTGCTCTGCTTTGCGACGACGACACTGGAAGCCGCCATTGCTGTAGTACCGCCATATAGCCACTGGGCCACCATTGGAATCCATTGCACTTTAGACACGTTAAAAACAACTTTAATGCCCGGTGCCTAATTTTTTTGAATTGTCTACAGCTAGATATTACTCCTGTGATTACGCTGGGTTAGTCACAATCAGAGGCACCGGGCTGGTTATTGTAGGATCAATTTTAGAAATCTCGTACTTAATGATGGTCGGACTGTTAGCATTGGAGCTGTGCGAGCTACATGTCGTGCAAGGGCGGAGTCTACATGGAAGATCCCGCCCTTATGCCCTTTTTAGGAACATGCTTCGTCAGAGCTGGGGAGGAGGAGTCTGTAAATCCGCCATGATTCCCCCCTCGAACGTGGTCATTATGGTAAACGAGTGAGTAATGACGGTCTATTAATAATATGTCTATGGGAATAATGAGCTTTTAACAAATTGGATCCACGGAGCCCGCGTTTTGGTTCACATGTGCACATGTACTTGAAAGGAGATGTAGTTAATTTTAATGTCAAAATGTATACTATGGCTATAATATATCAACCGACAAAACGGCCTATTCACTCATTTGGGCCGTTACAAACACATCACATGTTTTTGATCAAATGATGATACATGCAGCAATTGTATAATACGACATTATTATTTTAATGTACCATTTCAACACAGAACATTACATTAAATTAGAAACTAATATTTATGGTAAGGATTTTGCTTCTTTTTCATGTCAAAACAAGGAGACTGTGTGTGAAAGAAATGGCATAATCAGTCAGACCTTAGGGTTGGGCATGTTTTGAGGCTTCCCTCGATGTGGATATTTCCATAACGATACTTTGGTCACAGCCGTCATTCCGCCTCAAATGTGGCTTGACATTTTCGGCAACTCGTCGTTCAAAAAGACGGCGTGTAATTTGTTCCATGAAAGTGTTGGCCTTCCCCGTCCCGCACCAACATTCCTGCAGCCCCGGAGGAGAGCGCTCTCAGGTAACGGAACCGGCCGCCTCCTCGCTGAGAGGTAACCACTGTGCGTGCTGTGGTCACAAGGGAGGTCCGGAGTGTCACGCTGGTCTCATGTGAACAGAGTGGCCCAGAGAAACGCATTCCTCTGAGCAGAATGTCCCTGAACTGAAGCTGACCTCCAGGGTTTGGACAGGAGCAGGAGAACGCCCATCTTAAAGCCTCTGTGTGGAACTTTGGATGGAGTGGAACCATTGATATTACCCACAGTAGGGAGGAATATACCCAGGGCACATGTGCAGACAAAGGGACTAAACTTTAGGGCCGTTTTCCTTCCACTCTTTAACAACATCTGCACTTCAGTCGCTCCAGAAGACTCCACACTTCACAGGCTACATTTGGAACGTTTTTTTTTCTTTCTGAGCCGCTCTCTCTGTAACAGCCTTTTGTTGTCAGTCATAATACGGAGAGCGGACGCAGTGCACGCTCTCAACCCGATTTAATCAACTCTCTGTAGCCTCTCAAAACGCCTGGAGCAGTGTTTGTTTTGAAAGCAAAGGACCTTTCAACGGACACTCACACTCTGAGCTTTACAGATAACATCTATAGACAGTTTCAATCCAGTTTTCAATTACGTTTAATTTTACAATTTGTATTTTACAACAGATTGATTTGTAGAGCCATAAACGAGGGCTCTCGAGAACAGTTTTTTATTCATTTGCTCCCATTTGCCAAACAATGACTTTAGCTGTGGATGCAGCTGGGTGATGAGGAATAGAAGCTGTGGGCCACAGGTGTAAACTTCTCTTCTGCAGAGGACATTTGATATTTGTAGACTTGTGGTTATTGATGGGCGGTGGAGTCGGTTTGGGGAAAGCAAACATATTTCGCTCACTCCTACTTTAGTTTCCTCAGACATTCCAAAGATAAGATGTACAAAGTGTTGCTGACATTGGTGATGCTCAAAGACCTTGTCCATGAAAACCCATGCAGACACCGAGGGAAGCCTTTACTTTTAAATGGCTAGTTTGCTTGGCGCCTTCGCTTTCCATCCCGGTGGCTCCTGCGATGCTTTTATTTCCGTTTTGTAGGGATTCTGGTAGGTTTTCGAAATTGAATATATACAAGTCCATAAATATTGGGACATAGACTCAATTGTTATGTTTTTGGCTCTATAAACCACCACAAAAGATGTATTATTTAAACTGCAGATTTTCAATTTTTTTATTTGAGGTTATTTACATCCAAATCGGTGTAGGAATTACAAGCGTTTTTATGTGGTGCCTCACACTTTTTAAGGGACCAAAAGTAATGGGACAAAGTAACAATTATAAATCAAACGTTTTCCTTTTTAATATTTTGTTACAAAGCCTTTGCAGTCAATTACAGCCTGAAGTGTGGAAGACATAGACGTCACCAGACGCTGGGTTTCATCCCTGGCGATGCTCTGGCAGGCCTCTACTGTAAATGCCTTCAGTTCAGGCACACTGAGTTGCTCTGTGTACAAAATGCAAGGTATAAATAAAGTGGCCTTGCCTTCTTGCTTGTTCTTGGGACATTTTCCCTTCGGTTTTATCTTCAGCAAGTGAAATGCTGCTCAGTTGGATTCATGTCAGGTGATTGACTTGGCCACTGAATAAGATTTCACATTTTTGCCTTAAAAAGCTCTTCGGTGGCTTTGGCAGTAGCTTCAGGTCATTGTCCATCTGCACTGTGAAGCGGCGTCCAAGCATTTTATAATATTCCAAACTGTTGTTTTGGCCACGCTGAGCAGCCAATTGTCCCATTACTTTTGCTCCCTTAAAAAGTAGGAGTCTCACATACAAACGGTTGTAATTCCTACAACGTTCATCTGATTTGGATGTAAATACTCTAAAATGAAAGCTGAAAGTCTGCAGTTTAAGCACATCTTTGTTTCATTAGAAATCCATTGTGGTGGTTTATGGAGCCAAAAAGATAAGAATTGAGTCGATGTCCCAGTATGGCCCTGACTGCATGGACACGGTTCACACAGGAGTGAAAACCTAGACAACAATTGATTCTGGGTCATCGGGATGGTAAGTAAAGGCACTATGCTAACCACCCAAGCGTCCGCAGGTGAAGTACTTTTAACTAGGGATGCACCTCTCCGACCGTAGACTGTAAAAAATAATAGACAACTCCTCCTCACTCCTCTCCGTTTACCAAAATGACCACGTTTGAGGGGGAAATCATGGCGTATTTACAGACTCCTCCTCCCCAGCTCTGATGAAACATGTTCCTAAAAAGGGCATAAGGGCGGGATCTTCACTGTAGACTCCGCCCTTGCGTGACGTGTAGCTCGTGCAGCTCCAATGCCAACAGTCCAGCCCTCATTAAGTCTGAGATTTCTAAAATGTTTCTTACGAAAACCAGCCCTTTGCCTTTTAATTGTAACTAACCCAGCGTTATCACAGGAGGAATATCTAGCTGAAGAAAGTTCCCAAAAATTAGGCACCAGGTTTTAAAGTTGTTTTTAATGTGTCTAAAGTGTAATGATTTCTAATGGGAAACTATATGGAGGTACTACAGCAATGGCGGACCAATGGTGGCCTCTAGTGTCGTGGTCATAAAGCAGAGCAGCCAGCGGCCATTGACTCCGACACTGGTAAAAATACTGCAGTCGATGCTGAAAAAAATTATAATATTGGGTATCGATTCCAAATATCCGATATTGAACCGAGACCTGTTATACTGATACCACTCACAGCAGCCATGTCTAAGAATGTCTTTTGGGATCGGTTAATATGGGATATCGACAGATACTCAATCAAACCTCCAGTATCGGTATCGGAAGCAAAAAAGTGGGACCGATGCATCTGTAGTCTTCTTCATGTTTTTGAAGCTGCAAAGTCTCAACACTTACTACTTTCAATACTATATGGGCTACTTTTACTATTGGATTCACGTCTGACCCAGTTGTATGTGTACTTTTACTCCAGTAACGAGCCTCACAGCCTCAGCCAGTGTTCCTGGGTTTTTAAATGTGTCGACTCTGGAGCAGAATGACCCGCGGCGGCAGTAAAGTGTGAGAGCGCGGGCCGTAAACACAGCGGTCTTTAGCAAACACTTAGCAACCGGCCGTAAACAGACTTTAGGGGAGTCTGTGAAACTGTGCATTTTTTACTGCATCCACAAACATCGCCCCAAGAAGAGCAGTAAACACCGGAGAGATCATCGCTAATGGAGATCTGCTCACAGGACAAAGAACAGCTTTGGGAAAGCACACAGGCCCTCATTTACTAAAGTGAGCGTGAGATTCGGACTCTAGAAGTGCATAGGAATGAGCGTTTGTTGCAAATGCTCCTGGATCTTTATTTAGCTATAGGCTTTTGTCTGAATAAATGCAGTAATAACCTATGAATGAAGAAAGTGTAACTTATTTTAGGTTTAGTTTTTGCACTCATGGAGAGACATTTAGTTCCCTGTTATGAAACTTAAAGGTGCATTATGCAAGTTTTTATGTGAAAAAAGCAAGTTTTTATTTGTGCGTTTTTGACCCAGTGGTTAGCATGGCGTCTTTATTTTCATCACAGAGGCCTCTATGGGGCTCCTGGATCAATTGCTTTTAGAGTTTCTGGTAGGTTTTTACTGCTGACGGGCCCTCTCACCAGAACACCTACAAAACAATTGATCCTGTAGAGTTGTGGAGGCCACCATGTTTGAAAATAAAGGTGCCATGTTAACCACCCATGCAGCCGCTGGATCACAAAAAGGTCAATTACGCACAAATATCAAGTTTCCCCTCCCCATGAAATGTTGCATAATGCATCTTTAAGTTCAGCTCTGGTTTACTCTGGTTCTCATGACTCTATTTCATGTGGTACTAATCATCATTTTGCATTTTCCACTGTTTTGCCGCCTTTAACTGAAGTCATCTGCGTTAAAACTCAAAGTAGACCTAATTCCCTCGCTCTCCTCAGCCGGTGACAGATGCAGAGAAGCGCGTGGCGTCGTCGGGCGACTGGGCCCCAGACGGAGCGTCCTCAGGGAGGAAGAGCCAGTACTCGGGACAGGCCGTGGCCCACACCGGGTCCTGGAGGCGGGGCATGAGCGCGCAGGTCGGCGTCACCTCCCCCAGGACCAAAACCAGCAACGGGAACAGCGCCTCAAAGGGCCAACACACAGGTACCGCACCCACATACCAGTGTGTGTGGTCATTTTAAGAGCAAATGTTTTTAACCTCTTAACCCCCATCTGAACCGACCACATTGTATTCTGTTTGGCTTCACATATATCTAAAAGCAATTAAGAGAAGACGAAAATGAGGATGAAAACGCAATGAAAAAATGAAAAAAAAAATATATGAAAAGGACAAAAAAGCGACAATAAAGTGACAAAAGAGCAAAAAAAAGTGATTAGTTTTGTAGCTTAAAAATTAGAAACTGGAGAACGGTTAAGACCGGAGGTTAAGAGGTTAATTGGGCTGAGGGGTAATTCTCAAGAAAACAATTATTACCTTTTTTTTTTTTTTTTTTTGCA
Source organism: Proterorhinus semilunaris (assembly GCA_021464625.1). Lineage (NCBI taxonomy): Eukaryota > Metazoa > Chordata > Actinopteri > Gobiiformes > Gobiidae > Proterorhinus > Proterorhinus semilunaris. The sequence continues at coordinate 39,589,284 of CM038346.1, forward strand.
TTGAATGTTATTACTCATTTGGATTGTCCTGCTTCTGCAGCTAAAACAGACGATGTGAAGGTGTCGGAGAAGGGTCGTCTCTCTCCCCCGTCTGACACTGCGGACGACCCTAAAAAGGCCTGCCCCAATCGCAGCTCCACAAACCTGCATCTGACCCAGACGCTGTCGGACCCCTCCTCACGCGCCCCAAACTCCTGCTCCTCTTTCGGGTTCAAGAAGCCGCCGGGCTCCATGGTCACTGCGAGCGGCGCCACCATCAGCAGCGGCTCGGCCACGCTGGGGAAACTGCCCAAGTCCACACAGAGGCCTCCAGGTGGGCCTTTAGGTCTCCCAAAAACTCCACCTGTCCCACTGTCCGATGTTACAACCCCTTAGCACCCCCTTTAGCCGAGCACGTTTTCTCCAGTTCCGCTTTAGCCAAATCTAAAAGCTTGTCAACTGGAGCTTAAAGCATTATTTTTTTTTATCACATTTTTTGTTGTGGTTTTTTTTATGCTTTTTTCCGAATTTTTGTCAAATTTTTTTTTTTTTTTTTTTAGCGTTTCGGCCACATTGTGTGTAATGTAATTGGGATCAAGAGAAAACATTTGACCAAAACGTCAAAATAGCAGCACAAAAACGTGGCAATCATAATGAGGCAGAAGCTGACATTAAATTCTTCTATGGTTTGCTGCAGGGTTGTGTCCTTTCTCTTCTTCTGTTTATCTTTTATGCAAATTACGGCTCCAGCCAGTATGACTCTTGCTCTGTCCACTCTGTTCCTAAAGCGACTGTATTGTGGTCATTTAGCCCTATGTCCGAAACTTCAGAGAGTAATTACAAAGTTGAAAACCTCTTAACTAAGTGCATTTTCTCCAGTTCAGCTTTACCCAGATCTAAAAGGTTACAGCCTATAGGCCAGTGTAACGCCTCATTTGAAAGCTATGACCTACAAAGTTAAACACATTTTTTTACTGCGTTTTTGTCACTTCTCTGTTGCTCTTTTGTGGGGTTTTTTTGGGTCACTTTTTTGGATAATTTTTTTTTTACTTTTTTTCCTTATTTTGTGCTCGAAAATGTGCTCGGTCCAGGTGGGGGTTAAGAGGTTGATAACAGAAATATGATTTGAAAAGTTGATTTTAAATCTAATTCCAATGCTTCTCAGAAAATGACTCTAATCTGACTTTGTAACATCTCTAGGTCTGAAACCCAGTGGACAGGAAGTGGGCGTATCCCTGGGTCACCATGACGACAATTTCTTACCCATGAGCGCGCGGGGCACGCTGCAGTACCGCAGTCTGCCCAGGCCGGGGCGCTCCGGAGCGGCGGCGCGTAACGGGAACCGGTCGTCTACGAGCAGCATCGAGACCGCCGTGCTGTCAGTGACCAACAAGAACCACCTCAAACTGGCCAATCAGACGGACCGAGAGAAGGGGGCGGAGTCTGGAGCGGGAAGTGCGGTCAGCGGGAGGCAGCAGGCGTCGTCCTCCTCTCCCACGCTGCGCAGGTCAGGAGAACGCTCGGCTTTACCCAAATCCAAAAGCTTCTACACTGGAGCTCACAGCCTATAGGCCAATGTGACGCCTCATATGTCACATTTGTTCGTGTTTTTTTGTTTGTTCGTGTTTTCGTGTTTTTTTTTGTGTGTGTGTTTTTTTCCCTTTTTTGTTGCTCTTTTGTCGCTCTTCTATTGGGTTTTCATCCTTGTTTTTGTCGGGTTAAGAGGTTAATCCTGTTGCTTAAGTGTGTTGTTTCTTCGTCTACTACTCCAACTGCTCCCATTTTGTTTAGTTGCACAGCGGATAAGTCTCCTCATTTTTAAAGTCCATCAGCATCATCAAAGCTTGTTCACAACCAACAATTCCCACTGCTGCCTATAGAGGGCGCTCCAACACAGTCCCTCTGATAAAGCGTCCTTTCCAAACACATTATTTAAAGATGTGAGGCATAACACTGAGGCGCCCTGAAGCAGGTTTGAAAGCCACAAATCTGCAGGATAAGTTCACTCTTAGTTCAGCTTAGTTTTACAGCTGAGTCTCTTCACAGTAAGCTCTTTAATCTGCTGAGTCACACTTTCTCCACAGATTTCCCCATAATTGTAACTTTGAAGGCCATTTCTCAAACGGAATTTTCTCACGTTGTGGCAATGACCCTATATTTGCCAGTCAAGATTGGTGTCTCCCACGAGGATTTTTTAAATATCTGATTCCTGCCTGATTTCTTGAGCTTTGAACCCTAAAACCAAAGCAAAATATGAATATTCACTGATTTATATATTTATTTTTTACCTTTTTTTCCTCCTTACAAAATCAAAACAAACCTATATATTTAACTCTGTTTATTATTCAGATTTTGTTGCCAATAATCTAGTCATTTTTATTAGCAATATTAAAGTCGAATAGTTCAGTGTAGCTTTAGAGCCCATTGTTCTGCTGAGAGATGAGCTCATGAGTTTCAGTTCTGCCTCTTTGCTGCAGACTGTTACTGTTACCTTTTTTGCCTGCACTGAATGATAGTCTATTATTATTGCTCTACTAATGTTTAGCCAATTTACTACAACTATAACAAATGAAAGTGATTGATCGACTGACTGATTTATATCATATAAATGTAAAATAATGTTTCAATTGAATGTAATTTTACCTCTTTAAAAATGTCCCTTATTGTCCCGCTTTGTCCCTCTTGAAAATGCTTCATGTCCCAGATTTTGGCAGGTTACGATCTGGTCACCCTAAAAACCATCCAATTTAAGGAAACTTCCTGCACTATTTCCTGGTTCAGTCTTAATGTTTTAGCTTTTAACCATATTTTGATGACTTCCTAAAGATACATTTCCTCAGTAAAGACCTCATGTATTCATTCTTGACCCACATCCTTGACCCACAAAGCCAGACTGTTCCAAAGTGAAAGTGTGTTGCGTTCACGGTGGCTGGGATTCTGCAGCTCCTCTGTCTCTGTCCTGATTTCACCCGGACAGGCCTAAACTTGAGCGGCTCTCTCTCTTCCTCATCATTTCTCCCCTCTCTGTTTCGAGTCTGCTCAGATGTCGTCACATTGTCGGCCGGACACGAGTCGTGACACAACGGCCCTGATTAACTTACACTCAGACACAGACGGGTTTATCCCTCCTGAAACCTATGAATAAAAGGCCCGTTGTTAACCAGTGCCACGGAGTTGATCAATGCTCCATTGTTGGAAGGGAGACAACAAAGAGACGAGTTGTAAGGTGTAAAGCTTGGCCCAATCTGAGACATTTACAAAAATCCGAGCTCATATTTAAAGAATGATCCAGGACTAAAGAATGGAAACAGTCTTTTATTTGTATTTGAATGTGGTTAGCACTCACTGGTTTATTTCCCGGATGGTGTGGGGTTTTCCTATGTGGAGTATGCATGTTCTCCCTGTGTCTGGATGGGTTTCTTTCAGGTGCCCTGGTCTGGTTTCCCCGATCGATTGGAAAGATGCACATAAGCTTTCTGGCCCACTAGCGTAGAAGCTTTGGCCCCCCCGAGATGATTTAAAGAATTATTATTTATACATTCAGACTGATCAGGGCCGTACCAAGCTGCTCACACTTATGCACTCAAAGATCTTCTCGCATAAGTCACTTGCCTGGCCATCCCATCCACCCGTGCTTTTTGTTACGTTAAAAGCAGGACCGTGTGGAACATTGTTCACAGCCAATCACATCTCGAAAACATTTGTATTAATCCAATCATAGATCGACAGGAAGACAAAATGAACCACTTGTAAAATATTTACATGTACCTAACAGGAATGTGCCTGTGTAGAGCCGTGTTTTTTAACCACTGTGCCGGGGCACACTAGTGTGCCGTGAGATATGGTCTGGTGTGCCTTGGGAAATTATCCAATTTCACCTAGTGGGTCTAACACATATTTTTTTACAACAAATAAATAATTATCTGCAAATAATGTGCCATTGTCAAGTCTCTGTGCTGTCTAGTGATCGGCAGAGTGACCATGTAAAACTCCATATCAGAAACTGGCCGCAGGTAGCTACATTCTTTGAGACTTTGAGAAGAGAATTAGCGATGCATGGATGCACTTTATATTGTAAATATAGGCTACAGAGTTACATTGTGTAACATTTTCTGCTGGTGCATGGTGTACCTCGTGATTTTTTTCAATGAAAAAAATTTGCCTTGGCTCAAAAAAGGTTGAAAAACACTGGTGTAGAGTGATTGATTCTTTATTGTCCCTTGCGGGAAATTTGTTTCCACAGCCTGTCAAGTCAACACCACCACATTCAACATTTTACACACAAACAAAAAAGGGGGGTGCCCAGACAAAGACAACATTAAACAGGGTTTGACAAGAAATTACTGTGGTAGCTTGTTGAGTATGGCTATAGCTGATGAGACAAAACTCCTGTTAAAACGGGCCCGATTGTATTGATGATGAAGCTTCATCAGATTTTCCTCTTGTTGCCGTCTATCAAAAGTGTTTTTGTCTCAGTCCAAATTTACATGGATTAAAACAGCTGTTAGGTATTCGCGTTTAATTTGCCTACATTTCAAATCTGAACAACTTATGACCCCTTGTTTCTTACGTTTTTGTGGCACAAACGACAGATTGTTCACATTAGTCTTTGCTCGTCGGCCGACGCTTCATAAAACCACTAACGTCCTTGTTTTCAAACCTTGTTGCACGCCATGCATCATATCTGGTTTTCTCTGATTGGTTAATACGCTTGGCCAGGCTAATGAGTTACTGCATGAGGTGATCACAGGCCGCTGTCACTACAGTTAAGCCACTACCAATGATTTACAACACAGGTGTTAAGATCTCAGGTACAACGCCCATTAGGTCACGTCATTGGCTATGTTTATATGACAAAGTCAGATAACTGGGATTTATCCGAGAACCCAATAATCGGATGGTGTGTGTTTAAAGCTATCCAGAACCTCGACAATCCTCAAACCCGGTCACTGTCGGACGTTCTGTACAGAGTGCGTGCACCGTAATGACGTCACTAATACCGGATCCACTTCCTCTTCTACTCCAAAACATCCAAATGTCGTTTCGTTGAGCATAAGCTCCCATCTCTGCTTTGCCCCACAATTATTATTATATATTTATTTTTTTCGCTTTATGCAATTGCGCAGCTTACATTAAAGGCACTGTTTACTGTGCACATCGTAAGGCCTGACACCGAAGCTCTGGAGGAGGAAGTTCCAAAAAGTCAATCTTCCATTGATAAAACCCTATGAACTCCAATCCCCGGTCCTTTCCAAACACAAACTCAAAGACTTTTTTAATCAGAGGTTAGACATGTGAAATGATGACATGGCTCAACACATTTTGACTGTATAAGTTAATTGAAAACTTATACCACAATGGTGGTCTAAAATATATTTAGTTGCAATTTTGCCTGAATTGCCCACATTTTTTGCTTAAACGTTTCCTGTTTCGTCCAATTACTTTCCTCTGTTCGATGAACATTTAACTAACGTGTGGTGCTTGTGTGGTTCTCCCTGCAGACTGTTTGGGGGGAAGCAGAGCAAACAGGCTCCGGTCACTACAGCCGACAACATGAAGAACTCCACCGTCATCTCCAACCCCCACGCCGCCAACGTCCCCTCAGACTGTAACCAGGGAGCGGACAGCGAGCAGGTCACTATCTTCCCCTTTTGCCCGGATCTGTTCAGATACCTGTCTGTGATTCACTTTGGATCTCGGTGAATCACAGAGACGTGATGGAACAGGCGCCTGACTTCATCGAAACCGTTACTCTCTCCTGTTGGGCTGAATGTGTCTGGACCGATGGCACTGACTCAGCTTCCATCGGTCGATCCACGAGATAGTGTTACAGACTCAATGAGGTCTGTCGGACTTCTCTGATCAGTGGCTGCATCTAAAAAGTGTCAATAAGCTTAGGAACCTCCTTCTCCTCATCGTTGACCCGGACGTGTGTCATCGTCGGCCACGACAAAGGAGCATCCAAATGTGTTACTCAGTTCAGAAGGTTCAGATTGGAGCGGCTGAAGCTCCTGTTCCTAACTGCGAAAGGTTCCTCAGGGTCCACCTCATGACGCCGGTCTCAAAGGTTAAGGAAAAGGAGGAAGGAGAAGAACAAAGGAGCTTCTTTGGCACTTTTTCGATGCAGCCAGTGTCTCTGTAAAACTCTTTTTCTGAAGGAGCAGTGTCTCTACTCCAAGCTTCTGCTTAACTTTACACATGTTTTTGGAAACAGCCTAAAACAAAACATTTTTTGAAAAAGTTCTGTTCAATTTTAGTCTAATTTTAGTATCTGACACAATTTTAGAAAGAGCAAACTGGTTTTCGAAGAGGTTGACTAAAGTATTGCAGTAATACCAGTAAGCGCAGTATTAAAGATCTCCATCTCCTCTCTCCAGGCTTCCACTCCCGGCTCGGTGCACTCCTCCTCGGGCCCCTCCGGCAGCTTGACGTGGGGCACCTCCATGAGCACCTGCAGCGTCCCGAGCCGAGATGGGACCCTGAGCACCTCGTCGGGCCCCAGCAGGGAGGGCACGCTGGGTCTGGGGGCCTCGAGCAGCGCGGGCTACCCCTCGGTCAGCAGCATGCACACCAGCAGCGAGTCCATCGACCAGCGCGACGACCACGCCCCGGGGAGGAACGGGAGCGCCAGGACGGGCCTGTCGGAGAGGTGAGGGACCACACCTGATCCAGCTACAGTTTTTCATCCACTTTGTTCTTTGAAGCGGGTTAGCTCTAGCCCCGTGGTTGTTTAGTTTAGTTACACAACGAGTAGAGGGATGGCACTTAAAGCAGCGTATGCAGAGCTCTTGTGTAGCCATGAAGTACATTTAAAACCCAGTTTGGATCGGCACATTACGGCGGTGTTTTCACCAGAATATCTATCCGTCTATGAAATCCCATTTTGATCACCAATCACAAAATTTAGGCCGTGATCGGTGCACCTCTAGATTTCACTAACGACTAGCTTATTCAAAAAGTAATTAAGATCCAAAATCCCTTTGAGCAAGTCTTTGGGACTAATATTTCACAAAATAAAACCTGGCTTGGTCCATTCGTTACATTTTGTCACTGAATATAGGCAAGTATTGGCCGTTTTACACATGTTTTCCCTCATTAATGTACAGCTATTTTTTGATCCTCCATTCACCTGCAGCGTCTCGCCTTAACACACCCCTCAGCCAAACTCAGTGTGTTCTGTAGTTCACGACTCTTGCATGCTGTGAATCTTCTCTCTCTCAGTCCTCTGTCGTCTCCTTCGGCGAGTCCGCTGTTCTCTCGAAACACTCTGCCTCGGAAACAGGACAGGTAACGCCCAGTCGGTGTCTGCGCTGTGCTCTGGTGGTAGACCGTGTCACTGCATGAGCCTCAATGACAGACACGGAGGTCTTTGTGTCGCCATGCAAGACACTTCACCTGCTTCATAAACACCCAGTTACTGTATAAATGTGTGGCATCAGTGTGACCCATCGTTAATCATGCTAATGCCATTGTAAAGTCATTTATTATTGTGCTATAAGGTTAGACTAGGGGTGTCTAAACTCTGTTCATTATAGGGTTGTATAGATGGGAGCATTGTCTGTGTCACTGAGATGGTTAGCGTTAGCGCCATCCCTTTGGGTGAAACAAAAGACTTTCGTATGAGATTTGTTTATTTGTCGAATCTGAAAAGGCAAAGCAAGAGATCTGTGGCTTCAGGTAATTCACAGAGAGGACTAAACGCTTTTTAACTGAGCCCAACTCACTGTGGTCACATTAATGCAGAGCCAAGACTTTTTCTTTAAATATTGTTGTTAAATCAAACGTCTACAGCCGACAATGGAGTTTTGAAGACTGTGACGGCTATCCTCCTGCGGCTATCGCTAACGTTAATGTGCGTTTGAAGACTCGCTGAATCATAAATCTGGCCTAATGCGCATGAGCATGTTTAATCAGGCTGAATATGATCGATTAAAGAAGTCACAAAGGACATGATACACGGCCACCAGGGGGAGCTGTTCCTTCAATAATAAACATTAACAGAGTGTAGCAATTAATAAACTGGCTCTATAATATGTTTTCATTCCAAATAAAACGTCTCTGGATCTATTCATTAAGAATGGCCTGAGGCTAGCTGAAGCTCGTTTATGCTAGCAATTTGGCTGAGCCAGATCCATCATATAGAATAGGTTATAATAAAAGAATAACATTAGGATGATGTTGCACATGTTAACAGGGTATCCACGGGGCAGAAAGAAAAACCCATTAAAAGTCAATGAATAAATGGTGTCAAAATGAAGGCCTTAAAAATTATCAATTAAAATAATCATTAAAAAGCATTACATTTGCTTCAATCTGGCATTAAATCAAAATTTCTTGGAAAATAACAATATTGCTCGACTAACACTTTTAAATGTTCTAGATGTTTTATAATTGTTGTTGGCATTATACACCTTGTCCAGGGACAAAGGTTGAAAACTAGCACTGCAGCCAATACTGAAACATTTACAGAAATGTTTGTTAACTTGTTACCTGACACCTTAGGGTCAGGGTTAGGGTTTGCAATTATGCATATCCAAATCTCAAAGTGTATTGACTGGAAAGTTTACAGTCTATGCCAGTGTAAAAATTCAATATGTGTGAGATCTGTGTTCCTAACCATAACCCTAGCCCCCGATCAGGGGTCGGCAAGTACCAGGTTAAAGTGTACTGTGCCTGTCAAATAAACGAATAAATCTACATTTTGCAGATTAGGTTAATCAGAAATACAGAAATGATGGTCCAAAATACATTCAGCTGTAGCCTTGGTCACAATTATTTACTCAAACGTTTTCTGTTGTTCCCTGTTGCTTTTGATTTTCAAAATTTCCCCTCATGAATTAATTTGACAGAATATTTGCTAATGTTGAGAAAAGAAATATGCACATATTTCTTTTTGAGTTTGGAGGTAAGAAAGACGAGCCAAAAGGTTCAGGGGAAAGTCCATAAGAGTCGGGAACTTCTGGAGCCACCATTTCGCCATAGAGTAAAATCCGCTGTTTTCACCCAGAGGGGGCGGGGCCTTTGCGGAAGTGCACGGATGTTGCTTCAATCTATATAGTTAAATCGGTCTCTCGCTACTATGTTTGTTTGTGAGGTTTTAATTGTGAAGAATTTGTTGAAGTTACTGTAAAAAGTACCACTGGTGTGTGCCAACACAACAAGAAGTCTGACGGCCACCACAAATTGTTCTGAGGGGCCGCATTTGGCCCCCGGGCCACACTTTGGGCACCGCTGGGTTTAGACATCAGACTTGCCAATTGTTTGTGGATAGAACTCCTGCCACTCAGCAAGTACCAGGTTTAACTCCCAGGCCATTCTCTGGAGTTTGCATGTGCCAACAGCTTTCCCGTGTCGCCAAAACATGTACAATAGGCCCCCCTCTGCAGTGACTGTGCTGTGTGTCCTCCCTGTGTCGTACGGCTATGTTGTGTCTTCCATCTCATAATTCCTGCTGAGTTCTGAAGCCGCTGTTTCTCCTCAGCGCGGCGAACGGCGGCCGAAACACGCTGCCAAAGAAAGGACTCAGGTACTCGCTGGCGCCCCCTGCTGTGCGCTCCGCTGCTGTCGTCCCAGAGCTGTGCTTCTCTCACTGCAAAAAAATAATAAAAAAAGAATCATTCCACATGCATCAAAAAGACTTATGAGTGTTCATCTTGGAATGACCAGTTTTACATCTTCTCTGTGATGGATAATAGCATTACAATTTAACGTTTAGTCAAATCTATTCCCATTTGCTTTAAATATATATATTTTAGGCAACAATCTTTTTTTTTTTTAATGGCACAACAAAAATAAACTTGGGTTAGCATGGGTTAGCGTGTGCTAAGTGGACAATGGGCACCAAAACGCAAACTTTTAACATATTTAAACAACTTTTACATTGTGCAAAATCTTTTTCTAATTAAACTCTGCCTCATTATGTTATTAGTAAAAATCGTCTGCGGTGGTCGAAGTGCCACATTTAAGTACTCGAGTAAGGGCTAGAAACATGAGGAAAACACAAAAATGTGCCCCAAATTCCCCTCTGTACGGCTACACGACGGGGACAAACCATCTTCCTCGTCAGTGCCATTTGACAGTACATCTGCACAGCGCCACCTACTGTTCATAGAGAGCGCATAATTAGGCTTTTTAAGTCAACCAAACCACATGACCTATACCTGTGTATCTTTCAAGTGCAGTGGCCTAAAGGTTCTCAACTCAAATACTACTCAAGTAAAGTAAATAATTGATTGAACTACATTGGAATTAGAACAGACTACAAGCACAGAGACGGAAGCAAAACACGCTCAACTCACTTAACCCGGTCCAGTCGACGATATTTAAAATCTGTAGTATGATGGACAGTTCCTGGATGACTGAGAGCCTGCACAAACGCTAAATAATGATTAAACAAGTCAGAAAATCAAACTCCCATAAAGAAGAGAAGATAAACTGGTCATGGCAAGATCAATGCAAAGAATTGGGTTCTTTTTTTTGTTGCTGCAGTGATTCCCTTTGGCTTTGTGGCTCAGAGTGGTGATTATTCTGTGATTATTCTGTGATTTCCACGTGATATAGATGTTGTAAATGGATCCTGTCGTTACTAACGCGCTGCTGCTGACATGAACAAAGCTGGGCTTTGTTGATTCAGATGTGGGTGAATTCCATCTGAGATCATTACTGTGTGTTTATGATCAAACTCCTTTGTCTGTTCAATGTCCAGCGTGTGTGGCGCTAGTTGGGTTAAAGTTAAGTCAAAAGGCTAAAAATGTAGAGTATATACTAATAATGTGCTTTAGGAAGGTTAAATGACTATTTCTCTTGGAGATTTGTTAATGTCTTAGAATTATAAGGGTATATCTGACATTTATTTGAGTTATTCCCATACTCTTGTTACTGGGCACATTCTCTTAACAATATATTTTTTGATTTTCGAGCATTTTTGTGTTTTTTAGGAGCAAAAACATGTTAGCCATTTCCATTTTAGTCTTAGTGGTCAGATCTTTGTACCTAAATATCTCAGAACTTCTCAGAACGTAGATAGAACCATGTATGTTCAAGGGGAGACATAATAACTTATTAAAAAATATCCAGTCCCTCTGAGCAAATCTTTGTCATTAATATGTCACAATATGAAATCTATTATTTTGATTTTCTTGCCAAAATTCGTTTATACTTTTTCAATATCTATACATTTAAATGTAAACAACAGAGAAACCACAAAAAACAGATAAATATCATGAAATCAGCATAGTTTTACACTCGGACTGTCTTCACGTACAAACCCAGCTGGTGTCACTGCGCCTGTTGCTCCTGTGTCGTCTGAACGCTGACGTGTGATTGGTCCGTTACACAGGTATGGCCCCGCCCCCCCTTCGCTGCGAGGCCCGGACGAGGCGCGCGATTGGCTGCGGTCCCACTCGGTCAGCGGACTGCAGGACTCTGTGGGCAGCTCTCCGTTCTCCCCCGGGTCCAGCCTCACGTCTCCGACAGGGACACGCTTCAACTTCGGTACGGCTGTAGGAACCGTGGTGACTACAAACGCCTTTACGAACGTCACATGACCGTTGTGTCTGCGCAGCCTCCAGCCCAACGTCGGCTGTTCAGATGAACCTGACGGGCCTCAGGAACAACAGTCTGACCCAAGACCCAGAGCAGAGTGAGGCCCGGCTCCGTACGTCCTGCATGAGCCTGGACGACAAGACGAGGACCATGAGCCGCTCGGGCTCCTTCAGGGAGGGCTTTGAGGAAGGTGAGGTTCATATGCACAAACATCTGACCATGAGCCGCTCGGGCTCCTTCAGGGAGGGCTTTGAGGAAGGTGAGGTTCATATGCACAAACATCTAACCATGAGTCACTAGGGCTCCTTCAGGGAGGGCTTTGAGGAAGGTGAGGTTCATATGCACAAACATCTGACCATGAGCCACTCGGGCTCCTTCAGGGAGGGCTTTGAGGAAGGTGAGGTTCATATGCACAAACATCTGACCATGAGCCGCTAGGGCTCCTTCAGGGAGGACTTTGAGGAAGGTGAGGTTCATATGCACAAACATCTGACCATGAGCCGCTAGGGCTCCTTCAGGGAGGGCTTTGAGGAAGGTGAGGTTCATATGCACAAACATCTGACCATGAGCCGCTAGGGCTCTTTCAGTGAGGGCTTTGAGGAAGGTGAGGTTCATATGCAGAAACATCTGACCATGAGCCACTAGGGCTCCTTCAGAGAGGGCTTTGAGGAAGGTGAGGTTCATATGCACAAACATCTGACCATGAGCCGCTCGGGCTCCTTCAGGGAGGGCTTTGAGGAAGGTGAGGTTCCTATGCACAAACATCTGACCATGAGCCGCTCGGGCTCCTTCAGGGAGGGCTTTGAGGAAGGTGAGGTTCATATGCACAACCATCTGACCATGAGCCGCTCGGGCTCCTTCAGGGAGGGCTTTGAGGAAGGTGAGGTTCCTATGCACAAACATCTGACCATGAGCCGCTCGGGCTCCTTCAGGGAGGGCTTTGAGGAAGGTGAGGTTCATATGCACAACCATCTGACCATGAGCCGCTCGGGCTCCTTCAGGGAGGGCTTTGAGGAAGGTGAGGTTCCTATGCACAAACATCTGACCATGAGCCGCTCGGGCTCCTTCAGGGAGGGCTTTGAGGAAGGTGAGGTTCTTATGCACAAACATCTGGCCATGACCCATTCAGGCTCCTTCAGGGAGGGCTTTGAGGAAGGTGAGATTCATATGCACAAACATCTGACCATGAGCCGCTCGGGCCCCTTCAGGGAGGGCTTTGAGGAAGGTGAGGTTCCTATCCACACACCTGTGACCATGACCCACTCAGGCTCCTTCAGGGAGGGCTTTGAGGAAGGTGAGGTTCATATCCACACACCTGTGACCATGACCCACTCAGGCTCCTTCAGGGAGGGCTTTGAGGAAGGTGAGGTTCATATCCACACACCTGTGACCATGACCATGAGCACACATCTGAAAATTCCCCCTTTACGATCTTGATTTGATTACATTTTGTCGACTTGGAATTTTGTCAAAATCACTTTGACATGGCTCTGCCATGTTTCCCACGCTTATCCATTCACAAATACTGACATGTTTGGTATCCATGTAATGCACGGAATCCCCCCGACAACACTCTGTAATCCAAATATGGTCATTTCCTTTGAGGAAGTTGCCAGATGTTGCAAAACTTTGACGCCCATTCTCCAAATGAGTTTTTCATTACAGCAACATCTCCACTTTAGTAGCTCCTACAGACTCCACACTTTACAGGCTTGGTTCTGGGAACATTTGGGAGGTGTTTTTTAGACAGATTTTTCAATAGTAAGTAAAAATGTGTCATAGTTTTTTTCCCTTATATGAAAATCTGCGGCCTCACGTTGTGATTAGCTGAAACGTGGCCCGTGTCTTTGTAATTACCCATAATCCCTTTAGCCCTTTTGTTCTGGTGGATATTAGCCGTCTCTGATTCTCGTCATAAACCCGTAAGGAGATTTGTTCTGAGGCTTTGTGTTTCCATCAGCCGTTTCCTGGAGAAACAGTGACTTTGCCCACAGCCCAGGACCACAGTCGAGTTCAATGACACCCAATAACGAGCAGGGAAACCTGCAGAGATTGCACAGCACCAGACGCTTCACAAATGACTTCATTGCTTCGCGTGTGTGCTCTCAAGTTTTATGACAAAGATGAATGACGAGAGGCCCACCCACAGAGAATGAGATTAGAGAGATTGAAAGACACCGAGAGGCTTCCGCTGCAGGATGCTGGACGTTAAGGCGAGACAGTCATTTCCTTTTTAGGAGACGGCAGTGAAATACACGAAACTTACAATATACTTATACTTCTCATATTCACACCAGTGCTCCACGGCAAAAACTCAGTTCAGCCCCGTCAGTTCTCGCCCTCCCTCAGTCACAGATGTATATTTTGTGGAGGCACCGATTGAGTTTCGTGTGGAGTGAAGAGACAGAGGTGTCGCAGCCCCGTTTCAGTCACGCCCTTCTCAAAAATCACCCCCTTTAACCAAAACGTGCCGCTCAGAGTGACACAGACACCTTTACGGTCAGCCCCAGCACAAAGGGTCTGACAACAATACTTACACGGCCTCCACTGCGAGTACTGCTACTTCTACTTCTACCCCAGCTCCTACTGCAGTAGCAGGGCACATACCAATACACTTGTCCCGTTGTATGTGTGTGAACGCCAGCTTCAACCGCTCTGAATTGCCTACATATATTTGTCAATGAGAACTTGTTTGGAGTCCTGTTGAGGCTACTTTAAAGCTGGGTTGCCGGACTTTTTGTTGTTGCTGTAGAGTAAATGTGTGTTTGCCACCACAGAGTATGCTGTAAACACAGCATAGAAGAGATCGTGTTGCAGTGTCTTCACCTAAACGATTATTGAGCGATGGAAGATACTAATCTACATGAGGGTCATTTATTTTGTGGGCGGACCCCGCTGCTTTACTTTGCCACTGAAACGTGCATATCATTCATTGACTTGGACAATTCGAATGTGCAAGGAGGGATTATGAGAGCTAGAAACGAGTTTGGGCCAACAACAACAACAAAATCGCAGTTTGGACAGGAAAAATCAGGTCCCTCAGCTTAAAGTGCAGATGTTGTGTTACAATGGCCCTCATTTATCAAATCAGACTGTTGATAAATGTTTCTGCATTTGTCCATCTGGATGTGGGGGTACGGGCCGCTCAAACCCTACGCCAGCTCAGGAACGTTAACTACACCAAACTGAGCTGGAATAACGTTTTTTAACATGCATTGTCACATGGCATATAATCCGCATTGGTGCTTTAAACATTAAACAGACTGTGCTCGACACACACTATTTTAGACACGTTCAATCAAATCAAATTTGATTAGCTTTTATATTTTCTGCCTATTTATTAATAAAGATCACTTCTTATTAGTCAAGTGAGGCCATTTAGCTAATGAAAAATGATCATGGATAAGCTATACGTTTAATGTTGATGAGTGAAAGATTCTATAATCTTTGAAATGCAAAGACAAATAACGTATTTGTTAAAAAAACATTGTTAATCATTCCTGGTTAAAGGTTTTTTGCTTGGTTTTGCATGTTTTGTGCGTTCATGCCGTAAAACCGGTCGGCGAAGCCTCTTGATAGATGACTATTTTAGGTTCCATTCAAATGACGCTGGTTATGAGCCGCTGCATTGATCATCAGCTGCTCGTGTCCGATTGGAGCCGTACGTTCATAAACGTGCTGAAGCCTTTAGTCATGTCCTTGTGACTCATGTCCTCTCCTTCTGAAACCACGGAGGCAGACGACGTGATCTCATTTCTTGTCTTCCAGTTCATGGATCGTCTCTGTCCCTGGTCTCCAGCACCTCCTCCATCTACTCCACGGTGAGTACAGAGGCACACAAAAAGGACTGCAAATGCAGACTCAAAGGTGCACTGCTGCTACTTCAAAATGATAGTGCCATAAGTTCTAAATCAGGGTTTCTGCAGGGCATTAGGAAGCATTAAAAGTCAAGAAATTCATTGTGCCAAAAATAAGGCCTTAAATCTGATTGAAAAGCGTGACATTTGTTTCCTGGAAGCATGAATTTTAAGTTATAAAGTAAATTTTCTTGATATGACATGATATTAATCTAGTATCTCCAAATGTTTAGAAATGCTAAATTGTGGCTTTAAGAATGTTGTGTCTGGGTGTTAGTTCCAGGCAGAGTCGTTCATATCTCGCTGCGGTCGTTGTAACTTTACTCCTCTGTCGTAAAAAAAAGGAAAAAAAGAGAAAAAAAAGTCATGCCGGGACTTCACACTTAAAGGTGCGTCCTCGGGGGGAAATCTCATCTCCGCAGCGGTGTCACTCGGTTCAGGCTTGCGCTCCGGCTGCAGCCAATCAGACGTTTAGCCCCGCCCCCTCCCTCACCTGGGCAGGTCGCAGGCTGCGCTCCGGCGCTCAGTCAGGGATGAGCTCAGAGGGGGAAGGTCTGAGGGACAGAGGAGCAAAATGATGGCTACTGTCTCACTCAGCTCCGTCTGGCAACACACGGTAGGAACCTGCACTCACCAGGACTTAGTACAGACGACTTTAGAATCACTCACAAAAAAGATACTTAATAAATACAAAATAAATAGATCCTGTCTAACTGCTTTGCACACTTGGTATTTTGTAGTATAACGGTGTTTAGAAAATACCCCCAGTTATAAAAATGAAAGTGGTTGGATGCAATTACTCCAAACACCAGCAGAGGGTGTGCTTTTTCCTCTTCATTTTTGCTTTGCTACTTTTGTATAAGGCACTTAAATGTTGTGCTGGTAAGAGAGAAATTGCACCGTGTGATGTGTGCTGGAGTGTGGGCTGGCGTTGGGAGTCCTTCTGACGTCAATAGGAATGTTCTTTTTGTTTTCTCGCATTCAAACTCATACTTTCCTTACAAGATCAAAATTATGCAACCAAAAATAAGGGTTAGGGCAGAAGCAGCGCCATATCAAATCAAACTTTTGGCATTAGTCACGTTCCTCTGTAAGAATATGAGTTTGTTCTACTACACACATTTATTACCTCTTCATAAAACGGCTGAACTATTCATCTCATTCCACACCTCATTGATAGAAATACATTTTTTAAGATGTTTGAAATTTTAATAGAGAATGTGTTAACTTTAATGGATCATCCCATAATTTCCAATAACTGTAACACACTTTTGCTTGATATTGGTTTTTATGTTACCAGTTTTAAACTGAAGCTAACCTTTTCCATTATAACGTCCTCTTCTTAACCGCCTTAACCGAGCGCATTTCCTGCAGTTCAGCTTAACCCAAATCTAAAAGCTTCTCGACCTGAGAGTTTACAGCCTATTGGCCAGAGTAACGCCTCATTTGAAAGCTAAGACGTACACAACGGATTGTTACTTTTTTGTTGCGTTGTCGGCGCGTTCATGTCTTGCGCGTTCATGCTGGGCAATTTTGGGAAAAAAACAATGATCACGATTATTTTCACCAAATTGATCGATCTCGATTTTCGAATTTTTTCATAATAAATTAAATACATCTTGCTGCTTCATAAAGTTAGATAGATCTTTTCCTCAAAATGCTTGAGACTGACCAAAGTAGAGATTGCGATTTTGATCAAATTTAGAATAATTGCCCAGCCCTATGTTTTCGTCACTCTTTTTTCTTTTTGTGTGTTTTTGTTGCTTTTTTTATTGCATTATTGTTGATTTTCCTGCACGTTTTTGTCACTCTTTTGTTGCGTTTTCATTGCTTTTGTTGTTGCTTTTTTTAATGTGTTTTTGTCACTCTTTTCTCACTTTTTCATGTAGTGATTGTTGCTTTTTCGGCACGTTTCTGTTTCTCTTTTGCCAGTTGGGTTTTTGGTGCTATTTTTACGCTTTTTTCAAGAAGCTTTTAGAAGAAGAAGAAGAAGAAACTTTATTTATATAGCACCTTTCACAGATAAAATCACAAAGTGCTTCACAGGGGCACAACATAACATGATTAACATGATAACATTATATGAAATGTATTAAAACAAATTAATAAAACAATCACAGCCTTTTCAACTAAAAGCTCGTCCAAACAGCCATGTCTTCAGCTACAGCGGCAGAGTCGTAGCGGCTGCAGTAGAGTCGTAGCGGCTGCGGTAGAGTCGTAGCGGCTGCGGTAGAGTCGTAGCGGCTGCGGTAGACTCGTAGCGGCTGCGGTAGACTCGTAGCGGCTGCGGTAGACTCGTAGCGGCTGCGGTAGAGTCGTAGCGGCTGCGGTAGAGTCGTAGCGGCTGCGGTAGAGTCGTAGCGGCTGCAGTAGAGTCGTAGCGGCTGCAGTAGAGTCGTAGCGGCTGCAGTAGAGTCGTAGCGGCTGCAGTAGAGTCGTAGCGGCTGCGGTAGACTCGTAGCGTCTGCGGTAGACTCGTAGCGGCTGCGGTAGACTCGTAGCGGCTGCAGTAGAGTCGTAGCGGCTGCGGTAGAGTCGTAGCGGCTGCGGTAGAGTCGTAGCGGCTGCGGTAGAGTCGTAGCGGCTGCGGTAGAGTCGTAGCGGCTGCGGTAGAATCGTAGCGGCTGCGGTAGAGTCGTAGCGGCTGCGGTAGAGTCGTATCGGCTGCGGTAGAGTCGTGCCGGCTGCGGTAGAATCGTCGTAGCGGCTGCAGTAGAATCGTCGTAGCGGCTGCAGTAGAATCGTCGTAGCGGCTGTAGTAGAGTCGTAGCGGCTGCAGTAGAATCGTCGTAGCGGCTGCAGTAGAATCGTCGTAGCGGCTGCAGTAGAATCGTCGTAGCGGCTGCAGTAGAATCGTCGTAGCGGCTGCAGTAGAGTCGTCGTAGCGGCTGCAGTAGAGTCGTCGTAGCGGCTGCAGTAGAGTCGTCGTAGCGTCTGCGGTAGACTCGTAGCGGCTGCGGTAGACTCGTAGCGGCTGCGGTAGAGTCGTAG
The DNA here is from genome assembly GCA_021464625.1 of Proterorhinus semilunaris. Classification (NCBI taxonomy): domain Eukaryota; kingdom Metazoa; phylum Chordata; class Actinopteri; order Gobiiformes; family Gobiidae; genus Proterorhinus; species Proterorhinus semilunaris. The sequence continues at coordinate 39,607,655 of CM038346.1, forward strand.
CGGCTGCGGTAGAGTCGTAGCGGCTGCGGTAGAGTCGTAGCGGCTGCGGTAGAGTCGTAGCGGCTGCGGTAGAGTCGTAGCGGCTGCGGTAGAGTCGTAGCGGCTGCGGTAGAGTCGTAGCGGCTGCGGTAGAGTCGTAGCGGCTGCGGTAGAGTCGTAGCGGCTGCGGTAGACTCGTAGCGGCTGCGGTAGACTCGTAGCGGCTGCGGTAGAGTCGTAGCGGCTGCGGTAGAGTCGTAGCGGCTGCGGTAGAGTCGTAGCGGCTGCGGTAGAGTCGTCGTAGCGTCTGCGGTAGACTCGTAGCGGCTGCGGTAGACTCGTAGCGGCTGCGGTAGACTCGTAGCGGCTGCGGTAGACTCGTAGCGGCTGCGGTAGAGTCGTAGCGGCTGCGGTAGAGTCGTAGCGGCTGCGGTAGAGTCGTAGCGGCTGCGGTAGAGTCGTAGCGGCTGCGGTAGAGTCGTAGCGGCTGCGGTAGAGTCGTAGCGGCTGCGGTAGAGTCGTAGCGGCTGCGGTAGAGTCGTAGCGGCTGCGGTAGAGTCGTAGCGGCTGCGGTAGACTCGTAGCGGCTGCGGTAGACTCGTAGCGGCTGCGGTAGAGTCGTAGCGGCTGCGGTAGAGTCGTAGCGGCTGCGGTAGAGTCGTAGCGGCTGCGGTAGAGTCGTCGTAGCGTCTGCGGTAGACTCGTAGCGGCTGCGGTAGACTCGTAGCGGCTGCGGTAGAGTCGTAGCGGCTGCGGTAGAGTCGTAGCGGCTGCGGTAGAGTCGTAGCGGCTGCGGTAGAGTCGTAGCGGCTGCGGTAGAGTCGTAGCGGCTGCGGTAGAGTCGTAGCGGCTGCGGTAGAGTCGTAGCGGCTGCGGTAGAGTCGTAGCGGCTGCGGTAGACTCGTAGCGGCTGCGGTAGACTCGTAGCGGCTGCGGTAGAGTCGTAGCGGCTGCGGTAGAGTCGTAGCGGCTGCGGTAGAGTCGTAGCGGCTGCGGTAGAGTCGTAGCGGCTGCGGTAGAGTCGTGCCGGCTGCGGTAGAATCGTCGTAGCGGCTGCGGTAGAATCGTCGTAGCGGCTGCGGTAGAGTCGTAGCGGCTGCGGTAGAATCGTTGTAGCGGCTGCAGTAGAATCGTTGTAGCGGCTGCAGTAGAATCGTAGCGGCTGCAGTAGAAGAGTCGTAGCGGCTGCAGTAGAGTCGTAGCGGCTGCAGTAGAGTCGTAGCGGCTGCAGTAGAATCGTCGTAGCGGCTGCAGTAGAGTCGTAGCGGCTGCAGTAGAATCGTTGTAGCGGCTGCAGTAGAATCGTTGTAGCGGCTGCAGTAGAATCGTAGCGGCTGCAGTAGAAGAGTCGTAGCGGCTGCAGTAGAGTTGTAGCGGCTGCAGTAGAGTCGTCGTAGCGGCTGCAGTAGAGTCGTCGTAGCGGCTGCAGTAGAGTCGTAGCGGCTGCAGTAGAGTCGTAGCGGCTGCAGTAGAGTTGTAGCGGCTGCAGTAGAATCGTCGTAGCGGCTGCAGTAGAGTCGTAGCGGCTGCAGTAGAATCGTTGTAGCGGCTGCAGTAGAATCGTTGTAGCGGCTGCAGTAGAGTCGTAGCGGCTGCAGTAGAGTCGTAGCGGCTGCAGTAGAATCGTCGTAGCGGCTGCAGTAGAGTCGTAGCGGCTGCAGTAGAATCGTTGTAGCGGCTGCAGTAGAATCGTTGTAGCGGCTGCAGTAGAATCGTAGCGGCTGCAGTAGAAGAGTCGTAGCGGCTGCAGTAGAGTTGTAGCGGCTGCAGTAGAGTCGTCGTAGCGGCTGCAGTAGAGTCGTCGTAGCGGCTGCAGTAGAGTCGTAGCGGCTGCAGTAGAGTCGTAGCGGCTGCAGTAGAGTCGTCGTAGCGGCTGCAGTAGAGTCGTCGTAGCGGCTGCAGTAGAGTCGTCGTAGCGGCTGCAGTAGAGTCGTAGCGGCTGCAGTAGAATCGTTGTAGCGGCTGCAGTAGAATCGTTGTAGCGGCTGCAGTAGAATCGTCGTAGCGGCTGCAGTAGAATCGTCGTAGCGGCTGCAGTAGAATCGTCGTAGCGGCTGCAGTAGAATCGTCGTAGCGGCTGCAGTAGAGTCGTAGCGGCTGCAGTAGAATCGTCGTAGCGGCTGCAGTAGAATCGTCGTAGCGGCTGCAGTAGAATCGTCGTAGCGGCTGCAGTAGAGTCGTAGCGGCTGCAGTAGAATCGTCGTAGCGGCTGCAGTAGAATCGTCGTAGCGGCTGCAGTACCCCGGCGGTAGACATCGATGTATAAGTCAGTGTAGATGAACAGCTTGGGGTTAGGGATGTCTTCCCCCGGAGCCTGGACACTGGTGGTGGTATTTAAGACCCAGGAAGATGCAGCGGTAGAAGCCGTGGATGGAAGAGGCGGAGATGGGGTGGAGGTGGGTCACAGCGCAGCTGGGAAGCGAACGGACCATGATTGCTAGGGCTTAAAAGCGGGACCGATGGCGATGATTGGCTGCTACGGAGGTGCGGCTCTTACGCTGATGGCTTAGGTGGAGGTGTGGCCCTCTCGAGGGCGATCATTGGCTGGAGGTCGATGACGCTGAAGTTAGTCTACCAGGTTAAATTAACGCCTAAGCTTCATTTAGTGATATTATTTCGAAGTGAATGCTTGAGTTTTGAGCGCTGTGAGGAGAAGGTCCAAACACAAGCACTGTTGTAAATGGAAAACAGTAAATACAGGAGAGTGCGTGTTCTTGTGTTTACAGCAGAAACAGGGCGAGGAAAGACAAAAATGCACGTTCAAAACTGTAAACATGAAGGGACTAGAAGGTTGTGCCAGGCAGATGCTGCTCGACTTGACTCAGGGAGATAAGGCGAGGTCCATAGTTCAGTCTTCGTCGGGAAAAACGCTCTGCTCGGACTCTGCTCTTGTCCGATCTCATGCTTTCTTAAGACATGACACTGCATAACTTAAATGTTCTGGTTTTGGGCCAATTTGAAAGTTTAACATATGAACTTTCACCTGGAAACAAAAACAGAAAAACTTAAATTATGTTTTAAATTCACTTATTTTCTTTTCGTTTTTTGTCAAATTGACAAATATTTAAACATTACGCGGTGGAACACAAAGTAATTGATGGATAATCCTCATGCCCAGCAGCAAGTCCACTTTAACACTGGCTTAGCGTGACTTTCCTTCATGTCCTTTGCACTAACTGTCTCGTCTTGTGTTTCAGAATGAAGAGAAATCTCAGTCGGAGGTAAGTCTGCATCTCTCTGTGTTTGTCCGGTTTAGTCTCTGCCTGGGTTTAGTCCTGGTTTATGGGGGAGACATCTCAGCTGGAGGTGCGTCCCGCTCTTTCTCTGTAATCTCCGTAATAAGCAGCTGCAGACGCTTCAGATCTTTCACCTGTGGAGTTTCACCTGTGGTTTCCTGTCTGAGTCACACCTGATTTCAGCCCCATAATCTTTCTCATCTACAGTCACACGTGTGCGGATGAAGTGTACAATCTAATAGGCCCATAGTCAATGTAAAAAAAGACCAAATTGTCTCTTTACGATGTTATTTTATGACGTTTTATCCGCTAGCGAGTCAAACATTTCCAGGAAGGAACTCCATCATGGCTGTGGCGCTCCTTGGTCTTTCCCACGCTTATTCATTCACAAATACTGACACGTGTGGTATCCACGTGTGGCATGAGAGGCTGTGACCGAGATGACGCAGTAATCCAAATATGGTAATTTCCTCTGTGGGAGACAGCAGCGGCTAAAGAGGGGAAAAATATTCATAGGGCGCATGTGCAGATTAAGGGACTAAACTTTAGGACCATTTTCTCCAAATTTCTCCAAATTGGAAGGATTTTTCACACGGATTTGTTTAGTATCTAATTCCTGCCTGATTTATTGAGCTTTGAACGGGTATAAAAACAAGGTGAAATTTAAATTCTTACAGATTGCAAGATCCAAAATCCCACCGCGCAAATCTTATGTCCGAAAATGAATCCATAAATTTAAACCTGGATAGATCCATTATTTAGATTATCTTGCTGAAAATATACGTAATTTAGCCATCTTTATGCATTAAACTTGCCATGCATTTTTTCCTCATTTCTATTAGAGGCCAACCGATATGGGTTTTTCTAAGGCCGACGCCAATATTTTGGGATGTTAATTGGCCGATGCCGATATTTTTGGCCGATTTTTCCAAATGTCTGATCTATAATCCTGTAAAAAAAAATACTTGGCCACTTCGATTAGTTGTCATTAGCACTAGCATTATTGTTACTAGCTGCAGCATAGTGGAGGTTAAAACTAACTCACCAGTTGATTTCTCCAGATTCTGCACTTTAAAAGCACATACAGCATGTCCATATTGATGGAGGTTTAGTGAAACTTGTGTTTAACAAACTTGAAGATAACCCATTTTCATTGCATCTCCCCTGAGGCCTAGGGAGTTGTTTAGATGACTCGTTTTAAAGCCCTAACTTTTTCTTTCCAATGCCAAAAATGGGAAGTCTTTATCATTTTCGGATATTGTAAAATCCCTAAATATCGGCCCGATATATCGGCCGGCCGATATAACGGTCGGCCTCTAATGTCTATGTCCGTAATCTACAGCAAAGGTTTCAAACCGATATCTCTCTACAGTTATTCTTTTCCCCCATTCACCTGTATCGTCTCACCTTGAGTGTCACTCATGACTTTGAAACTCAAATTACAGCCTGATCAGTTTCCCTAGAACTGAAACACGATGGTAATGATTTTTCCAGGTCTAGCCATGTGTTAATAACTGATCCATGTGTTAATAACTGATCCATGTGTTAATAACTGACCCTTGCACTGAAGAGTACCAAAAGGACACGCTCGACTTGGCAATAATTTGACCTTGTCTTGTTTTTCAGATTCGTAAACTTCGCCGGGAGCTGGACGCCTCTCAGGAGAAGGTGTCTGCTCTCACCACTCAGCTCAGCGCCAACGTAAGACAAGAAACATGCTGAAAATGTTTCTTTTTAGGCTGGGCTTTGCCTCATAAAAAGTGTATTTTTTTATGTATCTGGTTAAGGAGTGAGTTACCTTCTCGCTTTCATACTTTGCTCGGGGGAAAGTGGAGCCACGTTGTGCTGTTTTGTCACTTAATCCCCCCACGACTTGAGCTGTTATTTTACTGTGAAGGTACTTGATCTCGGCTGATATTTTATAGTGAAAGGTGCCCAGAGCTCAACTATCTGATTCCATCACGCACCGTTTGAGATCAGACTTTCAATCCGGGGTTAGAGATGACAGTGTAGGATTACACTCGATCAAGCCCCGACAAACTCCACTCTACCCAACATTTAAAAGTCACAAAATGCAGGCAAAACAGGCACAAAAGAGGAGTAGAAGGTGTTGTGATAGTAGCATCCATAAAAGGAAAATGGAGAAATTGCGTTCAATGCTAGTAGTTGAGTACAGAAGATGAATCAAGTACCTTCATTGAAGAAGTTCAACGCTAATGTATGCTATTTAGACTAGCTTTAGTCTGTTCAATGTATTTTTCCTATCGCTATTAGCTTTAGCCTGTTCAATGTATTTTTCCTATAGCTATTAGCGTTAGTCTGTTCAATGTATTTTTCCTATAGCCGTTCGCTTTAGCCTGTTCAATGTATTTTTCCCATAGCCGTTAGCTTTAGCCTGTTCAATGTATTTTTCCTATAGCTATTAGCATTAGCCTGTTCAATGTATTTTTCCTATAGCCGTTCGCTTTAGCCTGTTCAATGTATTTTTCCCATAGGCGTTAGCTTTAGCCTGTTCAATGTATTTTTCCTATAGCTATTAGCGTTAGCCTGTTCAATGTATTTTTCCTATAGCCGTTCGCTTTAGCCTGTTCAATGTATTTTTCCCGAAGCCGTTAGCTTTAGCCTGTTCAATGTACTTCGCCTCACGTCAAACATCTATAGCCAACATATTAGCCATCAAACAATTTCTGAATGATTCAAATAGGGTTGTCAAAAAAATAGATTGCTCGATTCTAAATTGATACTAAAAGTGGTATTGATATTGACTTGAGCAGGTATCGATACTTTCTGTGTTTCCTTCTCCGGCTCTTCCCAGTGCGCAGGAGAAAAGGGGAAAGGAAACTGGCTGCGCCCAAAAGTCAAACTAGAGTTAAAAGTACTCACTTAAGCCCCGAATAAAATTCTAAAACTACAAACCATCCATTGTCGAAGTGTATGATGTGATTACTGCTGCTGTCACAGGTTGACAGGAGCAGGTGTTTTGATAGAAACTTTAAAATTAGCAAGTGTTGCTAATGTTAGTCTAGTGCCCATTCATTTCCATTACTTAGCGGCGTCTATTTGTTTACATGTATCAGTTAGCATTGGATATTAAGCCGTTTTTTCTCATCAAAATGAAATGATACCAATGTTAACTGTACAGTTACATGTTTCCTCTCTGTACTTGACTCATGGATTTGTTCAAAGGCATTTTAAAGGTTTTAAAAGTGTTTGGTCTGAATGAATGCACTGTAAATAGTTTATACTGTTGTTTATAATGGTATTACCAAGCATTATTCTAGCATTTGACTTTAACCTCTTACCCCCCACTTTAATCGAGCGCATTTTCTCCAGTTCGACTTTACCCAAATCTAAAAGCATCTTGACTGGAGCGCAACAGTGTGTTTTTGTTGTTGTTTTCACCTCATTTTATGTAGCTTTTAGTCACTTTTTTGTGTTTTTTCTGGCACTTTTTTGTCATTCTTTAGCTGTTGCTTTTTTGTTTTGTGTGCTCGGTTCAGGTGGTGGTTACGAGGTTAATTAAAGAGAACAGACTAGACCTTTTATTACAATAATAAAATCTAATATAATATATACTGTTAAGTATTTTACAATGTAAATAATACAGGGCAAATGGAAAAAGTTTCCAACAGCAAATTCAGTATGTATAAATATTTAAAAAGGGATTTGACACAAAAAGAGACTGCCCTGTTGTGGCTGCAGGGGAACATTACAATATTTGAATTGGAATAGATATACTGACATATTTTTATGTGTGTTCAGGCTCATCTGGTGGCAGCGTTCGAGCAGAGTCTGGGAAACATGACGATCCGCCTGAAGAGCCTCACTCTCACCGCGGAGCATAAGGTCAGACGTCACCACAACTGGACTTTACTCAAACGCTTCTGTACAAACACACTCACATATTTCTAAAACATGCTGCTCTGACAGGACTCTGAGCTGACGGAGCTGAGGAAAACCATCGAGCTGCTGAAGAAACAGAACGCCGTGACTCAAGCCGCGATCAACGGAGTCATCAACACTCAGGAGCTGCCCAACAACAAGAGCGGTACGGCACTTCAACAGGACTGAAGCAGGACTCTGTGCTTTACATTTTAAAGAAAATAAATAAAACCCCTAATCCAGCATCAGAAACAGGCATCAGCTTACTTATGGACCGTGAGATATACCCCTGCCAAAGTTTCAGAATCACCAAATTGTCCTTCATCGTCACATGAAAAGAGTCCTGTCACAGCTGTGACGGGAGCCAACATTTGTCCTTACGTTGATGCATATTAAGTAGCCATTGAAATCACGATTGTTCAAATTATTTGTTTCCTTTTTTAAAAATATATACACTACCACTCAAAAGTTTGGGGTCACTTAAAATGTCCTTATTTTTGAAAGAAAAGTTGATTTTTTTTTCCAATGAGGATTAATCTGAAATACAGTCTAGACATTGTTCATGTTGTGAATGCCTATTCTACCTTGAGACGGGTGATTTTTACTGGAATAGGTGTGCAGAGGTTCTAATAATACATTGTGTTAGCTAATCGTGTTTGATGGTTAGAAAACCCTCGTGCACATCATAAACGATTTATATTAATGCACTCATGCATCTGGTGCTTGCATTGATCTCTGTCACACCTGCCCCCTGCTGACCAACCCTCACACCTGCCCAAGCAAACCTGATGACATCATCACACGGCGCTGTTTGTTCATGTCGGGCCAAAGCATGTGCCAGTAGCACGTGAAATGAACAAAAACAATCTTCCATGCGGAATGAAATAATATGAGTTTGCTTTGAGCTGTGTTTTTGAAGGGGTTTAGACTCTTCTGCACAACCAGCATCTGGGCAAAGGATATGAGAGGCATCTAAACTTCTGTCTTTCTTTTAGCTTATCAGTGGCGCTACAAGAGGAGCTACTTATAGACAAATACAACAGTTCTATCACGGTGCGCTTCAGGACGGACTCTCTGTGCTTCTGATGGATAAGCGGGAGGGCATCCATAATAATAAAAAAAAAATCTAATTTATGCTATTTTTGTTATCGTTTAGTGTAATAATCGAAATTGTAATTGAATTTTGGCCAATTGCACAGCCCTATGTAGCCATGTGCTCCAAGCCTTCAAAATAATAAAATAGAACAGGAAGGGCCAATAGTGCTGAAACAACACGGTCACAGTGAGCGTTATAACACTGTATCTGCTGCTGGGTGGTTTTAAAAAGGCTGGAACATCATTAAAATGTTTATGCCTAATTCTATTTGAGCAATGATGGTAATGCATTTCTCATTTATCCCTAAAATATGAATACTTTGTGGTTGGGATTCTCTGAATGAAAAATCGGGGTCCTGTTCTAGACTCTAAGAAAGGCCTGTTGAAAGGAACATGTTTTCTTCAGATGTCAAAGACTGAAACCTCGTGCTGTTCCTCCACAGTTGGTCCAAACGGGAGCCCTCAGCCCCAGAACAAGCTCGAAAACAAGACGGATCCCCAGTCCAACCAGAGCCCGGGCCCGAACCAGACCCCGATGCAGAACCCGGTCCAGACGTCCACGCCGGACCTGAGGATCCGCCGGCAGCACTCGTCCGACAGCGTGAGCAGCGTCACCAGCCACTCCAGCGTGGGCTCCAACCTGGACGAGGCGCGCAACCGCAAGAAGAACAAGAAGAACTGGGTACGACACAACTTCAGCCGGATACAAATAATGACTAGAATTACAGCTAACACGAGACAGAGACGCGAAGTAGGAGCTGTAGAACTTACATTTTTCACGTTTTTATTTTAATTCACTGTTTCTAACGGTGTGGGTCTCTCCCTCAGGCCTCTTTCACTGGGGAAAAGGTGAACATTTTATTCTGAAAGGATTTAGCTTTGAAGTCATTTGCAAAACTGAACTGGAGCTCTCACTGCCGGATTTGAACGGATCTATTCATAACATAGTCCAGGCAAATCATGGTTTTCCCATCATACCCCAGCTCTTCTTTGCAAATGACTCATTCGACTTGTCTCTAGTTTCAGTTCTGTGCCGTAGATTCCGCTTTCTTTCTCACTAAACTAATCTCTTTTTCCTCATTTCTACTTGTGAAGAGTATTCTGTGCACAGGAGGACAGACCGACGACACTGACGTACGCTCTTTATGTGCTCCCTCCGTCTGGTGTTAGCTTTAGCAGTAACTCTACGACCTGCTCACTGTAGTCGTTATTCTTTACTCAGGACTAAACTTTAGAACTAAACCAGGCCTAAGTAGAAACCTAATCAAAGTCGGGAGTAAACGGGCTATAGCTGCAATTCTGCCCATTTTCATGCACAAAATGTCTGAACGCTTTGGAATTTCTCACATCTCTTCCTAAATTGGTCATAAAATGTGGCCTGATCTTCATCATTAGAATGAGTAAACGGTGTCTGCTTACACTAATACCACCCAAACTACATGTTATCATATTTTGGTTTGTATTCTCAGCTTCCGCCCCGGCTCCTGCCTCTCCCTCCAAACCTGTAACAATAATGGTGTTTCTAGCTTTAATCTTCCTGTCGTAATAATAATAATACTGAACCTCCCCGTGTGTGTGTGTGTGTGTGTGTGTGTATGTGTGTGCGTGTGTGTGGCTGAAGCAGGTGCGCTCATAGGGGCGCATTAGAGCACATTGTCACACACCCTCATACTCCAAACTAAAAAGCCCTGTGTTATGTCTGTCTCCTCCTGCGCTTCCTCCGCTCAGGTGTACGAGGTAAGGCCAGCGCTGGACTAAAGCGAACCCTTCTGAAACCCCGCTGCACCTCCCTGAATGCCTCCAACAAACTAATATTTCATTTCTGTCCTGTATTTAACACGTCCTGTAGCTCCCTGCACCGCCGCTTCCCCCCCAAAGAAAAAGGTCTTATGGCTCTTTGAATGACTCCCAACATCGGAGCACATTTTACACTCGAGTCGAGAAATAAGTAACATTTTCTTGAAATAAGTACATTTGCCCCTGATTTGAGTAACTCATTTCAAGATGTCTGTCCACCAGGCACGTTTTCTGAGCTTAATTGAAGAACAAATATGTAATCACGCTCAAAACCAGATCATAACAATCTTAATTGACTTGAAATAAGATTTTTTTTAATTTAAGTGCCTCGTATCAGGAACAAATCGACTGATATCAAGAAAATGAGTTGATTCCAACGCGTCCTGTTTACTCTGGTCCTTTCTGATTGTTCGTTTTGACCATTGTGCGGATATGAATACAATTTAGGTTTTAAATTGACAAATTAAAGACAGAAGTGATTGACTTTGTCCTGCACTGCACCAGCTGTTGTTAAAGCACTACTTTGAGGACTGCAATATCACATTTTTAACCTCTTAACCCCCGCCTTCACCAAGTGCATTTTCTCCAGTTCAGCTTTACCCAAATCTCAAAGGTTACAGCCTAAAGGCCAGTGTAACGCCTCATTTGAAAGCTAAGAAAATGTTCTTTTGATTGCTTTTTTGTTTTTGTCTTTTGTTGTGTTTGTCACTTTTTTTGGCACTTTTCTCTTACTCTTTTGTTCTATTTTCATCCTCGTTTCATTTTTGTCACTATTTTTATGCTTTTTTTCAAGAAGCTTTTCAGATTCGGGTGAAGCCAAACTGATTAAAATGCGCTCAGTTCAGGTGGGGGTTAAGAGGTTAAATATTCGCTGCTAATTAACCCCCAATGCAATACAGTAAATAGTGCCTTATTATTAAAAGTACAATATTACAAGTTATTTTAACAACCATGTACATACGTCTTTTCCCATCTGGGCCTGTCACGATAACGAAATCTTAAGTAATAAACCTTATTATTGAAGACCTTATATATATCCACAGAAACACATTCTAAAGCTTTTAAATGACAGTTAAGCTGTGTCCATAAAGTACTTAAATAAGCTCTGTCCAAAAAGTACTTAAAGGTAAATGTTAGTTGTGTCCAAACTCATTCCTCACTTTCCGAACATGGTTGTAGAGATGATTTTATTTTCCCGTTTTGCAAACCCCAAAATCACTGGACAAACAACTCTGCAAAAAGTGATAAGCATTTATAATCGTTTAAGGAGCAAAACATTGAAATCTGGTTTAACCCCTTAACCCCCACCTTAACCGAGTAGATTTTCTCAAATTTTACCCAAATTTAAAAGCTTCTCGACTGGAGAGGTTACAGCCTTTAGGCCAGTGTACGGCCTCATTTGAAAGCTAAGACCTACAGACCACGTTTTTGTCATTTTTGTTGCATTTTTATCATGTTTTCATTGCTTTGTTATAGATTTTTTTTGTAGCCACATTTTTGTCTTTTTCTTTAGCCACATTTTTGTCACATTTTTATTGCTTTTTGTAGCATTTGTCATTTTTCTGTCATGTTTTCATTGTTTTTTTTTTAAGCTCTCTGGCCGCGTTTTGTTTTTGAATTGGAATGTAACTGTGATCAACCCACAACAATGTGACCAAAACAAAAAAAAGCTACAAAAACGTGATGAAAACACAACCAAAAAAAACGTGACAATCATACAGAGCAAGAAGCTTAGATTCGTTTGGAGGGTCTTAGCTTTCAAATACACTGGCCTATAGGCTGTAAGCTCCAGTCGAGAAGCTTCTAAATTTGGGTAAAGCCGCTCCAGAAAAAAATGGACTCAGTTAAGAGGTTAAAGGAACAGGCCACAGTTTCTCCATACTGAGATATGTTCTTACCTTAGACAAGCTATTGATCCTGCGACCCCCACTTTGGGAACCGCTGATTTATTGAAGGATAAGTCGATATAGACCCGTCCTGAATGAACATGGATGCTCAAATTGTCATAAGACCTTTAGAGTTCCCCGTCCCGGCCTCTGGCTCCATCTTCACGTCTCCTCCCTGTGTGTCTTCTTACTTCCCCGTGCGCTCTCTCCTCAGCTGCGCAGCTCCTTCAAACAGGCCTTCAGCAAAAAGAAGTCCCCGAAGTCGGCCTCGTCCCACTCCGACATCGAGGAGATGACGGACTCCTCGTTGCCCGGGTCGCCGCAGCTCCCTCACAACGGCTCCGGCCCCTCGGGTCACATGATAAGGAACGCGCTCTCCAACTCGCTGTGAGTCACACACCTTTATATGGAACGGGCCGATGCGATGTGGCAGAGTGGTTAGCCTGCGTCCTCTCCCGCAGACTGTCCGAGTGCCTGGACGTGGAGGCGGAGACGGTGATGCAGCTGCGCAGTGAGCTCCGGGAGAAGGAGATGAAGCTCACCGACATCAGACTGGAGGCTCTGAGCTCCGCCCACCAACTGGACCAGCTACGAGAGGCCATGAACCGCATGCAGGTCAGGAATACTACTGCCAATACTACTGTACTTCTACTACTACTGCTGCTACTGCTGCTTTTCCTCTGTCCGGAAAAATAGTTTGATGCTGACGCTCCTGGGATAGAATTACATTATAAAAGTGACTATTTCCCAATTTCCCCTCATTTGTTTTCTGAGCGTTTGCCCCGTTTTCCCCAATTTCCCCCCCAAACTATTTCCCATTTTTCACACATTTCTTGACAACGGAGATGAACCCAATATTGCGTACAAGTAAAGAGTGGCTCAAATATTTACTCAAGTAGGAGTAAAAACGTTGTTGGAGAACATTTTTACTTGAGTACTGCGAGTAACAGTTTGAGTATAAAAGTCGGATTCAGGTTTCAGTTGTGACATCGATGATGAGAAACGTGACATGAAATCATGTGAAAATTGTAGCATTATCAAAGAGAATACCGTAAAAACAAACTCAAATCAATCATCTTGAGGGATTGAGTGAAAAAAAGTAACTTAAAGGCCCTATACCTGATTTTTGGATATCAAATAGTGAAAGAGGAAGCCACAACATTTAAAATGTTAGTTGTGGTCAAAACTCATTCCTAACATTTCTAACATATTTATGGGATACCAATTCCTCACCGTGACGGGTTCATAGGCCCATTTCACAACTTGCAGGGTCACTTTTCAGCGTCACTGTCACAGAAATGGTGGAAGACTATCCTGCACGTTCATAAAATTGTTCTAAATACAAATTGTAAGTAGAGGCACAGTGTTTTTCCTGTAAATGTCTGACTTCATACTAAAGGAGGACAAAGAAAATTCAGTCCCATTACTCTACAAAACAAAATCAGGTACTTGGGCACTTCACCTACCGCCTGCGTGAGTGCAGTCGGAGTAGCCGTACCGCAGTGTGGGCGAGTGGATCATGATGACAGCGAGGCGCTCTGACAGTTTTGTTTTTGATATTCGGTCTTGTTGAAAATAGCGTATTCTTTAGTGCTGGACGAAAGGATGGAGACTCGGTATATTATAATCCAAATTCATTACTTTATTTCCTAATACAACCTAAGAGTCCATCTGTTCAGCTGACCTCCATGCTGACCGGTCGATGAGGCGGAAGGAAGAGAACGCTTCTCTCCCCTGCCACACAATACAAAGGAGTGGGTGTGTCTTCCCCAACCAATCAGCTCTCTTGGAATCGTCACTTCTTCTTCTGCGCAATCTGACTCCTCATTTGAACACACTGCCCCCCAGTGGATCAACCGTACATTCAAGCAGAAACAAAATGTCCGCCATTTGAAATGAATCTCAAAGCACAGTTTACAGATCAACACAGTATTATATAATCACTAAAACCTAATATGACAAATATGTATATAAATAATTCCACAGTCTCTAACCCTGAACGATCTGCTGCTGTTGCAGGGGGAGATCGAGAAGCTGAAGGTGGAGAACGACCGTCTGCGTCTGGAGAGCCAGAGCAGCAGAGCGGGCTCCCAGGCCTCCATCTCATCCTCTCCCCCGGCACAGAGCCTCTCCCTGGGCACGGCCGGGCATGGGCCGGGGGGCACCTCCATCAACCTGACCACCAGCGAGTCCACCAGCCTGGGTACGAGCCGCGTTCACATAAGCACGGGGATAGTTCTACATTATCTTCTACTGTGGCTGCAACCTGTGTGTGTGTGTACGTTTCTGTCAGACATGCTGCTGGACGACACGGGGGAGGGCGCTCTGCGGAAAGAGGGGCGCCACGTGAAGATTTACGTCCATCTGGACCAGGACGGAGGGTTTACAGAGGTCAGTATTTGAATGATCCTCCTTCTGCGCGTGAGTCTGTGTGAGCTGACACTGTGGACCTGTGTGCACTTCAGGACGGAAGAGGACGCAGCTTCCTCATCGGCTGCATCGGAGTCAGCGGGAAAACCAAGTGGGACGTCCTGGATGGAGTGGTCCGACGGCTCTTCAAGGTGGGTTTAAACAGATTATTTAAAATGAGAGTACTGCATGTCTTTGCCTGAATGTTCATATCGCTATCAAAGTGTTTATCGTGCAAAATCATGGTGGTGCTGGTGTTCTGATCAGACTGCCCCGCACTCTTCAATACCAGAGCCGGACCAGCTGGATATTCTCTTTCTCCTGGGATACGGACAGTGTTTAACTCACTATTGACCTACAACAACATGGAAATGGAAAGCAGTCATTCATGTTCGCTCCAAAGCCCTGCCCCTAAGGAAACGTCACTCACCAAAACAGAGCGTCACTCAACCAGTCGCCATGAATGTAAAACATGAAGAAAGCATAAGATGGTGAATAAAGCACTGCCCTGTTTCATGAGGAGAGTTCTGTAGCGATGAATTTGTTTCTGAAACATGTAACGTAGTGACATAGTCAGGTTTAGTCTATTAATATCATGAGAAGTAGTTACTAGAGCTTCTCAATGCTCATGGGGCGACAGATGGTAGAGTGGGTCGTCTCATGATCGGAAGGTCGGGGGTTCGAATCACGCCTCCTGAAGGTGCATGCTTTCGTTGTGTCCTTGGGCAAGACACTTCACCCACCTTGCCGTATGAATGGGTGAGAGGTTCCTTGCTGTAAAGCGCTTTGAGTGCCTAATGTAGGTGGAAAAGCGATTATATAAGTTGAGACCATTTACCATTTACCATTACATTCCACAAATGGCTCTGGGAAGCAGCAGCGTCTTATATCTTAGGACCAGTGTTGGGAACGTTACTTTAAAAAGGTAATTAGTTATAGTTACTCACTACTTGTTCCAAAAAGTAACTGAGTTAGTAACTGAATTACTCTATAATGAAAGTAACTCGTTACCAGGGAAAGTAACTATTTGCGTTACTGTTAAAAAAAAAATTACGATATATATCAAAGAATTTAGATTTTTTTTTTTTTTTTTAGCAGTTTTCAAAAGTCATATTAACTGAATGAACTGCACGGGGGGTAGAGTGTTATATATATATATATATACATATATATATATAATAGAAATTTAACACATTTACATTTACAATCACAAAACATGATGGTCATAAAACAACCCTTTTCCCGACTGGAATTAAAACGCTTTCTCAAACAAGTAAGTTTTGAACGATATTGACCAGTATTTGCGCCGCTGTTTTATTAATGTAGGAATACGGCTGAATTCAAAGAGAATGAGGAGGAACGGGAGTAAAAGAAACATGTGCCAACGATCAGGGCAGACTTTGCGCACAGGCATTGTGCATAAGGTCTCTCCGTTCATTCATCAGGCAAAACGTAAAACAATCATCAGCAAATATAAGGTTAATGTCCTAACAGAAACTTAGCGGCCTGTAGTGTTCTCTGGAGTGGAGAGCGGGGAGAGAGGAAGAAGAAAATGCGCTGAGAGGGAGAGGGGGGAAGACGTGTCTCCACCGATTCTGCATCTTTGGGTTAAAAATAAGTTCCAACACGACAGATCAATGATCACCAACTCGATTCTCCCGATGACGAGCCGCGGGTCGGGGACACACGCAGTTTTTGGAGCAGAGAGCACGCGCTCTGCACACACAGTCTCCGTGAGACTCCGTGAGACTCCGCCCACCCTCTCCCCTGCTCCCGCTACGTGGGCTGACACCGCGGCGCTCATTCAGTCCAATTGTAACGGGCCACTTTGTTTACCCAGTAACGATAACAGCGTTGTAACGACGGGGAGAGGAATGAATTCGATTACTCTGTTACTGAAAAAATAACTGAGTAATCTAAACGGCGTTATTCCCAACACTGCTTAGGACTGCATCAAACTTGACACAAAGTGTGTATTTTTCCGCTGTCCAATAAGTCCTTGTTTACGAAGCGTTTGTCGGTAAAATGCCGTGCACAAATAAGAGCATCTTGGACAAAGGGCAATCACCACCGACAAACTCTGTGAGAACTGATCTGGCCCAGTGCCGTCGCCCGGAAACTTGAACATGCAGCTTCTCCTTGACGCCCAAAGAAACATTTTCCTCCTGGAGACATTTTAATGATCCAGGAATAAAAATGAGCTGCTAAACGTTTGCACAACAGCAGCAAAGAAAACAAGTTAGCTGCTCTGAGTGAGGCAGCTGCATGATAGTTCTTTTGTTTCTTTTTTCAGCTTTTTTGAAAATATATATACAGTATTTACACTATGGGAGACATATGTGCATCATGAACACATTTAATAACAAGCTGAACGGTGCTCTTCCTGGGTAGGCGGAGCGGGAGGCGGGCTTATGTCTAGATTGGTGCATAAAGGCAGAGCAGGGTTCCTCAGGCATCGAATGGATCAGAGACCACTCCAAGTCCTCCACGAAACATGGGTAAACCCCCCGCCGCCCTGTGTTGCAGGAGTACATCAGCCACGTGGACCCGGCGTCTCAGCTGGGCCTGAGCTGTGACAGTGTGGAGGGCTACTCCGTGGGGGACATCGAGCGGCCGAGCTCCCCCCGAGGGAACCACACCCCCGAGCTGCTGCCGTGCGGATACCTGGTGGGGGACAGCAACCGCATTAACATCCAGCTCAGAGGTACCACACGACTGCTACGTCCTCCAGCAGAATGTTTCCTGCTCGGACCAGTTTTCTGATCTTCTCTGTTTTCCAGGCGTGTCGAGCGGCAGCGTGGACTCCCTGGTCTTCGACTCGCTGACGCCAAAGCCCATGGTGCAGCGCTTCGTGTCGCTCTTGAAGGAGCACCGGCGCGTCATCCTGTCAGGGCCCAGCGGGACGGGCAAGACCCACCTGGCCAATCAGCTCGCCCGCTTCATGGTGTTACTGCAGCAGCGACCTCTGACCCCCAGCGCCATCGCCACCTTCAACGTGGACCACAAATCTGGGAAGGTGCGGAGAGGGCCGAGCGGTGTTCATTATTACGACATATTTGAACCTCTTAAACCCCCCCGCCTGATCTGAGCACATTTTCTCCTGTTTGGCTTTACCCAAATCTAAAAGTTTCTTGAACAAAAGTGGCAAAATAGTGACAAAAACGTGGCCAAAAAAAAAGCCACAAAGAAGCAACAAACGAACGTCGAAAAACTGCCAGGAAAGCAACAATAGCACACACAAAAAAGAGTGACAAAAGAGAAACGGAAAAGCAACAAAAAAATACAAAAAACACGACAAAAACGCTTTTGTGACAGCAAAATGAGGCATCACACTGGCCTGTAGGCTGTAAGCATTTAGATTCAGGTAAAGTCGAATTGTAGAAAATGCACTTGGTGTTAAAGAGGTTTTAATTTGGTTTTAGTCTCAATCTTTTGACCAATAATGTCATTTAGTTTGAGTTAGTTGAATCATCCTTTTCCATTTTTCCACATAAACAAGGGGCCAGACTTGGTCCTTTGGCTGTGAATTGTAAATGATATGAGGATCTTTCAAACTGTTTCAACTGCTTCAAAGTTTTTAGTCCCTTCTTTTCGTTTTTATTTAGTCCCTTTAAGTCGACAAAGATGCATGGACATTTTAGTCTTAATTTTAGCCAGCCAATAATAATACTTGACTAAAATGATGACAAAATATTTGAGTTGGTTTAGTTTAGCCGTTTTAACCTCTTCTTCTCGTTTTTGATGCTATTTCTTCAAGAAGCTTTTGGATTTGGGTGAAGCCAAACTGGAGAAAATGTGCTCAGTTCAGGTGGGGGTTAAGGGGTTAATCAGGTGTTGTGTAGAAAACCCT
The DNA here is from genome assembly GCA_021464625.1 of Proterorhinus semilunaris. NCBI lineage: Eukaryota > Metazoa > Chordata > Actinopteri > Gobiiformes > Gobiidae > Proterorhinus > Proterorhinus semilunaris. The sequence goes on from CM038346.1 coordinate 39,625,789, forward strand.
AAAGCGGGACTTCTCTGTGACTGACTAACCTGATCTAAACCCGGTCTGCGTGTGTATGTTTTTGCAGGAGCTGCGTCAGTACCTCTCTGGTCTGGCCGAGCAGTGCAGCGGGGTCTCGGGGGCAGACTGCCCCCTGGTGGTGATCCTGGATAACCTGCATCACGTCAGCTCTCTGGGAGAAATCTTCAATGGCCTCTTCAGCTGCAGCTCCCAGCAAAGGTCAGCCTCTCTTCCACTGTTCTTCTTACCGTCTCTCAGGAATCTACAGGTCCCTCTTCAGCCCTTTCCAAAGCGTTCAGCTCCTCTAAACGCAGTGTGCGATGTGGAAAGTCACTAAGAATGGCTTATTTCCTTGTGACGTGTGTGTTTCAGTCCGTTCATCATCGGCACCATGAGCCAGGCCACATCCTCCGCGCCAAACCTGCAGCTCCACCACAACTTCAGGTAAAACACATTTACATCTACATCTACAATCCCAAATTCAAACTAATCCAATTTTACAAAGGAAACAGCATGGCAAAATATGCAGACACACGCAGTTCCACCTGGGAACTAGGGATGTCAGGTTTTTTTTCTTTCATTTGGAGCAGTTTCTTACTTACCCATTTTAAATATGATAGGTCTGAAAGGACCACGGCTTTAATTTCATTCGTAAAGGTGCTTGAATGTTGCCTAAAACTTTTAACGAAATCTGCAAAAGGCCGGAATGAGGTGCAATAAGGGGTTCTTCATTTCCAATCATTAGTTTTATTCATTCTGAAAATTCCTTCTGTCTCCCTCCTACTCAGAGCTGCAGCAGCAGGATAGGGGCAGACAGGGAAGGACAGAGGTAATGCAAACTCAGAGGAACATACCATGAAAACAGATGACACTGGGCTCCATAAAAGTGTTCTCTTTTATGAAAGTCCACCTCATATTTAGTACGTCAGAAACCTGCTGTAACGATGTTAGAATAAGATGTGGCTTAATAGGAGATACATGTGTACTGCGGCACTGAGCGCCAGAGACCGGCATTTGTTTGTCCAGCCCCAACCCGCCCCGTGATCAAATTCAGAATTTAAACCCAACCCGATCCACGGGCAGCCCACAGGGACCATGACCCACGACCCATGCATCACTACTGGGAACCCTAATGGGGATGAACCTTCTTCCTTGTCGAGACTCGGGGGCATCGACATAACACCTGCATGTGCCAGCCAGGGTTCTGTATTACTGTAGTACAGTACTGTAATACTCAATATAGTTAATATATCGCTCTGTCATAGATGCAGATTTGTATTGTGTCACTCAAATGCAGAGGCGCTCTAATCCCGTATCATTCAGAGCAAACTTCTCTCACCTGTGATTAAAACAGTTGTACACCAGTTAATTTGGCCGAAGATGGTGATTTTTTACCACCATATTTCTTGTTAGATATAATGTCCGCGCACACGGTAAGCCTCCATGTTGGACATTTGTTTCTCTGACTGGTCAGTCATGGCCTTCAGACCTCCCAGAGAGAATGCCGACCCCCAGGCGGTCTGTAAATATGAACCCCAGCCTTGTGGTCGTCAGGTGGGTGCTGTGTGCGAACCATACGGAGCCGGTGAAGGGCTTCCTGGGCCGGTTCCTGCGGCGGAAGCTCCTGGAGACGGAGATCCTCAGCCGCAGCCGAGACCAGGACCTGGTGCGCATCATCGACTGGATCCCACGAGTCTGGAGCCACCTCAACCGCTTCTTAGAGACGCACAGCTCGTCCGACGTCACCATCGGTAACAACCTGCCACGGATCACCTGTTAGAACTGTTTCTGTTCAAATGAATGAAATGAATAATGTTTGTCCCGTCCAGGCCCCCGTCTGTTCCTGTCCTGTCCCATGGATGTGGAGAGCTCCAGGGTTTGGTTCACCGACCTGTGGAACTACTCCATTGTCCCGTACATGTTGGAGGCCGTGAGGGAGGGGCTGCAGGTGAGTCCCGCACAGACTCGTGCTAATCATGGCACTGGACACATAAACTTAGCACCATAGGACACATTTATCCTGGAGCCAGGTTCAGTCCTGGTTTAGAAAACTACGGTTTGTGTCATTATTTTTCTCTACAGCAGCCATTCTCAAAGCCCACAGTGACTAGTGAAGGCATTTCAATCAACATTTCTAATGGTTATTTTATGTTATTCATTGTAAATCCAAATAAAGATCATTTAACCTCTTAACCCCCGCATTAACCAAGCACATTTTCTCCACTTCGGCTTTACCCAAAACCTAAAAGATTCTTGACCGGACAGCAACAGTGTAATGTCTCATTTGAAAGCTAAAACCTACAAAACTGTTTTATGTCGCCTGGGTTTTTGTCACATATTTGTTTTTGTCGCGTTTTCCTTTTTCACCTTTGTTATTTTGACACTTCTTTTCAGACGCTTTTAGATTTGCGTAAAGCCAAACTGGAGAAATCGTCCTCGGTTCAGGTGGGGGTTCATAGGTTTTAACCGGTATCGATACTCAAAAAGTAGCCACTTGGTATCGATATTATGGTATCGATCCGCCCATCCCTAGTTGCAACCTCCTTATAGATTTTCATTTAAATACATAACTTTCAAACTCAAATTTTTTCCAATATACTTGTTTTCTAGACAGCTTTGAAGTTCTAGATTTCATCACTCGAGTAAAGTACTGCTCCATAGTAAAAGTTGCTTGGTAAAATTATTACTTAAAGGACCTGTATCATGCTATTTTAGCCATTCCAAATTAAAGTATAGGCATTTATATGATATATTGTACCTCTACCACTACGGAGCACTAATTTTTGTGATAAATATAAGTATTTTCTGGAGGTATTTCTCCAACCCGGAAGACAAAACGCTTGGATTCAGTTAACTCCGCCCCCTCTCTCCGCTCATACAACTTTAGCAGTAGTAGAAATATATATAATGGCTAACACACACGCTAACACGCATTTTGATTGACTCACCGCTCTGATGATTCCATTATGTTGGTTATAAAAGTTAATCCACTTTGATTCTGGCCGAGGTTCACCAAACATCCATCAGAGACGGTCACAGACAAACACTATTTTGGCTGATGGTCGCTGAATCCTGGAGAGAAATTCCAACTTCTGGCGAGTGGTTGCCTTCTTTAGGTTGAATAAAGTCCTGTCCTCGTAGCCAAACGCGCTTTTCTCCGTGACATTATCGTTAGAAAAAAAGAAAGAGCTCCTTCTTCACAGCTTTCGGTGCAAACACGACATCTGCTCAGACGCTCAGGGGGTGCGTTTGTTTTCCCTGCAGGGGCAGCGCGGACGCGTCAGGCACTTCCTTATTATTATTATTATTATTTTTTTTTATTACAACAGAAATAATGAAAAATCATGCCGTAGGGCATTACATTACAGACGTCGAGCACTTCCGTTCCGCTGTGACGACACAACTGAACATGTCAGTGGATTACCAGGAGAGGGCGGAGCAGCTGCTCAGAGAGCAGGATTCAGGAGGATTACTGAGAACTGCGTGAATGAAGCCAAAAACCACTCTGGGGGTGTTTTTGAGAAGGAAATAGCATAACAACATGGTTAAAAGCTCCAAAAAGTCAATTTTGCATGATATAGGACCTTTAAGTGAAAGCATTTGTTGTAGAAAGTATTCAAAGTATTCAAAGTAGAAAGTACAAAAAAGGAAAAATCACTCCTCTGCTGCAGCAAAAGGCCGGAATGAGGTGCAATAAGGAGTTCTTCATTTCCAATCATTAGTTTTATTCATTCTGAAATTCCTTCTGTCTCCCTCCTACTCAGAGCTGCAGCAGCAGTATAGGGGCAGACAGGGAAGGACAGAGGTAATGCAAACTCAGAGGAACATACCATGAAAACAGAAAATAAAAGTGTGATGGAAATGTGTCCTGAATTTCCCTCTGTACGGCAACACGGCGGGGACAAACCTTCCTTGTTGTGAGTCAGTGGCATTGTAACATCTGCACAGCGCCACCTACTGTTCATAGAGAGTGTGTTATTAGGCTTTTAGTATGAACTAAACTCATGGACTTTATACTTAGGAGCGTTTCTAGAAACGCAGTGGAGCAGAAAGTGTTTTTTCTGGACACATATACTGCTAAACTAAAGTCCAGACCCTCAGCCGTCTCCCTCTCTGGTGTCCCTCACAGCTGTACGGACGCAGGGCGGTGTGGGAGGACCCCTGTGCCTGGGTGATGGAGACCTACCCCTGGGCGTCCATTCCCTCGGATTGGCCTCCTCTGCTGCAGCTCAGGCCGGAGGACGTGGGCTTCGACGGCTACAGCGCCCCGCGAGAGAGCGCCCGCAAGGAGCCGGCGCAGAGCGACAGCGACGCTGACCCGCTGGTGAGGACCTGGAGGACGGTTTAGCTATTCATCACCCAGACTGTGTAGGATCTGTCTGTGGAGTTTGGTTTCTCCTTGTTAAACGCATATTAGTTTTAATGTCAAACGTTTATAAAATGGGCCAATTTTACAACGTTTTGTCTGATTGAATTTAGATTTTGGTCTAAACTCACACAAATAGTGTCTCCTGTTTCGCCTTAATCTTAAAACCAAAGACCTACCTGGTGAAGCTGGAAAGGTGTCAGCCACATCTTCTTATGATCCAATATAATCCAAATATGGTCATTATCTTTAGTGGACGATATCAACCATAAAAGCCTTTGCTGCCTGTTTAAACAATACACCTGCAGCCCAGTGCATTACATTATACAACTGCAAAGCAGTTTGGATTCCACTCACGCAAAACAACTTCTTCACTTCAGCAGCTCCTTCAGACTGGACAAAAGTAGGACGTTTCTGAGGGATTTTTCAATATCTAACCCCTGCCTGATTTATTGAGCTTTGAAATTGAAAAAACTAGTAGAAATGTGAATGTTTATTTAATCTAGTTTGTTCAACTGAACAAGATCCAAAAGCCATTTCCATAATATGTCACAAAATAAAAGCATATTTAAACCAGGCTCTATCCATTATTTAGATTTTGTGAGCAAAAATATTATAAATAAATGTTTATTAAAACTGCCGATCTCCATGGTAACGCAGGACAGCGGGCTACATATTTGCGGACAACAGACAGCTTTTCATTGACCAAAAGTCAAAGGGTTCAATCTCCAAACGTTTGAAATGACAAACCAAATGTCCTTTTTGTCCAGAAGCGCTTCCACACACGCAGAAAGTTTCAAACATTACACGGGAATCTTTCAGTCGCTAGAAGTCTTTTTATATTGTAATATGTCAGACTTGTAAGCTAATCACAGGTGCTAATTGTTTGTTAGCGTTTCAGGCAAAAATACTTGGTAATATAGCTGTTTTTATGCTTTACGATGTGGCTGCATTTTATTCAGTAATTCCTGTTGCTTCCCTGTGACCGTAAAAAAGGTGAGAGAGACCGATAGACGAGCTGTTACGTAGAAGCATTTTTTTCACTTAAGAATGACGGTGAACAAAAGAAAACTTGCAACACATCAGTATCTACAGCAGAAGCTTGACAAACTCTCTGTTTCCAGATGAACATGCTGCTGCGGCTGAAGGAGGCCGCCACGTCGTCCAGTCCTCAGAGCTATGACGACAGCGACTCCAACAGCAACAGTCACCACGACGACCTGCTGGACCAATCCCTGGAGTCCACGCTTTAAACCAGCCAATGAGAGGAGTCCGACCCTTTCGATTCAAACCAGCCAGAAGTCAGGGGAGCCTCCCGGAACCTGCCCCGCCACAGGAGCGATGGAGCAGCAGATCTACTCCGAGCCCTGAGGTGTAGATCGGAGTTCTTTGCTGGGGAGAATCCATTGGCACTGGGACTTGTTTTGACCCGGGAAGTTTCATCATTTTTAGCTCGTCTCTGAGGATTCAGTGGTTAATGCTCTGGAGCCGCCACATCTCCACAGTCAGAAGAAGAGTCTATTATTCATCCACTTTTTACAAATCTTGTTCAGCCCAACCTGCCATTTTCCTTGGACTCTACCAACTTCAACCAGCTCAGAGAGGAGAGGGGAAACATTCTTACTTGATAAATTAACATGAGATTTGACCTTAATTTGAGCAAGTTTGACTTGCCAGGCAAAAGAAAATCTGTGTGTGGAATAAGTATTTTGTGCCCTTAATATAAGAAAAAAAAATTTTCACGTTAAAAAAAATAGTGTCTTAGCAGAGGACACAAGACAACCCGCTTTCCTCTCTGCGCCTCTGTCTCCACAGATTTGAAGTACATTGAGAGGTTTTTTCTTTTTTCTTAAAGTGATAGCCTGTAAGTTTGCAAAGTGAGGAGAGAAAGAGTGACATTATAAAATAAACAATCAAATCCCTCCCCTCTTTAAGCCACTCCTGGTTTACAAAATGAGGAGCTCCTCCCCCTCCCTTCTGTTTGGACCTGACAGGCTGCTTCACAGGAAGAGCTTGTCTAATTGGTCAAAAGGGTTTCCCTGGGATTCTGATTAGTGTCTGAAATCAGCAGACATTTTAAATGAGTATTATTATTTAATATTACCTCAAATATTAGACCCAGAAGGTCAAGTATACACAATCTACGAAATGAGTAACTCATTTAAGACCTTGCAGACTATCACTTTAAACTTTAAAATCAAACGGGCGAATATCGGCAACTTATGTGTTATGTGTGACTCATTACACTTGTTACTTTTTGCTGTTTGGTGTCTCTCTTTTAGTATAAATGTAAAGTACTGACTAATACTTTAGTCAGTACTTTACATGATAAAAGTTTGTGGGACTCAAGCAGCAGCCCTGTTAAAGCCTATAAAAAAAATTATATCTTTATGGATTTTTTATAATTATTAATAATAATTCAAGTCAGAATTATTTTGAGCAATTCTGACTTGCCAATCAAGTAAAATCTTCTCTGGTACTTCCACTAAAATAAAATGTATTATCCCTTATTCACAGATAAAAGGGATATTCAAACATATTTTAGGTCCGGTGCGATTTGTTTTTCCTATTTTAAGTGGAAAAATACTTTACCATTGGCAAATTAAGGTAAAATTCCAAGAAAACTTTTTTTTGCAGTGTGGGTTGGTTGTAGTGGCCCAAAAGTGGAAACATCGCGACTCCCCATTACCCATCATGCCTCTGGGAGAGTTCACCTGGACGGGAACTACATTGGTCCTGATTCAGCCTCCAGTTCTACATGTAGATCCAGGACTGATTCCAAACTCCAGCGTCTCTTCACTCCCGGGTTTCCCTGTGTCGAGGAGCTCCTCTGGTTTCCCCCTTCAGGCTAAAACATGCACAACAGCCTCCAGTCTGGTCCACTGTTGGTCACGTGCATGAGGACAAACGTTGGAACAGACTGACTTCGACCCTCCCGCCGACGGTCTCACTGCAGTTGTTTGACTTTTACGACGGGTTTAAAAAAAAAAAAATAGTATCAGACGAAACTTTATTTAAAGCTGGAGTCGTGGGTGCAGGTCGCCCCCTGGAGGTGTGGAGGAGATAAACCTGCTGTCAGTCACCGCTGTGGCCCTGAAACTATATCAAACTGAATTAATTTTTATTAAAAGAAAGCACATTTCTCTCTAAATACATCCTCATTTTTATCAGAAACACACAAGAACCAGCCATTTTTCACCAGAACCAACACCAGCTTCATCTTCACCGACTCGAAGCTCGTTACCGCCAAATCAGGCAAACGCTGAGGTCTGTTAGCACAAGTAACAAGCGAGACGACAGACATCAACGCTGTTCAACAAAATAGCATATATATTTGTGAATAAAGCTCCAAATGCAAAGTAAACGATCCATTTTATTCCACCACTTGTTTTCCGTTTTGCGGCCTGACATTTTTATAGATACAGGCAGCTAGGCGTGGCCTAGAAGGCAGATCTGTTATGGAAATCCATCTTTTCAGACGTTTTCTGGTGGACTGTGAGCATATTTAGCAAATCCAGTCAACATTGGGTCGATAATGATGTTTTATTTTCACACAGCTAGCCGTTAGCATGTAGAATAACGCTAACGTTCTCCGTTATATGTACACATTTGGGCTGTTGAATCCCTTTGCTCATCTCCGTGTCTCTGTCGGATCTTTATTTGGTGGAAAATACATCCATAATTCAATATTTATTTCAGTTGTCGCGGGCCAGTCGGTGAAGAACTGTAAACTCAGAGATGATCAGACTGCTCCGAGTTCAGATACAGATAAAGACAGGACAGCAACGGCGCTCCCCAGTGGGGAAGTGCAGCTATAAAACTTTAACAAAAGCACTGCACCAGTGAACGTAACTTTTGGTCACAGCCTTCAACATAACATTATTGAGCATGTTTTGCAATTGTATCTGGTGTGAAGAAAATAACGTTAGCATCTTATTAGCTAACTGATGTAGCATTAGCCGTTTTGTTTACATACAGCTTCAAGGTCAGATCTAGTCATTTTCAAGTGGTAAAAATCACAGTGACCAGTTGCCAAAAACCTTTTAAAGTTTCAAATGGTAAATTTGGGGACCGATGCCTGAAAAGTTGGGAACTCCTTGCTTTAGCAATGGCTATTTTGAGTCCACTCTGCTCTGTATAAACACAACAGTTACAAAACCACCTTATTTGCAAAAGCACAAGCTTGTTTTCTTTAGATATTGTACGGAATGAAACGTTTTCAAGAAAATGTATCTTTCTCATTGAAGCACAGTGTTGCGTTATTTCATCACCAATTTTTGAACTATACAGGTAAAATTCACTGTAAATTAGACAAAAGTCAGATTTACATAGCGCTCCTTTTGAACAGAAAGTCTCTGTATTTTGAAACAATGCGTGAACTCCCAGCGTTTTGCCTTTAGTGGCAGTAATAAGGTTCTGTCGCTCATAAACACCTCCATATCTCGTTGAAAGCACATATCAAAGGCTCCTGAAGCTCTTCCCCCATTTTCCCCACATCCACCACCTCTCCATGTTCCAGCCTCTGTTGGCCCTCGCAGGCCGCCGTAGCACAACCATAATATAATAATATAATAATAAGATGATATCCCGGTGCTGGAAACACTAAACAATGCCTTACTCTTGAACATGTGCTTTATGTCTCTGAACAGGGCTCCACTTTTACGTGTCGATACAGATGTATGATGATTATAGCCGTGTATATGATATGATGTGACCATGTTCATAAAGTTTCTACTGAAAAGCTGTGTTCGATGCATGGATTTAAAGGACGGGTCGTTGGTTTCATCAGGTTTTGAATTTGGAATGGTGACGACTGTCTGGAAAGCCCTTCGTGTTGTATCCCGTGTTCGTCTCTGTGGAAATGTTGCAGGACTTCGGGTTTGAGAAAAGCCCGTCAGCCGACTGGCCCCGCTCATAACCAGAGGTGGTCAGGGACTAAGTACATTTACTGCAGTGCTGCACTTACGTCGAGTAGTATTTGTGTCGAGAAGTACTTACTTTGACTCCGCTCAGTGTTCATGTAATCGGCTAAAATATTTCATCATCATTTTAGTCAAAGTAATAGTTTTGCCGACTAACATGAGACTAAAACTAAATGACATTATCGTCAAAAGACTAAAACTAAATACAAATATGTTGTAACACTTTCTGCTCCACTGCATTTCTAAAAAACCTAATTATGCGCACTCCACAACAGTAGGTGGCGCTGTGCACATGTTCTGTCAACAAGGAAGAAGGTTTGTCCCCGTCGTGTTGCCGTACAAAGGGGAGTTCAGGCCACATTTTCTTGTTTTTGAAGCTGCAAAGTTAGTTTTCCTCGTTTCATGGCTTATTTGTTCATGTTTAAACATTTTGTCAGCATAAAAAGGCACAACATTTAGCATTGAAAACATTCATTGATTATTCGGGCGGCTAATTGGGCATTTCGGAAGTATTTCAAGCCTGCCATATTCAGACTGATGGAAGGCCAGATCTCCCATATTTTCACGACTTTCCTTGAAACCCTGATGAAACGAAGCGCTCGTCCCGATGGAAACGGTGGCGTTGTCTGGTTTCGGTGCTCTCTGTAAATGTCGAAGGGCCGTTTTTAGTCGTTTTTTTCTTTTTCTTTTTTACCTCATTTGGTCGTGAAAAGCTCTGTCTGTGCTGCTTTGTGTGTAACATGAGAAAGTTTACGAAGATTTGGATTTTAAAAAAGCGATCGTCGACCGGTTTCAAAGCCTTTCCTGGTTCGTGAACTGTAGAGTGTTCGCCACAGCGCCCCCCAGTGTGCACTGATTGTATTGATAAATCCACAGTGTTTAATTGTAATTTTTAAAAGCCAAATCGAGCCATGCAGTATTTGATTTGTTTCCATTACATAAAACAATCTGACAAGTTCATATTTAAGCTAATGCTCCCATGAAGGCCAAATCCACTTAGTTGTTGATGCACAAAGATCTGTGGCGTCTGCGGATGAACACTGGAGGGCGCTGTTTTGGCCCTTATTTAAAAGTCTCCTGTTCAACTATGGCTTACACACAATATTAGTCATGTTTTTGTGACTAAAACTAGATGAAAAGTAGTTAATGAGACTGAAACTGTGACTAAAATCTACAGATACTTTTCATCGAGCTTCTTATCTTATCACTACTACTTTTACTATCACCACCAAATAATATTCCACTATTGTTGTACTGTTTTTTCCTCCTCGTAACTACTAATTATGACAAACAGACTGACAGTGATTAAAACCTTTAAAAACAATTTCCTTTCAAAAGTACACTTGTTTTACTTCGTGGCCAAAGAGTGGAGCGTTAAGAACAAAATTGGGGGTAAAAAAAAACTACAAACTTAACCACAAGGGGAATTACGTCGTCACAGTGGCTCAATAATAGCAGTCTTACAAACAATTAACGCCACTATAAATAAGGATTCAAATGAATGAATAGATCAATAAGTAGAAAATAGGCAGCACTGGTACTTGATATTCATATACGAAATCTGGGAATATGTTGCAAGTCAAGATGAAATCCATAATACTAATCCTCTGTTTTCCTCAGAACCGGAGGCTTTTAAAAGGGCTGTGTCCGTGTTGGAGTGGAGCCCTATGCAAACGTCTGTGTGCACAGAAACAGTGACCTTTTAGGACCTGTCTGTAACTGTAACTCATGAATGTGTGTCCCTTTACTGTACATGTCGATTTGTAACATACTTTGGTGTAAATATGTTTCGGGGATTTTTGTTTTTTTTGTAGCGACGTTTGTTACTTGAACCGCTCCAACCGCTGTACTAGTCTTAACTTATTTTGGTTTAATAAATGATCGATATTTATAATCCTAACGGGTATCTGTGTCTCATTTGACAGTGGAGTTTCTGTCCATCCATCCATTTTCTCCCACTTGTCCGTTGCCGGGTCGTGGGGGCAGCTGTTGGAGCTGCACCAGCCCCTATAGCTCCCCTTGCAGGTGGTGGCCTCATGGTTCCAAACGGGCCTGTTGGTCTCTCACAGGGGCTTCACCCATTCACTCTCATTCATACACCAGTGTAAGCAGACCCTGGAGGCAAGGAGGGTGAAGTGTCTTGCCCAATGACACAACGACAATGTGCACCTTCAGGAAGCGAGATTCGAACCCCCGACCTTCCGATCGTCGGAGGTTCGGTGGAGTTTCTGTAATCTTGTATATTCAGTCTGTCTTGCTCACACATGTTTTTAAAACTAAGTGTAAGATTTTAGGTTCAAACCCAGAGAGAGAAAGCTTAAAGTTAAAACTCTCCCTCAATGGCCAATCATTAGAACAAGTGACAGAGATAAAACGGATCAAACTAAGTCATGGCCACGACACATATGGATATAGTACAGTATCGGGCTGTTACACTGGCCCTGGGCTGTCCTTTTCAAACAAATGTTAATTCAATGCATCAAAAACTGTCGTCAAGGACAGATGGGCCTGTCGCTCTTTGCACAGTTCAATTTGTTGTCCACAAGCATACAACCTATTGAAAACATCACAAATAAATGGTTATATGGCACAGTTTGTGTGGCAAGTGCCCACAGGGTGACCAATGGTAGAAATATACAGTGTTTATCCACAATACATGTACATGTAGAAACATATGTACATCATACACATCTATTATGTTTTATAAACGCAACAAAAACAAAAGACGAGAATGCGGCGACAACACAAGTAAAATATCAGTTTTGTACGTCTTAGCTTTCAAATGAGGCATTACACTGGCCTATAAGCTTTGAGCTCCAGTCAAAACGTTTTTAGATTTGGGTAAAGGGTCTTTCCGTGTGGTTTCACCCACAGCCTCTCAGGTGACCCTCTCAGATTTGGATGAATTTTTTTAGACAATTTACAAAACAGGGAGTTGTAACCGCCTTTTCTGCTCGCGGGTGCTTTTTGCTAGATTGAACAGTTTGGGATTCATAGGCTTCTAAAAATGGCAATGAATTTTGAATTTCAGATTTCTTCCCCCCAAAATGTCAGGGGCTCTAGAAAAGAAGTGTATTGAGTGATCATCTTCATATTCTAGGTGTTAGTTTATTAGGATATAAACTTGCTGCGGTAGAAGCAGGATGTCGATCAGATAAAGGGTCTTTGAGTTATAGCTTCACAAAGATGGGTCCTAAAAGTTCAAAACTGGCCCTCTAGTCTATGCAGGATTTGACCACGTAGTCAAACTACTGAGGAACACAACATTTGTTTCACAGATAGAAGCCATATCAGAAAAGTGTTATCAACCTCAAATGGCTTCATGGTTAAAACATATTTGGACTGCTACTTGTTTTTTGCAACAACAAAAAAAAAACAAATGCATTTCTAACCATCTATTCATTGTTAAAATAAAAAAAAGATTTAGAATGACAGAAATGCATATTTATGTACACAGACCAATATGAACAGAACGTTTTAGTTATGTAGATACATTTGTTTACCTCAAAAACGCTGCAGATTTGTCTTTCAGTTTGAATTCTCTCTTGCTTCATTATACTATCTAAAAGAAATATTCAATGCAAACATATTTCTTGAGATTACACATTTTTGAACATTACTGTTATTTTGTTTAACTCCTCCTTCTGCAGCCTGTACTGTCTGTCAGTATGGTGGGTCATCATAGTTACGTCCACAGCACAAAGAACGTGGTGAAATGGCCAACACTGGTCTTTTTTTTTTCTCTTTCTTGTTTCATGAAGTTTACAAATACATCCTTTTCTTCATCATTTCTTTGCATTACGTTGCTAATCATCATCATCATCAAACCTTTATTTCAGACACGAGGTCCAGGTAAACAAACAAAAACAACAACACACAACAGTATAGAGCAGACAACTGTAGCAGTGTCGCCACAGTTCAGACTGGCAGATGTTGGTCAAGCTCATAATTGTATTGTCACAGTTGTTGGGCCGACAAGTAAATGGTCTCAACTTATATAGCACTTTTCTACCTTCATCAGGCACTCAAAGCGTTTTACAGCAAGGAACCTCACACCCATTCATACACCAGTGTACGCAGACACTGGAGGCAAGGAGTGAAGCGTCTTGCTCAAGGACCCCCGACCTTCCGATCATGAGACGACCCGCTCTACCATCTGCGCCACCGTCGCCCTCTGTAAAGCTGTACATTAAATTTCTCCAAACCACATGAAAAGTGTAAAGGTGCGTACAGACATCGCCGCTTCACACTCGCGAGAACACGCGTGTTTGCCGGCGCGTGAAGTTTTGCAAGCGTCATGATTAGGAGGCGTGTCCTACAACTCAGGCCGGATTAAACTATAAATTATAATAGATCCATGGATTAAACCGCGAGGATCAACTTGTCCTCCATGCTGCAGGTAACAGGTGACGCTCGTGCTCACTATCTGAGCCCAGTCCCTGATTGGTTAACAAGGCGTAAATGAACGCACGTGTAGACTGGATTACTTGAGTGCATGAAGCAGTGGGCGTATGGGGTGAGATTTGTGTGTCATATTGATTCATTGATGCAAAAATATAAATTAATTCAAAATCCCTGATTTATCCACAATGTCTAATTTGCGTCTTAGATTTATTCACGTAAAATATGATTTGCACGTATATATTTGTGATTAAAACGTATGTTTTGGTTTGTGAATCTGTGCCTTTGCATGTGCCAATTTGAATCTGCATTTGTGGTCTCATGATCGGAAGGTCTGGGGTTCGAATCCCGCCTCCTGAAGGTGCACATTGTCGTTGTGTCCTTGGGCAAGACAGTTCACCCTCCTTGCCTCCAGTGGTGTATGAATGAGAGAGTGAATGGGCCCCCTATGAGAGACCAACAGGCCCGTTTGGAACCATGAGGCCGTCCTTCCGTGGACCCACCACCTGCTGGAGGAGCCATGGGGGACTGGTGCTATGTGACTTGGGCAGCTCCAACAGCTGCCCCCACGACCCGGCAACGGACAAGTGGGAGAAGATGGATGGATGGATGGATGGATGGATGGATTTGTGAATCACCTACAGGGTGAAATCTTCTTCTTTGTGAATGTGGATATTTTTGAGACAAATTTCACACGTTTTCATGAAAAATACATGCACAGTTTTCAATCCTCGCAAAATCCGGATTTATTCAAAAAGTTAGTTTTGCATGCAATTTTTTGAACATGCATTAGAAAATAAAATCTAATTGTAGTTGCAAATCTCTGGTTTTGCATTTGAGGGTTTGAGTCTGCATTTGTGAGTCACTCACCGCGTGGTATAAGCCTTTCATTCACCGAGGATCTTTTTGACACAATCATCCCGCCGCGTGGTTTTCCCAGATTTATTCTCGCAACAGCGCAGTTCCTTTCGTGACCGCTTGGGGGCAGTGTGATGACGGGCCTGCAACTGGGGGGAGTGTTGTTTTCATGTGAGCCTTTTTCGCTGTTAACTTTTAACTTCAAATAGCGATAAATAATTGTGGCATTCTTTCTGTTGGCAAATATCAATAAATAATAAACTATATTAAATGTACACTTAAAACAATTGCTTTGTATATAGGGTACATGTATCGTGGGCTCCCTCGAAAAAGGGGCGGGGCCAACTTTTCTTTTTTAATGTAAATTTTAGGTGGTGATGCCCCCCCCCCTAAAAGCTGGTGATAGCCGGAAGTGATACTCATGGGTGGGGCCAAAACCTTAGCAGAAAAGACAGAGGCAAAATACAGAAGAACAAAATCACAGATCTCACTGACATTGTAATTTTTGTTGAACATCAACTGAAAATCATCTCTGATCCATATTTAGTGACATTCAAACCACAGTTTAAAATGGAAACTGTTAAACAAAAACCAATACGTGAACTGAACTTTGCCGCTAATATCAGATCCTTAAAAGTTAATCATTCTAACTGCCCTCGTTTGTTCAAATTGAGTCAAATGTTTGCTAATCAGATTGAATGTTCCAAAGTTGCACTATAGCCACAAAACGTTGTAAACGGTCAAAATGAGGAACGTTTGCTGTTAAAACGTCATTAGGAGCGATTGTGAATGGTAAACTCCGGTCAAAATGTGTTTGAAAAGGGAACAGTGGAGAAAGCCATGACGCTCACGAGAAGGAAAACTAAAAGATGCTTCTCTGTAGGAAAAGGTGAAGCTAAAAGAAACGAAAAGGAAATGCACCAGAAAAAGACTGTGACCAACGTGAAAAGATGCAAAACATGGTTCGATAATCTGCTCTATGTCACTACGTGGTTTGTCCACACTCATACTTGCGGCTAACACTTCTGTTCTACACTCAACAAAAATATAAACGCAACACCTTTGTTTCTGCTCCATTTTTCATGAGGTGGACTTAAAGATCTAAAGTTCATTCCAGATACACAATATTACCATTTCTCTCAAACATTGTTCACAAATCAGTCCAAATGTGTGATAGTGAGCACTTCTGCTTTGCTGAGATAATCCATCCCACCTCACAGGTGTGCCACATCCAGATGCTGATCTGACATCATGATTAGTGCACAGGTGTACCTTATACTGCCCACAACAAAAGGCAACCCTGAAATGTGCAGTTTTTTGCTTTATTGGGGGTCTGGGGACTCAGAACCAGTCAGTATCTGGTGTGACCACCATTTGCCTCATGCAGTGCAACACATCTTCTTCACATAGAGTTTATCAGATTGTCAATTGTGGCCTGTGGAATGTTGGTCCACTCCTATTCAATGGCTGTGCCAAGTTGCTGGATATTAGTGGGAACTGGTACACGCTTTCGTATTCGCCGGTCAAGCAGCAGCAGAATACGACGGCGTGTACCAGTTCCCACTAATATCCAGCAACTTCGCACAGCCATTGAAGAGGAGTGGACCAACATTCCACAGGCCACAACTGACAATCTGATAAACTCTATGTGAAGAAGATGTGTTGCACTGCATGAGGCAAATGGTGGTCACACCAGATACTGACTGGTTCTGAGTCCCCAGACCCCCAATAAAGCAAAAAACTTCACATTTCAGGGTGGCCTTTTATTGTGGGCAGTATAAGGTACACCTGTGCACTAATCATGATGTCAGATCAGCATCTTGATGTGGCACACCTGTGAGGTGGGATGGATTATCTCAGCAAAGCAGAAGTGCTCACTATCACACATTTGGACTGATTTGTGAACAATGTTTGAGAGAAATGGTAATATTGTGTATCTGGAATGAACTTTAGATCTTTAAGTTGATCTCATGAAAAATGGAGCAGAAACAAAAGTGTTGCGTTTATATTTTTGTTGAGTGTATGTTGTTCTATATCGAATTGTTGAAATGTAACCTTCTGCATGCCCTTATAGTCTTATAGCTTAAAGTTTTTATAGTTTATTATTTATCTAAGTCATGTGTTTTATGTTTCAAGTTGCACGATCGACCGAAAAAAATTCCTAGTTGTGAACCTGCTCATAACCATGGCCATACAAACGACACATGTGAAAACTGGAAAGGAACGAGAAACTATGAAAATGAACCAAATCACGTCACTCAACAGATAAAATCAGGCCAAAGTCTCGCACACTCAACCAAAAGTGTCCAAACAAATATCTTTGTGATGTCATAGACCATGATACATGTACCCTATATACTGCTCACAGGTGTGCCGTATGTAATGGGGTACAATAGGCATTAAACCCTTTTCACTATATTTGTGGACGAGTATGTTTGCCTGCACATACATCATGCGGCACGGCAGGATCGTCGTATGTCTGATCATCAGTGATAAAATGTCCCAAATATTTAGATTTTCTACACAAGGTCAGATTATTCCCACGCAAATTAATTGGAGGAACATTCAAAACCCAATTGTCCTGCAAATCATTCAGACACTCTTGTTTGCATTATATTTGATGTCATAATCCACACCATATTTGGAACACACGTTTAAAAGTTCCTGCACACCAGCACTGCTCGGACTAAATACAACAACATCATCGGCATACGTGAGATGGTTTACAAGGGTAGACCTACTCATACAGCCGGTCCTGCACACATGTAACAGCTGTGACAGTTCATCCATATACAAACGAAACCATGGGTAACACCAAACGGAGCCGACACACTACCGCCCCACCTCACCTGCATCACCTGGTGGGCGTAGGCTAAGATTCTCAATATATACTTAGGCACTCCTTGCTGATGCATCTTGATAAACAACTTTAGATGGTTGACACGGTCAAATGCTTTGGATGCATCAATAAAGCATATGAGCACAGATGAGTTTTTACTCTTGTACTTTCTGATGATGTCCCAGTGAGCATCATAAACACAGGCAACATGTTTCCCAGGCCGGTACTGCTCATGGTCCGCTCCAGGTTCTGCTTGAGGAAGTGTACACACACTAGTACGCCGCAAGTCAAATGAAGAGGACTTCTGTTGGATATTGTCCTTGGTGAGATAGAAGAAATGTAGTCCTTCGATTATTTGCACTTGTCCATTTGTACATGAGCACACTAGTAAATTACATAAAGCAGAGCCTCAGATTAAAAAGAAATTTGACTTTAGCGATGGCGCTGTTTGCCAATATAAAATCTGTGCCAGATTGTGCAGCCATAAGCAGGACTATGAACTTGCCTCAGAATGGCACTTCCTAGTCACTAGACCCTGTGATGGGATTGGTGGAACTGTGAAACGTCTTGTAGTCAGAGCACGTCTGCTGGCAAATACTGAGGATCAGATTCTCACTGCAGAGGACATGTACAAACGAAAACCCACCTTACTGGCAGACAATACAGGCTGAAAAAATAACAGAAATGTTCAAATATGTTTGCATTGAATATTCCTTTTAGATAGTATAATGAAGCAAGAGAAAATTCAAACTGAAAGACGAATCTGTTTTCGAGGTAAACAACTGAATCTACATACATGTAAAACCAAAATGTTAAGTTCATATTGGTCTGTGTACATAAATATGCATTTAATTTGTCATTGTAAACCTTGTCTTTTTTATTTTAACAATGAATAGATGGTTAGAAATGCACTTGCATTCAACATATTTTTTAACCATGAAACCATTTGAGATAGATAAAAATGTTCTGGCTACAAACTGACTGATATGGCTTCTATCTGTGAACAAAATGTGAAGTGCCTCAGTAGTTTGACTACGTGGTTAATTGCTGCATAGACTAGAGGGCAATTTTTGAGCTTGTCTGAGTACTCAGACCCTATACGCAAATTAGGCAAGGTGCGTAGGGCCCCCGCAGCCGCAAGGGCCTCCGCATCTCAGTCAAACTACGGTGTTTCACTGATTAATCAATGCGTTGTTACGGGGACAGGCTCTCTGACAGCGTTCCCCCACTCTCCTCCTACTTTTTACACCCGTAACACCAAAACGCAGCAGTCGCTGAAGTGGATGAGCAGGAGAGACGACCGCCTTCTCACTGTCACTTCCAAGGCGTGAGCGCTTCCCCCCTTCACGTCCCCGCTTGTCTCCCGGTGCTCGCCTCCCCTCCTGTGCGCCTGCATGTCTCTTGTGTCTCCGCTTGTCTGTCTGTCTCCCGGTGCTCGCCTCCCCTCCTGTGCGCCTGCATGTCTCTTGTGTCTCCGCTTGTCTGTCTGTCTCCCGGTGCTCGCCTCCCCTCCTGTGCGCCTGCATGTCTCTTGTGTCTCCGCTTGTCTGTCTGTCTGTCTCCCGGTGTCCGCCACCCCTCCTGTGCACCTGCATGTCTCTTGTGTCTCCGCTTGTCTGCCTGTCTCCCGGTGTCCGCCTCCCCTCCTGTGCGCCTGCATGTCTCTTGTGTCTCCGCTTGTCTGTCTCCTGGTGCTCGCCTCCCCTCCTGTGCGCCTGCATGTCTCTTGTGTCTCCGCTTGTCTGCCTGTCTCCCGGTGTCCGCCTCCCCTCCTGTGCGCCTGCATGTCTCTTGTGTCTCCGCTTGTCTGTCTCCTGGTGCTCGCCTTCCCTCCTGTGCGCCTGCATGTCTCTTGTGTCTCCGCTTGTCTGTCTGTCTCCCGGTGTCCGCCTCCCCTCCTGTGTGCCTGCATGTGGCTATGGATGTCACGTGCTCTCCAGCTCCAGACCTACTGGGCCGACCTACCAAGCTCTCTCCAAGAAACAGCTGACGCTCAACAGTTGGACCAAACTTGTCAGGAGCTCGGACCCTCCACTGACCAACCCAGTCCCGGCCATATTAATTGTCAACTCCAGCAGGGTGTGCGGTACAGGGGGGTACTGTCCAAACACGGGGGCTACAGCATACCAGCTAGTAGTGCCTGCAGTGCTGGTGCCACAGTTCCTGGCATATTACCATGATAGTCCCTTTGGAGGACATCTCGGGATGATGAAGACGCTGTTGATTGTTGTTGTTAATGTTTTTTGCAGCCCTATGAGGCAACTCCTGTTGTGATATTGGGCTATACAAAACCATTGATTGATTGATTGATTGTGGAAGGTTCTTCAAGTGGCCTGTTGGCCAACGGTCTGAAGAGACGACTGGAATCACGTCCACATGTGCAGGACATGTCAGCAGTACAAAAGTCCCAATGAAAAACCAGCTGGACTCCAATCATCAGAGGGGAAAGTTCCAGGAGAGATGATCAGGGTGGACTTCATGGAGCTGTTTCCCCTCAGCAAAGATCGGAACTCTATACTGATGGTGGTGGTGGACTACTACAGCAGATGGGTTGAAGCGTTCGCAATGAAAGACGCAAAGACACCAAAGGTCTGCAAGATCTTCAAAAACGAGATCTTTACGCGCTGGGGAATTCCAAAGTTCATGGTGTTTGATTTTGGACCCCAGTTTACGAGTCATCTGATGGCCCAAATATGTGAAACATGGGGTGTGACACAAACACTAAAAACAGCATACCACCCCCAGACCAACATGTAATGAATGAAAGAGTCACTGATGGCCTCAATCTTCGCATCCATCTTTGCATCAAATTATGCCAAAAACAATGTCACAGGTTCGAGTCCGATTGGAGGATGTTATGGGTGTGGTGTAGCCAGTAAAACAAATGCAGTTTAAAAGGATAAAATACAATTTAATATAAAAAGTTAAAAGGGGACAAACTACCATAAAAACAACCGGTTGCAACATTAAAAAAGCCTGTATAAAAGTGGGGATAAAACAAATTAAGAGAGGGCTAAAACCTGGGGGTTTAAAAGGGACTAAAAATGAGCGGGCGTGCGTGCTCCAAGGTGCTTCTGGTTTCCGTAATGTAAGAAGGTGCGTAGTTATGTCCCGTCCATCGCCGGTGCCCTCCTCCACCAGCCAGTCCTTGGCTCCTTCCTCTCCGCCGCGCCTCCCGACCACAGCGGCTCCAGGAGCTGCGTCAAAGGTCCAGGGGTCCGCCTCGGGGCACGTGAGCTGGGGGAGCCTGTCGCCGCGGCTCGACCCCGCCGCGCCTGTCCGGGGGACTTCCCTCTCCCGAGCGCTCCCTCGCCGCCTTCATGGCCTCTCCTGCGCGCCCACGGCCCTTCCGTCCATGGCGGCCGTGTGTCCCCGTTCCGTCCCCGTTTCCTGTCGAAGGGGCAGGCCAGGCCAGGCCAGGCCAGGGCGTGCGTGCCTGCCTGCCTGCCTGCCTGCCTGCCTCCGTGCGTCCTTGTCTGTCACCTTTTTTCCCTCCTTCTGTCTCCAACCGCTTCTGCTTTAATGTCCTTTCTCCCAGGTGTGCCCACTTGAGGCAATCAAGAAGGGGCGGGGCAACGAGCTTAGAATAAAACATGCATAAAATCAAACATAAAACCATGCAGATAAAAAAACACTAAAACCAACTTAAAACCAGTCCACTCGTGCCCGTGTCAACAACTTCAGCTCCTCCTCCTCAATGCGTCGACAGAGTCCTCCATCTGCGCACCGATCGACCGCAGCCCCTTCGCCATGACGCCCTCCTGGCTAGCTTTAAGCAAGAATGATCATTTGCCAACAATGACCGGTTAAAGGCCGCGGAGAACTGAGCAGCAGTGGACGAGTTGATTACACGAGAGCGGCGCGCATTAACGCACGGTTCAACGTTACGCACAAGAGGCACATCAAAGAGAATCGGCATATGGTCTGAAAACACCACATCACAAACTTCCAAATTACACACTGAAAGACCATATGTTAAAACAAGGTCCAATGTATGTCCATGTTCCTGTGTGGGTCCAGAAACAGACTGCACAAAGTTATAAGATTCAACAAGATCCAAAAAGTCCTTGACCATAGGTTTCTCGGTGCAGCATACATGGATATTAAAGTCACCTACAATAAGTATGCTGTCAAATTTCAGCAATATGTCAGCTAAGAATCTGGAGAAGTCACTTAAGAAGTCTTTGTTGTATTTAGGTGGCCTATATACAACAGCACACAACACGGGGGGATCAGAAGCCAAAACAAACACGTTTATCTCAAAGCTCGATGCAGAAACATTCAAAGCAAACTGTGTACATTTAAAGTTTTTCTTGTAAACAGTCGCTACTCCACCTCCACGCCCCGTTGTTCTTGATGTGGAAAGATAGGTAAAATCAACAGGCAAGAGTTCAGCAAAAGCACTAGACTCACCAACGTTGATCCACGTCTCCGTTATGCACAAGAAATCCAACCCGTGAGACATAATGAAGTCCTTTAGAATGAAGGTTTTGTTCACCAGCGATCTGGCGTTTACCAGCGCCATCCTGGCTGGAGCCACGGTACTGCTAGCCTTCCCGGTAGCCTCGCAGAACGTCCGATCAAGCGAACGCAAGTTGTGAACATTTACTCCGCGTAACTGGCCACGGGACAAGGGAGGATGACAGGTCAGTGTCCTGTCATCATCCAAACCGACCACAGGAACAAGATATCTGGTCAGACCATAACGCCTCGAGCCGAAACTGCTGCGCTCCCGGGCAGCAAGCAACAAACCGGCCTTTAGCTTCACCAGCCTTCCACTGCGTTTCCCCCGGCGTCTACGACGCGCTCTGTGCGAGGGTGGAGCCGGACAGCGGAGGTGAGCCGGTATCCCGGACAGGAATGGTGGGCAAGAACTACCATGCTCCCCCCACTCGATATTCACCAAGTCCAGGCTAAAAAGTCAAAGATCCAGTAGTGTTTGGCGATCATAGACCAGCAGAGAATTGACTTTTACTGCAGCAAATGTCAGGATTGCCACAAACAAAAACAGAGTGCGAAGTGACAGACGGCGAGCCAAACACACTGGCGCCATCTTGAAAAACCACAAGATGGCGTGTGTAGCATGTGTAGCCCTTTGGCTAGTCTTGGTCGCAGCAGAAGTTCCCTGAATGGTTTTCTGCGTATATTTACCAGTTGGGCTCGCTCCATTGTTATCTTGTTCCCTGAAGTACCTCTGCTGTTTTGCTGTCACTCTTTTATGCTGTTTCATTGATGGATATTATGTTATATTCTCAAACCCAGACCGGAGTCTCTTCACGCTCCGCCTGCCTTCTCTCCAACCCGATACCTCTCCACTCCGTGGGCAGCACGTGAATGTCACTGCTTTCCGGCTCATCGCTGAGCTATATTCGGGCCACCATCAGACTCGAGTTGGGCTCTGGTAGCAAATCTAAACTCTTGCAGTGTTAGTGGCTGTAGCTTGTTTACTTACCACCAATGCCATAGTCTGACTCTACAGGCAAGTAAAGCCCCAGTTCTATCACTTCTTGGACTTCCTCATACTCCCTTTCTCCTCCATGATCTTCCTCTCTTTTTAATTATTTTCAGCGCACCTGATTTGTATCAACTAGCCATGTTTTTTCGTCAATAGTTCTAGTATCAACAACAGTAAGCTAAATTGACATAATGCAAATTTCCCGCTGCGGACCCACATACAGTGCATCAGTGGGCGCTGGGCCAAACCATTCTTCTGGAGCTGGGGAAGGTGCGCAAAAAGGGAAAACATTTATATTCACAAAATAAATCATTTTGAGTTGTTGAGAAGATTCTAAGTAGGAAATTACAGTAATATTCACAATTAGTTTATTCAAATAAAAGAAAAAATAGAGGAAATAGAGGAAAATAGTACCCTTGTGTGCTCCATTCTGGGGAGTTACACTCGTCCTTTGGCATAGAGACCTAGCCGATGTGTTTTTTGGTCATTTACCGCCGACTGGAGACACGCTTTCTCTCTTTCGTGCATCGTTCGTAGATTGTTATTGAGGGACTTCCGCGTCCCGTGAGTGACGTCGCTCGCTAACACGTCACGACGAATAAACCAATCTGATTGCACGTGAACGGATTGATTTTGCGGAACCCGCGAACGAGGACTGGGTGACCAGACTGATCCCCCGCTGTATACAAAAATACAGAGGGGAATCATTCTGGTCCCACCAGGCTAATAGAGACCTGCACAGGAATGGCTTTTCAATTCTGGCTTTTTGTTTAACTGGGACTAATATCAACTGTCTTTGTGTTATAAACAACACTCAAAATGGTCAAAGACAAACTGTTATTGGTTTGTGAGTTTCAGAAACAACTGTTCAAGATTTAAACAGTTCAAATTGAGATGAGGTTCTCGACAAGGGGACCCTCTCTCTCCACATTTATTTGTCCTTTCTATATAATTCTTGAAGGCCTCAATTTGTGGCATTGTGACTCAAAATTAACTGGAACTTAAAGTTCAGCTATTTGTTACTCCTGTTTAAACTAAATAGTTATATTCCTACCAGGTTTGGAGCTTCTTACTGCCTTTAATTACTTTTTATTGTTTACAAAAGATTCAAACATATTTTTTACAACTTATTTATATATTAAAACATCCAATAAAATAACCCCTTCTGTGGTTCTCTTGCACCAATTATTTTGTTCACTCTTGTGCTGCTTTATTTTCATTATTGCTAGAATCTAATAATCATCATCATTTTGTTCACTTTCAATTCATGCACATAAAAACAGCTTTATTTGTGGTTTTGAATGATCTACTCTCAGCGTCGGTGAGTTACGGTGAGGCGCATTCCGTCCTCCTCCTCTGTGGTTGTGGACCTCAGGGCTTGCCGTAGTTTCTCCCAGAACAGCTGTGGGTGTTGAGCGGCACGGGGCCAGCTCAGGTACGAGCGTCTCTTCAGCAGCCTCTTCATGCGGTAATATGGAGACAAGTGAGACGAGGGGATGTCCTCCAGAAAGACCAGGATCAGCACGTCCTCACGCTCATCGAACAGACGGAAGCTACGACACACACATTTCAGTCAGAACAGAAGCTACGACACACACATTTCAGTCAGAACAGAAGCTACGACACACACATCACAGTCAGAACAGAAGCTACGACACACACATCACAGTCAGAACAGAAGCTACGACACACACATTTCAGTCAGAACAGAAGCTACGACACACACATCACAGTCACAACAGAAGCTACGACACACACATCACAGTCAGAACAGAAGCTACGACACACACATTTCAGTCAGAACAGAAGCTACGACACACACATTTCAGTCAGAACAGAAGCTACGACACACACATCACAGTCAGAACAGAAGCTACGACACACACATCACAGTCAGAACAGAAGCTACGACACACACATTTCAGTCAGAACAGAAGCTACGACACACACATCACAGTCACAACAGAAGCTACGACACACACATCACAGTCAGAACAGAAGCTACGACACACACATTTCAGTCAGAACAGAAGCTACGACACACACATTTCAGTCAGAACAGAAGCTACAACACACACATCTCAGTCAGAACACAAACTACGACACACACATCTCAGTCACAACAGAAGCTACGACACACACATCTCAGTCAGAACACAAACTACGACACACACATTTCAGTCAGAACAGAAGCTACGACACACACATTTCAGTCAGAACACAAACTACGACACACACATCTCAGTCAGAACAGAAGCTACGACACACACATTTCAGTCAGAACACAAACTACGACACACACATTTCAGTCAGAACAGAAGCTACGACACACACATCTCAGTCAGAGCAGAAGCTACGACACACACATTTCAGTGAGAACAGAAGCTACGACACACACATTTCAGTCAGAACACAAACTACGACACACACATCTCAGTCAGAACAGAAGCTACGACACACACATTTCAGTCAGAACAGAAGCTACGACACACACATTTCAGTCAAAGCAGAAGCTACGACACACACATTTCAGTCACAACAGAAGCTACGACACACACATTTCAGTCAAAGCAGAAGCTACGACACACACATTTCAGTCAGAACAGAAGCTACGACACACACATCTCAGTCAGAGCAGAAGCTACGACACACACATTTCAGTCAGAACAGAAGCTACGACACACACATTTCAGTCAGAACAGAAGCTACGACACACACATTTCAGTCAGAACACAAACTACGACACACACATTTCAGTCAGAACACAAACTACGACACACACATCTCAGTCAGAACAGAAGCTACGACACACACATCTCAGTCAGAACAGAAGCTACGACACACACATTTCAGTCAGAACACAAACTACGACACACACATCTCAGTCAGAACAGAAGCTACGACACACACATCTCAGTCAGAACAGAAGCTACGACACACACATCTCAGTCAGAACAGAAGCTACGACACACACATTTCAGTCAGAACACAAACTACGACACACACATCTCAGTCACAACAGAAGCTACGACACACACATTTCAGTCAGAACACAAACTACGACACACACATTTCAGTCAGAACAGAAGCTACAACACACACATTTCAGTCAGAACACAAACTACGACACACACATTTCAGTCAGAACAGAAGCTACGACACACACATTTCAGTCAGAACACAAACTACGACACACACATCTCAGTCAGAACAGAAGCTACGACACACACATTTCAGTGAGAACAGAAGCTACGACACACACATCTCAGTCAGAACAGAAGCTACGACACACACATTTCAGTCAGAACACAAACTACGACACACACATCTCAGTCAGAACAGAAGCTACAACACACACATGTCAGTCAGAACAGAAGCTACGACACACACATTTCAGTCAGAACAGAAGCTACGACACACACATTTCAGTCAAAGCAGAAGCTACGACACACACATTTCAGTCACAACAGAAGCTACGACACACACATTTCAGTCAGAACAGAAGCTACGACACACACATCTCAGTCAGAGCAGAAGCTACGACACACACATTTCAGTGAGAACAGAAGCTACGACACAAACATTTCAGTCAGAACAGAAGCTACGACACACACATTTCAGTCAGAACAGAAGCTACGACACACACATCTCAGTCAGAACAGAAGCTACGACACACACATTTCAGTCAGAACAGAAGCTACGACACACACATTTCAGTCAGAACAGAAGCTACGACACACACATTTCAGTCAGAACACAAACTACGACACACACATTTCAGTGAGAACAGAAGCTACGACACACACATTTCAGTCAGAACAGAAGCTACGACACACACATTTCAGTCAGAACACAAACTACGACACACACATTTCAGTCAGAACAGAAGCTACAACACACACATTTCAGTCAGAACACAAACTACGACACACACATCTCAGTCAGAACAGAAGCTACGACACACACATTTCAGTCAGAACACAAACTACGACACACACATCTCAGTCAGAACAGAAGCTACGACACACACATCTCAGTCAGAACAGAAGCTACGACACACACATCTCAGTCAGAACAGAAGCTACGACACACACATCTCAGTCAGAACAGAAGCTACGACACACAGCAGAGTCTTTAAATGTGTATGTGGACATTTAGACACTTCGCATGTGAGTCTTTAGAGACAGTACCTGGCCAGCTGCATCTCTTTGGAGCACCACTCGCTCTGCAGATATCGACGGCTGACAACGCAGATGGTTTTCCTGCTTCCGTAAATTGCTTCAGCGATGTTCTCCACGATGGGTTTCCCTGGGAATACATTTTTAAAAGCCACTGTAACATAATGTCTGGTATAAAAGAACACAGATACATCGTCAGTAGGGATTTAACGATTCACTCAAGCCCCGATTCGATTCGATTTTCAATTTTCCGATTTTGATTTTTTTCGATTTTTTTAAACCCTTTTCATTCATACCAATGTTTCTTTTGTTTTAATATATGCATTTCTGTCCTTGTAATTGCAACTGTCTCAGTAAGAGAACTTTACATTACAAAAAATTACAGACATGAAAATGAACTATAATTATTTAGTGTTTGAAAATGTACATGTTTTTAGCATAAATAAGATGTGTAGTTTGAACATAATCCTACCATTTAGAACTAATTTTACAGTGCAGTTTTTTTCACCCTTTGTAAACATAAGGAGGAAAAAGACCTGACAGCTCCTGTAGGTATTGGATTATTTGACAAACGGACATTTGATGATGATTTCAGCAGAATCATAACAGGTTGGTCAGATGTTTGTCAGTTTAAGATCTTTGGTAAACTTCTGTCATAATTAGGGTGACCAGATTTTCTGACTAAAAAACTGGGACACTATTTGGGACTTCGTTGCACGGTCAACCAGGGAGCCATTTATTGACTTTTTCCTAAGCTAAATGGTAAATCTGCTTGTTACTATTTTACACCAGGCACCAATCAGCATTAACATGATAGACTTGATATTTTTTATTGGTTTCTACTTAGTAATGTACATTTGCATGGCCCAAAGACATGAATTTTCAAGCAAAGTTTGTTACTTTGTGGATTATATTGGCCAAAAACTGGGACACTTGGGACAGATCCTGTGTAAAACTGGGACAAATGAATGGTTTTGGAGGAATGTGTGGGGACATGGGACAGAGGACTCAAAACTGGGACTGTCCCAGGTAAACTGGGACTTCTGGTCACCCTAGTCATAATGCTAAACTCTGTGTTAGCCGCTAACGCTAATCTCGTAGCTGCTAACTTTAGCTGCGTCTGCTGCTTTGATGCCTACACGTGTATGTGCTTACATGGTGTGGCATGTGTTGGGGGGGGGGGGGGGGGGGGGTAGCTGAAGGCAGAGATGGGGACTCGCGAGTCGGACTCGGACTCGAGTCGGACTTAAGTCGCTATTTTTAGAGACTTGCGACTCGACTCGGACTCGTCCCTTAAAGACTCGAGACTTGACTCGGACTCGTCCCTTAAAGACTCGAGACTTGACTCGGACTCGTGGTCTGAGACTCGTGAACATTACGAGTCCCTCGCGCACTTATTACACACGCTGTTTGGACGCTTGATTCTGGCTTTTTTTCTCGGCCGCTCCCTTGTCCTTGTCTCTCTCTCTCTCTCTCTCTCTCTCAGAGGAGCCGCTGCTCAGCGGCTCCTCTGCCGTACGCCCCCCCTCCCTGCGTGCGCACGCTGCCCTGTCGTGGGTTTGTTGACATCGTGAGCGCGCTATTCGGACTGTACTTCTAGCGATCACGGCGAAATACAACAGTTTCTCTCATTATTAATGTAAAGCCCACAACGGTAAGCCTTCATAGTGTAAGCGCCACAGTGAAGGAAAAAGGCGGAGGTAAAAGGAGTTTGAGCTGCTGCATAAGTTGTAGCTTAAAGCTACTCAGTAAAGTGATTAGTGATGAAATCATGACCATTACGAGGCTACCGTTTATTTAGGGAATATTTTGTCAAAGACCAATAGCTGGCAGTGGATATAGCAGGTCCTGTAGCTACAGGCTGAAGATGGAACTCTCATGTCAACAGTCTGTAAACCTTCAAGGTAAGACTGGAAGTATTATTATCCACAGTGGAGTTTGACTGTATGATACTTCAGGGCACTTCAGTAACATTCTGAAGCTAATTCTGCAGACATGTTTGTGACAGAGTACAGCTGTGTTACTATACTGATGTTACTTTTACAAAACTGAAGTAGTGGTGTGGGAGGGCTAGTTGAATGAATGACACGGGGCCTGACTTTGGCCACAGAAATAGTTCATATTATTTTTTTCCTAACTTACCATTACATTGGGATTGACTGTGAATATGATTCATAGACATATTGTGATGTTGATTATTTGTGTGTGGAAGGCCCGGGCTCGTATTAGTTGTTTTTAATTTACAGGTGTTTATTGATTTTAAAATAGGGTTAGTGTAAAACATAGAAACCATGGGACTTGGACTTGACTTGGACTTGCAGGGTCAGAGACTTGGACCTAGACTGGGACTTGCGGTCAGAGACTTGGACTTGACTTGGACTTGTGGGGTCACAGACTCGGACTTGACTTGGACTTGTGGGTCAGGGACTTGGACTTGACTTGGACTTGCAGGTGAGGGACTTATGTGCATCTCTGGCTGAAGGTAGAACACATGGGGGATGACGGATGTCATCCCCCATGTGTTCAGTGGAGACATTTCTACTCTCAAACACACTCTCATACATCCGGCCTATTGTACATGTTTTTAGTCGTAGGGGAAACCGGAGTACCCGGAGGAAACCTACACAGACACGGGGAGAACATACAAACTCCACACAGAAAGGCCTGGTGGGAATCGAACCCGGACCGTGGCGTGTTCTGACAAAGAGTACATCCCATGTGCAGGAAAGTTGGTAAGCACCATATTTCTGATGAAGCCAACCATCCACTGCATGAGGACTCAAAAAAACCTTCAGGTTAGGGACGGTTCGCTTCTACATTGTAAACAACTTCAGTATAATGTGTGTCAGCCGTCTTGATCCCTCCTCCTAGGACTGACCTAGGAGGAGGGGTCTTGACTAACTACTTGCAACATTTTCTGACCACAAGAGCAAAGAAGCAGCTTCTGCAAGTAAAAGGGCAACTTCCTCAACTCAGTCCAGATGACAATAAAACTTTAACTACAGTGTAAAGACTGTAGTCCTGCCCTACTCTACTCCACTCTCTTTGGTTCTCCAAAATAGAAATCATTATGTTGAACCAATCCCAACCGTTTTGCCAAACATGTTTGTTTCACTCTGATCCTAAACCCGCTCCCTGAGTCAGTGTGTACCTGGGAGGAAGTCTCGGTGGTGCAGGCACAGCTTCCAACCCTGCTCCTGCTCCAGACGTGGCACCAGTTCTCTGTAGACCCAGGCCTCGTCGTGGCTGTTGTATGAGACAAAGGCGTCGTAGTGACACGCCGCTCGCTTCTGACGGTTTCTGGAGTCATAAAGCCAGGCCAAGAAGATGTAGTAGGCGTAGGTTAGCTGAAAGCGGCTGAAGTGGAAGGTGAACGAGGCCATGAGGATCACGATATTGACACAAGTGCTGGATATGAAGCAGATGAAGCCTATGTCCACCAGACAGGACTGCACATTCAGATCCAGCAGTTTTTTACCCTTACTTTCAGATGGATAGTTGCATTCAAAACGGTAGGCATCTGTCACTTGAGTTTGGCTGTTGTTTTTGATCCACTTCACAAACCAGGAGTTTTCACAGTCACATGAGAAATGGTTTTGTGTCAAATTTAACTCTAACAGACTTGGCAAAGACTTGATGACGTCTTCACTGATCTCAGAAAATGGGGCATTTCTTGCGTTGAGAACCTTGAGCTTTGTGAGGTTGGCGTGGATCAGGAAATCTAAGGACCGAAGGTTATTGTTGCTGATTTGGAGGTGTGTCAGTCTGGGGATTGGTGCGAACAGTTTCCAAGAAAAGTTCATAAAGTTGTTGGAGTTAATGTCCAGGTTGGTGAGATGTGGAGTGTGGGTAAAAAAAATAGGAGAAAGGTATACAAGTTGGAGGTTATTGCAGCTGAATTTCAAAAGACTTTTCAGTCCTTGAAGGAAGTTTGACGGGATATGGCCATGTCTCGCAGCGGTCTGCTTATCATATATTAAAGTCTCTAAACGAGACAGGTTTACAAACGGAGGATCTTTCATAGGAGTGCTTTTCCAATAGTTAAGATGATTATTTTCTATATGAAGCTGTGTCAGATTCACTAAATCATCAAAGACACCTTTGTGAAGCCTATCTATTGTGACTTCATTGTTGCATAGTAGTAAAGTCTTTAGTCTCTTCAGACCGGAGAAGCAGCCGTGTTCCAAAACAGAGATCTGATTTTTAGCTAAGTTCAGTTGTGTGAGTGAACGCAAACCTCTAAAGGCATTTTTATTTATTGTCGTTAGTTTGTTATGATCCAAGAGAAGGTTCTTCAAATTTGGCAAAGTACATTGAAAAGCGTTTCCTATTTTCAAAATCTGATTCTCCTGAAGTGTCAAACTTTCTAACTTGGACAAATTTACAAAAGGGCAATAACTTAGTGCTGTGATTTTATTCCTCTGAAGTTTCAGCTCTGTGAGGCTGCTCAGTCCAGCGAAGTCCTCACATTTGAGCGTTTTGATGCGATTATAGGTGAGATCAAGAGTTCTAAGGAAGGCTAGATTTCTTGCAGCAAATGGTACATATTGGAATAAATTGTAACTGAGGATGAGGACTTCTAACTGATGAAGACTCTTAAATGAGCCGTTTTCAATTTGGTGCATTGTGTTTCTTTCCAGATTGACCGCAGTGATGTTATTACATATTTGGAATAAATCTGAACTGATGGATCTTAACTGGTGTGAGTTCTTCATTTCAAGTTTTGACAGAGTTGGAATGGAACAGGACAGGTTTATTAGACGAGAAGGCCTGGAGCAGGGGTTTATCTTTAGAGAAGTTAAGGAAGAGTTGAAAGTTGTTAATAATTTTGTCCATTGGTCGATCGATGCCAGTTGTACTCCACTGACGTCCAGAGTGGTCACATGACGGAGCAGACGGTGGTTCTGCACGGCCCACGTCAGGTTGGTCTTTTTTGTGGGATTACCAATGTTCAAATGTGTTAGTTTTGGGAAAATGTCTGCTGTTACCTCAAACCTCACCAGTGGATTTCCAGACACATCGAGGGAAGTCATTTCAGTGGAGACATTTCTCAAGTCTTGGGACCTAAAAGTGGTTATCTCATTGTTCCTAATCATCAAGTCTCTGAGCTGTGGCATGTGCTGTATAACTAAATTAACCCGTGCAATTTTTCTGAGTTTATTGCGAGAGAGTTCGAGAAGTGTGAGGCTGCTCAGGGATCTGAAGGCGTTTGGAGCCACCGCCTGAATTCTATTACTGTCAAGCCTTAAGTGTAGAAGTTTGGACAAACCATCGAACACATCGTCCTGGAGATCGATGATTTTATTCCTGCTCAGTGTCAGCTGTTGAAGGGAAACTAATTTAGAGAAAGAGCGTTTGCCGATCAATGAGATGGCGTTTAGTGTTAGGTCCAATGATGTTAAATTTGGGAAATGTGTAAAATTTGAAACTTGTATCTTGCTAAAGTTGTTTTTACTCAGATCAACGCTCTTCACAGAGGGAGGGATGTCTGTGGGAACTTCTGTGAGTTTGTGTTGGGTGCAAACGGCTTCATCTTGATCAAGGACACAGCTCCTGAGTGAAAATCCCCTGACGACAAGGCCACAGTTCAGTAAGAGGAAATACATTATAGTTGGCTCCATGACTAATGTCAGTACTTTAGATTTAGAGAAACTAATGTCCACTCCACTCCTAGAAGAAAGACAAAAAAGAGAAGTGAACACTCAGACAAAATCCCCTCTACAAACTCTGCGCAAAATACAGACTGGACCTAAATTGTATTTTTATATTTTGGGCCATTTGTTTTCATCAATGTTATAAATAATTCAAAGGGGAATGTAAAGGAAATATGGCAGAATCTAAACAAATTAACAGGAACAAATGCTAAAGGAAATAAACCAATACAAATAGAGGAAACTGTATATGAGGAGGCAAGTGTGGTTGCCAATGCTCTTAATAATCATTTTGTCACATCCATACAAAAATTGACAACTCATAACCAATCTAATTTTAAAGTTGAACCTCTAAAAATTGATGCTCCCATATTGACATTCACAGAAGTGACTCAGTCAAAGATATAAACAATCATCTCATCTATCAAGTCTTCAAGGGCAAAGGACATCTATGGTATTGATACCTTGTTTTTTAAAATCAAATAAGGTATCATTAATCCCATCCTTATGTAAATTAATGGTACTGGTCAATCACTGAAGGATTATTTCCCACTGCCTGGAAAACTGCTGTAATCACACCCATCTTTAAATCAGGGGAACAAACGAATATAAACAATGATAGACCAATATGCATTCTTCTGACAATATCAAAAGTATTGGAAAAATGTTTTTCAGAGCAAATAATTTCTCATTTAAATTACTCACAATTTAAGTTGCATCCAATGCAGTTTGGATTTCGTAAATTTCGTTCAACCAATACTGCAAACATTTATCTTACAGAGAATATCAAGTTAATATTGGATATATGGTATAGTTGTGGGCCATATACCTCGACTTAAGAAAAGCCTTTGATACTGTCAATTCAGACATATTAATTGCTTTTCACCAAAGGTGCTACAATGGGTGGCATCACACTTAAAAGACAGGAAACAGTGTGTCAGGTTTAACAACAAAACATCTGAGGTAATGTATATTTATGTAGGTGTGCCCCAGGGCTCAACCCTTGGCCCTTTACTATTCAGTTTATTTATCAATGATTTACCTGATGTGTATTCTGAGGCATCATGTCAGTTATATGCTGACGACACCATCATTTATGCTCACGCAAAAACCAAACAGCTGGCAGCAGAGAAGCTGTCATCTGTACTGGTGTCAGTCTGTGATTGGTTAAAAAAATCAAAATTCCACCTAAATACTAGTAAAACTATGTGTATGTTCTTTTCTAAGTCGGCAACCAAAGAGAGCAATCCAATAGTTCTGGTGAACGGGCAAGCACTAAAAGTGGTGCAAGAGTACAAGTATTTAGGTGTCACCATGGATTCTCCATTATCATTTAAAAAACATGTTAAGAAATTGAGAAACAAAATTAAATTCAATTTAGTGAATTTTAAACACATTAGAAATAACTTAACAACTGATGCTTCAAAACTGTACCTAAACGCCACAATTCTCTCGCATATTAATTATTGTTTGACAAGTTGGTCTCAGGCCAACAAGACCACGCTGTTGCCCATAGAAAGACTTTATAAGCAGACAGTAAAGAACAATTCATATCACTATTGTAAAGTCTTTACCAAACATAATGTTTTAAAGTGGGACAATTTGATAATGTACTCTGATGTAATTATGGTCTATAAAACCCTAAATGGACTTGCTCCGCCCCCATTACAGGAGTTTATACAGCTGAATGTAAATACAAGCACACGCTCTTCAAGCAGAGGAGACTGTAGAATCCCATTTAGAAAGACTTCATTTGGACAATCTGCCTTCTCAGTACGCGCAGTACACTCCTGGAACTTGGTCCCAACAGAACTGAGGAACCTGACCTCATTCCACACTTTTAGGAACTCTGTGAAAAGTGGCTTTTGGACAATCAGACATGTGAACACAACATGGTCTAAAGTCATCAACCACTGACACATGTCTTGCTCTGTGGAAGATTGTGGTGTTGTGTGTATTGTCCCTTTCTGATCTTTTAGTTGAACAAATTTACCTATTTTTGCAATTTTAACTATATGTTGTCATTCATCATTCACTGTATTTTTTTGTCTCTGTGATAGTGTTTTGCTGTATGTTTGTGCCTGTTGTATGTCCTACCTGTCTTGACATCAACCTGCCATGGGACTACGGATGAAAATTAGCCTATATGGCTAACTCTGGCACATTCACATGTTGAAAAAACACATGTTGATTAATGTGCCTTGTCCCAATTCAAATAAATAAATTCAAATTCAAGCAGTGGTTCTCCACCTTTTCCCCTCTGGGGCACCCCTACATGCGCTTCCTACAGTCCGTGGCACCCCTACATATTTTGCTATCTGCACTATAACCTTAACGTCATATGTGATAATGTGTCTCACATGAAAAGAGCTGTTTCAATTCAGGAACAATCAGAGGCGTGCTGGGTAATCGGGAGAGTCGGGAAGTTTCCTGGTGGGATCACGGTGCTTTTGGGCCGGGCCGTAAGAAAAAAATAATGAATTTATAACAGTCTCACAGTTGTGCTACTCCAGGCCTAAAGGCTTTAACTGGGCTGCTGTTCCTGTCTCCGCTTTCTGCCTAACCCCTAAGGACGCAGCCTATTGTCTTTCACAGTGCGAGTGCAACTACTACACAGGGAAAACTGAAAACAGTCTTAAATACATACAAACATCTAATAAAACACTCAAACTTCTCAAATGAAGATGAAATTTGGGCAGTACCCACCTCTGATGAAGCCTGCTCTGCAACAACGTCCTCTCTCCTGAAAGACAGTTAAACCTGACACTGAACTGTTTAATGAGGAAGTGAGAATGTATTCCAATTCGGACAAAAAAAAATAATCCTACCAATTGTATAAAAGGTCAATGATCTCCTTTAGATCTCCTCACTCTTAGCAGTGAATAGCCTTTTATTAGAACAGCCTCGTGGATTTGTGCTCTCTCAGTTAAAACAGAGCTGTCTGTGCAGAGTGTAGTTAGTTATTGTCACACACTTAAAGGGAGACAGACGGAGTTAAGAAATGTTAAAATTCACAACCCATCGGGTTGTGTGTGATGACTCACAAGGCCATCAGAAGCGGAAGTGCGTGCTGTGTTGTGTTGCTGCGTCAGCGTTAGCTGTGTTAGCGTTAGCTCTGAACAAGTGAATACTTTTTCTTCTACTGATTTTGCAAAAAATGCCAAAAAAGCCGCCAGTAGAGCCGGCGACTGAGGAGGACTACGTAAATCTCAGTCGAGTCACGGAGCTCATGGAGCAGCAGAGGGACAAGTTCAGGGAAAAAATACAACATCAACAGGAGACCTTCAAAGGATTCATAAATATCATCATGGAATCAACAAACACCCGAATGGATTTACAGACAAAGGACATTCAAGAGCTAAAAACAAGCCTGCAGTTCACACAAGGTGAGGTGGACACTCTGAAGGAAGAGAAATTGAAACTCACTGAGCGCACGAACACTTTACAAAACGATTTTTATAAAGTATGTGACAGTCTGCACATCATCACGGATAAACTGGAGTATCTGGAGGGACAGAGCCGCAGAAACAACCTGGTCTTTGAGGGAGTGTTGGAGTCGCCTGGGGAGACCTGGGCCAACGCCGAGGTCAACTACTGAAGGAGAAGTTCCAGCTACAGCACACGGTGGAGGTGGAGAGGGCTCACGGCGTAGGGAAACCCAACGGCAGGAGAGACTGGCCGAGACCCATCATCCCCCAACTACTGCGGTGGAAGGATCGTGAAGAAATCTTGCAGCGCTAAACGACTCAAAGGCACAAAAATCTTCATAAACGAGGACTACACGGAATCCATTAAAAGAAAGCGAAAAGAACTGATGCCGGAGCTGAGAGCTGCAAGGGAAAGGGGGGAGATCGCCTTCTTATGATATGACAAACTCCTTATACGTCCGCGCAGCAGTACACCACATCCAGTATAAACACCGGGAAAAACATATGGATTTTGGTTTGTAAAAGCACATAATTTCACATGTCCACATAATACACATACAGTGCCTTGCGAAAGTATTCGGCCCCCTTAAGTTAATACTTTGTAGCGCCACCTTTTGCTGCGATTACTGCTGTAAGTCCTTGGGGTTTGTCTCTATCAGTTTTGCACATTGAGAGACTGAAATATTTGCAAAACAGCTGGAGCTCAGTGAAGTTGGATGGACAGCGTTTGTGGACAGCAGTTTTCAGTTCTTTCCACAGATTCTCGATTGGATTCAGGTCTGGACTTTGACTTGGCCATTCTAACACCTGGATATGTTTATTTGTGAACCACTCTATTGTAGATTTTGCTTCATGTTTTGGATCAGTGTCTTAAAACCCTTTCCCCGGCCTGCGGGGAAAGGGTTTTAGAGCGCGGCCTGCGGGGAAAGGGTTTTAGAGCGCGGCCTGTGGGGAAAGGGTTTTAGAGCGCAGCCTGTGGGGAAAGGGTTTCAGAGCGCGGCCTGCGGGGAAAGGGTTTTAGAGCGCGGCCTGCGGGGAAAGGGTTTTAGAGTGGCCTGTGGGGAAAGGGTTTTAGAGTGGCCTGTGGGGAAAGGGTTTTAGAGCGGCCTGTGGGGAAAGGGTTTTAGAGCGTGGCCTGCGGGGAAAGGGTTTTAGAGCGTGGCCTGCGGGGAAAGGGTTTTAGAGCGCGGCCTGCGGGGAAAGGGTTTTAGAGCGCGGCCTGCGGGGAAAGGGTTTTAGAGCGCGGCCTGCGGGGAAAGGGTTTTAGACCGCGGCCTGTGGGGAAAGGGTTTCAGAGCGTGGCCTGCGGGGAAAGGGTTTTAGAGCGCAGCCTGTGGGGAAAGGGTTTTAGAGCGCGGCCTGTGGGGTAAGGGTTTTAGAGCGCGGCCTGTGGGGAAAGGGTTTTAGAGCGCGGCCTGTGGGGAAAGGGTTTTAGAGCGCGGCCTGTGGGAAAAGGGTTTTAGAGCGCGGCCTGCGGGGAAAGGGTTTTAGAGCGCGGCCTGCGGGGAAAGGGTTTTATAGCGCGGCCTGCGGGGAAAGGGTTTTAGAGCGCAGCCTGCGGGGAAAGGGTTTTAGAGCGCGGCCTGCGGGGAAAGGGTTTTATACCGCGGCCTGCGGGGAAAGGGTTTTAGAGCGCGGCTTGCGGGGAAAGGGTTTTAGAGCGCGGCCTGCGGGGAAAGGGTTTTAGAGCGCGGCCTACGGGGAAAGGGTTTTAGAGCGCGGCCTGCGGGGAAAGGGTTTTAGAGCGCAGCCTGCGGGGAAAGGGTTTTAGAGCGCGGCCTACGGGGAAAGGGTTTTAGAGCGCGGCCTACGGGGAAAGGGTTTTAGAGCGCGGCCTACGGGGAAAGGGTTTTAGAGCGCAGCCTGTGGGGAAAGGGTTTTAGAGCGCGGCCTGCGGGGAAAGGGTTTTAGAGCACGGCCTGTGGGGAAAGGGTTTTAGAGCGCGGCCTGCGGGGAAAGGGTTTCAGAGCGCGGCCTGCGGGGAAAGGGTTTTAGAGCGCGGCCTGCGGGGAAAGGGTTTTAGAGCGCGGCCTGCGGGGAAAGGGTTTTAGAGCGCGGCCTACGGGGAAAGGGTTTTAGAGCGCGGCCTACGGGGAAAGGGTTTTAGAGCGCGGCCTACGGGGAAAGGGTTTTAGAGCGCAGCCTGTGGGGAAAGGGTTTTAGAGCGCGGCCTGCGGGGAAAGGGTTTTAGAGCACGGCCTGTGGGAAAGGGTTTTAGAGCGCGGCCTGTGGGGAAAGGGTTTCAGAGCGCGGCCTGCGGGGAAAGGGTTTTAGAGCGCGGCCTACGGGGAAAGGGTTTCAGAGCGCGGCCTGTGGGAAAAGGGTTTTAGAGCGCGGCCTGCGGGGAAAGGGTTTTAGAGCGCGGCCTGCGGGGAAAGGGTTTTAAACCGCGGCCTGCGGGGAAAGGGTTTTATACCGCGGCCTGCGGGGAAAGGGTTTTAGAGCGCGGCTTGCGGGGAAAGGGTTTTAGAGCGCGGCCTGCGGGGAAAGGGTTTTAGAGCGCGGCCTACGGGGAAAGGATTTTAGAGCGCGGCCTGCGGGGAAAGGGTTTTAGAGCGCGGCCTGCGGGGAAAGGGTTTTAGAGCGCGGCCTGCGGGGAAAGGGTTTTAGAGCGCGGCCTGCGGGTAAAGGGTTTCAGAGCGCAGCCTGCGGGGAAAGGGTTTTAGAGCGCGGCCTACGGGGAAAGGGTTTTAGAGAGCGGCCTGCGGGGAAAGGGTTTCAGAGCGCAGCCTGTGGGGAAAGGGTTTTAGAGTGGCCTGTGGGGAAAGGGTTTTAGAGCGTGGCCTGCGGGGAAAGGGTTTTAGAGCGCGGCCTGCGGGGAAAGGGTTTTAGAGCGCGGCCTGTGGGGAAAGGGTTTTAGAGCGCGGCCTGTGGGGAAAGGGTTTTAGAGCGCAGCCTGTGGGGAAAGGGTTTCAGAGCGCGGCCTGCGGGGAAAGGGTTTTAGAGCGCGGCCTGCGGGGAAAGGGTTTCAGAGCGCAGCCTGCGGGGAAAGGGTTTTAGAGTGGCCTGTGGGGAAAGGGTTTTAGAGCGCGGCCTGTGGGGAAAGGGTTTTAGAGCGCGGCCTGCGGGGAAAGGGTTTCAGAGCGCAGCCTGTGGGGAAAGGGTTTCAGAGCGCGGCCTGCGGGGAAAGGGTTTTAGAGAGCGGCCTGCGGGAAAAGGGTTTCAGAGCGCGGCCTGCGGGGAAAGGGTTTTAGAGCGCGGCCTGCGGGGAAAGGGTTTTAGAGCGCGGCCTGCGGGGAAAGGGTTTTAGAGCGCGGCCTACGGGGAAAGGGTTTCAGAGCGCAGCCTGTGGGAAAAGGGTTTTAGAGCGCGGCCTGCGGGGAAAGGGTTTTAGAGCGCGGCCTGCGGGGAAAGGGTTTTATACCGCGGCCTGCGGGGAAAGGGTTTTAGAGCGCGGCTTGCGGGGAAAGGGTTTTAGAGCGCGGCCTGCGGGGAAAGGGTTTTAGAGCGCGGCCTACGGGGAAAGGGTTTTAGAGCGCGGCCTGCGGGGAAAGGGTTTTAGAGCGCGGCCTGCGGGGAAAGGGTTTTAGAGCGCGGCCTGCGGGGAAAGGGTTTTAGAGCGCGGCCTGCGGGGAAAGGGTTTTAGAGCGCGGCCTGCGGGTAAAGGGTTTCAGAGCGCAGCCTGCGGGGAAAGGGTTTTAGAGCGCGGCCTACGGGGAAAGGGTTTTAGAGAGCGGCCTGCGGGGAAAGGGTTTCAGAGCGCAGCCTGTGGGGAAAGGGTTTTAGAGTGGCCTGTGGGGAAAGGGTTTTAGAGCGTGGCCTGCGGGGAAAGGGTTTTAGAGCGCGGCCTGCGGGGAAAGGGTTTTAGAGCGCGGCCTGTGGGGAAAGGGTTTTAGAGCGCAGCCTGTGGGGAAAGGGTTTCAGAGCGCGGCCTGCGGGGAAAGGGTTTTAGAGCGCGGCCTGCGGGGAAAGGGTTTCAGAGCGCAGCCTGCGGGGAAAGGGTTTTAGAGTGGCCTGTGGGGAAAGGGTTTTAGAGCGCGGCCTGTGGGGAAAGGGTTTTAGAGCGCGGCCTGCGGGGAAAGGGTTTCAGAGCGCAGCCTGTGGGGAAAGGGTTTCAGAGCGCGGCCTGCGGGGAAAGGGTTTTAGAGAGCGGCCTGCGGGAAAAGGGTTTTAGAGCGCGGCCTGCGGGGAAAGGGTTTTAGAGCGCGGCCTGCGGGGAAAGGGTTTTAGAGCGCGGCCTGCGGGGAAAGGGTTTCAGAGCGCGGCCTGCGGGGAAAGGGTTTCAGAGCGCAGCCTGTGGGGAAAGGGTTTTAGAGTGGCCTGTGGGGAAAGGGTTTTAGAGCGTGGCCTGCGGGGAAAGGGTTTTAGAGCGCAGCCTGTGGGGAAAGGGTTTCAGAGCGCGGCCTGTGGGGAAAGGGTTTCGGAGCGCAGCCTGCGGGGAAAGGGTTTTAGAGTGGCCTGTGGGGAAAGGGTTTTAGAGAGCGGCCTGCGGGGAAAGGGTTTCAGAGCGCGGCCTGCGGGGAAAGGGTTTTAGAGAGCGGCCTGCGGGGAAAGGGTTTCAGAGCGCGGCCTGCGGGGAAAGGGTTTTAGAGCGCGGCCTGCGGGGAAAGGGTTTTAGAGCGCGGCCTGCGTGGAAAGGGTTTTAGAGAGCGGCCTGCGGGGAAAGGGTTTTAGAGCGCGGCCTGCGGGGAAAGGGAAAGTGGGTAACTGCACCCCTGGCTGAGGGTGTGCGTCAGCCCTCGCTACAACACCTTTAACATGAACAGCGCGAAAGTTTGATTGAGTCGCAATTTCTTTACTATCTGGCTCAATATCAAGATTTAAAAAATGGTATGGTCAAAGTACCAGAAGGAGGAAATGGGTACTTGACTCGATTGTTAATGGGTGTTACAAAGTGGTGTTATAATGGGTGTTACAAAGTGCTGTAAAGGTCAGATCTAATTAAGAATGAAGTACATTGTGATTGTTACTATTATACTATTGCAGTTGTTGTTGCCATGTTTATTGTTATTGCTATTGCTGTTGTTGTGTTATCATCACTATTTTAACTTCAAACTTTAATTGTAACAGTCTAGGATTAATGCCTAACAATCTATAGATTATTTTAGAATCAAACTTAATCGAGTCAGACAGCGGTATTGCTATTAATGCTGATGGTAACATAAAAGAATTAAATTCTCAGAAGTAAAACATGCACATATCCATGTACTCCACACTCAACA
This sequence comes from Proterorhinus semilunaris, assembly GCA_021464625.1. Classification (NCBI taxonomy): domain Eukaryota; kingdom Metazoa; phylum Chordata; class Actinopteri; order Gobiiformes; family Gobiidae; genus Proterorhinus; species Proterorhinus semilunaris. The sequence goes on from CM038346.1 coordinate 39,667,049, forward strand.
TAACCCGTAGTACAGGGCAGACAGGCGGGGGTCGGCAGCTCGAGGAAACCCTCTTTTGGCAGCAGACTCCTAAAATGTGTCTCTTTTAATGCATAGTATAGGACACTTAACAAATGATGGTCCGGTTGCTCGGGGGCTGCTCCCCTCTGGCAGCAGGTCCAGTCACAGAAAGGAAAAAAAGAAAAGCCCCGAATCCCTTTAAACACACATCATTAAGACTATTTTTCTTGTTATCATGAGCATTAATTAGTCTGTGATTATTGTACCTTTCATGAGTAGATATGGAGTATGTTATGTATCATTAAATAAATATATAATAGTGATGATAATGATAATAATGACTGATAATTACACCCAAGTCAAAATTGGAGTTGTGCTGAGAGTGGTGGTGACAACTGGGAGGTATCAAGATCTCGGAGTATCAGGATCTCGGAGTATAATTTCTATTAAAGTACCTTTATAACATGGAAGTAACTCTCGGTTTTCAACGGTTTCGGTTTTGTAAGTTGGTATGTACGAGTGTGGCAGCTGAAATGTTTTGAGATGTTCTTTTTTGTTTTGTTGCACTTGGGGGTGGGGCTCATAAGCTTTTTGCTTCATCCTACTCCTTTTGAGCACAATGAGTACTGCTCAAATAAACAAATAAATAAATAAAAATAAATAAATATCTGGCACAAAGTCTCCTTTGTGCGCGTGAGGTCAGACTGATTGGAGACTTCGATTTGCAACACGAGTTTTCCGCTCATTCTGATCCAAGGAGCGAGAGGAAGAAGGACAAGTGTCAGCGGCCGTGTCCTTCCTCTGCCGCTAAACCCCGGCTTTGTATCTGTCACATTGTAGCCGGTGGTGTAATATTGGTAATTAAAAGCCGACAACGCCACCTAGTGGGAAGGGACTAGCACCCAATAAAAAGGCAAAAAGGAGGTTCGTAACCACGGGGGTGAACAGTGAAACCAGAGAATTAGAAAAGTTACCGACGTTTATTACAACAATAAAAAAAAACAAGGACACTCAAAATGACTAAAAACTAGGCCTAGTTGTACTGAGAATAAGAGTCATAAAAGTCCATTAAAAAAATAGTGATGCAGCAGCCAGACAACCGGGTCCGGAACCGACTCCGCCACGCGGGTGGGTCCTAGGTCGGGGTATCCCCTTGGTCTGCGTCCGCCGTCCTCTCTCCTAAGACACACACACAACACAGCCAGGAGACAGTCCCAGACACCAAACCGCCGCTTAGGCCCTTTTGTATCCGCGTCTGAAGAACACCGCTCCAATGTCTAATACTTACAACGAGGGCAGGGTTTCCCCTGCCGCTGCGTGTTGGTTGCGTGCGGTGTTCTATCCTTGGATCAGTCCCATCTCCTCCGGTTCAGCTCGCCGATTAGGCTCCGTCTTTGCCACAAGCCCGCGCCATTGCGTCCTGTCCCTTGCAGTCGACCGTCCGTGCGTCGTCCTGCCTCGGAGTTACTTCCAACTGGGGGGAATCTGCCACTCTGCCTTGACACCTGACACCACGACACACCTGACACGCACTCTTTTTATCCTCTGACTCCTAATCCACGTCTGCCGCTACACTGATGGGCTAATTGTCCCCAGGTGCGCCTGGCCAACGGCGGTGGTGTGGACGGGCGCACATCAATCCACTCCAAATCATAAAAACATGCAACTGGAAATTAACATGCACACAAAAACAATAATAATGGCCACGGGCCCACAACATACATTTCTTTTACGAGCTGATGTGCGACGGCATGTGCTAAGATTGTAATGTCCTTCGTATAAATTACCTTCGCTTTAACAAAAGCTTAAACCAAGGATTCGGATCTGTTGCTACCAGTGGTTTGACAGTACGACTGAGGGAGACGCAGGGGGCGCAGAGTCTAAACCAGTGTCTGATGTTCAGAATGAGTGACAAAAGAGTCCTGGTCCTCTGGGACGAAGTGAAACACTCAGCTTGACCCATTCACATAACCTCGTTTTCAAAATCATTAGAAACTGACATTATCATGATTTTTTTGTATTTAATTAGGCCCACATATTCTTAATATCACCCAGACGAGCAAAAATGGTTTAAATGTGGAAAACCTGCCTGCTGAGTTCACTGTAATAATGGATGAAATAGATATTTTATTGAGATAATCACAGTGTTTTCAATCGCATCGAAGTAGGGGGTATTTGACTCGTCATTTAAAGCTTGAGGGGGTACACAGCTCCAAAACGTTTGGGAACCACTGCTTTAGACTTTGTGGATGTGCAATGTGACAGCGTTTATCATCTTAAATGCTGATAAAATATTGTTTTTCATCACAACAACAACAGCCCAACATCTTCCCTCCCATCTGCCTGTTTTAATGTCAAAATAGAAAGGAACTGGAACTTAAATTTCAGCAATTTGTTACTCCTGTTTAAACTAAATAGTTATATTCCTACCAGGTTTTGAGCTTCTTTAGGTTTGATTCCCAAAGATCAATCAACCACTTACTGCCTTTAATTGATTTTTATTGTTTACAAAAGATTAAATCATTTTTTTTTTTACATCTCATTCACAAATAAAAACATCAAAATAAAATAACCCCTTCTGTGGTTCTCTTGCACCAGTTATTTAGTTCACTTGTGCTACTTTATTTTCATTATTGCTAGAATCTATCTCATCATGATTTTGTTCTCTTTCAATTCATGCACATAAAAACAGCTTTATTTGTGTTTTTGAATGATCTACTCTCAGCGTCGGTGAGTTACGATGAGGCGCAGTCTGTCCTCCTCCTCTGTGGTTGTGGACCTCAGGGCTTGCCGTAGTTTCTCCCAGAACAGCTGTGGGTGTTGAGCGGCACGGGGCCAGCTCAGGTACGAGCGTCTCTTCAGCAGCCTCTTCATGCGGTAATATGGAGACAAGTGAGACGAGGGGATGTCCTCCAGAAAGACCAGGATCAGCACGTCCTCACGCTCATCGAACAGACGGAAGCTACGACACACACATTTCAGTCAGAACAGAAGCTACAACACACACATCTCAGTCAGAACAGAAGCTACGACACACACATTTCAGTCAGAACAGAAGCTACGACACACACATCACAGTCACAACAGAAGCTACGACACACACATCACAGTCACAACAGATGCTACGACACACACATCTCAGTCAGAACAGAAGCTACGACACACACATTTCAGTCAGAACAGAAGCTACGACACACACATCACAGTCACAACAGAAGCTACGACACACACATCACAGTCACAACAGAAGCTACGACACACACATCTCAGTCAGAGCAGAAGCTACGACACACACATTTCAGTCAGAACAGAAGCTACGACACACACATCTCAGTCAGAACACAAACTACGACACACACATCTCAGTCAGAACAGAAGCTACGACACACACATTTCAGTCAGAACAGAAGCTACGACACACACATTTCAGTCAGAACAGAAGCTACGACACACACATTTCAGTCAGAACACAAACTACGACACACATTTCAGTGAGAACAGAAACTACGACACACATTTCAGTGAGAACAGAAACTACGACACACACATCTCAGTCAGAACAGAAGCTACGACACACACATTTCAGTCAGAACACAAACTACGACACACACATCTCAGTCAAAACAGAAGCTACGACACACACATCTCAGTCAGAACAGAAGCTACGACACACACATTTCAGTCAGAACAGAAGCTACGACACACACATTTCAGTCAGAACAGAAGCTACGACACACACATTTGTGTCAGAACAGAAGCTACGACACACACATTTCAGTCAGAACACAAACTACGACACACACATCTCAGTCAGAACAGAAGCTACGACACACACATTTCAGTCAGAACACAAACTACGACACACACATTTCAGTCAGAACAGAAGCTACGACACACACATTTCAGTCAGAACAGAAGCTACGACACACACATTTCAGGCAGAACACAAACTACGACACACACATTTCAGTCAGAACACAAACTACGACACACATTTCAGTGAGAACAGAAACTACGACACACATTTCAGTGAGAACATTAACTACGACACACATCTCAGTCAGAACAGAAGCTACGACACACACATTTCAGTCAGAACACAAACTACGACACACACATTTCAGTCAGAACAGAAGCTACGACACACAAATCTCAGTCAGAACAGAAGCTACGACACACACATCTCAGTCAGAACACAAACTACGACACAAACATTTCAGTCAGAACAGAAGCTACGACACACACATCTCAGTCAGAACACAAACTACGAAACACACATCTCAGTCAGAACAGAAGCTACGACACACACATTTCAGTGAGAACAGAAGCTACGACACAAACATCTCAGTCAGAACAGAAGCTACGACACACACATTTCAGTCAGAACACAAACTACGACACACACATTTCAGTCAGAACAGAAGCTACGACACACACAATTCAGTGAGAACAGAAGCTACGACACACACATCTCAGTCAGAACAGAAGCTACGACACACACATCTCAGTCAGAACACAAACTACGACACAAACATTTCAGTCAGAACAGAAGCTACGACACACACATCTCAGTCAGAACAGAAGCTACGACACACACATCTCAGTCAGAACACAAACTACGACACAAACATTTCAGTCAGAACAGAAGCTACGACACACACATTTCAGTCAGAACAGAAGCTACGACACACACATTTCAGGCAGAACACAAACTACGACACACACATTTCAGTCAGAACACAAACTACGACACACATTTCAGTCAGAACAGAAGCTACGACACACACATTTCAGTGAGAACAGAAGCTACGACACACACATTTCAGTCAGAACACAAACTACGACACACATTTCAGTCAGAACAGAAGCTACGACACACACATTTCAGTGAGAACAGAAACTACGACACACATTTCAGTGAGAACAGAAACTACGACACACATTTCAGTGAGAACAGAAACTACGACACACACATTCCAGTCAGAACAGAAGCTACGACACACACATCTCAGTCAGAACAGAAGCTACGACACACACATCTCAGTCAGAACACAAACTACGACACAAACATTTCAGTCAGAACAGAAGCTACGACACACACATCTCAGTCAGAACACAAACTACGAAACACACATCTCAGTCAGAACAGAAGCTACGACACACACATTTCAGTGAGAACAGAAGCTACGACACACACATCTCAGTCAGAACAGAAGCTACGACACACACATTTCAGTCAGAACACAAACTACGACACACACATTTCAGTCAGAACAGAAGCTACGACACACACAATTCAGTGAGAACAGAAGCTACGACACACACATCTCAGTCAGAACAGAAGCTACGACAGACACATTTCAGTCAGAACAGAAGCTACGACACACACATCTCAGTCAGAACACAAACTACGACACACACATTTCAGTCAGAACAGAAGCTACGACACACACATTTCAGTCAGAACAGAAGCTACGACACACACATTTCAGGCAGAACAGAAACTACGACACAAACATTTCAGTCAGAACAGAAGCTACGACACACACATTTCAGTCAGAACAGAAGCTACGACACACACATTTCAGGCAGAACACAAACTACGACACACACATTTCAGTCAGAACACAAACTACGACACACATTTCAGTCAGAACAGAAGCTACGACACACACATTTCAGTGAGAACAGAAGCTACGACACACACATTTCAGTCAGAACACAAACTACGACACACATTTCAGTCAGAACAGAAGCTACGACACACACATTTCAGTGAGAACAGAAACTACGACACACATTTCAGTGAGAACAGAAACTACGACACACACATTCCAGTCAGAACAGAAGCTACGACACACACATCTCAGTCAGAACAGAAGCTACGACACACACATCTCAGTCAGAACACAAACTACGACACAAACATTTCAGTCAGAACAGAAGCTACGACACACACATCTCAGTCAGAACACAAACTACGACACAAACATTTCAGTCAGAACAGAAGCTACGACACACACATTTCAGTCAGAACAGAAGCTACGACACACACATTTCAGTCAGAACACAAACTACGAAACACACATCTCAGTCAGAACAGAAGCTACGACACACACATTTCAGTGAGAACAGAAGCTACGACACAAACATCTCAGTCAGAACAGAAGCTACGACACACACATTTCAGTCAGAACACAAACTACGACACACACATCTCAGTCAGAACAGAAGCTACGACACACACATTTCAGTGAGAACAGAAGCTACGACACAAACATCTCAGTCAGAACAGAAGCTACGACACACACATTTCAGTCAGAACACAAACTACGACACACACATTTCAGTCAGAACAGAAGCTACGACACACACAATTCAGTGAGAACAGAAGCTACGACACACACATCTCAGTCAGAACAGAAGCTACGACAGACACATTTCAGTCAGAACACAAACTACGACACACACATCTCAGTCAGAACAGAAGCTACGACACAAACATCTCAGTCAGAACAGAAGCTACGACACACACATTTCAGTCAGAACAGAAGCTACGACACACACATTTCAGGCAGAACACAAACTACGACACACACATTTCAGTCAGAACACAAACTACGACACACATTTCAGTGAGAACAGAAGCTACGACACACACATTTCAGTGAGAACAGAAACTACGACACACATTTCAGTGAGAACAGAAACTACGACACACACATTTCAGTCAGAACAGAAGCTACGACACACACATTTCAGGCAGAACACAAACTACGACACACACATTTCAGTCAGAACACAAACTACGACACACATTTCAGTGAGAACAGAAGCTACGACACACACATTTCAGTGAGAACAGAAACTACGACACACATCTCAGTCAGAACAGAAGCTACGACACACACATTTCAGTCAGAACAGAAGCTACGACACACACATTTCAGTCAGAACAGAAGCTACGACACACACATTTCAGTCAGAACACAAACTACGACACACACATCTCAGTCAAAACAGAAGCTACGACACACACATCTCAGTCAGAACAGAAGCTACGACACACACATCTCAGTCAGAACAGAAGCTACGACACACACATTTCAGTCAGAACAGAAGCTACGACACACACATTTCAGTCAGAACAGAAGCTACGACACACACATTTCAGTCAGAACAGAAGCTACGAAACACACATTTGTGTCAGAACAGAAGCTACGACACACACATTTCAGTCAGAACAGAAGCTACGACACACACATTTGTGTCAGAACAGAAGCTACGACACACACATTTCAGTCAGAACACAAACTACGACACACACATCTCAGTCAGAACACAAACTACGACACACACATTTCAGTCAGAACAGAAGCTACGACACACACATTTCAGTCAGAACAGAAGCTACGACACACACATTTCAGGCAGAACACAAACTACGACACACACATTTCAGTCAGAACACAAACTACGACACACATTTCAGTGAGAACAGAAACTACGACACACATTTCAGTGAGAACAGAAACTACGACACACATTTCAGTCAGAACAGAAGCTACGACACACACATCTCAGTCAGAACAGAAGCTACGACACACACATTTCAGGCAGAACACAAACTACGACACACATTTCAGTCAGAACAGAAGCTACGACACACACATTTCAGTCAGAACAGAAGCTACGACACACACATTTCAGGCAGAACACAAACTACGACACACACATTTCAGTCAGAACACAAACTACGACACACATTTCAGTCAGAACAGAAGCTACGACACACACATTTCAGTGAGAACAGAAGCTACGACACACACATTTCAGTCAGAACACAAACTACGACACACATTTCAGTCAGAACAGAAGCTACGACACACACATTTCAGTGAGAACAGAAGCTACGACACACACATTTCAGTGAGAACAGAAACTACGACACACATTTCAGTGAGAACAGAAACTACGACACACATTTCAGTCAGAACAGAAACTACGACACACACATTCCAGTCAGAACAGAAGCTACGACACACACATCTCAGTCAGAACAGAAGCTACGACACACACATCTCAGTCAGAACACAAACTACGACACAAACATTTCAGTCAGAACAGAAGCTACGACACACACATCTCAGTCAGAACACAAACTACGACACAAACATTTCAGTCAGAACAGAAGCTACGACACACACATTTCAGTCAGAACAGAAGCTACGACACACACATCTCAGTCAGAACACAAACTACGACACACACATTTCAGTCAGAACAGAAGCTAAGACACACACATTTCAGTCAGAACAGAAGCTACGACACACACATCTCAGTCAGAACAGAAGCTACGACACACACATTTCAGTCAGAACAGAAGCTACGACACACACATTTCAGTCAGAACAGAAGCTACGACACACACATCTCAGTCAGAACACAAACTACGACACACACATTTCAGTCAGAACAGAAGCTACGACACACACATCTCAGTCAGAACACAAACTACGACACACACATTTCAGTCAGAACAGAAGCTACGACACACACATTTGTGTCAGAACAGAAGCTACGACACACACATTTCAGTCAGAACACAAACTACGACAAACACATCTCAGTCAGAACAGAAGCTACGACACACACATTTCAGTCAGAACAGAAGCTACGACACACACATCTCAGTCAGAACACAAACTACGACACACACATTTTAGTCAGAGCAGAAGCTACGACACACACATCTCAGTCAGAACAGAAGCTACGACACACACATCTCAGTCAGAACAGAAGCTACGACACACACATCTCAGTCAGAACACAAACTACGACACACACATCTCAGTCAGAACAGAAGCTACGACACACATTTTAGTCAGAGCAGAAGCTACGACACACACATTTCAGTCAGAGCAGAAGCTACGACACACACATTTCAGTCAGAACAGAAGCTACGACACACACATTTCAGTCAGAGCAGAAGCTACGACACACACATTTCAGTCAGAACAGAAGCTACGACACACACATTTCAGTCAGAGCAGAAGCTACGACACACACATCTCAGTCAGAACAGAAGCTACGACACACACATTTCAGTCAGAACAGAAGCTACGACACACACATTTCAGTCAGAACAGAAGCTACGACACACACATTTCAGTCAGAACACAAACTACGACACACACATCTCAGTCAGAACAGAAGCTACTACACACACATTTCAGTCAGAACACAAACTACGACACACACAACTCAGTCAGAACAGAAGCTACGACACACACATTTCAGTCAGAACAGAAGCTACGACACACACATTTCAGTCAGAACAGAAGCTACGACACACACATTTCAGTGAGAACAGAAGCTACGACACACACATTTCAGTGAGAACAGAAACTACGACACACATTTCAGTGAGAACAGAAACTACGACACACATTTCAGTCAGAACAGAAGCTACGACACACACATTTCAGTCAGAACAGAAGCTACGACACACACATCTCAGTCAGAACAGAAGCTACGACACACACATTTCAGGCAGAACACAAACTACGACACACACATTTCAGGCAGAACACAAACTACGACACACACATTTCAGTCAGAACACAAACTACGACACACATTTCAGTCAGAACAGAAGCTACGACACACACATTTCAGTCAGAACAGAAGCTACGACACACACATTTCAGTCAGAACAGAAGCTACGACACACACATTTCAGGCAGAACACAAACTACGACACACACATTTCAGTCAGAACACAAACTACGACACACATTTCAGTCAGAACAGAAGCTACGACACACACATTTCAGTGAGAACAGAAGCTACGACACACACATTTCAGTGAGAACAGAAACTACGACACACATTTCAGTGAGAACAGAAACTACGACACACATTTCAGTGAGAACAGAAACTACGACACACATTTCAGTGAGAACAGAAACTACGACACACATCTCAGTCAGAACAGAAGCTACGACACACACATTCCAGTCAGAACAGAAGCTACGACACACACATCTCAGTCAGAACAGAAGCTACGACACACACATCTCAGTCAGAACACAAACTACGACACAAACATTTCAGTCAGAACAGAAGCTACGACACACACATTTCAGTCAGAACACAAACTACGAAACACACATCTCAGTCAGAACAGAAGCTACGACACACACATTTCAGTCAGAACACAAACTACGACACACACATCTCAGTCAGAACAGAAGCTACGACACACACATTTCAGTCAGAACAGAAGCTACGACACACACAATTCAGTGAGAACAGAAGCTACGACACACACATCTCAGTCAGAACAGAAGCTACGACACACAGCAGAGTCTTTAAATGTGTATGTGGACATTTAGACACTTCGCATGTGAGTCTTTAGAGACAGTACCTGGCCAGCTGCATCTCTTTGGAGCACCACTCGCTCTGCAGATATCGACGGCTGACAACGCAGATGGTTTTCCTGCTTCCGTAAATTGCTTCAGCGATGTTCTCCACGATGGGTTTCCCTGGTAATACATTTTTAAAAGCCACTGTAACATAATGTCTGCGATAAAAGAACACAGATACATCGTCAGACATGGTAACATGTTTCAACGGTTGACGTGTCTGTCAGATATGATGCAGATGATAACAGCTGTTGCTTTATTTATTGGTTTATTTGGTCGGGAGTGCAAGTTAATGAACAAGCCACACCGGATTGTAGCCTTAGGCTAATTTCCATCCGTCATCCCCCATGTGTACTCTCAAACACACTCTCATACATCCTGACCTATTGTACATGTTTTTAGTGGTAGGGGAAACCGGAGGAAATTTACGCAGACACGGGGAGAACATGCAAACTCCACACAGAAAGGCCTGGTGGGAATCGAACCCGGACCGTGGCGTGTTCTGACAAAGAGTACATCCCATGTGCAGGAAAGTTGGTAAGCACCATATTTCTGATGAAGCCAACCATCCACTGCATGAGGACTCAAAAAAACCTTCAGGTTAGGGACGGTTCGCTTCTACATTGTAAACAACTTCAGTATAATGTGTGTCAGCCGTCTTGATCGAGTAGTCTTGACTAACTACTTGCAACATTTTCTGACCACAAGAGTAAAGAAGCAGCTTCTGCAAGTAGAAGGGCAACTTCCTCAACTCAGTCCAGATGACAATAAAACTTTCACTACAGTGTAAAGACTGTAGTCCTGCCCTACTCCACTCCACTCTGTTTGGTTCTCCAAAATAGAAATCATCATCATGTTGAACAATCCCAACCGTTTTGCCAAACATGTTTGTTTCACTCTGATCCTAAACCTGCTTCAGCGCAAATGGAGCGAAGCAAAACTATAACGTACTAAACTTTTGTAATAGAGATGGCTTAGCCTCGGTCTGGTTTTATCACTGTTTAAGTGGAAATTGTGCTCAAAACACGAAGGTGATGCTGCTGCGGCCTGTGGAACTTCTGTTTTGCTGTTTGAGGACTTTTTCCTGAACGACACTTTTTTATACACGTTATTTTAATTGAATTAAAATGACATAGGTACCGAAAAAAGTCCCGGCACCGAAAAGAAGGTATTGTTAAAGTAGTGTTATTGGAAAAAGACGAACGGTACCCATTCCTATCCCTGAGTCAGTGTGTACCTGGGAGGAAGTCTCGGTGGTGCAGGCACAGCTTCCAACCCTGCTCCTGCTCCAGACGTGGCACCAGTTCTCTGTAGACCCAGGCCTCGTCGTGGCTGTTGTACGAGACAAAGGCGTCGTAGTGACACGCCGCTCGCTTCTGACGGTTTCTGGAGTCATAAAGCCAGGCCAAGAAGATGTAGTAGGCGTAGGTCAGCTGAAAGCGGCTGAAGTGGAAGGTGTACGAGGCCATGAGGATCACGATATTGACACAAGTGCTGGATATGAAGCAGATGAAGCCTATGTCCACCAGACAGGACTGCACATTCAGATCCAGCAGTTTTTTACCCTTACTTTCAGATGGATAGTTGCATTCAAAACGGTAGGCATCTGTCACTTGAGTTTGGCTGTTGTTTTTGATCCACTTCACAAACCAGGAGTTTTCACAGTCACATGAGAAATGGTTTTGTGTCAAATTTAACTCTAACAGACTTGGCAAAGACTTGATGACGTCTTCACTGACCACAGAAAATGGGGTATTTCTTGCGTTGAGAACCTTGAGCTTTGTGAGGTTGGCGTGGATAAGGAAATCTAAGGACCGAAGGTTATTGTTGCTGATTTGGAGGTGTGTCAGTCTGGGGATTGGTGCGAACAGTTTCCAAGACAAGTTCATAAAGTTGTTGGAGTTAATGTCCAGGTTGGTGAGATGTGGAGTGTGGGTAAAAAAAATAGGAGAAAGGTATACAAGTTGGAGGTTATTGCAGCTGAATTTCAAAAGACTTTTCAGTCCTTGAAGGAAGTTTGACGGGATATGGCCATGTCTCGCAGCGGTCTGCTTATCATATATTAAAGTCTCTAAACGGGACAGGTTTACAAACGGAGGATCTTTCATGGGATTGCTTTTCCAATAGTTAAGATGATTATTTTCTATATGAAGCTGCGTCAGATTCACTAAATCATCAAAGACACCTTTGTGAAGTCTGTCTATTGTGACTTCATTGTTGCATAGTAGTAAAGTCTTTAGTCTCTTCAGACCGGAGAAGCAGCCGTGTTCCAAAACAGAGATCTGATTTTTAGCTAAGTTCAGTTGTGTGAGTGAACGCAAACCTCTAAAGGCATTTTTATTTATTGTCGTTAGTTTGTTATGATCCAAGAGAAGGTTCTTCAAATTTGGCAAAGTACATTGAAAAGCGTTTCCTATTTTCAAAATCTGATTCTCCCGAAGTGTCAAACTTTCTAACTTGGACAAATTTACAAAAGGGCAATAACTTAGTGCTGTGATTTTATTCCTCTGAAGTTTCAGCTCTGTGAGGCTGCTCAGTCCAGCGAAGTCCTCACATTTGAGCATTTTGATGCGATTATAGGTGAGATCAAGGGTTCTAAGGAAGGCTAGATTTCTTGCAGCAAATGGTACATATTTGAATAAATTGTAACTGAGGATGAGGACTTCTAACTGATGAAGACTCTTAAATGAGCCGTTTTCAATGCGGCGCATTGTGTTTCTTACCAGATTGACCGAAGTGACGTTATTACACATTTGGAATAAATCTGAACTGATGGATCTTAACTGGTCTGAGTTCTTCATTTCAAGTTTTGTCAGAGTTGGAATGGAACAGGACAGGTTTATTAGACGAGAAGGCCTGGAGCAGGGGTTTATCTTTAGAGAAGTTAAGGAAGAGTTGAAAGTTGTTAATAATTTTCTCCATTGGTCGATCGATGCCAGTTGTACTCCACTGACGTCCAGAGTGGTCACATGACGGAGCAGACTGTGGTTCTGCACGGCCCACGTCAGGTTGGTCTTTTTTGTGGGATTACCAATGTTCAAATGTGTTAGTTTTGGGAAAATGTCTGCTGTTACCTCAAACCTCACCAGTGGATTTCCAGACACATCGAGGGAAGTCATTTCAGTGGAGACATTTCTCAAGTCTTGGGACCTAAAAGTGGTTATCTCATTGTTCCTAATCATCAAGTCTCTGAGCTGTGGCATGTGCTGTATAACTAAATTAACCCGTGCAATTTTTCTGAGTTTATTGCGAGAGAGTTCGAGAAGTGTGAGGCTGCTCAGGGATCTGAAGGCGTTTGGAGCCACCGCCTGAATTCTATTACTGTCAAGCCTTAAGTGTAGAAGTTTGGACAAACCATCGAACACATCGTCCTGGAGATCGATGATTTTATTCCTGCTCAGTGTCAGCTGTTGAAGGGAAACTAATTTAGAGAAAGAGCGTTTGCCGATCAGTGAGATGGCGTTTAGTGTTAGGTCCAATGATGTTAAATTTGGGAAATGTGTAAAATTTGAAATTTGTATCTTGCGAAAGTTGTTTTTACTCAGATCAACGCTCTTCACAGAGGGAGGGATGTCTGTGGGAACTTCTGTGAGTTTGTGTTGGGTGCAAACGGCTTTATCTTGATCAAGGACACAGCTCCTGAGTGAAAATCCCCTGACGACAAGGCCACAGTTCAGTAAGAGGAAATACATTATAGTTGGCTCCATGACTAATGTCAGTACTTTAGATTTAGAGAAACTAATGTCCACTTCACTCCTAGAAGAAAGACAAAAAAGAGAAGTGAACACTCAGACAAAATCCCCTCTACAAACTCTGCGCAAAATACAGACTGGACCTAAATTGTATTTTTATATTTTGGACCATTTGTCTTCAATATATTTTTTGCTCATTTAGCATCATTGCAATCTACAAAACCTATCAGTTAAGAGAGATGTGATGGAAAGGCCAAAAAGGTAGAAGGCACTTTTAGACTGTCGTTATTGTGGATTGTTTTGACCTGGTTCGTTGCTATTCTCTGTAACTACTGTATACAGCAGTGGTTCTCCACCCTTTCCCCTCTGGGGCACCCCTACATGCGCTTCCCACAGTCCGTGGCACCCCTACATATTTTTCTATCTGCACTATAACCTTAACGTCATATGTGATAATGTGTCTCACATGAAAAGAGCTGTTTCAATTCAGGAACAATCAGAGGCGTGCTGGGTAATTGGGAGAGTCGGGAAGTTTCCTGGTGGGATCACGGTGCTTTTGGGCCGGGCCAAAATAATGAATTTATAACAGTCTCACAGTTGTGCTACTCCAGGCCTAAAGGCTTTAACTGGGCTGCAGCAAGAGTCTGGGCTGCTGTTCCAGATATAAATTAAGTAACACAAGTGTAACTGTCATGTAAATCTATCAAAATAAGGACTGATGTACTCAGAGGGGTGTTTAAGGGTGTTTTAGTGGAACACCCCTCCGAGGTTAGTTCAAATTGGTGGAGTCCAATCCAGCGGAGATTGGACTGCCCGAGTAAAGAGGCAAAAAGGCAGGTGAAACGTAGAAAATTAGACAAAAAATAAATATTTTTATCTACAAAACTTGGTGCTGATTGTGGAGTTGTATCACGTTCAGACTGGGTGTGCAGCAGCCCATGTGAAAAGAGAAAGGTCCCAGCACGCCCCGGGGAACAATGATTGGAAGATACAAGTTTTATTTCTATTCTTTTTGGATCCTTGTTTTAGCCCAGGCTCCAGGCTGGCGAGGAAACCTATAATGGGTTAAACTGTACTATTTTGACTATTAGTAATTATGTCTATTTCCAACTTAAATAAAAATAAATTCAATATAAAATTTAAATAGTAGTCACGCTATTTTGCTGAATAGGCCGAACAGGCCAAAGAGAACAGACATAACCTGCCTGTCTTTCCTCTCCTCTGTCTGCCTAACCCCTGCTCCTCCTCCTGTCTCCTCGCTGTCTGCCTAAAGGTCCGCACACACTACACGATTTTTCTAGTCTTAAACGATTTTATATAGAATGGGGGGTCCACACTACACGACTGAGAATCGTAAGAGCGAACACACTACACGATTCTGACAAACAGCTGATGTTTATAACACAGCACGTCTGTGTCTCTACCGCTTCATTTCTCCTCCAGCTTCAAAAACTGGGCCGTGTTTGTGAGCGTGCGAAGACATGTGCATGTCCCAGTTTGGTCAGCAGTGTCAACAGTGTCACAACATCGCAGTGCAAGGCTCCTACTGCTACGAAGCCTTCAACTTGGCTATAGTTCTGTCAAATGGAGATAAAAGTCAGCGACATGAAGAAGCGGGACGTATTTCAATGGATTTAATAAGAAAAGGAGACGGGCCTCCGCTCCAAGATGGAGGAGGCGGAGGAGACAGCGGAGAAAGCGGATGCGAGCGGAGAAAGCGGATGCGAGCGGAGAGTGTTTTTCTGGCTTTATTTCACCCTGTCATTGGCGCTGCTTTCTGTGTGTTCACTTTGGGGACAGTGAAATCACCCTCGTTTTTCCTGTGCGTCCAAAATCTGGCTTAAAATCAAACAGGTTTGATTTCCTGCGACTGTAGTCCAGTCGCGGCTCGCCTCTCTCCGGTTTCTCCGCTGTCTCCTCCGCCTCCTCCATCTTGGAGCGGAGGCCCGTCTCCTTTTCTTATTAAATCCACTGAAATACGTCCCGCTTCTTCATGTCGCCGACTTTTATCTCCATTTGACAGAACTATAGCCAAGTTGAAGGCTTCGTAGCAGTAGGAGCCTTGCACTGCGATGTTTTGACACTGTTGACACCCCTGACCAACTGGGACACGCACATGTTTTCGCACGCTCACAAACTATCTTTGCGAATTTGGAGTCAGTTTTTGAAACCGGAGGTGAAATGAAGTGGTAGAGAGGACGGACGTGCTGTTTGTGTAGTGTGTGCCTAGTCTGAGAAAACTGCACACAGGCTGCAGGGACGCCGATGGTGTAGTTTGTCGCTTTTCAGCCATTTGCGAATGTCCAGTTTGAACAGAAAATATAGCTGCTGGCTACGGGCTACTCCTTATGGCGGGATGATGCACTGATGACATAGTAATGAGGTGCGTGATGGGTTCAAGGACCACTGGAAACTGTTCATTAGAGTCAGTGCAGTTACTTCCGAGTTTTGGGTTGTTTTGAACACAGCATAGACTGAAAACAATATATATAAAAATATATCATTTTTTTATATATAAAAATATATATAAAAAATATATATAAAAAAGCAGGGACTGCTCCTCGTCGCCCTCCTCTCTCCCCTGTCTGCCTAACCCCTTCTCCTCCTCTCTCCCCTGTCTGCCTAACCCCTAAGGACGCAGCCTATTGTCTTTCACAGTGCGAGTGCAACTACTACACAGGGAAAACTGAAAACAGTCTTAAATACATACAAACATCTAATAAAACACTAAAACTTCTCAAATGAAGATGAAATTTGGGCAGTACCCACCTCTGATGATGCCTGCTCTGGGGCAACGTCCTCTCTCCTGAAAGGCAGTTAAACCAGACACTGACACTGAACTGTTTAACGAGGAAGTGAGAATGTATTCCAATTCAGACAAAAAAAAAAAAAAATCAATGATCTCCTTTAGATCTCCTCACTCTTTGCAGTGAATAGTCTTTTATTAGAACACATCAGCCTCGTGGATTTGTGCTCTCTCAGTTAAAACAGAGCTGTCTGTGCAGAGTGTAGTTAGTTATTGTCACACACTTAAAGGGAGACAGACGGAGTTAAGAAATGTTAAAAGTAAATGTAAAGTTGAGACCATTTACCATAAAATTATGTATTTTCCTCCCCCTACATGTTCCAGCCATGTCCTAATGTGCAGAATGAGCCCAGACCTGTTCACCACAACTCCCTCTAAAATCCTGCACTGTCACTCAAAATGTTGCTACTTCAGGCCCGAAATACCCACATGCACAAGCTTAATATAGAAGCTGCAGTTACACGGAAGACCAGAGGTGGCAGTAATTAGTATACAAATGACAACTTCCATCTAGTCCCTTTAACTCACTTTTTTTTTTTCTGACAAAATGTCTGTTCAGTGAATTCACCAAGATGAAAGAAAAAGAACCATCAAAACCTGGAAGAGGTCTTATAAGACTTTTATTTATTTATGCATAAGACAAGAACTTGAGAACAAAACATTTTGATGACCTGTGTCCGGGATCGAGTGAAGAGATTTGGGGAACAACTTTACTACTTGATCTAAAGGCCTGTTTTTAAATCCCCAAAACTGATTTAGCTTCTGTTTATTTTGGCCCAAATTGATCCCATTATCTTCCTTACACTTTCTGAAGGATTCTTTGTATAAGTTGAGTCCATTTACCATATGGGAAATATATAGGGGCGACGGTGGCGCAGTTGGTGGAGCCTCCTCAGCCTTGGTGGAGCCTTGTGATCAGAAGGTTGTGGGTTGGAACTCTAGCTCCCGCAAATGCACACTGTCATTGTGTCCTTGGGCAAGACACTTCACCCTACTTGCCTCCAGTGTCTGCGTACACTGGTGTATGAATGAGAGAGAGTGAAAGGGTGACTGGTTCCTCACTGTAAAGCACTTTGGGTCTGGTAA
The DNA here is from genome assembly GCA_021464625.1 of Proterorhinus semilunaris. Taxonomy (NCBI): domain Eukaryota; kingdom Metazoa; phylum Chordata; class Actinopteri; order Gobiiformes; family Gobiidae; genus Proterorhinus; species Proterorhinus semilunaris. The sequence continues at coordinate 39,685,060 of CM038346.1, forward strand.
AGGTAGAAAAGCGCTTTATAAGTTGAGTCCATTTAAGGGTTTTAGAGCGCGGCCTGCGGGAAAAGGGTTTTAGAGCGACCTGTTGTTTTTTTAAAACGTGTTTTCGACACATTTTTGTCATGTTTTTGCCGCTCTTTTGTCACTTTTTCAAGTTGTTATTGTTGCATTTCCGGCACATTTTTGACATGTTTTTGTCGCTCTATTTACGCTCAAGAAGCTTTTAGTTCCCGCTTAAGCCAGACTGGACAAAATAAGCTTGGTTCATGTGGGGGTTAAGAGGTTAAAGTCAACGGGAAAGTTGAAGTGAAGTCAATTGTACTATCTAAATTCTGAGTTTTAAAAGTAGTAATTTCGAGATTTAAACTCGAAATGTTGTGTTTTAAACAAAGAAACAACTTCCTGTTGGGCTTTCATTTTGTAACCACTGCTTCCATAGCAGTCTGAATGTAGCCTATGACCTACATGACTGATCTGACCTGATTTTCCCTTGTGTTGTTGCCGTCAAATTTTTCCAATGGGATTTGTCGCTTTTTTGTTGCATTTTCAGTGGTAGGTGGTTAAAAACCGAACCAGCAAAAAACGGAAATCTTTACAGCACATACCAGCACAGATGTAGAGGAAGCGTTTGACACCGCAGGCTGACCTTAGATCTGACCAATAAAGCCATCATTAATATCTCAAAAACCATAACAGCACAAACGAAGATTTTTACACCACAAAACAGCACAAACGATTGACATATATTTGTATTTAAATTTGAGCATGATGAGGGGCTAAGTTCACGGAAGTCTCTCACGGCGTGCGGGGCCCGTGAGTGACGAGGCGGCTACACAAAGATTCACTGTTTCCTGTATTTTAGGTTATCTAAAACACTTTCATCTCATCCTTTCGCTGTTTTCAAAACATTGATTTGTGTTGCACTGTTGGAGACCGTTTGGACACATCAGGAAGCCTGGGGGAATGCAGTGAGTGGTTGGTAGTGGTCGGAGGGGCAGATGGCACAGGCTGGTTGCGTTGCCGCCATCCACCAACTCGTAATTGAAATGTATGTGTCAGATAAAGTCACGGGTCGAGCGGCAGAGGAGGCACAGCCCCAGCCGCGCTCTCGGTCTCCGCAGAGTTTTAACAAGCTCATCCACATTTGAATTAGAAGGCTCTTCTGCCTGTATAAGCGCGTGTTTACAACATTTACAAGGATTCAGAGTGTTAAAAAAAATAGAAAAAAAGAGTGCAAAAATGTTACCGAGGTCTGGACCTCCGTGACCTCAATGGTAGATACGGCCATGCATTTACTTTCTTTAAAAAAAAAAGCATAATCGTTTAAAAGAGCCAGTCTTTTTAACGGCTCTTCAAAAGTGAACGGCTCCCTTCAAAGAGCCATAAGTCCCATCACCAGCGCTAATACGATAGAGAGAGAGAGAAATTTTTTTTTTTTTTTTTGGAGGGAGGGGGGATGCGCCGGCTGTGTGTCTGCATACCCACCAGAAAGTGGGAAACTGCACCCCTGGCTGAGGGTGTGCGTCAGCCCTCGCTACAACACCTTTAACATGAACAGCGCGAAGTTTGATTGAGTCGCAATTTCTTTACTATCTGGCTCAATATCTGGCAACAGAGCCGTTGTGCGCGTGAGGTCAGACTGATTGGAGACTTCGATTTGCAACACGAGTTTTCCGCTCATTCTGATCCAAGGAGCGAGAGGAATAAGAAGAGCAAGTGTCAGCGGCCGTGTCCTTCCTCTGCCGCTAAACCCTGGCTTTGTATCCGTCACATATATTTCTTTTACGAGCTGATGTGCGACGGCATGTGCTAAGATTGTAATGTCCTGCGTATAAATTACCTTCGCTTTAACGAAAGCTTAAACCAAGGATTCGGATCTGTTGCTACCAGTGGTTTGACAGTACGACTGAGGGAGACGCAGGGGGCGCAGAGTCTAAACCAGTGTCTGATGTTCAGAATGAGTGACAAAAGAGTCCTGGTCCTCTGGGACGAAGCGAAACACTCAGCTTGACCCATTCACATAACCTCGTTTTCAAAATCATTAGAAACTGACATTATCATGATTTTTTTGTATTTAAGTAGGCCCACATATTCTTAATATCACCCAGACGAGCAAAAATGGTTTAAATGTGGAAAACCTGCCTGCTGAGTTCACTGTAATAATGGATGAAATAGATATTTTATTGAGATATTCACAGTGATATTCGAAGTAGGGGGTATTTGACTCGTCGTTTAAAGCTTCAGGGGGTACACAGCTCCAAAAAGTGTGGGAACCACTGCTTTAGACTTTGTGGACGTGCGTGTCTTTTTGTGTGTTTGATGATGTTCATGTTCTTGTTGCTCTTTTTGAGGAAGTTGGAACAGCAGAAGTGAAATTTGCTTCTTAGAAACTAAAGACCAACTTGAAGAAAGAAACATGATCAAAAATAGCATTTCAGGAAGTTACAAAATAACAGAAGAGAAACCACATAATGGCCCACAAACAACAGACCATCTCTATAACAGCTCTCAGTTGTTCAGGGGTTTGCTATTATAGGTTCTTGAGCTGTCGTCTGTCAAAAACAAAAACTGTTTAAGATTTAAACTGTTCAAATTGAGATGAGGTTCTCGACAAGGGGACCCTCTCTCTCCACATTTATTTGTCCTTTCTATATAACTCTTGGTGGCAAGAGTTTAAACTAAATAGTTATATTTAGTTTAAACAGGAGTTTAAACTAAATAAACTCTGGCCATGCTGCGAACTCTGGCATCATCTGCTTTTGGACTTTGGACAACAATGATTTTTTTTTTTAAAGTGGACTAAGATAAGTCGCTGGGCCAATCTTGAATCGTTCGCAGCGCTACGCTCCTGGTGCCCACCGCTCTCTGCGGTGAGCCAGCAAGCTATACTGAACTATCACTAGCCGGATTAGCAGACCAGCTAACCGAGCTCTTTACATTTTTTTTCACGCTGGAGACGGATTCATTTGAGCCACACATTTTAACACAGATTAATGTCGAAACCGAAGACTTGAAACAACGCTACAATGGAGGGTGAATTGCAGGAAATAAAATCTTCGCTGAGTGCATTGACCGAAGAAATGAAAACAATTAGCACACAACAGCAAACTATATTGGACTTCGCGAGGGAAGGGAAGGAACTAAGACTGCAAAATGATGAAAAGGACAAGAAAATCATGGCTTTAGAAAATTGCTTGGCGGACCTGGAGCGGTATACTCGTATGAATGATCTCGTTATAACAGGAATTGATGTGAAGCCCTGCTCCTACGCTAGAGCCGCCGCGATAGGAGGAGGAGAGCAAAGTAAAGAAGATTTGGAATCGGTTGAGCAACAGGTGATCAAATTTATGAACAGTCAAGGGATCACGCTGGATTGGGCGGATATTGAAGCTTGTCACCCGTTGCCACGCAAGGACAAACTGCTCAAACCTAAGTAATTCTTAGATTCACAAACAGAAAAAAGAAACACGCCTTACCTTACTCAAACACGGAAGATACCTGTACTAATGTTTACATCAACGAGCACTTAACAAAGAAGAACACCGACATCACCAGACAAGCACGACTACTACGAAAACAAAATAAGATTCAAGGAACGTGGACCTCCAACTTCATTAAGTTAAATGGGGCTCCTGAGGAGGCTAAAGTTCTTTGGGTGAAGGATGAAAATGAGCTGGAAAAACAAGGTAAACATTCCTAATCATACTGACTTTTCCTCATCAGACAATGACGACACAAGTTATACTCAAGAGTAGGGTTGTCACGGTTACCGGTGTAGCGGTAAACCCCGGTAAAAATTTTGACGGTAAAAATTACTGTCTTGTTTTTGAAAAACGATATCATCTGGTGGATTACCGTGCCCGCGGTGTCGGCAAAGTGAGCCTCACCGGCCACCGTCTCATCTGCTGAAGTTGCCGCGAAGGCGCACTCCGTAGCACAACCAAAACAAAACTTTCTCGAAGCTGGAATCATGTCCGAGACGACAGCGCTCCGGACGTCCATCAGCTTCAAACAGGACCAAGTCTGAAGTCTGGGCATATCTGGGGTATTTTAAGAACGCCAAAGGACAGTTGATAGAAGACAGTTTTCCGGTTTGCGGAACGTTCAGGAAAAAAAGTCTCTCCACTTCGAACCTCATGACTCGCCTGCGTGACCGTCACCACAACTCTAGCCAATGCAAGTAAGCTAACGTTAGCGTTTTAGCTGAAATGCCGATGTGGGGACTTTGGGTGGAGGGACAAGGTAACGAGTCGTCCCATAGTCCAGCTACAGCGCCACCGCCAGGACAGATTAAAGTTTGTCGCCAATGCAATAGATTCACTCTCGCCGCATTATTATGAATTTAACAATCATTACTGTCTGATGGCATTTTCCCAAATCTGCAGAGCGAAAGCAAACTGGAAGGACACAAACTGAGAATAATATTCCTGATATAGAAGTTTATCTAGTTAAAAATATTCTAACACGGTTCTGGCGCTAAAAATAGTACATGTAATACCCTCCAAACGATCACCAAGTCATAGTTATAGTTCCTTTACTTTGATGTGAAAAGTTGCACTTTTGATATGGCTTTGTCTTTATTTTTTAAATATAACAAACACTGTTACACTTTTTTGAAACTATTTCAGTTTGTGTAGGATTATCAATGGTTTCTGAACTTATTAACACACATAAAAAAAAAATACCGCTATTGCAGGTGGAAATTAGCACAAGTGCTATAACCTGGTACAATGCATCTCTCCTTTCTGAGGCTAATGTATATTGTACACTGTCCCTGTTCAAATAAATAAATACATAATACCGAAAACCGTGATCATTTTGGTCACAATAACCGTGAGGTAACATTTTCATACCGTGACACCCCTACTCAAGAGTCTGAACTACAAATATTTTCACTCACAGACTATAAAAACAATCATCTCAATGATGTGGACCCTGATATGCACTTTTTCCACAACATTTCTCGTACCTGCAAATATTATGATGATAATCAAATCTCATCATTAGATAAGCCAGAAAATATGCCAATAGTACATTTAAACTGTCGTAGCTTGTATGCCAATTTTGAGCACATAAAAGCATACCTGAGTAAACTTACTTTACATTTTGCTATTATTGCACTGTTTATCTGAAACATGGACAAAGAAAAATAAATTTGGGAATTTTGAGCTTGAAGATTATCAAATGTTCAACCAAAACAGAAAACAGAAATTAGATGGTGGAGTTGCTCTGTATGTGTGCAAGGATTTCAATGTAAAATTGGTTGATAACATGACCATGGCAATTGATCATATGTTTGAACGTGTGACAGTAGAGATAATTCTGGAAAAAAGGAAAAATATATTAGTTTCTCGTGTCTATCGAGCACCGGGTGCAGACATTGAAGACTTTATCAAACATACTGAAAAAATATTTACAAATGGCAACCACAAAGACATTTTTTGTCTGTGGGGATTTAAATATTGACTTATTGAAAGCCAAATCGCATAAATCCACTGAAAAATGTGTGGACACGATGTACAGTCACTTTACCCCTTAATTACACGCCCCACTACGATAACTGCACACGGTGCTACATTAATTGATCATATTTTCACAAACGTCCTAAACAATATGACAAGTGGAATACTGATTAATGACATTAGCGACCACTTGCCAGTCTTCTCACTATTTGAAATACAACTAAAAAGTAAGAAAAACAAAGTTTTACAGTTAAATATTACAGTAAAAAATGTACTCAAACAAATACTTGTGGCCCATGGATGACAAGGGGGCTATTAAACGCATGTAAAAAGAAAAACTCCTTATATAAAATATTTATAAGGAAATGAACATTAGAAATTGAAACTAAATATAAAAAATATAAGAATAAACTAACAAGTATAATAAAAAAATTGCAAAATAAATTATGAGATGAGAAAATTACAAACGGGGAGAATGTAGTTAATGAGTTCAATGATTACTTTGTCACCATTGGGCCTCACCTGGCATCAAAAATAGCCAAAACAAACAGTGACTTCTCTCAACACAGTAATGTGAATGAACGCTCCTTTTTTCTTACGGCAACAAATGAAAATCAAATAATTAAAATAGTTAAAGCATTCAAGAATACAAAATCCACTGATTGGAATGACTTTGACATGAACATGATTAAAAAAGCAATACAAAATATATCAATGCCTTTAACACATATACAGTGCCTTGCGAAAGTATTCGGCCCCCTTGAACTTTTCGACCTTTTGCCACATTTCAGGCTTCGAATATAAAGATATAAAACTGTAATTTGTTGTGAAGAACCAACAACAAGTGGGACACAATCATGAAGTGAAACGAAATTTATTGGATATTTCAAAAAAATTGAACAAATAAACAACTGAAAAATTGGGCGTGCAAAATTATTCAGCCCCTTTACTTTCAGTGCAGCAAACTCTCTCCAGAAGTTCAGTGAGGATCTCTGAATGATCCAATGTTGACCTAAATGACTAATGATGATAAATAGAATCCACCTGTGTGTAAACAAGTCTCCGTATAAATGCACCTGCTCTGTGATAGTCTCACGCCGAATTTACACCAGAGGAATTACAGCGCGTAAGCGTTGTAGCGCAGCATACGCGCGTCACTTTTTTCCATTCTAACCTGTCATGATATTTACACTAGCAGTGTTATACGCGCGTCGGACGGGCGTATTGACGCGAGGCTGCGCCTAAATTAGAATGGAGTTCTAATTTTGACGCGTATACGCGGCAAACTCCGTAATTTTAGACGGGAAAATGGCACAGTCTTTCAAAGTAAACTTCCGACACCCTGTCAAAATAAGTTTTCTGTTGATTTGTCGAAGTTCACAACACGCATATTGGTGGTGTCTTTGGCTGTGAAGCCTCAGCGTGGCCACAAGGTGGTAGAAGTCACCTTGCTGATGACGCTGCTGGTTATGGATGCACCCATAGTCGCCTGGTCTGTTGTCTCTCCCGTCTCCTCACTTCTTCTACCAAAAGAAGAAAGGCCAAGGTGCGCCTTCTACTCGGCACTGTTTCTATAAATAAATGCACAAGCTAAGCTACGGTAAGCTAAAAAAAAATATGCAAATCATTTCATAAATTGGCAGAGTTCGATGTACGACTAGCAAAACGTATTAACATGAGAAATGTTATTACTTTACCCATTTTTATAAGCAAAATTATTCCAAGTGATTTGGGGAAGAGACACCGAACACACGCGTAGCTTTAGCTGCTCTGACGCCGTATGTGTAAATTTGCGCTTTCGAAAATGCGCGCGTATAACGCGCCGTGTACGTAACGTCCAGTAATAGCTCCTGGTGTAAATTCGGCGTCAGAGGTCAGTTTAAAGCGCAGAGAGCATCATGAAGAACAAGGAACACACCAGGCAGGTCCGAGATACTGTTGTGGAGAAGTTTAAAGCCGGATTTGGATACAAAAAGATTTCCCAAGCTTTAAACATCCCAAGGAGCACTGTGCAAGCAATAATATTGAAATGGAAGGAGTATCAGACCACTGCAAATCTACAAAGACCCGGATGAACTGCAGAAATGTACAGCTGAGGTGGGACACTCTGTCCATAGGACAACAATCAGTCGTATACTGCACAACTCTGGCCTTTATGGAAGAGTGGCAAGAAGAAAGCCATTTCTTAAAGATATCCATAAAAAGTGTTGTTTAAAGTTTGCCACAAGCCACCTGGGAGACACACCAAACATGTGGAAGAAGGTGCTCTGGTCAGATGAAACCAAAATCGAACCTTTTGGCAACAATGCAAAACGTTATGTTTGGCATAAAAGCAACACAGCCCATCACCCTGAACACACCATCCCCACTGTCAAACATGGTGGTGGCAGCATCATGGTTTGGGCCTGCTTTTCTTCAGCAGGGACAGGGAAGATGGTTCAAATTGATGGGAAGATGGATGGAGCCAAATACAGGACCATTCTGGAAGAAAACCTGATGGAGTCTGCAAAAGACCTGAGACTGGGACGGAGATTTGTCTTCCAACAAGACAATGATCCAAAACATAAAGCAAAATCTACAATAGAGTGGTTCACAAATAAACATATCCAGGTGTTAGAATGGCCAAGTCAAAGTCCAGACCTGAATCCAATCGAGAATCTGTGGAAAGAACTGAAAACTGCTGTTCACAAACGCTGTCCATCCAACTTCACTGAGCTCCAGCTGTTTTGCAAGGAGGAATGGGCAAATATTTCAGTCTCTCAATGTGCAAAACTGATAGAGACAAACCCCAAGGACTTACAGCAGTAATCGCAGCAAAAGGTGGCGCTACAAAGTATTAACTTAAGGGGGCTGAATAATTTTGCACGCCCAATTTTTCAGTTTTTTATTTGTTAAAATTTTTTGAAATATCCAATAAATTTCGTTTCACTTCATGATTGTGTCCCACTTGTTGGTGGTTCTTCACAAAAAATTACAGTTTTATATCTTTATGTTTGAAGCCTGAAATGTGGCAAAAGGTCGAAAAGTTCAAGGGGGCCGAATACTTTCGCAAGGCACTGTACATTATAGTTGGCTCCATGACTAATGTCAGTACTTTAGATTTAGAGAAACTACTGTCCACTTCACTCCTAGAATAACGACAAAAAGAGAAGTGAACACTCAGACAAAATCACTTCTGCAAACTCTGCACAAAATACAGACTGGACCTTAATTGTAGGTTTATATTTTGTGCCATTTGTTTTAAATATTTGTTTTGCTCATTTAGCATCATTGTAATCTACAAAACCTATCAGTTAAGAGAGATGTGATGGAAAGGACAAAAAGGTAGAAGGCACTTTTAGACTGTCGTTTTTGTGGATTGTTTTGACCTGGTTCATTGCTATTCTCTGTAACTACTGTATACAGCAGTGGTTCTCCACCTTTTCCCCTCAGGGGCACCCCTACATGCGCTTCCCACAGTCCGTGGCACCCCTACATATTTTGCTATCTGCACTATAACCTTAACGTCATATGTGATAATGTGTCTCACATGAAAAGAGCTGTTTCAATTCAGGAACAATCAGAGGCGTGCTGGGTAATCGGGAGAGTCGGGAAGTTTCCTGGTGGGATCACGGTGCTTTTGGGCCAGGTCCATCAACCAGCCGGTTGACTTGCCCAGTTAGGCTAATTCTCGGCATGAAGTAACTAGTATTAGGCATTCATTGATTTATTTTGTCTTGTGTGCATCTGAAGTTAAATTTTTTTTTTCATATAAAAACATTACACAGTAGAATACAGACCATCTCTATAACAGCTCTCAGTTGTACAGGGGTGTGCTATTATAGGTTCTTGAGCTGTCATCTGTCAAAAACAAAAACTGTTTAAGATTTAAACTGTTCAAATTGAGATGAGGTTCTCGAAAAGGGGACCCTCTCTCTCCACATTTATTTGTCCTTTCTATATAACTCTTGGTGGCCTCAATTTGTGGCATTGTGACAGCGTTTATCATCTTAAATGCGGATAAAATATTGTTATTCATCACAACAACAACAGCCCAACATCTTCCCTCCCATCTGCATGTTTTAATGTCAAAATAGAAAGGAACTGGAACTTAAATTTGAGCAATTTGTTACTCCTGTTTAAACTAAATAGTTATATTCCTACCAGGTTTGGAGCTTCTTTAGGTTTGATTCCCAAAGATCAATCAACCACTTACTGCCTTTAATTGCTTTTTATTGTTTACAAAAGATTAAATAATATTTTTTTTACATCTCATTTACAAACTAGAAACTTGCAATGGCTGAAGCCATTGCGATTGACTGCGGAACAGATCTAATGTGGAATTTAGCTGAAAAATCCTTGAAATCCTTGAAAAGGCCTTGAAACTGTTAAAATACTTGATAGATATTTGAAACTCCTGAAGTCCTTGAAACTGTTGAAACCTTGAAACTGTTGAATCATTGAAACTGTTGAATCCTTGAAACTGTTGAAACCTTGAAACTGTTGAATCCTTGAAACTGTTGAATCCTTGAAACTGTTGAATCCTTGAAACTGTTGAATCCTTGAAACTGTTGAAACCTTGAAACTGTTGAATCCTTGAAACTGTTGAATCCTTGAAACTGTTGAAACCTTGAAACTGTTGAAGTCCTTGAAACTGTTGAGTCCTTGAAACTGTTGAATCCTTGAAACTGTTGAAGTCCTTGAAACTGTTGCATTATACTGGTTTACATGTAAAAACCCCTATTAAGTTGCATTATACTGGTTTACATGTAAAAAACCCTATTAAGTTGCATTATACTGGTTTACATGTAAAAAAACCTATTAAGTTGCATTATACTGGTTTACATGGAAAAATCCCTATTAAGTTGCATTATACTGGTTTACATGGAAAAACCCCTATTAAGTTGCATTATACTGGTTTACATGTAAAAACCCCTATTAAGTTGCATTATACTGGTTTATACTGGTTTACATGTAAACATCCCTATTGAGTTGCATTATACTGGTTTACATGTAAAAACCCCTATTAAGTTGCATTATACTGGTTTATACTGGTTTACATGTAAACATCCCTATTGAGTTGCATTATACTGGTTTACATGTAAAAAACCCTATTGAGTTGCATTATACTGGTTTACATGTAAAAAACCCTATTAAGTTGCATTATACTGGTTTACATGGAAAAACCCCTATTAAGTTGCATTATACTGGTTTACATGGAAAAACCCCTATTAAGTTGCATTATACTGGTTTATACTGGTTTACATGTAAACATCCCTATTGAGTTGCATTATACTGGTTTACATGTAAAAACCCCTATTAAGTTGCATTATACTGGTTTATACTGGTTTACATGTAAACATCCCTATTGAGTTGCATTATACTGGTTTACATGTAAAAAACCCTATTGAGTTGCATTATACTGGTTTACATGTAAAAAACCCTATTAAGTTGCATTATACTGGTTTACATGGAAAAACCCCTATTAAGTTGCATTATACTGGTTTACATGGAAAAACCCCTATTAAGTTGCATTATACTGGTTTACATGGAAAAACCCCTATTAAGTTGCATTATACTGGTTTACATGTAAAAAACCCCATTAGGTTGCATTATACTGGTTTATACTGGTTTACATGTAAAAAACCCTATTAGGTTGCATTATACTGGTTTATACTGGTTTACATGTAAAAAACCCCTATTAAGTTGCATTATACTGGTTTACATGTAAAAAACCCTATTAAGTTGCATTATACTGGTTTACATGTAAAAAACCCTATTAAGTTGCATTATACTGGTTTACATGTAAAAAACCCTATTAAGTTGCATTATACTGGTTTACATGTAAAAAACCCTATTAAGTTGCATTATACTGGTTTATACTGGTTTACATGTAAACATCCCTATTGAGTTGCATTATACTGGTTTACATGTAAAAACCCCTATTAAGTTGCATTATACTGGTTTATACTGGTTTACATGTAAACATCCCTATTGAGTTGCATTATACTGGTTTACATGTAAAAAACCCTATTGAGTTGCATTATACTGGTTTACATGTAAAAAACCCTATTAAGTTGCATTATACTGGTTTACATGGAAAAACCCCTATTAAGTTGCATTATACTGGTTTACATGGAAAAACCCCTATTAAGTTGCATTATACTGGTTTATACTGGTTTACATGTAAACATCCCTATTGAGTTGCATTATACTGGTTTACATGTAAAAACCCCTATTAAGTTGCATTATACTGGTTTATACTGGTTTACATGTAAAAAACCCTATTAGGTTGCATTATACTGGTTTATACTGGTTTACATGTAAAAAACCCTATTAGGTTGCATTATACTGGTTTACATGGAAAAACCCCTATTAAGTTGCATTATACTGGTTTACATGGAAAAACCCCTATTAAGTTGCATTATACTGGTTTATACTGGTTTACATGTAAACATCCCTATTGAGTTGCATTATACTGGTTTACATGTAAAAACCCCTATTAAGTTGCATTATACTGGTTTATACTGGTTTACATGTAAAAAACCCTATTAGGTTGCATTATACTGGTTTATACTGGTTTACATGTAAAAAACCCTATTAGGTTGCATTATTGCACTGAAGTCCTTGAAACTCCTGGAAAACTTGAAACTGTTGAAACCTTGAAACTGCTGAAGGTCAATCTCCATGGCTGACGCCATGGAGATTGACTGTCCTTGAAACTGCTGAAATGTCTGAAAGACCTGAAGTCCTATTAAATTGCATGGGCCTATTAAAATGAATGGCAGAATTCTCAATGCAAATTAATGGCAGAATTCCCAAGCCCGTATAAAAAAAATGGAAAACTGCAGAACTCGGATTTTTTCTGAAAACTGACAAGTTGTGGAAGCTGAACATGTACAAACTGCAGAAATTGCAGAAAATGTGGAAAAAAATGCTGAAAACTATGAATTTGTGGAAGCCCCATTATAAGTCAATGGGAAAAATCGACCGATTTTTGGCCGATTGTGGAAAAACCGTGAATTGTAGAATTCTAAAAAGTAATAGCAGAATTCTCTCAAACATGTGGAACGTTTTGATGTATAACTTGTGGAAATATCTGAAACTGTGAAAGAGTTGAAAGATGCCAAAAAACTGGAAAAAGATGGAAGTTTTATAATAATAAAGGATAAAGAACATGAAAACCAATTATTGACTGCGGAAAGTTCCGCAGTCAATCAATAAAAACAACCAAATAGTTATTTAGTTCACTTGTGCTACTTTATTTTCATTATTGCTAGAATCTAATAATCATGATTTTGTTCACTTTCAATTCATGCACATATTTTATTTGTGGTTTTGTATGATCCACTCTCAGCGTCTCAGAGAGTTACGATGAGGCGCAGTCTGTCCTCCTCCTCTGTGGTTGTGGACCTCAGGGCTTGCCGTAGTTTCTCCCAGAACAGCTGTGGGTGTTGAGCGGCACGGGGCCAGCTCAGGTACGAGCGTCTCTTCAGCAGCCTCTTCATTCGGTAATATGGAGACAAGTGAGATGAGGGGATGTCCTCCAGAAAGACCAGGATCAGCACGTCCTCACGCTCATCGAACAGACGGAAGCTACGACACACACATCTCAGTCAGAACAGAAGCTACGACACACACATTTCAGTCAGAATAGAAGCTACGACACACACATTTCAGTCAGAGCAGAAGCTACGACACACACATTTCAGTCAGAACAGAAGCTACGACACACACATTTCAGTCAGAGCAGAAGCTACGACACACACATCTCAGTCACAACAGAAGCTACGACACACACATTTCAGTCAGAGCAGAAGCTACGACACACACATTTCAGTCAGAACAGGAGCTACGACACACACATCTCAGTCAGAACAGAAGCTACGACACACACATTTCAGTCAGAACAGAAGCTACGACACACACATTTCAGTCAGAGCAGAAGCTACGACACACACATCTCAGTCACAACAGAAGCTACGACACACACATTTCAGTCAGAGCAGAAGCTACGACACACACATTTCAGTCAGAACAGGAGCTACGACACACACATCTCAGTCAGAGCAGAAGCTACGACACACACATTTCAGTCAGAACAGAAGCTACGACACACACATTTCAGTCAGAACAGGAGCTACGACACACACATCTCAGTCAGAACAGAAGCTACGACACACACATCTCAGTCAGAACAGAAGCTACGACACACACATCTCAGTCAGAACACAAACTACGACACACACATTTCAGTCAGAACAGAAGCTACGACACACACATTTTAGTCAGAACACAAACTACGACACACACATCTCAGTCAGAACACAAACTACGACACACACATCTCAATCAGAACACAAACTACGACACACACATTTCAGTCAGAACAGAAGCTACGACACACACATTTCAGTCAGAACAGGAGCTACGACACACACATCACAGTCAGAACAGAAGCTACGACACACACATTTCAGTCAGAACAGAAGCTACGACACACACATCTCAGTCACAACAGAAGCTACGACACACACATCTCAGTCAGAACAGAAGCTACGACACACACATCTCAGTCACAACAGAAGCTACGACACACACATCTCAGTCAGAACAGAAGCTACGACACACACATCTCAGTCAGAACAGAAGCTACGACACACACATCACAGTCAGAACAGAAGCTACGACACACACATCTCAGTCAGAACACAAACTACGACACACACATCTCAGTCAGAGCAGAAGCTACGACACACACATCTCAGTCACAACAGAAGCTACGACACACACATCTCAGTCACAACAGAAGCTACGACACACACATTTCAGTCAGAGCAGAAGCTATGACACACACATCTCAGTCACAACAGAAGCTACGACACACACATCTCAGTCACAACAGAAGCTACGACACACACATTTCAGTCAGAGCAGAAGCTATGACACACACATCTCAGTCACAACAGAAGCTACGACACACACATTTCAGTCAGAGCAGAAGCTACGACACACACATTTCAGTCAGAACAGAAGCTACGACACACACATTTCAGTCAGAACAGAAGCTACGACACACACATTTCAGTCAGAACAGGAGCTACGACACACACATCTCAGTCAGAACAGAAGCTACGACACACACATCACAGTCAGAACAGAAGCTACGACACACACATCTCAGTCACAACAGAAGCTACGACACACACATTTCAGTCAGAACAGAAGCTACGACACACACATCTCAGTCAGAACAGAAGCTACGACACACACATCTCAGTCACAACAGAAGCTACGACACACACATCTCAGTCAGAACAGAAGCTACGACACACATATCTCAGTCAGAACAGAAGCTACGACACACACATCACAGTCAGAACAGAAGCTACGACACACACATCTCAGTCAGAACACAAACTACGACACACACATCTCAGTCAGAGCAGAAGCTACGACACACACATCTCAGTCACAACAGAAGCTACGACACACACATCTCAGTCAGAACAGAAGCTACGACACACACATTTCAGTCAGAACAGAAGCTACGACACACACATCTCAGTCAGAACACAAACTACGACACACACATTTCAGTCAGAACAGAAGCTACGACACACACATCTCAGTCAGAACAGAAGCTACGACACACACATTTCAGTCAGAACACAAACTACGACACACACATACCAGTCAAAACAGAAGCTACGACACACACATTTCAGTCAGAACAGAACCTACGACACACACATCTCAGTCAGAACAGAAGCTACGACACACACATTTCAGTCAGAACAGATGCTACGACACACACATCTCAGTCAGAACAGAAGCTACGACACACACATTTCAGTCAGAACTGAAGCTACGACACACACATTTCAGTCAGAACAGAAGCTACGACACACACATTTCAGTCAGAACAGAAGCTACGACACACACATCTCAGTCAGAACACAAACTACGACACACACATTTCAGTCAGAACAGAAGCTACGACACACACATCTCAGTCAGAACAGAAGCTACGACACACACATTTCAGTCAGAACACAAACTACGACACACACATACCAGTCAAAACAGAAGCTACGACACACACATTTCAGTCAGAACAGAACCTACGACACACACATCTCAGTCAGAACACAAACTACGACACACACATTTCAGTCAGAACAGAAGCTACGACACACACATCTCAGTCAGAATACAAACTACGACACACACATTTCAGTCAGAACACAAACTACGACACACACATTTCAGTAAAAACAGAAGCTACGACACACACATCTCAGTCAGAACAGAAGCTACGACACACACATTTCAGTCAGAACAGAAGCTACGACACACACATTTCAGTCAGAACAGAAGCTACGACACACACATTTCAGTCAGAACAGAAGCTACGACACACACATCTCAGTCAGAACACAAACTACGACACACACATTTCAGTCAGAACAGAAGCTACGACACACACATTTTAGTCAGAACACAAACTACGACACACACATCTCAGTCAGAACACAAACTACGACACACACATCTCAATCAGAACACAAACTACGACACACACATCTCAGTCAGAACAGAAGCTACGACACACACATTTCAGTCAGAACAGAAGCTACGACACACACATCTCAGTCAGAACACAAACTACGACACACACATTTCAGTCAGAACAGAAGCTACGACACACACATTTTAGTCAGAACACAAACTACGACACACACATCTCAGTCAGAACACAAACTACGACACACACATCTCAATCAGAACACAAACTACGACACACACATCTCAGTCAGAACACAAACTACGACACACACATCTCAGTCAGAGCAGAGTCTTTAAATGTGTGTTGACATTTAGACACTTCGCATGTGAGTTTTTAGAGACAGTACCTGGCCAGCTGCATCTCTTTGGAGCACCACTCGCTCTGCAGATATCGACGGCTGACAACGCAGATGGTTTTCCTGCTTCCGTAAATTGCTTCAGCGATGTTCTCCACGATGGGTTTCCCTGGAAATCAAATTATAAAAGCCACACTATTTTTTATTTATTCATTGTTCTATTTGGTGTCGTTATTTGTCATCAGCTGTTGTTCCTTAGCCTGTTCAGTCTGATGTACCTGACAGGTCCATCAGGCAGATGGTGGTTTCCTGCACATCATGTGCAGGAATGTTGGTATTCCACATCTGCACTCATGTGACAATCTTCAGGTTGGAGACGGTTCACTTTTACTCTATTAACAACTTCAGTAGATGTGTGTTGGCAGCCTTCCTCCTAGGACTGGCCTGAGTCTTATTTAAGACATTTCAAGCTTGGGTCCTCAACTCAGTCCAGTTGACTGTTTAAAGACTGTAGTTATGCTTTGGCTTGTTTTCATGAGTTCTTTCCTACTCTAGCCTGGTCTTACCATACCCTCGTACTCATTACGTACAGAGGGTCTGGAACTTCACAAATGAGCTCCATTTTCAGGTGGGAGGGATGAACTCCTTTGAAACGCCTCCCCCGCTCGCTGAATGGTTGGTTGGAATTCAACTGATGAAACGCAGCCTCTGAGTGAGATCAGACCCAGACGTACATGTAAGGAAAAGATAATTGACCAGAGTTTATGAAGGGCAAAGGCCAGTGTTGTCCTACTCTGCTCCACTCGGTTTGGTTGCATTTATACTACATTAATTAAGAATCATCATGTTTAATCAATCCCAACTGTTTTGCAAACATGTTTGTTTCACACAGATCTTAAACCCGCTCCCTGAGTCAGTGTGTACCTGGGAGGAAGTCTCGGTGGTGCAGGCACAGCTTCCAGCCCTGCTCCTGCTCCAGACGTGGCACCAGTTCTCTGTAGACCCAGGCCTCGTCGTGGCTGTTGTACGAGACAAAGGCGTCGTAGCGACACGCCGCTCGCTTCTGACGGTTTCTGGAGTCATAAAGCCAGGCCAAGAAGATGTAGTAGGCGTAGGTCAGCTGAAAGCGGCTGAAGTGGAAGGTGAACGAGGCCATGAGGATCACGATATTGACACAAGTGCTGGATATGAAGCAGATGAAGCCTATGTCCACCAGACAGGACTGCACATTCAGGTCCAACAGCCTGGTGTTTCTACGCTCAAACGGATAGTCACACTTAAAGCTGTGGGCATCCACTACTTGAGTTTGTTTGTTGTTTTTGATCCACTTCACAAACCAGGAATTGTCACAAATACACATAAAACTGTTAGATTTCAAATCCAACCACACAAGACTTGGTACAGATCTGATGATGTCCTCAGAGATCACAGAAAATGAGTTCTTTCTTGCAAGAAGAATCCTAAGCTTTGTCAGATTGGAGTTGATCAAGAAGTGAAGGGAATGAAGGCTAGTACTGGTGATTCTTAATTGAGTGAGATTGGGGATTGTAACAAATAGATTTGGAGACACATCCAGAAGGTCATTGGCGCCGACGTCCAGGTTATTGAGATGAGGCGTATGTGAGAAAAAGTTATCAGAAAAGTTTAAAAGTTGGATGTTATTGCAACTAAATGCTAACAGACTGCTCAGTCCTTGTAGGAAGTTTGAGGGGAATTGGCTTTTTCCTGGACCACGCTGAACTGCAATTTGTAGAGTCTCTAATCTGGACAAGTTCATAAACGGAGGCTCTTCCAGAGGAGAGTAGTCCAAATATTTAATATGATTATTGTTTAAGTCCAGTGTTCTTAGACTTACCAAATCTTTAAAACAGGCTGTGATTAGTGCTTCTGTTTTTAGTTCATTCTGTTGCAGCTGTAAAGTCTTTAGACTCGTCAGACCAGAGAAGCAGCCTGTCTCCAAAGTGCGGATCTGATTTTGAGCTAATGACATGTTAGTAAGTGAACACAAACCACTGAATGCACCTTTATCAATAACCGTCAGTTTATTGTCAGTCAAATAGAGGAATTTAAGACTTAGGAAAATTATTTGGAAAGCGTTGCCCAATTCCCTTATTAAATTTCCCTGTAGTTTCAAAACTTTCAAACGGGTCAAGCCATCAAAGTTGCACATGCTTAGCACAGTTATATTATTATACTGAAGATTGAGATATTTTAGATTTTGCAGTCCAGTGAAGTCTTGGCATCTGATGGCTTTGATGCCATTAGAGGTGAGATCAAGGGTGTCCAAGGATTGTACATTTCTTATTGCAAAGGGGACACTAGTGAGATTATTATGTTTCAATCTGAGGACTTTCAAATGATGCATATGCCCAAAGGACCCATTTTCAATGTGCTCAATGTTGTTTCCCTCCAGCTCCAGTTTAATAGCATTACGACACAACTGGAAAAGATATGATCTGATGAAAAAGAGGCTGGAATTTTGAGTTTGCAGCCATTTCAGAGTTGAGATCGAGCAGGAGATGTTGATCAGCTCAGTATTGTATTTCATTGAATTTAATATCAGAACATTTAAAGATTTGCAATGTAAAAGTAACTTTCTCCATTCGTCGATTGATGCCAGTTGTACCGCACTGACGTCCAGAGTGGTCACCTGACGAAACAGACTATGGTTCTGCACAGCCCACGTCAGGTTGGTCTTCACTGTGGGATTCCCAATGTTTAACTTTGTTAGTTTTGGAAAGACGTTTGCTGTTACCTGAAACCTCTCCAGCGGATTGCCAGACACATCCAGAGATTTTAAATTAATGGATGTATTTGTTGTTAGATTTTGGGAACTAAATGTGGTTATATTGTTGTTCCTAATCACCAGGTCTGTTAATTTTGGCATGTGGTATATGGCCAAATGCAATTGTGTAATAGTCCGCAGTTTATTGTTGGACAGTTCTAGGACCAAAAGGCTGCTCAGGGATCTAAAGGCGTTTGGATCCACCGTCTGAATGTGATTAAAGTTGATCCTTAGCTCAGTGAGTTTGGACAAACCATCGAACACATTGTCCTCAAGTGTGACGAGTTTATTATAGGTCAGTACCAAACATTTGAGGGAAACTAACCTTGAAAAAGAGTGTCTGCCAATGTTTGAGATGGAATTTTGCCATAGATCTAGTCTTGTTAAATTTGGTAAATGTGTAAAGTCTGAAAGTTGTATCTTTAGGATGTCATTCTTGCTCAAATCAATGCTCTTTGCGGAGGGAGGGATGTCTGTGGGAACCTCTGTGAGTTGACGCTCAGAGCAAACAACGTTGCCAGAAAGGAAGTCAGACAGGTAACAGCTCTGGAGTGAAAATCCTCTGACAAGACCACAGTTACTCAATAACAGTAATAGTATTACAAAAGACCCCATAACTGATAGGACTTTTTTTTATATATATATATATGTTGGTTTCCACTTCACTCCTAGAACAGAAAGAAAGACATGAATGAGTACTCAACATTAGCCAAACTGAAAAAAGTTGGCATTTTCTGTTCAACAGGAAACTGTAGAATAAATAAGGTGGTATCTGGGCAAGACACAGCGAAACCACACATGCCTTCTATCCCCACTATTGTTCACTGGAGAATAAAGTGGATTAACTGCTATGCTCTTCCCAGAAGGGAAAGACTGTTGTGGAGTGGAGGGAGCTGCGCAGGAGGAAGAGGATGGGGAAACGGGGATAAGCCCAGGAGGCGCTGCACCGTTTCAGAGGAGCACTGAAGACAGTACTCTGGTTTCCCAGACCTCCAAAAACATGCTGCTCAAATTGACCGATAATGGCGGCTCAGGACTAACCTGAACGTAATGTTGTTGAACAATTGTACAATGACAAATAAAGCACTTACTGGTAACTTAACTTAACCTCCTAACCTTTACCTGAACCGAGCACATTTTCTCCAGTTTGGCTTTACCCAAATCTAAAACGAAAGCGAGATGAAAAGGATAAAAATGTGGCAAAAAAAAAGGTGACAAAAAACAACAAAAGAGCAACAAAAATGTGCTGGAAAAGCAACAATAACACAGTAAATAAAAATGCGGCAAAAAAGCAACAAAGAAAAAACACAAATAACACGACAAAAAACAGACGAAAACACCACAAAACGCTTCAAAAATGTGACATAAACACAGCGACAATGTGACAAAAAAGTCTGATCGGTTTAGTAGGCCTTCGCTTTCAAATGAGGCGTCACATTGGCCTATAGGCTGTAACCTCCAGTTGAGAGGCTTTTAGATTAGGTTAAAGTCGAACTGGAGAAAAAGTGCTCGGTTAAGGGGTTAACTTAAAGGGATATTTCAGGATTTTTGACATTGGGCCTCATTTTCTCTGGCATCAAAGCAAGCAAAATCTGCTCTTAGACATTAAGAAATTGTCGAGCGTGTACAGCTGGGGAAGCAAGGCCTCGGATCCAGGGAAAATGAACCATTCTGGGACAAAGCAACTCCTTCACAACATCGAGGTCTAGTTGTGGAGGAGATATGCAAACAGGAGCAGGTGCTGAGGCATACAAGGGCAGTTTCACAGGTGAAACAGGGCCAATGGACACAGTGGGAGGAGGTAGAAAAGAGGAAACTCTCCTGGAGGGAGCTGTGGGGGATGGAGATATACCGAGCTAGCTTCCTCATTCGAGCAACTTACGATGTTCTACCATCACCAATCAACCTCCAGCAGTGGTATGGGGAGGATACTACCTGCTCGCTGTGTCCCTCTCCAGCCAACCTAAAACACATCTTGGTTGGCTGTAAAACAAGCTTGTCACAAGGCCGGTACACATGGCGGCATAACCAGGTGTTAAGGTGTTTGGCGACCAGCCTTGAGGCCAAGCGATTAGCCACAAATACCCTTCCATCTCTGCCAGACAAGCAGATTCCATTAATGGCCTTGGTTCGTGCAGGCGCAGCACCATTGACATCACAGAGCTCCAGCTCATATCCGGGCCTGCTTTGCAAAGCATGAGACTGGAAGCTATTAGTGGATCTAAACCAGCGATTGCACTTCCACTGAGATTGCAGTAACAAACCTCAGACCTGACATCGTCTTTTGGTCCTCCACCCATCGCACTGCCTTCCTACTGGAATTGACAGTGCCGTGGGAGGGCTCCGTGGAGGAGGCGTATGAACGAAAGAGACTGAAGTACTCAGAGCTGGCAGCTGATGCAGAGCAGCGTGGGTGGAAAGTCAGGATCTACCTAGTGGAGGTTGGCTGTAGAGGGTTTGTTGGTCGCTCCACAGTTCGGTTGTTGAAAGACCTAGGAGTACGAGGTTAGGCCTTGCAGCAGATTGTGAAATCCCTCTCCAACGCAGCAAAGGAGGCCAGCTGTTGGCTGTGGATGAAGAGAAAGGACAGCAGCTGGGGGTGTAGGCAGCAACAGTAGTAGAGCAAGCGGGGATCACAAGCCGAGGGGGGCACACCTGGGACGCTAGGTGCTGCCGATGAAACCTCTGGAGGTGTTAATCATCGAAACATTCGTGAAGGAGGGTGCCCAGTTGATGACCCCAGTGAAGCCAGTGATCCTCTGCACTTGTCTCAATATCTCTCCTATTTCCAGTTCACAGTATAACCACCATGGGATGAGTGGATTCCGTGATTGTATCATCCAGTCCTTTACCTGAGCTCTAGTTATCCAGAGTGTTGTTGATGTCTGGAGATATTTTTTTCTTAAATTCATGCAGTTCTTATATTTGAAGAGTCTAGTGGCGCTAGGCTATAGGGCAAGGCTAAAGCATTTCTACGGTTACAGCTAGCCTGCTTTAAAAACAGGCTAGCGACTAACGATATAAACTATTTTGCATTTAAAAATAGTTTAAATTATAATTATTTAAGTTATAAAATAACTTATATTTGAGTAGCATCAGCTTCGTGGCTGTAAGCTAACGCAGCGGCGGAGTGATCTGCGAGAAAATAGTCCCTCAACATGCGGTAATTCATGTGATACAAGGTTAGTTATATTTCAAAAAATATTCTATTAACACAGACATTTATATGGGTAGTCTGGTGTTATAAGTGATTTGCCTCAGGTGCACTGTGGAGTGGGCCAGACTGTTTTTAATGCAGGCTAGCTGTTACCAGAGGTGGGAGTAAGTCACTAAATGCAAGTCTCGAGTTAAGTCCAAGTCGTGGAGGTCCAAGTCCCAAGCAAGTCCAAGTCAATCGGTCATGGGGTCAAGTCAAGGCAAGTCTTTCTTTAGCCGGCAAGTCACCTCAAGTCACAAACCTCAGCGTTAAGCCTAATTCTTCTTTTCAAAATGTGTTTAATCTACTTGAAAATATAAAGTGCTTTCTCAAGATTTCGATTTAGAAAATGTTGGCGAAAATCAAACTTTTTAAAATCTAATGGATTTGGATTTAAAGTCTAATTAATATTAAAATCGCTACAAATTTTATATATATTTTAAATGCTCCAGTCTATGTAAAAAATTATTGGGACAGCATTTTAAGGAAGGGGGCCCAGGGGACCTACTTAAAAACTAAATGGAAACAGAGTCTTTTAAACATGAGTTGCTTTCCCCTGCAGTCTGAAAAGATAAATATAAAATAATATTTTAATTTCTGTTAGTTTCTGGTAGTTTTTCTATCAGTGGTTCCCCTGTAATGCCCCAGCCCCTGTATACTCGTATTCGCCCCTGCTCAAAGTAGATTCCATGCAGCCTTCAGTTCCACTGTCCCTGGGCTCTGTGTGGCTGCGGAAAATAGCCTCTAAATGCTATAACTTTCATGAGAACGCTTTAAAACGCAATGAATCCTGTTCTTTCAACAGTTACACTCAAATAAATAATAACTGTAAAGTCACAGCAAGTCATTGAGAGTCATTGGCCTCAAGTCCAAGTTAAGTCCCAAGTCACAAACAGCAAGTCCCAAGTCAAGTCAAGCGTTTTTACAACTTTGGTCAAGTAAGTCTCAAGTCCCGAAAATCGAGTCGACCACCTCTGACTGTTACCGTAGAAATGCTTTAGCATTGCCCTAACCTAGTACAACTAGACTCAACTGCATGACTTTAAGAAAAATCTCCAGACATCAACAACACTGTTGAAATGAGGCCCTATGTCAAAAATCCTGAAATATCCCTTTAACTTATCTTAACTTAAATGCGTTTTTTTTTGCGTTCCATAAAGAGTAATTTTTCTCACTCATTTTTTACATTTACTTATGCAGCTCAACAACCTGACCACGTTCAAAACCTGAATGTTTTTCTTTCACGAGGGTGTGAAAACCTGACAGAAAGTAACTTCAAATCCACATTTTTGCACAGATTTGGCCTTTTAAAGGCAAACTTTTGAGCAGGCAGCTGTAAAATAGACTATTTCAGTTTAATTGTTGTTTTCATTAAAAGTTTTACTGCATTTACTTTTTTGTCTCACTTTCATTTCTTCTTGTAGCATATTGAAGTTCTACTTGGAACCTTGTTAAGATCCAGCTGAATTTTAACGATATTTCAACTGGTCTTAAACTTTTGATTGGGGCTGACACTGAAACAAATATTAAATACAATAAAACTATAAATCATTTAAATGTAATTAAAATGAATAAATCTAGTTACAACAGCTCAAATCAAATACCACGTAAATATTACTTTTGTTATTCACCCACCTCTGCTTATCTGTTCTGCTGCTGTGTTGTCTCTGTCGCTTTGGTTCAAATCGCAGCTCATCTACACAGACCTTAAAAAAAAGGGAAGCTGCAAATTTGCAGAACTGTTTTATTGTCAAACAAGACAATAAAACAATGGACCCAAAAGGACAGTGGTCAGACCTAACATTTAGATCAGGTTTGGTGTAAGAGCAAGCGAGCAATGTTCCCACTGCTCTGTTTCTCCACGTTTTAAACAGATTTTCTGTTAACTCTGACAATAATATAATATCCAGCAGAAGGAGATCGCCCTCTAGTGATTTCCATCAAAGGCTTTCTACATTTCTGCATTTTCTTTTTGTTCTTTGTAAATGTTGTAAAATAAAGAGAAAAAACACCTGTATCTTACAGTTGTGTTGAAGTATCATCTTGGCTACTTCACTTAAGTTGCATAGTTGTGGAAGTGTCTTCGAAGCATAAGATGCTCTCTGCCATGTTTGTTTCATAAAAGCATCACATGGGCTCAAAGGGGTTGGAGACTGCGGCCTTATCCCAACCCTTCAGTACAACTCTGTTCTTGCTTTTGCAGGGAATAAACTGTTCCATCTTGAGCAGCCTCATCTGCCTCTTCCTGTGTCTGTGGTTTGGATCAATACTCTTCCAGGAACAGGTCACATGATCCACTGGTCACATGACGCAAACCATATGAAGAAGCTGCAGCCCACTCACAAATTGATGGTCTGTGACTGGTGGTGTGTGGGGGCGCTAGATTGAATTTAATACTTCCTTATTTCCTTTTGCAGAGATGTATTTGTTTGTTTTGTGAAGTTGTTTGCCCTGGTTGTGCTTTTGCAGTGATTTAACTCAGTAATAACGTCCACAATTATTTCCATCCCCAAATCTTCTAGACCCACAGAGTCGAAGGATTTTAGACCAATTGCCCTCACTCCATTTGATAATGAAGTCCTTTGAGAAACTTTTAAAATAAATCATTGTGTGATACGCCTGACAAAATTGACCCATTGCAATTTGCTTATCAGCCAAACCTAAAACCTTCGCCTGTCTCTTATTTGCAGACTTCTCATCTGCTTTTAATAAACTGCAACCACATGTGTTAAAACTTGCTGCACATTTTAATTTCTCACATCAGCTTTTGACACAGAGTTTAAACTTTTTAACAGACAGAGTCCAGCCTGCCTCTTCCTGAATGGAATGGAATGCAGGTGAATGGAAAACTGTCTGATCCCTTGTGTCCAACACTGGATCTCCGCAGGGGTGTGTGCTGTCCGCTCTCCTTTTCATATTGTGTACTGGCAGCTGCACAAGCCCTAATGAACAAAAGTCATTTGTAAAATTCTCTGATGATACTGTTGTCTTGTCACTTCTTCAAAGGGACGATAAAGGGCAGCCCTTTTCTCCTTTGTCACCTGGTGCGAAGATAATTCCCTAAACCTAAATGTCTCAAAAACAAAATAAATCATTGTGGACTTTAGGCAGAGCATAAAGCCAGCAACACACACGGCGAAGAGGTGCAAATCGTTGAGCGTTACAAGCATTTGGGAACTGTGTTCGAGCACAAACTGAAATTGAATGTAAACACGGACGCTATCGCTAAAGAAGGACAGCAAGTTGCTGTGCAAACTTAACTCCTTTGGCGCCAGTGAGAGGATTCTTAGAGCCTGCTACTTCGCTTACATGGAGAGTCTTCTCACTTTATCCTTATCTGTTGGTTTGGTTGTTTGTCTGAGAGACAAAAACAACTTGAACAGAATTGTTAACGTGTGCTCCAAAATCATCGGTGTTCGTCAGAGAGATCTGACCTCGCTCTGGTCAGATCATTTAGATAAATGCCCTCAGGCCGGTGTTTTTACATGCTGAGCCGAACAAATGGTTATTCAAACTCATTCATCCCTTCTACGATAAGCTTTTTAGATTCAAACTAAGAGTTTGTGTTTTTTACTTTGTCTTGCTGGACCTTTGTGAACTTGTTGTGGCACATACTTCAAATGTTTGTTCTGTGTGTATGTATGGCCGGGTCGCTGCTGCAAAGATTTGCCCTTCAGTGGACTAATAAAGTTTTCTCATTCTCATTTGTGCATGTGATTTGTGTCATGAGTAGCTAAAATGTCAGTCACAGCGGCCAAGACTTCTTCTGGTCAGAGGGTCAGTGTCATGGTGTGGTGGAACGAGGAAAATAAAACCCAAAATGCAGGACTGCAACAAAACTGGTGATGTTTAACGAATGACGAAAAACAAAATAACAAAACGCTATGACAAAAAACTAAAACAAACCGGGGCTGACATAGACAATGACACGACAAAGGACGAGGGAAACAACAGTGGTATAAATACATGAGGAAACAGGGCACAGGTGAAACACATCAGGGCGGGGCAGGCAATCAACACAAGGGAAGCAAAGCAAAATCACACAGACCAAAAAATCATGTCAAAATAAAACACCAAGGACAGATAAACACAAAAGCAAACCAAAACAGGGTAACTAAAGGCCGAATCGTGACAGTCAGGTCATCAGAAATACGTGTGCAAATTAAATAGTGACAATTGTTTTTATTTTTGGGCAAGGGGTTTTGTAACCTATAGGGCCCTTTATGAATTTTGTTTTAAATAAATAATAATACTGTAATACACCAGGAACCCAGCTCAGAGCAGCTTCGACACCGGGAAACTCCCGGGGCATCGGGACAGTGAACGCAGACAGGCCGAGGAGGGCGGCTCTAAACACACTCCCGAGGAGTGACCGTTGTGCGGGCAGCACTTCGGTTTGACTGAACACCCGGTTTTAAAGAAATATTGAATAATACAATTTAATGAATAAACGTTTAAGTTCTTAATACACTTTTATAAAAGTAAATGTACCTGTAGGCTGCCATTCTCTTGAAATATTTAACTGTGCACAAAGAGAAAAGTCCAGTATTTCCAGTGACTAATGGTGCTTCAAATGCACTTGGAATAGGACAGGTGTGGTCTTTAGACCAGTGCGGCCATATATAAAAAATATTTAGAAATGTTGGTGCGGCTTATATCCAGGTGCGCTTAATAGTCTGGAATTTATAATAGTTCTTGATAAGCAAAGAAACAAGTTCACAAACATTGCTTTTGCAGTAACAGATCGTTAATTTAATACAACAGCGTTAGACGCCTCAATGCATCAGCTGTTGCACTACAGCAATCGCTTGTACTGGTGGGGCTGGATTAATCACCAATCACTGTGTGATGACTGACATAATGACATATGACCTCCAGCAGCAGCCGCTAATGTGACTTCAAATGGCCTATTGCTGGGTTGCAGGTGACATCACGGCATTCTAAAGGCCAATACTGTTATATGGAGGAACAATTATTTGTATATATATATATATATATATATATATATATATATATATATATATATATATATATATATATTGGATAAGTCTTTTACTTGTATGACTGACAAATATAATACAGGCTGTTCGTGTTATTATACGGTTATTCCTCTGCTTCAGGTGCACTTCAGGTGAACGGTAAGCTCGTCACATTTTGTCCCAGTCGGGGCTCCGTACCTCTGTCTGCAGCTGCTCCAACATGGCGGCCGAGGGGAGCGGTGACTCAGGCCGCAGACAGCCGGCTCCGAGTGTCTGACCGCGGGGAGAGGAGGAGTGCTCTTTACCGCCACCATAGTCCCACCTCCAGCGGCGTTCACGGACCGGTACCTACTCCCCCTTTCCTAGCGGCTGTGACAGGCTCCGGACACCGCCTGAGGAGCTCGTAAAGCGGGCTGAGGAGGGAGCAGTCTGCGGTGAGTGGAACTGCGTGGACCGTTATTATGACGGGACGGGTTTGTTACGGTAAAACCACTAAGCTTGACACAGTTTTATTGATTTAAATGTGCAATTTAATACTGCAGGTTATGACAAAGCGCAGGGAATCTTAATATTTTAGTGTCATGCGTTGTTTAGAATATTTTATTTATATTTTGACCTCAGAATTGTTATATTACGTTTCCTCTGTATTAATACTATAGTGCATGCAATTAAGTAAAACAATTAAATAAAAAAAAAATATATATAATAATAATAATAACGTGTTCTTCTAATTAGTCAAAACGCTATGAAAATGCAAAATGAAATTATGAATCTTGTTTCAACCGAATTTTACTATTGCAGACTTTTCCCCTAATCTGGCCTAGACTGCTAAACTTGTGACATGTCAGACTGATTGTGAGGCAATTTTGCTTGAAATAAGAAAATAAATCTTTCAAAAGGACAAAAGCATTGGCAAATAAATTAATCTGAAATAACACAATGTATTTAAACAAGCCAGAAAACATCCCAAAACCAGCAAAAATAATCCTAAATAAACAACATTTTACTGCGACAAAACAAATCAAATGTAATATGATGAATATGAAATTTAGGGATTTTGTTTTTGTAATGTATAAGTTTAAAATCTATAACACCAAAACAAAATGTGATCATCATTTTCATTCAAATAAAGGCAGTATATCTTCTGTAGCGATTCGCATTGTATTAGAAATCGTTAATCAGTTGGCTTGTTTGCAAGAGCTGGCACCCGAAAAAATAAAATAAAAAAAGCAAAATTGCAGTTCACTGTTGAACCACGAGGGGCACTGCAGCCACAGACAGCTTTTTACTATTTTAGAGCACTGAAGTGCAGAAACTAACTTGGTTTTTGAATTTTGCGAATACTGTTCAGTGTTAATGTGCATTTTGGAAGATGGAAACAGAATGATTGTATTTATTTCTTTATTTTTGAACAGGGACAGTGTACAATATACATTAGCCTCAGAAAGGAGAGATGCATTGTACCAGGTTATAGCACTTGTGCTAATTTCCACCTGCAGTCCCTGGGCCTATTGTACATGTTTTTAGTGGTAGGGGAAACCGGAGTACACGGAGGAAACCTATGCAGACACGGGGAGAACATGCAAACTCCACACAGAAAGGCCCCGTCCAGGTGGGAATTCGAACCCGGACCTTCTAGCTGTGAAGCACGAGCGCTAACCGCTGTGCTACCGTGCCGCCCACAAACAATCATGTAGCAAATAAATAGAACACTGCACTGTCTCTACTGCTGTGTTCATGCCAACAACAGTGCATTGCAACCAAGCTAGTAACTAATGACTTTTCCAAAGATGCCGACGCTCCTGACGTAGGAAACATTCTGGAATATGTTTGTTTGTTCGGCCATCGTTAAAAATGTGAGTAATTGATACTTTTGCTTAGCTTTAACGAAAGGGTGTGGAAAGCTCTTCTCTTTGGTCCTCATGGCGGGGAGCTGACATTGCTGTAATACCACCCCCTGGTGGACAGGGGCGACTACAAAAGACACTTGGTAAACAGGATTCCTATGTAGCTTTGGGCCTTGTTTGGTTAAAAGCCTGGCTCCAAAGAGTTGTTATCTTTCTAGAAATTGCTTTGACCCATGTGACAACGCTGGGGTAGGTGTCATATTTTTAACCACGTTGTTTTTTGCCTAGCAAAAATCTGTGCAAAATAAGGATTCAGTGTCATTTTCTGTCAGGTTTTCGCACTGCTGACAGAAAATGTCATCAGGACGAACAAACATTTATGTTCAGTGTTTCCCCTAGGTTTACTGGTTTGGTAGGGGGGGTATGGTTACACATGCACGCGCGCTGTCCCTGCACGCTGTCGGGTAAAATAAAGTGTTTTTAGCAAATGTTATTATATGTAACAATTTATTATTTGAATTTCAATATGATTCGGGATTTAATTCAATTTAAGTAACTGTAAATAATGGTGATGATGTAGGAAACAATACTAAGTTTTAGAAAGTTTGAGAATGTAATATACTATGGGGCGACGGTGGCGCAGATGGTAGAGTGGGTCGTCTCATGATCGGAAGGTCAGGGGTTCGAATCCCACCTCCTGAAGGTGCACGCTGTCGTTGTGTCCTTGGGCAAGACACTTCACCCACCTTGCCTCCAGTGTCTGCGTACACTGGTGTATGAATGGGTGAGAGGATCCTTGCTGTAAAGCGCTTTGAGTGCCTAATGTAGGTGGAAAAGCGCTATAGAAGTTGAGACCATTTACCATTTACCATTTACCATTTAGATTAGCCTAAAGTAGACTACTATTTTATTACATTTTCCCATGGGTGTTTGGATTTTCCTCATTCATGTTTAATATTAATCAGTGAGTTCCCCAGTTTATGATCTAACAGGACAGATGTAATCAGTCTGTGTTCTGCTTAAAACAAGAGGAGCCAAAATCAGCATTTAAGGCCAAGTTCAGATACAGAATCTGAGCCAACTTCAGTAACTTCATGTGAAACAGATGCTAACAGCTTCACCTAAACAGTTTAGGCTAAACTCAACTGCTGCATTTAGCTTGGGTTGGATTTTCCTATTTTTAAAGTGCCAAAGGGATTTAATGTTAATTTTATTATCATCTAATCGCTCTAGTTAATACTCACTGTGTCGCAGCTCCTGTCTCTGCCCGTTTCATCAAATAATCACGACCGCATGGCTTGTGTCACCGAGCACAAGACACAATCTGGATCCGTCAAAAAACACGGAATCGGATTGGAGTGAACATGCGTACTTTCTAATTCAACAAAAAACGGAATTGATTCCCGGAATGGATTTAGTAAAGATGCTCGTTTTGACGATAGTTCATTAGCGCTGCATAATAAAAGGCTATCAGCCTGACAGGGCGGGGGGCGCTGATGGTGGGGCGGCCCGCCCTGCCAATATAATGGTAGGGGAAACACTGATGTTTATCCCATGTTTGTTTTGATGAGCTGCATAACAGCTGGAAAACAGGAAGAAACCTCCCTCCCTCCTTGTACAACTTCATTTTTCACCTTTTTCTGCGACCTGCATTTGTGGTTTCTGTGTTCCACATTGTTTTTCTGGATACGTTTGTACGTCTTTGTCGAGTTTTTGTGGAGGTTAAGTGGATTTGTTTACTTTGACCCGCAAGGTCATGCGGGTCAGGTTGACACACAGTGGCAGCTCGGCTCAGCTGCAGCAGCTCAGGACTAACACCTGAACACTATTTCGTTGTACGCTTGTACAATGACAATAAAGCACTTACTTACTTAATAATAGGGTTGGGCGATGTCCCCTTAATTTTGCCTGGCCTGCCAGACACTCAAAAGTAGAACCGTCTGGGCGGCTGCTCGCAGCCAATCATTTCACGAATTTACCCACATCGGTCCAATCACGCACCAAGAGACGGAAGCCGTCACATGTCACCACCACACACTCTTTCAAAACATTAAAGATGGCGGCCGATACACTGTTTACTGTTTTAAATCATTTTGAAAATATGAAATCCCTAAAACCGGAGCAAGAAACAGTGTTCGAAGCGTTCCTCTGTAAAAAATTAGGTTTTTGGAAAGACTTTCTGCCGCTTATTACTGCAACGTACCTAGCCTTGCTCTAATTGGTTGATGTCGTTTGTTAATCACGCCCACCGGGAAATTGTTGAGGTCATGCTCCCAGACTAATATCTATGAAAAGGCATGTGGTTTGGCAGGACAGGCAAGCCTTCATTGGCAGTTGACAATGTTTACAGTGAACCATCGTGATGATGATGATGATGATATTGTCCATCTTTCATTATAAGCATTTTTTAAAGACATTTACATAGCCTTTATATAGGCTGCATTTGATTTATGTTAGGAAAAATGTGATAAATGTATCTAAACTAAACATGATCTGAACAGAGTCATGGAACACACATTTTGCAACAGAAATGTGTAAAACTCGTGCGTAAAGTCTGAGAGGAGAACGACTTATTCAGAGCGTCATCTGCTCCTCAATACCAAGGCTCTTCTCACACTGATACAAATGTAAATCTGAGCTTATTATTTGCATTTGCTCAGTTTTAACGTAATGTTTAAGAAACAGTGGGTGAACGGGACAAGGTCCTCAGGCTTCTGGCAGGCTACTTAAACTAGCGTGCATATTAGCTTTTATTCGAGATTTACTTTGCAGCGCAATCCCTGCAAAGTGTGTAGGTTTTCAAGGCCCACAGAAGATCAGCGCGTGTTTCTGACAGGAGGGGGCGTGGCATCACAATGGTGGCTCTTACCGTAGTTCCCACAAGTAGATTTTCGATTTTGCTAGACATTTGACCCCGCTTCTTTAGTTTGACCATTTTAGTGATGTTTATATAGTTTCACTTCCTTATTAGACACTGACAGGAAGTGACATTGATAGAGGCAAACAATTTTAAACTGGTGCCGCGTTGACCATGTCAAACTGCTCTGGGACTTTATCTGTCACTTCCTGTCAGCAGCTTAAAAATTCAAATAAAAATAACTTTTCTGCCCAACGTTTCTTCATTCAAATTGCTGCTTCACTGAAATAAAATAATTAATTGTTTCTTGTCCTCTGTCGAAATAAGTCATATTTTCAAATGCATTAAAACCTGTCCCATGCACTCCTATGTGGATGTTATTCCAGAATCATCTCTGTCCTGTCCCGTGTCGACTCTGGGATATAATCAAAGTGTAATTTAACAGGAGAGTGGCTCTAAAAATACTCCTTCAGCTGTCCTCGCTGAGCTCCAGCTTTGGCCATAAACAATGGGGTTACACTGTTTCCCACACAGTACCACCGAGTCACTCCTGGAGTCAGATGCCCTCCCATTGTCCCATACCCCTGTAGTTTTTCACTCGGATGGAGCCGGTCGGATCCTGTGCCGTGATTGGATAAATACAGCAGATAATGGACCTGGTGTTGGATCGAAATGACCAGGAAAACATTTGTGGTTTTATCTTGACGGTTTACAACACATTTGATCACTTATTACTAAATTGCAAAAGTTATCTCCGATAAATATTCGCCAAGTTATTTAAACCCCTTAACCCTCACCCTAAACCCAGCACATCTTCTCCAGTTTTACCCAAATCTAAAAGCTTCTCGACTGAAGGGTCAATAGGCCAATGCAATGCCTCATTTGAAAGCTGAGACCGGCAAAACTCGTCTAAGCTTCTTCCTTGTTTTTGTTATCACGTTTTTGTTACATTTTGTCACGTTTTCATTGCTTTTTTGTAGTGTTTTAACCTGTGTGTAATGTAAATGTGATCAAGCCACAAAAATGTGACCAAAACATGTCAAATAAGCAACAGAAACCTGAGGAAAACGCAACCAAAAAGGACTAAAACATTACAATCATAACGGGGAAGAAGCTTAGATGAGTTTCGTTGGTCTTAGCTTTCAAATGAGGTCGAGAAGCGTTTAGATTTGGGTAAAGCCGAACTGGAGAAAATGTATTTGGTTAAGGCGGGGGGCAAGAGGTTAAAATATGAATCCAATAGACCTAAAACGTAGGGGCCCAAATAGTAGTAACTATGCACTAAACGTGAAATATTTCAGTTGTAATATGTTGTAATATGACAAATTAAACATAATATAGTTATATAAAAATCTTGATCAAACGAGAAATGAGTATCTGACCAAAAAGTGTTCTGCTCAGTGGACACTTTTAGACGCCAATTTGTGTCTAAAGTAAAATCTCCAAAGGTCTGTACATCCAATAATGATTTCTAATGGGGCTTTGACCTAATTCAACCTGATAAGACTCACACAGACAGAAAAGCGTTTTAGACGTTTTATTGAATGAATGCAAAACATAATTTGGGGCTCAGACCCCGGCGGAAGATTGGATGAACGATAAATCCGCACGGCGTAGAACGATAGCCAGGATCTTCCCCCGGAGCCTGGACACTGGTGGTGGTAGAAGACCCAGGGTGACCAGACGTTCGAGCAGCGCCGAGAGAGCCCAGGTGGAGAATAGGGGTGGAGGAGGGTTGCAGCACGGCTGGGAAACTCGGAGTGATGGGCCATGGTGCTTATGAAGGAATCTTGGAGCGATGATTGGTTGATGTGGAGAAGCTGAATGGCTGGACTGTGATTGATGAGTGGAAGCAGCTGCCGGTGATGAGCGGTGGTTTAAACAGCTGTTGAGTCTTCCTTGTTGAATTTGCGCATAAGCTTCATTTCAACCTGATAAGACTCACACAGACAGAAAAGCGTTTTAGACGTTTTATTGAATGAATGCAGAACATAATTTGGGGCTCAGACCCCGGCGGAAGAGTGGATGAACGATAAATCCGCACGGCGTAGAACGATAGCCAGGATCTTCCCCCAAAAATTACCCGGGGTCTGAGCCGAGACAATGACATGATGACGATTGCTCGTGTTTTTGATGGAGCTGAGCTTACCACGTTTGACAGGGCGAGTGACTTATCTCAGCATATTGGCAATTAGCATATTTACATTATAGTGAAATGATTGCAATTAGAAAGTGATTACAAATCTCTTATTTATTTTTGAGAAGAATGCCTTTGATCTGCACTAGATTTACAAATAGTCATTGTCACACTCGTCCTCCCATAAAGGTTGATTATGTGGATTGTCACAATTTTCCACTTGACATGGTCCACAAGCAGGTGTGCATGGAGGTCCATATCCTGTGGTGTTCGGCAGGCAGTTGTGCTATTACAGTGGGCTATCTGCAGGAGACTTATCAGGGCAGCAGTTTTATCGGTAAGAACTGGCACGAACTAGCCTGGCCTTAGCCATGCGTAAAGTCCGGTCAATTATCATTTCCAAACATGTCCGTCTGGGTCTGATCTCAGTGACCGCGTTACATCGGTTGAATTTCAACCTGCCATTTAGTGAGCAGGTAAAATCAGATCCAATCGTTTAAAAGTTTAAAAGGAGTTCACCCCTCCCACCTGAAAATGGAGCTCAATTGTGAAGATCCACAAGAAGAAGACCCTTTGTATGAAATGGGTACGAGGGTCTGGTGAGACCAGGCTAGACACGAACCACTTCTCCTCAAATTTCCATCCCCAATCCACCACATTCATGTCCACACCATGATCTGGTTATACACTCTGAGCAAATGACATTTATGATATTCTTTGCTTGATACGTCATTATGGTAAAGCAACCGTAGTTTGTGATGGCTACAGTGAAGGTTTTCAATGCAAAATCTGAGTTTGTGGAAAAAGAAGATTTCCTTTCCACACTTTCTAACAAACAATGACTTATTGATCTTGTGACTGAGGAACTGCAGAAGAAAGACTGCAGTGTTATCAGTGCATCAAGAGATGCAGATGTGGACATTGTGAAGGCTGCAATCAAGGCGTCACAACATCAGCCCACGACCTTGATAGGTGAAGATACGGACTTCCTCATTCTTCTTCTCTACTGTGCTGAGATGAACAATTAGGGTCTCTATTTTTGTTCGGACAAATCCACAGTTCCTGAGATATACAACATCAGCGAGATGAAACAAGTCCTGGGGAGTGACTTGTGTTCTCAGTTGCTGTTGCTTTCACAGGTTGTGACACAACTTCCCAGATTTATAGTGTTCCAGAAGAATGAGCGATAGAATTTTCTACAATTTTTTTTATTACTTATTACAAAACCAAACGTTTACATAGATTTCATTAATATTTGGTAGAATTGCCTTTAAACTGTGACTTTGACTTGGGTCAAACGTTTTGGTTTTCCCTCCACAAACTTCTCACAATAGTTGGATGAGTTTTGGTCCATTCCTCCAAACAGAACGGGTGTAACTGAGACACATTTGTAGGCCACCTTGCGTGCCTATGCCTTTTCAGCTCTGCCCATACATTTTCAACTGGACTGAGATCAGGACTTTGTGATGACCACTTGAAAACATTGACTTTGTTTTCCTTAAGCCACTTTGTAACCAGTTTGGCTTTGGGTCATTGTCTAGTTGAAAGATCCATCTGCCCAAGCTGTAACTTCCTGGCTCTTGAGATGTTCGTACAATTTTTTCACATAGTTTTTATATTATTTACAAAACGTGACAATTTATATCATTCAGTTTTGTTGATATTGAGGTTCGTTTTGCAAAAGGGAATCCCAAGAAGCGCAAAGCTTAAGGACAGGTACCCACAATTCAAATATACAACATACAACCAAAGTGCAGAAGCAAACAAAATACATAATTACAAATTACAAAAATTGCCTGTTAAATGTACCTATCCAGTCTCTACACATCATAATATTCCTGACATTCCATGCATTCAGGGGCCAGACCAACATGTGACCAATGTGACTCATCAGTCATATGGATTTTTAAGCATAACGTAGCAATACATTTTGCTTAAAAAGCTTTCTAAACACGTAACATTAAAGTGATTCCTTTCTTCATTATGTCATGTATTTTGTGAGGTGTACCAGCCCCTCCCGCAGCAAAACAACCCAAAAACAAGCCTGATACTGACACCCCGTATTTCACAGTTGGGATGGTGTTGTCAGGCTGCAAGATTCCCCCTTTTTCCTCTAAACGTGACCATGGTCATTATGCCCAAAATTTACTTTATTTTTTTCCGTCAGACCACAGGATATGTCTCCAAAAATGTAAATCTTTATCCTTTTTTTATTTGCACACTCCAATCTGGCTTTTTGATGTTTCTTTTGGAGTCAGAGCTTCTTCCTGGCAGAGTTCCCTCTCAGCCCATGTCGGTACAGGACTTGTTTCACTCTGGATGATGACAAACTCTTACCAGGTTCAGCATCTTCTCCAGGTCTTTTGCATTTGTTCTTGGGTTGATATTTACATTTCAGACACAGCACGTTCATCTCTGGGACACAGAACCTTCTTTCTGATCTGTATGATGACTGGACATCTCCATCATTGTTTTAACCAATGAACCTGAACCTTCAAGTGTCTTGAAATTACACCCAAGGATGAACCAGACTTGTGCTTCCAAGGTCATGACATCATCATCTGGGCTTTAAACTGTTTAAAGGTTTAATAATCTTAGTGTATGTAAACGTCTGACTGTAAAAAGTGATTAAAAAAAAGTTGAGAAAATTCTATCTCTCATTCCTCTGGAGTTTGATGAATAGAAATGATAAATAATTTTGACCTAAGAAGTGTATGTAAACATATGGTTCTCAATCTGTGTTTGGTGGCAACAGTACTGATTCACTAGCCTCTTTGTGCTATAACCTTTTTAGCAAGAAAATCATTTCCGCCAAATCATTTGTTATCCCACAACGTATCCCTCATACCGAGTTCTCAACTTAATATCATTTGGTCAGAGCGTATTGATAATGTGGATGGAAAGGGGAGTGACATGAATGCGGTGGATTGGGGATGGAAACTGGAGGACAGTCGGTTTGTGCAAGTTCTTACCGATAAAACTGCTGCCCTTTTAAGTCTCCTGCAGATAGCCCACTGTAATAGCACAACTGCTGAACACCACAGTGTACTTGCAGAGGATATGGACCTCCATGCACACCTGCTTGTGGACCATGTCAAGTGGAAAATTGTGACAATCCACATAATCAACCTTTACGGGAGGACGAGTGTGACAATGACTATTTGTAAATCTAGTGCAGATCCAAGGCATTCTTTTTCAAAAATAAATAAGAGATTTGTAATCACTTTCTAATTGCAATCATTTCACTATAATGTAAATATGCTAATTGATAATATGCTGAGATAACAGAGAGGTTAAAACCCATCCAGGTCTACCATGTCAGGGCCGACATGGTCGCTCATCTCGCAGACTTTAGCAAATATCTCTGGGAGTAAATGGCGTACAGACTTATTCTTTATTGCGTTGGGAAGAACGGGGTCGGGGCTTTAAAATGAGCCCATCCATGTCCCTCTAAGCCTCTGGGAAAATGTGTGCCGTTGCCGTGACAACCTCGCTAATATTAATGCATAGAGTATTTGTCCACCATTTCTATTTAACAATTATGCAATCATGTCACTACAATTTGAACAAGCTTATTGGATTCCTAGATACCTAAAACATGGGGTTAGACACCAAAATGACTTGTCTAGGACGAATAATAAAGGAGTAATGGGCATTTTAAGGATTTGGCGACCATCTTGGACGCCATCTTGGAAATTACACCTTTCCAGTGGTCAGATTTTGGTAGACTTTTAGTATGTTAATAAGCACACCTGATACTACAGAAAACCATTGAAAAACCTTTTGTAGCAATTTTTTTGGGGTCAAACCATATTTGCAGCCGACTAGTATGTAGTTTTTCATTAAGTACTGTCCTTTTTGCTCTTTTTCAGTCTGTGCTAATGATTGATCACTAAAATAGTTGTTCCTTTTTTTTTTTTTTTCACTGTGTGATAAAACTACTCCAGAAGTACAGTAAATTCACTTAGTTTAACCTCTTAATCGAGCACTTCTTTCTTCTCTTCGGCTTTACCCAAATCTGAAAGCTTCAACAGGAGAACGCCTCATTTGAAAGAACTGATCTATACTTTTTCCCCCTTATTGTTGTTCCGTTTTTGTCGCTTTTTTGACACATTTCTGTCGCTTTTTGTCCCTTTGCATTGCTTTTTAGTTGCTTTTTTGTTGTGTGTTATTATTGTTATAATTTTGTTATTCTGTCAGTGATGCTTCTCCAGCATGTTTTACTTTTTGTTCCATTTTTGTTCCATTTTTGTCGTGTTTTCGTCGATGTTTTTGTGTAACAGCCTACGGGCCAGTGCTCATTTGAAAGCAAGACCTTGTAGTTTCTGAAAAATATGTGTAAGATCTGTGTGAGTAAAACACAACTTGCAGGTGCTTTAAATCATTGTAATTTAAAGCTGCAAAGTTTTACCGCTAAGGCCTGATCCACACTCGCGTAACGCGTTACTATGTGTCTCCTCGTGTGTTGAGATCAGTCTGGTGTGCGCATTTCTCCGGAGAAGTCTGACTATAATTATCGCCCGGACATATTCAGAGTACCCCGTTCAAGTAAACACTGAGTGACCGTTCACTCTGTTGGGTCTGATGTTTCTCTCAGCTGTTTTGAGTCACGTGACGTAAGCAGGCGGTCACCGATCCAGGAGAAAACCCAATATGAAGCCTCAAGTTCAGGCCTTTTTTTTTTTTCTTTCTCGCCTTAGTTTAGTCGTGGTCCGTGCTGTCATCCGAGTCACGGGCTAAAATAAGCTCCGAGTTGCATCATCCCGGCTGGGGCTACAGTGAACCAGGGGGTGGGCCGTGGGAGGGCGTCACAAACCGGCTGACTGACTGACTGTGCTGTATGTGCTCCAGGGCTGCACAATCAATCATCGTTATTGCACGAATCCACATCTTCCACCTGACTGAGAGTTCCCCGTTTTAAAACAGACTTGATTTTATCCTTCTGTCGGTCTTAACTCTTTGCCTGCCAGCCCTTTCCTAGAATCTACCTCACATGCCAGCATTTCTGCTTACTTTTCAACTGGCAAATGAACAACGGTGGTTTTCATCAAAAACAGGATAACAAAAATCACCCCTTTTAGTATAACAGTTCTTTTAAGCAACATTTCATAACTTTTTTCATAAAGTATTTCAAACGTCCCGTAAACAAATTGCGACTTCCCCTTTCATTAATGTAACTGTTAAATAAATATAATAACTATAAAAAATATCTGAAAAAAGAGCTACATAGGCACACATTCCTCATTTTGTTTATTTTCTACTTTGCACTGTGTTTTCAGGCATTCCTCTGCCAAATTTTGCAGACTTTACATTGGCGTGATACATTTAGTCCCATTTTCCCATATGTAATGGACTGATAGTCGAGGCGTGTCTCTTTAGCTAACCCCTTATATACCGTATATATTTTGCAGCCACTGTTTTGTATTGCTAATTGTGTATTCTCCCTTTCATTTAGATTTTGATGACTTTGTAACTTTGTCTCTCCAGGCGGCGCCTCTGTGATGCTTCTGCACTCGGACCAGCAGCCTCCTCCTCCTTCTTCAGCAAAACCCCCAGGAGCTACCGAACTCAAATGACCATACACACACCTCACAGGATCGAGTCACCTCTGGAATATGTTACTGACAAAAGGGATGCAATGATGTTTTTATGACCCTCTTTAATGTTACACTAGTTTTTAGCTCCACGGACGACATCTTGAAATCCTGCTTTCTGTGTCTAACCATTTGAGCTCTGACTAAACCAGGCTTAGTTTAGGGCTGCTTGGTCATGGCAAAAGTCATACCTTCTGAACAGAAGGTGGCGGTAATGCTCCAATAAATGGTTGCTGACTACTTAAAAACACAACAAATAGAAGGTTGGAAAGATAATAGAAATTTATTTTGACATAATTTAAATCTTGATGAAGCAATTATTTCTAAATACTGGATGTGAATAAATATATTCTTGGAAACAAATAACACTGCAAACAACCATACCATGTTTATAAACGCGTAAAAACAATTTTTTCTCCAGAATTGTATGGACTTGAACTTGTAATATTTTTTGCAATAATTGTAATCCATTGAAAAATATGATTTTTTTAATCTTGGATTTTTCTGACCCAGCACCAGCATTTTTTGGATGAGTGTCTCTTTAATCAGGGTAACCAGGGACTAAACGTGGGATTAAATCTGGATTAAAGTGGGAGTAACTAGGACTGGACCAGCGACTAAAGGCCCCCGGACCGTCCCAGGCCCCTCCCTGTACCGTCCCCAAACCGCCCCAGGCCCTTCTCAGTACCGCCCCTGGACCGGACTGCCCTCAAGCCCCTCCTCTCTGATGGGCAGTGATGGAGGAGCGTGTGGCAGATTACTTCGTGGTGGCTGGTCTCACGGATCCGTCCAAGCCCCTGGAGGACCTGAGCCCCCGTGCCCACAGCCCCACTGCACCCATCACGGATGTCGCCGTGGTGATCCGCTCCCAGGGGGAGGAGCCTCCGCCCGGGTACACCTGTGTGGAGACCACGCCCGGCGGGCTGTCGGCCGACCTGAACAGCG
This sequence comes from Proterorhinus semilunaris, assembly GCA_021464625.1. NCBI lineage: Eukaryota > Metazoa > Chordata > Actinopteri > Gobiiformes > Gobiidae > Proterorhinus > Proterorhinus semilunaris. The sequence continues at coordinate 39,725,703 of CM038346.1, forward strand.
GAGGGCTCATGGCCCCGCAGGTGTTTCTCTGCTACAGACGAGGGCGCGACAAACCCCCGCTCACAGACCTGGGGTGAGTTCACTGTCCCAGAGATTCTTACGGAAAATCAACTGTATTGAGTCTGTGAAATATGTTACTCTGCGAGGCAAAGGTGTCCAAAATGTTTTGAGATGTTGTCCACTGTCCCTGTCCCCTCCGCAGAGTGCTGTTTGAGTGGAAGGAGCGCCTGAAGCCCGGCTGTTCTCTGGTGCAGATGACTCCCGGTGGTCGAGTGGCGAGTATCAGCGGAAACACGCCCCAGAGGATCTACATCTCCTACAGGAGAGCCCCGCCCAACCAGCACCACGGGCTGGAGCTGACAGACATCTGCATCATCCAGCCGGGCAAAGGAGAGAGGCCCCCGCACAGCTACTGCCGGGTGGACCGCAACCTCAACTCCACCATGGTAACACAACCTCAACCTCGCCTCCACTATGGTAACACAACTCCACCATGGTAACACAACCTCAACCTCGCCTCCACTATGGTAACACAACTCCACCATGGTAACACAACCTCAACCTCGCCTCACCTATGGTAACACAACTCCACCATGGTAACACAACCTCAACCTCGCCTCCACCATAGTAACACAACCCCAACCTCACTCCACTATGGTAATGCAACCCTCAATTTAAACAGGTCTGGGTTTTGTACACACAATATGCAATTGTAGGAACAGGCTCAGATAGCTTTTCTATGATGTCCATGGATAACACAACCCGACATCAACTCCACCGCTGTAACATCATAGAAATCACAGAAGTGCCTATCTGAGCCTGTTCCTACAAATATGTACATTTTGTTAGCTGTTGAATCCCGGACCTGTTTAAATGGAACATTCTATCCCCATACAAATGAATCGATAAGTCAGGCACACTACTAAAGTATGGCGAGGTATGGTTTGTTTTTTATGGCATTTTTATAATTTATATCATATACCGCTACAGAGTCAATATTGACCGTGGTACATATCTGAGACAGTCCTGAAGTGGTTGTCGTCCTATTAGACCAATAGAATATTCTCTGTGTGTAAATAACATGTCTGAAGCTACTCCTTTGCTGCATGGAGTTCCTCAGGGATCACTCTTGTTGTACATCAGCCGTCTTAAAAATGTGTCCTATCATCTCTATACTGATGATATTCAATTGTCCTTTTTGTTTATTTGCGATGCTTAAGGCTTCATGCTAACGGCTATATGAAAAATACATTGAACAGGACTAGCCGGCTTGCTAACTGTCCGCATACGTTGGGATCGAACACCGTTACTCGTTTATATTTCTATGGACTAAACGGCAACATCAACTCCATCATGGGAACCAAACAGGACTAAACTGACTAAAGTATGGACAGAACCAGGACTTAACTGGGACTGAACCGGTATTAAACATGAACTAATAGTTTCTCTTTCCTGTTCCAGTGGGGTACTCCTGTTTACCTGTGCTATAAGAAATCTGTGGCCAAGACCAACACCATCTCGTACAAAGCAGGTGAGAGTGTATAATGCGTCTTTATGCATGTACTTTCACATTTAAAAAGGTTAGTGAATTTGGACAGCCACATTCTGGCTAATTTTCCTGTACTTTAAAGGAACAGGCCACCGTTTTTCCATACTGAGATATGTTCTTACCTTAGCTTAGACGAGTTGATGCGAAACTGTCTGGTCTTTGTGCGTGCGCTCAGTCATGCAAAACGACCAAAGATGTTGTTAGCATTTGGCCTCTCCCAGTATATTCCTATAGCTCCAAACTTGACTAAGCTCAGGTAAGAACATCTCTCAGTATGGAAAAACGGTGGCCTGTTCCTTTAAAAACTCCCATGTCCCGCTATAATTATGATTTATTATGATTTAATAAAATACAGTGCCTCTCGAAAGTACTAATACACCTTGAACTTTTGCAGTAACAGTAACAGACAACTGTGAAGTGAGAGTAAAATGATACATGATTCTGTTATTTTTCAAAAAATAGAAAAATGAAAAGTGGGGCGTGCATAAGTATTCATACAGCATTAAATTGCCTTTATAACATTCCTAATGACTGCAGAATGTTCACACCTTGCCCTAACCATTAAATAGAGGCCACCTGTGTGTAATCTACTCTCAGTATAATTCCAGCTGTTCTGTGAGGGCCTCAGAGCTATGGTCAGAGTGTATTGGTCACTAAACAACATCATGAAGGCCAAGGAGCTCACCAGAGAGGTCAGGGATAAAGCTGTGGAGAAGTTTAAAGCAGCGTTAAGTTTAGGGCTGTGTATCGCCTAGTCTCAGGCGATACGATACGCATCCCGATACAAGGGTCACGATACGATACGATATATCCCGATATTGAAGAATTAGACAATTATTGCGATATTTTTTTTTACTACTTTAGAAAATCCTTTCGGAACGCAGCGGCGACACACTCAGCAACATCTGCACACAGCTGGTGGCTCTCGTAATAATCCAGGTCTCTGTCTTTGCTGTAAATGCCAAAGTGAGGCCAAATGTAGAGTTTTAAAAGAGCCCCAGAGCATTTCATGGCTCTTTCTTTTCCATGGTAAACTCTTCCTGTGTTTCTTTAACTCTCACTAGATTCTAGTGTTACTCAAGCGGTCTGCGCGGTGCTCTGCCATCTAGTGGGTGGGAGTAAAAGTGCAGGACCAAAGAGAGGCTGCAATGAATATTTCCCCCAAAATAGATGTTTAAATATCAATATGGGCGCTTTTTGGATCGATACGCGAATCGCGCGACGTAAAATCGCGATATTACACCCCCCCCCCCCCCCCCCACACACACACACACAATTTTAACCCCCTCTTTTTTTTTTACGTATTTAACTCCCACCCCCTAAATTTTTCAACCTTTTCACACTTCCCCCTCCACCTTTTTTCACCTTATGTTTCACTTTTTTGTGTCACTTTTTCCCATATTATATATCCCCCCCTTTTCTTCTCACAAGTTTTGATGACAAAAAGCATCATAACTTGGATCTAAATATTTAATATTTTTATCCATACCTGCTTTTTGAATTTTTTTTGATACCAGTAGTACCTGAACTTTTTTTTTGCCGATACCATACTGGTAGCATTTAACGATACCCAGCTCTAGATAATACTTTCTCTAATATTGTAAATGATTGTTACCAGGTCATCATCAGCCGCATTCTAATGTGTTTCCAGGTCTGTTCAGCCGGTACCCGGAACAGGACCATACCTCCTTCCCTCTGCCCGAGTCCGTGCCTCTCTTCTGCCTCCCGATGGGGGCCACTCTGGAGGCCTGGCCCCCCGGCTCTCACCCCTCTCTGCCCGTGTTCTCCACCTTCGTCCTGACCACTGCCTCAGGGGAGAAGGTACGACACAGGGCCGGCAGGGAAACGCTGTCCTGTTTTTTTGTGTTAAACCTTTTCTGCTCTGTGTCACACTGTAACTGCACTTACCTTCACTCCAGACTTACACTGCACTCTGAAAGGCAACAGTGCTGGGTCATTAAACTCAGTGTTGATGGCTCACATTAGCCGTGGCGCAGTGCATTTACCGAGGCAACAGAGTGCTACGGCAAGGAGTCTATTTCTGCAGGACATAAGCCCCGGGAATTACACAAACCGAACAGGAAGTCAGGCGAAGTTACACGATTCCAGTATGGTATGAAAAAACTACTGGTAGGGATTGAAAAAATAAAAGTATAGACAGCAGGTACCAAAAGTTTTGATGCGGTTTGTCCAGGGACAGCATTAAAGGAAGATACTTGGTTGTTTCAACTCACATGCTGGGGCTTTGATCAGGGCGTGTACCAGTGGTTTTGCTTGGGATCATTTCTCTCTTTCATTTTGACGGTCAGGGTTGTAAACTCCATCATGACCAATTTTTATCCGTCATGAATTAATCTTTCATTATATGCATTTTTAAAGAAATGTATATACCCTATATATAGGCTGCATATTATTTATGTTAGGAAAAATTTGAGATTTCAGGATAAATTGAGCTATACTGAACAGAGTCATGGAACACGAATTTTGCAACAGAAATGTGTTTTAAACTTGTGCATAAAAGTGTCAGAGGAAAACAACTTATTCAGAGCGTCATCAGCTCATCAATATCAACGCTCATATTACACTAATGTAAATTCGAGATTATTATTTTCTCAATGTTAACGTAATGCTTAAGAAACTGTGAGTGAACGGGACAATATTTAGCAGTCCACATCGTGTGTCTTTGAAGCTGGTCCACGCACCGCCTCTCTGCTCTTACCTCGTGCACCTCTCCTCTCTCTCGGTCCTTCGTGTGTTTATCCAAATCCATGTGCTCTCAGCTCCAATGTGACTGAGATCCATTGTGGCACTAAAAGCCAATGCACGCCGCTCTTCAATGCAGAGCCAGCTCTCTTCCCAGCTCTGTTCTCTTTCACTCGGGTGTCGGGACACGGCCAATGTTGAACTCGCAGTGGAATAAAGTGTGTAGTTTGTCCTGTGAGAGCTTGAAAATGCTGAATGAAGTACATGAGGCGCGATGCTAATGTAAAGATGAGGAGAGAGTCCCTCGGAATCCCTCGTTGCAGTCAGCTTCTAGCAGCACACCACGCCCTGGCCACCCAAGCACGAGTGCGCTGTTTGTTTGCACACAAGATGTCACACTAGTCTGCGCTAATGCTGTCGCCATGGGGAAGATCGGGCCCATAATTTTTAATGGAATGAATGAACTTTATCGTTCTGTTTTCTGGTTCTCGATTTTAGTATAGGTCTTGAAAAAAGTATGGTTCAGGTATCGGCAAGCGGGCGACAAGTTTTACAATCGACAAGGAATCCTGTTTGTGGACTTCAGCTCTGCCTTCAACACCATCCTCCCTGAACTGCTACGAGACAAGCTCTACCAGCTCAGCGTGCCCGACTCCCTCTGCAGGTGGATTACCGACTTCCTGACGGACCGGAGACAGCACGTGCGGCTGGGGAAGATCGTCTCGGACACTCGGACTACAGACACTGGAACTCCTCAGGGCTGTGTACTTTCCCCCTGGCTCTTCTCCCTGTACACAAACTGCTGCACCTCCAGTCACCAGTCCGTTAAACTGATCAAGTTTGCGGACGACACCACCCTCATCGGGCTCATCTCGGACGGTGCAGCCACAACAACCTGGAGCTGAACGCCCAGAAGACAGTGGAGATGATCGTGGACTTTAGGAAAGACACAGCCCCACCGTCCCCCCTCGCCCTGACAGACTCTTCCACCCCCATTTCCATCGTGGACTCCTTCCGTTTCCTGGGCACCACCATCACCCAGGACCTCAAATGGGAGCCAACCATCAGCTCCCTCATCAAGAAGGCCCAGCAGAGGATGTTCTTCCTGCGGCAGCTGAGGAAACTTAAGCTGCCTACCAAGATGCTGGTACAGTTCTACACGGCCATCATCGAGTCCATCCTCACCTCCTCCATCACCGTGTGGTTCCCCGGCGCTACAGAACGGGACAAGCACCGACTGCAGCACATTGTGCGTGCTGCAGAGAAGGTGATTGGCTGTGAGCTCCCATCTCTCCAGGACCTGTTCACCTCCAGGACCCGGAGGCGTGTGGGTCGGATCACAGCTGACCCTTCTCACCCTGGACACGGACTATTCACCCCTCTCCCCTCAGGCAGGAGGCTACGGTCTATCCAGACCCATACCTCCCGCCACTTGAACAGTTTTTTCCCTCCGCCATCAGACTCATGAACAAAAACAAGTCCCTGTAGCTCAGTTACAGAGTCATGGATGTATCTGCACTTGCAGTGTGCGGTGTGTCCACACTTAGACCCGCTGCTATCACTTTATAACACTTAATACCACTTTATATGCCAACACATCTGTATATACAATCCCGCTGTTGTTCATTGTCAAATTGTTGTCGTCTTGCCATATATCACTTTATTTTATCTTATTTATTTAATATTTTTTATTTTATGCATGCCCTTATAGCCTTATAGTTTAACGTTCTTAGCTTATTTTTTATTTTAATTCTGTGTTATATGTTCTATGTCGCACGTTTGCACCAAGTAAAATTCCTAGTTTGTAAACCTTGTTTACAAACCTTGGCAATAAACGAATTCTGATTCTGAAAACTATGGCTGTATCTGGATCATGTGGATTTCTGAGGCAGCAGCAGAAAGGGGCAGACATGGAGTGGATTAGCTGGACCACTGACAATGAATGGTGACTTTGATCTGTCTTTTTTTACACATAACCACATTGAATTTCTTCATATACTGTACCTAGTTGTTATCATGTGTGGATACCTGCTCCTCTAAGGTTCATAACATTACATGTGGTGTGCCCCAGGGTTCGATTTTAGGCCCAGGGCTTTTTAACCTGTATGCTCCCTCTTGGTGATGTCATCAGGAGACATGGAGTCAACTTTCATAGTTACGCTGACGATACACAGTTGTACATCTCCATGTCTCCTGAGGACACCAGGCCAATGGATGCACTTTTTAACTGCATTTTAGATATTAAATCCTGGATGGCAGAAAACTTTCTCCAGCTTAACCAGGACAAAACTGAAGTTTTAGTCATCGGTCCTAAGGCCCAGAGAGAGAAACTTTTACCCAAACTACAGTCATGTCTTTTAATCCTTACTCACAGGTGAAGAAGCTGGGTGTGATTTTTGACACATTAAGAATATCACAAAGATAGGTTTTTACCATCTAAAGAACATAGCCAGAGACCGTTCCATTCTCTCTCGGGCCAACACGGAGACGCTAATGCATGCTTTTATCACCAGTCGTATCGACTACTGTAATGCCCTGCTTTCTGGTCTTCCCAAAAAGTGTATCTCTGGTTTACAACTTTTACAAAATTCAGCAGCTCCTGTCCTGATGAAGACCAGGAGCCGGGACCACATTACACCGGTTTTAAAGTCGCTGCATTGGCTCCCCGTGTGTTTCAGAATCGATTTTAAAGTTCTTTTAATGGTTTTTAAATGTCTTAATGGTCTTGGTCCTTCTTATCTTTCATATCTGCTTTTACCTTATGAACCTTCACGGCCCCTGCGCTCCTCCGGCAGGGGTCTCCTAGTTATTCCTAAAGTCAACAGAAAGACTCACGGCGAGGCGTCTTTCCAATATTATGGCCCTCGTCTCTGGAACGACCTGAGGAGGAGCTCAGGACCACGTTCATGTATTTAAGAGCAGGCTCAAGACCCACCTTTTTAACTTAGCTTTTAACTCGCATCTATTTATTTAGTACTAATGATATATTTTGTGTGTGTGCGCGCGCGTGCGCCTGTTGGTCTGTTTATCTGTAAAGCACTTTGTGATACCTTTCGGTATGAAAAGCGCTTTATAAATAAAGTTTGATTTGATCTTGTGAACTCTTGTTGGGCAGCGTACACAAACCGTACACAAAACTCGACTCAATGTGAGGCACAGTTTGAAAGACGACCGTAGGTTCAGTGTGCGCTTGGCGTCAGTCCTCGTGTTGTTTTTGTGCAGATTTACGGAGCAGCAATCCAGTTCTACGAGCCGTTTCCTCCCGAGTGTCTGAGCCGACAGCAGCGCTTGAAGCTGGGCCTGGGCGCAGAGAGCCACTGCACTGACCCGGATTGTCCAGACGAGGGCGCTCGCGAGTCACAGCGCTCCGTCCACACTACCAAGTGCATCTGCCTGCTCTCCCACTGGCCCTTCTTCGACGCCTTCAGGAAGTTCCTCACGTTTCTGTATCGATACTCCATCTCCGGACCCCACGCCCTGCCCATCGAGAAGTAAGGACTAAACTAGAGGCAGGGGTTTGGGAGTTTTGAAGAAAGCACTACTTTATTTACAAAATGGAAGAAGAAATTAGCCTGCCCTGAAGTTATAGAATTTAAGAAAGCAGAAAGAACTGCTGTAGATTACTGACATAAAACTGACATGTAACCTTTCCATCATTTTATGTTTTCATGCTAAGATTAGGGATTTTATGTAAAATAAAAACCAAAACTAAACTCGAATTATGGATCGAGCCAGGTTTAAATGGATGGTTTATTATTGTTAATTAGTTACATTAGTTGAGATTTGCTTAGAGGGGATTTTGTATTTCTTATTTTATTTTTTAATTAGCCAGTTATCAGGCTAGGGAGTAGATATTGACAGATCTCTCTGAAGAAACCTTCAAAATATAGTTAAGTTTGGTTAATGTTTGTTGGTGCTGCTCTGGAGCAAATGTCGTCACCACAAAAAACAGCATTTTAAGAGAATGGCCTTTAAAGTGATTCTCTACTAAATTTATAGGGAAACAGTGCACTATTTAAACTCCTTATCGTGAAGATTAGGGAATGTGTTTCCAGGTGAAAGGTCATGTGTTAAGAGTGAATTGAGTACCATCATTTCTGGACTATAAGCTGTTACTTTTTTCACATGTTTTGAATCTTGCGGCTTTTCTCTATATATATTAATGACCTGGAAGACAAAATGAATGAAGGAAACCGTGGTATTCATATTAATGATATGAATTTAAGTCTCTTGATGTATGCCGATGACATTATTTTGTTAGCGGAGTCTGAATCAAATTTACAAATTGTACCTGCCCTAACTTTTTCGGTATTTACAAAATTATTTAATTCTATGGTTGGTTCAGTTCGACAGGTGCAACATGAGAACCCAGATGTGTTCTGGTTTCCACATGATACAATTTTGAGGCAGCTTTTTGAAAAGCACATTTTTGCTTTAGGGCATTATATCTCCAAAGCTTGGGACCTAAGACAAATGAATGTGTATCCTCCTGTGTGATGTGGATGTTGTTCTGTTATGATTGATTGTACAGTTTCTGTGAATTTATTCTGGCAGTCATCTGAATTCTGTTTTAAAATGTGTTTTATAAGCCCATGAGGGATAGTGCGAGATTGTACCCTGTGATTTTTGTTTCAGACACATCTCTCACTTCATGCACAAAGTCCCATTCCCATCGGCGCAGAGGCCCAGGATCCTGGTCCAGGTACGAGCCCACTCCTTAGTCACCTGTGATTAAAGCCCAGTGTATTTTGTAAGGGTATGTTTGTGTCTCTCTACAGTTGTCTCCTCACGACAGCCTGATCCTGAGCCAGCCCGTATCCTCCCCTCTCCCTCTGAGGTACGTTTACATTGTTCCATGGAGAGAAGTCACATTCAGTTCTCTTTATTTTTGTTTTTCTTATCATGGGTAAAGCACGTGCTGAGAATTTAACTTGTGGTTCTTTCAAACACTAAATACAATAATACAAAATGTAATATAACACATTTATGGGTAGCACAGGGAGGGAAGAGTGATTCTTGACAGCCTGGTTGATGAAACCTAGACAAAAAAAAAGTCCTTTCACCTCCCTTCTTACATTAATAACACCAGTCGAGAGAGAATCCTTGGGGGCAGCTCGGTCTCCTCCTACAGAACATTATCCTTAATAGGACAATAAAGGCGGAGTGATAACAAGTCTCTACAGTTCTCCCTCGCACCACTACATGTGCTTCCCTGAGTCTGCGGCACCCTACATAGTGTTTAGTTCTATCTGCACTATAACCCTAATGTCTTATGTGATGATATGTCTCAGTCTTATGCTAATTCAGGAACATTGAAAGGAGGATGCAGGTTATGTTGGTTACCTTTAAAACACTTTTCCTATTTAATAATCTTTAATAATCCATTCTCTTTGGCTCCTTATTTCAGCCCAGGCTCCAGGCTGGTGAGGAAACCACTGTTTTAACTTGGATTGATAAAAATATCTAGCCTCCTTCCAACATTAATAAAACATATCCTGCTTGAAGTCAATATAATATTCATACATTTGTTGCAGAATATGCAGAAAAGTGCAAAGCAAGAAAGACCAATCTCCTCCTGAATCAGTTTGATGCGCTCCCCTCAGGGGGCCCTCCTCAGCACAGGCACAACGCTGTGGGCAGAGGCTAAATACTTCATACCTCCTTTTCAAGTCACGTTTCAAGGAAAACATTGTTGACGCGTCTCTGGAGCGAGCGAGAAGTGTCGGCTCTCCACAGCTGCGTAACGCCACACCTCCTCGGACTAAATGCTAATGTCTATTATAAAATCAATCTTTCAATTGATTTTTGATTTCATGGCTAAACCAACTTAAAGAGTAGCCGATCTCACAGGTGAATTTCAACAGTTAAATTGATCCTAATTTGGATTTGTCATATAAATCATACGTTTCCACACGGCACCCCTGGACTTGCAGGTTGAAAACCTCTGATGTAGAAAACCAAAACAGACTGCGGGAAGTGAATGAATTATGGCCCACGTAAGGGTTTATACTGTTTACTGTCACGTCCATCCATCCCCTCCCACATGGGTCACCATCCAGCGAGCAGCAGACCCGTCCCCGTCAGCACCCCACCGTCTGCCTCCCCACGCCCCTCTTCCTTTAGTTATCTCTTTTGAATCATTATTATTTTGTTTTGTCTTTAAATAAACTTGGTAGTAGATCTTCGAGCTAGCCAAGATCTTTTCGGGTTTTGCCTCTTGAGGGAAACTTTCAGACCCATTGGGAGAGGGTATGTCCCCTCAGCAATACTTTTACTACCAGTTTAGATGCAGAAAGACTCCAGATTGTTGTTATTTTGTTATGTGCATTTTATTTGTTATTCTTTGCTTGTTTTATACATTTATTTGTTATTCTTGACGTATCAGGGCAGGGCGGACTAGAGGGCCAGGGCCACCGCACAGCCGACATAGCCCCCTGGACAGTCGGGGCGATGGACGCAGTAACAACAATTAGGGAACAGGGGAGAGGAGGAAGAAGAGGAAGTAGGAAAAATAATCATATGATCATGATAATAAGTGTAACATTGGCAAAAAAATAAACTAAATCATAAAACAGAGGGGGAAAATAGCAGTGACTAATGAATACAACAATAGATCATGATAAAGGCAGAATCTATGATCTAGAATATCAAAGTGCAAAATAATAAATCATAAAACAATAGGGAGAAATAAACTAAATGAATGAAATAGAATAGTCTTTAATCTAAGAAATTCAGGGACATAAGAGGAATTGTTTTTATTGTTCATTTGTTAAAAGGTGTATGAGTGATGTCCGAGGGTGATTCTACTGTAATACATTTTACTGGTGTGGTGGATATGTTCCCTATCGTATCGAGACTATCTCTCCACCCAGTTACATATTCCATATGTACGGGGACTGACCCCACGTGGGTCAGGCGACGTGGATAATTATTTAAGACACACCACCTGTGAGGTGGCTGATTGCGCTATAAAGGCACCTGCGTGCCATGCGCACATCGATCATTTTGATTCCACGACGCGAGCAGGTTGACGTGGGAAGCGATCAAACAAACAAACAAAGAGAATAAAGATAGGAGACAGTCTTGCCACTTGTTGTAAGAGAGAGGGAATATACCTATCGGGGTGACTGTTTTCAATGTTGGGAAGCGGCTGTGTCTGGCGTATTGCTCTGCCAAGGGGTTCACGCGCCGTAGACACAAGGACTTGCTGAACCCGTTTGGGAGACGCTGTTATGGTTCAGCTGATGAAGGAACAAGCAGCTGTGGCAGGGAAAGGTATTGCCTCTCTCTGGGTGGGTAGGCGGTAGCTATGGCTCTCCCAGTCGTCCCTGCAGCCGGAGGATCAGAGTGGCTTGTTAAAACTGCCAGTTGACCCCCGTGCCATGTTTGGTCCTGGTGCTACGACTATGTTGCAGCAGGCTCACCGGCACACCGATGCTCCCGTGAAATGTCCGGGGGGTTAGTTCGGCGCCGCAAGTGGCAGGGTGCTTGTTCGGCATTCCGACCACCTGCACAGCCCTGCCAACAGCAACACTGGGGCTCGGGGGACTTACGAGCCACTATCGAGGCCCAGCGCCGTTGGACTAGGGGCAAAGGAAAACAAGGTTTCGGGCTCAGGCTAAGGGTCGACCCAAGCCTTGGTCCTGACGCCATGATGGGGCCGGTGTGTCTCTTAGACACCGAGACACACGGGGCTGCCTGGAGGGCACTGGGCGCGTCCCCATGGGTCGTTTCTACAATGATTCAGGGGTACCGTATCCAGTTTTCCCGACAGCCTGCCACCTCAGTGTCCCCTATGGTGGTCACTCCAGGCGTGTCTGGAGCACAGGGCAGTTCTCTTGTCAGAGACTTCTACCCTGTTGGACAAAAGGGCTATCAGGGCGGTCCCGCCAGGCGACAGACAGGCTGGCTTTTACTCCCGGTACTTTCTGATTCCCAAGAAGGATGGCGGACTCCGCCCCATCCTCAATCTGAGAAGACTGAACAGATTTCTTCGTCCTCTGCGGTGCAAGATGTTGAGTGTCCCCAGGGTGAGACGGTTCATTCGCAGAGGGGATTGGTTTTTTACAATCGATTTGAAGGATGCCCATTTCCAGATTCCAATCTGGAAAGGGCACTGGCGCTTTCTCTGGTTCGTCTTCAACAGCAAGACGTACGAGTTTCGGGTACTCCCTTTTGGGTTATCCCTGGCTCATCGCACGTTCGCAAGGTGCATGGAGGCACTGCTCTCACCACTGAGGCAGACAGGCGTCAGAATCCTGAATTACTTGGACAATTGCCTTTTGTGTGCACAGACATCGCAGGAGTGTCTGGCGAGTCACATGGCGTCAGTGTCTCCGACTCATAGGCCTTATGGCCTCCATGTTGCAGGCAGTCCCTTTGGCTCTGCTGCACATGCGCCCTGTCCAGCGGTATCTTCTGGGTCTGGGTCCCCGGAGTCACCCACGTGCCACAGTGTTCGTCACCAGGCGGTTCTTATTGACTCTTTGCTGGTGGTGGCGCCCAGAGAATGTGAGCAGGGGTCTTGCTCTCGGTCCGGTGATTCGACATCAGCTTCTGTCGACGGATGCGTCACTGACAGGATGGGGGGCTGTGTTCAGAGGAACGGGGGTCAGTGGACGCTGGCACGGCACCTACACAACACGGCACATTAACGTCCTGGAGCTGCGGGCGATCCATCTGGCTCTTCGCCACTTCTTTCCTCACTTAAGGGGGCAACATGTCCTTGTGAAGACAGACAGTGTAGCGGCAGCCTCGTACGTAGACAGGCGCATCAACTGTGACTGTGGGCGCACCCCAAGTTCCTGTCACTGCGGACAATGTGGCAGCGGATCTGCTCTCCAGGGGAGGGCCGTATCCGGGAGGCTGGAGGTTGCATCCTCAGGTGGTGTTGGCCAATGGGACCGTTACGGATGGGCGATGGTCGATCTGTTTGCGTCCCGCGGGAACACACATTGTCCCCTATTTTTCTCCCTGGGGAGGGACGATCCTCCCCTCGGAACCGATGCAATGTCTCACGATAGGTTGGCCCAGCCCTTGTCTAGGGCTCACCTGTCTCATTGGCTTGTGGACGCAATCCGTCAAGCCTATGTGGGCATGGGGGTTCAGTTTCCCCTGAATGTCAGAGCTCATTCGACACGGGGGATGGCAGCGTCCTGGGCTTTGTGGCGTGTCGCCTCGCTGGATGAGATCTGCGCTGCCGCCACGTGGTCTGCCCCTTCTACTTTCGCCCGCTTCTACAGGCTTAATGTGGCAGCAGGCACTTCCTTCGGGGAGCAGGTGCTTGGTGCTGCTCAACAGCATTGAGGCTTTTCCTGTGGCCTTGCGTCTTGCAGGTTTGGTATGCCCTTGCTGTGTCGGGGTGAGTGTTGTTGCTTGCTCTTTCTTTGAAGAGCTCTTGGCCGGCCTTTGCGGCTTGCAGGGCTGTGTCGCCTTGGTTGCGTCTGGCGCCGAGGTTGTGGCACTCGCACCTAGCATCTGTTGATAAGTATTGTCTTCTACTGTGTTATTTCCCTAAACCTCTTTGTTTGTGTCTCTCTCTCTCTCTGTCAGTGGCGGCAGTGTCTCAGCTCTGCTCCTGACTCTAGCGCCTGAAAACGCTGTGACGCTCCTGGTTTTGGCTCTGACCGAACACAAGCTCCTTATCCACTCGCTCAGACCCTCCGTCCTCACCAGCGTCACTGAGGCCCTTGTCTCCGTGAGTCCGCAGTCGTATCGTAGTCGTTATTTAAAGCACGTTTCTAATTCTTGTGTCGATGCGTGTACTGTAAATCTGTCCAGCTGCTGTTCCCGTTCCACTGGGCCTGTCCCTACGTGCCCCTCTGTCCCCTGCCTCTCGCCGACGTGTTGAGCGCCCCCTGTCCCTTCATCGTGGGCGTGGACTCTCGCTACTTCGACCTCCACCTGCCGCCGCCCGACGTCAGCTGTGTGGACCTGGACACCAGCGCCATCTACCAGTGAGGACCACAACTGCACAGTTATTTACGAAGAGCTGATAAATGAATGTGCAGCCTTGAAATACTGACAAGTGAAGTGTTTCTGTTGTCCCACAGCACAGAAGAGAAGAAGGCCGTCTCCTGGAAGATCCTCCCCAAGAAAGCCTGTAAAAACCTGCTGAACTCACTCAGGTCTGTGCACCAGCAGCTGCTACAAGGTCAGTGCTCTACCTCGGGCGTACCCTAGACTCCTACAGAGGACTAGTATGTGTTTTATCAGGTTTCTATACCAATGGACAAACCAGGCTTTTGCCGCATTCCAGGCAAATGGCAAATATTTTCCTCTTGAAACTTCTGACTTCCGACCTCAGAGCATTCCAGCTGAATAAAAGCACACGGCTAGTGCAGCAACGTGTCGGCTGATAAGATGCTGACACATACAATTTTCTTCACTCCAGATATAATTTAAAACATGCTAAATAACATTATTTTAAAGACCATGTACAAAAGCAAAGGTCCACATTACGGATACAGAGGTGCAGTTATAGTTTTATTGTCAGATATACTCCTTCCCAGCAGAGGGCGCAATTGTTGTCTTACCTTATCATCTCTGAGTTGTAATCACCGGTTCGAGCGGAGTTGTAGTAAGCTGGCTTATGCTAAAAGAGGCCAATCTAGTTGTAATAATAAGTAACCGTCTCAATACTATTATTAAATAATAAATCAATGAATACAGCACAGGCTTTGAGTCACTTTGGGGCTGGTCTTCTGTCTATGATGGACTTATAGGAACAGGCCACTGTTTTTCCATACTGAGATATGTTCTTACCTTGGCTTAGGCGAGATGATGTGTACCTGTCTGGTCTTTTTGCGTGCGCTCAGTCTGTTACTAACTGCTAAATGCTAACTGTTGTTAGCATTTAGCCTCTCCCAGCATAGGTATACAGGTAGCTCCAAACTGGGGTGAAGTTAGACGCTGCCAAGCTGTTCCACCTCTTCCCGATTTAAATACAGTTACAGTATGCGTAAAGTTACACGATCCAAGTCTAGTTACACGAAATTAAACATGTTGATTTTCTAGGCGGATAAAAAGGGGTACTATATATGTAAGGTGTAATAACACCTTAGGAGCACTTTGATGTTCGTGCAGTAATATCTCACTTTATTGCGCGGACGTCAAAGTGCTCCTAAGGTGTTATTACGCCTTACAATATAGTACCGCTTTTTATCCGCTCAGAAAATCAACATGTTGGATTCTGTGTAACTAGACTTGGATCGTGTAAAGGCTCATGCAACTGTATTTAAATAAGGAAAACATGGAACAGCTTGGTAGCTTCTAACTTAACCCCAGTTTGGAGCTATACCTTTGCTGGGAGATGCTAAATGCTAACAACATTTGCGTGACTGAGCGCACGCACAAAGACCAGACAGTTACACATCAATTCGTCTAAGGTAAGAACATATCTCCGTGTGTAAAAACGGTGGCCTATTCCTTTAACCATCTCCATTTAACACCTTTATAAATCAGTTAAGTGAGACCCAAGAAACAAATCACAACATTAATCCTGGACAATAATGATAATGAAATTATATGCAATAGAAAATAAAAATGATATTGGATGAAAAAATAAAATAAAATAGGATATAATCCAATCTGCTTCAAAAGTTTCTCTATAAACAGTTTATGCACTTTAAAAAGTATGTTGAAGAAAATGCCTTGTACTTGTATCGGTATTCGGTATCGGAAAGTACTCAAATCAAATCAAAGTTTTAGAAAAAGTGGTATGGGTGCATCCCTAGATCATTTCAAAAACATGTCATTTATTGTGGGTGTTGTGTGCAGGTCACCCTCTGCCCGGAGACGGCCTGTTGGAGCTGGCCATGAGCGACTGCTCTGAGCTGAGCAGTGGGAAGAGCCGGGCGTCTCTGGAGCTGGAGATCCAGGAGGCCTTCCTCACCTTTATGGCGGCCATTTTGAAAGGTTACCGCTCCTTCCTGAGGCCCATCACCCAGGCGCCGTCGGAGAAGGCCACGGACGTCAGCTCGCTGTTCGACCTGCAGGGTATCACTACTACTACTACTACTACTACTACTACTACTTCTTATTTGTTTCTACTACTACATGAAGAGCATGGACAGTTTTAGGTGTACGGAGGAGGCAGGGTCAGCTGGAGCAGATAATAGTGTGTGTGTGTGATGTGGTGGCAGGTTTCCTTCGCAGCAGAGAGCGCTCTCATCAGAAGTTCTTCTCCCTGATGACCCGCACGCAGATGTTCAGCCGCTTCATTGAGGAGTGCTCCTTCGTCAGCGACAAAGACGCAGGGCTGGCCTTCTTCGACGACTGTGTGGAGAAGGTACGAGGATGCCACGTTTAGCTCCTGCTTCAGTCCTGCTTCAGCCTGGCTTCTGTTGCAGGTGTGTGTGGACGGTGCAGAGGATTCGCGGCTGATCGAGGAGGAGCGTCAGAGCAGTGAGCACACGGTCTTCATCCACCCCCCAGAGGTGTGCCCCTCCCTGGGTCAGTGCGAGGAGGAGCCGCCTCTGCCGTACAGGTGACCATTCTACTCGCATTACCCTTCTCTTACTACTGTTTGCACTTGTTCATGTTGAACATTTTAAAATGTGACATATATTGGCTGATCAGATTGGATTTTCCATAAGAAAGGGAACGTGTAATAAAAAAATGCAGGTAAGGAGAAAGAAAGACCCGTGTGTATTTGTGTCTGCTGTTTACTGCAGATGTGATTATACGCGCAATCATTGATATGATTCCAGGTCAAGTCTTGTGATTATTCCCATGAGCTGAATTCCAACTCGCTGGGTCCAATATTCCACCTGGAGCAAGGACAGAATTGCTCTAAACAAACTAAACTAAGTAGCACCTCATTTGAAAGCTAAGACCCACAAAACTCATCTCTTCTTTTTCCTCGCATTGTTGCCACGTTTTCATAACATTTTCATCATTTTTTGTCACTTTTTTGTGACTCTTTTGTTGCTCTTTTGTGGTGTTTTTGTTGCATTTTCATCCATTTTTTTGCTCTTTTGTTGCATTGTCATCCTTGGCTTTGTCTCATTTTTCCCGCTATTTTGACATTTTTTCAAGAAGCTTTTAGATTTGGGTAAAGCCAAACTGGAGAAAATGTGCTCGGTTCAGCTGGAGGTTAAGAGGTTAAACACTGTCCGTGCCCGGCGTCCCGAGAGCCGTCCTGCAATCCTAACAAAAGCCCATGTTCACCCCCACTCACCCCCCCACCCCTCGCCCCGTCCCAGACCGGCCATGGGTGTCTGTCCAGCCCATGTACAGCCCACTTAACCCCCACCTGAACTGAGCACATTTTCTCCAGTATGGCTTTACCCAAATCTAAAAGCCTCTTGGAATGAGCGACAAAAACGAGACAAAAGCCACAAAAGAGCGACAAATTATTTGAATAAAAAGTGATGACAACATGGCAACAACACAAGGAAAAAGATCCGTTTAGATCAGTTTTGTAGGTCTTGGCTTTCAAATGGCGTTGTAAGATCCAGTCAAGAAGCTTTTATATTTGGGTAAAGTGGAACTGGAGAAAGTTAAGGCAGGGTCAGAGGTTAATGTTAAAAATAGCCCAGTTTGCCGTTCGTCAGCGGCAAAGTCTACGCTGTAGTCTGCGTCTGAAACACAAGATCAGACCCTCTGTATCATATGGGCCGGTTCAAAACCCAAAACTCCTGTGCTGAAGTGAGGTCCCAACACGTCTCTGGTGTCACAGAGGGTCCAAGTCTTTTATTTTTGCCCAATGACCGTAGCAGTTGTATTAGCTGAAGTACTTGTAGTGTTTGCAGTATTAAATATCACTGTTTCCCTCAGATATGACGGGTTCCCGGTGCTCACCCCAGAGCTGTTCGACTCTGTGGACGGACCCACCTCCCGCTCTCAACCAATCACACGCCAGAGCTGCCCCTCCAGCCCCGCCCTCTTCAGACGCTCCAAACAGGTGACAGGACTTGACCTCTTAACTCCCGCCTTAGCCAAGTGCATTTTCTCCAGTTTAGCTTTTCATTGCTTTTTTTATAAAGTGTTTTCGTCACATTTTTGCCACATTTTCATCGCTTTTTGTTGCTCTTTAGTGGCTTTTTTGTTGCTTTTTTATCGCATTTTATACTCGTTTTCATCTAACTTTTGTTGCTATTTTGACACTTTTTCAAGAAGCTTTTGGATTTGGGTAAAGCCAAACTGGAGACAATGTGCTCAGTTCAGGCGGGGGTTTAAGAGATGAAGTTCTTGTTTCATGTCCTAACCCGGTGTCGTCCCAGGAGCTGAAGTGGTGTCAGAGACTGGCGCAGCAGGACTCCGTGGTCCCCGAGCTCTGGTCCAAATGTCTGGTGCGTCTGTGTCACGGTCTGTGGTTCACCTGTTTACCAGCGTACGCCAAAACCTGCCACTCCAAAGTCCGGGCGCTTCGAACAGCCTACGATCTTCTCCGCAGCGCGACCGCCAAGAACCTGCAGCCACCCGACGAGGCAAGTCCAGGCACGGGCGGGGTTAGACCTGGTTCAGACCCAGTTCACACCTGGTTCGGACCCGGTTCAGACCCGGTACAGACCTGTATCAGAATCAGAATAGGTTTTATTGCCATTGTTTCAGAACAGGGTTCACAAAACTAGGAATTTTTCTCGGTGCAAACGTGCGACATAAAACATATAACGCAGAATTAAGATAAAAAATAAGTTAAGAACTTTAAACTATAAGGCTATAGGGGCATGCTTAAAAAATATTAAATAAATAAGATAAGATAAAGTGACGTGTGGTAAGACAACAACAATTTGACATTGAACAACAGCGGGATTGTATTTACAGATGTGTAGACATATAAAGTGATATTAAGTGTTATAAAGTGATAGCAGCGGGTCTAAGTGTGGACACACCGCACAGTCTAAGTGCAGATACATCCATGAGTCTGTGACTGAGCTACAGAGACTTGTTATTGTTCATGAGTCTGATGGCGGAGGCAAAAAAACTGTTCAAGTGGTGGGATTTATGGGTCTGGATAGACCGTAGCCTCCTGCCTGAGGGGAGAGGGGTGAATAGTCCGTGTCCAGGGTGAGAAGGGTCAGCTGTGATCCAACCCACACGCCTCCGGGTCCTGGAGGTGAACAGGTCCTGGAGAGATGGGAGCTCACAGCCAATCACCTTCTCTGCAGCACGCACAATGCGCTGCAGTCGGTGCTTGTCCCGTACTGTAGCGCCGGGGAACCACACGGTGATGGAGGAGGTGAGGATGGACTCTATGATGGCCGTGTAGAACTGGTAGAGCTTGTCCCGTAGCAGTCCAGGGAGGATGGTGTTGAAGGCAGAGCAGAAGTCCACAAACAGGATCCTGGCGTAGGTTCCTGGTGAGTCCAGATGCTCCAGGGTGAAGTGGAGGGCCAGATTGACTGCGTCGTACACAGACCTGTTGGCTCTGTAGGCGAACTGCAGCGGGTCCAGGAGGGGGGCGGTGATGTCCTTGAGGTGGGGCAGGACCAAGCGCTCAAAAGACTTCATGACCACAGACGTCAGCACCACTGGCCTGTAGTCATCAAGTCCTGTGATCCGTGTTTTCTTAGGGACAGGAACGATGGTGGATGTTTTGAAGCAGGACGGCACGTGGCATGACTCCAGGGAGGTGTTGAAAATGTCTGTGAAGACGGGAGCCAGCTGATCTGCGCAGTGTCTTAGGGGGAGACACCATCCAGCCCGGGGGCCTTCTGCAGTTTCAGTTTCAAGAACTGCCGGCGCAGTTCCTCTTCTTGGATGGAGAGAGCAGGGGGGAGGGGAGGGTGTGTGGAGGCCTGTGATGTAGTGCTGGGGTCATTGATTGGGGGGGGAGGGGCAGAGGTGGCTGGGTTCTCTGGAGTCTCTGGAGTGTGATGAGCTGATGGGCGTTCATGGCGGCAGTAGTGTGTATTCAGACCCTAGGCGAGGGACAGGTCGTTCAGAGTCCGGGGGGCCTTGGGCTTATAGTTCGTGATGGCCTTAAGCCCCCTCCACACTGCTCCCGGCTCGTTTGAGGAGAATTACTGTTGGAGACGGGCTGAATATACAGATTTGGCATTTCCCACTTCCCTTCTAAAGTGGTATTTTGCCTGTCTGTATCGGTCTTTGTCCCCGTTTCTGTATGCCACCTCTTTCTCCTTGCGAAGCGGCCGGAGTTTGTGTGTGAACCAAGGCTTATCATTCTCATAACAAATCCTGGTGCGCGCTGGTACTATGCGCTCCTCATTGAACTGGATATATGAGGTCACGATGTCCATGTATTCATCCAGGTTGATGGAAGCAGCCCCAAATGCCTCCCAGTCTGTAGTCTCCATACATGAGCGCAGCTCGTCTACAGCTTCAGCAGTGTACCTCTTTGATGTGCTCAGACCTGGTTCAGACCTGGTTCAGACCTGGTTCAGACCCGGTTCAGACCTGGTTCAGACCCGGTTCAGACCTGGTGTTTTCCTGTTTGCAGGTGTGTTACCGGGTCCTGATGCAGCTCTGTGGTCAGTACGGTCAGCCTGTCCTCGCCGTCAGAGTTCTGTTTGAGATGAAGAAGGCAGGAGTCCAGCCCAACGCCATCACCTACGGATACTACAACAAGGTACTGATACTTGTACTTCAAATACGACCGCACTACGGATACTACAACAAGGTACTGAAAACAGTAGATACAGTAGTTAGTTCTTCAAATACTTCTGCACAGAATTTACAAGGTTTACTGTAAACAATACAAGTACTTGTTATCATACTAAGCCCCTACACGAATCCTGATATTTTTCATCAACAAGGCAAGGCAAGGCAAGTTTATTTGTAGAGCACAATTCATACACAAGGCAATTCAAAGTGCTTCACAGTTGCAGAAAATTACAAGAAAACAGATCAAATCAATCATTAAAACATCAACATAAAAATGTATCAATCACAGTAAAAGGCAAGAGTGCAGATAAAATACTTTCAGTTTTCATATGCTCGGGTAAAAAGAGCTGTTTTCAGCCTGGATTTGAACATTGTCAGAGTTGAGGCCTGTCTCACATCCTTATGAAGACTGTTCCAGATTTTAGCTGCATGAAACTGAAACGCAGCCTCACCGTGTTTAGTCCTGACTCTGGGAACCACCAGGAGACCCCTCCCTGAAGTTCTCAGGGCCCGAGATGGTTCATACGGCTCTAACATGTCAGAGATGGACTTTGGTGCTAAACCATGAAAAGACTTGTACACAAGCAGAGCTGTTTTAAATTCTATTCTCTGAGTGACAGGAAGCCAGTGCAGAGACCGGAGCACTGGACTAATATGGTCGTATTTCCTGGTTCTTGTCAGGACTCGAGCAGCAGCGTTCTGGATGTACTGCAGCTCTAACAGCTCGTTTAGAAAGGCCAGTGAGCAGCCGTTACAGTAGTCTAACCTGCTGGAGACAAATGCATGGATGAGTGTCTCTAAGTCTGGTTTTGACACTATTCCTCTGATCTTAGCCATGTTTTTCAGATGGTAAAAAGCTGATGATGTTATTGCTTTAATGTGGCTGTTTAAGTTCAGGTCCATGATTACTCCTAGATTTCTAACCAGTTTTTTTGGTTTTAGAGAGAGAGACTCAAGGTGACTGATAACACTTTGTCTTTGTGTCTGTGGGCCAAAAACAATGATCTCAGTTTTGTCTGAGTTTAGTTGGAGAAAGTTGTTTTGCATCCACAAACTGAGACATATTCTTCTGCAACCATATGAGAATCTGTTGTAGAACTGATGACGCGATGTTCAATATCCATTTAAAGCATGCTTTTCATCAGCGTCAGCAGGTCTATTTAGGCCGATTGAAACATTATTTAGCAGAATGGGCAAATCTGACGTAAACAATAAAGAGCCGTTCCACTAGCCTCCTAAATAAAATGATTTTAGAAATCAGTTGATGCAGAATGTTGCATGTGGACAGAAGGTCCAAACACATAACAATACGTATCAGTTCATCAAAGCATATTAGGCGGTTTATCCAATCCAATCCGCTTTATTTATAATGCACTATTAAAAACAACAAAGTTGACCAAAGTGCCGTACAAAAAAGACAATATAAAAATGCAATCATATATACGTACGACACGAGCAGGTCGGACAAATAACGCGGAGCAAGGCCATTGAGGCATATAAACGCAAATAAAATAATTTTAAAATCAATTCTATATTGGACTGGAAGCCAGTGAAGGGAAGACAAAGCAGATGTGATCATGCTTTGGTGAGCCAGTTAAAAGACGCACTGCGGCGTTCTGAACCAGCTGCAGGCGTGCGAGCGAGGACTGGCTAATGCCGGTGTACAGAGCGTTACCATAGTTACCATAGGTTTAGTAGTAGTGAAGACTTTAAATGTGTAAATGTTGTCTTTGCTTCACCGTCACAAAATCAATTCACAGCAGGACAGTACGATGGCGGTTCTAATGCTGACGGCATTTGGCACAAACAAACCCTGAATACATCTTTGTATTGCAGTAGTGAACAGTAAATACCTCTGTGTACTACAGGCAGTACTGGAGAGCACGTGGCCCTCCAGTTCTCGTGGCGGGTACTTCCTGTGGATGAAGCTCCGGAACGTTCTTCTGGGAGTGGCTCAGTTCAAACGGGCTCTGAGACGGGATCAAACCAGTAACCTTAGCCCCCTGTCAGGTAACTCACTGTTACTATTACTAGTACTACTACTGCTACTGCTACTACTACTATGCTCACCCTCAGCCCCCTGTCAGGTAACTCACTATTACTATTACTACTACTACTACTACTACTACTACTACTACTACTACTACTACTACTACTACTACTACTACTACTACTACTACTACTACTACTACTACTACTACGCTCACCCTCAGCCCCCTGTCAGGTAACTCACTGTTACTATTACTAGTACTACTACTGCTACTGCTACTACTACTATGCTCACCCTCAGCCCCCTGTCAGGTAACTCACTGTTACTATTACTAGTACTACTACTACTACTGCTACTGCTACTGCTACTACGCTCACCCTCAGCCCCCTGTCAGGTAACTCACTATTACTATTACTAGTACTACTACTACTACTACTGCTACTGCTACTACTATTATGCTCACCCTCAGCCCCCTGTCAGGTAACTCACTATTTTTTATTAGTAGTACTACTACTACTACTACTACTACTACTACTACTACTGCTACTGCTACTACTACTATGCTCACCCTCAGCCCCCTGTCAGGTAACTCACTATTACTACTACTACTACTACTACTACTACTACTACTACTACTACTACTACTATGCTCACCCTCAGCCCCCTGTCAGGTAACTCACTATTACTATTACTACTACTACTACTGCTGCTGCTACTACTACTACTACTACTACTACTACTACTACTACTATGCTCACCCTCAGCCCCCTGTCAGGTAACTCACTATTACTATTACTAGTACTGCTACTGCTACTACTACTATGCTCACCCTCAGCCCCCTGTCAGGTAACTCACTATTTTTTATTAGTAGTAGTACTACTACTACTGCTACTGCTACTACTACTATGCTCACCCTCAGCCCCCTGTCAGGTAACTCACTACTACTACTACTACTACTACTACTACTACTACTACTACTACTACTACTACTACTACGCTCACCCTCAGCCCCCTGTCAGGTAACTTACTATTACTACTACTACTACTACTACTGCTACTATGCTCACCCCCAGCCCCCTGTTAGGTAACTCACTACTACTACTACTACTACTACTACTACTACTACTACTACTACTACTACTACTACTACTACTACTACTACTACTACTACTACTACTACTACTACTACTACTGCTACTACTGCAACTGCAACTCACTATTACTACTACTGCTACGCTCACCCTCAGCCCCCTGTCAAGTAACTCACTATTACTACTACTACTACTACTACTGCTACTACTGCTACTATGCTCACCTTCAGCCCCCTGTCAGGTAACTCACTATTACTACTACTACTACTACTACTACGCTCACCCTCAGCCCCCTCTCAGGTAACACAATTGTTTATGGTTGAATCTTAACAAGGTTCCAAGTAGAACTTTGAGTGAGACAAAAAAGAAAAGATAAACGTTTTATTGAAAACAACAAATAAACTGAAATAGTCTGTTATTGCCGCTGATTGAACGTTTAGGAGCACATGTCTTTAAAATGTGGATTGAGTGTCTTTTTTCTGTTTTCTCATGACGTCCTGATGGCAAAGGCTAAAATAAATTCTCTTTTATCCCGTGTTTGGGATGTTGAGCTGCATAAACAGAGCCTCTCACAGTGCGCCATTGGTGCTGAGGTGGGACGCAGTAACAGTCATTTTTTATTTCTTAGATGATCCTGAGGATTATGAAACAAAAAATGCAAGTGGCAGATCTAAAAAAATGTCACCAGCTCTGAACCTGAGGATCCCATTGGCAGGACGATCCTTGAGCCCAATAACCAGTGGTTCCCACAGACGAGGACCTCAGTCTGAGGGATGCTCTCTGTAACATCTGAGCCAGAGGCCGTTTGACCTTCGACGTGCACCACCTGAAGCTCCATTGTTCCACTGAAGGTCATAATGGCGTCCTCTCCAACGTGGCACGTAGAAAACATCTCAGATTGATCTGTCTGTGATGTCAGTTTTTTCTCATCAGAGAATAAAACGTTCTTCACTTTTCAGTGTCCTTTGTTTGGTCTCTCTCCAAAGTCCAAACGGACAGTTCTGGGACTCAAGGAGACGAGGCCTAGTTTCACAGACGCCTCTGATGGTTATTGGGCTCCAGTCGTCTCCAGTAATGGCTTCATTTGAACCTAGGATCCTCCAGCCAATCGGATCCTCCCGCTCAGTGCTGGGGACGTTTATTTGGGTCTTCCACTCGACTTTTTTGTTCCATAACCATCCATCCATCCATCCATTTTCTCCTGCTTTATCCGGGGCCGGGTCGCGGGGGCAGCAGTCTCAGCAGAGATGCCCAGACTTCCCGATCCACGCACACCTCTTCCAGCTGTTCTGGGGGGACCCCGAGACGACACCAGGCCAGCTCGGAGACATAGTCCCACCAGCGTGTCCTGGGCCTTCCACGAGGCCTCCTCCCAATAGGACATGCCTGGAACACCTCCCGAGGGAGGCGACCAGGAGGCATCCGGTACAGATGCCCTAGCCACCTCAGCTGGCTCCTTTCGACGTGGAGGAGTAGCGACTCGAGTCCGAGCTCCTCCCGGGTAACTGAGCTCCTCACCCGATCTCGAAGGGTGCGCCCAGCCACCCTGCGAAGGAAACTCATTTCGGCCGCTTGTATTCGCGATCTTGTCCTTTCGGTCATTACCCAAATCTCATGACCATAGGTGAGGGTGGGAACGTAGATCGATCGGTAAATCGAGAGTTTTGCCGCTTGGCTCAGCTCCCAGCTGTTCCATAACCCTCCGAGGAAATTCAAAATGACAGAACGTCTTGACAGTGTGAAAACCTGGCAGAAAACGACACTGAATCCACATGTTTGCACAGATTTGGCCTTTTAAAGATCTTAAACTTTTGATCAGCTGAAAAAAACACTTAACCTTTTTTTGAATTTTTGGTCTCACTTCTTCTTCAGTTCTACTCAGAACTTTGTTAAGATCCAACCATGCAAAATGTTTTTTTTGTTTTGTTTTTTTGCCTACTGCTACTACTACCACCACTACTATTACTACATCTACTATTACTAAATCTACTACTACTACCACTACTATTACTACATCTACTATTACTAAATCTACCACTACTATTACTACATCTACTATTACTAAATCTACTACTACTACCACTACTATTACTACATCTATTATTACTAAATCTACTACTACTACCACTATTATTACGTCTATTATTGCTAAATCTACTACTACTACCACTACTATTACTACATCTATTATTACTAAATCTACTACTACTACCACTATTATTACTACATCTATTATTACTAAATCTACTACTACTACCACTATTATTACTAAATCTACTACTACTACCACTACTATTACTACATCTATTATTACTAAATCTACTACTACTACCACTATTATTACTAAATCTACTACTACTACCACTACTACTACTACATCTACTATTACTAAATCTACTACTACTACCACTACTACTACTACATCTACTATTACTAAATCTACTACTACTACCACTACTACTACTACATCTACTATTACTAAATCTACTACCACTATTATTACTAAATCTACTACTACTACCACTATTATTACTACATCTATTATTACTAAATCTACTACTACTACCACTATTATTACTAAATCTACTACTACTACCACTACTATTACTACATCTATTATTACTAAATCTACTACTACTACCACTATTATTACTAATAGTGGTAGTAGTAGTAGATACACTTAACCTTTTTTTGAATTTTTGGTCTCACTTCTTCTTCAGTTCTACTCAGAACTTTGTTAAGATCCAACCATGCAAAATGTTTTTTTTGTTTTGTTTTTTTGCCTACTGCTACTACTACCACCACTACTATTACTACATCTACTATTACTAAATCTACTACTACTACCACTACTATTACTACATCTACTATTACTAAATCTACCACTACTATTACTACATCTACTATTACTAAATCTACTACTACTACCACTACTATAACAACATCTACTATTACTAAATCTACTACTACTACCACTACTATTACTACATCCACTATTACTAAATCTACCACTACTATTACTACATCTACTATTACTAAATCTACTACTACTACCACTACTATTACTACATCTATTATTACTAAATCTACTACTACTACCACTATTATTACGTCTATTATTGCTAAATCTACTACTACTACCACTACTATTACTACATCTATTATTACTAAATCTACTACTACTACCACTATTATTACTACATCTATTATTACTAAATCTACTACTACTACCACTATTATTACTAAATCTACTACTACTACCACTACTATTACTACATCTATTATTACTAAATCTACTACTACTACCACTATTATTACTAAATCTACTACTACTACCACTACTACTACTACATCTACTATTACTAAATCTACTACTACTACCACTACTACTACTACATCTACTATTACTAAATCTACTACTACTACCACTACTACTACTACATCTACTATTACTAAATCTACTACCACTATTATTACTAAATCTACTACTACTACCACTATTATTACTACATCTATTATTACTAAATCTACTACTACTACCACTATTATTACTAAATCTACTACTACTACCACTACTATTACTACATCTATTATTACTAAATCTACTACTACTACCACTATTATTACTAAATCTACTACTACTACCACTACTACTACTACATCTATTATTACTAAATCTACTACTACTACCACTACTATTACTACATCTATTATTACTAAATCTACTACTACTACCACTACTACTACTACTACAGCTACTATTACTAAATCTACTACTACTACCACTACTACTACTACATCTACTATTACTAAATCTACTACTACTACCAGTACTATTACTACATCTGCGATTACTAAATCTAAATGGTAAATAGTGTTAATGATGGTAAATGTTGATGATAATGTGCCATGTGTGTTTTCAGAGCAAAGCAGTGACACTGAGAGCCACAGCAGTTTGGACAGTTCCCCTGGAGACGACAAGTCCAGCACAGGTACCAGTCCAGAGCCAGGGGTTAAGTGTCCCCACCAATAGTAACACCAAACCAACGCCCTTGGGCCTGTCCTCAGCTCGGGGGGGTTTCCAATCAAGTCGTCTGAATAGAGAGATTTTATTGCACCTTTCCTTCAGACAATCTCGGGAGTGCTACAGCAAAAAATACACTTAAAGCATAAAAAACATTCATATTTATAGGCTTTCTTAACCCCCACCTTACATTTTCTCCTGTTTGGCAATTCTAAAAAGCTTCAGGAAAGAAAGAATCACAATAGCGGCGAAAACGAGACTTAAACAAAGAGGAAAACAAAGGCGACAGGAAAAGTAATGAAAAAGCAACAAAAAAAGCGTCAAATAACACAACCAAAAACTAACAAAAAAGGCGACAAAAAAATTAGGGGGAAACAATTGGGAAAACGAGAAAAAATTGGGACAAAAATAAGAAAGAAAATTTAAAAAAAAGACAAAAATTTGGCCCAAAAAAAAAAAAAAAAGGGGGTAAATAAATAAAGCAAAAATAGGGGGGGGGAAATTGTTTATTAGAGCTGAAACAAAAGTCACTTCCTTTTAATCCTGTCCCTCGACCAACAACATTAAACATTACATTTCTTTGATTTTTGCGATACCAGTAGAACCTAAACTTTTTGTCCGATACCAGACTAACATTGTTTAACAGTGCCCAGCCCAACTAAGGCCTATTCTGTTGTTCTTTTTAAAATGGCTTACTTTGAAGGAATTTCTCTTGTATATCGTGTTATAAATTTTAACAAACCTCCTTTAGATTCTGCCGCCTCCGCTCTGGCTCAGTCATTTCACTCTCTTTTTCAGTACTGTTTATTAACATCCTCCCCTTCACTGTCCCCTCGCTCCCTTCATGTGTCCTCCCGTCCTCTGTCGTCTGTCCCATCAGTGCGTCTGGATTTCAGCTGCTCCTCTGAGCCCCATTCTCATCCAGGTGAATCTGTCTTCATTCACATCTGTAAACTTTGGATTGATTTGAGTTCATCACACAGTCCGATACTGATGACTTCAAGTTTATGTTTATTTCAAGCACATTTAAAATGAATGTAATGCATATGCAATGAATACAAGACATTTGTTAGACCTTACGTAGTTCAGCGTTTACATTATTTATCGCGGCAAAATAAGTTGACAACTTTTTCTACAATGGGAAAACTCCTGCACAACCAAGAGCCTCAATATTTGCGGCAACCCTTTTTTCGAACACACACAAATACACAACCTGTACTGTTATCGCTACGTGTTGATACGTCGTGTATGTGAACGCAGGTCAACAGCAAGCCAAACTCGTATTTCATGAGCGTCATGCTCCTTTAATGCAGTCTTCTTACTGTTACAATTGTTGAATGGACTCGATGAAAACCCGAGTGAAACTGAAATGAACAAAAATAAAACGAGCATTAACTTCAATGCAACAGCATGAGAAAATAAATGCACCACAAAAAGGCTAATGCCAGAAACTAGGCATATAGTTAGCATAGCTGATACTAATTAGCATTTTCGCAATCTTTTCATGTGCTAATTAGAACGTTAGCACAGTACTCTCAGCAAAACAGGCTCTTCTAAAGGCTAATTCTTGGTGACAATACAATGTACAAAAACGATCTCTTAAAACAGTTGTAAAGTTCACCAAACACATATACACTTACAGCCATTGCTTTCGAAGGTGTAAATAAAGATGTAGAACACAGGAGGTCAAGTTTGGGCATGGACAGGCAGGTTTTCAGCAGAACGTTTTTACTCGTCTGGCTATTGCTTCTGCTACCCATAATGCATTGCAACTACTGCCTATGCCTTCAAAATAAAGTTCAGCTAAATCAATGTAACTAAATTACCGTTGTTAACATGAATTGCAACAGATGAATTATGCATTTTTATTTCTAAATTATTAAGAACCATTTTTAACCTTTTTAAAGAAACACACTTTTACATAGGGCAGAACACAAGCGTATGAACTTATCTGTTCATCTTAACAATGTCATGTATTGGTCCTTTCCAGCTGCAGCCTGTGAAGAACGCCATGTTTTTATACGTCATCTTTTTAAAGTGGCAAACCGCAGAACTTAGATCAAAGTTTCACAACCAGCGGTACGAGGACTGAGCAGGGGGTACTTGGAACTATTTCAGATTGATAAAGGTGAAACTGAATACTATTAAAACAATATTTTAAAGATAAGCTATACTTTGTAGTAAATGCTTAGTTTTGAGACTATTTTAGGATTATTTCAAACATACTGGCTGACGAAGGGTCAAAAAAAAACTCAGTTGTGCGGATATTTTTCTGTTTTTCTTATTTTGAACACACAACATTGTAGTTGTAGTATCGTTAAAGTACCATTTGTAAGTAAATACTTACAAATGGTACTTTAACAATACTTCGTTTACTATACCGATATCTGAACGATCCTTTTTCCGATACCTATACTAAACTACACTACTACAGTATACTATAATCCTATAACTGATCAATAATGTTCATTTATTCCAAAAACACTGGTTCTCCACCTTGGGGATGGCCCTCCCTAGGGGACGTGCCTGGAAGTGCAAGGGTCAGCCCTGGTCAGATGGTCAGGTCATATTTGAGAAAGTTCAATGGTGAATGCGGTCGTCAAATCTGTCTTTTACCACCTCAGGCTTTTATCCAAGGGGAAATCTTTGTTATACCGAAAAACTTTTGAACAGGCCGTTCACGCTTTTATTTTTTTGCGACTTGACTACTGTAATACGCTTTACTCTGGAATCAGTCACTTTGCACTTTCCCGCTTACAGTTAGTCCAAAATTTTAACATGGAGCAAGAGGCGGAGGGACTGAGGAAAAAAGGTGGGGAACCCCTGCTATTTCTTTTATGTTTGCATAATTTATTTGACCTAAAAAAATATATACTTTATTTAGTGCTGTCCCAGGACCCAGGACCCAACATGCCTCAAAACTTTGGTTGTAAAGAAATCATTATTTCAGATAATAATATTGAAAAATATTATTTTTGATAAGTGATCCATCTCCAAATTAACTTGGGGGTACGCCCAGTACCACTGAAGGGTCCAAAGGGTCTGCATGACAAAAAAGGTTGGGAACCACTGGCTTAAATGACACATTCAAGCTTCTAGTTTTACTCTGCAAACGACTCGGCAGAAACTGCTCCTGGTGGTTCGGGCGACTGGAGTTTTGAAATTCATATGCCCTCTTAAAGCAGACCTTGATAAATCTTTTCCGTCGTCCCTCTGGGGGTAATACAAGTGTTAATGGGATGATTGGGGGGTCTTTCATCTCCCCCTGGTGTCTCTGGCCAGAAAACCACAATTGCAACTTTCCTGCCTCCATGTCGGAGCACCAATACACACTAATGCAATCACGAAGAAGAAGCTAACAGGCTAACGGGCAAAGCTAACTGCGGTCTAGCGCCACTTAAACAGTATTTACAGCCAAGTTTGAGTGAAAAGAATGATCTCCATTGTGTAATTGGATGAACAATATCCTTCTGTCCCTTTGTCTTTTCTGTCAGCGTAGTATTTACTCTCACGGACAATTCATGAGTAAAAAACCGCAACATGCTACGACACCCGCAGTGGCGCTTTTGGCCTCTAGGGGCATGAGTCACTTAGTTCTGCTTTAACTAACTTTTCCCCAGAAAAGTCTTGATTGCTGTGTATACATGTGTATATTCAAAATATCAGTACACTGATTATAGTGTGTTTTCAGGAGACCAGTCGGACCTGGGCTACAACTCTCTGTCTAAAGACGAGGTCCGAAGAGGAGCAGCTGTGGACCGGGCCGACTGTAGCTCCTGTAGGTTCATCTTCAGTCTACTCTCCCGGTTCAGTCACATTTTACTTTAACTGCTTCGTCACAACATTTAAGTGGGGAAACTCCCATTCAGCATTTTGTTTTTCTTGTAACATGTTAAACTTTTGCTCTGCACTAGATTAAATCAGGTCCAAATACTCCCCTCGAGAGTTCCCCTTTTTCACATGAAAATGTCTTCTTCTATCTTCGACGTGGGCGTTTTCAGTGTCTGAGTGTGAGAGCGCTAAAGGCAGTCGGGAGAGGATCCACTCAGAGGCGTCTCACAGCACGAACAGAGGGATCGTCCGCAACAGCGCCTCCTTCCTGCAGTCCACAGCTACTGCCTCCGTCAGTGCAGGTAACGCGCTCAAGCAGAGAAATCACAGAAAAGAAACGCAGTTGGCTATCTGAGCCTGTTGCTACAAATGCTACTTCTGTTAGCCAAGCCGAAGTTTGAATTGGGTTAGCGATAGCGATTTGCTAATTGCTAAAAAATAAAAAGTGTGTCCCGTGGCCACAGCTTCAGAGAAAGATTGCTTTCTGGCTCTCCTCAGATCACATGGCCGGGCTCTGCTTCAGCACGTCTCTGGACGAGTTCTGTGACCTGCAGGACTTCGGGATGAGCCGAGCAGACGTGGAGCAGGTCTGTCCTCCACAAACAACAAACGTCTCACTTACTTCATTCATCTTTTAGTTTAGACAGGTTTACATTCACATACTCGATGTAACTGCTCCTGTGACGTGTTTCTTGACTTCACTGGACTATTTTCTCCTGTCTTCAGTCTGGAGGGGAGTGGAGGACTGTGCGCAGGGACAGAGCCAACAGCAGGTCCACAGTCCTAGGTCTGAACATGAACCGGGCCCAGACCGACCCACACAAGATCCGGGACAACATGGCTGCCGACGCCAGGATCCTCCGCCTCGGGACATGTGAGAAAATATGTCTACAAATATGACATACTTTATCATTTATTGGCCCTCATTTATCAACACTGCGTTCAAAAATGGTGTATGCGTAGGTGTATTTGCGCGTGCCATTTATGAACCTGTGCTTTCCGCTCAGATCTTATCGTACGCAAGAGCAGCTGATGGTAGATGCCACGGAGAAATCCTAGCACCATTTGACGCCCAATAATATTAATGTATGAGGAAGCCTCACCCATGGGTTTTACGGCACGCAACAGGCGGTGATTTTTCGTGTACCCCACATACGCTCGGGTTTCACCGTACGAAGGTTTGATAAATGAGGGCCAGTGTGTGAGACTGTTGAGACATGCGTGTCTCTGTTTGGTTAATACGCCGCCCTTAATTTGTCATAAAATATGGTCCGATCTCTGTTAAAATCACAAGAATGAGTAAACGGTGTCTGCTTGAACTAATACCACCCAAACATTTACATTTGATCATATTTTTATTGGCCATAACGTGTAAACATTCACAGGGCAGGGAGGAATAAGTAAGTACACCGCCTGAATCTCACTGAACTGCAGCAGTTTTGTAAAGAGGAATGGTCCCAAGATTCATCCTGATCGTTCTGAGTCTAATCTGTAACTACAGAAAAGCAGTTACTGCTGCAAAAGAAGGATTAGCCAGCTATTTTTTACAGGGTTCACTTATTTATTCACATGCTGTTGTAAATGTCTCAGCTTTTTCTGCAAAATATCTTGATAAACTTGTGAATTCATTTCTCCATTGATGATAGCAGGTTGTCCATGATGCTCATGCTCCAGACTTCAGTATGGAACGGGTTTTGATGTTGGGGTGCTGTTCCATTTTCCCTCCACACATGACGTTGTGTGTTCCTCCCAAACTATTCAACTTTGGTTTGTGAAAGAGCACTTGGACACAGCACTACTGTAAAAATATTCAGTGGACTGATGGACCCAGAGTTGAATGGTTTGGGAGGAACACTCAACGTCATGTGTGGAGGACCAATGGAACCGCACACCAGCATCAAAACCCCATCCTCACTGTGAAGTCTGGGGCAGGAGCATCATGGTGTGGGGCTGTTTTGTTGCCTCAGGGCCTGGACAACGTGCTATCATCAATAGAAACATTCATTCATACGTTTATCAAGATATTTTGCAGAAAAACCTGAGACCTTCACAACAGCATGGAGTCCCTTGTATTAAATAGCTCTCTGACCCTTCTTTTGCAGCAATAACTGCTTTTCTGTAGTTGCAGATTAGACACTCACAACGATCAGGATGAAACTTGGACCATTCCTCTTTACAAAACTGCTGCAGTTCAGTGAGATTCAGGCGGTGTACTTACTTATTCCTCCCTGTCCTATCAATGTTTATATGTTATGGCCAATAAAAATATGATCAAATGTAAATGTTTGGGTGGTATTAGTTTAACCAGACACTGTCGGACCACATTTTATGACCAATTTAGGGAGAATTGTGAGAAATTCCAAACGGCGTACTCACTTTTTCCTCCCACTGTACATCTGTCCTGTCTAAAGGATTGGAAAAGGCGAGTTTAAATCTGGCAAAACTCTAGAGGAGTTTAGGCCCGACTGACCTCTCCCCGGGATCAAGGTGGCATGCCCCGATAAGAGTTCAGGGTTTACACAGGGCATTAAAAAGTATTAAAAGTCTCTAAAGGAATTGTGCCCAAATCAAGGCCTTCAAGGTCATTTAAAAACATCAAATTAGTTTCAAATCTAAAATTAAATCTAAATTTACTGGAAAATTATAACTTTGCTCAAAAGTTTTTACTGTAGTTCATTGAAAAGACCAAAATGATGATGATGTTGCAGTTTTGGCTGAAAATGTCCACGTTTTTGTGCACAAGTTGTGCTAATTGTTCAATTTGCTTTCCTCCGTTTGATAAAATGTTTGCAAATCTTAAGAAATGAAATATGTGCTCATTTCTATCTGCGTTTGTGGCATTAAAGGTGCTTTATGTACTGTGCACAATGTTTTTCACATGCAAAGTTGCATAGTGCACCTTTTAAAATGTAGTATTTGGGCATTAAAATTGCATTAAAAAGCATTAAATGTGACTTCCTTCTGCTTGTATTAACCCTGGAGTTTCTCACAAACAACTCCACACACGTGTGCATGGCGGTCGCAGCCTCCAAATCAGTAATGATGATGAAATCATTTTGTTGACGCATCTTTTTTCCCTGGCGATAAAGTAACGGTGACAAGCTAAAAATAGCACTTTGACTAAGACATGACGTTTGGAGTTGTGGTTGAAGAGACAAAAACATTAGAACGTGTTCGTCAGACGTTCACAGTCGGGGCTTGAGCACAGAGCAGAACAGAGTGTCTAAAAGTTGGGAACCTTAGCTCTACTAGCCAAGCTACTTTAGCGCAACAACAATGTCACAGAGCTACTTGTGCTTCATAGACATTTGTATACAATGCTTTTAGGTGGAGTTCCCCCAGGATAATTAGAAGCCAACAGGACATTTCAAAGAAAATGACTTGAGTCTTTGGCGAGTGACCTCAAAAGGGCTGGAGAGCTGCTGGTCTGAGATCCCTGCCATAGCGCCTGAACGCAGAAAGCATGTTGATGAAGGAATGTTAATGGATGATCAGAGGATGAGGAGCGGCCGCTGTAGGAAAAGCCCTGTTCACAATCAGGACATGTCTGCCTTTTGTGGAGGAATCTGTCACAAGCTTCAACCTGTGAACTTTGAGCAAAGCTCGACTAAAACCTTTTTTGTGTTTTCGTCATCACATTCAGAAATGACTCAAATGTGACGCAAACTAAAATGGTTTTGACTTGTTGAAGTATTTATTCCTGGTTTAGATACAATGAAGTCCTAGTATAGTCTTGGTAAGTCCACGCTGAGCACGGGTTTGGTTTTTGTCAAGTCCAGATACATTTGGTGTTTTGTTAAAAGAGTTTGTGATTTTCTCGCAGCTCCTCCGCGACATCAGGCGGAGATCAACGAGGAAGACTCCAGCGACGAGGAACAGAACGTTCCGGACGCCATCTTTGACCTGGAGGACATCGACCTGGAAGCCAAACCGCTTGGTAAAAAAGCGGTGGGACGCAGCGTGAGTTACGCCGGCGTCGCTGTGACGCGAACAGGGATGGAAGCGGGAAACGACCCTCTGTCTCTGCTCGCCAAAACCTCACAGGAGGCAGTGAGTCAGGAGCAGCGCACCAGAGAAGATGAGGAAGAGGAGGAGGAGGAGGCGAACGGCGACCGCAGACTCGCCCGAGAGATAGAGATGTACATGGAGCACGTGGGCAGCCCCCGCAGGTCAGGAGGGGAACTGCATCTCTCATCTCTCCCCATTAGCCCTTTGCCCTTCCCTTCTCTTTTGTGCGTTCACCAGAGACAAAGGGGTGTCCCAGTTCTGTTTAGGAGGGAGGTGTAGGGCTGAGGGGAAGGGCCCCTAAAACTGAGCTTTTTCAGACGCAGACTCCAAACGGAGGGGCAGGTGGACTTTGACAAAACACTGAAACAAGCTGCGAAATATAAATACATTCACGGACATCATCAATAAGCAGTTTTACCACATTTACAAAGTTGTAGGACTCTTCATACGTAACTTTGTTCACTTTGTGCAACAATTAAAATAATCCATTGCTGTAAATGTGTAAATTCTACGTTTTTGTTTTGCTGCTGCGAATTTTGAGTTTTTTCCCCAAACTTTCAATACGTTGCTATTGCTCCGTTTGAAGGTGTAGGCGAAGGGCGAGGGGTAGAAAAGAGATTTGAGGTCGGGCCTTGGTCTTGGTTTAAAACTAACTCAAACATATTTCATCCTTCAGGTCTCCCAGAGTCCCTCGCTCGCTGACTTTTCAGCCCGACTCTGGCCCCTCCCCTCGGCGGTCTCCGCGGCGGCACAGCCCAAGCCCCGCCCCCTCCCGCAGCAGCAGCCTGGTGTCCCCCCTCAGCTCCTCCTCCTCTTCCTCCTCCTTCGCCCTGGACACTCTGCTCACGCCCCGCCTGGACCTGTTCCGCAGCAGCGTGGTGTCGGCGTCCAGGGAGGTGGTGGACAAGGCGAGCCGCTGGTACCTGCGTCTGTCTGCGTCCGGGAACGCTCAGGTACAACAGAACTCCTCCAACACAGAGCTATTATCCATCCATCCATCCATTTTTTTCCACTTTATCCGGGGCTGAGTCGCGGGAGCAGCAGTCTCAGCAGAGATACCCATACTTCCCGATCCACGCACACCTCCTCCAGCTGTTCTGGGGGGACCCCGAGGCGACACCAGGCCAGCTCGGAGACATAGTCCCACCAGCGTGCCCTGGGCATTCCACGAGGCCTCCTCCCAGTGGGACATGCCTGGAGCACCTCCCGAGGGAGGCGACCAGGAGGCATCCGGAACAGATGCCCTAGCCACCTCAGCTGGCTCCTTTCGACGTGGAGGAGTAGCGACTCGAGTCCGAGCTCCTCCCGGGTAACTGAGCTCCTCACCCGATCTCGGAGGGTGCGCCCAGCCACCCTGTGAAGGAAACTCATTTCGGCCGCTTGTATTCGCGATCTTGTCCTTTCAGTCATTACCCAAATCTCATAACCATAGGTGAGGGTGGGAACGTAGATCGATCGGTAAATCGAGAGCTTTGCCGCTTGGCTCAGCTCCCTCTTCACTACAACAGTCCGATACAGCGACCGCATCACTGCTGACGCCGCACTGATCCGTCTATCGATCTCACGCTCCATCCGTCCCTCACTCGTGAACACGACCCCGAGATACTTGAACTCCTCCACTTTGGGCAAGGACACCCCACCAACCTGAAGCGGGGAAACCACCTTTTTCCGGTGTAGAACCATGGCCTCAGATTTGGGGTTCCCAAACCGGACACCTAGAAATTCTTTCCATATAGGTAATGAACAGAACCGGTGACAAAGGGCAGCCCTGGCGGAGCCCAACACGCACCGGGAACAGGTCTGACTTACTGCCGGCAATGGGAACCAAGCTCCTGCTGCGGTCATACAGGGAACGGACAGCCCTTAGTAGAGGGCCCCAGACCCCATACTCCCGGAACACCCCCTACAGGGCACCACGAGGGACACGGTCGAATGCTTTCTCCAGATCCACAAAGCACATGTGGACTGGTTGGGCGAACTCCCACAAACCCTCGAGCACCCGATGAAGGGTATAGAGCTGGTCCAGTGTTCCACGACCAGGACGAAAACCGCATATTTCCTCCTGAATCCGAGGTTCGACTATCGGCCGGATCCTCCTCTCCAGCATCCTGGAGTAGACCTTACCAGGGAGGCTGAGGAGTGTGATCCCTCTGTAATTGGAGCACACTCTCCGATCCCCCTTCTTGAATAGAGGGACCACAACCCCGGTCTGCCAATCCAGAGGCACTGTCCCCAACCGCCACGCAATGTTGCAGAGACGTGTCAGCCAAGACAGTCCTACAACATCCAGAGACTTAAGGTACTCGGGACAAATCTCATCCACCCCTGGGGCCTTGCCACCGAGGAGCTTCCTAACCACCTCGGTGACTTCAGCCTGGGTGATGGACGAGCCCCCCTCCGAGTCCCCAGCCTCTGCCTCCTCATCGGCAGACGTGACAGTGGGATTGAGGAGATCCTCGAAGTACTCCTTCCACCGCCTGACCACATCCCCAGTCGAGGTCAGCAGCTCCCCACCCACACTGTAAACAGTGTTGGTGAAGCACTGCTTCCCCCTCCTGAGGCGCCGGATGGTTTGCCAGAATCTCTTCGAGGCCGACCGATAGTCCTCCTCCATGGCTTCTCTGAACTCCTCCCAGACCCGAGTTTTTGCCTCTTTGACCGCACGAGCTGCAGCACGCTTGGCCTGCCGGTACCTCTCAGCTGCCTCCGGAGTCCCACAAGCCAACAAGGCCAGGTAGGACTCCTTCTTCAGCTTAATGGCATCCCTTACCTCCGGGCGCCACCACCGGGTTCGGGGGTTGCCACCGCGACAGGGACCAGAGACCTTACGGCCACAACTACGAGCAGCCGCATCGACAATGGAGGAGGAGAACATGGTCCACTCCATGTCCCCAATCTCCCTCGGAATCTGGGTGCAGCTCTTCCGGAGGTGGGAGTGAAAGACCCTACTGACAGAGGGATCCACCAGACCCAACAGACCCTCACAACACGTTTGGGCCCGCCAGGTCTGACCGGCTTCCTCCCCTGCCAGCGGATTCAGCTCACCACCAGGTGGTGATCGGTTGACAGCTGAGCCCCTCTCTTCACTCGAGTGTCCGAGACACGCGGCCGGAGATCAGATGACACAACTATAAAGTTGATCATCGACCTCCTGCCTAGGGTGTCCTGGTTACCACGTGCACTTATGGACACCCTTGTGCTCGAACATGGTGTTCGTTATGGACAAACCGTAACTAGCACATAAGTCCAATAACAGAACACCACTCGGGTTCCGATCGGGGAGGCCGTTCTTCCCCATCACCCCCACCCAGGTCTCACTGTAGTTACCCACGTGGGCGTTGAAGTCCCCCTGTAGAACAATGGAGTCCCCAGCCGGAGCACCATCTAGTACCTTTCCCAGGGACTCCAAGAAGGCCGGGTACTCTGCACCGATGTTGGGCCCGTAGGCCGAGACAACGGTGAGAGACATGTCCCCGACCCGAAGGCGTAGGGACGCGACCCTCTCGTTCACCGGGGTGAACTCCAACACGTGATGGCTGAGCTGGGGGGCAATAAGCAAACCCACCCCAGCCCACCGCCTCTCCCCGCGGGCAACTCCAGAAAAATGGAGCGTCCAGCCCCTCTCCAGGAGTTGGGATCCGGAACCCAGGCGTGCGTGGAGGTGAGCCCGACTATATCTAGCCGGTATCTCTCAACCTCCCGCACGAGCTCAGGCTCCTCCCCCCCCAGCGAGGTGACGTTCCATGTCCCGAACGCCAGAAGCTGCGCACGCGGACCAAGTCGTCGAGGCACCTGAGCTATTATATTATATTATATTATATTGGAGTCCGTGATGAGCACGATGAACATAACGTACTCGTGTATACTATGAGGCTTCAGTCACAGTGGCCTCAGTGTGGTGCCCGATTATTCTGAGGTAAATACTGCCATTTTACCATTTCTCACCATTATCACAATGAAGGTAGAAAATACACACGATTTCACCAAACCTTTACAGTTCTGTCTAAATGTTCACAAGACGTTATATGAACATTTTTATTTTTATCTAGGGTTATTTTAATTTAAACCTTTTTTTTATATCATTACGCTTTTACCCAGATTAAAAAAGAGAAAAAGAATCATGATATTAGCCCAATCTAAAGGAATCAAAGCTTTCCTCTGATCTGTGTCTTATGAATTCGCTATAATTACTAAAGATTTCCTAAACTTGTATTTGCTGCTGTGACATAAACGCAGCACATGGTTCTTTTGGGACTCTTCCTTTGGATCAGATTTGCTCTCTGCATATTGGATTGTTGATCCTGCTGCTGACTTCATGTGTTTTGGGCTGGATTTAACACTGGACGCTTTATCTTCAGCCTTTACCAGGGAGTGGCAGCATTTGGCGCACAGATACACATGCGCTACGGCCCGGGACACACGGCCGAAAATCTGACCTTTTATTTCTTGTTCAGCACATTAAATGTAGTATCAAATCCAAACTGTGACCATATCGAAATACATATCGAACTGTGCCTAAAGCATTCTCTGCACTGCCCCCTTCAGGAAGACGACCTCTCTGCCCCCGACCCGGACAGTTTAGACCCAGACCAGACCAGGGCCTCAGGGCTGAAGAACGGCCCCACGCCGGGCTCTCTAACTCCGGGCTCTCGGGTCCTGTTGTTGGGGTCTCCTGCTCCGGTTCTGACTCCGAGCGTGTCTCCGAAGAGAAGCTCCGTGTGCAGTCCCACCAGTAAACCCCCTCCACAAATCTCAGGTCAGCATCGTTCACCAGGACTCAGCCATAACAGAGACTTGGGTTTGTGACATTCTGCTCATGTTCCAGGGAAGCTCCTCTCTCCTCCGGGTTTAGCCGACAGATCTGAGGTGTGTTCCTCTCAGTACACCAGCAACACCAGCATCTTCAGCCAGTTCGCCATCGAGGTGAGTCCACTCCATCAGGGCCAGATATCGGGAGCAAGGGAACATTTAGTGGTTCAGCTGTCGGAGAGAGTTATCTTGCATTATTCTAAGCTATGCTCCAGAAAAGACACATTTTCTTCATTTCGGCTTTACCAAATCTAAAAGATTCTTGACTTAAGAGTCTATAGATCAGTGTAAATCCTAATTTGAAAGCTAAGATTGTTTCTTGTGTTGTTACCACGTCGTCACTTTTTTGTCGTATTTTTGACCCTTTTTTTGGTTGCTTTTATGTTGGGTTGTGACAAACGCGTGGTGACAAAAAAGTTACAATCACTTTTATAGGTCTTGGATTTCAAATGAGGCGTTACACTTTTGCTCTCCAGTCCAGAAGCTTTTTGATTTGGGTAAAGCCGAACTGGAGAAAATGCACTTGGTTCAGGTTCATGGGATCTACATCTATGGTATCTTCACTTCAATAATAAAGCTGTGTGTGCTGCAGGTCCTGATCTCAAGCTGCTCCCTGTGCACCGCCTGTAACGCTCTGGTCTACGACGAGGAGATCATGTCGGGATGGAGCGCCGACGACTCCAACCTCAACTCGTCCTGCCCCTTCTGCGGCTGCCCCTTCCTGCCCCTGCTCAACGTGGAGATCCGGGACTACCGAGGGCCCGGCAGGTAACGCTCTAACAGAGGCTCTAATGTTCTCAGGCCTCACATCTGCCTTATCCTCTAAAATGGAGCGCCGCTGTGCTACCGAGGGCCCGGCAGGTAACGCTCTAACAGAGGCTCTAATGTTCTCAGGCCTCACATCTGCCTTATCCTCTAAAATGGAGCGCCGCTGTGCTACCGAGGGCCCGGCAGGTAACGCTCTAACAGAGGCTCTAATGTTCTCAGATGTCACATCTGCCTTATCCTCTAAAATGGAGCGCCGCTGTGCTACCGAGGGCCCGGCAGGTAACACTCTAACAGAGGCTCTAATGTTCTCAGGCCTCACATCTGCCTTATCCTCTAAAATGGAGCGCCGCTGTGCTACCGAGGGCCCGGCAGGTAACGCTCTAACAGAGGCTCTAATGTTCTCAGGCGTCACATCTGCCTTATCCTCTAAAATGGAGCGCCGCTGTGCTACCGAGGGCCCGGCAGGTAACGCTCTAACAGAGGCTCTAATGTTCTCAGGCCTCACATCTGCCTTATCCTCTAAAATGGAGCGCCGCTGTGCTACCGAGGGCCCGGCAGGTAACGCTCTAACAGAGGCTCTAATGTTCTCAGGCGTCACATCTGCCTTATCCTCTAAAATGGAGTGTTAGTCAAACCTAACTCAGAGACGCATGTACTGGATACTTACTCATTTGAAGCAACTTATTTGACATTTCATATTGTGACGTTAACAGTGGTTAAAGTGGACTCGATACCTGAAAGGCTGTTTATAGATGCATGTAACAGAAGTTTTTTTTTATATCACTTTTAACTGCTTTATTTTTAAAATAAGTTTGAAACTATCTCACAGAATAACATTTCTCTGGTGTATCAGAACTCTACATTATGATTACTTTCCTAAAAATAGGGGAGAAAAGCAGCACTAACTACTTTTATTATTTATTCAATTAAATTCAAGCTTATTTGTATAGCACATTTAAAACAAAATGCTTCACAGTAATAGCAGGTCACATAGAAATAAAATACAAGTAAAAGATAACATGCCAAGATACACAACTAGCTCGTATTGAAGGCCAGGGAGAAGAGGTGTGTTTTCAGCCTGGATTTGAACTGTTCCACAGACTGAGAGGACCTGATAAACAAAGGAAGACTATTCCATAGTCGGGGCGCTGCCACAGAGAAGGCTCTATCACCTCTCGTTTTTTTCCTAGTTTTAGGAACATCCAATAGGAGCTGGTCAGCCGACCTCAAAGCTCTGGATGGTGTATAGAGTCGCAAGAGATCACTCAAATAGAGCGGGCCCAGGGAGTGGAGACGTTTAAAAACAATCAACAAAACTTTAAATTGAACACGAAAGCTGACAGGGAGCCAGTGTAAGGAGCACAAAACAGGCAAGGCAAGGCAAGGCAACTTTATTTATACCGCGCATTTCGTACACAAGGCAACTCAATGCGCCTTACAAAAGAAAAAATGCGAAATTACAATCAGGTTAAGTTAAGGCAAAGCACATATAGACACATCAAGACATGGGAAATACACAGCACACGAGGTCACGTGCGGAATTTTTTCTTGGGGAGGGGAAGGACAACCGGCCATTGACCGGGGGGGGGGTGGGGCTGAAGAAACGTGTTGAGGCAGACGCAGAACGACGGGGGCGTGGTTAGGGAGAGGGTATGTGTGTGTAAGTCAGTGTTATGCAAAATATGACCCAGAGAGCTCAGTCCTTATCAGGTTTAGCTCTGTGGCTTGGCCTTGAAGGGAAGTGTTGACGGCGTAGGAGAGATAAGGGGTCCAGCTGCTTCAAACCTCCTCTCAGGAGGACGAGAATTATTCCAGTAACAGTTTATACATTTATAATTAATTAGCTTTTTTCTTGGTCTCAGCTTTAGTTCAGTTCTCCAGAGCAGGTAGTTCCCTTCAACGTTCATCCCTTTTCATCCCAGAAATAAAGTCCATCTATTGTCCGTCTCCACAGCGAGCTGCCAGGTCGTACATAACAGTCCACGTTGTGC
The DNA here is from genome assembly GCA_021464625.1 of Proterorhinus semilunaris. Classification (NCBI taxonomy): domain Eukaryota; kingdom Metazoa; phylum Chordata; class Actinopteri; order Gobiiformes; family Gobiidae; genus Proterorhinus; species Proterorhinus semilunaris. The sequence goes on from CM038346.1 coordinate 39,769,036, forward strand.
GTTACTTTCCGGTGTAATTCCATCACTCGGTCACTCCCTGCTCCAAAGTGCTTGTTAATTTCAATGGACAGCAGCGTGGTCCGATTGAAAACTGCTGCCTTTCCAAATGTCCGATAATCCAGGGCAGTCCATCCAATAAGCAGGTACCCTGTTATCAAGAGTCCAAATAAGTAAATATCTTTGATGTCTCCGACCGACAGGACCGCGAGGCAAACGACATCCATCGCAAACCGAGCTGTGAAAATCCCGTCAGGGAAGACGACCTCCTCCGTGGCCTCACTTTGTGAAAAAAACTTATCAATTGCGATGAGATTCCAGTTGATCAATTCCATAGTTTAGCGGTTCGGGAGGACAGCGAGCAGGTGGTCCAAGAGGAAAAATAAAAGTCAGACAAGACAGTGATGTGCTCACGCCTCTTTGTATTGGTCAGGAGGCGGGCTGCAGCATTTTGTACACTCTGCAGGCGTTGCAGGGGGCGCTGGTCCAGTCCAATATACAAGGCATTACAATAATCCAGGCGCGATGTTACAAATGCATGGATAGCTTTTATTTATTGTTTTTTTGTACTGTCAAAATCCTGTGTAAGTGTTTCCCAATGGGGCCCCGGTCCCTCTGCTGCCTGTGTCAGCTCCGCCCCTGCGCCATGCGCTCCTCTTCTCTGTTTATTTAGTGTTGGTGATTAAAGGAGCCAAATATGGCATTAAGGAAATGCCTATATTTATTTACCTGTGTGTGTACACTGGGTGGCGCTGTCGCCATGTGCATATAGGCCGGGTCAATCAATGCTGGGACAGGTGTTGACCTGGAAGGGCGAACAGGTTTGTGACCGCTTTGGCGGAGGTTTGTGTTAATTCTCGTGTTTTTATTTAACCCTTTGATGAAGCATGGAATAAAGAATGATTTTTTACTCCTTACTGGACCTGTGTGGACCCGGTTTTGATTAACACCAAACATCAGGTAACCGGCCGTCTAGGGCGTCATACCCACCTGCCGAGGCAACATCTCACTAGCCCAGTACTAGCCTGGCTGGTGTAGTGATTGTCTGTCAGACGCAATTCATACTTTTTTTCAAGGTGGTGGAACTCAGTTCCGTAGGGTCCCGGCCCACTTTACCCCCGTGCACAAACACAATTGTAAAAATGAATATTGAGACAGGCTTTTTTAGCAAATAGAGTCACAGGGACTTTTTGAAAGGCTAAAGGTGTGACCGTGTCTGAGCTGCAGTGGCTACAAACCTCCAGCTGCACTTTGGATTTCGAGGTGATGCGTGTTGGGTCATGTTATGGACGTTATTGTCAGGAACAATCCCTGTCCCAGCTGAGAATGTAGCACTGGTCTGTAATCAGTCCTAAACCTGCTCTGGACCAGTTAGACTGTTGCCTGTGTTTCTCTGCTGATCTAACTGTAGATAATACATAGAAATCCTGACTGTTCCCCGTCTGTCATCAGGCTGTTCTTAAGGACCAGTGCGGAGGACCCCAGCAGCTCCTCGTACTCCGCCTGCAGTGCTCTGGACTCGGGGACTCCGTCTCTGTCCCCGCCCTGTCCCTCCAGAGCTCTGTCCACCAGCTCCCCAGACCTGTCCTCTACGCCTGTCCCCGGGAAGAACCTGCCCAGGTAAACCACCGCTGACCCAGGAGTAAACTCGGGGATCACTGGATCAGAACAAGGACTAAAATGAGAAGGAACTAAGACTGAACCAGGACAGAGTCAAGAGCAAACCCTTCAGCTTTGAACCATGTTGTTCCCTCGTCGCAAACACTCCTGGAGGAGGATTTCACTTCCGTCACACGGTTTGGAGTTACACTGCAGGCACAACTATTTAGCAAATGAGCTTTTTTTACCATATTCATACACCATATATATTACCATATATTTTCCCCCACATTTTCAAACTTCAAACTGTGTAAAACTTAAAGGCTCTTGGATGGAAGCGTCCCAGGTGATGGTGATGTCTGTAATGTGAGAACGTTTGATTAAAGCAGGTCCGCACTCTGAAGCAAGTGCAGAAATATTATGAAATAATTCTGCACGCACAAAATGGGAAGGAAACGACGTCTGAAAAGGTCACAAATTGTTCAAAGCTGGTCAGAGGGATGCAGCGCTCTAGAAATATCTAAAAATATTAGGACGTCACCACAGAACCATCAGAGGTTTTGTTGCCAATAGCAACAGTGTCAAAAGAAGTGAGATGACAAGAAAAAGACACAAAGAACTGTCTCAAATCAAGCATGAAGCATCAGGATTCCATGATTTACCAGCGCTGTCATTTTCAGCAGCTGTAACGGACATGAAGTGTCCAGAAATACAAGGCGTTCGCTGTTCAGAGATGTGGCCAGTGTGGGACAGGTGTAACCACAGTTTGAAGGACTGATGAATGGGCCAGTGTTGTTTTCCTTTTTTTTAATGACCATAACGTAACGATGACGAGCTAAAAATAGCTCTTTAGGACTAAAACATGACGAGACGTCTATGAGTTTACGTCAATGAGACGAGACTAAAATGGAGAAAGTGTTTGGTCAGATCGTTCACAGAGTTTGTGAGCGGAGCGGGAGAACACACCGGTAAACGTCACACAGAGCGGCGCCGTCAGCTCTCATGATGCGGCCGGGCAGCGGCGCCTCTTTCTCTCTCTTGTTCCACGTTTGTGCAAAAACCATCATTATAATCATAAAACAATTGGTAGAAATGTTGTAAGCGAGTAAATATGAGGTTTATATAAAGTGAATCTGAATGAAAGGCCTAATAAAGAGGCCTATGTTTACTGAGAAATTAGGCCTAGACAACCTAAGTCTGCAATTGTAGCTATTAGCGATACGTTTCTTACAAATCCTTGCAGAAATGTTATTATTTTATTCAGGCCAAAATGATCAAACAATACGACATCCAACCCAAAGCGATTTATAAACGGCTTCCTGGCCTCTTTTATTCATGAAACAGTTGTTTTTGTAAGTATAGATTTGACATGTGACCTGACGCAGCCGCTCGCCCCAGAGGATGTTCCAATTGAGCTCAAATGCGGCGTTAAGAGACTCGGCTCCATTTTGGAGGAGCCCACCACCGAGGATGTCAACGGAGGAAGGGTCCTGGCAATTGACAAACAACCAATGTGTTCTTCACGGCGCCATAGTCTGCCATTGTCTGATAGTGAGAGCTTGTTTTCACTGTTTTACATTACGTTATTCACATTACGTCCTGAGGAGGAAGTCCAGGCCACATCACAATCCTGAGCAGCTCAGTCTCTCACTCCTACAGAGCCATTGTTTCAAAGTGTCAAATATCCAATATGGACGCTTGAGTGTTTTGAAGCCTCAGTTCTGCAGGACATGTGAACTTTAACCTCTGGACTCTTGTCTTCTCCAGGTCCCGTCTGTCTCCGAGCGTCGCAGTTCCTTCAGACGGACACCAGGGGTCGCCGTCTCCCGGGCAGAGCATGGCCCGCAGCGTGAGCGACTACAGCCGGGTCAGAGAGGGCTCGGCCGCTCAGCAGCGCCTCCCTGTGTCCGAGAGCCTGCCCTGCAGCCTGCACCCCGCCCCGGTACAGATCGCAGTGTGGAAGTTTCACTGACCATTTCTGACAGAAATACTGGACGAGGAACAATTTGTTACAAGTTATGCATAAAAAATGTCCAAAACATTTTCAACAGCCATATTTCGATGATGGATTGAGCCAGGTTTACATGTATGGGTTTGTTTTGTGACACAGGTGTTTATAAATCCACCCTCCGTCTGGAAAGGAAACTTGAGTCCACACAGCCTTGCTTTAACCTCTTAAGCCCCGCCTTCACCAAGGTCATTTCCTCCAGTTCAGCTTTACCCAGCTTTATTGATGTCATCAAATAAACATGGCTTTTGACTTGGACATTGAAACTAAGATGTTTTGGACAAAAGTGGACACGGATCTCCAACTTGACCACTGCATTTAGTAAAGACCGGATGCTTTTCTGCTCTGTCTGGTCTCTGTCAGGAGCCGCTGAGCGCAGACTGGTCGTTCCAGCGCCCGGAGCCCCTGACGGTGCCGTACCTCAGCCCTCTGGTTCTGTGGAAGGAGCTGGAGTCTCTGCTGGAGAACGAGGGGGCGTCCTGTCTGTGTGAGCCCGCGCTGGTCGACCTTCACCCCATCCTCTTCTGGAACCTTCTGTGGTACTTCAGGAGGCTGCACCTGCCGTCGCACCTGCCCGCGCTGCTGCTGAGCTCCCAGCACTGCAACAGGGACGCTCCGGTGAGACACACTGTGGACCAGAACGATGCTCTGACACATGTTCACTGACACTCTCCTGTTTCCACTCATGCTCTTGATTTGTTTGAGATGTTTGCAAACCCTAAGAACCAAACATGCAGCCATTTCTTTTCTGCAGGTGTCTCAGGAGCTGACGTCTGACGACAGCAAACACATCCTGGTCCAGATTCTGTGGGACAATCTCAAACTGCACCAGGACCCGCTGCAGCCGCTGTATCTGCTGTGGAACTCCTACAGTAAGACCTCCAACTCCCCAGACACTACCGTAAACCCAGCTCAGACTGTTCTCTAGATCAACCTCTTACCCTCCACCGTGACCCAGTGTGTTTCCTCCAGGTCGGCTTTACCCAAATCTGAAAGCTTTTCCACTGGAGAGCAGCAGTATAATGCCTCATTTGAAAGCTAAGGCCTACAAAACTGATCCTAACATTTTTGTCGCCGCATGTTTTCACATTTCTGAAGTGTTTTGTTGCTCTTTTGTCGCTTTTTTGTTGGGCTTAACTTTTCCTCATCTTCGTCACTATACTGACACTCTTTTTCCAAGAAGCTTTTAGATTTGGGTAAAGCCAAACTGGAGAAAATGTGCTCGGTTCTGGTGAGGGTTAAGAGGTCAATGGTCGGAAATAATGCGTGAAATGGAAACACAAAATGAGCACTTCCCTTAATTCTCCACTAGATGGAGACAGTTTACTTTGGTCCAAGTTAAAGTCCTGTTTGTCTGTCAGACGTGGGGTACCCGAGCCCGCGGCCGGTCCCTGAGCAGCAGAGGTCGTTCAGTGAAGACGTCCTGAGGGGAATCATCCGAAACATCCAGAGGAACGACCTCAACCGGCCGCTCAACCAACTGCTGCACCTGCTGGGACTCACACTGGGCGTCCACCGCCAGAGGTAGGAGCGCACTGGGACTAAAGCCGGGGGTTAAGAGGTGACCTGCTTTGAAATGTAGCTGATGATGATCCAGCCTCTAAAATGAGCTCTCCTGACCTCCCTGTAGGAGCAGCAGTGCGCACTAGTCCATTAGAAGTAACACACACAGTTGTGTTGTTGTTTTTGCGTTGGGCAGCCTGACCGTTAGTTCCTGAAGCAGGGTCAGCATGAGCAGTTACTTTGTGCTAATCCAATGCCCTTGGATCTGACTCTGCTCTGATCAGATGTAGTGTGTTGTTTTTGTGTTTCTATGTTTCAGGAGCACATACAGAGACCTCCTGTTCCTGTGTCTCGTGGCTCTGGGCCGAGAGAACATCGACATCGGTCAGTCCACACCTGAACACCGTCAACCCAGTGTTAAGACGGCATTACAGATAATTGTCTAGAGAATCCGCACAATGATTAAACGTGTTATTATTTTGTTTCCAGGTGAAAGTTTATGTGTCACCTGATAGAACCAAAAGTGTGACTTATTCTCTGTCGTTTGTGACGGTGTTTCTCTCCCGCTCAGACGCGTTCGACCGCGAGTACAGACTGGCCTTCGACCGCCTCAGCCCCAGCTCCGTCAAACTGACCCAGAGCTGCGACACACCGCCCTCTGCTGGAGCGGGGGAGTGCAGGCGGCGCTTCGGAGAGCCCTACCTTTAACCCAGCGGACTCCCACCAGGCCTCCTGTGGAAAACAAGCAGCTTTTTAATGAACCACAGGAACGCTTTCAACACCGGCAGCTTCAAACTCCACACATGTTCTACTCAAGGTCCACACACAACTGTGCACTACCAAAAGAACTGTTATTTATTTATTTCACTTCACTGATACAGACGCCCTTCCTGCTCGCGCTACAAACGGGAATGAGCTTTAAACCAGTTCATGAGTGTGTTCACTTTGGACAGGTTTTTATGAGCTTTAAAGACATAATGTTATAATGTTGTTTTTCATATTTCACTGGCTTTTCTTTGTTCTGGGTAATGCTTTATTTTAGTCCAGTTTCCTGCTTTACTTCTTGTTTGAGTCCTGTATCTTTAAGGGAATCTTCTACACACTATTGTACATGTTTTGCAAAGTTAAGTTAATGTCTTCACTGGAACAAATCTCTGCATTTATCGTTTCTAAAAATGTGGAAACATTAGATTTAAACTGAGTGAAATTTGGATATTGGACAAATGAATTCTGAAAAAGCATCAAAACATGCAGCAGAATGTGCTTTGGACCACACGTTTTTATTTCTCAGTCATTTATGTCATAAAAGATCAAGGAATGTAGATTGAACACAAACAGCTGTGATGCTTTTCAGGCACAATTCCTTTAATGAGTCAGAAAACACTGGGAATACTTGTTCTACATAGGACCTTTTTCCCTCAAATAAAATCGGATCAGTCTGTCATTTCACCAGATCTTTACATTTTAGTCATGTGGACTCTGCACAACAGTGGATGAACATTACACAGGGTTTCTTTTGCAGGGCATTAAAAAACAGGAAAAAGTCATTCAATGAATTGTGCCAACGTTAAGGCCTTAAAGTTAAAGTCCTTACAGCATTAAATTCAACTCAAATCAGGGGGAATAATGGGATTCCATCAAACCAGAGGTTGGAGCTGAACTCTCTCCCTCCTACAGTGATGCTGGAGACTCGAGGACTCACTAGTCCCTGAGTTTTGAGAGCGGAGTGCTCTGGTTGGAACAATGGTCCAAAGTTTGTGTGTCCAGTTTTCTTCTGAATAACACATTTCCCAAAGTGTCAAATGTTTATGAGCTGAACCTACGACTTGTGTTTCTGGGTTTAAAGGGAGTCCTGAAGGTCAACCACTGCATTTGCCTCTTTATTTGAGGAGAATGAAAAGATCTCTTGAAAAGAACCAGAAATACATTGTAATTATAACGACTTAACTCGTCACTTGTCCAAATCTACTTTGATATTCTGATTTATGACCTTTTGACATGATCCTGTTTCTCTGTGGGACTGAAATGGTTGGTGGAGGACCTGAAGGAAGACTCTTCTCTTCAGGGTCCAATGAACGGCCGCCATGTTGTTTATTAGTGTGTAATAACTGTCAACACGTTTATTCAAACTGGGAAATTCAGATTCAGAGCTGAGTCTGGTTTTAGTGAAACGACGAGTGTTATTTTGGAAAAAGTTTTTGAAATTCTGACATTTCTGTTAAAAAAAAAAAACGGAATCATATTTTCTGGTTTGTGTCAAAACTTGCGTTCTGTTTTAGTTCATTCTGGTTTATTTTTATTTATTTATTTTACTCATCTTTCAAACTGGTCCCTGACAGATTTGGTCACTGTCTCCTTTCAATACTGATTTAAAGTGTATTCATGACAGATTGGCTTTTTACTGTATAGCCCTTATTATAGAATTTAATTCTATTGTTCTATTCATTTTCCCCCATGTCTGTGTTTAGTCCTGGTTTACTCGTGTTTTATTCACTCAGTCATTTCTGTATATTATAGTCTCTGTGTTTTGCTGGGAAAGAGCTCCCTCTGGTGGTGGTCGCTGGAGGAGCAGCTGGTTCATGTCCGGGTTTGTGAGTGATGTCGCAGTTTGGGAAGATTTGAAGAGCAGAATACTGTAATGTACCATTTCCTTCATGTCCTTCAAATACAAAACACACACTGCTGCTTCCTCTGCCCGGGGAGACACAACTTCCTTTAGTGGAGGTTGGACGGACTGGGAGATCTTTGGGAGGAGCCGTCCATCCTCATGGGACCGGGCGGACATCAGGCCTGGTCCTCCAGGTCCTTCTGTGTCTGAAAGTCAGATGTGGGCCATAGGTCAGACAGAAGGGCAGTGTCTGTAAGTCTTTAGTTCTATTCTGACGGGATTCATTTTACCCCAGGACATGGGCGCCCTGATGGGGTGGAAGGTCAGGACGATTCTACGGGCCCAGGATTTTCACCACCTCACTTGGCCGCCTGAACTACAAAGACCAAAGGCATGATGGGAAATGACGTGCGGTTAACACGTGCGCTGACAGCGGACTGACAGATGATTGGATCTTCTGTTTTGATCAGAAACGTGTCGCAGCCTCCTCCTCTTTTCTCATCACAGAGATCTACTTTGATCTGCAGGTCTATAGATCCATGGTCCGAGCATTCAAACCTTCAACTTGGTGTATTCAAGAGAGTTTTAAACCGAGCCCCACACATTGAATTAGGGTTGGAACTGTTTCACAATAAATGTTACTTTTTGAGGTTTTAATTGTGTGGAATTATTAAGATTGCAGTAAAAGGTTCCATCTCTGTGGATGTGCCAATAAAACAAGAAGCCTGAGGGCCACCAAAAACTGGTCTGAGGGCTGCATTTGGCCCCCGGGCCGCACTTTTGACATGCCTGGTTTAGATTATAAACTGAGTGAAATTTGGATATTCGACAAATGAATTCTGAAAAAGCATCAAAACATGCAGCAGAATGTGCTTTGGACCACACGTTTTTATTTCTCAGTCATTTATGTCATAAAAGATCAAGGAATGTAGATTGAACACAAACAGCTGTGATGCTTTTCAGGCACAATTCCTTTAATGAGTCAGAAAACACTGGGGAATACTTGTTCTACATAGGACCTTTTTCCCTCAAATAAAATCGGATCAGTCTGTCATTTCACCAGAGCTTTACATTTTAGTCATGTGGACTCTGCACAACAGTGGATGAACATTACACAGGGTTTCTTTTGCAGGGCATTAAAAAACATTCAAAAGTCATTCAATGAATTGTGCCAACGTTAAGGCCTTAACGTTAAAGTCCTTACAGCATTAAATTCAACTCAAATCAGGGGAAATAATGGAATTCCATCAAACCAGAGGCTGGAGCTGAACTCTCTCCCTCCTACAGTGATGTTGGAGACTCGAGGACTCACTAGTCCCTTGTGGTTTTTGCATTATAATCTCTTTGGACCTCAGTGGGTGAAGAAACAGCTGTAGTGAAGTTGTTCTGATCAGAAACATCACAATCTAAAACAACATTTAACAGCAAATTCCTCCAGAGAATGAAGTTATACTGTTAACATACTTTTCAATGTCTTGAATTATTTCTACTTAACACTAGAAATGGAATACTATTGGACTAGTAAGTCAAATTCTTATCTGAAACCTGTACCTAGATTTTAAAAAACAATATTGCAGAAAAAAAAAAATGCATAAGCAAAACATAAAAAATATAGCTTTAATAATAATACCACTTCAAGTTGTGCAGAAACGTTTGTCATATTAAGATATGAGTCATAAACAATATGAGAATACAATAGGCTTAGGACAAAAGCTTTAACCGAATATGAGCAATTCTTTGTAATGACCCAAAACCTGTGTGTGACGAGCTCAAGGCTCCTGTAGCACAACAACAATGATAGAGTCATGAAAATAGGTCACATGACCGAATCTTGAGATCTCTCTTCATTAGCTCAAGCAGCTGCTAATCGTGAATGTAAAAGATCAGGGACAGCGCCGATGCTACTGTCCAGGCGGAATCACCTGGGTTCCCTGTGCATATAACCCATGTGTGTGTTTAATAGGCTGGACTTTTTCCCAAAATAAATAATCATTAATACAGTATTATGAGAATTATTAGAAAGCCTTAGCTAAACATTTGCAATTTAAAATTCTTGTGCTAATCTTGTAATGACCTGAGGGATGTGGGAAGTGCCTCAGGAGGAACCAGCATGAGGCCAAGACATTAGTCTTAGAGCTGTGAACCTTTTTACACCCGGAGTGAGCGGCCCCGTCTGTAGAAGCATCACAGAGATGACAGGACAACTCCGTCAGAGTATGGGGCGCATGTGGCTGGGCAGCTCGTCCTGTGCAGGCACTGATGTAAATACTCCCGTTAACTTCACCAGCGATTCCCCAACTTCTGTCTCAGGGACGGGGACAGAGACAGTGTCCTCTGTTACTACTGGAGTGATATGAAAGACCTGACCAGCACCAACTCCGTTGCCATGGGCAGCGGTCATTATTTTTTCAGAGGTCCTCGATCAGAAAATAATGACCGGTAGAACGTTGGAAAATCCCATTCAAGTCAATGGAGCGTTCTACTTGCATTGTGAAGGAACGTATAACAAAAAGATATAGTCTATTACTGTGAAGAAAACGATATTTGTTCTTTTTTCATTCTTTTCTGCACTCTGCTATAAATGATTAAAATGAGGCATTAGATGTGTTTTAAAATGGTTAAACAAACAACATTGTCCTTAATGTAAAGGCATGTGTTACAACCGACCCCGCCCCTGTTTATTTTGTTTCATTCATTGTATCAGTGCTAGCAAGAAGATAGAAACAGGAAAATGCACCACACTTTGAGAAGCTGTATTTTTGATTGTCTTAATGATATAAGTCTGTGACCTCATTAACTCATTTAAAAGCCTAAAACACAAAGTCACATGTGAGCAAAACACGTACTCGGTTTTATTTCTTTATTTTGACCTGAAAATGTTTTGTTTGCAGATGGATTCTACTGCACAGACTTTCAGTCCTGAGTGTGTTGTGTGTGATCAGAGAGAGAGAGGCTACAGACTGATCATGATCATCAGGATCATGTTACATGTATCTGGTCTCTGCTGGTTTAACTGGTGCTGTTAAAACTGACCCTGGTCTCACCTAACATCATATGTCTATGCCCTTAACTAGATGTGTTTTAAAATGTTGTCCTTAATGTAAAGGCATGTGTTACAACCGACCCCGCCCCTGTTTATTTTGTTTCATTCATTGTATCAGTGCTAGCAAGAAGATAGAAACAGGAAAATGCACCACACTTTGAGAAGCTGTATTTTTGATTGTCTTAATGATATAAGTCTGTGACCTCATTAACTCATTTAAAAGCCTAAAACACAAAGTCACATGTGAGCAAAACACGTACTCGGTTTTATTTCTTTATTTTGACCTGAAAATGTTTTGTTTGCAGATGGATTCTACTGCACAGACTTTCAGTCCTGAGTGTGTTGTGTGTGATCAGAGAGAGAGAGGCTACAGACTGATCATGATCATCAGGATCATGTTACATGTATCTGGTCTCTGCTGGTTTAACTGGTGCTGTTAAAACTGACCCTGGTCTCACCTAACATCATATGTCTATGCCCTTAACTCATGTTTTATTCCCTCGGTCATGTTAGTCTGAGAAACAACTCCCTCTGGTGGTGTCTGCTGGAACAGTTTTGTTAGGACAGAAGCGGCTCGTGTGGTCGGGGCTGAAACATGTGAAACAACGGCGGTCTGAACGGCAGTGAGTTTCTGTTGCTTGTTATCGTTGCAAACTCGACAGGTCATAACGACAGATCTGGCTCGTCCCCGCATGTGCCCACGACGAGCAGAGGACAACTGACCACCAGCTTGAGCTTTAGTGAGGAGCTCCCGGAGCATAGACGTCATTTCACCAAGCGTGGCGCCCTCTTGTGGCTGAGTGAGCAGATGTTGACTTTGTGGAGCAGTAGCAGAATGCTGGACCTGGCACTGCACTTGTGTGGGTTGACTGTGCTGCTTCACAGGCTGTGGAGCAGGAGGAGATGTTGGCAGTTGTTGGTTCTGGACCAAGCCCGGAGTACACGAAAGAGGCGGAGCTTCAGCGGCGGCCTGGACAGCTTGAGAAAGCAAAACATTATTAGGCACTGGCACGTTACTGGAGACTTGGGCCCTAACATGTGTCTCATAGCATAACAGTGGGGCAGCATATGGTTTGGCCGTTGGTGCTTTGGACACCCGCTCTCTTTGGTACTCCTCTAGCCCCTCTTGGATGTCTTCAGAGGTCCACTCATGAATCTGCTTGTACTTAAACACTGAGGCCAGTTCCGTATCAGGGCAGTGCTTTACAAACAATCTCACCCTATATCCTCAATGATGTTCTAAGCCGTCTGCAGCCATGTCTGCGGCCTTATTGAGGCGGATCCAGTAGTCAACAGCGTTCTCTTTCTGAAGTGGCAATGTTGAGTAAAAGTCCTTTGGGGGCAGACAGGATGATGTGCTACTGAAGTACTAGCATGCTATAAATGACATCTGGGGAGCATGTAGTGTGAAGTGCAGGGTTACTTCTAAGACCAATCTTAACTACATCTCTGGCCTTTCCCTTTAACTTCCCCATAACTTCTTCAGTTTGCACAGAAACATCCTAGTTATGCTTCCTAAGGTAACCTTTCATCATCTCAACCCACTCAGTAACAGTGTATTTGTCGGTATTGTCACCCCCGAATGGAACGGGTTCTTTCTCTGATTTCACAATGACATTAAACCTCGGACTCTCATTAGCAGTATTATTGACCCCTGAAGTCTCCTGTTTCTGGCAAGTACTATTATTAGTTTCATTTGTGCCAATGACACCAGGAGAGAGCAGTTTTGATGCAATAGACTCCCCAGTCTGTGAGGCCAACTGACAGATCATGTCACCAAACTGGTTTCAATCATTACCAGCACTAGGCGTTGAGTGGCTCGGCCCCCCACATGACATCTCCCCAATAGGTGACTCAGCTGGATCCTGAACCAATCCCTGAGGCCTATTATTTGCAGGTAACACAGGTGAAGCACGCACACCTCCCCTAATGGCACTCCTGGGCTGAAAGCTCCATCCCATTCCACCTCTACCTCTCCCAAAAGAGGAGTGACAATCTGCGGTTATACTGCTGGGAAAGCATCTCTCTGCCATTTCAAAATAAAATATAGGAAACGTAATTGTAAATTGGCATTAAAACCAACATTTCCCTTCAGTCCTTTAACCTTGTGACCAGAAACACACTTTGTGACGTGTAGAGGTGACTTGACAGGCGTAGACGACAGGGCAACCTCGGTGGATCTGCATCAAGCGGATCAAGGACCACGGAGTCACGGCACCAGTGTGACCGATGTAGGTGTGTAGAGAGGCCACGGACTCAGGACTGCAGTTATGTTTCTTTTAATGGGATCTGAACCACAAAACATAAACAAAAGTCCATCAGGGTGGGGACAACTGCACACAAGGGTCTGTACGGGACAAGGATAAACACAAATATTACAAGAAAGCTCCTGGGCGGCCGGTCAGCTGCCGTTAGCCTAACGCTCTAACTGTGGTAATATAATAACATAAAACTAAGTGGTCATTTTAACATTTTCACAAATTACACTCTAGTGACACACATTTACATGTAAGGACTAACATATATGATTATTTTGGCATAACAATATTTTAAAAAGTAAATTGAAGATTGGAGCGATCTCTCCTGCAACTACCGTCTCCAGCTTTTACCGTTGCTCTGCTGGAGACGCAGGGAGCGCGCGTGAAGCACCCTTTGCATGCAGTTTCCAAAACCACCACCAGGTGGCTCCAAAGGTAAAACAACACAGACAAATAATCTTTAAGGAAATTCAATAATACATCTCTGTTACACATGATCACTGGACAGACAGGTAGGTACTACACACTGTTTCATTCACTCAGTCATTTCTGTATATTATAGTCTTAGTGTTTTATTCACTCAGTCATTTCTGTATATTATAGTCTGGGTGTTTAATTCACTCAGTCATTTCTGTATATTATAGTCTGGGTGTTTAATTCACTCAGTCATTTCTGTATATTATAGTCTGGGTGTTTTATTCACTCAGTCATTTCTGTATATTATAGTCTGGGTGTTTTATTCACTCAGTCATTTCTGTATATTATAGTCTGGGTGTTTTATTCACTCAGTCATTTCTGTATATTATAGTCTGGGTGTTTAATTCACTCAGTCATTTCTGTATATTATAGTCTGGGTGTTTTATTCACTCAGTCATTTCTGTATATTATAGTCTGGGTGTTTTATTCACTCAGTCATTTCTGTATATTATAGTCTGGGTGTTTTATTCACTCAGTCATTTCTGTATATTATAGTCTGCGTGTTTAATTCACTCAGTCATTTCTGTATATTATAGTCTGGGTGTTTTAGTCACTCAGTCATTTCTGTATATTATAGTCTGGGTGTTTAATTCACTCAGTCATTTCTGTATATTATAGTCTGGGTGTTTTAGTCACTCAGTCATTTCTGTATATTATAGTCTGGGTGTTTAATTCACTCAGTCATTTCTGTATATTATAGTCTGGGTGTTTTAGTCACTCAGTCATTTCTGTATATTATAGTCTTGGTGTTTAATTCACTCAGTCATTTCTGTATATTATAGTCTGGGTGTTTTATTCACTCAGTCATTTCTGTATATTATAGTCTGGGTGTTTAATTCACTCAGTCATTTCTGTATATTATAGTCTGGGTGTTTTATTCACTCAGTCATTTCTGTATATTATAGTCTGGGTGTTTAATTCACTCAGTCATTTCTGTATATTATAGTCTGGGCGTTTTATTCACTCAGTCATTTCTGTATATTATAGTCTTGGTGTTTAATTCACTCAGTCATTTCTGTATATTATAGTCTGGGTGTTTTAGTCACTCAGTCATTTCTGTATATTATAGTCTGGGTGTTTTATTCACTCAGTCATTTCTGTATAGTATAGTCTGGGTGTTTAATTCACTCAGTCATTTCTGTATATTATAGTCTGGGTGTTTTATTCACTCAGTCATTTCTGTATATTATAGTCTGGGTGTTTAATTCACTCAGTCATTTCTGTATATTATAGTCTGGGTGTTTTATTCACTCAGTCATTTCTGTATATTATAGTCTGGGTGTTTTATTCACTCAGTCATTTCTGTATATTATAGTCTGGGTGTTTTATTCACTCAGTCATTTCTGTATATTATAGTCTGGGTGTTTTAGTCACTCAGTCATTTCTGTATATTATAGTCTGGGTGTTTAATTCACTCAGTCATTTCTGTATATTATAGTCTGGGTGTTTAATTCACTCAGTCATTTCTGTATATTATAGTCTGGGTGTTTTATTCACTCAGTCATTTCTGTATATTATAGTCTGGGTGTTTTATTCACTCAGTCATTTCTGTATATTATAGTCTGGGTGTTTAATTCACTCAGTCATTTCTGTATATTATAGTCTGGGTGTTTTATTCACTCAGTCATTTCTGTATATTATAGTCTGAGTGTTTTATTCACTCAGTCATTTCTGTATATTATAGTCTGGGTGTTTTATTCACTCAGTCATTTCTGTATATTATAGTCTGGGTGTTTTATTCACTCAGTCATTTCTGTATATTATAGTCTGGGTGTTTTATTCACTCAGTCATTTCTGTATATTATAGTCTGGGTGTTTTATTCACTCAGTCATTTCTGTATATTATTGTCTGGGTGTTTTATTCACTCAGTCATTTCTGTATATTATAGTCTGGGTGTTTAATTCACTCAGTCATTTCTGTATATTATTGTCTGGGTGTTTTATTCACTTAGTCATTTCTGTATATTATAGTCTGGTGTTTTATTCACTCAGTCATTTCTGTATATTATAGTCTGGGTGTTTTATTCACTCAGTCATTTCTGTATATTATAGTCTGGGTGTTTAGCTGAGAAACAGCTCCCTCTGGTGGTGCTCGCGGGAGGAGCAGCTGGTTCATGTCCGGTTTGTGAAGATCTGAAAAGCAGAACAGCAGAATAACGCGCTCGGATCCAGAGGTGAGTCCTGAAACTCTTTAGACTCCGTTTGTGAAGATGCTTTACCACTTCTGTCTCCATTTGGCTCCATTTTCAATCACGTGTTTAGTCCTGGTTTGTTTTAGAACTGCGTGGCAGTGAAAGTGAAAGTATCAAAATTAACGGTAAGTCTTTCTGTTGTGAAATGTTTTGTGCAGGAAATAGGCCCTAATGCAGTGCTAATGATCATCCATCGCCTAAAAGAAGCATTAACAGTTAAATGGTCTTAAAGTTTAAACGTATTTATGTCCGTGGTTCACAGCAGTGACTCTAAAGCCGCAGTAAAGTTTGTGATTAAACAGCAGATAAACATAATAAACATTTAGGGCTGGTCTTTGGCCTTTAACCTGGTTCAGTGGCGGGTTTTGTTGTCCGAGGCGCGGCATTTCCTGCAGCAGAATCACCGCGCCGCTGCAGCCTCTTCAAACCACGGCAATTATAAAGCTGCAAAGCGGAGCGGCTGCAGATCTACAACAGCGGATACATGCCCCTCTCATTACAAAGGCTCCATGTTTGCAAAGTGACGCCCCGCGCTGCATATGCGGCGAGTTGGCTCCACATGCACCGATACGCATGGCGCCACATAACCATAAGAACGCGCACGTGCTGCTGCACGTGCTTCTGTATCAGTGCAGAAACTACAGCAGCAGCTGAGGCGCTCCCTCATAACAGCGGGACAGTTGAGGACGGAAAAGACAAATCCCTAACAGCCCGTTGGCCTGTTCAATGCTGTCCCTCCTTTGGCCTTTTGTCCGGGACAGACTTGGAGAACAGCACTATGAGCACAGCCTGCTGCTGGATATGACCCAGCCTTTATTCCATCTGTATCTCCTGCTTCTCTGAAATAAACACGCGAGCATCAAATACTTTTGATTAAACTGCATTTTTGCTTCATTAAAGAAAAGACATTTGGTCAGAATTTAGTTTACACAAAAGTGCAAAATATATTTACATATTAAAAGTACATGCATATGGCTATAGTATGATGCCAGAGATTTGACCTGTTAAAGGCCCTGTACCTGTTTTTTTAAGTAAAGAAGAATCTACAAAATGTAAATGTTAGTTGTGTCCAAACACTTTCCAGACACACTGTTAGCCTCGCCGTTTTCCACGAGGATGAGTTTATCAGCGTATTTCACAAAAGGGCCACTTTCACCGCAATGGCAGAAAACTCACTTCAAGTTTATGGAATTGATATAAATGCTTCATAACTAGATGCATGTGTTTTTTTTTCTCCACAAATGTAACAGTTTGCAAATTAGCAATAAACTAAAGGAGGACAAAACAAATGTGGGTCCATTACTAGAAAAACAAATATATATAAAGTGCCTTTAAGTAGCCTTTGTGTGGACAGGGAAGTAAATATGACGACTGAAAAAGAGTGGAGTCAAACTTACCGCCTTTGCTCTGCCCGATCCCGTCAGACCTCAGAAGCTAAGCAGGAAAGGGCCTGGCAGGACTCGGATGGGAGACCCTTTGGGAACAACAGGAAGCCTGGCACATGCAGTGTGTGTGTGTGTGTGTGTGTGTGTGTGTGTGTGTGTGTGTGTGTGTGTGTGTGTGTGTGTGTGTGTGTGTGTGTGTGTGTGTGTGTGTGTGTGTGTGTGTGTGTGTGTGTGTGTGTGTGTGTGTGTGTGTGTGTGGTTGGTGGTGGCGGCTGATGTGCACAGACTGGCTGCCTCGTTTATCATCACAGAGTATGGAGTGAATGAATAATGTACCAAATTGTAAAAGCGCTTTATAAGACTAAAGCATTATTATTATTATTATTACTACTTTTTACGTACTTTTGCATTTTGAGTGAGGGGCGGCGGAAAGATTGTTCACCCAGAGCGCCAAACAGGCCAGAACTTTAGTCCAGGTTTGAGAACAACAATTCTTGATAAAAAATAGCATCAACACAATGAACTCAATGGTTAACAAATAAGGAGTGAAAAAAGCTGGAACTCTATGTTTGAAAGAGGATGTTTGGATGGTAAAGGTGAGGCCTGGAACTCTGTGAACTCCGTTTGTAAAGAGATTTGAACACAGTTGGTTCTGTCAAAGGGCGAGCTCCTAAAATAGGATCAAAAGTGGGAGTAGTTTTGGTATTTGTGGGACATGGAGGGACAGACCTGAGAAAGTGAAAGGTCTCACTTACAGAATAAACAAACACACTTTAACATAAGGTCAGGTTAGCAGTAGACTATAGATGGATAGACTTGAATGACTTTAATGCAGACTGAGATGAGCTGAACACTTATACGACCACATCATTCAAACCAGACAAATGAGACAAAGACTTCTGTTTCATTTAAAGATATTTGTCCAAAAACTAAAGAGAATGTTTATTTCTTGTTTTTGTCCTTATTTGGTTCTGCAAAGCCCCGGTCACTCCTGATCCAGGATGAGTCAAAGTAAGCAGCAGCGGCCTCCAGGGGGCAGCACTGATCCACCGTGAGTGTTTTTATATAAAGGACTTTTCACTTTGTTTCTGTTTGATAATGTTTTCTAAACCTGTTCTCCAGGTCTGTGTCCATGAAGAGCAACTGGTCAAAAGATGAACCTTTATTGTTCAGGAAAGGACTAAGAACAGGCTCACAGTAAGACTCACTCTTATGGTTTAAATGTCACACACACATGAACCTCACAATAAACCTTGAGAAACTTGGTAACACAGGCTTGTAAAGTGCAATACAAGTGTAAGCCGTTATTATCATCATTATTATTATTATGTGATTCAAATAAAAGACTGACCTGTTGCTGTGACAGTGGCTCAGTGGTTAAAGCTTTTGTCCTGTAATCTAAAGTCTGCGGTTCAAATCCAGCCCCAGTACATCCTGTTGTTGTGTCTTTGGGCAGGACACTCCACACCTTCAGTGTATGTGTTACATGCATGAGTCTTTAACAATTGAACAGAATCATTCTGAATATGATAAAAGAGTGATCCTTTGAGGACCCGTGAAGAGGCCGAACGAAGAGGCCGTTTGGACTGATACAAACCACATGTGTCTTTAAGGCTCTGGTCCACATTTGTTCTGCTTCACCCAGAACATCGCTCCATTTATTTGGACCTGTTTCCTCTGAACAATCATACACAGAGTTCCTGTTTCGTTCTGTGTGAAGCTGTGACTGTGCTGCTGTTGTCCAGGTCGGGAGGCAGTGGTCTGTCTTTGAAAAGTGACCACTCAAAACTTTATCCTCCAGACTTTGAGGAGCCAGGACCAGACTCAGGGTAAGACCTTCAGTTTCTCTGTATTTAGAGACATATTGATTAGTATGAACTGATCTCACCTGAAACACCGCAATAAAGAACATTACATAAATCAATAAGTTCTATCTAATGCTGAAATATGGAACAAATATTCACGTCAGTTAATGACAAACACAAAGATCTGTCTTTAAACAAGAGAAAAATACTAGAAATACAAACAGTAGAGAAGTAAGATCGGTTTAGAAAGACGATGAAAAGCTTCATACGAAATGACAATACAGTTTATGATAAATATATCCATCTGTTTTTCCTCCAGTAAAGTGACTGATCTTCAGCCTCGATGTCAGATGTTGAGTGTGACATAGTTTTAATATTTATCCCACAGAGATGAGCGCCTCGAGGGTCTCAGTGCGGAGTGTGACCTGGACGCTGTTTTCAGGGTCTGTACCAGAACCTCCTTCTCCTCAGCCCTCTGTCTGTCCTGACCTCATGTCGTCTCAAACTCATCTATCGCCTTTTACTGAACATTCAGACGATCACTGATGTACAGGGACAGCGTTACGTGAAGGTTCTTTGCTCTATTTCTGTTACAGCGACTGGAGGAGGATGTTCTGACCTTTGTCAAAGACGAACTGAGGAGGTTCCACAGGCTCCTGACCTCAGAGCATCCAGAGAGGAGCCCAGAGAGGAGCTCAGAGAGGAGCTCAGAGAGGAGCCCAGAGAGGAGCCCAGAGAGGAGCCCAGAGAGGAGCTCAGAGAGGAGCTCAGAGGGGAGCTCAGAGAAGAGCTCAGAGAGGAGCCCAGAGAGGAGCTCAGAGAGGAGCCCAGAGAGGAGCCCAGAGAGGAGCCCAGAGAGGAGATCAGAGTGGAGCTCAGAGAGGAGCCCAGCGAGGAGGTCAGAGAGGCGCTCACTCTTTGAGCTCCTCTCTGATCTCATCTCTTGGTTCCTCCCCTGGTTTACAGAGAGGAGATCAGAGAGGAGCTCAGAGAGGAGCTCGGAGAGGAGCTCAGAGAGGAGTGAGAGGAGCTCAGAGAGGAGCCCAGAGAGGAGCTCAGAGAGGAGAGAGAGGAGCTCAGAGAGAAGATCAGAGAGGAGCCCAGAGAGGAGCTCAGAGAGGAGCTCAGAGAGAAGATCAGAGAGGAGCCCAGAGAGGAGCTCAGAGAGGAGCCCAGAGAGTGAGGAGAAGTGGAGCTGCAGGGAGGCTGTGCTGAACATCACTCTGGACTTCCTGAGGAGGATGAAGCAGGAGCATCTGGCCCAGCATCTGCAGGACTGTAAGAACTCTGTCTGAAGCTTTAAACTGGCCTCACACTTGTTGGAAAGTTTTTGACACGAGTTTTGATCCAACTATATTTGAATGGGTCTGAATTTCAGCTTCTCTGTGTCTCTGTGGTGCAGTGTCAGGGTGTTACACAATTACCTTCTAACAACTAGGGTTACACAATTCTTTATGTGGTCATTATTCTTTTAAACATTAAACAAACCTTATTATATTCCCATGTACATTATGAGCCAAAGAGTTTCATTCATGGGAATAAACAGGGAATGAACAACGTCTTCAACACTAGGGCTGGGTACCGTTTGTTTTATTTCGATACCACTACTTTAACGATACCTGCTTTTTGGTACCGGTGCCTTAACGGTACATTTTTAGATACGTATGTTATTTTAATTCAATAAAAATAACGTGTGTATAAAAAGTGCATGAAGTGAGCGCTGTGTTGTGCTGCTGTGTCAGCGTTAGCCGTGTTAGCGTTAGCTCTGAACAGGTGAATACTTTTTGCCAACTGGTTTTGCAAAAAAATGCAGAGAAAGCTGCAGGTAGAGCCGGCGACTGAGGAGGACTACGTAAGCCTCAGTCACGGAACTCATGGAGCATCAGAGGGACATGTTCAGGGAAATAATACAACATCAACATCAACAGGAGAACTTCAAAGGATTCATTAAAATCATCATGGAATCAACAAACACCCGAATGGATTTACAGACAAAGGACATTCAAGAGCTAAAAACAAGCCTGCAGTTCACACAAGGTGAGGTGGACACTCTGAAGGAAGAGAAATTGAAACTCACTGAGCGCACGAACACTTTACAAACCGATTTTTATAAAGTATGTGACAGTCTGCACATCATCACGGATAAACTGGAGTATCTGGAGGGACAGAGCCGCAGAAACAACCTGGTCTTTGAGGGAGTGTTGGAGTCGCCTGGGGAGACCTGGGCCGACGCCGAGGTCAACTACTGAAGGAGAAGTTCCAGCTACAGCACACGGTGGAGGTGGAGAGGGCTCACGGCGTAGGGAGACCCGACGGTGGGAGAGACTGGCCGAGACCCATCATCCCCCAACTACTGCGGTGGAAGGCTCACGGAGAAATCTTGCAGCGCTAAACGACTCAAAGGCACAAAAATCTTCATAAAGGAGGACTACACGGAATCCATCAGAAGGAAACGAAAAGAACTGATGCCGGAGCTGAGAGCTGTACGGGAAAGAGGAGAGATTGCCTTATTGCGCTATAATAAGCGTCCACGCACCAGTACACCAACTCCAGTATAAACACTCATATAATAGTGTAATAAATACTTTATTTAGTATAGGTCTGTTTCCTCTAATAACCAAACCGAGTAGAATTACAACCCATAGTGCCACCTTGATTGATAACATTTTCTCAAATGAAATAGAAAGTGATACAGTCAGCGGATTAATGATAAATTATATTAGGGATCACCTTCCAGTTTTTGTATTGTACAAAGATTGATATTTAAAAAATGAAGAGGAAAACAAGTATTGGTTTAGAAGGGTAAAAACAGAGAAAACTATTGATGCATTTAAAAAGGAGCTTTTAGCTGAAAGTGTAAACCCATGGATGTCTAAGGGTTTGCTAAATGCATGCAAGAAAAAAAAAATCTTTACAAAAACTTTATAAATAACCGGACAAAAGAAGCTGAGGATAAATATAAGAAATATAAAAATAAACTGACAGGTATCATTAGAAAATGTAAACAGGATTATTATAATAAGTTGTTAGATACTAATAAGAATAATATTAAAGGTTTATGGAACATCTTAAAGGACCTGTATCATGCTATTTTAAGCCATTCCAAAGTCAAGTATAGGCATTTATATGATATATTGTACCTCTACCACTACGGAGCACTCATTTTTGTGATAAATATAAGTATTTTCTGGAGGTATTTTTCCAACCCGGAAGACAAAACGCTTGGATTCAGTTAACTCCGCCCCCTCTCGCCGCTCATACAACTTTAGCAGTAGTAGAAATATATATATCACAGCAAAAAGTGAAGTTACTTCATGCTGTTATAAGGAGTTAACATGTGCAACACAGCTTCATGGCTAAATGGCTAACACACACGCTAACACACACACGCTAACACACACGCTAACACGCATTTTGATCGACTCACCACTCTGAAGTTTCCAGTATGGGACTTGCGTTGGTTATAAAAGTTAATCCACTTTGATTCTGGCCAAGGTTCATCAGCATCCATCAGCGACAGGCACAGACAAACACTATTGTGGCTGATAGTCTCTGAATCCCGGAGGGAAATTCCAACTTCTATGGCCTCTTCTTTAGGAAGGTTGAATAAAGTCCAGTCCTCGCAGCCAAACGCTTTTCTCCGTGACATTATCGTGAGGTAAGAAAAAAGAACAGGTGTCCAGACTCCAGAGTAGGTCAGAAAAAGCTCCCTCTTCACAACTTTCGGTGCAACATGACATGACCATCTGTTCAGACGCTCGGGGGTGCGTTTGTTTTGACTATAGGGGCAGCGTGGACGATCTGTTCAGACGCTCGGGGGTGCGTTTGTTTTGACTATAGGGGCAGCGCAGATTTCTTACGACTGAAATAATGAAAAAAGCAGTTTTACAAATGAAAATCATGCCGTAAGGCATTACATTACAGACGTCGAGCACTTCCGTTCCGCTGTGACGACACAACTGAACATGCCAGTCGTTTACCAGGAGAGGGCGGAGCAACTGCTCAGAGAGCAGGATTCAGGAGGATTACTGAGATCTGCGTGAATGAAGCCAAAAACCACTCTGGGGGTGTTTTTGAGAAGGAAATAGCATAACAACATGGTTAAAAGCTCAAAAAAGTTGATTTTGCATGATATAGCTCCTTTAAATAGTATAATTAGAAATAAACCAAGAACGATTATTTATCCAAAACATTTCAAAGATGAGGATTACACTTTAAATAATATGAATGAAATAGTCAAAACATTACATTCTTCGTAGATGTTGGACTGAATCTTGCGGCAAAAATTGCAAACGTTGAGAACTATAATTGTGAACTGATAGACACAAATCCTATGTCCTTGTTCCTCCTGTGGAGGAAAAGGAGATACTGGACATTGTTAAAGGGTGTAAAAATAAAACCTCGACAGATTATTATGACATAGATATGAAAACTTTAAAAATTGTTATTGAAAGTATCTCTAAGCCGTTAACTTACATCTGTAACTTATCGTTGCAAACTGGACAATTTCCTGACAGTATGAAAGTAGCAAAAGTGATTCCTCTGTTCAAGGCAGGAGATAAACATCTCTTTACAAACTACAGGCCTGTTTCCCTTTTACCGCAATTCTCTAAAATCTTAGAAAAGGTTTTTAACTCTAGACTTGACAGCTTTAGCGAAAAGTGTAATTTACTCTCGGACAATCAGACGTGGGCCCGCCCTCCTGTGGACCCACCATCCGCAGAGGGATCCGTAGGGGTCGGGTGCAGAGAGGACTGGGTGGCAGTCGAAGGCAGGTGCCTCGACGACCTGGTCCGCGTGCGCAGCTTCTGGCGTTCGGGACATGGAATGTCACCTCGCTGGGGGGGGAAGGAGCCTGAGCTCGTGCGGGAGGTTGAGAGGTACCGGCTAGATATAGTCGGGCTCACCTCCACGCACAGCCTGGGTTCCGGATCCCAACTCCTGGAGAGGGGCTGGACGCTCTATTTTTCTGGAGTTGCCCGCGGGGAGAGGCGGCGGGCTGGGGTGGGATTGCTTATAGCCCCCCAGCTCAGCCGTCACGTGTTGGAGTTCACCCCGGTGAACGAGAGGGTCGCGTCCCTACGCCTTCGGGTCGGGGACAGGTCTCTCACCGTTGTCTCGGCCTACGGGCCCAACATCGGTGCAGAGTACCCGGCCTTCTTGGAGTCCCTGGGAGGGGTACTAGATGGTGCTCCGGCTGGGGACTCCATTGTTCTACTGGGGGACTTCAACGCCCACGTGGGTAACGACAGTGAGACCTGGGTGGGGGTGATGGGGAAGAACGGCCTCCCCGATCGGAACCCGAGTGGTGTTCTGTTATTGGACTTCTGTGCTAGTTACGGTTTGTCCATAACGAACACCATGTTCGAGCACAAGGATGTCCATAAGTGCACGTGGCACCAGGACACCCTAGGCAGGAGGTCGATGATCGACTTTGTAGTCGTGTCATCCGACCTCTGGCCGCGTGTCTCGGACACTCGGGTGAAGAGAGGGGCTGAGCTGTCAACCGATCACCACCTGGTGGTGAGCTGGATCCGCTGGCAGGGGAAGAAGCCGGTCAGACCTGGCAGGCCCAAACGTGTTGTGAGGGTCTGTTGGGAACGTCTGGTGGATCCCTCTGTCAGTAGGGTCTTCAACTCCCACCTCCGGAAGAGCTTCATCCAGATTCCGAGGGAGGTTGGAGCCATGGAGTCCGAGTGGACCATGTTCTCCTCCTCCATTGTCGATGCGGCTGCTCGTAGTTGTGGCCGTAAGGTCTCTGGTGCCTGTCGCGGCGGCAATCCCCGAACCCGGTGGTGGCGCCCGGAGGTAAGGGATGCCGTCAAGCTGAAGAAGGAGTCCTATCTGGCCTTGTTGGCTTGTGGGACTCCGGAGGCAGCTGAGAGGTACCGGCAGGCCAAGCGTGCTGCAGCTCGTGCAGTCGCAGAGGCAAAAACTCGGGTCTGGGAGGAGTTTGGAGAAGCCATGGAGGAGGACTATCGGTCGGCCTCGAAGAGATTCTGGCAAACCATCCGGCGCCTCAGGAGGGGGAAGCAGTGCTTCACCAACACTGTTTACAGTGCGGGTGGGGGGTTGCTGACCTCGACTGGGGATGTGGTCGGGCGGTGGAAGGAGTACTTCGAGGATCTCCTCAATCCCACCGTTACGTCTTCCGATGAGGAAGCAGAGGCTGGGGACTCGGAGGGGGGCTCATCCATCACCCAGGCTGAAGTCACCGAGGTGGTTAGAAAGCTCCTCGGTGGCAAGGCCCCAGGGGTGGATGAGATTCGTCCTGAGTACCTTAAGTCTCTGGATGTTGTAGGGCTGTCTTGGCTGACACGCCTCTGCAACATCGCGTGGCGGTCGGGGACAGTGCCTCTGGATTGGCAGACCGGGGTGGTGGTCCCTCTCTTCAAGAAGGGGGATCGGAGGGTGTGCTCCAATTACAGAGGGCTCACACTCCTCAGCCTCCCTGGTAAGGTCTATTCCAGGGTGCTGGAGAGGAGGATTCGGCCAATAGTCGAACCTCGGATCCAGGAGGAACAATGCGGTTTTCGTCCCGGTCGTGGAACACTGGACCAGCTCTATACCCTTCATCGGGTGCTCGAGGGTTTGTGGGAGTTCGCCCAACCAGTCCACATGTGTTTTGTGGATCTGGAGAAAGCGTTCGACCGTGTCCCTCGTGGTGCCCTGTGGGGGGTGCTCCGGGAGTATGGGGTCCAGGGCCCTCTGCTAAGGGCTGTCCGTTCCCTGTATGACCGCAGCAGGAGCTTGGTTCGCATTGCCGGCAGTAAGTCAGACCTGTTCCCGGTGCGTGTTGGTCTCCGGCAGGGCTGCCCTTTGTCACCGGTTCTGTTCATTACCTATATGGACAGAATTTCTAGGCGCAGCCAGGGGCCGGAGGGTGTCCGGTTTGGGAACCTCAGAATATCATCTCTGCTATTTGCAGACGATGTTGTTCTGTTGGCTTCATCAAATCAGGACCTCCAGCGCGCACTGGGGCGGTTTGCAGCCGAGTGGGAAGCGGCCGGGATGAGGATTAGCACCTCCAAATCTGAGGCCATGGTTCTCCACCGGAAAAAGGTGGTTTCCCCGCTTCAGGTCGGTGGAGAGTCCTTGCCCCAAGTGGAGGAGTTCAAGTATCTCGGGGTCATGTTCACGAGTGAGGGACGGATGGAGCGTGAGATCGATAGACGGATCGGTGCAGCGTCAGCAGTGATGCGGTCGCTGTATCGGACCGTTGTGGTGAAGAGGGAGCTGAGTCAGGGGGCAAAGCTCTCGATTTACCGATCGATCTACGTTCCCACCCTCACCTATGGTCATGAGATCTGGGTAATGACCGAAAGGACAAGATCGCGAATACAAGCGGCCGAAATGAGTTTCCTCCGCAGGGTGGCTGGGCGCACCCTCCGAGATCGGGTGAGGAGCTCAGTTACCCGGGAGGAGCTCGGACTCGAGCCGCTACTCCTCCACGTCGAAAGGAGCCAGCTGAGGTGGCTAGGGCATCTGTTCCGGATGCCTCCTGGTCGCCTCCCTCGGGAGGTGTTCCAGGCATGTCCCACTGGGAGGAGGCCTCGTGGAAGGCCCAGGACACGCTGGTGGGACTATGTCTCCGAGCTGGCCTGGTGTCGTCTCGGGGTCCCCCCAGAACAGCTGGAGGAGGTGTGCGTGGATCGGGAAGTCTGGGCATCTCTGCTGAGACTGCTGCCCCCGCGACCCGGCCCCGGATAAAGCGGAAGAAAATGGATGGATGGATGGATGGACAATCAGTTTGGTTTTAGGAATAATCACTCAACCTCACACGCGCTCTTTGATATAACTGAAGAAATAACTAATGCTGTAGATAACAAGAAATATGCAATAGGGTTATTTATTGACCTAAGTAAAGCGTTTGAAACAATAAACTATGATTTATTAATTAATAAACAAGAACATTATGGGATTAGGGGGGTAGCTCTACAGTGGGTTACCAGTTATTTAAAAAATAGAAAACGATGTGTGAAAATTGGTGATTATCAGTCAAGTTGTCGACAGATTGTCTGTGGTTTTCCTCAAGGGTCCATTCTGGGTCCAACATTGTTTAATATGTACATTAACGACATTTGTAAAACGTCTCAAATACTTAAATTTATCTTGTTTGCTGACGATACAAATATTTTTGCATCAGGAGACGATTTACAACAACTGTGTCGGATTGTTAACTTGGAACTCAAAAGTGTCAACAAGTGGTTCAAACAAAATAATTTATCTCTAAATCTGAGTAAAAGCAAAATGATGATATTTGGCAACAGTAATTCCAATGCCCAGGAAGCGATTCAGATAGAAGGTGTTGTTATCGAGCGAGTGCATGAATTTAAATTTCTTGGTGTGATTATTGATGACAGAATTACTGTGAGAAATCTCACATTAAATATATATCTACGAACATTTCTAGAAACATTTCAGTAATAGCAAAAGCAAAGCACATTTTAAACATCAAAGCTCTACATACCTTATACTGTTCTCTGATTTTGCCCTATTTAAATTATTGTAGTGTGGTTTGGGGTAGTACTTATAAAAACACAGTTAAACCAATAGTATTGTTGCAAAAAAGAGCTATCCGAGTAATTCATAAAGTTGGGTTTTTGGACCACACAAACTCATTATTTTTAAAATCAATTCATTTCATGAATTAAACTTTAGGATTCAGAAACATAGCACAACTTTGAAACGTTTTAGTCCAACAGTTAATGGTGTACAATTGTGGAATAAACTGGTGATGGAGTTGAAACGATGTCCAAACATCAACCTGTTCAAATATAAATACAAACAAAAGACTTTTGAAATATACAGAGAAGAAGAAATGCGTTGCCACTAGGGGGAGCAGTAGGATCAATTATTTATTTTTTTGTTGCTGCTTGGAACGGTTGTCATTCTATTGCTCAAATTTACAAATTGAAAATTAGGGTTGGCAAGTTATGGATCTGTTGAGAGGAATCCTCCCAACGGGCTCAAACCCTTGTCTTTTAATGCACCACTCAGCATAGGAACATCATGATGGGTCGTCTCATGATCGGAAGGTCGGGGGTTCGAATCCCGCCTCCTGAAGGTGCATGCTGTCGTTGTGTCCTTGGGCAAGACACTTCACCCACCTTGCCTCCAGTGTCTGCCTACATATGTGTATGAATGGGTGAGCGGTTCCTTACTGTAAAGCGCTTTGAGTGCCTAATGTAGGTGGAAAAGCGCTATATAAGTTGAGACCATTTACCATTTATCATCTATCACAGTGATTCCCAAACGTTTTGCGCCCAAGGCACACCAAAGGACAAGTACAAATCTGAAGGCACACCTATTGTGCAAAATAGCCTTTATAACACGTGTTCTCACTCCAAGTGCCTCTTCAGCTTGCTTGGAACCATGTTAGCATTAGCTAACTTCTCCCGACAGAGGACGCACTCTGTATTATTAAATGAGTGCATACAAAGTACTGATATAGTAAATTAAAAAATAATTATTTTTGTGTAGTTGTATATTGCAATAATAATGTATGGTTGTTAGGGATGGGTACCGTTCGTTTTTTTGATACCACTACATTAACGATACCTGCTTTTCGGTGCCCGTGCCTTAACGGTACTTTTTTCGGTGCCTATGTCA
The DNA here is from genome assembly GCA_021464625.1 of Proterorhinus semilunaris. Classification (NCBI taxonomy): domain Eukaryota; kingdom Metazoa; phylum Chordata; class Actinopteri; order Gobiiformes; family Gobiidae; genus Proterorhinus; species Proterorhinus semilunaris. The sequence goes on from CM038346.1 coordinate 39,797,523, forward strand.
TTTTAATTAAATTAAAATAATGTGTATAAAAAAGCGTTGTTCAGGAAAAAGTCCTAAAACAGCACAACAGAAGCTCCACAGGCCTCAGCAGCGTCACCTGTAACTTCTACTTTGAGCACAATTTCCACTTAAGCAGCGATAAAAATAAATAAAGGACGTTATTACCTCCTGATCTGCAGAGACAGATCCACATCAGGACACGGGTTTCTTTCGGATAAACTTTTCTAAACACACTGCGCTTTGACGAAGTGAAAGCACTTTCCCGTCAAAGATCCTTACATGGTGTGAGCGCTCACTCTGCCACTAATAATCTACAAAAACTGTACCAACAATGTCTAATACAGAGTGAGCGCTCACTGTTCCACAAACAATCTTTGATATTCCCCTCGCTGCAGCTGCTTGTAAAGTTGTAAACTCCGCCTCCGGGTCTGTCGCTAAAGGTAAACACGTCTTTCTTGTTGTCACTGCTCGGTTTTGTTTTTCAATAAACACAAGTTTCTTATTCAGTCCTGGTTTATAATAACTGGCTTAGTTTGGTCCTGGGTTTTACAACCGGTGTAAGTCCTGGTTTAGTCCTGGCTCAGTCCTGCCACAGACCGCGGCTGGGCAATCTCTATTACAAAAGTTTAGTACGTTATAGCTTTGCTTCGCTTTAAGTTATAGCTTTGCTTCTCTTTAAGTTATAGCTTTGCTTCTCTTTAAGTTATAGCTTTGCTTCTCTTTAAGTTATATTTTTGCTTCTCTTTAAGTTATAGCTTTGCTTCTCTTTAAGTTATAGTTTTGCTTCTCTTTAAGTTATAGCTTTGCTTCTCTTTAAGTTATAGTTTTGCCTCTCTTTAAGTTATATTTTTGCTTCTCTTTAAGTTATAGCTTTGCTTCGCTTTAAGTTATAGCTTTGCTTCTCTTTAAGTTATAGTTTTGCTTCGCTTTAAGTTATAGCTTTGCTTCTCTTTAAGTTATAGCTTTGCTTCTCTTTAAGTTATAGCTTTGCTTCTCTTTAAGTTATATTTTTGCTTCTCTTTAAGTTATAGCTTTGCTTCTCTTTAAGTTATAGCTTTGCTTCTCTTTAAGTTATAGCTTTGCTTCTCTTTAAGTTATAGCTTTGCTTCGCTTTAAGTTATAGCTTTGCTTCGCTTTAAGTTATAGCTTTGCTTCGCTTTAAGTTATAGTTTTGCTTCGCTTTAAGTTATAGCTATGCTTCACTTTAAGTTATAGCTTTGCTTCTCTTTAAGTTATAGTTTTGCTTCTCTTTAAGTTATAGCTATGCTTCGCTTTAAGTTATAGCTTTGCTTCTCTTTAAGTTATAGCTTTGCTTCTCTTTAAGTTATAGTTTTGCTTCGCTTTAAGTTATAGCTTTGCTTCTCTTTAAGTTATAGTTTTGCTTCTCTTTAAGTTATAGCTTTGCTTCTCTTTAAGTTATATTTTTGCTTCTCTTTAAGTTATAGCTTTGCTTCTCTTTAAGTTATAGCTTTGCTTCTCTTTAAGTTATAGTTTTGCTTCTCTTTAAGTTATAGCTTTGCTTCTCTTTAAGTTATAGTTTTGCTTCTCTTTAAGTTATAGCTATGCTTCGCTTTAAGTTATAGCTTTGCTTCGCTTTAAGTTATAGCTTTGCTTCTCTTTAAGTTATAGCTATGCTTCTCTTTAAGTTATAGCTTTGCTTCGCTTTAAGTTATAGCTTTGCTTCTCTTTAAGTTATAGCTTTGCTTCGCTTTAAGTTATAGCTTTGCTTCGCTTTAAGTTATAGTTTTGCTTCGCTTTAAGTTATAGCTTTGCTTCGCTTTAAGTTATAGCTTTGCTTCTCTTTAAGTTATAGCTATGCTTCTCTTTAAGTTATAGCTTTGCTTCGCTTTAAGTTATAGCTTTGCTTCTCTTTAAGTTATAGCTTTGCTTCGCTTTAAGTTATAGCTTTGCTTCGCTTTAAGTTATAGTTTTGCTTCTCTTTAAGTTATAGCTATGCTTCGCTTTAAGTTATAGCTTTGCTTCTCTTTAAGTTATAGCTTTGCTTCTCTTTAAGTTATAGCTTTGCTTCTCTTTAAGTTATAGTTTTGCTTCGCTTTAAGTTATAGCTTTGCTTCTCTTTAAGTTATAGTTTTGCTTCTCTTTAAGTTATAGCTATGCTTCGCTTTAAGTTATAGCTTTGCTTCGCTTTAAGTTATAGCTTTGCTTCTCTTTAAGTTATAGCTTTGCTTCGCTTTAAGTTATAGCTTTGCTTCTCTTTAAGTTATAGCTTTGCTTCTCTTTAAGTTATAGTTTTGCTTCTCTTTAAGTTATAGCTTTGCTTGCTTTAAGTTATAGTTTTGCTTCTCTTTAAGTTATAGCTTTGCTTCGCTTTAAGTTATAGCTTTGCTTCTCTTTAAGTTCTAGTTTTGCTTCTCTTTAAGTTATAGCTATGCTTCGCTTTAAGTTATAGCTTTGCTTCGCTTTAAGTTATAGCTTTGCTTCTCTTTAAGTTATAGCTTTGCTTCTCTTTAAGTTATAGTTTTGCTTCTCTTTAAGTTATAGCTTTGCTTCGCTTTAAGTTATAGTTTTGCTTCTCTTTAAGTTATAGCTTTGCTTCTCTTTAAGTTATAGTTTTGCTTCTCTTTAAGTTATAGCTTTGCTTCGCTTTAAGTTATAGCTTTGCTTCTCTTTAAGTTATAGCTTTGCTTCTCTTTAAGTTATAGCTTTGCTTCTCTTTAAGTTATAGCTTTGCTTCGCTTTAAGTTATAGCTTTGCTTCTCTTTAAGTTATAGCTTTGCTTCTCTTTAAGTTATAGCTTTGCTTCGCTTTAAGTTATAGCTTTGCTTCTCTTTAAGTTATAGCTTTGCTTCGCTTTAAGTTATAGCTTTGCTTCTCTTTAAGTTATAGCTTTGCTTCTCTTTAAGTTATAGCTTTGCTTCTCTTTAAGTTATAGCTATGCTTCGCTTTAAGTTATAGCTTTGCTTCGCTTTAAGTTATAGCTTTGCTTCTCTTTAAGTTATAGCTTTGCTTCGCTTTAAGTTATAGCTTTGCTTCGCTTTAAGTTATAGCTTTGCTTCTCTTTAAGTTATAGCTTTGCTTCGCTTTAAGTTATAGCTTTGCTTCGCTTTAAGTTATAGTTTTGCTTCTCTTTAAGTTATAGCTTTGCTTCGCTTTAAGTTATAGCTTTGCTTCGCTTTAAGTTATAGTTTTGCTTCTCTTTAAGTTATAGCTTTGCTTCTCTTTAAGTTATAGCTTTGCTTCGCTTTAAGTTATAGCTTTGCTTCGCTTTAAGTTATAGCTTTGCTTCGCTTTAAGTTATAGCTTTGCTTCGCTTTAAGTTATAGCTTTGCTTCTCTTTAAGTTATAGTTTTGCTTCGCTTTAAGTTATAGCTTTGCTTCTCTTTAAGTTATAGTTTTGCTTCTCTTTAAGTTATAGCTTTGCTTCGCTTTAAGTTATATTTTTGCTTCTCTTTAAGTTATAGCTTTGCTTCTCTTTAAGTTATAGCTTTGCTTCTCTTTAAGTTATAGTTTTGCTTCGCTTTAAGTTATAGCTTTGCTTCTCTTTAAGTTATAGTTTTGCTTCTCTTTAAGTTATAGCTATGCTTCGCTTTAAGTTATAGCTTTGCTTCGCTTTAAGTTATAGCTTTGCTTCTCTTTAAGTTATAGCTATGCTTCTCTTTAAGTTATAGCTTTGCTTCGCTTTAAGTTATAGCTTTGCTTCTCTTTAAGTTATAGCTTTGCTTCGCTTTAAGTTATAGTTTTGCTTCGCTTTAAGTTATAGCTATGCTTCGCTTTAAGTTATAGCTTTGCTTCTCTTTAAGTTATAGTTTTGCTTCTCTTTAAGTTATAGCTTTGCTTCTCTTTAAGTTATAGCTATGCTTCGCTTTAAGTTATAGCTTTGCTTCTCTTTAAGTTATAGCTTTGCTTCTCTTTAAGTTATAGTTTTGCTTCGCTTTAAGTTATAGCTTTGCTTCTCTTTAAGTTATAGTTTTGCTTCTCTTTAAGTTATAGCTTTGCTTCGCTTTAAGTTATAGCTTTGCTTCGCTTTAAGTTATAGCTTTGCTTCTCTTTAAGTTATAGCTTTGCTTCGCTTTAAGTTATAGCTTTGCTTCGCTTTAAGTTATAGTTTTGCTTCTCTTTAAGTTATAGCTTTGCTTCGCTTTAAGTTATAGCTTTGCTTCGCTTTAAGTTATAGCTTTGCTTCTCTTTAAGTTATAGCTTTGCTTCGCTTTAAGTTATAGCTTTGCTTCTCTTAAAGTTATAGCTTTGCTTCTCTTTAAGTTATAGTTTTGCTTCTCTTTAAGTTATAGCTTTGCTTCGCTTTAAGTTATAGTTTTGCTTCTCTTTAAGTTATAGCTATGCTTCGCTTTAAGTTATAGCTTTGCTTCGCTTTAAGTTATAGCTTTGCTTCTCTTTAAGTTATAGCTATGCTTCTCTTTAAGTTATAGCTTTGCTTCGCTTTAAGTTATAGCTTTGCTTCTCTTTAAGTTATAGCTTTGCTTCGCTTTAAGTTATAGCTTTGCTTCGCTTTAAGTTATAGTTTTGCTTCGCTTTAAGTTATAGCTATGCTTCGCTTTAAGTTATAGCTTTGCTTCTCTTTAAGTTATAGTTTTGCTTCTCTTTAAGTTATAGCTTTGCTTCTCTTTAAGTTATAGTTTTGCTTCTCTTTAAGTTATAGCTTTGCTTCTCTTTAAGTTATAGCTATGCTTCGCTTTAAGTTATAGCTTTGCTTCTCTTTAAGTTATAGCTTTGCTTCTCTTTAAGTTATAGTTTTGCTTCGCTTTAAGTTATAGCTTTGCTTCTCTTTAAGTTATAGTTTTGCTTCTCTTTAAGTTATAGCTATGCTTCGCTTTAAGTTATAGCTTTGCTTCGCTTTAAGTTATAGCTTTGCTTCTCTTTAAGTTATAGCTTTGCTTCGCTTTAAGTTATAGCTTTGCTTCTCTTAAAGTTATAGCTTTGCTTCTCTTTAAGTTATAGTTTTGCTTCTCTTTAAGTTATAGCTTTGCTTCGCTTTAAGTTATAGTTTTGCTTCTCTTTAAGTTATAGCTTTGCTTCGCTTTAAGTTATAGCTTTGCTTCTCTTTAAGTTATAGTTTTGCTTCTCTTTAAGTTATAGCTATGCTTCGCTTTAAGTTATAGCTTTGCTTCGCTTTAAGTTATAGCTTTGCTTCTCTTTAAGTTATAGCTTTGCTTCGCTTTAAGTTATAGTTTTGCTTCTCTTTAAGTTATAGCTTTGCTTCTCTTTAAGTTATAGTTTTGCTTCTCTTTAAGTTATAGCTTTGCTTCTCTTTAAGTTATAGCTTTGCTTCTCTTTAAGTTATAGTTTTGCTTCTCTTTAAGTTATAGCTTTGCTTCTCTTTAAGTTATAGCTTTGCTTCGCTTTAAGTTATAGCTTTGCTTCTCTTTAAGTTATAGCTTTGCTTCTCTTTAAGTTATAGCTTTGCTTCTCTTTAAGTTATAGCTTTGCTTCGCTTTAAGTTATAGCTTTGCTTCTCTTTAAGTTATAGCTTTGCTTCTCTTTAAGTTATAGCTTTGCTTCTCTTTAAGTTATAGTTTTGCTTCTCTTTAAGTTATAGCTTTGCTTCTCTTTAAGTTATAGCTATGCTTCGCTTTAAGTTATAGCTTTGCTTCGCTTTAAGTTATAGCTTTGCTTCTCTTTAAGTTATAGCTTTGCTTCGCTTTAAGTTATAGCTTTGCTTCGCTTTAAGTTATAGTTTTGCTTCTCTTTAAGTTATAGTTTTGCTTCTCTTTAAGTTATAACTTTGCTTCTCTTTAAGTTATAGCTTTGCTTCTCTTTAAGTTATAGTTTTGCTTCTCTTTAAGTTATAGTTTTGCTTCTCTTTAAGTTATAGTTTTGCTTCGCTCCGTTTGCGCTGAAGCAGCTCATTATCAGAGCACACGTTCATGTTGCTGCGGGTCATATATTGACGTCTAGAGAGAAAAAGAACCGAAAGTTGTCACAAAATCCCACGGCACACCAGGACTTGCCTCACGGCACACCAGTGTGCCGCGGCACACCGTTTGGGAACCACTGATCTATCAAATCAGATGTTAGAGCAGCTGGGTGGAGGTTTGGTGGTGGGGAGTTACTGCCCTCTTCAACTGGCCCACTCTACACTCTGGCTTTTTAATGCACCACACTATGCAGGGCTACATCATACTTCAGGCACATTGAGTTGCCTTGTGTACGAAATGCGCGGTATAAATAAAGTTGCCTTGCCTTCACATATAACTAAAAAAAAATATATATATTTATATATAATCATAATAATAATGATAATTAAACCCAAACTAAATTCATATTGAGGATGGTAATGACAACTGGGAAGTAGCAAGATCTCGGCGTATGATATGTTTATGTAGCACAATCAAAAAAACGCGCACATCCCTGACTGAGCAGTGTGCTGGATCCAAAAAAGGTAACACATGCAAGAAGAATAGAAAAAATCCGCACAACCACTCTGTTCTGATGAAGGACTACAAGTCTAAGCTAAAACGCAGTTGTGCGGATTTTTTCTATTCTTAATGTACCTTTATAACATAACAATAACTCGGTAATGTTTGGCACGGGTAACAATCTGAAAGAAATATATTGATGATCAAATTTTTTTGTGCTAGACATCGCACATGAAACAAGATCATTGTTGTAGTTGTGCTTTGTTTCAATTAATTATATGAACAGTTCAAATATTGTTTTGTAAGTTTGTAAGTTGGTCTGTGCTAATGTAGCTGCTGAAATGTATCAAATTCTCTTTGGATGAGGTCTTGTTGATGTTCCTTCTGTACCATTGTGTGAAATGCACTTTTTTATTGCACTGAATTTGGGGGTGGGCGCTCATAAGCTTCTTGATTTAGCCCACTCCTGTTGAGCAGAATGTATACTGCTCAAATAAACTAAACTAAAAAAGTATTGTTCAGGAGGACGTCCTGAGCTGCAGGGACAGATCCACATCAGGACACGCTTTCAGAAAAACTGTTATGCTTTTCAATTTTCCTAAAATCTCTAATAATTACAAAAGTAAGTTATAGCTTTGATTCGCTTTAAGAAAACATCTGCATTTGTGCTGAAGCGGATAATTATCTGCACACACTCATGCTGCTTTTTTTAGACTCATGGAGATAAAAAAGTACAGAAATGAGGTACCCAAAGAATTTAAGTTTTTTGATACAACCCCCTACTGAAGCTTTTCGGTCGGTGTAAGTAGGCACCGTTTAACGGGACCCAGCCCTGGATAGAACACGTGGTTCAGTCAGTGGTTCTAGTCACAGTGGATCTGCTGATCTTAGGTCTGATGTGTTTTCTTACAGGTCACATTTCTCCGGTTCAGAGTGAACTGAAGAGTCATCTGCAGCAGAAGTTCAGTCATCTATGTGAAGGTGTGGCTAAAGCAGGAGACCACGCCCCCCTGAAGCAGATCTACACAGAGCTGTACATCACAGAGGGCGGGGCCTCAGAGGTCAACCAGGAACATGAGGTCAGACACATGGAGAAGGCCTCCAGACCAGCTGCTGACGAGACCAGCATCACGAGTGAAGACATGTTTAAACAACGACCCGAGTCTGAAGAGCCAATCAAGACGGTGCTGACGAAGGGCGTGGCCGGTGTGGGGAAAACAGTGCTGACTCAGAAGTTCAGTCTGGACTGGGCTGAAGGCAGAGCCCACCAGGACGTCCAGCTGCTGTTCCCCTTCACTTTCAGAGAGCTCAATGTGCTCCGAGGCGCAGAGTTCAGCCTGGTGGAGCTGATCCATCACTTCTTCAGTCAAACCAAAAGTCTCAGCAGCTTTAAGTTCGTCCAGCTGCTCTTCATCTTTGACGGTCTGGACGAGTGCAGACTTCCTCTGGACTTCAGGTGGACCCGGGTCCTGACGGAGCCCACAGAGAGCGCCTCAGTGGAGGAGCTGCTGGTGAACCTCATCAGGGGGAGCCTGCTTCCCTCCGCTCGCCTCTGGATAACCACACGCCCCGCGGCGGCCAATCAGATCCCTGCTGAGTGTGTTTCCATGGTGACAGAGGTGCGAGGGTTCACTGACCCACAGAAGGAGCAGTACTTCATGAAGAGGTTCAGAGACGAGGCCACAGTCATCATCTCCCACATCAAGAGCATCCGCAGCCTGTACATCATGTGCTACATCCCAGTCTTCTGCTGGATCCTCTCCACTGTTTTACAGAAGCTCCTGAAGCAAACAGAGAAACCAGAGCTGCCCAAGACTCTGACTGAGATGTACGTCCACTTCCTGGTGGTCCAGGCCAAAGTCAAGAACATCAAGTATCATGAGGGAACAGGAGCAGATGGTCACTGGACTAAAGAGACTATAAAGATGGTGCGGTCACTGGGAAAACTGGCCTTTGAGCAGCTGCTGAAAGGAAACCTGATCTTCTACGAGAGTGACCTGAGCGAGTGTAAGCGTGACGCTGCAGAGATCGCCCGTTACTCCGGAGTCTTCACAGAGGTCTTTAGAAAAGAACAAGATCTGTACGAGGACAAGGTCTTCTGCTTCATCCATCTGAGTGTGCAGGAGTTTCTGGCTGCGCTTCACGTCCATCAGACCTTCTACAGCTCTGGGGTTAACCTGCTGTCACCACCACACTCTGAGAGCCCTGAGGCCTTCTACAGCTCTGCTGTGGACCAGGCCTTACAGAGTCCAAATGGACACCTGGACCTGTTCCTGCGCTTCCTCCTGGGGCTGTCTCTGCTGACCAATCAGAGGCTGCTGCCTGGTCTGCTGACTAAGACAGGAAGTGACCGGACCAATCAGGCGACTGTAAAGTACATCAAACAGAAGCTGAATGAAGAGGGTCTGTCTACAGAGAGGAGCCTGAACCTGTTCCACTGTCTGATCGAACTGAACGACCACAGCCTGATGGAGGAGATACAGAAGTTCATGAGAAAAGGACGTCTCTCTGACAGAGACATGTCTCCTGCTCTGTGGTCTGCTCTGTCCTTCATCCTACTGTCCTCAGACTCAGCCCTGGAGGAGTTTGACCTCAGGAAATACTGTCCCACAGAGAGGGGTCTCCGGAACCTTCTGCCGGTCGTCAAAGCCTCCACCAAAGCCACGTGAGTCCAGACTGTGTTTAACACTTGTGTCATTGCCACTGGGTAGAAAATGGTCAACAACGCCACCTAGTGTTGATTTAAAAGAGGTTAGTAACTCTTTGCCCTGTTACCGGCCGCCCCCCCTGATCAGGGGGTTAGAGTCTTTGAACGCAGCGTTAGGAGGAAGTGGAGTCCAACATTAGGAAAAAAACAAGGACACTGATCATCTGAATTTGGAGCAGCATGACCACCTCTACGACGTGATATTATATATCGATATAATAATCTATATAATAATCGATATAATTATCGATTATTATATCGATAATATAATAATCGTTATATTAACGATTATTAACAAGATAATCGATAATATAACGATTATCTTGTTATATTCAAGATAATCAGATAGATAATCAAGATAATTGATTTGCAACTGTTTTTTCTAGTACCTTGGAAAAATTGGAAGAATTGAAATCGGCCTGTAATTACACGCTTGATCAAGATCTCCAGCTTTAAAAATTGGGCTGATAAGACCTTGTTTTAATTTCTGTGGACATGTCTCACTAGTGATTGACAGGTTTACCAGATGGGTCAGGGGGGCAGATAAAGAATCGTTGTGCTTTCTGACAAAGTCAGAGTCTAATCCGAATACATCTTTGGTTTTAGATGGTTTAAGATGACTGATTATTTGTTTAATGCTAGCCTCATTTGTTTGTGCAATAGAAATGTATTTTCCAGTGGGCTTATTGGTTTTTCATTGAGCTCTATTGATTTAAAAGATGCTGCTATTTGTCCCACTGATGTCACAAAATAGGTATTGGGCAAAGAAACCATTTGCATATGGTCAGTAATCAGTTTGCCATCGATATTTAGTTGTGTTATGGCTCTGGCTTCTTGTTTGGAATCATTTTTAGTCAGTCTATATATATGTTTCCAGAGACAAGCACTGTTTCCTTTGGATTCTTCCATCAAGTGCACAAAGTATGCAGTTTTAGCTTTTCGCATCTCACTTACCACTTTATTTCTAAGGCTTTTAAAAATTGCATTATCTGTGTTTAGTTTTGTTGAGATTTCTTTTTTACGAGCGAGATCTCTTTGTTTCATTAATTGACATAATTTGCTAGTAATCCATGGTAATGCCTGACGCTTTTTCCTCATTTTAATGGGCTTTGTATACCTTTTAATTATTTGTGCTACATTACTTGTCAACATAATGCAATAATTGTTTAAATCATGCATTTTAAGTGCTGGCTCCCAATTAATATTGTGCATATCATTGTTTCGAGATGAGGCATATCATTTTTCCTTATGCCTTTTGTTATTTTAGTAACAGAATTTTGAGTAAGACACTGCAGCCGTTTCTTAGTCAGTTTCCTTGATATTAGTGTCAAATGATGGTCAGACAACCCAGTAACAAGATTATAGGTCTTCATAACTCGTTCTGGCTTATTTGTAAACATAAGGTCTATTTGAGTTGTACTTGTTTTTGTTAGTCTTGTTGGACCCTCTGTTAATTGATGTAATTTATATTTTGATGTTATGGCTTTTAGTTTTTGTTTTCCATGTTTATCTAACCAATTAATGTTGAAATCTCCGAGCACCATTATTTCACTATCACCTTTTAACTGTTCAAGCATTGTATCCAAGTTACAATAAAAACACACATTAAAGGATGGTGGGTTATATAGAATAACAACTTTAAAATTCATTCTTGGTGATAAAACAATTTTTAAAACTAGACATTCTAGGTTGCAAGGGTTCACATTGATTTCAGTGCATGTTAGGGTTTTCTTAACATATGTTAGAAACCTCCTCCTTTTCCTGTTTGTCTATCTTTGCGAAAACAAGCATACTCTGGGATTTCAATCATTTGACTAGGGACGTTAGAGTTTAGCCATGTTTCACTCAGTGCCAGAAAATCCAAGTTTGAGTCTGTCAGCAAGTGTTCAATTTGCTCGCGCTTTGAGACGAGGCTCCTCATATTTAGGTGGCCTCCAAGAATTCCTCTCCGCTTACAATCGCGATCCTATATAACTTTAGCGTGGTTAACAGTTTGGAAGTACCTGTGTCTTTGCTGCGTAGGCCTGCGTTGCTTGTGCGGCCGCTTGGACGTATTATGCAAATGCTGTCACCTCCGGTCGCCCGTGTTAGGCCCGTGTGTTACCGGTAGTTGCTTTCCGGTCGCCAGTGTTGGGATGGAATCGAAGCTGGCCGCTCGTTTCACTCAAAATAATAATAATAATATCGAACTTGTATAGCGCCTTTTTGGACACTCAAAGACGCTTTACATGGGGAATAAACAAAACAAAAAAAGGGTTTAAAGAAAAGCTAGTTTGAACAGGTGGGTTTTGAGTACTGATTTGAAGGTTGGTAGTGAGTTTCTAATGGGCAGTGGGAGTGAGTTCCAGAGGGTGGGGGCGGCGATGGCAAAGGCTCGGTCCCCCAAGGTCCGGCGGTTAGTGCGGATGATGGGGGTGAGGCGGTTGGTGCCGGCTGAGCGGAGGTGGCGGATGGGTTGGGTTTGTTGCAGGAGCTCGGTGAGGTAGGGCGGGGCCAGGTTATGGAGGGACTTGAAGGTGAGGAGGAGGAGCTTGTATTGAATGCGATATTGAACGGGGAGCCAGTGGAGCTGTTGGAGAACAGGGGTGATGTGTTCTCTTGCAGTTTTTGGAGATGAGTGGTGGGAAGTCCGTACAGGAGGCTATTGCAGTAGTCGAGTCTGGAAGTGATGAATGCGTGGATGAGGATTTCAGCTGTAGACTGGGTAAGGGAGGGGCGGAGGCGGGCAATGTTGCGGAGGTGTAAGAAGGATGTTTTAGTGATGTGGTTGATGTGTGTTTTGTATGAGAGGGTGGGGTCCATTATGATGCCGAGGTTGTGTACAGAGGGGGAGGGGGTGACGTTGTGAAAGATTTGGGGCCGGTGATGAGGAGTTCTGTTTTATTGCTGTTGAGTTTGAGAAAGTTATTGTCCATCCAGGTTTTGATGTCGGAGATGCAGTCAGTGACGGTGGAGAGGATAACCGGGGTGATGGATTTGGTGGAGATGTAGAGTTGGGTATCGTCGGTGTAGCAGTGAAAGTTGAGTCCATGGTGACGGATGATCTGACCGAGGGGAAGCATGTAGATGGTAAAGAGGAGGGGGCCGAGCACGGAACCTTGGGGGACACCGTGGGTGACGGGAGAAGTGTGGGAGTTGCAGTTGTTGACAGAGACAAAGTGGTGACAGTCGGAGAGGTATGAGGTGAACCAGAGGAGTGCTGTGCTGGAGATGCCGATTGATTGTAGACGATGGAGGAGGTGGTGTCGGAGGGAGACAGAGGAGAGCAGGAGGGAAGGCTATGGAGTGTGAGTGGAGCGAGTTCATGTTCAGAGGGAGGAGAAGCGGAGGAAGTGGATGCAAGTGAACAGTGTATGGTATGGATTTTAGTATGGTAGGATGACAGGAAGTTATTGCATTTGTCAGTGGTGAATGTGGAGGTTATATTGTCCTTGGGTTTGGTCAGTTTTGAAAATGTGGAGAATAGTGTGCGGGGGTTGGAAGAATTAGAGTGGATGAGTTGTGAGTAGAAGTTGGACCGGGCAGTTTTGAGGGCGGAGTTATATGTGGTTACAGCTTGTTTGTAGGCTTGGGCATGGACAATGAGACCGGATTTTTTATGGAGCCTTTCAATTTGTCTTTTTTGTTTTTTTAAATTGTGGAGATCTGGGGTGAACCAAGGGGCGGAAGTGGAGACTGAGGCAGTTTTGAGGGGGGCTATTTGGTTGAGGCAGGAGGAGAGTGTGTGGTTGTAGAAGTTGACGAGATCAGTGGCAGTTGGATCTGAGGGAAGCGAAGAGCTGGTGATGGCATGGGATATGGAGGCAGAGAGAGAGATGGGACTGATTGATTTCAGGTTTCGGAATGTAATTGTTCTTGAGTGTTTGGCGGTGGGAGAGGGGGTAATGATGTCCAGGGTGATGGCCAGATGATCAGAAATTGTGAGGTTGGTCAATGACAGGTTATGTATGGTGAGGGAGGGTGTGGAACAGACCATGATTGTGTGTGGGAGAAGTGACGTGCTGGGTGAGGTTGAGGCAGTTTAAAATGTCAAAAAGTCAGATGTGGATTTAACTGTAGGGGAGTCAATATGGATGTTGAAGTCACCGAGGAGGAGAACGGACGGGGAAATGGAGGACAGCTGAGTTACAAAATCTGTGAAATCTGAAAGAAATGATGGGCAGTTTTTTGGGGGGCGGTAGATGACTGCAGCGGTGAGTGATTGGGAACCGGGAAGTCTGAAAGCCAAGTGTTCAAAGGAGGATACAGCCGGGATGGAGATGGGGCGGAGGAGGATGTCGCTGCGATGGATAACTGCAATGCCGCCTCCTCGCCAGTCCAGACGGGGGTTGTCGATGTAGGAGTATCCAAAAAAATCAAATAACATTCTATTGTCCATTGGCTTCCAACTGTAGTCTCTGTCCTCATTGGACAAAAACTAGGTCAAAACAGTCTGCCACAGGTGCAAGGGTCTGGGTGATTCAAAAACAGGAAATAAAAACACTTCAAAATAAAAGCACACAAACCAATAAGAAATGTGCAAACACAAAGTGCTAAATGATGGTCCTGTGACATCGTGGCTCTAGTCTCTGATCGTCCTCTCTGTCCTCAGTCTGAGCGGCTGTGGTCTGTCCCAGAGCGTCTGTGCTCCTCTGGCCTCAGTCCTCAGCTCCTCCAGTCTGACTCACTTGGACCTCAGTAACAATGACCTCCAGGACTCAGGAGTGGAGCTGCTGTGTGAGGGACTGAAGAGCGCCCCCTGCAGACTGGAGACTCTCAGGTGAGACACTCTCATGAAGGACTCTGTCTCTGTGTCCACATCAGAGGCTAATGCTGTGTGTCTTTAGTCTGTCTGGATGTTTGGTCACAGAGAGGGGCGGGGCTTCTCTGGCCACAGCTCTAAGCTCCGCCTCCTCCCATCTAAGAGAGTTAGACCTGAGCTACAACCATCCAGGAGCCTCCGCCAAGCTGCTGACGGCTCTACAGGCCCCACACGGGCCCCTGCAGACGCTCAGGTGAGGCCTGGTCCTGGTTCTGGTTCTTGTCCTGGTTCTGGTCCTGGTTCTGGTCTTGGTTCTGGTCGACAGTAAACTGGACTTGTGTGTTTCAGGCTGGATCCTGCTGGAGAACGGTGGATGTTCCCAGGTCCAAGGAAGTGTGAGTTTGATTCATTCACAACATGAGAAACACTCACCTCCGAGTGTTCAGCCTCAGATACAAGTCTGTGGCCGTTTCTCAATACTCATGAACACAAGTACATTGAAGTATGGACTTGGGGAGAACGGGAGCTCGCAGAACGGTTAAACGAGGAATTGGAACAGTGCTCACGTACTCAGGGCTGTCAACGCACAGCTGAGCTCACCTTAACCTGCGCGCCTTTAACTTCTCAGGAGAATGACACGGGGAAGAAAAAGGTTTTGCGGTATATGCAGTGATTACTTCTTTTTTTAATGTTCAACTACATTTTTTAGAGACTTGAAACATTCATGCTAACTTATTTCTAATAGAAGCTCAAATCTTACATTAGCGCTAACATTATTGTGAATGAGCTACGCAGTAAATCTGTAGCTTGGTTGTGGGGTTTGTCCTCCCGCTGCTGCTGGTTCCCTCTCAGCCTGTGGCAGCTTTATTCATGGTCATTAGTCACTACAACAATACGATCATCAAAATGAAATGTGTGCACTATTATCACTGCAATATTTTGACATGGGCCTACCAAGGAAGAGTTAAAAAAGTGATACCATTTGCTTCATGGAGTCATGTGAAAGTCATGATATCAGATTGAGAGCGAACTCAGAGAAAACGTTTGCAGTTAACCCTTGTTCAATGAAGGTTCTTGAGTCTTCTTCTGTACTCTGTAGTTGAAGTGTCCAACGTTTCTATGGAGGATTGAAAGTGCCACAATTAAATAAATAAATACACAATTAAATAATGTAATAAATGTGTCATTAATTAATTAAATGTTTCATTAATTCATTAAACATGGAATAAAATAAATAAATGCACCATTAAATAATTCAATAAATGTGTCATTAATTAAATAAATGTGGCATTAATTAAATAAATGTGGCATTAATTAATTAAATTACCAATGATTCTGTGTAAAAAAATATATATAATTATTTATCTATTTAATTAATTATTTCATGGTCCTGTGTTGCAGTGTTTCATGAATTAATTTTATCTGTCAAACTCGCCCATCAAAAGTTGTGGGCGGGCTAAAGCCTGGTTAACTCAAATCTTGTCTAATCCATTGCTTTGGCCTGAAGTGTTTTTTGGAAACTTGGCGGCTACGCTGATGGAGGACCTTCATGAGGTTTCAAGGGAGTTGGTGCGAGATATTTTAGACCTTGCTGAGTATGTGGAAGCAGGACCTGCAGACCCCGAGCATATACAGAATAAAGCGGAGGAATTTATTGAAGTTCTTGGAGTTATTTCCGCACTTTCTGACCAAGGCATTGACCGTAGAGTGACCGAAATTTTAGAAGAAGTACTCTACAGGGGTGCTAGTCGGAATGTGCCGTTGCCTCAATGCCCCGGCATCCATTGGTCTGAATGTACCGCTCGAGCGGTCTCAATGTCCCAAGCGAGTGGTCTCAATGTCCCGGCCGAATGGTCTTAATGCCCCGCAATTAAACAGCTGTTTAATTGCCGGGACATTGAGACCAGGGTGCGGGACATTGAGACTAGGAAGTGGTACATTGAGACTAGGGGTGGAGCATTGGCGCAGTGGGGGCATTGAGGCAACGGTACATTCTAATTCAAATGGCGGATAGCTACCCATCTAGGCGCATTTACCGCCACCTACCAGGCGGATGAGCGCTCTTTACGATTATTGAGAAACAGCGGAAACAGCAGATATTAATTTTAAAAAAGTTATTTCTTGACATCCCTTGATGGAGTGATCGAGGCTTGTGTTTAGTTGTTTTTGCTTGAGTATTCAAACCTACGTAAGGGAGAATAGCGCCACCCAGCGTATCGGAGTATGTTCACTAGTCTGCATCAATCCATTATTCTGGAGTTGATTTGCCTTGACTCGATGAGCAGGATGACCAATCAGGTGTTAGGACCCACCCCTCAAACTTTGATGGGCGAGTTTGACAGATAAAATTAATTCATGAAACACTGCAACACAGGACCATGAAATAATTAATTAAATAGATAAATAATTATTTTATTTTTTTTACACAGAATCATTGGTAATTTAATTAATTAATGACACATTTAATTAATTAATGACACATTTATTTAATTATTTAATGGTGCATTTATTTATTTAATTCCATATTTAATTAATTAATGAAACATTTAATTAATTAATGACACATGTATTTAATTATTTAATGGTGTATTTATTTATTTAATTGTGGCACTTTCAATCCTCCATACGTTTCGCCTCTTCATCCAAAATGCTTCGTCACTAAAGGTTCAGCTCAGCCCACAGCCCAGATAAAGACCACAGGGAGGGGTTCAGCTTGGCTCAGTCCCTCCCCTCTATGAACAGCTACTCTCACCTGTAGGTAAACATCTTTGTAGTTCTAAGTCCTAACAACTGAACTCACACCTGAGCTAATTGCCTGCGTATTGATCTGTCCTGGGCGGGGTTGCAGCTACATTAACATAAAATCAAAGTCCTCCATTCCTGTTCATGGATGGATTCTCCTTCTTCACAAAAATTGCTTCTTTTACTTCTCATTCAAATGAGATGTTTTTCTTGAGCTAAAATCCTGACCTCAAAGGAGTGGTGGTGCTTTGAGGTGGAGGTGGAGAGAGGATTGATTGAATCCTTCGTTGATTGAACGAACGGTACACGGACCGTGCAATGGGGCGTTATGGCGTAATAAGGGTGTAATAGTGTAATAAGGGTGTAATAGGGGTGTAATAGTGTAATAAGGGTGTAATGGGGCATAGTGGTTTAATAGGGGTGTAATAGTGGTGCAATAGTTTAATAAGGGTGTAATAGTGTAATGGGGCATAATTATTCTTTATTTGTTTATTTGAGATAAACAGCGCTTACTTGTTTTGTTTAACTGCTCTACAGGTTACAGACATATTTTTTTAAAGTTTGACCTGAAAATGATGAGTACAGTGAACTTTTGATACAGTGATACAGTAACATGTTCTGTAGTGTTATCAAAGTAAAAGTTGTTTGTTTGCGCTTTGGTCTTGGACTTAATAAAATGTGCATATTATTTAAGCCAATCACAGTAAAAGAGGAGGACACATGTGTGAGGAGAGGTAAAAACTCCTGCTACCTGTCCTCCTTGTAATCCAGTCAAAATGGGACGGCATATTTAGTTTTCTTTATATTTCTGTATGGTTTTACATGTTGTTTACATGCATGTTTTGTTTGGTTTGCTGTGTACATTTTGAGTTAACACCTCCTAGTTTGTTACTGGTGACCCCAGTACACATGACCGTCTGCAACCAATCAGTTACCCTGTAATGGGCACACCTGTTGTCCTGCGGGGATTGGAGAACAACAAAAGAGTCAGGTTAACAGTCGAGGAAAGGAAGGCAGCGTGTGAGGAGAACGGGGCGTGCACAGATCCAGCTGTGCAGCACAGACTCAGAGAACACCCGCACAACCCGCACCACAGCACAGACTACACTACACGCAGGGCGATCGACCCTGCCTCGCCAGTGAGTAGCAGCTCCCTTCATGTTAATGGTGCAGAGCTTGGGGCACTTTCAACACACTAGGAACCCTTCATAAAGTCATGCGTCTGACCAAATCATCCCATAGAGTCAGTGAAAATTGGCCGAAGACGGAACTAGAAACTGTACACCCCATTACACTATTATTATTATTGCACTATTACACCCATATTACACTATTACGCCCCTATTAAACCCTTATTACTTCCCTATTAAATCCTTATTACGCTATAACGCCCATATTGCACCACTACAGTTTCTTGTTTTCCATCTTCTGTGTTTTATTACACCCCACATTACACCCTTATTACACTACTGCACCGCTATTATGCCTCATTACTCTATTACACCCTTATTACACTATTACGCCCCATTACACCCTTATTACACTACTGCACCGCTATTACACCCCATTACATTATTACACCCTTATTACACTATTATGCCTCATTACACCCTTATCATACTATTGCACTGCTATTACACCCTTATTACACTACTGCATCGGTATTACACCCCATTACAGTATTACACCCTTATTACACTACTGCACCGCTATTACACCCCATTACACAATTACACCCTTAATACACTATTACACCCCATTACACCCTTATTATACTATTGCACCACTAATACACCCTTATTACACTACTGCACCGCTATTACACCCCATTACACTATTACACCCTTAATACACTATTACACCCTTATTATACTATTGCACCGCTATTACACCCTTATTACACTATTGCACCGCTTTTACTCTCCTATTACACCCCATTACAGTATTACACCCTTATTACACTATTACACCCTTATTACACTATTGCACCACTATTACACTATTACAACCTTATTACACTATTGCATCGCTATTACACTATTACACCCTTATTACACTATTGCACCGCTATTACACTATTACAACCTTATTACACTATTGCACCGCTATTACACTATTACAACCTTATTACACTATTGCACCGCTATTACACTCCTAATACACTATTACACACTTTACACTATTACACCCATTACACTACTACAACCTTACTACACTATTGCACCACTATTACACCCTTATTACACTATTACTTCCCTATTACACCCTTATTACACCATTACTTCCCTATTACACCCTTATTACACTATTACACCCTGATTACACTATAACACCCTTATTACACTATAACGCCCCTATTGCACCTCTATAGTTCCTCATTGTGTGTTTAGACCTGCCGCATTAGGACATGGCTGGAACATGTGGGGGAGGAAAATACATCATTAATTTACTGGTGTTTATTGATTTTAAAATAGTTTTATTTGACTGTGATTTGAATGAGTGTAAAACATAGAAACCATGAGACCTGGACCTGCAGGTCAGGGACTTATGTGCTTCTCTGCCTCTGCTCTGGGGGCCTCCTGTGGAGCTCTGTGTTGGAGCGTCCTGATGACCCCTAGTTTGTGCTGGAGCGGATGGTTGGATTTAAACCTCAGGTGGTCAGTGTGAACTCCTCCCTGTGGTCTTTATCTAGTCTGCGGGCTGAGCTGAAACTTTAGTGTTGCTGACGAAGTCTTTTGGATGAAGAGGCGAAACGTTCAACACTTCAACTACAGAGTACAGAAGAAGACTCAAGAACCTTCATTGAAGATGGACAACTCCTGTACGACTGAGAG
This sequence comes from Proterorhinus semilunaris, assembly GCA_021464625.1. Taxonomy (NCBI): domain Eukaryota; kingdom Metazoa; phylum Chordata; class Actinopteri; order Gobiiformes; family Gobiidae; genus Proterorhinus; species Proterorhinus semilunaris. Next base: position 39,816,882 of record CM038346.1, read on the forward strand.
CCTACACAGACATGTTGCTGTTAAACAAAGCACATTTTGTAATGATTTGAAACAATTAGATATTACTCAAACTCAGAGAACATTGTTCACGTTAACATTAACGTCATTAACTTCACAACAACCATCACAGGAACATTTCAAGGTTTAATGAAACTGCAATATTTGATCAAAAATACATTTGATTGATTCATAGAAGATAAAACAGTGACTGCAGAGGAACAGTCATAAATGTGTCCGTTCTGTTGTGCTCATGTTATTCGTCCTGAGAAGCATCTGCAGATTCAGACGGCGTCCTGTCTGAAGTCTCAGATCTATGAGGAGCTGGTCTCCATGTCCTGCTGAGCTGTGGAGCATCTAGAGCTGGATCCTTTCACCTGGACTCCACTGCAGCCTGTCCAAGCCACTGTCCAGCACTGCTGACCAACACTGCTGACTATCACCACAAAACAAAAGCAATAATACAATCAACTTTTACTCATATCATTATGTGGAGCCCAAACCTACTGAAAAGAAACATCAGAAATGAATGTGAAAAATGAAGTATTCTGATAAAACAAGCCTGTGCCAAGTGTACCGTAATGTCTGGAATATAAGCCTCTACTTTTTTCACACGCTCTGAACCATGCAGCCGATAAAACGATGCGGCTAATTTACACATGAACATAAAATAAGTGAGAAACACTGGTCTAGATCTTATGCCCGAGCCCTTTGTCCCGCTTAGACCACTACCAGACTGTGGCATGGGGAGGGGGTGCTGCGGGGGGAGTGCACGTGCTGAGTATATTGGTCACGTTTCTAAAGCGGCGAGGCCAGCGCTTTGATACCGGCGCTTTATGCTCTTTATCTCAGAACAGTTGAACTCACAGTGGGCTAAATAAGTGCTTTGGTGTCCATGTAGTGTGTAAAAAGTCTGGAAAATGCAGCAGGATGTTTGTGGAAAAAGGAGAATGAAATGGCAAAGAGGAGGGACACTTGCCTGTGGTGCTGCTCGTACGCCGTGTGTATAACCTGTCCCGCACCGGGCTCACCTCTTGGCCCTAGTGCAGTGTGTGTGCGCTCTCATGTAACAACATGGACACACACCTGCGGCTTATAAACAAATGCAGCCTATACAGTCTATATATACTTTTTCCTTTTTCTTTTGGAATTGAGTTGGTGCGTCATATATTTGGGTGCGCTCATAGTCCGGGATTTACGGTATTTGAAATGTGGAGGATGTTCATATGATGCGATGCTGCTTTCAGTCACTACAATGTGATTGTAATGATGGTAAGCGTGTGGCGCAGTGGAGTGGACAGGCGTCCAGTGGAATCTGGAAGTTACAACCACAGGTCAGAGCGCTGCTGGTGCATCCACAAAGCAGGAGACAACAGGACACTCTGCTGCAGAGAGATAGTAGAGAACAAAACAAGTGTGAGAAGCAACAAAGAACATGTCCCTGTAAATGAGCCCAGTGTAATGTAGAGCTGCATGTTTCCTACATCAAAACACATGAGTATATGACACACCATTGCTGAACACCAAACTGTTGACAATGAGAAGGATCCTCAATAGTCCATCCTGACACTTTCCTCACACCGTCAGCCCGGCAGGAGCAAGTGGCACCTGCAGTAACAGTAACATTAACATTAGACTTCAAATCCAAAAGGCTTTTTGGTGCTACAGATTCATATACAAACAGAAGCGTTACGTCCTGGACAGACTGCACACGTTATTTACCAAGGTAACACATCTCCATCACTGCTCTGTGAAAAGGAAACATAAGCATAGTAATAATAGCATAACAGTATAATACAGAATAATAATACATCTTTAACAAAAGGCATCTATTTGACTTTTCTAATGTTATTGTACATCAACATGTACAGCACTTCTCCCTGACTTCAACAAAACCATCTTTATCATGACTGTTAGAATAATCCACTTTCAAATGTTCACATTTGGTTTTGAAAGCCAAGTATGACTCTAAATAAATAATGGGACATGTTTACTTTTGTTGTTTCAATGCAGATGTTCATTACTGTGCATTGTCCCTGTCAAAGAAATCATTCAAATAACCTTTGACCTTTTCAGTTCTGAAGTAACCTATCTTACACTTTTTATTTCATGACAGTGATGATCTATTCATAAAAAGATATGAAGAGATATGATAAGATATAATGACAAAGATGGCTCCAGTATTTCCTCATTTGTTATGAAACGACACTATTCTGAGCACCTAACTTCATATATTAGCCAAACTATTAGCAGTAATATAAATACGCAGTCAACAACAGTCACTAACAAACTTTTCCTCTCAACTTTTCACAAGTTTAACTACAATAGAGCCGGAGAAAACCAGCGGAGCTTCGTGGAACTTTTAGCCGAGACAGAGCTCGCCCCGCTCAGCTACAACTCACTGCGTGGGCCGCTAAGTGGCCGAAGCGGCCGGATCGTACTTTAACTCGGGATTGAACCGGTAAACAGACCATTGGGTTTACTTTACAAATGGACATTTCTCGCCTCAAATCGCCTTCAAAGTGAAGTTTAGATGAGAGGAACAATAAAACAGGCAACATTCACTTTAGCCTCACTTTCACTTCAGACTGGGTAAAGGGGGCGGGGCTTGAACTCTTCTCAGTCTGATGTGAACTTTGAACTGGAACAGTTCTCGGGCCGGCTCTGAAGACGTTTCACGAGTACTCGAGTACACAAGCACAAGAACCAGAACGCATATTGAGAAACGGCCTGTGTCTTCACCTCAGCACATGACTTTACTGCACTGATGTCCGCCACAATTCCCTCAGTCAGCCCCAGGGCAGCTGTGGCTACAGAGGTGACCATCAGTGTTTAGTCCCTGCAGCTGTGCTCTTGTTTATTTTTCTGGTTATGATGATTATTGTTCAACTGATTTTGTGCCTAATTTTGGCTTCATGGCTTCAGATGGTTCATATCTAACGATGATGACGACATTTATATTTCACTTTAGTCATTCAATTGTGTTTGTGTTTCTCAGATTACTGTGACCTCACTCTGGACCCAAACACAGCTCACAGTCTACTCCGACTGTCAGAGGACAAACGGACTGTGAGTGGAGAGGACAAATGGACTGTGAGAGGACTGTTCACATCTGAGCGTCCGGATCATGAGGACACATTCACAGACTGTCTTCAGGTCCTGAGCTCCTCCGGCCTGAGGGGGCGCTGTTACTGGGAGGTGAAGTGGAGCGGGTTAGAGTTTGATATCTCAGTGAGTTACAGAGGAATCAGACGGAGAGGAGGCGACAGTCGGTTTGGAGAAAATGATCAGTCCTGGACGATGAGGATCGAGAAGGGAGAGTATTATTTCTTACACAATGAGAAAAAACAGTCAAATGTTTCCTTCAGGAATCCTTTCTCTCCCCTCCCCTCCGGTGCAGTGGGTGTGTTCCTGGACTCTGAGGCTGGAGCTCTGTCCTTCTATGACGTCAGCTCTGATGGAAAACTGTCCCACCTCCACACCTTCATCAGCTCCTTCACTGAGCCTCTGTTCCCAGGGTTTGGACTGACAGAGTTTGGACTGAGGTCAGGGGCGTCTGTGTCTCTGGTGAATGTGTAAACAGGAAGGACACAGCGCCCCCTGGAGGACTTTGGTTTTATTATGAATGAATGATTTGAATCTGTGGCTTTATAAAGTCTGATCTTCTCCTGTATTTTCTTCCATATTTCAGAGTTTAAATGCAGAGTTAAATGCTGCTGGTCAATAGAATCGTACTGGATCATATTTGACATGAACTGAAGCCGGTGCACTCTCAAAGATGAAGGATATCGTCTACGGCATCATCAAAATGATGATTATTTAGAGTCAAATCATCTCAAACATGTGGTGGATAAATGTTCCCGACGTGTGTGAAGCTGCTGAAGAACGGAGTTTTCAAAAGTAGAAGAATAATTCATCTTTGCTTTGGGATGTTGTGGGTTTTAGTTCCTCATGAGTTTGCTGTGAGTAAATACCACGCTGAGGAAATGACGGTGAAGGGAACGAGCTTTTCTTTTCTCATACTGGTTAGTCCTGGTTAGTTAGTCCTGGTTAGTCCTGGTTAGTTAGTCCTGGTTAGTTAGTCCTGGTTAGTCCTGGTTAGTTAGTCCTGGTTAGTTAGTCCTGGTTAGTCCTGTTTACTCCTGGTTAGTTAGTCATGGTCAGTCCCGGTTAATTAGTCCTGGTTAGTTAGTCCTGGTTAATTAGTCCTGGTTAATTAGTCCTGGTTAGCCCTGGTTAGTTAGTCCTGGTTAGTTAGTCCTGGTTAGTTAGTCCTGGTTAGTCCTGGTTAGTTAGTCCCGATTAGTCCTGGTTAGTCCTGGTTATTTAGTCCTGGTTAGTTAGTCCTGGTTAGTCCTGGTTAGTTAGTCCTGGTTAGTTAGTCCTGGTTAGTGCTGGTTAGTCCTGGTTAGTTAGCCCTGGTTACTTAGTCCTGGTTAGTTAGTCCTGGTTAGTCCTGGTTAGTTAGCCCTGGTTAGTTAGTCCTGGTTAGACCTGGTTAGTTAGTCCTGGTTAGTCCTGTTTACTCCTGGTTAGTTAGTCATGGTCAGTCCCGGTTAATTAGTCCTGGTTAGTTAGTCCTGGTTAATTAGTCCTGGTTAGCCCTGGTTAGTTAGTCCTGGTTAGTTAGTCCTGGTTAGTTAGTCCTGGTTAGTTAGTCCCGATTAGTCCTGGTTAGTCCTGGTTATTTAGTCCTGGTTAGTTAGTCCTGGTTAGTCCTGGTTAGTTAGTCCTGGTTAGTTAGTCCTGGTTAGTGCTGGTTAGTCCTGGTTAGTTAGCCCTGGTTAGTCCTGGTTAGTTAGCCCTGGTTACTTAGTCCTGGTTAGTTAGTCCTGGTTAGTCCTGGTTAGTTAGCCCTGGTTAGTTAGTCATGGTTAGTTAGTCCTGGTTAGTCCTGGTTAGTTAGTCCTGGTTAGTTAGTCCTGGTTAGTCCTGGTTAGTTAGTCCTGGTTAGTTAGTCCTGGTTAGTCCTGGGATGGAGCAGGTGGACTGTTTCCTTATTGTAAAATGAAAACAATTCTAAGGCTCCAATCCGGCGTGGCTTGTTTACATGTATGTTCATTCACCTCTGAACCCCGGCCTTTAACCCAGTGCCTTTTCTCCAGGTCGGCTTTACCCAAATGTAAAAGCTTCTGGACTGGAGCCAGTGTAACGCCTCATTTGAAAGCTAAGACCTACAAAACTGATGTAAACGGATCTTTGTCCTTGTGTTGTTGCCGAGTTGTTTTTTTCACCTTTTTTTTTCTTCATTTTCGTTTCTATTTTGACTCTTTTTTTTTTTCCCTTAAGTTTTTGATTGGAGTCGTTCCAAACTGGAGAAGATGTTTATATTCACTTTATAAAAAGACACATTTGAGTTTTTTTTCTCACTGTCTGACATGAAACCAGAATTTACTTTTATTTGTTTAGGTCTATTAGAATTTTAAATATATATATATTTCTATTTGCTAAATGTCAGAAGAACGAGAGAGATATTTTTTCATAAATGTTAGTGCCTTTTTCCAAAGCAAAGTGTCCCACACTCAGAGGACTATACCTTCCACACTTGGGGAAAGCCCAGAGGTCGATATCATGACCTTGGAAGCACAAGTCTGGTTCCGGCTCGTTGCAGTTTTCACAGCCGTCTGCAGACACACGGGGCTGCTTAGATTTCTGTCCCACTTGCTCCAGACTCGCTCTGATGTCACGGGCACGTGGGGCACGGAAAGATCGTGAGACCCCAACGAGACCAGCCCACTTGATCAGCAAAGGCTACTGCAGCGGCTCCATGGCCCCGTGCATGATGGGAAAACGCCCACCTGTCAGGTGATTGGATACGAGTCTGCTGTGATCAGAAACATGTGACCCCCTCCTCTCTCCTCAGGGCAACACTTTAGATCTGAACAAATAAACTATTACAGTTGTGTATCGCCCCCAAAATAGAGCTCATGTTTGATGCTTTCCACAACAAAGGAAATATTCCATCTCTCAAACTAACACATGGGAAAGTTTCCTCTGATGAAGAATGATGTGACTGGGCTGAGGTTGTTGAAATCAATTTAGAATATCCGTAAAAAAAAAAAAAAAAAGTCTTAGCTTGACATTGACAAAGCATCGATCACGAACATGGTTACCTAATCAATAACTTGAATACATAAAGATTTAACGTTAACACTCATTCAAATTTAAGCAGTTTACTGTTAACGCTAAAGCTACAAATGCAGCTTCTAGTTCAAGTGAATTTGGCGGAGCTCGTTTTTTTATTTTTTTATTTTTAAGTGGAGAGTGCACTGCAAATACAAACCCCCAAAATAGTACTTACACTAAAACTGCAAATACAAATCTAGGATATAATGATATTTCAGTGATATTGTGAAAGTGCTGACTACATGGGTAACGAGAGTTGATCCTGTAACACAGAACATGCTAGGCGCTGTTAGCAAAACCATTCTTAAATTCAAGATACAGTTAAGCTTTGAACAGAAAGAGGTTCCATTACTTACCCCGGAATGTTCTTGCCTCTTCTTGGTCAATATTGATCCCAGCTTCAGATATTTTTTGAATAAGTTCTTCCGTGGAAAGGCAGCGTGGGCCTGGACAGTCCGCCATTTCACTCTTCTGGCGCCTTTTTTGTCCCCCCCACCCGACACTGACCCCTACTGGTACAATGTTGAACCATTTGGCTTAAGACGTGATGTTGTAGCTCTAAAATGACATAAAGGTCCACAGTAAGTCGCCTTAAGGACCATATATGTACTGGCAGGGCACTTTCTTGATAAAAGTACCTTTTAGGTACAACATTGTACGTCTGTTTTTCTGTATCGACCAAAAGTTTCAAAAGTCCTGCTCCCACAGCACATGTTGTAAGCTTTTCATTGCACACAGAAAATGATAGCCTATATGCTTTCCTCTTTTCCAGGAGCCTATGAATTATTTACAACGGCAAATTATTTCTTGGATGTTTGATAAAAGCTTTTGGCTGCTCTACTCGGCCATCGGTATTAATAACATGTACAGTGGGAACCGGATGTTTACATACACTTCATAAAAAGACACGTTTGGATTTTTCTGTCACTGTCTGACATGAAACTAGAATCAACTTTTACTTTTTAGGTCAATTGGAATTTAAAAAAATATATGTATTTTTGCTAAATGCCAGAAGAATGAGAGATATAAACTTGTTTCTAGCTCTCACAATCCCTCCTGCACATTGGAATGGTTCAAATGAATGATATGCATGTTTCACGCCCGTGTTCAGCTTTGAGCGCTGGAAAAGTTAAGCAGGGGAGACCTCCCCCCCCCCAATATAAACGGCACTATTTTAGATTCTAGTTCTATCTTCCATCGCTCAATAAACATTTAAATGGAGACGATGCAACAAGGTCTGATTTTTCTTGCCATAAAGCTTCTTGTGGTCTTGTATATTACATTCATATTTTCTACTGTATATTTATATGTGTTTGTTACCCAGACTATAGCCTGGTTTTACCATACCCTCGTACTTGTTTCGTACAGAGGGTCTGGACTTTCTCAATTGAGCTCCGTTTACAAGTGGGAGGGGTGAACTCTGTTTAAAGTTTGAAACGATTGGGTCTGATTTTACCCAATCGCTAGCGTTTGGTTGTGAAGTAATGCGCCCGGCCGAGTCAAGCTATGCTTGACGTCACCTACAACACCCGCCTCCCCCGCTCGCTGAATGGTAGGATGAAATTCAACCGATTGAATCGCAGCCATTGAGATCAAACCCAGACGTACATGCAGGGAAAAATATTTGACCGGAGTTTACGGATGGCAAAGGCCAGGCTACCCAGACTATGTCATCTCTTGAAATTGCATGGACTATCTTTTCAGCTCAAACAAAACATTATCCAACAGTCATGTTGATTTGAAGGCTGCCCTCTATTGTTTGTATAGGGAACTACAAAGCCTGCTGCCATGGAGATTTGAAGTTTTTGATTTCTGGCAATATCGACTCCTCACTTAATAATCTTGAATCATTTGTGTGTTTGTGTTGCAATGCCAAACCAGACAGCTGTGTGTTATTATTGTTCTTACTATTGTTTGGTCATTTATTGTAAATGTTTATAACACAATATTTAAAACTATTGTTTCAGCTTAATCACTTTGATTAAATGTATTTGCAGCATGTGAAAATGTAAAGATGTACGAATACTGTCAGCTTTTCTCACCACTAGGACTATAGCGAGGCTATCCAAGTTTAACAGGCCTGTAATGGGAACTTTATACAATAGAAAACGTCATAATATGAAATAGATTTTAAAATGTGGTAAGAAAATGGTCTAAAATATCAAAAGGCAATCCTTAATCCTTATCATACTTGCATGTGTTGTTATAATAGGTTTGATCAGAATATACCATTACGTTGCATTGACTGACGTAATAACACAGCACAGCCAGCCCGACACGTCCCCCCTCCCCCGGCCCTCCTCGCGCTTAGAGAACACCTCGTCCAAGACCCTCCTGGACATGGGCACCAGGCGCATCTTCAACGAGGACCACGACCTGTCAGTGTCAGTTCAGCAGACTTTCTTTTATAAGTACATTTCTCAAATGGACCTTTGTCGACGTCAACAACCTTTGCAATAAAAGTTGGAAAACTAGAAAGCTGTAGAATCATAGCCATGTTTGTTTTGCTTGGCCCCCAGTGCAGCGGCGGCTCATGTAGAGCAGTGGTTCTATCCTTTGCAGCCCTGGGGGGACCCACTACATGTGCTCCCCCGAGTCTGTGGCCCCCTACATAGTGTTTAGTTCGATCTGCACTATAACCCTAATGTCTTCTGTGATGATATGTCTCAGTCTTATGCTAATTCAGGAACATTGAAAGGAGGATGCAGGTTATGTTGGTTACCTTTAAAACACTTTTCTTATTTAATCATCTTTAATAATCCATTCTCTTTGGCTCCTTATTTCAGCCCAGGCTCCAGGCTGGTGAGGAAACCACTGTTTTAACTTGGATTGGTAAAAATATCTAGCCTCCTTCCAACGTTAATAAAACAGATCCTGCTTGAAGTCAATATAATATTCATACATTTGTTGCAGAAGATGCAGAAAAGTGCAAAGCAAGAAAGACCAGTCTCCTCCTGAATCAGTTTGATGCGCTCCCCTCAGGGAGCCCTCCTCAGCACAGGCACAACGCTGTGGGCAGAGGCTAAATACTTCATACCTCCTTTTCAAGTCACGTTTCAAGGGAAACATTGTTGACGCGTCTGGTTCAACAATGTGGTTCTCGTATTGAAAACTTGAACAGGATGTTTCTCATCTGTCCATGGGCCGATTTCAGCCAAATCAAAACTCAGAGAAATGTTCAAATCTCATCTGTATTGATCTCTTCAAGGGAACTTGCTCTCTTTGGTCAAACGCTGCGCAGAGCGAGAGAGAAGTGTCGGCTCTCCACAGCTGCGTAACGCCACACCTCCTCGGACTAAATGCTAATGTCTATTAGAAAATCAATCTTTCAATTGATTTTTGATTTCATGGCAAAACCAACTTAAAGAGTAGCCGATCTCACAGGTGAATTTCAACAGTTAAATTGATCCTAATTTGGATTTGTCATATAAATCATACGTTTCCACACGGCACCCCTGGACTTGCAGGTTGAAAACCTCTGATGTAGAAAACCAAAACAGACTGCGGGAAGTGAATGAATTATGGCCCACGTAAGGGTTTATACTGTTTACTGTCACGTCCATCCATCCCCTCCCACATGGGTCACCATCCAGCGAGCAGCAGACCCGTCCCCGTCAGCACCCAACCGTCTGCCTCCCCACGCCCCTCTTCCTTTAGTTATCTCTTTTGAATCATTATTATTTTGTTTTGTCTTTAAATAAACTTGGTAGTCTTCGAGCTAGCCAAGATCTTTTCGGGTTTTGCCTCTTGAGGGAAACTTTCAGACCCATTGGGAGAGGGTATGTCCCCTCAGCAATACTTTCACTACCAGTTTAGATGCAGAAACACTCCAGATTGTTGTTATTTTGTTATGTGCATTTTATTTGTTATTCTTTGCTTGTTTTATACATTTATTTGTTATTCTTGACGTATCAGGGCAGGGCGGACTAGAGGGCCAGGGCCACCGCACAGCCGACATAGCCCCCTGGACAGTCGGGGCGATGGACGCAGTAACAACAATTAGGGAACAGGGGAGAGGAGGAAGAAGAGGAAGTAGGACAAATAATCATATGATCATGATAATAAGTGTAACATTGATAAATAAATAAACTCAATCATAAAACAGAGGGGGAGAATAGCAGTGACTAATGAACACAACAATAGATCATGATAAAGGCAGAATCTATGATCTAGAATATCAAAGTGCAAAATAATGAATCATAAAACTAGTATAAAACAATAGGGAGAAATAAACTCAATGAATGAAATAGAATAGTCTTTAATGTAAGATTCAGGGACATAAGAGGAATAGTTTTTATTGTTCATTTGTTAAAAGGTGTATGAGTGATGTCCCAGGGTGATTCTACTGTAATACATTTGACTGGTGTGGTGGATACGGTTTCCATGGCGATGAAGTCTATGAGTACATTTTTCCAATGATGAATATTGATTTTGGATTTCCAGTTGATAAGTATTGTCTTCTACTGTTTTATTTCCTAAACCCCTTTGTCTCTCTCTCTCTGTCAGTGGCGGCAGGGTCTCAGCTCTGCTCCTGACTCTAGCGCCTGAAAACGCTGTGACGCTCCTGGTTTTGGCTCTGACCGAACACAAGCTCCTCATCCACTCGCTCAGACCCTCCGTCCTCACCAGCGTCACTGAGGCCCTTGTCTCCGTGAGTCCGCAGTCGTATCGTAGTCGTTATTTAAAGCACGTTTCTAATTCTTGTGTCGATGCGTGTACTGTAAATCTGTCCCGCTGCTGTTCCCGTCCCACTGGGCCTGTCCCGACGTGCCCCTCTGTCCCCTGCCTCTCGCCCCCTGTCCCTTCATCGTGGCCGTGGACTCTCCGCCCGACGTCAGCTGTGTGGACCTGGACACCAGCGCCATCTACCAGTGAGGACCACAACTGCATCGTTGTTTCTGAAGAGCTGATAAATGAATGTGCAGCCTTGAAATACTGACAAGTGAAGTGTTTCTGTTGTCCCACAGCACAGAGGAGAAGAAGGCCGTCTCCTGGAAGATCCTCCCCAAGAAAGCCTGTAAGAACCTGCTGAACTCACTCAGGTCTGTGCACCAGCAGCTGCTACAAGGTCAGTGCTCTACCTCGGGCGTACCCTAGACTCCTACAGAGGACTCGTATGTGTTTGATCAGGTTTCCAGACCAATGGACAAACCAGGCTTCTGCTGCATTCCAGGCAAATGGCAACTTCTGACCTCCGACCTCAGAGCATTCCAGCGGAATAAAAGCACACGGCTAGTGCAACAACGTGTCGGCTGATAAGATGCTGACACATACCATTTTCTTCACTCCAGATATGATTTAAAACATGCTAAATAACATTATTTTAAAGACCATGTACAAAAGCAAAGGTCCACATTACGGATACAGAGGTGCAGTTATAGTTTTATTGTCAGATATACTCCTTCCCAGCAGAGGGCGCCATTGTTGTCTTACCTTATCATCTCTGAGTTATAATCACAGGTTCGAGTGGAGTTGTAGTAAGCTGGCTGATGCTGAAAGAGGCCAATCTAGTTGTAATAATAAGTAACCGTCTCAATACTATTATTAAATAATAAATCAATGAATACAGCACAGGCTTTGAGTCACTTTGGGGCTGGTCTTCTGTCTATGATGGACTTATAGGAACAGGCCACTGTTTGTCCACACTGAGATATTGTTGAAAACACATTCTTTACTACATGGACAAAAGGATGGAGACTCGGTCTATTAAAATCAAAATCATAGTTTTATTCCCTATATTACAAACCAAAGCACACAGGTAATGTTGAGTACATGTTGACCGGTCGGTGAGAGACGAGAGAGAGAGAGCATCTCTCCTGAGCAACACACAAGACAAAGGAGGAGGTGTGTCCTCCTTTAACCAATCAGTGCTCTTGGAATGTTCTCGTCACTTCTTCTGCACAATCTGACTCCTCGTTTGAACACACTGCCCCCCAGTGGATCAACCGTGAACACAACAATAGGGCAGTAATAAAATGTCACAGTTTTATACATAATCACTAAAGCCTAATGTGACAAATATGTATATTAATAATTCAACAGTGACACGGAGGGTGTGGGATTTGCAGTCGTTTATGGAGATGTTTTGGGATTTGTCAGAGAGGTAAGAGGAGAACCAGGAAAGAGCTGAAGCAGTGATGTCAATAGACTGAAGACGGAGGAGGAGGATGGAGAGGTCCATGGTTTGTGGTTTTCAGGATCCAGATTGGGGTTTTTGATGATGGGGCAAGAACTGGTCAGATTGTGCGTTGACAACAACACCTGCACACTCCCTGATCAGCTTCCATTGGTTTGTTTAAATTCCAGCACAGAGTCGTTCAAAGTGGAATAATAAAACCCTGTCCCGTTGGAGAGTACAGGCCGACGCTGCAGGAGGAACAAACACGACTGTACAGACGTCAGTGTGGAACTTCTGCTGGAGATGAATGACAAAAACACATTTTAATACGTTTTTATTCAAATGTGTGCTTTTATTTAGCTCCAAAGATTTGCTCAGAGGGATTTTGGATCCGGTTTAGTTTTGGAATAAACTAGTTATTAGTGAAAAAAAACATCTTTGTTTTTTGGTTCAAAGCTGAATAAATGTGTCAGAATTAGATCTGTAAAAATCCTTGTGTGAAAAAAACTTCAAAATGCAGTTGAGTCGGAGCCTGTAAAGTAAACGTGCCACGTGAAAGTTCATATTTAAGACCAAACCGGCCCCTTAACGGCGCTATACCGGGTTTTATTTTTGGAAATGAAACCAGATCTGTTTGCTTCTCTGATCTGTGCGTTACTCACCTCTGAGTCTTCACGGCTCGAACAGAACCAGAGAAAGAAGAGGAAACTCTGCTGAGACTGAGACTGAGCAGGAAGAGAAGAAGAAGCTTTGACCACAAACTCACTTTCATGTCAGTGCAGAAGAAACACTGAGAGCTGTTTGGATCCTGCACATGATCATGAAAAAACCAACATCTTAAAAGTCACGTATCGATATGAGCTGATAAATGAGCCATTCATTATCTCAAACATAAATGTTCATGAGAAAAGCTTCATTCAAACTCAATGCAATGAGTATTTACAAGAACGTCAGAAATATGCAGGATATGAAAGAACAAACTATTGAAGATATGGACAATACATGGAGCTCGTTTACAGATATTAAAATCCTGCATTATTGCCGTTCTGGCTAAAAGCAGAACTACAGTTTGTCACTTGAAGTCACTCTGGGTCTCTTTGATAAGTTGGTCCCACCTGAGGTCTGACCCGGAGCTGGTTGGACTGAAGCTGGATTAGTTCCTGTGACTCAGGTCGACAAACACAGACATGTTTCCTCTGGATCAGAGCATTTATAAAGCGCTTTATCAGTGGGTTTCTCTGTGAGGCGATCATGTGACACATGATCTGGGGGCACTAGGGAGGGGACGAATAACCGGTTTGTATCGATACACGGAGGTGCGAGTGCATCGGCAGAGAAGCTACAGATCGATGCAGTTCAGAGGACAAACACAAGATGCATCGGATTCTACTGCTCATGTCGGTTTCATCTAGATACATTCCAGCTGCAAAGCCTTTGGGCCGATGCGCGAGTCTTACCGGTAAACTTCAGGCTCAGAGCGGCAGAAACACGTCCGCGGTGTGGAGTTGGGTCGGCCGCTGTGTTGAATGAAGGACGTCCCGTGTGTGAGAAGTTGCAGGAAGCCAAACGCAGATAAATATTCCAAACATCGCCATGATCAGCCATCTTCATTTGCCCAAGTCATTATGTCCACTTACAAGCCTAAAGAGTCCAGAAATCCACTTTACTGCCCTGCATTAGAGCCAGGGGGGGGACACGTGTGACTGAGAGGCAGAGGAAGCCCCGCCCATTCATTAGCATAACTATGTGGAGTGTTTCTGTGTTATTAATGTGGAGATAATTCACACAATCTCCTTTTTAATTTGAACAACACTGATCATAGATTTATAATAACTGTCCCCCCAAAAATGTTGAAAAAAAACTAAAGAAAAAACAATCTTAAGGTGGATAAACCCATAGAATATATAGGATACAAAACATAAAAAAACATACAAATAAATAAATAAATATGTAGTCTAAATGAAAATAGTAGATCGTGGCAGGTGTATCGAGATGCCAATCGTATCGGACAGAGGCCTAAGATTCCCATCCCGAGGGGGTACGCAAAGAATTTTTGAAGAAAAGAATCAAATATTTATTGCAATCTGATCAATATTGAACGGTTAAACCGCGGCACGGGAAACGCACTTATACCGGCGGAAGACTCTCTGATTCAGACGTGGATGAGCTTGTCCTGGACCTAAATGTGTCCACTCTAAAACCGAACCTCATGAGCCGCTTTGGACCCGAGTGTAAAACTCTGCGCCCGCGGAGGCCGAGAGCGCGGCTCCAGATGCAATATCTGTAATATCTGTCATAAAGAGGGAGGAGCCTGTGATCAGATACTTCCATTTACAACAGTTTTCCTCTTATTCTGATCCGAGGAGCGAGAGGAACAAGTGTCTGCAGCCGCATCATTCTCCTCCTCTGCCGCTAAACCCGTGGCTTTGTATCTGTCACTTACATTTACATTTACGAGCTGATGTGCAGAGATGGTAATGTCCTGCGTATATACATGAGCTCTGCTATAACAAAAGCTTAAACCTGCCACTGCGACAGTACGACTGAGGGGGCGGGGCCAAACCACAGTCTGATGTTCACAATGAGCTGGTCACTGACACAAACCTAAATACTCAGCTTTACCCACTCACACGAACAGCCTGTTTCCAAAATAATCACAAACTGGCATTTTCATTCAATGGTTTTGTATTTGAAAAAACCTGCTCGAGTTCACTGTAATAATGGAGGGAAAAAATATAATCTCATATCTAATATATTCCCAGTGTTTTCAATCGCGTTAAAGTAGGGGGTACCACTCGTCACCTAAAGATTCAGGGAGTACCCACTCGTCACTTAAAGCGTCAGGGAGTACCCACTCGTCACCTAAAGCTTCAGGGGTCCCCACTCGTCACCTAAAGCTTCAGGGGGTCCCCACTAGTCACCTAAAGCTTCAGGGGTCCCCACTCGTCACCTAAAGCTTCAGGGGGTACCCACTCGTCACCTAAAGCTTCAGGGGGTACCCACTCGTCACTTAAAGATTCAGGGAGTACCCACTCGTCACCTAAAGCTTCAGGGGGTACCCACTCGTCACCTAAAGAAGATTCAGGGGGTACCAACTCATCACATAAAGCTTCAGGGGGCACCCACTCGTCACCTAAAGCTTCAGGGGGTACCCACTCGTCACCTAAAGCTTCAGGGAGTACCCACTCGTCGCCTAAAGATTCAGGGGGTACCACTCGTCACCTAAAGATTCAGGGGGTACCCACTCGTCACCTAAAGATTCAGGGGGCACCCACTCGTCACCTAAAGCTTCAGGGGTACCCACTCGTCACCTAAAGCTTCAGGGGTACCCACTCGTCTCCTAAAGCTTCAGGGAGAACCCACTTGTCACCTAAAGCTTCAGGGGTTACCCACTCGTCACCTAAAGCTTCAGGGGGTACCACTCATCACCTAAAGCTTCAGGGGTACCCACTCGTCTCCTAAAGCTTCAGGGAGAACCCACTCGTCACCTAAAGCTTCAGGGGGTACCACTCGTCACCTAAAGATTCAAGGGGCACCCACTCGTCACCTAAAGCTTCAGTGGGTACCCACTCGTCTCCTAAAGCTTCAGGGAGAACCCACTCATCACCTAAAGCTTCAGGGGGTACCCACTCGTCACCTAAAGCTTCAGGGGGTACCACTCGTCACCTAAAGCTTCAGGGGTACCCACTCGTCTCCTAAAGCTTCAGGGAGAACCCACTCGTCACCTAAAGCTTCGGGGGTACCCACTCATCACCTAAAGCTTCAGGGGGTACCCACTCGTCACCTAAAGAAGATTCAGGGGGTACCCACTCCTCACCTAAAGCTTCAGGGGGTACCCACTCATCACCTAAAGCTTCAGAGGGTACCCACTCCTCACCTAAAGCTTCAGGGAGTACCCACTCGTCACCTAAAAATTCAGGGGGTACCACTCGTCACCTAAAGCTTCAGGGGGTACCACTCGTCACCTAAAGCTTTAGGGAGTACCCACTCATCACCTAAAGAAGATTCAGGGGGTACCCACTCGTCACCTAAAGCTTCAGGGGGTACCCACTCGTCACCTAAAGAAGCTTCAGGGGGTACCCACTCGTCACCTAAAGCTTCAGGGAGTACCCACTCGTCACCTAAAAATTCAGGGGGTACCACTCGTCACCTAAAGATTCAGGGGGTACCACTCGTCACCTAAAGCTTCAGGGGGCACCCACTCGTCACCTAAAGCTTCAGGGGGTACCACTCGTCACCTAAAGCTTCAGGGGTACCCACTCGTCTCCTAAAGCTTCAGGGAGAACCCACTCGTCACCTAAAGCTTCAGGGAGTACCCACTCGTCACCTAAAAATTCAGGGGGTACCACTCGTCACCTAAAGCTTCAGGGGGTACCACTCGTCACCTAAAGAAGATTCAGGGGGTACCCACTCGTCACCTAAAGCTTCAGGGAGTACCCACTCGTCACCTAAAAAATCAGGGGGTACCACTCGTCACCTAAAGATTCAGGGGGTACCACTCGTCACCTAAAGCTTCAGGGGGCACCCACTCGTCACCTAAAGCTTCAGGGGGTACCACTCGTCACCTAAAGAAGATTAAGGGGGTACCAACTGGTCAAGTAAAGCTTCAGGGGGTACCCACTCGTCACCTAAAGAAGATTCAGGGCGTACCACTCGACACCTAAAGCTTCAGGGGGTACCTACTCGTCACCTAAAGGAGATTCAGGGGGTACCCACTCGTCACCTAAAGCTTCAGGGGGTACCCACTCGTCACCTAAAGAAGCTTCAGGGGGTACCCACTCCTCACCTAAAGCTTCAGGGGGCACCCACTCGTCACCTGAAGCTTCAGGGAGTACCCACTCGTCACCTAAAGCTTCAGGGTGTACCCACTCATCACCTAAAGCTTCAGGGACTACCCACTCGTCACCTAAAGCTTCAGGGATTACCCACTCGTCTCCTAAAGCTTCAGGGGGTACCCACTCCTCACCTAACGCTTCAGGGGGTACCCACTCGTCACCTAACGCTTCAGGGGGTACCACTCGTCACCTAAAGCTTCAGGGGGTACCACTCGTCACCTAAAGCTTCAGTGGGCAACCACTCGTCAGGGGGTACCCACTCGTCACCTAAAGCTTCAGGGGGTACCCACTCCTCACCTAACGCATCAGGGGGTACCCACTCGTCACCTAACGCTTCAGGCAGTACCCACTCGTCACCTAAAGCTTTAGGGGTACCCACTCCTCACCTAAAGCTTCAGGGGGTACCCACTCGTCACCTAAAGCTTCAGTGGGTAACCACTCATCACCTAAAGCTTCAGGGGGTACCCAATCGTCACCTAAAGCTTCAGGGAGTACCCACTCGTCACCTAAAGCTTCAGGGGGTACCCACTTGTCACCTAAAGCTTCAGGGAGTACCCACTCGTCACCTAAAGCTTCAGGGGGTACCCACTTGTCACCTAAAGCTTCAGGGGGTACCACTTGTCACCTAAAGATTCAGGGGGTACCACTCGTCACCTAAAGATTCAGGGGGTACCACTCGTCACCTAAAGCTTCAGGGGTACCCACTCGTCTCCTAAAGCTTCAGGGAGAACCCACTTGTCACCTAAAGCTTCAGGGGTTACCCACTCGTCACCTAAAGAAGATTCAGGGGGTACCCACTCCTCACCTAAAGCTTCAGGGGGTACCCACTCGTCACCTAAAGATTCAGGGGGTACCCACTCGTCACCTAAAGAAGATTCAGGGGGTACCCACTCCTCACCTAAAGCTTCAGGGGGTACCCACTCATCACCTAAAGCTTCAGAGGGTACCCACTCCTCACCTAAAGCTTCAGGGAGTACCCACTCGTCACCTAAAGCTTCAGGGGGTACCACTCGTCACCTAAAGCTTTAGGGAGTACCCACTCATCACCTAAAGAAGATTCAGGGGGTACCCACTCGTCACCTAAAGCTTCAGGGGGTACCCACTCGTCACCTAAAGAAGCTTCAGGGGGTACCCACTCGTCACCTAAAGCTTCAGGGAGTACCCACTCGTCACCTAAAAATTCAGGGGGTACCACTCGTCACCTAAAGATTCAGGGGGTACCACTCGTCACCTAAAGCTTCAGGGGGCACCCACTCGTCACCTAAAGCTTCAGGGGGTACCACTCGTCACCTAACGCTTCAGGCAGTACCCACTCGTCACCTAAAGCTTTAGGGGTACCCACTCCTCACCTAAAGCTTCAGGGGGTACCCACTCGTCACCTAAAGCTTCAGTGGGTAACCACTCATCACCTAAAGCTTCAGTGGGTAACCACTCATCACCTAAAGCTTCAGGGGGTACCCAATCGTCACCTAAAGCTTCAGGGAGTACCCACTCGTCACCTAAAGCTTCAGGGGGTACCCACTAGTCACCTAAAGCTTCAGGGAGTACCCACTCGTCACCTAAAGCTTCAGGGGGTACCCACTTGTCACCTAAAGCTTCAGGGGGTACCACTTGTCACCTAAAGATTCAGGGGGTACCACTCGTCACCTAAAGATTCAGGGGGTACCACTCGTCACCTAAAGATTCAGGGGGTACCACTCGTCACCTAAAGATTCAGGGGGTACCCACTCGTCACCTAAAGCTTCAGGGGTACACGGCTCCAAAGGTTTGGGAACTACTGGTTTATGAGGAGCGTCTTGTTTGTAAGTGATCGGACGTTTCTCAATGCCCGGTGAAGAGGTACAGATCCAGGATTAGCCGAGGAGCCACGAGCTAACGTTTCCACTCAACAGGCGGAAGCTGCTGCTGAAACCCGGCTCGGACCTCAGTGGGGACGATGGGACGGATCGACCCTCGGCAGCCCTACAGGATGGGCCCCTCGTCTCCTCGGGCGCTTGCGCCGTGGTGGATAGGGCGTGTGCCACAGGTCAGCCGGTATGTTGGCTAGCGGGGGAGGAGGGAAGGACCCTCCATACTGCTGGCACCATCATGGAAGCACAGGGAGGGCCAGGGCCGCCTTATTAGATATAAGCGAGATCCATTTTATACTGCAATTTGTTTGTTTTACCTGTCAATCAGATACTCCGGTATCAACTGACCAATTGGCTATAATTAGTCATAACACTTAGTCACATTAGTCACAATCACATTAACACTATGACAAATTCTAGCGCAGAGAAAGTTCAGACGTAACTTACGTACGTAGCGCATCTATTCACTCATAATATGACTTGATAACTTGATGGCGACTCGAGACCGAAATGTCGGGGAAAAAAAAGTTTGAGAGCGGTGCACAGAAGGAGAAAGAGTTGATGAGCCAAATGCCGAAGCTAACGGGCTTTTTTAAAACAAAAAGCTCAACCAGCGGTGATGAAACCGGCGCCGCGGACGCAGGCAGCTCAACGATAAGCGGCTGCGAACAAGCCGCTGCAGCCGCTGCAGCCGGTGCAGCCGATGCAGCCGGTGCCTCTGACACGGGAGGCGCAGGCCGCGCAGCCGACAGCGAGAGCGGAGAGGAGATTGTGGGCTCTCAATCCAGTGAGGAGGAGCCGCTGGAGGTGTCACTGCCTTCCCCGTGTAGCCAGCCCCAGCCAAGCACCAGCTATGCAGCTGCCGTTTCACCGCTACGCCCAGACGAGTCGGGGGGGGGAGAGCACAGACCAGTCACGAGCAGAGAATTCTGTTTAAGCCTCGGGGCCTATGGGTACATTAAGGCGGCCCTGGGGAGGGCAGGGAGTTCAGCTTCTTCTTCAGTCAAATGGACCTGGCCTCCTCCCTGAAGGCATTACCTGGAACATACTGTGATATGTGCGGGGGAGACGGGGAGGGTACATGTCCTTAAGTGAGGGAAGAGGCCCTGCAGGTCTTCTCTGCTGCTCCCACAATGCACTGGAGGCTCCTGTGCATCGTGAGTAAAGTACATGTACTTGAGTAACTGCCCTGGTTCATTCATTCTCTTTTGTGTGCTTTGATTCTGGTTTAAGGCTCATCAAAGTAAAAATAGAATAAACCTGTCCCGTCACATTCTCCAAGCTCTGCTCTGATTGGCTGAGACCGTCTCCAGGGGACAGTCCTGTCTGAGCGCGCTCAGTGTGTGTCTGCGTCCACAGGTAAGAGCTCTTTTTTACATTTACAGTTGATTTCAGGACGTTTATATTTGAAAATATCAGGTAATAAGAATACTATGAGTATAACGTATAAAATGACCCACACACGGGATATGAGGAAGTACTCACTCCCACATCCTGACGGTCAGAGTCACGTCTTTTTCTGAGCAACACCAGCCGCCATTTCACAGAAGGGAAAACACACGGGAAAGTAATGAGTTACAGCCACTTCACTCTAATCATTCAAATCTGTGAAATGATGGCGGCACGTTTATTTATAGAGCACAATTCACACACATGGTCCTTCAAATCCATTCAATAAAACATCCATATCAAATGAAAACAATCGAGCCAAAGCAGCAGCTCCGTATCTCTGTGTGAAGCATCTTTATCTGTGAACTGCATGTGTAGATTCTGTTCCATATGGTTTGTTCTGGATACTTTTGTACATCTGTCGTGTTTTGTGGAGATTCAGTGGATATTTTACTATATTATATATACTATATATCTTAATAGGGGGTATTTTGAGAGGCTGAAAGACATTTCCCTGAACATATTGGACTGTTTCATTTTGTGAAGATTTCAACAGAACCAGGTCACCGTACACCAGGGGTCACCAATTAAAAGTCAGTTGGGTCCAAAAAAAAACAGCAACAACCATTGAAGGTCCAGAATGTTTTTGTTTTTTTAATAATCATATAATTTCAAACATTTACATCAATACCACCAAAAATGTTGGTATTTGAAAAGTGCTTCAAATAATAAATATGAAAGAAAATAACATTTTTAGTATCAAAATAGAACTCTAAAATAAAGTGCTTGTTGCAACATAGAAAAGCAAAAATACTTTCCAAGTCGGTGAATTTGACAACTAAAAAAATACACCTTTTATAAAACACCTGAACTGATTGCATTTAGTCGCTAATGAGAGAAGTGGGCTACTTGCTGCCCTGCAAGAATTTTAAACCTGGGATTGAAAGATGACAAAGCCATTCTCAAGCACATGTCAAGATGTTCATTGGTGAGCCTGGAACGATATTTATTTTTGATCACATTCATCGTGGAGAATGCTGCTTCACAGCAGTAGGTTGAGCCAAACATACTCAAAATGTGCAGGGCAGCCTTTTTCAGAGTTGGGAACGCTGTCTCTGAGACTATTTGGATCCAGAAAGATGCAGCATCACTTCCTCCAATTTGCCCTTTCAGTACAACATTGGACTGAAGATCTGCAAGTTCCAGCTGAAGAGCTCCTGCATTTGCCCAGCTGAAAGTGTCACTTGCTTCCTTTGAAAATCCTCTGATGTCAGTGATAAGGAATGGATTCTGAAAAAACAAACTGAGCTGTTCTCCCAGAGTGAAACTGTTCCCAAAATTGGTAATCAGTTTTTCCACAAAATCAACAAAACTGGACTTGTCACCCCTGATTTGTTCCTTGACAGCAGGGAAGTGTGTGCAGTCTCCCTGCAGGTCTCCTTTAAACAGCTCCAGCTTTCTCTGGAATGCATGGACATCTGTCATCAGATCACAGACTGAATGGTCCTTGCCTTGTAGTTTTAAATTCAGTTGATTCAGGTGTGATGTGATATCAACCAAGAATGCTACATGATCCATCTTCTCCATATCCCTCAGAAACAAAAGAAATGGCGTTGCCTTTTGGCTCTTAAGTTGTCCCAAGAAACTTTCTTTTCTAATGAACCAAAAGCGCTCCAACACTCTGCCTTTACTGAGCCATCTAACATTATTGTGGAGCAGGAGGTCATCTGCATTTGCTTCAACTTCTTTGAGGAACTCTCTGAGGAGACGATGTTGCAGAGAAGAAGATGCCCGGAGAAAGTTAATCATTTTCATCATTGTGCTCATCACATCTGCATACTGATCTGAAAGTATGGCACATAGGACTGATTGGTGTATTATGCAATGGTAAGAGATAAGTCCAGGGTGGTCTTCTCTCATTCTTGCCACAGCTCCCCTTTCTCTCCCTAACATGGCTGGAGCTCCATCTGTTGTTATTGAAACAACTTTTCTCACATCTATTCCCCTTTCTGTTAACATCTTCTTTATTGCTTTGTAGATGTCTTCTCCTCTTGTGTTGCTCTCCAGGGTTGCTACTCCTAACAGGTCCTCAAACATTTTCTTTTCCTCTTTGTTAAAAAATCTTACAAAAACTACAAGCTGGGCATTGTCAGTTCTATCAGTGGACTCATCTACAGCCAAACCTATGCATTCTGCCTTTTTAATCGCTTCATCAAGCTGTGCCAGTACATCACGTGTTACAATTTGTGTTTTATGTGTGGCTGATGAAGCTGACAGAGGAATTTGCTGTATTTTTTGACAGAGCTCTTCTTTTTGCTTTCCATCAAGTAATGTCTCAGTAACTGCACTCATACATTCTTTGACAACCATTGCATCGCTGAATGACTTTTTGTGTTGACCCAATATCCACGCAATTCTCAGAGAACACTCATTAGCGCGTTGCTGAGCAGTGAATGTTTGGACCATAATCCTGGAGGACCGAGCATATTGTGCCTTTAAATCGGCTATTTTCTGCGACCGTATGGCTGAGCTCGGGGGATATGTGTGGGAAAACGTGGAGTGCTTCGTCTCATAGTGCCGCTTTATATTGCTGCTTTTGATGAGAGCGACAGTCTCGGAGCAAATGAGACACACGGGTTTTGCGCTGTCAGCAGGTAAAACGAACAAGTACGTGTCAGTCCATTCTTGTTTAAAAACTCTGTTTTCCGCGTCTACCTTCCTCTGTTTTGAGCACGCCATTTCACTTTTCTCTCGCCTGTTCGCGCTGCTGATCACTCTCCGTCTTCGCCTGTTTCGCTGCCTGCTTCTCTCTGACTTGCCGGTGTTTAAAAATAGCTAGCACTGGCAGCAGCACTACGCGCCACACAGTTCATTGGCTGACCGAATCACGTGTGGCCCCTGGCTGAAGGGACGCCCCGCCCGGTCGGCCCTCACCAACACCAGAAGGAGCGGCGCAAAATGAAGTTAGAATAGACGCGGTTGGAAAGCCTGCATTATTATTATTAATATTTTTAAAGCAGGTTTGGGCCCGGATCGGATGGGTTGGGGGTCCGGATCCGGACCGAGGTCCGCCGTTTAACGACCTCTGCCGTACACCATGTATATTGTTCAGTCATGTGACCTCATTAGGGGCACTACACATACAGGTGTTTCATCTCTTACTTCATGTCTGATGAACGGCTGACATGTCACTTTAGTTGAGCCGGTAATAATAACAGATCAGCTTGTAAGCTGTGGGGATCTTTTTACCTTCATGTCCTCAAATGTCTTTAGCTCAGGAGCTAAAGTTCCTAGTTTGTGAACCTGTTCTCAAACAATGGCAATACAAACTATTCTGATTCTGGAAATACAAACTTACCTGGTACAATGGCGTATCTGGTCATGTGATCCTGCAAAGCGCTCCAGACAAAAACCTCTATTTGACGTATTGTGACGTAGCCGATAAGGAGGACGATTGGGACAAAAAAGAATTTGGAGGAAAATGAAAAATGTGGGGGGAAAAACTAATGTTCTATTTTTTTAATCTGATTTATTGCTTTCAACCAAAAAACAAGGATGAATTTAAAGTTTTAGTTTGTATGGAGAAATTATGATCTTTAAAAAAAACAAAGAAAGAAATACTTTCTGTTACAAATGTTTCCATGTATTTAAATTTCCGCTTGAATTTGCTCTTATTTTGGACGCTTTTGTCTGGACTGAGTCTCATTTTGCAGGGATAAATACAATGTTATTTTTAAAGATAAAGTTATGAACTCACGGCTGGTTGTTGCTATGTAACTCTTTCTTCACTCTTCAAAATAAAAGCCTGTTTCCTCTTCAAAATAAAAGCCCTCTCTCCTCGTGAGTGCTTCCTTGGTTTGTTCCTCAGTCCTCTCCTCCTCGTTCCCTCTGTGAGAGTGAATGTTGGAAAAGTGATAAAGTAAATCCAAACGTGTACAGAAGAGCTCAGCTTTTTCTCCGCCAAGTCTCTCCCAGGGTGTTGTGTTGTTGCCATGGAGACGCTTCCAGGAACCCTCGCACCTCCACAATAAAAGCCTTGGTTCAGTGTTTGGGAGAATGCCGCACAGTCAAACCAGTTTGGTGAGGTCTTATGAACGTGACATGTCATGTGACTGACAGTGATAGAAGTCATGAGCACGTTGTTTTGTAAATGGAAAAGGGCTCTCCATAAATTCAATAGGTTGTGTTAATGTGACATCACAACATTCTAAAGAGCCCGTAGTTTAAACATCCATGGTGGTAACTATGGTGTGGGCCTGCAGATTTATTTGTCTTAGTTTTTTGGCGAATATCTCAGTCATTGTTGGAAGAATCCACATGAAACTGTCCGCGCTGACCTGAGTTTGGAACATTAGTCACTGTGGTTTTCTTACATAAACCTGTTTGTAGAAACTAAACAAACGAAATACCAGAACAGACCACACGGTTACATTACAAACCGGTTTGCTGAGTTCCTCTAAATCAGGGGTCGGCAAGTTGGCTTGGCTTCGGGCCAACATTTTTTTACGCCGATAGATCGCGGGCCAGCCGGTCAATTGATAAAAAATAGATTTATTCATGCATGGATAGTCAATGCTAGATAACCCCAAGCTATACATATATGATCGTGCCTCGTTTAAAGCGTCCTGGATTTTGGCCCGGTGTTACACCGAAAACTGCATGACTGCCGAAAAATGCACCCCCTCTTACCGCGCACAGATGAAACAACGGCAGGAAGGTTTCTAGGACTGTCTCTTAACAATGACCAGGGCACGACTGGACTTTTTTATATCCTCTGGCGGGCCAAAAAATATTGGCAACGGGCCAAAAGTGTCCCCCGGGCCGGACGTTGCCGACCACTGCTCTAAATCATGTGACTGAGTGACCCTTATATTCTGCATGTATCAGCTGTGACTGTCTTATTCACTCTTGGTGACAGAGTCAGAGGCTGTGGAGCGATACCAAAGGTGAGTCTGCGCCATCTTGATTTGTCTCCATCATGCCCGTCAGTGCACCTGCGGGATTCCAACTGCTGACCCTCCAATCACAAGACGACCCAGGGGCGGGGCTAGGCCTAAAAATGTCAGGCCACAAATATAATAACAGAAATAAAATAAAAATATCTACTGCTATTATATATTTCATTAAAATATGAGTATTTAAAGAAATAAAGCATAAACACCCCTCTTCACTAAATGGTTTGGTCTGATGTCTCGTTGCTGTAGCTAAGCCCCGCCCCCTCTCCTCACAGCGCTGAGCTCTCACCCTCCCCTCTCCTCACAGCGCTGTCGCCTCAGACTCTCTCTGCTCTGTCTCTCCCTGAAGTTCAAACGTTGGTGCTGGTCTTCAACAGCACATACAGAGTAAATCATGATTGTAGGGATTTTTTAATCCCTACCCCTGTAGTTAAAAACTAGAAACGTGAGCGATTGAATAATGCTGTTGCAGAAGTAACCTGAAAAATCCTTGAAATCCTTGAAACTGAAACTGTTTCTATGTTTAGGGACAACCTATCCTGCCACAAACCTTCATTTGGGGAGTTGTCATCGTTTGGGTCTCATTTAGGAAGGAGATAGAACGATCTGCCATACTCTCTGACTCTGCACTCAGACTAATGCGTCTCAATATAACCGCATTTATCACGAAATCATCAACTTCACAGACATAAACTAACCCATGAACGAAGTCTACTCTTCCCAAGCTTTAGTCCGCTTTTTATTCCACATCAGTCGGCCTCATGTGTTCGGTTTTAGAGACTCATTTAGGAAGGAGATAGAACGATCTGCCATACTCTCTGTTACGGCGCGAGGCCTTTTCCACACAATCTTTCCTCTGATCTGATCCTCTGAATCTGTCCGGTTTAAAAGCAACAAAAACGTCTGAAATCCTGGTTCAAGTTTGAGTCTTTAGTGTTGTCTGTGTCTCCTCCTCTTCAGCTCATAGCGTGATGAGCAGCTACAGACGGAGGAGGAACAGGGGCGGAGCTGACACGGGCCGCAGAGGGACTGGGGCCCCACTGGGAAACACTAACACAGTTGTCAAAAACAATAACTACATAGAATAAATAATAAAAGTAGTCTAACTGCAGCTATAACAATCAGTGTTGCTTTTCTTTTCTTTTTTGTAGGAAAGTAATCATAATGTAGACGGTTCAGTTTCATCTCTGTATAATGCTAATTTAAACAGAATATTTTTGCCTAAAATACTCCAGATTGCACAAAATTGTATCTGATTAATCAAACATTCCCTGGGGAGGACTGGCTGTAACTTTCTTAGAGTATTTCAAACAAATGCACATATAAAGAAGAGTTATTCTGTAAAATGGTTAAAACTTATTTCTAAAATAAATAAATAAAGAGTAATATAAAACACCTTCTGTTACATATAATCTACACACAGCCTTTCATATATCGTTCTGAGTCGTCTAGATTAGTCCCACCACCTCCCAAAGTCCATTTTAACCACTGCTAATAAGTATGCAATACCTCACCTTACAGAAAGAAAGAGCTTAACCCGTAACATATATAATATATAACATCAATACATACATAAAAGATCCAACATTGTTTGGATGCATGTGTTAAAAACCTGGTTACAGCAAATGAAAAAATAATCTTTAAATGACAGGCGACGGTGGCGCAGATGGTAGAGCGGGTCGTCTCATGATCTGAAGATCAGGGGTTCGAATCCTGCCTCCTGAAGGTGCATGCTGTTGTTGTGTCCTTGGGCAAAACACTTCACCCACCTTGCCTCCAGTGTCTGCGTACATTGGTGTATGAATGGGTGAGAGGTTCCTTGCTGTAAAGCGCTTTGAATGCCTAATGTAGGTGGAAAAGCGCTTTATAAGTTGAGCCCATTTACCAAGCTCTAAAGTCGTCTATTGATGTCGTTGTCGCCCCCTCACCCCGGTCGCCCAAAAGTGTCCCTTATCTTTCTGTTCTCAAGATGGCGACTCTAGATAAAGGTGAGGCCTGAAACTCTGAGAACTCCGTTTGTAAAGAGATTTGAACACAGTTGGTTCTGTCAAAGGGCGAGCTCCTAAAATAGGATCAAAAGTGGGAGTAGTTTTGGTATTTGTGGGACATGGAGGGACAGACCTGAGAAAGTGAAAGGTCTCACTTACAGAATAAACAAACACACTTTAACATAAGGTCAGGTTAGCAGTAGACTATAGATGGATAGACTTGAATGACTTTAATGCAGACTGAGATGAGCTGAACACTTATACGACCACATCATTCAAACCAGACAAAGGAGACAAAGACTTCTGTTTCATTTAAAGATATTTGTCCAAAAACTAAAGAGAATGTTTATTTCTTGTTTTTGTCCTTATTTGGTTCTGCAAAGCCCCGGTCACTCCTGATCCAGGATGAGTCAAAGTAAGCAGCAGCGGCCTCCAGGGGGCAGCACTGATCCACCGTGAGTGTTTTTATATAAAGGACTTTTCACTTTGTTTCTGTTTGATAATGTTTTCTAAACCTGTTCTCCAGGTCTGTGTCCATGAAGAGCAACTGGTCAAAAGAGGAACCTCATAACTTCAGGAAAGGACTAAGAACAGGCTCACAGTAAGACTCACTCTTATGGTTTAAATGTCACACACACATGAACCTCACAATAAATCATGATACATGTGTGTTTCACCAGTAGAAAACATAAACCTGTTCTTTTATTATTGTGTCACGTTTCTAAAATACATTAAGGCGGCACAGTGGCTCAGCAGTTAGTGCTGGTGTTTCACAGCTAAAGTCCCAGGTTCGATTCCCGGCTGGACAGGGCCTCTCTGTGGAGTTTGCATGTTCTCCCTGTGTCTGTGTAGGTTTGCCCTGTCACTGAAACAATAGGCCAGAATGAATGAGAGTGTGTTAACAGAATCATTCTGAATATGATAAAAGAGTGATCCTTTGAGGACCCGTTAAGAGGCCGAACGAAGAGGCCGTTTGGACTGATACAAACCACATGTGTCTTTAAGGCTCTGGTCCACATTTGTTCTGCTTCACCCAGAACATCGCTCCATTTATTTGGACCTGTTTCCTCTGAACAATCATACACAGAGTTCCTGTTTCGTTCTGTGTGAAGCTGTGACTGTGCTGCTGTTTTCCAGGTCGGGAGGCAGTGGTCTGTCTTTGAAAAGTGATGACTCAAAAAATAAACCTCCAGACTTTGAGGAGCCAGGACCAGACTCAGGGTAAGACCTTCAGTTTCTCTGTATTTAGAGACATATTGATTAGTATGAACTGATCTCACCTGAAACACAGCAATAAAGAACATTACATAAATCATTAAGTTCTATCTAATGCTGAAATATGGAACAAATATTCACGTCAGTTAATGACAAACACAAAGATCTGTCTTTAAACAAGAGAAAAATACTAGAAATACAAACAGTAGTGAAGTAAGATCGGTTTAGAAAGACGATGAAAAGCTTCATACGAAATGACAATACAGTTTATGATAAATATATCCATCTGTTTTTCCTCCAGTAAAGTGACTGATCTTCAGCCTCGATGTCAGATGTTGAGTGTGACATAGTTTTAATATTTATCCCACAGAGATGAGCGCCTCGAGGGTCTCAGTGCGGAGTGTGACCTGGACGCTGTTTTCAGGGTCTGTACCAGAACCTCCTTCTCCTCAGCCCTCTGTCTGTCCTGACCTCATGTCGTCTCAAACTCATCTATCGCCTTTTACTGAACATTCAGACGATCACTGATGTACAGGGACAGCGTTACGTGAAGGTTCTTTGCTCTATTTCTGTTACAGCGACTGGAGGAGGATGTTCTGACCTTTGTCAAAGAGGAACTGAGGAGGTTCCACAGGCTCCTGACCATCCAGAGAGGAGCTCAGAGAGGAGCCCAGAGAGGAGCCCAGAAGAGCTCAGAGAGGAGCCCAGAGAGGAGCCCAGAGTGGAGCTCAGAGAGGAGCCCAGAGAGGAGCTCAGAGAGGAGCTCAGAGAGTGAGGAGGAGCGGAGCTGCAGGGAGGCTGTGCTGAACATCACTCTGGACTTCCTGAGGAGGATGAAGCAGGAGCATCTGGCCGAGCGTCTGCAGAACTGTAAGAACTCTGTCTGAAGCTTTAAACTGGCCTCACACTGAATTTCAGCTTCTCTGTGTCTCTGTGGTGCAGTGTCAGGGTGTTACGCAGTTAATGTCTAGGAACTAGAGTTGCAAAATTCAGAACATTTTAATTGTTGGACATTTTCCATGGGAATTTATGGGAGTTCAAGAAAATATACGGAAATTAAATTCTATTACACTTTGAACAAACATTACTATTATTCTATGTAAAGTACGACCAAAATAATTTAATTCATGGGAATAAACAGGAAATTAACACAACTGAAGGTTTCTTCAACACAAATGTGATTGAATAGTAATACACTTAAATATCTGTCACAGGAGAGATGAAAAGTCTCTCAGAAGCCATCACTGGCATGTCTGACCTCAAAGGTTTGAAGAGAACAGTGTTTTAGCTGATCGGTGAAGCGTCAGCAGTGATGCGGTCGCTGTATCAGACTGTTGTGGTGCAGAAGGAGCTGAGTCTGGGGCAAAGCTCTCCATTTACCCATTGATATACATTAGATCGACACGCTGGAGGGGCCAAGATCGCGGAAACAGTCAATTCACATTTTATATTCATCTCAACATATTCTGTGGTTTAGTTTGTGTAGTTCATTTCTTTTACATTGTAACTTTGTTACACAAACTGTATACTTACATCCTGTATATTCAGTATGTGGTTTGTCTGTTTTAACCTTAAGATTATTATTAGAATTAAAATGATTAGTCCCACGCTGGTGGGACTATGTCTCTGAGCTGGCCTGTTGTCGCCTCGGGGTCCCCCCAGAACAGCTGGAGGAGGTGTGCATGGATCGGGAAGACTGCTGCCCCCGCGACCCGGCCCCGGATAAAGCGGAAGAAAATGGATGGATGGAGTTTTACATAGACCAAAGATATCACATCAAACCACACGGGGGCTGCACAGGATTTTTTTTTGTAAATAGGCATTAATAATATTTTAAAATGCTAGTTCATGTTATACAATTCATTGATACGTTGGCACGTGCTCATGTGGTCATGAACAAGAAATCTAATGCATCAGCCTGGTTTGATCATATTTTCAATCCCACGTTTAGGTGTAGGCTACAGTGCTGTTAAATTCTTGTTCTGTTAAAGCTTGAAGAGTCTGGCACGGGCCGTCCCATACATGTCCACTAGAACCAAGTCAAAGGAGTCTCTGAAGCTGTGCATTTATAATGAACGAGTCTGCAAATGTGTGGAAACAGGGAAACATCAGCGATTAAAATGAGAAGAGAAGGAGCGGACAGGGCGGGTCAGTGCGCTCTGCTTCACTCTGCACCTACTGCAGCAGCGCAGGCAGAGAGGAGGCCCTCGCCTGGACCTGACTCATGTTTAACTGTCATTTATCACAGAAAGTTTCATCCCAGGCTCGCGATAATAGTGTAAATAAGAGCCTGTAAGCGCGAAAGAGCGAGGCAAGACTAACATTTCTCTTTCCTAGCTCTGTGTCATGGCGTTACGGAGCTCTCCACACACACACTGGAGTTGAATAGGGCGGTGCTGAACACCGGTGTGTGGGCCGAACCATTTGGAACATTTTTAAAGGGGTGTCAGGGCTAGAGGGACCATGTCTCTGTGGCCTGGTGTCGCATCAGGATCCCTCCACAGCTGGAGGAAGTGTCGGGGGAGAGGGAAGTGCTGCCTCTGCAACCCAGCCCCAGATAAAGTGGAAGAAAATGGATGGATGGATCTTTTCCATTTGTTGCAGAAGTTCACCTCACACCAACTGTTTAGCAAATGTTTAGGTGTTTAAAGATCCAACATAACTCCAGTTCTCAGATATAACACGTGGTTCAGTCAGTGGTTCTAGTCACAGTGGATCTGCTGATCTTAGGTCTGATGTGTTTTCTTACAGGTCACACTCTGAAGAGTCATCTGCAGCAGAAGTTCAGTCATCTGTGTGAAGGTGTGGCTAAAGCAGGAGACCACGCCCCCCTGAAGCAGATCTACACAGAGCTATACATCACAGAGGGCGGGACCTCAGAGGTCAACCAGGAACATGAGGTCAGACACATGGAGAAGGCCTCCAGACCAGCTGCTGAAGAGACCAGCATCACGAGTGAAGACATGTTTAAACAACGACCCGAGTCTGAAGAGCCAATCAGGACGGTGCTGACGAAGGGCGTGGCCGGTGTGGGGAAAACAGTGCTGACTCAGAAGTTCAGTCTGGACTGGGCTGAAGGCAGAGCCCACCAGGACGTCCAGCTGCTGTTCCCCTTCACTTTCAGAGAGCTCAATGTGCTCCGAGGCTCAGAGTTCAGCCTGGTGGAGCTGATCCATCACTTCTTCAGTCAAACCAAAAGTCTCATCAGCTTTAAGTTCGTCCAGCTGTTCTTCATCTTGGACGGTCTGGACGAGTGCAGACTTCCTCTGGACTTCAGTCGGACCCGGGTCCTGACGGAGCCCACCGAGAGCGCCTCAGTGGAGGAGCTGCTGGTGAACCTCATCAGGGGGAGCCTGCTTCCCTCCGCTCGCCTCTGGATAACCACACGCCCCGCGGCGGCCAATCAAATCCCTGCTGAGTGTGTTTCCATGGTGACAGAGGTGCGAGGGTTCACCGACCTACAGAAGGAGCAGTACTTCAGGAAGAGGTTCACAGACGAGGCCACAGTCGTCATCTCCCACATCAAGAGCATCCGCAGCCTGTACATCATGTGCTACATCCCAGTCTTCTGCTGGATCCTCTCCACTGTTTTACAGAAGCTCCTGAAGCAAAAAGAGAAACCAGAGCTGCCCAAGACTCTGACTGAGATGTATGTCCACTTCCTGGTGGTCCAGGCCAAAGTCAAGAACATCAAGTATCATGAGGGAACAGGAGCAGATGGTCACTGGACTGAAGAGACTATAAAGATGGTATGGTCACTAGGAAAACTGGCCTTTGAGCAGCTGCTGAAAGGAAACCTGATCTTCTACGAGAGTGACCTGAGCGAGTGTGGGCTGGACGCTGCAGAGATCGCTTGTTACTCCGGAGTCTTCACAGAAGTCTTTAGAAAAGAACAAGATCTGTACGAGGACAAGGTCTACTGCTTCATCCACCTGAGTGTGCAGGAGTTTCTGGCTGCACTTCACGTCCATCAGACCTACATTAAGTCTGGGGTCAACCTGCTGGAGGTTAAGAAATCTTCTCTCTTTACAAGATCGTTAAAGCCTGATCTGAAGTCTCTACACCGCTCTGCTGTGGACCAGGCCTTACAGAGTCCAAACGGAAACCTGGACCTGTTCCTGCGCTTCCTCCTGGGGCTGTCTCTGCCGATCAATCAGAGGCTGCTGCCTGGTCTGCTGACTGAGACAGGAAGTGACCGGACCAATCAGGCGACTGTAAAGTACATCAAACAGAAGCTGAATGAAGAGGGTCTGTCTACAGAGAGGAGCCTGAACCTGTTCCACTGTCTGATCGAACTGAACGACCACAGCCTGATGGAGGAGATACAGAAGTTCATGAGAAAAGGACGTCTCTCTGACAGAGACATGTCTCCTGCTCTGTGGTCTGCTCTGTCCTTCCTCCTACTGTCCTCAGACTCAGCCCTGGAGGAGTTTGACCTCAGGAAATACTGTCCCACAGAGAGGGGTCTCCGGAACCTTCTGCCGGTCGTCAAAGCCTCCACCAAAGCCACGTGAGTCCAGACTGTGTTTAACACTTGTGTCATTGTCAACGGGTAGAAAATGGTCAACAACGCCACCTAGTGTTGATTTTAAAGAGGTTAGTAACAGGTCTAGAAGGTTCTTATTGAAAGACACTGGGTATTACAAAAATGTTTTGTTCAAATACCTTACGCGTTTCGACGGACTGGGAATTTCCTTTCGTCAGAGACGTCTCCCAACGTGCATGATGCGTCTCTTATCAGATGTTCTTCCCAGGCGTAGATACAGACAGCACCGCGTCATAGAAGGGGGCGTGGCCTCGCAATTTTTAGCTATTTTCTGGCGAAATAAAGTCTAAATCGGGTCCATATGGATGTTTATTCACAACAGATTGTTCAGTAGAAGCGAAAACACAATATCAATAATTCAACATTTGTTAAATGAGTACTACTGAGTACAGACGATGACTCAAATACCTTCATTGAAGATGGACAACTCCTGTACGACTGAGAACTTACACAGACATTTGTTAAAGTCATTTTTAGATTTTCTCCAAATAGGTGGCGTTCACGATTTAGAATGTGATGATGTCATAATGTCAGGTGGAGGGCGGGGCCAATACAACTGAAAGTCCTTCCTATTGGCCAACATCACGCTCATGTTTTCGAATATTGTCACCACTTTTGGACGCCTTTCAGAGAAAATAATGGGCATTAGTTCATCTGTGCGGACAAAGGAGAGAATTAACTTAGAGACAGTTTTTGTTTCATGTGGATTCTTTCAGTTATGACATATTAACCAAAAACTAAGACAAAACAAATCAGCAATTCACCAGTTACCATAGTTACCACCATGGAATTTCCAGTTCCCTCCACCTCAGTTTTAAACTATGGACTCTTTAGAATGTTGTGACGTCACGTGAACACAACCTATTGTTTCTCCTTAACTGTTTTCAAACATGACCATATGGGCGATTCCAGAGATTCACAGACATAGATACAGACTGCATCTGCACCTTTCGTACTGACTTCATTTGTGCTTCAGATATGAAACCATTATTATGTATCCATCCCAGAGGACCTCCTCTACGTGCACATTCACCACATTTTAAATGAGCTCATTTCATACTTTTAGGACCCAACATTTTCAAATAAAGCCAATTTGATTCTTATTCACCAATTCCATCTTCTTTCAGGAAAGTCCTCTATTTTCATCAAACAGAGGACTCATGAACTTTGATCAAATGATTGAATGTTCAGAGCAGTTTGACAGTGGAAGTAAAGTACAGTAGAGCAGAACTTGTTTGGATAAACAAAGCTGTAAAAGTTACACAAACAACTGACATTCTATAAACACCGGACAAATGCACATGTATTTGTATCATCTTTAAAGGGACACTGCGTAACATTTGGAAGTATACTGTTGCCATCAACACAAAACATGCTCCCAACGACCAGCTGGTGTCACGATTTCAATTTTTTGAGTCACGATTATTGTGAAACAAAAAATTGCGATTTTACGATTATTCACCGAATGAAAGGAAAGAACTGATATTTTTAGTTTTTGTCTTTAAAAAGCTTTTTAATACTTGTAAACAGTCACTGTTTCTAAAAATGAAAAATGCTTTAAGATTGTTTTGCATTAAAATAAATAGGCCTACATTGAATAATACAAAACAATGTCAACTTTACTTCTTTATAATGACCATAATTATCATAATTATTTTACTATATATTATTAGGCCACAAGCTAGGCTAGGTTTTATGCTCTCAAAAGTTAATTATTTTGATGAACAGAGAATGAAACGTGTTTACTAAGTGACTAAGGAGACTCTTTTGAACAGCTGATTTCCACGCGTGCGGTTTCACTTTCCTTTCTGCTAAGCGTCACTGAAGCAGAACGTAGCGTTAGCTTTTTGTTTACATCCTGAGCCAGTTGTGGCGGATATTTACAAACATTTGGACAACTTTTTTTGGGAATTATGCAGTTTGTTACCTTGACCTGGACATTCTCAGCGAAGGATTATCTCCAAGATGTTGTTTATATTCGACGTAGCTGCAACTTTCTGACGACAGGGTTTGCATAACGGACGTCCATTGAAAACAACAACGCCTTGGTCATGTTTTGGATCCTAAAGAGGTCCCACTCTGCTGACTTCAATCGTTTTTGGGTGGATACAACACTGGAGGAGAGCGTCCTTCTGCCTCGCTCAACTACCGGTGAGTTTACGCTGTTTATGGCGTGCAGCGGCTCGTACGTCCGCGGTAAACCGTGGCGTCTGAAATTCTTACGGATAACCTACCGCGTCCTTTTATAATCGTGGTAATCGTAAAACCGGTTAATCTTGACATCCCTAGTTTGGACTGAGGGCAAGCTTCCAGGAAATTAGAAGGAGGCTGTAGTAGTACCAATAAAGAAGCCAGGGAAGGACCCATCAAAGCCTAGTAGTTATCGGCCGATTTCCCTTACCTCCAACCTTTGCAAAATAATGGAGCGAATGATTGTGGAGAGGCTGTCGTTTGATCTGGAAAAAAGAGGACTTTTAGCCAATTGTCAGAGTGGCTTTAGGAAGGCGAGGAACACGTGTGATTCAATTATTAGACTTGAAAACGAGGTGAGGAAGGCCCAGGCCTGTAAGGAAACAGTTCTAGCAGTGTTCTTTGATATTGAAAAAGCGTATGACATGCTGTGGAAAGAGGGATTGTTGATCAAACTGCATAGGCTGGGGGTGGGTGCTAGGGGCTTTAACTGGATCCGTGATTTCCTATGTGAGAGGAAGATCCAGGTACGAATTGGATCAGCTTGCTCTAGTCAATATACAGTGGAGAATGGAACTCCTCAAGGCAGCGTAATGAGCCCTTTGCTGTTTATTCTAATGATTAATGACGTGTTTGGTGCAGTGTCCGGGAGTGTGGGCAGATCTTTGTTTGCAGATGATGGGGCATTGTGGAGTAGAGGGAGAAACGTTGAATATCTAGGGACCAAGGTTCAAGGCGCTATCAATGGAGTGGTAGAGTGGGGACTTGACTGGGGGTTCAGGTTCTCAGTGGAGAAGACTAAAACGGTTTTCTTCACAAGGAAAAGAGTGAGGGAGGATCTAAAGCTGAGGATGTATGGAGAGGAAGTTGAGAGAGTAAGCTCATTTAAATTCTTGGGTGTCGTTTTTGATTCACGCTTAACTTGGAAGAATCATATTGACAAGATTGAAGAGAAATGTAAAAAGGTTGTTAATGTGATGAGATGTTTGGCAGGGAGAGACTGGGGAGCCAGCTGCTCTGCTTTAAAACGGCTCTATCAGGCCTTAATAAAGTCAGTATTTGATTATGGGTGTGTGGCATATGGGTCATCAGCAGCGTCTTCGCTAAAAAGATTGGATGTAATACAGGCCCGATCATTGAGAGTGTGCTGTGGAGCTTTTAAAACAACTCCAGTGAATGCATTACAGGTGGAAATGGGGGAGATGCCACTAGACGTGAGGAGGAAGCAAATCATGGTGAATTACTGGGTGCATCTGAAAAGTCATGGGGAGTCTCATCCCACTAAACAAGCACTTCAAGATTGCTGGGAGTATGGTGGGCGCCAAGGAGATCATTTTGGGAGAATTGGGAACCAGTTGGCCCAGGAGTATGGTGTCCATGATCTCCAGATTAGTGCAGCTTTAGTATTCCCAGAGGTACCCCCGTGGTTGTTAGTATGTCCCGGTGTAGACTGGTATCTGTTGGAATTAAAGAAAAAGGAGAAAGGGAAAGTTGATTTAGTTGCAGCTTTTAATTACCATGTGGAGCACTTGTATTGTGGCCATGTTTAGATTTATACGGATGGAGCCAAGGATCCAGATACAGGTGTCACAGGCTTTGGAGTGGCAGTTCCAGTTAATCACATAGGTATCAACAGGCGAACATCAGACGGGCTGGGTGTGTATACAGTGGAGATGGTGGCAATATTGGTAGCATTAAGGTGGGCAGAGCGGACCAAAAGGAGCAGGGTTTTGATTTGTTCAGATGCAGCTTCAGTTCTGTCCAGCGTTCAGTCATTTCACTCTGATGATCGGCAGGGTATTTTGTATGATATTCTCATGACTATTACGAGAATGCATCAGCAGGGGAATAGGGTGCAGTTCTTGTGGGTGCCTGCACATTGCGGCATATCTGGTAATGAGAGGGTAGACAGGTTGGCTAAGGGCGCACTGAGTAAGCACAGTGTAGAGATGAGAGTGAAATGTAGCACGGGTGAGGCGAAGAGTGTGGCATGGAAACAGGCAACCCAGGAGTGGCAAAGGCGATGGGACGCAGGGAACACAGGAAGACATTTGTATGAGATGAAGAAAGAGGTGAGAGGTGGTAGAATGCAGGGGGGACATAGAAGAGAGGAATTTGTTATTACTAGGCTCAGACTTGGGCATAGTGCTCTGAACAAGACGCTGCATCTTATAGGAAAGCATGGAACAGGCCTGTGTGAGGTGTGTCAGGAGGAGGAGGAGTCCGTAGAACATGCTCTGTTGCAATGTAGGGGGTATAGTGCGTGTCGGGAGGCTATGAAGCAGAGGCTTAAGGAGCTGGGAGCTAGGGAGGTTGACTTAAAGAGTGTTCTGGATACTGGGAGTGGTGAGCAAGTGAGGGTAGTGGTGGCTTTTCTAAAGGATACGGGGCTATATGGAAGGATTTAGTGTTTTATTTTATGTAGGGTTCATGTTTATTTTTTTATTTTTATATTTTTATTATTATTATTTTTTTTTCCTCTCCCCTTCCCTTGTTGGGACCTCTGTGGTGGGGGTATTAGAGTGTGAGCTTGCTGTTTGACCCATCCTCCGGAACAGTAGGTGGCGGTAATGCTCTAATCCTTGGTGGCAAGCCGCCGTAATAATCCCTAAGAAGAAGAAGAAGACAACGACCCCCCCGAAACCAACCGGCAGCTCCGGAATGAGCGACATACTGTTATCCATCAACGAACGTTTGACCTCCCTGGATGCTAGACTTTCACTAATCGAAGTTTTGCACAAAGAATTCCAAGAACTCCGCCACAGTCTGGAATACAGCCAACATCAGATCGGCTCGCTCGCAAAAGAAAATTCAACACTTCCCCGCTCAGTAACGACGCTCACTACCCAATTCACGGAGGTATCCACGCATATTGAGACGATCACTGCTGAAAATAAAACCATGAAAGAGACCATACTGGATTTACAAGCACGCAGCATGAGAGACAACTTAATTTTCTCCGGCATTTCTGAAACAACTACAGATAACCCCGAAAAACTAGTGAAGGATTTCATGGTAAACCAGCTCGAACTCCCACCAGACACTGTTAACAACATCACCTTCCATCGTGTACATCGCATTGGACAACAACTTCACAACTCTACTCGACCCCGGGCCATCATCGTGAAATTTGAACACTTCAAACAAAAGGAACTGGTTCAGCGACAAGGCAGACAGCTGAAAGGAACCCACTACGGACTTAATGATCAATACCCGCCAGAAATCAACCGCAGACGCAAGCAGCTTTACCCCATCCGCAAAGAATGATACAGAAAGGTAAAAAAGCAAACATTGCAGTAGACAGGTTAAACATTGATGGACAACTATTTAAAGACAAGGACATTACACCATGGTTTTACTAACTTTCTACAACATTATTCATGCTACTCAGGCTTCATCAAGGTGAATTATGGAAACTAACGAACTGGATTTTACTTACGCACACTATGATATACAGAACACTGAGATAGACATTGACCCTGAAAAGAATTTCTTTACAAGACCTATTACCGATTGTCAATATTATGCTGAGGATCTCTATAATGGTAAATTCGAGAACGTTAATGCTTTTTCAGTAATCCACTTCAACAGTCGAAGCTTATATGCTAACATTGACCACATCAAGAGCTACTTAAAACAGTTTTCAAAACCATTCAATGTAATTTTAATAACAGAAACATGGATCCACAATAACAGAGAAATGGACTTTAGTATCGAAGGTTATGAGTTTACAAGTATGAACAGACGAAACAAGCATGGTGGGGGCGTAGCTATGTTTGTAGACTCAGACTATAGTTACAAAATTAGAGAAAAAATGACTATGGCAGTAGATGATGTACTTGAATGTCTTACTGTAGAAATTGTAAGGGAAAAAAAGAAAAATATTATTGTAAGCTGTATTTATAGGACTCCTGGCTCCAATATGGAGTTTTTTTCTAATTGGATGGAGGAGCTCTTCTCAAGCTCAAAACAGAAAGTCATGTTTGTGGGGGGAGATCTTAATATCGACCTGTTAAAGCCAAACAAACATAAAAAGACGGACGAATTTATAAACACCTTATTCAGCATAGGTTTGTATCCTCTAATAACCAAACCGAGTAGAATTACAACCCATACTGCTACTTTAATTGACAACATTTTTTCTAATGAAATAGAAACTGATATAATTAGCGGACTAATGATAAATGATATTAGTGATCACCTTCCAGTTTTTATAATATACAAAAATGAAGGAAAAAAAAAATCAAAAAAATGAAGAGGAAACTATGTACTGGTTTAGAAGGGTAAAAACAGAGAAAACTATCGATGCACAAGGAGCTATTGATGCAAGACTGGAGTATTATTTACAGAGAGAACGACACTAATAAAGCATATGATGAGTTTGTACAAGTATTCCAAAAGGTGTATGATAAAAATTGTCCAGCGAAAAAATACTGTAATAACAGAAAGTGTAAAGAAACCCCATGGATGTCTAAGGGTTTGCTAAATTCATGCAAGAAAAAAATTCTCTTTACAAAAAATGTATAAATAATAGAACAAAAGAAGAGGAGGATAAATATAAGAAATACAAAAATAAATTGACGGGTATCATTAGAAAATGTAAACAGGATTATTATAATAAGTTGTTAGATAGCAATAAGAATAATATTAAAGGTTTATGGAACATCTTAAACAGTTTAATTAGAAATACACCAAGAATTATTAATTATCCACAAACACTTTACAAACGGACTTTTACAAAGTATGTGACAATTTACACATCATCACGGACAAACTGGAGTATCTGGAGGGGCAGAGCCGCAGAAATAACCTGGTATTTGAGGGAGTGTTGGAGTCGCCTGGGGAGACCTGGGCCGACGCCGAGGTAAAAGTTAAGGAGATACTGAAGGAGAAGCTACAGCTACATCACGCGGTGGAGGTGGAGAGGGCTCACCGCGTAGGGAAACACGACGGAGGGAGAGACTGGCCGAGACCCATCATCGCCAGACTACTGAGGTGGAAGGATCGTGAAGAAATCTTACAGCGCGCCAAACGACTCAAAGGCACAAAAATCTTCATAAACGAGGACTACACCGAATCAATAAAAAGAAAACGCAAAGAACTGATGCCGGAGCTGAGAGCTGCACGAGAAAGGGGGGAGATCGCCTTCTTGAGATATGACAAACTCATTATACGTCCACGCAGCAGTACACCACATCCAGTATAAACACCGGGAAAAACGTATGGATTTTGGTATGTAAAAGCACATAATCTCACATGTCCAGTAATACATACAGTTCTATAGGAAGCACCGACTTGGATTTTTCAATAAGGAGAATTGCTGAAGCAAACTCCCAGGATTTTACATTCTCTCAGTACGACCTACAGAACACTGAGATCGACATCGACCCGGAAAATAACTTCTTTTCTAGAGCTACCAATGACTGTCAATATTACACAGAGGATCTGTACAATAGTAAACTTAAGAACATTAAGGCATTCACTGTAATCCACTTCAATAGTCGAAGCCTCTATGCAAACTTTGACCACATCAAAAGCTTCTTAAAACTGTTCTCCACACCATTCAGTGTCATTCTAATCACAGAAACATGGATCAATAATGACAGAGAATTTGAGTTTTCTATTGATGGTTATGAATTTATAAGTATGAACAGAAAGAACAAGCATGGAGGGGGCGTAGCTATGTTTATAGACTCCAACTATAGTTATAAAGTAATGGAAAATAAGACCATGGTGGTGGATGATACACTTGAATGCCTTACTGTAGAGATTACAAGGCAAAAAAAGAAAAATATTATTGTGAGTTCTATTTATAGAACACCTGGCTCTGATATAGATGTTTTTTTCTAAGTGGATGGAGGAGCACTTTTCAGGATTAAATCATAAAGTCATGTTTGTGGGGGGACACCTCAACATCGATCTGTTAAACCCATATAAACATAAAAAGACGGACGAATTTATAAATACTTTATTCAGTATAGGTCTGTTTCCTCTAATAACCAAACCTAGTAGAATTACAACCCATAGTGCAACCTTGATAGATAACATTTTCTCAAATGAAATAGAAAGTGATACAGTCAGCGGGTTAATGATAAATGATATTAGTGATCACCTTCCAGTTTTCGTTTTGTATAAAAAT
This sequence comes from Proterorhinus semilunaris, assembly GCA_021464625.1. NCBI lineage: Eukaryota > Metazoa > Chordata > Actinopteri > Gobiiformes > Gobiidae > Proterorhinus > Proterorhinus semilunaris. Next base: position 39,858,230 of record CM038346.1, read on the forward strand.
GGATATGTAAAAGATGAAGAGGAAAACAAGTATTGGTTTAGAAGGGTAAAAACAGAGAAAACTATTGATGCATTTAAAAAGGAGCTTTTAGCTCAAGACTGGAGTATTGTGTACAGAGAGAATGACACGAATATGGCATATGATGAGTTTACGCAAGTATTTCAAAAGGTATACGACAAAAACTGCCCAATTAAGAAATACAGTAAAAACAGAAAGTGCAAAGAAACACCATGGATGTCTAAGGGTTTACTAAATGCTTGCAAGAAAAAAAATAATCTTTACAAAAACTTTATAAATAACAAAACAAAAGAAGCTGAGGATAAATATAAGAAATATAAAAATAAACTGACAGGTATCATTAGAAAATGTAAACAGGATTATTATAATACATTGTTAGATAGCAATACGAATAATATTAAAGGTTTATGGAACATCTTAAATAGTATAATTAGAAATAAACCAAGAACGATTAATTATCCAAAACATTTCAAAGATGAGGATAACACGTTAAAAAATATGAATGAAGTAGTCGAAACATTTAATAAATTCTTTGTAGATGTTGGACCGAACCTTGCTGCAAAAATTGCAAACGTTGAGAATTATAATTGTGATCTGATAGAAGCAAATCCTATGTCCCTGTTCCTCAAACCTGTGGAGGAAAAGGAGATACTGGACATTGTTAAAGGGTGTAAAAATAAAACTTCGACCGCTTACCATGACATGGACATGAAAACTTTAAAAAGTGTTATTGAAAGTATCTCTAAGCCGTTAACTTACATTTGTAACTTATCGTTGCAAACTGGACAATTTCCTGATGGTATGAAAGTAGCAAAAGTAATTCCTCTGTTCAAGGCAGGAGATAAACATCTCTTTACAAACTACAGACCTGTTTCCCTTTTACCGCAATTCTCTAAAATCTTAGAAAAGGTTTTTAACTCTAGACTTGACAGCTTTAGGGAAAAGTGTAATTTACTCTCGGACAATCAGTTTGGTTTTAGGAACAATCACTCAACCTCACACGCGCTCTTTGATATAACTGAAGAAATAACCAATGCTGTAGATAACAAGAAATATGCAATAGGGTTATTTATTGACCTGAGTAAAGCGTTTGATACAATAAACTATGATATATTAATTAATAAACTAGAACATTATGGGATTAGGGGGGTAGCTCTACAGTGGGTTACCAGTTACTTAAAAAATAGAAAACAATGTGTGAAAATCGGTGATTATCAGTCGAGTTGTCGACAAATTGTCTGTGGTTTACCTCAAGGTTCTATTCTGGGCCCAAAATTGTTTAATATGTATATTAATGATATTTGTAACACATCTGAAGTACTTAAATTTATCTTGTTTGCTGACGATACAAATATTTTTGCATCAGGAGACGACTTACAGCAGCTGTGTCGGATTGTAAACTTGGAACTCAAAAGTGTCAATAAGTGGTTCAAACAAAATAAATTATCTCTAAATCTGAGTAAAAGCAAAATGATGATATTTGGCAACTGTAATTGCAATGCCCAGGAAGCAATTCAGATAGAGGGTGTTGTTATCGAGCAAGTGCATGAAATCAAATTCCTTGGTGTGATTATTGATGACAGAATTACTTGGAAATCTCACATTAAATATATATCTACGAAAATTTCTAGAAGCATTTCAGTAATAGCAAAAGCAAAGCACATTTTAAACATCAAAGCTCTACATACCTTATACTGTTCTCTGATTTTGCCCTACTTATATTATTGTACTGTGGTTTGGGGTAGTACTTATAAAAACACAGTTAAACCAATAGTATTGTTGCAAAAAAGAGCTATCCGAGTAATTGATAAAGTTGGGTTTTTGGACCACACAAACTCATTATTTTTAAAATCAAAGATCATGAAGTTTTGTGACATTGTTGAGTTCCAAACTGTACAGTTGTTATTCAAAGCAAGGTACAAACTGTTACCGGGCCAAATACAAAGAAGGTTCCAAGAACGTACTGGTTGTTATGAATTACGTGATGAATTAAACTTTAGGATTCAGAAACATAGCACAACTTTGAAAAGTTTTAGTCCAACAGTTAATGGTGTACAATTGTGGAATAAACTGGAGATGGATTTGAAACGATGTCCAAACATCAACCTGTTCAAATTTAAATACAAACAAAAGACTTTTGAAATATACAGAGAAGAAGAAATGCGTTGCCACTAGGGGGAGTAGTGGGATTGATTATGTGTATTGTTTCCTCTATATTCAAGGAAGAGTGTTGCTGCTTGGAACGGTTGTCATTCTATTGCTCAAATTCACAAACGGAGAATTAGGGTTGGCAGGTTATGGATCTGTTGAGAGGAATCCTCCCAACGGGCTCTAAACCTTGTCTTTTAAAGCACCACTCAGCATAGGAACATCATCTACAAATCAGCTGTTAGGGGATTTGTTGAAGGGGAGTTACTGCCCTCTTCAACTGGCTCACTCTCTGGCATTTTAATGCACCACACTGTGCAGGGCTTTCATCATACTTCACATATAACTCAATTAAATAAATATATAATAATGATGATGATAATTAAACCCAAATTAAAATTATACTGAGAATGGTAATGACAACTGGAAAGTATCAAGATCTCAGATTATAATATCTATTAATGTACCTTTATACCATAAAAGTAACTCTGTAATCACGGGTAAAAATATGCAAGCAATATATTAAGTAACACATTTTTTTGACTTGCTTTGTTCTAGACATCGTATATGAAACTAGATTGTTGTTGTAGCTGTGCGTTGGTTTAATTAATTATATAAAGAGTTTATATATTTTTGTTGTTTGTTGTAAGTTGGTCTGTATGAATGTAGCTGCTTGAAATGTTTTGAAATGTTCTTTTTTTATGTATTGCACTTGGGGGTGGGGGCTCATAAGCTTTTTGCTTCAGCCCACTCCTTTTGAGCACAATGTGTATTGCTCAAATAAACAAATAAACTAAACTAAACTAAAGATCATGAAGTTTTGTGACATTGTTGAGTTCCAAACTGTACAGATGTTATACAAAGCAAGGTATAATTTGTTACCAAACCAAATACAAAGAAGGTTCCAAGAACGTACTGGTCGTTATGAATTACGTGATGAATTAAACTTTAGGATTCAGAAACATAGCACAACCTTGAAAAGTTTTAGTCCAACAGTTAATGGTGTACAATTGTGGAACAAAATGGAGATGGAGTTGAAACGATGTCTAAACATCAACCTGTTGAAATATAAATACAAAAAAAAGACTTTTGAAAAGTATAGAGAAGAAGAAACGCATTGCCTCAAGGGGGAGTAGTAGGATCAAACCACATTTGCCTTCTATTAACTAGACGGAGTGTTGTTGCTCTGAACGGTTGTCATTCTATTGCTCTAAATTATAAATTGAGAATTGGGATGGGTGAGTTATGGATCTGTTGAGAGGACCCTCCCAACGGGCTCATAAACCTTGTCTTTTAACGCACCACTAAGCATAGGAACATCATCTACAAATTCAACCAGTTAGGGCAGCTGGGTGGGGGTTTGTTGATGGGGAGCTACTGCCCTCTTCAATGGACCTGCTCTACAACCTGGCTTCTTAACGCACTACAGTATGCAGGGCTTACATATTTACATTCTACATAATCCTTTGAACAAAAAACAAAACAATAATAATAATATTAATAATGATTAAAAAAAAAAAAAAAAAAAAAGGTAAATAAAGAAAATGGAATGATGGAAATGACAACTGGGAAGTTGCAAGATCACGGATAATATGTATATTAATGTGCCTTTTGAACACAGAATTATTGAAATTGTTAACTACAGATGGCTACCACTGCCAAACATAAAGAAAGAAAAAGAAAAAAGAGAAAGGAAGGAAAGGGGAGAGTAGGTAAATAAATAAATAAATGGATAAAAGAGAGCGAGGGAAATAAAAAAATAAATAAATATAAAATAAATAAATAATAATAATTGTCACTTGCTTTGTATTGGAGATCGTACATGAAATGAGACTGTTGTTGTGGTTGTGTTTCCTTTCGTTTGTGTTTTTTTGTTTTGTTTATTTGTTTATTTATTTATTTGTTTGTTTCTTTCTTTCTTTTTTTCCGTTCCGTTAAATTCCGTTAAATTCTGTACATTTCTAGAGGTGCTTTGTGGGTATGGTCCGTTTTGAAACGGCCGCTTTGGTGTGTTGTAGGTTCTCTTTTGCCGGTGAGGCTTTGTACGTTGTAACATGTTCCCTGTATTATTGTGATTTGAATAATTGTTTTTATTTCAATGATGTCGGGGGTGGGCGCTTATAAGCTTTGCTTCAGCCCACTCCTTTTGAGCAGAATTTTAACTGCTCAAATAAACTAATAAACTAAACTAAACTAATAGAAGTAACTCGTTACCAGGGAAAGTAACTATTTGTATTGCTGTAAAAAAATAAAAGTTCCTATATGTCAAAGAATTGAGATTTTTTTCTTTTTTTGCAGTTTTGTCAAGTCAGTGTAAATGAGTAAAACAAACAGGTGTTTGTATTTATGTTCTATCATGTCAAAGATGTTCATAGTAACTGAATGGGGGGTAGAGTGTGGGGGGGGGGGGGCCCTGTGACTGAACGGTATTGACCAGTATTCGCGCCGCTGTTTTATTAATGTAGGAATACGGCTGAATTCAAAGAGAATGAGGAGGAACAGGAGTAAAAGAAACATGTGCCAACGCAGCCAACGATCAGGCAGACTTTACACAAAGGCCTTGTGCATAAAGTCTCTCCGTTCATTCATCAATGATGATGATGATTTTCAGCAAAACGGAAAACAATCATCAGCAAATATAAGGTTCAATGCCCTAACAGAAGGTTAGCGGCCTGTAGTGTTCTCTGGAGCGGAGAGCGGGGAGAGAGGAAGAAGAAAAGGCGCTGAGAGAGGGGGGGGGTCAGATGTGTGTGTTAGTTTCTGCTCCGTGAGACTCCGCCCACCCTCTCCGCTGCTCGCCCCATTGCTGACACCGCGGCGCTCATTCAGTCCAATTGTAACGGGCCACTTTGTTTACCCAGTAACGATAACAGCGTTGTAACGACGGGGAGAGGAATGAATTAGATTACTCTGTTACTGAAAACATAACGCCGTTCTTTTAAACAGCGTTATTCCAAACACTGTTTGTCAGTGATGAAAATATCTGTCATAAAATGAATGCTTGTATTATTTAATGGGTCACATTCTACACGGCGTGGCTTTAAATCATCTTTTTTTAGTGATAATCTCTTCAAAAACATCTCAAAGTTCTGATATGCATCAGAATGTGTGACCTGTGATGAAATGATTGAGCGCTCACACAGCCTTTTTCATTTCATTTATTCTTTATTCATGGTAATGCAACAAAATACCACAACAACAATCCAGCAAACAAAACAATAATACATTCTAGTGATGCGCGGGTCGACCCGACACCCGCGGTCAACATGCGGAATCGGTCGGGTACCTCGGTCGGGTACAGTAATCTTCGGGTGCGGGTGGGTGGGGTTACAAAGCCCACATACATGTTTTATTTGTATTTATTTTTTTATTTACACACAAAGTCGGCTGTGTTGTGTTGAATGTTTAGTTTATGGGGTAAACGTATTATTAGCATGTTTTGCTATGTCACCTGGCCTATGGCTTCCGTATGACTTTACTCACCGCTACAAATGCAGCACAACAGCAGTGCCCAAGCACATATGCGACACACACACGTTACAAATATAGATAAATGATCAGTTGTATCATTTATCAAAAGAACACTTTTGACAGTTTTTTCAAGTATATTAACAAAAAAATCATCAGTTAATGTGGCACAACTGGAGGTTCTTGGGCTAGGCCTGGTAATGGTTGGATAAAGGCCTCTGCTAAACATTCAATCTAGGAAATCTGAACTACGAGTATGATTAGACACATTCAAGAGATTTACGTTGAAGTCCCCGCAAATTATCAGCTCACTACTAACATAAAGAGCCCCCCCCCCCCCTCCTCTCTTCTTGATCCGATTAACATAAAACAATTCATAACCCTCAAAATGAAATTCCACACCTTTCTCATCCGTTAAGTCTCAGACAGAGCTATAACAGAACATTTATTTTGTAATGTGTTCAAATAATCATGTATTTTACTCACATTTGAATACAGGCTTCTACAATTCAAATGAATAAGAGAAAATGAACCAGCCGTTTCTATATTACTATTAAATTGTGCGTCTGTGTAATATTTACATGTATCATTTGTGTTTGGAATAAATTGGACTCAGAGTCCAGTTCATCATGGTCATAGACACGACCTTCTGTGTTTTCAGCTCGTGTAAGGATATGTTCACACACTGCGGACATTGCACTCAATGATACTCATTAGCACTAGCCACAATGGAATGTCCACATACCTTAGTCGTCTTCTGTCTTATTGATTTTGTTGCCTCTATATCGTGGCTCTAGTCTCTGATCGTCCTCTCTGTCCTCAGTCTGAGCGGCTGTGGTCTGTCCCAGAGCGTCTGTGCTCCTCTGGCCTCAGTCCTCAGCTCCTCCAGTCTGACTCACTTGGACCTCAGTAACAATGACCTCCAGGACTCAGGAGTGGAGCTGCTGTGTGAGGGACTGAAGAGCGCCCCCTGCAGACTGGAGACTCTCAGGTGAGACGCTCTCATGAAGGACTCTGTCTCTGTGTCCACATCAGAGGCTAATGCTGTGTGTCTTTAGTCTGTCTGGATGTTTGGTCACAGAGAGGGGCGGGGCTTCTCTGGCCACAGCTCTAAGCTCCGCCTTCTCCCATCTAAGAGAGTTAGACCTGAGCTACAACCATCCAGGAGCCTCCGCCAAGCTGCTGACGGCTCTACAGGCCCCACACGGGCCCCTGCAGACGCTCAGGTGAGTCCTGGTCCTGGTCCTGGTTCTGGTTCTGGTTCTGGTTCTGGTTCTGGTCTTGGTTCTGGTCGACAGTAAACTGGACTTGTGTGTTTCAGAATGGATCCTGCTGGAGAACGGTGGATGGTCCCAGGTCCAAGGAAGTGTGAGTTTGATTCATTCACAACATGAGAAACACTCACCTCCGAGTGTTCAGCCTCAGATACAAGTCTGTGTTCGTTTCTCAATACTCATGAACACAAGTACATTGAAGTATGGACTTGGGGAGAACGGGAGCTCGCAGAACGGTTAAACGAGGAATTGGAACAGTGCTCACGTACTCAGGGCTGTCAACGCACAGCTGAGCTCACCTTAACCTGCGCGCCTTTAACTTCTCAGGAGAATGACAAGGGGAAGAAAAAAGTTTTGCGAAATATGCGGTGATTACTTCTTTTTTTAATGTTCAACTACATTTTTTAGAGACTTGAAACATTCATGCTAACTTATTTCTAATAGAAGCTCAAATCTTACATTAGCGCTAACATTATTGTGAATGAGCTACGCAGTAAATCTGTAGCTTGGTTGTGGGGTTTGTCCTCCCGCTGCTGCTGGTTCCCTCTCAGCCTGTGGCAGCTTTATTCATGGTCATTAGTCACTACAACAATACGATCATCAAAATGAAATGTGTGCACTATTAACACTGCAATATTTTGACATGGGCCTACCCAGGAAGAGTTAAAAAAGTGATACCATTTGCTTCATGGAGTCATGTGAAAGTAATGATATCAAATTAAGAGCGAACTCAGAGAAAACGTTTGCAGTTAACCCTTGTTCAGTGAAGGTTCTTGAGTCTTCTTCTGTACTCTGTAGTTGAAGTGTCCAACGTTTCGCCTCTTCATCCAAAAGGCTTCGTCACTAAAGGTTCAGCTCAGCCCAGATAAAGACCACAGGGAGGAGTTCAGCTTGGCTCAGTCCCTCCCCTCTATGAACAGCTACTCTCACCTGTAGGTAAACATCTTTGTAGTTCTGGGTCTTTGTAGTTCTAAGACCTAACGACTGAACTCATACCTGAGCTAATTGCCTGCTTATTGATCTGTCCTGGGCGGGTTGCAGCTTCATTAACATGACAGAGTTTTCCTGGCCTGGAGGAGATTGGTGTAAACTGGGGAGAGATGAAATCGAAGTCCTCCATTCCTGTTCATGGATGGATTCTCCTTCTTCACAAAAATTGCTTCTTTGACTCCTCGTTCAAACCGATGTTTTTCTTGAGCTAAAATCTTGACCTCTCTGTCCTCAAAGGAGTGGTTGGAGGCTTTGGGGTGGAGGTGCACAGCCGACTGAGGGCCGTTTGTGCTTTCTCTGCGGTGTTGATAAAGCCTCTTCTGTGACACTTGTTTGGTTTCTTCAGTGTAATGTGCTTTGCATTCCTTTTCTTTTCAACGAATAGAATAAACCACGTTGCTTTGTTTGTGGCTCGGAGTTTTGTCTTTGGAATTAACTCATTTTTGTCTCAGTGTGTTCACCGGTTTGTGGTAAACTGGAATTCTGTGTTACCTAAAAAATCTCTGAAGTTTCTCTGAGACCCCGGCTACATACGGCGAGGAGAATCCCTTCCTTCTGGGCTCTGTGGTCTGTCTGTCCTGTTCTTTAGGTCTTCTTGCCCTTTGTGCTTTAGTGAAAGACCAGTTAGGATAGCCACAGTCTGAGAGGGCTCTCTGGACGTGTTGCTCCTCTTTGGTCTTTCCTTCTGCACTGGGAGCCTCCTGTTTAGCTCTGTGTTGGAGCGTCCTAATGACCCCTAGTTTGTGCTGGATGGTTGGATTTAAACATCAGGTGGTCAGTGTGAACTCCTCCCTGTTGTCTTTATCTAGAAAAATTAGGTATTCTGATAAAACAAGCCTGTGTCGGGTGGATGATGGGTGGAGCTCAGCATGTGAGGATGCGTGCTCGCTTTGCTCTGCAGGCAGTGTTAACAAAAGTGGCCAAAATACACTTTAATTTCCTCAAAATTGCCTTGCTGGATATGGGAAGCTGTTGGATAATTGATCAGACAGCATCCTCAAATCTTGTGATTATCAGAATCAGAATAGGTTTTATTGCTATGGTCCGAGAACAGGTTCACAAACTAGGAATTTTTCTCTGTGCAAATGTGCGACATAAAACATATAACACGGAGTTAAGATAAATATAAGCTAAAGAACTTTAAACTATAAGGCATGCATAAAACATATTAAATAAATAAGATAAAATAAAAGTGACATATGGTAAGACAACAACAATTTGACATTGAACAACAGCGGGATTGTATTTACAGATGTGTAGGCATATAAAGTGATATTAAGTGTTATAAAATGAATAAGTGATAGCAGCGGGTCTAAGTGTGGACACACCACACAGTCTAAGTGCAGATACATCCATGACTCTGTAACTGAGCTACAGAGACTTGTGTTTGTTCATGAGTCTGATGGCGGAGGCGAAAAAACTGTTCAAGTGGCGGGAGGTATGGGTCTGGATAGACCGTAGCCTCCTGCCTGAGGGGAGAGGGGTGAATAGTCCGTGTCCAGGGTGAGAAGGGTCAGCTGTGATCTGACCCACACGCCTCCGGGTCCTGGAGGTGAACAGGTCCTGGAGAGATGGGAGCTCACAGCCAATCACCTTCTCTGCAGCACGCACAATGCGCTGCAGTCGGTTCTTGTCCCGTACTGTAGCGCCGGGGAACCACACGGTGATGGAGGAGGTGAGGATGGACTCGATGATGGCCGTGTAGAACTGCACCAGCATCTTGGTTGGCAGCTTAAGTTTCCTCAGCTGCCACAGGAAGAACATCCTCTGCTGGGCCTTCTTGATGAGGGAGCTGATTGTGGGCTCCCATCTGAGGTCCTGGGTGATGGTGGTGCCCAGGAAACGGAAGGAGTCTGCGATGGAGATGGGGGTGGGAGAGTCTGTCAGGGCGAGGGGGGCCGGTGGGGCTGTGTCTTTCCTCAAGTCCACGATCATCTCCACTGTCTTCTGGGCGTTCAGCTCCAGGTTGTTGTGGCTGCACCAGGACGCCAGCCGTTCCACCTCTCTCCTGTAGGCGGACTCATCATTGTCCGAGATGAGCCCGATGAGGGTGGTGTCGTCCGCAAACTTGATCAGTTTAACGGACTGGTGACTGGAGGTGCAGCTCTGGAGTCTCTAGAGTGTGAGGAGCTGATGGGCGATCATGGCGGCAGTAGTGTGTATTCAGACCCTGGGCGAGGGACAGGTCGTTCAGAGTCCGCGGGGCCCTGGGTTTATAGTTCGTGATGGCCTTAAGCCCCCTCTACACTGCTCCCGGGTCGTTTGAGGAGAATTGCTGTTGGAGACGGGCTGAATATACAGATTTGGCATTTCCCACTTCCCTTTTAAAGTGGTATTTTGCCTGTCTGTATCGGGCTTTGTCCCCGTTTCGGTATGCCACCTCTTTCTCCTTACGCCAGAGTTTGGGTGTGAACCAAGGCTTATCATTCTCATAACAAACCCTGGTGCGCGTTGGTACTATGTGCTCCTCATTGAACTGGATATATGAGGTCAGGATGTCCGTGTATTTATCCAGGTTGATGGAAGCAGCCCCAAATGCCTCCCAGTCTGAGCGCAGCTCCTCCACAGCTTCAGGAGTGTACCTCTTTGATGTGTTCACTAGTGTTTCAGTCTTAGTCTGTATGAGGGGATTAGGTGGACCATCACGTGATCTGAAAGTCCGAGTGCAGCGCGGGGGACAGCGTGGTATGCGTTGCTTAGGGTGGTGTAACAGTCATCCAGCGTGTTCTCCTCTCTGGTGGGGCATTTAATAAACTGTCTGTACTTGGGTACTTCCAGGCTAAGGTTCCATTTGTTAAAGTCACCATGCACAATGACGAGAGACTCCGGGAAAGTCCGCTCTAAGTTCAGAATCTGCTCCGCGAGTGCTAAGCTGCATGCACTACCGTTGGGGGCATGCACCGCCCCCGGCCGTAATAGCACACAACCAGGATGAATAAGACTATCTCCCGCGGTGAATAAAAAGGTTTACAGTTAATGATCAGATATTCCAGCGCAGGAGAACAATGTTGGACTATCACTGTCACATCAGAGCATCAGCTGTTGTTGATATAGAAGAAGACTCCACCGCCTTTTGCCTTCCCGCACAGCCCCAGGTCCCGGTCCGCGCGGAGCAGCTGGAAGCCCTCCAGTTGAACAGCGGCCTCCGGGACCTTCACACTGAGCCACGTCTCTGTGAAGCACAAAACACATGATGTGGAGAAATCCCTGTTTCTTCTCATTAGCAGCGCTAGCTCGTCCATCTTGTTGTGAAGTGAGCGAACGTTTGAGAGGAAAATGCCAGGTAGAGGTGTGCGCGCTCCTCGCCTTCTTAGACGCACGAGAGCTCCCGCTCGCTTTCCCCTCCGGCGGAGTTTCCCTCTTTTGGTCAAAATGTTGACCAAATACGCAGCTGACGCTAAAACAAATTGTAGTAAGTCCGCGGGGGTGATTGAGCTGATCAACAAGACCAAATGACAACGAGAAGTCAGAAGGCCAAACAAAGCAACAAAGGAGCAGTACGCAACACACCTGACACGGATTGGAGTTTACCGATTGCAGAAATGGAATCGCTTATGACTGCAATCAAAGACTCCAAGCAAAAGGTACTTGCCAAAATAGATGCATCTAGTAAGAAGATGGATGAAATGGCAAATATGGGCGCAGACTCACGAGCTTTGGAAGCGGTGGAGAAAGTCACCAATGCCCATGAGACACGGATCAAAGGCCTGGAAGATGAAGCTAATGTGAATCCTGACCTGATAAGGAGCCAATAAAATGAAACAGATTACACCGCTAACAAGTGAACTCGAGACGCGCACAGAAGGATATGAGTCCCAGCAGCGCAGGAATAACTGCAGAATTATTGCTGTAGAAGATTTTGAGACCGAAAAACCTGTTCATGGCATCGCCAAACTCATTAAAGAAACGCTGATGCTGGACTATACGCCGACGTTGGATTGGGCAAACAGAAGTGGCCCTCAAAGCACCACTCCAAACTATAGGATCAAGTTCCACTATTTCCAGGAAAAGATTATTGATCTAAGGCAAGAAGCCAGCTGTGTTTAATGAAGTCCGGGCACTTCTACACAAATGCCCTGGTGTCAGGTATGGTCTCTCCTATCCTGCAACGCTGTGAATACCTTCTAAAGAAGGGGAGGAGAATACCTTTCTGACTCCATCCTAAACTAAACTATACATTTTGAATAAACCCTGCTCCAATAGAGAATAATCCAGGGGAATAGCCTTTAAACATAGTCTAAACAACAACAGTCAAGGCTAAATATAAGGCTCTACGGGTAATGAGTTACACTTACAATGACTCGGACAAGGCCAGATGGACTTCTCTAAAACTATTTCAGCCAACCCCGTAAACTGCTACCATGACGTGGTGGGGTTGTTTGAGCGCCCGAATGATCCTAGGAGCTATGTTGTCTGGGATATTATGCTCCTGGTAGGGTCTCGCATTGCAAACAGGTCTTAGGTGACGGGTCAAACGAAGAGCAGTTCAGAAGACTTCAATGGACAGTATTAGATCAAGGACCGTGATGTCGCCCGGTATGGCGCAACCGGGCCTGGGGTTGGGGCTCGAATGCGAGCGCCTGGTGACCGGGCCTCTGCCCACGGGGCCCGAAAGGACAACGTGGGCCCGTCCTCCTGTGGACCCACCACCCGCAGAAGGATCCGTAGGGGTCGGGTGCAGAGAGGACTGGGTGGCAGTAAAAGGCAAGTGCCTCGACGACCTGGTCCGCATACGCAGCTTCTGGCGTTCGGGACATGGAACGTCACCTCGCTGGGGGGAAAGGAGGTTGAGAGATACCGGCTAGATATATTTGGGCTTACCTCCACGCACCGCTTGGGTTCCGGATACCAATTTTCTGGAGTTGCCCGTGGGAAGAGACGGCGGGCTGGGGTGGTATTGCTCATAGCCCCCCAGCTCAGCCGCCATGTGTTGGAGTTCACCCCGGGACTCTTGGAGTCCCTGGGAGGGGTACTAGATGGTGCTCCGACTGGGGACTCCATTGTTCTACTGGGGGACGTCAATGCCCACGTGGGTAACGACAGTGAGACCTGGATGGGGGTGATTGTGAAGAACGGCCTCCCCGATCGGAACCCGAGTGGTTTTCTGTTATTGGACTTCTGTGCTAGTCACGGTTTATGCATAACGAACACCATGTTCGAGGACAAGGGTGTCAATAAGTGCACGTGGCACCAGGACATCCTAGGCAGGAGGTCGATGATCGACTTTGTAGTTGTATCATCTGATCTCCGCATGTCTCGGACACTTGGGTGAAGAGAGGGGCTCAGCTGTTAACTTATCACCACCTGGTGGTGAGCTGGATCCGTCTCTGCAACATCGCGTGGTGGTTGGGGACAGTGCTCCTGGATTGGCAGACCGGGGTGGTGGTCCCTCTCTTTAAGAAGGGGGATCGGAGGGTGTGCTTCAATTACAGAGGGATCACACTCCTCAGCCTCCCCGGTAAGGTCTACTCCAGGGTGCTGGAGAGGAGGATCCGACCATTAGTCGAACCTCGGATCCAGGAGCAACATGGACAGAATTTCTAGGCGCAGCCAGGGGCCGGAGGGTGTCCGGTTTGGGAACCTCAGAATCTCATCTCTGCTGTTTGCAGACGATGTTGTTCTGTTGGCTTCATCAAATCAGGACCATCAGCTGCACTGGGGCGGTTTGCAGCCGAGTGTGAAGCGGCCGGGATGAGGATCAGCACCTCCAAATCTGAGGCCATGGTTCTCCACCGGAAAAAGGTGGCTTCCCCTCTTCAGGTCGGTGGGGAGTCCTTGCCTTAAGTGGAGGAGTTCAAGTATCTCGGGGTGATGTTCACGAGTGAGGGACGGATGGAGCGTGAGATCGATAGACGGATCGATGCGGCGTCAGCAGTGATGCGGTCGCTGTATCGGACTGTTGTGGTGAAGAGGGAGCTGAGTCAGGGGGCGAAGCTCTCGATTTACCGATCGATCTACGTTCCCACCCTCACCTATGGTCATGAGATTTGGGTAATGACCGAAAGGACAAGATCGCGAATACAAGCGGCCGAAATGAGCTTTCTTCGCAGGGTGGCTGGGCGCACCCTTCGATATCGGGTGAGGAGCTCAGTTACCCGGGAGGAGCTCGGAGTAGAGTCGCTACTCCTTCATGTCGAAAGGAGCCAGCTGAGGTTGCTAGGGTTGCCTGGTTGCCAGGCATGTCCTATTGGGAGGAGGCCTCGTGGAAGGCCCAGGACACGCTGGTGGGACTATGTCTCCGAGGCCTGGTGTCACCTCGGGGTCCCCCCAGAACAGCTGGAGGAGGTGTGCGTGGATCGGGAAGTCTGGGCATCTCTGTTGAGACTGCTGCCCCCGCGACCCGACCCCGAATAAAGCGGAAGAAAATGGATGGATGGATGGAATATTTCAGCCAATGAGAAGGTTTTCAAGAGGATCTGATCAAGGTTACAACGGATAAAAATGACTAACTTTTTTAATGTATTTTTATTTCACTCTTGGTCAAGCAGAATGTCATTTGATGACATTAGAGCATTACCTATTAGTGAGCAATAAGGAGGACTCTCATATTTGTGTTATGCTCTAATGAAGGGGAGCGGTCTTCATCTGGGGGAAGACCAGCTCCACAGTTCCCAGGGCGTGTCAATGATATTGTCCTTTTTGGGTTTTTTTTGTTGTGGTCTTTGTTTGTTTTTGTTGCTATTTGGTATGTGGTATGTGAGAGTGGCATGGATGTGTGTATGGGTGTGTCTGCATGTTTCTACACTTGTAATGTTTGGTTATTTCTATTACACTGTTCCAATTTCAAATACCATACAGTTTTGTATCAGATTAAATGATTACATTAAATGGACATGGTATATTTTAGTACTTGGAATGGCCAAATAATGCATATAAAAAAACTAGAATACTCAGCCATTTAAAATCGTTAAAACCATCCATCCATTTTCTTCCACTTGTCCGTTGCCGGGTCGTGGGGGCAGCTGTTGGAGCTGCCCAAATCACATAGCACCAGGCTCCTATGGCTCCTCCTGCAGGTGGTGGGTCCACAGAAGGTCGTTAAAACCAGACTTCACATATTTACAGGAGACCCACTCGGACTTTGCAGGACAGACTAAGTTGAAACAAACTGGTTAGGCCATATTTTTCACTCTGGGTTTAATTATAAAACAAGAAGGACAGTAATTCTAATAAGAAAAGGTATTCCCTTCACACCCACCCACGTGGACTCAGATGTTTATGGTCGCTATATCATTGTCAGTATATTCCCACACACTTAAACTCCGCCCCAGGCCAGTATACCCCCACACCTACACCCCGCCCCAGGCCAGTATACCCCCACACCTACACCCCGCCCCAGGCCAGTATACCCCCACACACCTACACCCCGCCCCAGGCCAGTATATATCCACACTCCTGCAACTCACCCCAGGCCAGTATATCCCCACACACCTACACCCCGCCCCAGGCCAGTATATCCCCACGCACCGACACCCCGCCCCAGGCCAGTATATTTCCACGCACCTACACCCCGCCCCAGGCCAGTATACCCCCACATGCCCCAACACTCCTTAGACCCCCCAAAACACCAACACCTCACCAAGGGCTAGTATATACCCCCCACACCCCCACAAGGGGTGTTTTATAAAGAGCTGTTTGATTACAGCCATGTTTGTAAAGAAAAAAACTCCACAGAAACGGCCTCACTGTGATATTAGGTTTTTCCCTCACAAATGCATTTTCAAATTCACTTTGAAATGTAAAAATCACAAATATTCCCTCCACTGATCAGAAGAAACCACACATAATCAAACAAATATGATTTTAAAGTGTGACGGCAGAGCGATGAAAAAGTGAGTTTATAATGGGAGTCATTATACGAGATTAGGGAGAAAAAGTAAAAACTCAACTTTACATAAAAACTAAAAAACGATCAAAATCAAAGTTGTTACTGATCTTTGACATAGGGTGTTTTAGAATGTAAATCCAAATTCTGCCCAAACTCACTTTTTATTTGGAAAATGAGCCATTTTGTGAACTATTTATTTATTTATTTTTATATTGGCCATGAAATAGTCAAATATGTTGATATTTGTTCAAACTTTGGTAGTTTTATGCATAACTAAAGTGGATTAACATAATTATGTGACAAATGTTTGAAAAAATGTTCATCAAAATGTTCAATATTTTAAGGCATTCAAAAAGTGGCACAAAATGCCACTAACATGAGATTAGGGAGAAAAAGTGAAAACTCAACATAAAAACAAAAAAATAAAGAAAATCTAAGTTGTTACTGATCTTTGACATACCCAAGGGTTTTTTCAAATGTAAATACAATTTCTGTCCAAAATCACTTTTTATATGAAATATGAACCCGTTTTTTTCAATTGGCTATACGATAGTAATATTTCGATATTATTTGTAAACTTTAGTAGTTTTGTGCAGAACGGAAGTGGATTAACATAATTATGTGAACAATATATGAATCTACAATATTTTTACAGCCGTCAAAAAAGTGTCAGAAAAAGCCACTAACATGAGATTAGGGTAGTGTTTCTTAACAGGACACAAGGGTTAAATGCAAAATGGTTATATTTAAACATTATTCAGTCAATATTCAGCACCACTAAACTCTTCAAATATAAGGAAAGAATCTCCAGAAATCAACAACACTGAGGCCCTATGTAAACAAATCCTGAAATATCCCTTTAACATACTGGATGGCGGCATTCTGTGAGGAGAAAGGCCCTTTATGGACTCATGGAATTGAAATCAAGCCTTCCACTCTCACCGATTTCTTTACTGACAGCACCGTTGCCAGCAAACTTAAATAATTATAATTTAAATCCTGTAGATTTTAATTCAGTAAAAATATGGATTCCATTTAGGAAACACAAATGTCATCTCTTTGTCCATGAATGTTGGATCCTCTTTCTCCACCCTCACAGCTGGATCTTGCATTCAAAGCTCGGCATGGTTGTGGACTGATCTTCCTTAAAGATCTCTATGAGGATCAAATATTTCAAACCTTTGAAGCCCTTTGTACAAACTTCAATCTTCCCAAACAACATTACTATCACTCCCTTCAGGCTCGGGCATTTGCATCCAAACATTGGACTTTCATTTCTGCTTCTAGTCAGATGGAATATGTTGAAAATATCTTAACCATGAATCCATTTAAAAAGGCAGTAGGCTCTTCTCTTTACAAAATGATACAAAACATAAGCCCGTGTTCATAGGCAATTACTCAAACAAAGTGGGGGAGGATTTAGGAATTGACCTCCCAGTGGAAATATGGAAACATTGCATCATTAATGAACTCTTCTTCCTTTTGTGAAAATGAAGCTAATCCAGTTGAAGGTTTTTCACCGACTCCATCTGTCTAATGATAGACTTTCTAAAATGTTGGCCTCAGTTTGTCCCGTCTGTCCAAGATGTAACATGTCTGTATCCTTGGGTCATATGTTCTGGTCTTGCCCATGTCTGCAACATTTCTGGGCGCTCATATTTAAAAGTATATCATCCATCTGTGACAAAGAGCTTGACGGAAATCCTATAACTGCAGTTGTTGGTGTAGTGAGACCAGAGGAAGGAATGTTCCATTCACACAAAAGGCTAATGGCCTGTTCCACTCTTGTGGCACGGCGCTGTATTCTTAGACACTGGATAAAATAATTCATCTATTTCATAAACATGGACACAATTAGATTTGTTTGCTCTTTATGCTCTTTATCTCAGAACAGTTGAACTCACAGTGGGCTAAATAAGTGCTTTGGTGTCCATGTAGTGTGTAAAAAGTCTGGAAAATGCAGCAGGATGTTTGTGGAAAAAGGAGAATGAAATGGCAAAGAGGAGGGACACTTGCCTGTGGTGCTGCTCGTACGCCGTGTGTATAACCTGTCCCGCACCGGGCTCACCTCTTGGCCCTAGTGCAGTGTGTGTGCGCTCTCATGTAACAACATGGACACACACCTGCGGCTTATAAACAAATGCAGCCTATACAGTCTATATATACTTTTTCCTTTTTCTTTTGGAATTGAGTTGGTGCGTCATATATTTGGGTGCGCTCATAGTCCGGGATTTACGGTATTTGAAATGTGGAGGATGTTCATATGATGCGATGCTGCTTTCAGTCACTACAATGTGATTGTAATGATGGTAAGCGTGTGGCGCAGTGGAGTGGACAGGCGTCCAGTGGAATCTGGAAGTTACAACCACAGGTCAGAGCGCTGCTGGTGCATCCACAAAGCAGGAGACAACAGGACACTCTGCTGCAGAGAGATAGTAGAGAACAAAACAAGTGTGAGAAGCAACAAAGAACATGTCCCTGTAAATGAGCCCAGTGTAATGTAGAGCTGCATGTTTCCTACATCAAAACACATGAGTATATGACACACCATTGCTGAACACCAAACTGTTGACCATAGGCGCCGATTTATGTTTTCCCCCGTGGGTGCCCAGTCAGCCGGTACTGTCATGTGACGCACACCGCCTCACATTTACCTAAACAGAAATGCAAGCTACTTGGCAATGTCTACTATCATCTTATAGACTGAGGCTATTTTTTGAGAAAGCAATAAACATGCATTGGTGCGCTGCGCGCAACTCACCATTGTTGGCACTAGAAGTAGTTGTAGAGGCCGTCTCATAATGAATGGAGACAGTCTCCTCGCTGGTGGAATCTTCTGATAAATGCAATTTCTTTCTAATTACAAATCTGTCCATTGTTATCTTAGTGCGTTTTATTAGCTTCTTGGTCATTAGCCCATTGGCGGCAAACGAGCTTTGTTTTTGGCCGAAGTTACGTACACGGCGTCGGAGCATCATGTTGATAATAAGATCAAGGATTTGATTGACAGTGAGGATTTTTACCTAGCAACACACTGCCCGCGTGCCCAAATTATATTTTCCCTAGACGTATGAATTGGAATTATAGAAAAACAATATGCCCGATTGAATTCTATTTCTATAAAGTATTAGCAATATAATTTGTAAGAAAGTAAAATTGTCACAGGGGTGTCTCGATCCAGGGACCTTTGGCATGAAAGTCAGGGGAGGTTACCGTTCGACCACGCTACAGATACTTAGTGCTTAGTGTCACATTCACATTTGTATATGATGGTAGGACCCGCGCCTGACTGTTACGAGAGAGAGGTACAGTTTTAATTATTCGCTTGTTTTATTCAATTGGACATTTTGTGAATTCAAGGTAAATTCGCCTGGGTGCTCACAGATTTGGCTGGGTGCTCGAGCACCGGAGCACCCACGGGATCGGCGCCTATGCTGTTGACAATGAGAAGGATCCTCAATAGTCCATCCTGACACTTTCCTCACACCGTCAGCCCGGCAGGAGCAAGTGGCACCTGCAGTAACAGTAACATTAACATTAGACTTCAAATCCAAAAGGCTTTTTGGTGCTACAGATTCATATACAAACAGAAGCGTTACGTCCTGGACAGACTGCACACGTTATTTACCAAGGTAACACATCTCCATCACTGCTCTGTGAAAAGGAAACATAAGCATAGTAATAATAGCATAACAGTATAATACAGAATAATAATACATCTTTAACAAAAGGCATCTATTTGACTTTTCTAATGTTATCAACATGTACAGCACTTCTCCCTGACTTCAACAAAACCATCTTTATCATGACTGTTAGAATAATCCACTTTCAAATGTTCACATTTGGTTTTGAAAGCCAAGTATGACTCTAAATAAATAATGGGACATGTTTACTTTTGTTGTTTCAATGCAGATGTTCATTACTGTGCATTGTCCCTGTCAAAGAAATCATTCAAATAACCTTTGACCTTTTCAGTTCTGAAGTAACCTATCTTACACTTTTTATTTCATGACAGTGATTATCTATTCATAAAAAGATATGAAGAGATATGATAAGATATAATGACAAAGATGGCTCCAGTATTTCCTCATTTGTTATGAAACGACACTATTCTGAGCACCTAACTTCATATATTAGCCAAACTATTAGCAGTAATATAAATACGCAGTCAACAACAGTCACTAACAAACTTTTCCTCTCAACTTTTCACAAGTTTAACTACAATAGAGCCGGAGAAAACCAGCGGAGCTTCGTGGAACTTTTAGCCGAGACAGAGCTCGCCCCGCTCAGCTACAACTCACTGCGTGGGCCGCTAAGTGGCCGAAGCGGCCGGATCGTACTTTAACTCGGGATTGAACCGGTAAACAGACCATTGGGTTTACTTTACAAATGGACATTTCTCGCCTCAAATCGCCTTCAAAGTGAAGTTTAGATGAGAGGAACAATAAAACAGGCAACATTCACTTTAGCCTCACTTTCACTTCAGACTGGGTAAAGGGGGCGGGGCTTGAACTGTTCTCAGTCTGATGTGAACTTTGAACTGGAACAGTTCTCGGGCCGGCTCTGATGACGTTTCACGAGTACTCGAGTACACAAGCACAAGAACCAGAACGCATTTTGAGAAACGGCCTGTGTCTTCACCTCAGCACATGACTTTACTGCACTGATGTCCGCCACAATTCCCTCAGTCAGCCCCAGGGCAGCTGTGGCTACAGAGGTGACCATCAGTGTTTAGTCCCTGCAGCTGTGCTCTTGTTTATTTTTCTGGTTATGATGATTATTGTTCAACTGATTTTGTGCCTAATTTTGGCTTCATGGCTTCAGATGGTTCATATCTAACGATGATGACGACATTTATATTTCACTTTAGTCATTCAATTGTGTTTGTGTTTCTCAGATTACTGTGACCTCACTCTGGACCCAAACACAGCTCACAGAGGCCTCCGACTGTCAGAGGACAAACGGACTGTGAGTGGAGAGGACAAACGGACTGTGGGACGAGAGGACACACCTGAGCCTCCGGATCATGAGGACAGATTCACAGACTGTCTTCAGGTCCTGAGCTCCTCCGACCTGAGGGGGCGCTGTTACTGGGAGGTGAAGTGGAGCGGGTGGGAGGTTGATATCTCAGTGAGTTACAGAGGAATCAGACGGAGAGGAGACGACAGTCGGTTTGGAGAAAATGATCAGTCCTGGACGATGAGGATCGAGGAGGGAGAGTATTATTTCTTACACAATGAGAAAAAACAGCCAGATGTTCTCTCATGGAGGGTTTCTTCTCCCCCCTTCTCCGGTGCAGTGGGTGTGTTCCTGGACTCTGAGGCTGGAGCTCTGTCCTTCTATGACGTCAGCTCTAAAGGAAAACTGTCCCACCTCCACACCTTCATCAGCTCCTTCACTGAGCCTCTGTTCCCAGGGTTTGGACTGACAGGGTTAGGACTGTCAGGGTCATGGGCGTCTGTGTCTCTGGTGAATGTGTAAACAGGAAGGACACAGCGCCCCCTGGAGGACTTTGGTTTTATTATGAATGAATGATTTGAATCTGTGGCTTTATAAAGTCTGATCTTCTCCTGTATGTTCTTCCATATTTCAGAGTTTAAATGCAGAGTTAAATGCTGCTGGTCAATAGAATCGTACTGGATCATATTTGACATGAACTGAAGCCGGTGCACTCTCAAAGATGAAGGATATCGTCTACGGCATCATCAAAATGATGATTATTTAGAGTCAAATCATCTCAAACATGTGGTGGATAAATGTTCCCGACGTGTGTGAAGCTGCTGAAGAACGGAGTTTTCAAAAGTAGAAGAATAATTCATCTTTGCTTTGGGATGTTGTGGGTTTTAGTTCCTCATGAGTTTGCTGTGAGTAAATACCACGCTGAGGAAATGACGGTAAAAGAGCGAAGGAAACCATGACTGATCAGGTACAGTGTAACATTGATCAGTTTCAACTCTTTAGCCGGGATTGTTTTGGTGATTAGACGTCATTTCTTTGCAGTATTATAGTAATGTCAATAGCTTTTGCATCTAAAGAGATAATATGCAAAATAAAGGTGAAAAAAGTGACATTTAGGATGATTCTGTTCCAATGCTCCTAAAGCTGCTGTAAATGATTCTAATTCTACCAAAACATACATTTATTACTTCTATTCTCTTCTAGTGATCAACACTGTTGTTCCAATGACAACATTTTGGATCAATGTGTTTCTTTTGTTTCTCTGCCTGAACCAGGGTCTCAAAGTCTTTCAATGAATTTGGCCAAAATCAAGGCCTTAAATGTCATTAAAAAGGTTTAATTGGACTCAAACTGGCTTTAATCTAAATCTATTGGAAAATGATGACATTGCCCGACAATATATACCGTATAAGTTGATGAAAAAGACCAAAGTTATGGTCTGAATCTAAAACAGTTTGGGCTCAAAGGTTTCCCCTGTTTTGTCCAGTTCTTTCTCTTTGTTTGATGAAATGTTTGAAAGGGACCCTCACAACGGGCTCAAACCCTTGTCTTTTAATGCACCACTCAGCATAGGAACATAATCTACAAAATCAGCTGTTAGAGCAGCTGTGTGGGGGTTTGCTGATGGGGAGCTACTGCCCTCTTCAAC
This sequence comes from Proterorhinus semilunaris, assembly GCA_021464625.1. Lineage (NCBI taxonomy): Eukaryota > Metazoa > Chordata > Actinopteri > Gobiiformes > Gobiidae > Proterorhinus > Proterorhinus semilunaris. The sequence goes on from CM038346.1 coordinate 39,880,563, forward strand.
TGGCCCGCTCTACACCCTGGCTTTTTAATGCACCACACTGTACAGAGCTACATCATACTTCATATATAACTCAATTAAATAAATATATAATAATAATAATTAAACTAAAATTAAAATTATATGGAGGATGGTAATGACAGCTGGGAAGTAGTAAGATCTCGGAGTATAATAAGTATTAATGCTTTGTAATGCATTACACTATGTAGGGCTTTCATAATACATTATACATGAAAAAAGGGAAATTGTACACACATTGATATTATACTGAGGATGGTAATTGGGAAGTAGCAGTATCACGAAGTATAATATGTACTGCATAGTAACGTGCCTTTATAACATTAAAATAATGTTACACTAGTGATTCTAGTAATGTACTAATGTTTGGCACTGGTAACAATTTGTAAGAAATATATTAATGATGATCATTTGTTACTTGCTCTGTACTAGACATTGTACAAGAAATGAAACAGCTGTTGTGTTTTGTATCTACTCGTTTCTGTTTATTACTGGATGAGTTCAAATAGTGCTTTGTAAGTTTGGTCTGTGTCAGAATAGCCGATTTGGTGTGATGTTTTGTAATTGACTGGATATAGATATTGTGAGTGTTGTAGTACATTCTTTTGCTGTTGTTTCTTTATTGTTGTTCTTTATTATTTGTTGTTACCTAGCAGTATGTGCCTTGCTTTTTTTGGGGGTGGGCGCTTATAAGCCTTTTGCTTCGACCCACTCCTTTTGCGCAGACTAACTGCTCAAATAAACAAATAAACTAAACTAAAAAAAGTAATGTTTGCAAATCTGAAATGAAATGTGCACAGATTGTTTTGTGCGTTTGTGTCATTCAAATGTAGTATGTGTGCGTTGAAAAGCATTGAATGTGAGTTCTTCTGCCTGTATAAACCCTGATGTATGAAGAACACAAATGTGTGAGTGACTCAATAAAGACGTAAACATAAAGTAACATGGCTCCTTTCTTTCATCTTACCAGGAGTCATGCATTTGTTGATGTAGCTCTTCAGATTCTACACACAGTTCTTACTGTATTCCTCAAACTCTTTCCTCCTGACACAGCAGTCACATGTGTGAATGTTTTGTGATGAATAAACCATTAAAGAGGTTCTTTACAGTCAGTGTCCTGTACAGTCTTCAGGGACATGTCCTCCTGGAGAAGAGTGACTGTCCACAAGTTCAGGCGCAGGAACCAAAACAGCTCCACTATCAACCCAGCACAGAGGAGGGAGTACTCAGTTACATCTGCTCAAGTACATGTACTCGAGTAACTGTACTTTGGACTTGTACTTGAGTCAAATGACTTGAAAGTAACGTTCCTCTTCCTTGAGTCAATCTTCTGGCTGCTCTACCACCTCTGACCACGTAATATCCACACTAAGTGAAGCTCATGGGGAAAAGTGCACAAAGCTGACATTTAGACACAACTTTGATCAAATGAGCTGCATTACATGTGACCACTTTATGAACCCCTGAGCACATGTACACACTTTAGCTTTACCCAAATCTAAAAGCTTCTTTCTCTTAAAAAGAGCCACCGACACCAGGATGAAAACACAACAAAAACATCAACAATAACAAAGTAAAAACAACACAAAAGAGCCACGACAAAAGTCACGTTAAAAAGACACAACAAGAGCGACAACAAAGCAGCAACACAAGAGCGACAAAAACATGCCCGAAAATCCACAATAACACAACACAAATAATATGAAAAAAACACTTTGAATGTGTGACAAAAGAGTTGGGATCCGTTTTGCAGGTCTTAGCTTTCAAATGAGGCGTCACAGAAGCTCTTAGATTTGGGTAACGCTGGGTTCAGAGCTTCAGGAGTAAACTGAGAGTCCAGAATGGTCCTTCCTCTCTCTCTATGTTCCCATTAAAGGAAGTGATTTGTACATTTAGTTTGTCCTCCTTTAGTCTCAAACACTGAGCATCAAATTCTAAAACATTTGTCTCAGTTTCATCGACTTTCAGGCCAGTTTTCCAGCATTTTGTGTCAAAGTCAAAAGTTGTGAAATGTGCCGATAAACTTGTCCCTGTGACCAGTTTAGACGCTACAAATATAACGGGAAAGTTAGGAATGAGTTTGGACACAACCAACATTTTCTTCTTCTTCTTTCATTGTTTGCAATAAAACAATCAGGTCTAGGATCTTTAAGGATCAGCCATGTCTTCCACAAATCAACAAATAGTTGAAGAAAACATCACGGCCCTGAGGTCAAATGAGCCACAAAAGCACTTTTTTGAAAGAGCAACATCTTCCAAACATATTTTCCAGATGCAAACAAACAGAAAACATCCCAATATGTCTCTAAATAGTCCAATGTTGTTTTGACACAATAAGCAGCAAAGCTAAAAGTGGCTCATCTTCCCCCACTCTCCCCTTTGCCTTTTTGCTTTTCTTCATTTCATCCTTTTCTTCATTTTCTTTGTCTCCTGTATTTTCACAATGACTTCCGTAAAGCCTAAGTGCGTTTCTTTGTTTGCTAAAGAGAACCACAGTATATTTGATCATCTTTATTTGGATTGGATCATTATTTGGACCAAACCAATGTGTCCGACACACAGGGGTGGGAAGAGTCGCCCAAATATTGACTCCAGTCCAAGTGAAAAGCATTTTTTTTTTTTTTAATCATTTTGTTTTGTTTTCATCCTTGTTTTGGTCTGGTTCGTGCTTTTAGATTTGAGTCAAACCGAGCTGGGATAAGGCGGGGGTTAAGAGGTTAACTAGATTAGTTGAAACGTCTCAGTTTGAGCAGAATAATCCACATTTGACAAGTTGAGATGTAGCATTTGAGCGAGATCATTGGACTTGTTCTGGTTTCAAACATTTCCTCTTTATTTCAGCTCATTTTCTTTCCCAGTGGGCTCAGAACATTGCTCTTTTCCCATTGGCTGTTTGACTTTCTTATATGAAGCCAGATTGACCTTTGACCTCGTCTGAAATGTCCACAAAACTAGAAAAGTCAAGTCAGATCAGGAACAAAGTCCAAATGAGTTGAAACATTTCCTCAGTTCAGTTCATTTCACCTCTTCACCCTCACCTCAACCGAGCACATTCTCTCCCGTTTGGCTTTACCCAAATTTAAAAGTGAAGGAAAGAAAAGCATCAAAATGGAGACGACAACGACAACGAGATCACAACAAAAAAGTGACAAAAATGAGACAACACGACAAAAACACTGCGACAACGTGACAACAGAGTTACGATCACTTTTGTAGGTCTTAGCTTTCAAATGAGGCGTTACGCTGTTGCTCTCCAGTTAAGAGGCTTTTAGATTTGGGTAAAGCCGAACTGGAGTAAATGTGCTCAGTTCAGGTGTTAAGTTAAGCCAATGCTTGATTGTTAGTCCTGGTTAGTCCTGGTTAGTCCTGGTTAGTTAATCCTGGTTAGTTAGTCCTGGTTAGACCTAGTTAGTTAGTCCTGGTTAGTCCTGGTTAGACCTAGTTAATCCTGGTTAGTCCTGGTTAGACCTAGTTAGTTAGTCCTGGTTAGTCCTGGTTAGACCTAGTTAGTCCTGGTTAGTCCTAGTTAGTCCTAGTTAGACCTAGTTAGTTAGTCCTGGTTAGTCCTGGTTGGTTAGTCCTGGTTAGTTAGTCCTGGTTAGTCCTGGTTAGTTAGCCCTGGTTAGTCCTGGTTAATCCTGGTTAGTTAGTCCTGGTTAGTCCTGGTTAGTTAGTCCTGGTTAGTGCTGGTTAGTTAGTCCTGGTTAATCCTGGTTAGTTAGTCCTGGTTAGTCCTGGTTAGTCCTGGTTAGACCTAGTTAGTCCTGGTCAGTTAGTCCTGGTTAGACCTAGTTAGTCCTGGTTAGTCCTGGTTAATTAGTCCTGGTTGGTTAGTCCTGGTTAGTCCTGGTTAGTTAGTCCTGGTTAGTTACCCCTGGTTAGTCCTGGTTAGTCGTGGTTAGTCCTTGTTAGTTAGCCCTGGTTAGTCCTGGTTAGTTAGCCCTGGTTAGTCCTGGTTAATCCTGGTTAGTTAGTCCTGGTTAGTTAGTCCTGGTTAGTCCTGGTTAGTCCTGGTTAGTTAGTCCTGGTTAGTCCTGGTTAGTCCTGGTTAGTTAGTCCTGGTTTGTTAGTCCTGGTTAGTTAGTCTTGGTTAGTCCTGGTTAGTTAGTCCTGGTTAGTTAGTCCTGGTTAGTTAGTCTTGGTTAGTCCTGGTTAGCCCTGGTTAGTCCTGGTTAGTTAGTCCTGGTTAGTTAGTCCTGGTTAGTTAGTCCTGGTTAGTCCTGGTTAGTCCTGGTTTGTTAGTCCTGGTTAGTTAGTCTTGGTTAGTCCTGGTTAGTTAGTCCTGGTTAGTTAGTCTTGGTTAGTCCTGGTTAGTTAGTCATGGTTAGTCCTGGTTAGTTAGTCCTGGTTAGTCCTGGTTAGTTAGTCCTGGTTAGTCCTGGGATGGAGCAGGTGGTCTGTTTCCTTATTGTAAAATGAAAACAATTCTAAGGCTCCAATCCGGCGTGGCTTGTTTACATGTATGTTCATTCACCTCTGAACCCCGGCCTTTAACCCAGTGCCTTTTCTCCAGTTCGGCTTTACCCAAATGTAAAAGCTTCTGGACTGGAGCCAGTGTAACGCTTCATTTGAAAGCTAAGACCCACAAAACTGATCTACACGGATCTTTGTCCTTGTCGTTTTTTTCACCTTTTTTTATCTAATTTCTGTCACTTTTTTATTGGACTTTTATTGTTTTTTTTGTCTCTATCTTATTTCTCTTTTGTGAACTTTCTTTGTCACTTTTTGTCTTTTTTCCCTTAAGTTTCCGATTGGAGTAAAAAAGGTTTTGGATGAAGCCATAAAGAGTGAATTCCATCAAAAGCCTTTTTGGGATCTTGTGCGTGGAGATGGGAAGTGAACACCGACAGCTTCTCCCACACACCGAGGTCCGTAAAGTGCTCACTCGGCTTTATGAACTGCGTGACCAAATGAGAGTGTTTTTTGTGGACACGAGGTCTGAGCTCGCAGGTCGATTCTGTGACTTCCAGTGGCTTTCTTCTTTATTTGGCAGATAATTTTTAAATGGACTCAACCTCTCACTCCAGGGGAAAGCAGTGAATGTGTTTCAAGTCCAGAACACGATTGAGGCTACAATAAGAACGTTTGAGTTGTGGGATCGAAGAGTGGCTCAGGACAACTTCCAATCTTTGGAGAGCCTGAGGGACTTTTTGCACACAGAAGAACAGCAGATCCCCAGCACTGTGGCGAGCTCTGTCAGCGCGCACCTGCAGGCCTTGGGAAGCCAGCTACGCCGTTACTTCCCAGCACTCGACAAACAGCACGACTGGATTCAAAACCCCTTTGCCCCCCAAGACCAGGACGCCATCGCGGGACTTTCATGCAGAGAACAAGATGGCTCATTAAGAGTACTATTTATGGAAACGCACCTGGTGCATTTGTGGAGGACACAGATTTGGCCAACAAAGCCCTCATGTTTTTGATGCCATTTACGACCGCCTATCTTTGTGAAACGGGGTTTTCAGCGCTCGTTGCATTGAAAACCAAATACAGAAACAGACTGGATGTAGGACCTGATCTCCGCCTTAAACTGACCTCCATTCAGCCGGACATCGGGGCATTGGCAGCAGCAAAACAGCACCGTCCGTCTCATTAGGTGAGCAAATGTGGCAGTACTGAACTCGTGTTATTAAGTGATTTAAATGTAAAATGGACAGTTAATATGTAAACTGTTTATATTATATTGCCGTTATAAGAGACTTAAACCATTTTCATGACACACATTTGCACCTGGCTTATTTGCTACGTATGCTTTGTCCAACGTAAATAAACTTTCACGAAAATAGCCTATATTGTTGTAGTCTTGTTCAAGATTAAGTGTCAGTATCAGGGGGGCCGCAGAGACTGGTCAGGTTTGAATGGGGGCTGACTTTGGGAACCCCTGGCATAGTCCATATTACCTGTTCTAATGTCTTATGTTCTGAGATCCTACAAAGAAGCAAAAGGGTTACCGTGTCCACAAGAGGGGGCAATAGCCTTAAAAAGCTGTACCAAAGAGAAATGTTTTGGATTCATACTTTGAACACTATGGAACCCCATGGTCTGAATGACGATTTTAGTTTCAAATGTTTTCTGGGTTAGATATGCATGTTCTTATTGTCTATGTACTGAGCACTGTGAGTTACGGGACACTGTGAGTTGATTGGGTCACCTGTAATTGGGTCACATATCCACCTGGTAGACACTAAGGCTATATAAGTCTAAGCAACCAGCCTGATGGTGAACGCTCTGAGGAAGGTTTCCTCTGTGTTGTAACCAAATAAAGAACTATGTGAGTATCTCTGTCTGGATATGTGAACTACATCCATGTGCTACCCTGTTCTTACATTTTTATTATAGTCTGTTTCTCTTATGTTTTCACTGTTTATATTTGTTGCCCCTTAAGGTTTTTTTGGTAGTCATTGTATATAAGATACCGATATTTTTACTATTTAATTGTTTGCACATTTCTGTCTATCCTGCACACCCTGAGTGTTTCTGAGAGCTGAATGTAACAAGTGATGTTCTCCATTGTGAGATCAATAAAGGCTCATCTTATCTGAAAAATATCTGCTAAAGTTTAACGTCTTACCCTTAACCGAGTGCATTTTCTCCAGTTCAGCTTTACCCAAATCTAAAAGTGTCTCAATTGGAGCTTACAGACTATAGGCCAGAGTGACACCTCATTAGAAAGCTAAGACCTACAAAACGGATTGTGACTTTCTTGTTGCGTTTTTGTCATGATTTCATTTCTGTCTCGTCTGTTTCTTACTTTTTTTTTGTCGTGTTTTTGTCATTTTTTGTTGCTTTCTTCATCGCTTTTTTACCGTGTTATTGTCGCTATTCCGGCCTGTTTATGCCGCTCTTTTGTAACTTTCCCCCTCACTTTTTTGGTTGTATTTTCATCCATGTTTTTGTCGCTGTGTTGACGCTTTTGTCAAGAAGCTTTTTGATTTGGCTGATGCCAAACTGGAGATAATGTACTCGGTTCATGTGGAGCACTTACCACTATGTCGTGACTCTACAGAGAATAGCTCGCTCACTGATTTCAATACAAGTGATCAGTTTGTGGACGGCGTAATGCACACACTGAAAACGGCCCTGAAACAGAGGCCGCTTCTGAATTCCTCTAATATCAGCTCCTATGTCCTGATCCTAGCTCCTGTCCCCTTGTCACGTGATGAGGTCAGCTGTTAGGAACTAGAGCTTCAGCTGCGTTTGCACAATGCGGCCGTGCGTGATGACGTTTCACGAGTTCAAGTCCACACAAGTCCACAGATTAAAGAATGACCCTGGTATCGCTTCAGGGTCCCCCCAGAACAGCTGGAGGAAGTGTGCGTGGATCGGGAAGTCTGGGTATCTCTGCTCAGACTGCCGTCTCTGTGACCCGGCCCCGGATAAAGCGGAACAAAAATGGATATATGGATGCATCACTATTTGAATCCCTGACTTCGGTTTAACAGTAGTCCTATCCTGTATATTATTTCAATTATAAATGTAGAGCAAAATGGCGGCGGTCAATAGAATCGTACTGGATCGTGTTTTTCATCAACTGAGGCTGATGTTCTCTTAAAGAAGGATCTTGTTCCATCAAATGTATTGCTCTCACATTTTACATCATTTTAAGATTGAGCTTGACAGGAAAATGTGCAATCATCCGCTGCAGCTGAAAAGTGAAGTCAGCTCAACATGGCTCTGATATAAAGCCTGGACCAAATCTGGACATGAACCTTGGACCTGTGCGAAGCTGTTGAAGATCGGAGTATACAAAAGTAGAAAAACAATGAATCATGTGTAATATTTAATAATGTTTATTAAAGCTACATATCCAACATATATTTGTCAGCCTCATTTTTCATATACTTCATATTCAATAAAAAGATTGCACATACGACCGCACTTAAACGCATTTTGGTATTTTTTTTTTACTCACTGATGTGGAGCTCTGGTTCTGCTCCTCCCTCATGTTCCTCTGGTTCTGCTCCCCCCTCATGTTCCTCTGATTCTTCTCCTCCCTCATGTTCCTCTGGTTCTAATCGTCCCTCATGTTCCTCTGGTTCTGCTCCTCCCTCATGTTCCTCTGGTTCTGCTCCTCCCTCATGTTCCTCTGGTTCTGCTCCCCCCTCATGTTCCTCTGATTCTGCTCGTCCCTCATGTTCCTCTGGTTCTGCTCGTCCCTCATGTTCCTCTGGTTCTGCTCCTCCCTCATGTTCCTCTGGGTCTGCTCCTCCCTCATGTTCCTCTGGTTCTGCTCCTTCCTGCTTATGTTCCTCTGGTTCCGCTCCTCCCTCATGTTCCTCTGGTTCTGCTCCTCCCTCATGTTCCTCTGGGTCCGCTCCGTCCTCCTGTTGCCTGTGGTGCTGAAGCCCCGCCCCTCCCGTGGTCTGGACACAGTGCTGCAGAGCCTGGTGCCTTGTCAGACTCTGGCGCATGCGGTAGGTGGCGCCGCAGTGGCAGGTGAAGGGCTTCTCTGTGGAGTGAGCGCTGAGCAGGTGACACTGCAGCTTGGAACTCTTGACGTAGCCTGCAACACACGACGCACAGCCCATGGATTAGTCCCAGCCGTGAGAGAGTACGAGCAGCTTCTAAAGTGATGACTCTTTAGGGGTAGGTTCTGATACTCACTTTTGGGACAGTGGGGACAGGGGTAGGTTCTGATACTCACTTTTGGGACAGTGGGGACAGGGGTAGGTTCTGATACTCACTTTTGGGACAGTGGGGACAAGGATAGGTTCTGATACTCACTTTTGGGACAGTGGGGACAGGGGTAGGTTCTGATACTCACTTTTGGGACAGTGGGGACAGGGGTAGGTTCTGATACTCACTTTTGGGACAGTGGGGACAGGGGTAGGTTCTTGTACTCAATTTTGGAACAGTGGGGACAGGGGTAGGTTCTGATACTCACTTTTGGGACAGTGGGGACAGGGGTAGGTTCTGATACTCACTTTTGGGACAGTGGGGACAGGGGTAGGTTCTGATACTCACTTTTGGGACAGTGGGGACAGGGGTAGGTTCTGATACTCACTTTTGGGACAGTGGGGACAGGGGTAGGTTCTTGTACTCAATTTTGAAACAGTGGGGACAGGGGTAGGTTCTGATACTCACTTTTGGGACAGTGGGGACAGGGGTAGGTTCTGATACTCACTTTTGGGACAGTGGGGACAGGGGTAGGTTCTTGTACTCACTTTTGGGACAGTGGGGACAGGGGTAGGTTCTGGTACTCACTTTTGGAACAGTGGTGACAGGGGTAGGTTCTCGTACTCAATTTTGGGACAGTGGGGACAGGGGCAGGTTCTGATACTCACTTTTGGGACAGTGGGGACAGGGGTAAGTTCTGATACTCACTTTTGGGACAGTGGGGACAGGGGTAGGTTCTCGTACTCAATTTTGGGACAGTGGGGACAGGGGTAGGTTCTGATACTCACTTTTGGGACAGTGAGGACAGGGGTAGGTTCTTGTACTCACTTTTGGAACAGTGGGGACAGGGGTAGGTTCTGATACTCACTTTTTGGGACAGTGGGGACAGGGGTAAGTTCTGATACTCACTTTTGGGACAGTGGGGACAGGGGTAGGTTCTCGTACTCAATTGTGGGACAGTGGGGACAGGGGTAGGTTCTGATACTCACTTTTGGAACAGTGGGGACAGGGGTAGGTTCTGATACTCACTTTTGGGACAGTGGGGACAGGGGTAGGTTCTCGTACTCAATTTTGGGACAGTGGGGACAGGGGTAGGTTCTCGTACTCACTTTTGGAACAGTGGGGACGGGTAGGTTCTCGTACTCACTTTTGGGACAGTGGGGACAGGGGTAGGTTCTCGTACTCACTTTTGGAACAGTGGGGACAGGGGTAGGTTCTTGTACTCACTTTTAGGACAGTGGGGACAGGGGTAGGTTCTTGTACTCACTTTTGGGACAGTGGGGACAGGGGTAGGTTCTGGTACTCACTTTTGGGACAGTGGGGACAGGGGTAAGTTCTGATACTCACTTTTGGGACAGTGGGGACAGGGGTAGGTTCTCGTACTCAATTTTGGGACAGTGGGGACAGGGGCAGGTTCTGATACTCACTTTTGGGACAGTGGGGACAGGGGTAGGTTCTCGTACTCACTTTTGGAACAGTGGGGACAGGGGTAGGTTCTGGTACTCACTTTTGGGACAGTGGGGACAGGGGTAGGTTCTGATACTCACTTTTGGGACAGTGGGGACAGGGGTAGGTTCTGATACTCACTTTTGGGACAGTGGGGACAGGGGTAGGTTCTCGTACTCAATTTTGGGACAGTGGGGACAGGGGCAGGTTCTGATACTCACTTTTGGAACAGTGGGGACAGGGGTAGGTTCTGATACTCACTTTTGGGACAGTGGGGACAGGGGTAAGTTATGATACTCACTTTTGGGACAGTGGGGACAGGGGTAGGTTCTCGTACTCACTTTTGGAACAGTGGGGACAGGGGTAGGTTCTGATACTCACTTTTGGGACAGTGGGGACAGGGGTAGGTTCTGATACTCACTTTTGGGACAGTGGGGACAGGGGTAGGTTCTCGTACTCAATTTTGGGACAGTGGGGACAGGGGCAGGTTCTGATACTCACTTTTGGAACAGTGGGGACAGGGGTAGGTTCTGATACTCACTTTTGGGACAGTGGGGACAGGGGTAGGTTCTCGTACTCACTTTTGGAACAGTGGGGACAGGGGTAGGTTCTGGTACTCACTTTTGGGACAGTGGGGACAGGGGTAGGTTCTGATACTCACTTTTGGGACAGTGGGGACAGGGGTAGGTTCTGATACTCACTTTTGGGACAGTGGGGACAGGGGTAGGTTCTCGTACTCAATTTTGGGACAGTGGGGACAGGGGCAGGTTCTGATACTCACTTTTGGAACAGTGGGGACAGGGGTAGGTTCTGATACTCACTTTTGGGACAGTGGGGACAGGGGTAAGTTATGATACTCACTTTTGGGACAGTGGGGACAGGGGTAGGTTCTCGTACTCACTTTTGGAACAGTGGGGACAGGGGTAGGTTCTGATACTCACTTTTGGGACAGTGGGGACAGGGGTAGGTTCTGGTACTCACTTTTGGGACAGTGGGGACAGGGGTAGGTTCTGATACTCACTTTTGGAACAGTGGGGACAGGGGTAGGTTCTTGTACTCACTTTTGAAACAGTGGGGACAGGGGTAGGTTCTGATACTCACTTTTGGGACAGTGGGGACAGGGGTAGGTTCTGGTACTTACTTTTGGGACAGTGGGGACAGGGGTAGGTTCTGGTACTCACTTTTGGGACAGTGGGGACAGGGGTAAGTTCTGGTACTTACTTTTGGAACAGTGGGGACAGGGGTAGGTTCTGGTACTTACTTTTGGGACAGTGGGGACAGGGGTAGGTTTCTGGTACTTACTTTTGGGACAGTGGGGACAGGGGTAGGTTCTGGTACTCACTTTTGGGACAGTGGGGACAGGGGTAGGCACGGGTCGGTGAGTGCAGAGCCTCATGTTCCCTTAGTGAGCGGGGGTCTTTGAAGACTTTTCCACAGGTGCTGCAGAGGAAAGCAGAACCACCGTGCTCCTGCTGGTGGCGCTGCAGCTCATGCCACTGGCAGAAGCTCTGTTCACAAACTGCGCAGGTGAAGGGCCGCTCCCCGCTGTGAATGCGTATGTGGGCCACGAGGCTTCCTGCCAAAACAGATCAGAGAAGGACTGATCAAGAGACAATGATCAATATGTTCTGTCCAGAGCTCTACATTTTATTAGAAAATAGCATTTAAACTGGCTTTAAAAAAAATTATTATCGGTGTCCTCTTGCAAAGTGCTTGTTAAGTGCTTAGTGGTCCTGGGACCCTCCAGGGGGTCATTCCTGACAAACCTGGATAACGTACTGTATCTTTATGAGTGGTGGGTGGCGTGTGAGTGGGTTGGCGATGGATCGGCTCCCTCCATCTACGGTATAGCCCGGGATATGACATGATACGATTTTATTTAGACACAATATTCATACTTCATTCACACAATGTGTGGACCAATCAACACAGCTATTGGAAATGTTCTGGCAGTCCTACCGAAAAGATCTGCTCAGCTGCGGTGTGAAGAACAACCTGCAAGAAAAGTCCAACAGGAGCAGCAAGAACAAAATGACGTCATTATGCAGCTCTGGGTGCGAGAACAAAGTTCTTGCATCTTATGAAGTATGTATAGGCCTTCATGAAGTATGAATAAGCCTTTATGAAGTATTATTAGGCCTTTATGAAGTATGAATAGGCCTTAAAGAAGTACGAATAGGCCTTAATGAAGTATTATTAGGCCTTTATGAAGTATGAATAGGCCTTTATGAAGTATGAACAAGCCTTTATGAAGTATTATTAGGCCTTTATGAAGTATGAATAGGCCTTAATGAAGCATGAATAGGCCTTTATGAAGTATTATTAGGCCTTTATGAAGTATGAACAAGCCTTAATGAAGTAGGAATAGGCCTTAATGAAGTATGAATAGGCCTTAATGAAGTATGAATAGGCCTTAATGAAGTATGAATAGGCCTTAATGAAGTATGAATAGGCCTTTATGAAGCATGAATAGGCCTTAATGAAGTATGAATAGGCCTTTATGAAGTATTATTAGGCCTTTATAAATCAAGGATAGACCTTAAAGAAGTATGAATAGGCCTAAATGAAGTATGAATACTTTGAATAGGCCTTAATGAAGTACGAAGGCAAGGCAAGTTTATTTGTAGAGCACAATTCATACACAAGGCAATTCAAAGTTCTTTCACAGTTGCATAAAGTTACAAGAAAACAGATCAAATCAATCATTAAAACATCAACATAAAAATGAATCAATTACAGTAAAAGGCAAGAGTGCAGATAAAATACTTTCAGTTTTCATATGCTCGGGTAAAAAGAGCTGTTTTCAGCCTGGATTTGAACATTGTCAGAGTTGAGGCCTGTCTCACATCCTCATGAAGACTGTTCCAGATTTTAGCTGCATGAAACTGAAACGCAGCCTCACCGTGTTTAGTCCTGACTCTGGGAACCACCAGGAGACCCCTCCCTGAAGTTCCCGAGAACTTCAGGGATGGTTCCCGAGATGGTTCATACGGCTCTAACATGTCAGAGATGGACTTTGGTGCTAAACCATGAAAAGACTTGTACACAAGCAGAGCTGTTTTAAAACAGTTTTAGAACAGTCCTCAATGGAGGATGAAAAGTCCTTTAGCCGTCACGTTGTTGCGTAGACATCTCCGAGACGTCACAGCGACGTCATTCGGTGAGTGCGCAAACAATCTGAGTTGCAGTGACTGGACGTGTCTGGTGAGATAGGCCCTTAGTTTTCCTAATTCAGCTCATTTTTAACCTTGTTTTGGTCCTGATTTACTTCTTTTTGTTTAGAATAGTGGTAAACAATTGATGGACCGGGAAAATCAAAGTACTTACGATTTGTGTTAGAATTGAATGGCACAGACCGGGTTGAAACGGTTTGGTCAAATATCGCAATACTATCGTTATCCCAATATTGCACAAGTGTTTTCAATACTGTGCAGCCCTAGTGCTCAGGGCATGTCACCATAGGGATCTACTCAAATAGAAAATGATGTAGCTTCACAGAACCACTAAAACAGGGTCGACCCCCAAGTTACTTTGAATCCAGCTTCGTAAAATATGGCCCCAGTTTAGTCCTGGGTCAGTACCTTTCTGGCTGAATCCCTTGCCACAGTGCTGACAGACGTGGGGCTTTTCTCCTGTGTGGACCTTCATGTGGTTCTTCAGAGACCCAGCGTTCGACAGGAACATGCTGCAGACCGAGCACTGCACCTGCAGCGGCACCTGCCCCTGCCCCTGATCACAGAGAGTTTGAGTCCAGGGCTGTGTCCAAATGCCCATACTCTTTCCTATACGTAGTGCAATGTATCGCCTGGATGCTCAGAGAGAAAAAAGTAGTGCACTCAAAATCTAGCTCACTACTTTCTCCACGCTATTGGTCACGTGACAATCCAAAGCGACCTGGGGTGTGGAGAAAGTGGTGAGCCGAGTCTGAATCAGTAACAGACTGAGTGACTAAATCTACTATAAAGTTCATGGATTTCTGCCATAAACACTGAAAGAGAGAAAGTTTCATATTTATGGGTAAAAATTATAGCAGATTGATTTATAGATTTTAAATGAAGGAAGAAAACGGCTTTGATTATTGCCTCTTTACCTGAGAGGGGCAAAAAGCTAAATTTGGTTTGTTTAGTTCAAAGTTCTGTCTGTTTTTCTCAGACTCTCGCAATGTATGATGGTCTATATCAGTGGTTCTCAACTGGAATGACCAGCTATGACCCAAACAGGACTTAGACTTGGAAAATATAATGTCAAATATTGTCTTTTCCTCAAAAGCCGTTGTTGAATAAGCATTAAACAAGTCAAAAAAGCTGAAATTATGGTATGTTTATGTGTTTGAAACAGGTCTCTCTTGCAAATGAGACTTTGCGTCTCAAGGGGCAGACCTGTATGAATATAGGATAGATAAAAACAGTCATTATAACAGACGTACATAAATATAAAATCAAATGTTTTCTGAAAACTGTTGGGCGACCCACTTTAGGGGTCAATGACTGGAGTCTTTGGCGAGTGACCTCAAAAGGGCTGGAGAGCTACTGGTCTGAGATCCCTGCCATAGCGCCTGAACGCAGAAAGCATGTTGATGAAGGAATGTTAATGGATGATCAGAGGATGAGGAGCGGCCGCTGTAGGAAAAGCCCTGTTCACAATCAGGACATGTCTGCCTTTTGTGGAGGAATCTGTCACAAGCTTCAACCTGTGAACTTTGAGCAAAGCTCCACTAAAACCTTTTTGTGTTTTCGTCATGACATTCAGAAATGACTCAAATGTGACGCAAACTAAAATGGTTTTGACTTGTTGAAGTATTTATTCCTGGTTTAGATACAATGAAGTCCTAGTATAGTCTTGGTAAGTCCACGCTGAGCACGGGTTTGGTTTTTGTCAAGTCCAGATACATTTGGTGTTTTGTTAAAAGAGTTTGTGATTTTCTCGCAGCTCCTCCGCGACATCAGGCGGAGATCAACGAGGAAGACTCCAGCGACGAGGAACAGAACGTTCCGGACGCCATCTTTGACCTGGAGGACATGGACCTGGAAGCCAAAGCGCTTGGTAAAAAAGCGGTGGGACGCAGCGTGAGTTCCGCCGGCGTCGCTGTGACGCGAACAGGGATGGAAGCGGGAAACGACCCTCTGTCTCTGCTCGCCAAAACCTCAGAGGAGGCAGTGAGTCAGGAGCAGCGCACCAGAGAAGACGAGGAAGAGGAGGAGGAGGCGAACGGCGACCGCAGACTCGCCCGAGAGATAGAGATGTACATGGAGCAGCCCCCGCAGGTCAGGAGGGGAACTGCATCTCTCATCTCTCCCCATTAGCCCTTTGCCCTTCCCTTCTCTTTTGTGCGTTCACCAGAGACAAAGGGGTGTCCCAGTTCTGTTTAGCAGGGAGGTGTAGGGCTGAGGGGAAGGGCCCCTAAAACTGAGCTTTTTCAGACGCAGACTCCAAACGGAGGGGCAGGTGGAGTTTCACAAAACACTGAAACAAGCTGCGAAATATAAATACATTCACGGACATCATCAATAAGCAGTTTTACCACATTTACAAAGTTGTAGGACTCTTCATACGTGACTTTGTTCACTTTGTGCAACAATTCAAATAATCCATTGCTGTAAATGTGTGAATTCTACGTTTTTGTTTTGCTGCTGCGAATTTAGAGGTTTTTTTTTCAAACTTTCAATGCGTTGCTGTTGCTCCGTTTGAAGGTGTAGGCGAAGGGCGAGGGGTAGAAAAGAGATTTGAGTTTGGGCCTTAGTCTTGGTTTAAAACATCCTCCAGGTCTCCCAGAGTCCCTCGCTCGCTGACTTTTCAGCCTGACTCTGGCCCCTCCCCTCGGCGGTCTCCGCGGCGGCACAGCCCAAGCCCCGCCCCCTCCCGCAGCAGCAGCAGCCTGGTGTCCCCCCTCAGCTCCTTCTCCTCTTCCTCCTCCTTCGCCCTGGACACTCTGCTCACGCCCCGCCTGGACCTGTCCCGCAGCAGCGTGGTGTCGGCGTCCAGGGAGGTGGTGGACAAGGCGAGCCGCTGGTACCTGCGTCTGTCTGCGCCCGGGAACGCCCAGGTACAACAGAACTCCTCCAACACAGAGCCATTATATTATATTATATTATATTATATTATATTATATTATATTATATTATATTATATTATATTATATTATATTATATTATATTATATCATATTATATTATATTATATTATATCATATTATATTATATTAATTATATTATATTATATTATATTATATTATATCATATTATATTATATTAATTATATTATATTATATTATATTATGTTATGTTATATTATATTATATTATATTATATTATATTATATTATATTATATTATGTTATGTTATATTATATTATATTATATTATATTAATTATATTATATTATATTATATTATATTATATTATGTTATGTTATATTATATTATATTATATTATATTATATTATATTATATTATATTATATTATATTGGAGTCCGTGATGAGCACGATGAACATAACGTACTCGTGTATACTATGAGGCTTCAGTCACAGTGGCCTCAGTGTGGTGCCCGATTATTCTGAGGTAAATACTGCCATTTTACCATTTCTCACCATTATCACAATGAAGGAAGAAAATACACACGATTTCACCAAACCTTTACAGTTCTGTCTAAATGTTCACAAGACGTTATATGAACATTTTTATTTTTATCTAGGGTTATTTTCATTGAAACCTTTTGTTTTGTTTATATCATTACGCTTTTACCCCGATAAAAAAGAGAAAAAGAATCATGATATTAGCCCAATCTAAAGGAGTCAAAGCTTTCCTCTGATCTGTGTCTTATGACTTCGCTATAATTACTAAAGAGTTCCTAACCTTCTATTTGCTGCTGTGACATAAACGCAGCACATGGTTCTTTTGGGACTCTTCCTTTGGATCAGATTTGCTCTCTGCATATTGGATTGTTGATCCTGCTGCTGACTTCATGTGTTTTGGGCTGGATTTAACACTGGACGCTTTATCTTCAGCCTTTACCAGGGAGTGGCAGCATTTGGCGCACAGATACACATGCGCTACGGCCCGGGACACACGGCCGAAAATCTGACCTTTTATTTCTTGTTCAGCACATTAAATGTAGTATCAAATCGAAACTGTGACCATATCGAAATACATATCGAACTGTGCCTAAAGCATTCTCTGCACTGCCCCCTTCAGGAAGACGACCTCTCTGCCCCCGACCCGGACAGTTTAGACCCAGACCAGACCAGGGCCTCAGGGCTGAAGAACGGCCCCACGCCGGGCTCTCTAACTCCGAGCTCTCGGGTCCTGTTGTTGGGGTCTCCTGCTCCGGTTCTGACTCCGAGCGTGTCTCCGAAGAGAAGCTCCGTGTGCAGTCCCACCAGTAAACCCCCTCCACAAATCTCAGGTCAGCATCGTTCACCAGGACTCAGCCATAACAGAGACTTGGGTTTGTGACCTTCTGCTCATGTTCCAGGGAAGCTCCTCTCTCCTCCGGGTTTAGCCGACAGATCTGAGGTGTGTTCCTCTCAGTACACCAGCAACACCAGCATCTTCAGCCAGTTCTCCATCGAGGTGAGTCCACTCCATCAGGGCCAGATATCGGGAGCAAGGGAACATTTAGTGGTTCAGCTGTCGGAGAGAGTTATTCTTGCATTATTCTGAGCTATGCTCCAGAAAAGACTAATTTTAACACATTTTCTTCATCTCGGCTTTACCCAAATCTAAAAGATTCTTGACTTAAGAGCTTACAGTCTAAAGGTCAGTGTAACTCCTCATGTGAAAGCTAAGATTGTTACCCGGCAGGTAACGCTCTAACAGAGGCTCTAATGTTCTCAGGCCTCACATCTGCCTTATCCTCTAAAATGGAGCGCCGCTGTGCTACCGAGGGCCCGGCAGGTAACGCTCTAACAGAGGCTCTAATGTTCTCAGGCCTCACATCTGCCTTATCCTCTAAAATGGAGCGCCGCTGTGCTACCGAGGGCCCGGCAGGTAACGCTCTAACAGAGGCTCTAATGTTCTCAGGCCTCACATCTGCCTTATCCTCTAAAATGGAGCGCCGCTGTGCTACCGAGGGCCCGGCAGGTAACGCTCTAACAGAGGCTCTAATGTTCTCAGGCGTCACATCTGCCTTATCCTCTAAAATGGAGCGCCGCTGTGCTACCGAGGGCCCGGCAGGTAACGCTCTAACAGAGGCTCTAATGTTCTCAGGCCTCACATCTGCCTTATCCTCTAAAATGGAGCGCCGCTGTGCTACCGAGGGCCCGGCAGGTAACGCTCTAACAGAGGCTCTAATGTTCTCAGGCCTCACATCTGCCTTATCCTCTAAAATGGAGCGCCGCTGTGCTACCGAGGGCCCGGCAGGTAACGCTCTAACAGAGGCTCTAATGTTCTCAGGCCTCACATCTGCCTTATCCTCTGAAATGGAGCGCCGCTGTGCTACCGAGGGCCCGGCAGGTAACGCTCTAACAGAGGCTCTAATGTTCTCAGGCCTCACATCTGCCTTATCCTCTAAAATGGAGCGCCGCTGTGCTAGTACCGAGGGCCCGGCAGGTAACGCTCTAACAGAGGCTCTAATGTTCTCAGGCCTCACATCTGCCTTATCCTCTAAAATGGAGCGCCGCTGTGCTACCGAGGGCCCGGCAGGTAACGCTCAAACAGAGGCTCTAATGTTCTCAGGCCTCACATCTGCCTTATCCTCTAAAATGGAGCGCCGCTGTGCTACCGAGGGCCCGGCAGGTAACACTCTAACAGAGGCTCTAATGTTCTCAGGCCTCACATCTGCCCTATCCTCTAAAATGGAGCGCCGCTGTGCTACCGAGGGCCCGGCAGGTAACGCTCTAACAGAGGCTCTAATGTTCTCAGGCCTCACATCTGCCTTATCCTCTAAAATGGAGCGCCGCTGTGCTACCGAGGGCCCGGCAGGTAACGCTCTAACAGAGGCTCTAATGTTCTCAGGCCTCACATCTGCCTTATCCTCTAAAATGGAGCGTTAGTCAAACCTAACTCAGAGACGCATGTACTGGATACTTACTCATTTGAAGCAACTTATTTGACATTTCATATTGTGACGTTAACAGTGGTTAAAGTGGACTCGATACCTGAAAGGCTGTGTATAGATGCCTGTAACAGAAGGTTTTTTATATCACTTTTAACTGCTTTATTTTTTAAATAAGTTTGAAACTATCTCACAGAATAACATTTCTCTGGTGTATCAGAACTCTACATTATGATTACTTTCCTAAAAATAGGGGAGAAAAGCAGCACTAACTACTTTTATTATTTATTCAATTCAATTCAAGCTTATTTGTATAGCACATTTAAAACAAAATGCTTCACAGTAATAGCAGGTCACATAGAAATAAAATACAAGTAAAAGATAACATGCCAAGATACACAACTAGCTCGTATGGAAGGCCAGGGAGAAGAGGTGTGTTTTCAGCCTGGATTGGAACTGTTCCACAGACTGAGAGGACCTGATAAACAAAGGAAGACTATTCCATAGTCGGGGCGCTGCCACAGAGAAGGCTCTATCACCTCTCGTTTTTTTCCTAGTTTTAGGAACATCCAATAGGAGCTGGTCAGCCGACCTCAGAGCTCTGGATGGAGTATAGAGTCGCAAGAGATCACTCAAATAGAGCGGGCCCAGGGAGTGGAGACATTTAAAAACAATCAACAAAACTTTAAATTGAACACGAAAGCTGACAGGGAGCCAGTGTAAGGAGCACAGAACAGGAGTGATGTGCTCAGGCCTCTTTGTATTGGTCAGGAGGCGGGCTGCAGCATTTTGTACACTCTGCAGGCGCTGCAGGGGGCGCTGGTCCAGTCCAATATACAAGGCATTACAATAATCCAGGCGCGATGTTACAAATGCATGGATAGCTTTTATTTATTGTTTTTTTGTACTGTCAAAATCCTGTGTAATTGTTTCCCAATGGGGCCCCAGTCCCTCTGCTGCCTGTGTCAGCTCCGCCCCTGCTCCATGCGCTCCTCTTCTCTGTTTATTTAGTGTTGGTGATTAAAGGAGCCAAATATGGCATTAAGGAAAATTATTTACCTGTGTGTGTACACTGGGTGGCGCTGTCGCCATGTGCATATAGGCCGGGTCAATCAATGCTGGGACAGGTGTTGACCTGGAAGGGCGAACAGGTTTGTGACCGCTTTGGCGGAGGTTTGTGTTAATTCTCGTGTTTTTATTTAACCCTTTGATGAAGCATGGAATAAAGAATGATGTTTACTCCTTACTGGACCTGTGTGGACCCAGTTTTGATTAACACCAAACATCAGGTAACCGGCCGTCTAGGGCGTCATACCCACCTGCCGAGGCAACGTCTCACTAGCCCAGTACTAGCCTGGCTGGTATAGTGATTGTCTGTCAGACGCAATTCATACTTTTTTCTCAAGGTGGTGGAACTCAGTTCCGTAGGGTCCCGGCCCACTTTACCCCCGTGCACGAACACAATTGTAAAAATGAATATTGAGACAGGCTTTTTTAGCAAATAGAGTCACAGGGACTTTTTAAAAGGCTAAAGGTGTGACCGTGTCTGAGCTGCAGTGGCTACAAACCTCCAGCTGCACTTTGGATTTCGAGGTGATGCGTGTTGGGTCATGTTATGGACGTTATTGTCAGGAACAATCCCCGTCCCAGCTGAGAATGTAGCACTGGTCTGTAATCAGTCCTAAACCTGCTCTGGACCAGTTAGACTGTTGCCTGTGTTTCTCTGCTGATCTAACTGTAGATAATACATAGAAATCCTGACTGTTCCCCGTCTGTCATCAGGCTGTTCTTAAGGACCAGTGCGGAGGACACCAGCAGCTCCTCGTACTCCGCCTGCAGTGCTCTGGACTCGGGGACTCCGTCTCTGTCCCCACCCTGTCCCTCCAGAGCTCTGTCCACCAGCTCCCCAGACCCGTCCTCTACGCCTGTCCCCAGGAAGAACCTGCCCAGGTAAACCACCGCTAACCCAGGAGTAAACTCGGGGATCACTGGATCAGAACAAGGACTAAAATGAGAAGGAACTAAGACTGAACCAGGACAGAGTCAAGAGCAAACCCTTCAGCTTTGAGCCATGTTGTTCCCTCGTCGCAAACACTCCTGGAGGAGGATTTCACTTCCGTCACACGGTTTGGAGTTACACTGCAGGCACAACTATTTAGCAAATTAGCTTTTTTACCATATTCATACACCATATATATTACCATATATTTTCCCCCACATTTTCAAACTTCAAACTGTGTAAGACTTAAAGGCTCTTGGATGGAAGCGTCCCAGGTGATGGTGATGTCTGTAATGTGAGAAAGTTTGATTAAAGCAGGTCCGCACTCTGAAGCAAGTGCAGAAATATTATGAAATAATTCTGCACGCACAAAATGGGAAGGAAACAACGTCTGCAAAAGTCACAAATTGTTCAAAGCTGGTCAGAGGGATGCAGCGCTCTAGAAATATCTAAAAATATTAGGACGTCACCACAGAACCATCAGAGGTTTTGTTGCCAATAGCAACAGTGTCAAAGGAAGTGAGATGACAAGAAAAAGACACAAAGAACTGTCTCAAATCAAGCATGAAGCATCAGGATTCCATGATTTACCAGCGCTGTCATTTTCAGCAGCTGTAACTGACATGAAGTGTCCAGAAATACAAGGCGTTCGCTGTTCAGAGATGTGGCCAATGTGGGACAGGTGTAACCACAGTTTGAAGGACTGATGAATGGGCCAGTGTTGTTTTCCTTTTTTTTAATGACGATAACGTAACGATGACGAGCTAAAAATAGCTCTTTGGGACTAAAACATGACGAGACGTCTATGAGTTTACGTCAATGAGACGAGACTAAAATGGAGAAAGTGTTTGGTCAGATCGTTCACAGAGTTTGTGAGCGGAGCGGGAGAACACACCGGTAAACGTCACACAGAGCGGCGCCGTCAGCTCTCATGATGCGGCCGGGCAGCGGCGCCTCTTTCTCTCTCTTGTTCCACGTTTGTGCAAAAACCATCATTATAATCATGAAGGAATTGGTAGAAATGTTGTAAGCGAGTAAATATGAGGTTTATATAAAGTGAATCTGAATGAAAGGCCTAATAAAGAGGCCTATGTTTACTGAGAAATTAGGCCTAGACAACCTAAGTCTGCAATTGTAGCTATTAGCGATACGTTTCTTACAAATCCTTGCAGAAATGTTATTATTTTATTCAGGCCAAAATGATCAAACAATACGACATCCAACCCAAAGCGATTTATAAACGGCTTCCTGGCCTCTTTTATTCATGAAACAGTTGTTTTTGTAAGTATAGATTTGACATGTGACCTGACGCAGCCGCTCGCCCCAGAGGATGTTCCAATTGAGCTCAAATGCGGCGTTAAGAGACTCGGCTCCATTTTGGAGGAGCCCACCACCGAGGATGTCAACGGAGGAAGGGTCCTGGCAATTGACAAACAACCAGTGTGTTCTTCACGGCGCCATAGTCTGCCATTATCTGATAGTGAGAGCTTGTTTTCACTGTTTTACATTACGTTATTCACATTACGTCCTGAGGAGGAAGTCCAGGCCACATCACAATCCTGAGCAGCTCAGTCTCTCACTCCTACAGAGCCATTGTTTCAAAGTGTCAAATATCCAATATGGACGCTTGAGTGTTTTGAAGCCTCAGTTCTGCAGGACATGTGAACTTTAACCTCTGGACTCTTGTCTTCTCCAGGTCCCGTCTGTCTCCGAGCGTCGCAGTTCCTTCAGGCGGACACCAGGGGTCGCCGTCTCCCGGGCAGAGCATGGCCCGCAGCGTGAGCGACTACAGCCGGGTCAGAGAGGGCTCGGCCGCTCAGCAGCGCCTCCCTGTGTCCGAGAGCCTGCCCTGCAGCCTGCACCCCGCCCCGGTACAGATCGCAGTGTGGAAGTTTCACTGACCATTTCTGACAGAAATACTGGACGAGGAACAATTTGTTACAAGTTATGCATAAAAAATGTCCAAAACATTTTCAACAGCCATATTTCGATGATGGATTGAGCCAGGTTTACATGTATGGGTTTGTTTTGTGACACAGCAGGGTGTTTATAAATCCACCCTCCGTCTGGAAAGGAAACTTGAGTCCACACAGCCTCGCTTTAACCTCTTAAGCCCCGCCTTCACCAAGGTCATTTCCTCCAGTTCAGCTTTACCCAGCTTTATTGATGTCATCAAATAAACATGGCTTTTGACTTGGACATTAAAACCAAGATGTTTTGGACCAAAGTGGACACGGATCTCAAACTTGACCACTGCATTTAGTAAAGACCGGATGCTTTTCTGCTCTGTCTGGTCTCTGTCAGGAGCCGCTGAGCGCAGACTGGTCGTTCCAGCGCCCGGAGCCCCTGACGGTGCCGTACCTCAGCCCTCTGGTTCTGTGGAAGGAGCTGGAGTCTCTGCTGGAGAACGAGGGGGCGTCCTGTCTGTGTGAGCCCGCGCTGGTCGACCTTCACCCCATCCTCTTCTGGAACCTTCTGTGGTACTTCAGGAGGCTGCACCTGCCGTCGCACCTGCCCGCGCTGCTGCTGAGCTCCCAGCACTGCAACAGGGACGCTCCGGTGAGACACACTGTGGACCAGAACGATGCTCTGACACATGTTCACTGACACTCTCCTGTTTCCACTCATGCTCTTGATTTGTTTGAGATGTTTGCAAACCCTAAGAACCAAACATGCAGCCATTTCTTTTCTTCAGGTGTGTCAGGAGCTGACGTCTGACGACAGCAAACACATCCTGGTCCAGATTCTGTGGGACAATCTCAAACTGCACCAGGACCCGCTGCAGCCGCTGTATCTGCTGTGGAACTCCTACAGTAAGACCTCCAACTCCCCAGACACTACCGTAAACCCAGCTCAGACTGTTCTCTAGATCAACCTCTTACCCTCCACCGTGACCCAGTGTGTTTCCTCCAGGTCGGCTTTACCCAAATCTGAAAGCTTTTCCACTGGAGAGCAGCAGTATAATGCCTCATTTGAAAGCTAAGGCCTACAAAACTGATCCTAACATTTTTGTCGCCGCATGTTTTCACATTTCTGAAGTGTTTTGTTGCTCTTTTGTCGCTTTTTTGTTGGGCTTAACTTTTCCTCATCTTCGTCACTATACGGACACTCTTTTTCCAAGAAGCTTTTAGATTTGGGTAAAGCCAAACTGGAGAAAATGTGCTCGGTTCTGGTGAGGGTTAAGAGGTCAATGGTCGGAAATAATGCGTGAAATGGAAACACAAAATGAGCACTTCCCTTAATTCTCCACTAGATGGAGACAGTTTACTTTGGTCCAAGTTAAAGTCCTGTTTGTCTGTCAGACGTGGGGTACCCGAGCCCGCGGCCGGTCCCTGAGCAGCAGAGGTCGTTCAGTGAAGACGTCCTGAGGGGAATCATCCGAAACATCCAGAGGAACGACCTCAACCGGCCGCTCAACCAACTGCTGCACCTGCTGGGACTCACACTGGGCGTCCACCGCCAGAGGTAGGAGCGCACTGGGACTAAAGCCGGGGGTTAAGAGGTGACCTGCTTTGAAATGTAGCTGATGATGGTCCAGCCTCTAAAATGAGCTCTCCTGACCTCCCTGTAGGAGCAGCAGTGCGCACTAGTCCATTAGAAGTAACACACACAGTTGTGTTGTTGTTTTTGCGTTGGGCAGCCTGACCGTTAGTTCCTGAAGCAGGGTCAGCATGAGCAGTTACTTTGTGCTAATCCAATGCCCTTGGATCTGACTCTGCTCTGATCAGATGTAGTGTGTTGTTTTTGTGTTTCTGTGTTTCAGGAGCACATACAGAGACCTCCTGTTCCTGTGTCTCGTGGCTCTGGGCCGAGAGAACATCGACATCGGTCAGTCCACACCTGAACACCGTCAACCCAGTGTTAACACGGCATTACAGATAATTGTCTAGAGAATCCGCACAATGATTAAACGTGTTATTATTTTGTTTCCAGGTGAAAGTTTATGTGTCACCAGATAGAACCAAAAGTGTGACTTGTTCTCTGTCGTTTGTGACGGTGTTTCTCTCCCGCTCAGACGCGTTCGACCGCGAGTACAGACTGGCCTTCGACCGCCTCAGCCCCAGCTCCGTCAAACTGACCCAGAGCTGCGACACACCGCCCTCTGCTGGAGCGGGGGAGTGCAGGCGGCGCTTCGGAGAGCCCTACCTTTAACCCAGCGGACTCCCACCAGGCCTCCTGTGGAAAACAAGCAGCTTTTTAATGAACCACAGGAACGCTTTCAACACCGGCAGCTTCAAACTCCACACATGTTCTCCTCAAGGTCCACACACAACTGTGCACTACCAAAAGAACTGTTATTTATTTATTTCACTTCACTGATACAGACGCCCTTCCTGCTCGCGCTACAAACGGGAATGAGCTTTAAACCAGTTCATGAGTGTGTTCACTTTGGACAGGTTTTTATGAGCTTTAAAGACATAATGTTATAATGTTGTTTTTCATATTTCACTGGCTTTTCTTTGTTCTGGGTAATGCTTTATTTTAGTCCAGTTTCCTGCTTTACTTCTTGTTTGAGTCCTGTATCTTTAAGGGAATCTTCTACACACTATTGTACATGTTATGCAAAGTTAAGTTAATGTCTTCACTGGAACAAATCTCTGCATTTATCGTTTATAAAAATGTGGAAACATTAGATTTAAACTGAGTGAAATTTGGATATTGGACAAATGAATTCTGAAAAAGCATCAAAACATGCAGCAGAATGTGCTTTGGACCACACGTTTTTATTTCTCAGTCATTTATGTCATAAAAGATCAAGGAATGTAGATTGAACACAAACAGCTGTGATGCTTTTCAGGCACAATTCCTTTAATGAGTCAGAAAACACTGGGAATACTTGTTCTACATAGGACCTTTTTCCCTCAAATAAAATCGGATCAGTCTGTCATTTCACCAGAGCTTTACATTTTAGTCATGTGGACTCTGCACAACAGTGGATGAACATTACACAGGGTTTCTTTTGCAGGGCATTAAAAAACATTCAAAAGTCATTCAATGAATTGTGCCAACGTTAAGGCCTTAAAGTTAAAGTCCTTACAGCATTAAATTCAACTCAAATCAGGGGGAATAATGGAATTCCTCAGTTATTATTATTGCAGAAATTCCTTTAAGGAAAGTTGATTCCATCAAACCAGAGGTTGGAGCTGAACTCTCTCCCTCCTACAGTGATGCTGGAGACTCGAGGACTCACTAGTCCCTGAGTTTTGAGAGCGGAGTGCTCTGGTGGGAACAATGGTCCAAAGTTTGTGTGTCCAGTTTTCTTCTGAATAACACATTTCCCAAAGTGTCAAATGTTTATGAGCTGAACCTACGACTTGTGTTTCTGGGTTTAAAGGGAGTCCTGAAGGTCAACCACTGCATTTGCCTCTTTATTTGAGGAGAATGAAAAGATCTCTTGAAAAGAACCAGAAATACATTGTAATTATAACGACTTAACTCGTCACTTGTCCAAATCTACTTTGATATTCTGATTTATGAGCTTTTGACATGATCCTGTTTCTCTGTGGGACTGAAATGGTTGGTGGAGGACCTGAAGGAAGACTCTTCTCTTCAGGGTCCAATGAACGGCCGCCATGTTGTTTATTTGTGTGTAATAACACGTTTATTCAAACTGGGAAATTCAGATTCAGAGCTGAGTCTGGTTTTAGTGAAACGACGAGTGTTATTTTGGAAAAAGTTTTTGAAATTCTGACATTTCTGTTAAAAAAAAAAAACGGAATCATATTTTCTGGTTTGTGTCAAAACTTGCGTTCTGTTTTAGTTCATTCTGGTTTATTTTTATTTATTTTTTTACTCGTCTTTCAAACTGGTCCCTGACAGATTTCGTCACTGTCTCCTTTCAATACTGATTTAAAGTGTATTCATGACAGATTGGCTTTTTACTGTATAGCCCTTATTATAGAATTTAATTCTATTGTTTTATTCATTTTCCCCCATGTCTGTGTTTAGTCCTGGTTTACTCGTGTTTTATTCACTCAGTCATTTCTGTATATTATAGTCTCTGTGTTTTGCTGGGAAAGAGCTCCCTCTGGTGGTGGTCGCTGGAGGAGCAGCTGGTTCATGTCCGGGTTTGTGAGTGATGTCGCAGTTTGGGAAGATTTGAAGAGCAGAACACTGTAATGTATAATTTCCTTCATTTCCTTCAAATACAAAACACACACTGCTGCTTCCTCTGCCCCGGGAGACACAACTTCCTTTAGTGGAGGTTGGACGGACTGGGAGATCTTTGGGAGGAGCCGTCCATCCTCATGGGACCGGGCGGACATCAGGCCTGGTCCTCCAGGTCCTTCTGTGTCTGAAAGTCAGATGTGGGCCATAGGTCAGACAGAAGGGCAGTGTCTGTAAGTCTTTAGTTCTATTCTGACGGGATTCATTTTACCCAAGGACATGGGCGCCCTAATGGGGTGGAAGGTCAGGACGATTCTACGGGCCCAGGATTTTCACCGCCTCACTTGGCCGCCTGAACTACAGAGACCAAAGGCATGATGGGAAATGACGTGCGGTTAACACGTGCGCTGACAGCGGACTGACAGATGATTGGATCTTCTGTTTTGATCAGAAACGTGTCGCAGCCTCCTCCTCTTTTCTCATCACAGAGATCTACTTGATCTGCAGGTCTATAGATCCATGGTCCGAGCATTCAAACCTTCAACTTGGTGTATTCAAGAGAGTTTTAAACCGAGCCCCACACATTGAATTAGGGTTGGAACTGTTTCACAATAAATGTTACTTTTTGAGGTTTTAATTGTGTGGAATTATTAAGATTGCAGTAAAAGGTTCCATCTCTGTGGATGTGCCAATAAAACAAGAAGCCTGAGGGCCACCAAAAACTGGTCTGAGGGCTGCATTTGGCCCCCGGGCCGCACTTTGGACATGCCTGGTTTAGATTATAAACTGAGTGAAATTTGGATATTGGACAAATGAATTCTGAAAAAAGCATCAAAACATGCAGCAGAATGTGCTTTGGACCACACGTTTTTATTTCTCAGTCATTTATGTCCTAAAAGATCAAGGAATGTAGATTGAACACAAACAGCTGTGATGCTTTTCAGGCACAATTCCTTTAATGAGTCAGAAAACACTGGGAATACTTGTTCTACATAGGACCTTTTTCCCTCAAATAAAATCGGATCAGTCTGTCATTTCACCAGAGCTTTACATTTTAGTCATGTGGACTCTGCACAACAGTGGATGAACATTACACAGGGTTTCTTTTGCAGGGCATTAAAAAACATTCAAAAGTCATTCAATGAATTGTGCCAACGTTAAGGCCTTAAAGTTAAAGTCCTTACAGCATTAAATTCAACTCAAATCAGGGGAAATAATGGAATTCCTCAGTTATTATTATTGCAGAAATTCATTAAAAAAGTTGATTCCATCAAACCAGAGGCTGGAGCTGAACTCTCTCCCTCCTACAGTGATGTTGGAGACTCGAGGACTCACTAGTCCCTTGTGGTTTTTGCATTATAATCTCTTTGGACCTCAGTGGGAGAAGAAACAGCTGTAGTGAAGTTGTTCTGATCAGAAACATCACAATCTAAAACATTTAACAGCAAATTCCTCCAGAGAATGAAGTTATACTGTTAACATACTTTTCAATGTCTTGAATTATTTCTACTTAACACTAGAAATGGAATACTATTGGACTAGTAAGTCAAATTCTTATCTGAAACCTGTACCTAGATTTTAAAAAACAATATTGCAGAAAAAAAAATGCATAAGTAAAACATAAAAATATAGCTTTAATAATAATACCACTTCAAGTTGTGCAGAAACCTTTGTCATATTAAGACATGAGTCATAAACAATATGAGAATACAATAGGCTTAGGACAAAAGCTTTAACCGAATATGAGCAATTCTTTGTAATGACCCAAAACCTGTGTGTGACGAGCTCAAGGCTCCTGTAGCAACAACAACAATGATAGAGTCATGAAAATAGGTCACATGACCGAATCTTGAGATCTCTCTTCATTAGCTCAAGCAGCTGCTAATCGTGAATGTAAAAGATCAGCAGGGACAGCGCCGATGCTACTGTCCAGGCGGAATCACCTGGGTTCCCTGTGCATATAACCCATGTGTGTGTTTTAATAGGCTGGACTTTTTCCCAAAATAAATAATCATTAATACAGTATTATGAGAATTATTAGAAAGCCTTAGCTAAACATTTGCAATTTAAAATCCTTGTGCTAATCTTGTAATGACCTGAGGGATGTGGGAAGTGCCTCAGGAGGAACCAGCATGAGGCCAAGACATTAGTCTTAGATCTGTGAACCTTTTTACACCCGGAGTGAGCGGCCCCGTCTGTAGAAGCATCACAGAGATGACAGGACAACTCCGTCAGAGTATGGGGCGCATGTGGCTGGGCAGCTCGTCCTGTGCAGGCACTGATGTAAATACTCCCGTTAACTTCACCAGCGATTCCCCAACTTCTGTCTCAGGGACGGGGACAGAGACAGTGTCCTCTGTTACTACTGGAGTGATATGAAAGACCTGACCAGCACCAACTCCGTTGCCATGGGCAGCGGTCATTATTTTTTCAGAGGTCCTCGATCAGAAAATAATGACCGGTAGAACGTTGGAAAATCCCATTCAAGTCAATGGAGCGTTCTACTTGCATTGTGAAGGAACGTATAATAAAAAGATATAGTCTATTACTGTGAAGAAAACGATATTTGTTCTTTTTTCATTCTTTTCTGCACTCTGCTATAAATGATTAAAATGAGGCATTAGATGTGTTTTAAAATGGTTAAACAAACAACATTGTCCTTAATGTAAAGGCATGTGTTACAACCGACCCCGCCCCTGTTTATTTTGTTTCATTCATTGTATCAGTGCTAGCAAGAAAATAGAAACAGGAAAATGCACCACACTTTGAGAAGCTGTATTTTTATTGTCTTAATGATATAAGTCTGTGACCTCATTAACTCATTTAAAAGCCTAAAACACAAAGTCACATGTGAGCAAAACACGTACTTGGTTTTATTTCTTTATTTTGACCTGAAAATGGTTTGTTTGCAGATGGATTCTACTGCACAGACTTTCAGTCCTGAGTGTGTTGTGTGTGATCAGAGAGAGAGAGGCTACAGACTGATCATGATCATCAGGATCATGTTACATGTATCTGGTCTCTGCTGGTTTAACTGGTGCTGTTAAAACTGACCCTGGTCTCACCTAACATCATATGTCTATGCCCTTAACTCATGTTTTATTCCCTCGGTCATTTTAGTCTGAGAAACAGCTCCCTCTGGTGGTGCTCGCGGGAGGAGCAGCTGTCTTGATGGGAGAGCGCGACACCAGCATCAATTAGTGACTGGAGGGCTACTTCACTCAACGAGCACGCCATGGAACCACTGTCCAACATAGCACCAAGAGTTACCTCATCTTCAACTCTGACAGAAGTGTAGAATAGACTGTCACTGGGTTTAATTCTTTGTGTGTCTTGAACAGTAATATTGTTTTGCTCATTCAGGTTTTGCATATTCTGCTACAGTTCAGCAGCATCAAATGTGTGGGAGATTTCACCTTGACCCATGCAGCCTCCCTCCAAGCATAGGTGGCTTGGTCTCCCTGCACATTGTCTGCTGGAACAGTTTTGTTAGGACAGAAGCGGCTCGTGTGGTCAGGGCTGAAACATGTGAAACAAAGGCGGTCTGAACGGCAGTGAGTTTCTGTTGTGTGTTTGTTATCGTTGCAAACTCGACAGGTCATAACGACAGATCTGGCTCGTCCCCGCATGTGCCCACGACGAGCAGAGGACAACTGACCACCAGCTTGAGCTTTAGTGAGGAGCTCCCGGAGCATAGACGTCATTTCACCAAGCGTGGCGCCCTCTTGTGGCTGAGTGAGCAGATGTTGACTTTGTGGAGCAGTAGCAGAATGCTGGACCTGGCACTGCACTTGTGTGGGTTGACTGTGCTGCTTCACAGGCTGTGGAGCAGGAGGAGATGTTGGCAGTTGTTGGTTCTGGACCAAGCCCGGAGTACACGAAAGAGGCGGAGCTTCAGCGGCGGCCTGGACAGCTTGAGAGAGCAAAACATTATTAGGCACTGGCACGTTACTGGAGACTTGGGCCCTAACATGTGTCTCATAGCATAACAGTGGGGCAGCATATGGTTTGGTCGTTGGTGCTTTGGACACCCGCTCTCTTTGGTACTCCTCTAGCCTCTCTTGGATGTCTTTAGAGGTCCACTCATGAATCTGCTTATACTTAAACACTGAGGCCAGTTCCGTATCAGGGCAGTGCTTTACAAACAATCTCACCTCCTATATCCTCAATGATGTTCTAAGCCGTCTGCAGCCATGTCTGCGGCCTTATTGAGGCGGATCCAGTAGTCAACAACGTTCTCTTTCTGAAGTGGCAATGTTGAGTAAAAGTCTTGTGGGGGCAGACAGGATGATGTGCTACTGAAGTACTAGCATGCTATAAATGACATCTGGGGAGCATGTAGTGTGAAGTGCAGGGTTACTTCTAAGACCAATCTTAACTACATCTCTGGCCTTTCCCTTTAACTTCCCCATAACTTCTTCAGTTTGCACAGAAACCTCATAGTTATGCTTCCTAAGGTAACCTTTCATCATCTCAACCCACTCAGTAACAGTGTATTTGTCGGTATTGTCACCCCTGAATGGAACGGGTTCTTTCTCTGATTTCACAATGACATTAAACCTCGGACTCTCATTAGCAGTATTATTGACACCTGAAGTCTCCTGTTTCTGACAAGTACTATTATTAGTTTCATTTGTGCCAATGACACCAGAAGAGAGCAGTTTTGATGCAATAGACTCCCCAGTCTGTGAGGCCAACTGACAGATCATGTCACCAAACTGGTTTCAATCATTACCAGCACTAGGCGTTGAGTGGCTCGGCCCCCCACATGACGTCTCCCCAATAGGTGACTCAGCTGGATCCTGAACCAATCCCTGAGGCCTATTATTTGCAGGTAACACAGGTGAAGCACGCACACCTCCCCTAATAGCACTCCTGGGCTGAAAGCTCCATCCCATTCCACCTCTACCTCTCCCAAAAGAGGAGTGACAATCTGCTGTTAAACCGCTGGGAAAGCATCTCTGCCATTTCAAAATAAAATATAGGAAACATAATTGTAAATTGGCATTAAAACCAACATTTCCCTTCAGTCCTTTAACCTTGTGACCAGAAACACACTTTGTGACGTGTAGAGGTGACTTGACAGGCGTAGACGACAGGGCAACCTCGGTGGATCTGCATCAAGCGGATCAAGGACCACGGAGTCACGGCACCAGTGTGACCGATGTAGGTGTGTAGAGAGGCCACGGACTCAGGACTGCAGTTATGTTTCTTTTAATGGGATCTGAACCACAAAACATAAACAAAAGTCCATCAGGGTGGGGACAACTGCACACAAGGGTCTGTACGGGACAAGGATAAACACAAATACAAGAAAGCTCCTGGGCGGCCGGTCAGCTGCCGTTAGCCTAACGCTCTAACTGTGGTAATATAATAACATAAAACTAAGTGGTCATTTTAACATTTTCACAAATTACACTCTAGTGACACACATTTACATGTAAGGACTAACATATATGATTATTTTGGCATAACAATATTTTAAAAAGTAAATTGAAGATTGGAGCGATCTCTCCTGCACCTACCGTCTCCAGCTTTTACCGTTGCTCTGCTGGAGACGCAGGGAGCGCGCGTGAAGCACCCTTTGCATGCAGTTTCCAAAACCACCACCAGATGGCTCCAAAGGTAAAACAACACAGACAAATAATCTTTAAGGATATTCAATAATACATCTCTGTTACACCTGATCACTGGACAGACAGGTAGGTACTACACACTACACACTGTTTCATTCACTCAGTCATTTCTGTATATTATAGTCTGGGCGTTTTATTCACTCAGTCATTTCTGTATATTATAGTCTGGGTGTTTCATTCACTCAGTCATTTCTGTATATTATAGTCTGGGTGTTTAATTTCCTCAGTCATTTCTGTATATTATAGTCTGGGTGTTTTATTCACTCAGTCATTTCTGTATATTATAGTCTGGGTGTTTTATTCACTCAGTCATTTCTGTATATTATAGTCTGGGTGTTTCATTCACTCAGTCATTTCTGTATATTATAGTCTGGGTGTTTAATTTCCTCAGTCATTTCTGTATATTATAGTCTGGGTGTTTAATTTCCTCAGTCATTTCTGTATATTATAGTCTGGGTGTTTTATTCACTCAGTCATTTCTGTATATTATAGTCTGGGTGTTTTATTCACTCAGTCATTTCTGTATATTATAGTCTGGGTGTTTAATTCACTCAGTCATTTCTGTATATTATAGTCTGGGTGTTTAATTCACTCAGTCATTTCTGTATATTATAGTCTGGGTGTTTTATTCACTCAGTCATTTCTGTATATTATAGTCTGGGTGTTTTATTCACTCAGTCATTTCTGTATATTATAGTCTGGGTGTTTTATTCACTCAGTCATTTCTGTATATTATAGTCTGGGTGTTTTATTCACTCAGTCATTTCTGTATATTATAGTCTGGGTGTTTCATTCACTCAGTCATTTCTGTATATTATAGTCTGGGTGTTTTATTCACTCAGTCATTTCTGTATATTATAGTCTGGGTGTTTTATTCACTCAGTCATTTCTGTATATTATAGTCTGGGTGTTTTATTCACTCAGTCATTTCTGTATATTATAGTCTGGGTGTTTTATTCACTCAGTCATTTCTGTATATTATAGTCTGGGTGTTTTATTCACTCAGTCATTTCTGTATATTATAGTCTGGGCGTTTTATTCACCCAGTCATTTCTGTATATTATAGTCTGGGTGTTTTATTCACTCAGTCATTTCTGTATATTATAGTCTGGGCGTTTTATTCACCCAGTCATTTCTGTATATTATAGTCTGGGTGTTTCATTCACTCAGTCATTTCTGTATATTAGAGTCTGGGTTTTTAATTCACTCAGTCATTTCTGTATATTATAGTCTGGGTGTTTTATTCACTCAGTCATTTCTGTATATTATAGTCTGGGTGTTTTATTCACTCAGTCATTTCTGTATATTATAGTCTGGGTGTTTTATTCACTCAGTCATTTCTGTATATTATAGTCTGGGTGTTTTATTCACCCAGTCATTTCTGTATATTATAGTCTGGGTGTTTTATTCACTCAGTCATTTCTGTATATTATAGTCTGGGTGTTTCATTCACTCAGTCATTTCTGTATATTATAGTCTGGGTGTTTAATTCACTCAGTCATTTCTGTATATTATAGGGGTGGGGTATGGACAGATCAGTTGAACGATTGCTTGTTTCCGGTCGGACCGATTTCAGGGACGGACAAAGCTAGACCAACGCGAAAAAAGTTTTCAAGAATATCAAAATATTCGTTAAGAAAATTCAGGCCTGCTGAGAGGGAGCAAAATGCCAAAACCGCCGAAAATAGAGGCGAAGCAACAGGCAGATTCGGCGGTGGAAGAGGAATACGTAAGCCTCAGTCGAGTCACGGAGCTCATGGAGCAGCAGAGGGTCATGTTCAGGGAATTAATTCAACAACAGCAGGAAAACTTCAAAGGATTTATAAAACTCATCATGGAATCAACAAACACCCGCATGGATTTACAGACTAAGGACATTCAAGAACTAAAAACAAGCCTGCAGTTCACGCAAGGTGAGGTGGACACTTTGAAAGAACAAAATCTGAAACTCACGGAGCGCACAAACACTTTACAAACGGACTTTTACAAAGTATGTGACAATTTACACATCATCACGGACAAACTGGAGTATCTGGAGGGGCAGAGCCGCAGAAATAACTTGGTATTTGAGGGAGTGTTGGAGTCGCCTGGGGAGACCTGGGCCGACGCTGAGGAAAAAGTTAAGGAGATACTGAAGGAGAAGCTCCAGACCGTGGTGAAGTTAGTTTCACGTTGGACGTTGGATATTCGGCTCCAGCACTTACGGCGGGAGGAGCCTTTAACTGCGTCCCACCCGCTCAGTCAGGGTTTAGGCAGGAACACGCTGAATGCCCCGCTATGATCTCTGGGCGTTCGAATTTAGGGACCGTCAATGAATTACTATCTCATATAAACGCATTGGTTTAAAAAATGTACGTCTCATGAAAAGAAAAAGAAAAAATGCTTTAATAAAAACAAATACAACTACGGGAGAAAAAACAAAAACAAATGCCATGTGCAGGTTTATTTAATGTTATTAATTGTTATTTTATTACATTTTACAACCATTTTTTAATAGGCTATAAATATATATGTCAATAGCTTTGGGGCCATGTGACCCACACACCCCAATCTAATGTATAATAGTAGTTCTAGTCTTAGGCTACCACATACACCTTTTTGTTTACCCATTTGGGAGTTTTACCATTTTTGAAAAATCAAAATGTGCCAAAATCAGCCAAAATCCACAATTTTTGTTCAATGGCTTTTGGGCCATGTGACCCAGACACCCCAATCTAATTTAGAATAGTTGTTCTAGTCCTAGGCTACAACATACACCTTTGTTTCAATTTTTGGGAGTTTTGCCATTTTTGAAAAATCAAAATGTGCCAAAATCAGCCAAAATCCACCATTTCTGTTCAATAGCTTTTGGGCCATGTGACCCAGACACCCCAATCTAATTTATAATAGTAGTTCTCGTCATAGGCTACCACATACACCTTTTTGTTTACCCTTATTTGGGGTTTACAATTTTTGAAAAATCAAAATGTGCCAAAATTAGACAAAATCCACCATTTCTGTTCAATGGCTTTTGGGCCATGTGACCCAGGCACCCCAATCTAATTTATAATAGTAGTTCTAGTCACAGGCTACCACGTACACCTTTTTGTTTACCCTTATTTGGGGTTTACAATTTTTGAAAAATCCAAATGTGCCAAAATCAGCCAAAATCCACCATTTCTGTTCAATAGCTTTAGGGCCATGTGACCCAGACACCCCAATCTAATTTATAATAGTTGATCTAGTCCTAGGCTACAACATACACCTTTTTGTTTATCCATTTGGGAGTTTTACCTTTTTTGAAAAATCAAAATGTGCCAAAATCAGCCAAAATCCACCATTTCTGTTCAATGGCTTTTGGGCCATGTGACCCAGACACCCCAGTCTAATTTATAATAGTAGTTCTAGTCCTAGGCTACCACATACACCGTTTTGTTTACCCTTATTTGGGGTTTACAATTTTTGAAAAATCAAAATGTGCCAAAATTAGACAAAATCCACCATTTCTGTTCAATTGCTTTTGGGCCATGTGACCCAGACACCCCGATCTAATTTATAATAGTAGTTCTAGTCCAAGGCTACAACATACATCCTTTTTCTTTCAATTTTTGGGAGTTTTACCATTTTTTGAAAAATCAAAATGGGCTAAAATCAGCCAAAATCCACCATTTATGTTCAATGGCTTTTGGGCCATGTGACCCAGACACCCCAATCTAATTTAGAATAGTTGTTCTAGTCCTAGGCTACAACATACACCTTTGTTTCAATTTTTGGGAGTTTTGCCATTTTTGAAAAATCAAAATGTGCCAAAATCAGCCAAAATCCACCATTTCTGTTCAATGGCTTTTGGGCCATGTGACCCAGACACCCCAGTCTAATTTATAATAGTAGTTCTAGTCCTAGGCTACCACATACACCTTTTTGTTTACCCTTATTTGGGGTTTACAATTTTTGAAAAATCAAAATGTGCCAAAATTAGACAAAATCCACCATTTCTGTTCAATTGCTTTTGGGCCATGTGACCCAGACACCCCGATCTAATTTATAATAGTAGTTCTAGTCCAAGGCTACAACATACATCCTTTTTCTTTAAATTTTTGGGAGTTTTACCATTTTTTGAAAAATCAAAATGGGCTAAAATCAGCCAAAATCCACCATTTCTGTTCAATGGCTTTTGGGCCATGTGACCCAGACACCCCAATCTAATTTATAATAGTTGTTCTCGTCATAGGCTACCACATACATCTTTTTGTTTACCCTTATTTGGGGTTTACAATTTTTGAAAAATCAAAATGTGCCAAAATCAGCCAAAATCCACCATTTCTGTTCAATGGCTTTTGGGCCATGTGACCCAGACACCCCAATCCAATGTATAATAGTAGTTCTAGTTATAGGCTACCACATACACCTTTTTGTTTCAATTTTTGGGAGTTTTGCCATTTTTGAAAAATTAAAATGTGCCAAAATCAGGCAAAATCCACCATTTAGGCACAAGCTTAATATATATAATGCTGTTACACGTAAGACCTGAGGTGGCAGTAGTGAGTATAAAAATGACAACTTGCATCTCGTGTCTTTAAAGTAAATTATTTTTCATCAACACTAAAAAGTAAACATCTACATGAGTTTGAATGACCAAAATTCAACGTAATTATCTAAATATTAGCTGTTATGACAACTTAAGATGTAGTAGCTCACCTAGGTCATTAAGATTATTTCACATGTTCTGAGTAGTTTTTGACTTGTTGATAATATTTTGGTCAGTCTGCCTCAGGTAAGCTGCCACAATCGAGTTCGGAGTGAATGTAAATTGAACCATGTAAAGCGCTTATTGACTATGTGAAAGAGACTATAAATAAATCTATTATTCTCTTTCTATAGATTTCTTCTCATTTCAAGTACATTTATTTGCTAATGTGGTAAGAACATTGGTCTTTACTTTTTTGGCAGTTTTATTTTCATATTTAAAGCAAGATTATTATAGGATATATCAAATGGAATATGACAAATCTACATGAAGGTAGTCAATGTCTAATCTAGTCAATCCACTCAAAAATACGTAAATATTCTACAGTCAAGTAATTTAAAGACGATTTTAATATTTGAAGTATTAAATCATCCATCCATCCATCCATCCATCCATCCATTTTCTTCCGCTTTATCTGGGGC
The DNA here is from genome assembly GCA_021464625.1 of Proterorhinus semilunaris. Classification (NCBI taxonomy): domain Eukaryota; kingdom Metazoa; phylum Chordata; class Actinopteri; order Gobiiformes; family Gobiidae; genus Proterorhinus; species Proterorhinus semilunaris. The sequence continues at coordinate 39,918,521 of CM038346.1, forward strand.
CGGGTCGCGGGGGCAGCAGTCTCAGCAGAGATGCCCAGACTTCCCGATCCACGCACACCTCTTCCAGCTGTTCTGGGGGGACCCCGAGGCGACACCAGGCCAGCTCGGAGACATAGTCCCACCAGCGTGTCCTGGGCCTTCCACGAGGCCTCCTCCCAATAGGACATGCCTGGACCAGGAGGCATCCGGTACAGATGCCCTAGCCACCTCAGCGGGCTCCTTTCGACGTGGAGGAGTAGCGACTCGAGTCCGAGCTCCTCCCGGGTAACTGAGCTCCTCAGTATTAAATCATGAAAAAGATAAATAATTGTCATTTATTCAGTCTTTTGGAATATTTTTTATTTATTTTACCTGAAACAACTTAATCTAGTGCAGTCTCAACTACACAAGGTCTTAAAATGTGCTTTCAAAAGAATAGTTTTTGGTATTAATTTGTTGACATTAGCCGAATCTGGATTTTTATTTTTACATGGTAGTGCTTAACAGTACCCAGTCCTATCAGTTACATCATCTGGAGGTCAGAAGTGACAAAAGGAAGCACATTTAAAATATTGTCCTATTGTGGCTGTTGGTACTGGAACAGTGAAAAACAAAGGTGTGTGTGGCCTAGGACTAGAACAACTATTACACATTAGATTGGGGTGTCTGGGTCACATGGCCCTAAAGCCATTGAACAGAAATGGTGGATTTTGGCCAATTTTGGCACATTTTGATTTTTCAAAAAATGTAAACCCCAAATAAGGGTAAACAAAAAAGTGTATGTGGTAGCCTATGACTAGAACTACTATTATAAATTAGATTGGGGTGTCTGGGTCACATGGCCCTAAAGCTATTGAACAGAAATAGCTTTAGGGCCAAAATCCACTGTTCTAGTGGATTTTGGCTGATTTTGGCACATTTTGATTTTTCAAAAATGGCAAAACTCCCAAAAATTGAAACAAAAAGGTGTATGTTGTAGCCTAGGACTAGAACAACTATTATAAATTAGATTGGGGTGTCTGGGTCACATGGCCCAAAAGCCATTGAACAGAAATGGTGGATTTTGGCTGATTTTGGCACATTTTGATTTTTCAAAAATGGCAAAACTCCCAAAAATGTAAACAAAAAGGTGTATGTTGTAGCCTAGGACTAGAACAACTGTTATAAATTAGATTGGGGTGTCTGGGTCACATGGCCCAAAAGCCATTGAACAGAAATGGTGGATTTTGGCTGATTTTGGCACATTTTGATTTTTCAAAAATGGCAAAACTCCCAAAAATTGAAACAAAAAGGTGTATGTTGTAGCCTAGGACTAGAACAACTATTATAAATTAGATTGGGGTGTCTGGGTCACATGGCCCAAAAGCCATTGAACAGAAATGGTGGATTTTGGCTGATTTTGGCACATTTTGATTTTTCAAAAATGGCAAAACTCCCAAAAATTTAAACAAAAAGGTGTATGTTGTAGCCTAGGACTAGAACAACTGTTATAAATTAGATTGGGGTGTCTGGGTCACATGGCCCAAAAGCCATTGAACAGAAATGGTGGATTTTGGCTGATTTTGGCACATTTTGATTTTTCAAAAAAGGTAAAACTCCCAAATGGATAAACAAAAAGGTGTATGTTGTAGCCTAGGACTAGAACAACTATTATAAATTAGATTGGGGTGTCTGGGTCACATAGCCCAAAAGCCATTGAACAGAAATGGTGGATTTTGGCTGATTGTGGCACATTTTGATTTTTCAAAAAATGTAAAACTCCCAAATGGATAAACAAAAAGGTGTATGTTGTAGCCTAGGACTAGATCAACTATTATAAATTAGATTGGGGTGTCTGGGTCACATGGCCCAAAAGCCATTGAACAGAAATGGTGGATTTTGGCTGATTTTGGCACATTTTGATTTTTCAAAAAAGGTAAAACTCCCAAATGGATAAACAAAAAGGTGTATGTTGTAGCCTAGGACTAGATCAACTATTATAAATTAGATTGGGGTGTCTGGGTCACATGGCCCAAAAGCCATTGAACAGAAATGGTGGATTTTGGCCAATTTTGGCACATTTTGATTTTTCAAAAAATGTAAACCCCAAATAAGGGTAAACAAAAAAGTGTATGTGGTAGCCTATGACTAGAACTACTATTATAAATTAGATTGCGGTGTCTGGGTCACATGGCCCAAAAGCCATTGAACAGAAATGGTGGATTTTCTGCAAACTTTGTCTTACTATGATACAATATTTATTTCATCTGTAGTCTGTTCATTACTATTCACATGGTGTCTCCTGTCCCACTCCCCCTTGGGAGTGCCTGTCTAGATCGAACGGAGGGACCCGGCTGAACGGAGGGACCCGGCTGAACGGAGGAACCCTGCCTACTGACAACAAGGACTGGACGGTCTGTGATCTTGGCCCGTCTACTGTGGGACTCCTTCGGCCCTGGGTCTCTATAGCCTGTCCGTCCATGGGAGTGGATCTCTCCTTCTGTGGTTCTCCTCAAGGTTTCTCGTTTCTCCCACTGGGTTTTTGAGTTTTTCCTTGCCGGGCTGGAGAGTCTAAGGACAGGGGACACCCGAGCTGCTCGTCGCCACCCACTGCTCGTCGCCACCCACTGCTGACGCTTATTTGGACATTATGTTTGCCTGGATATTTGATTCACCGGAACTTTACATTGTCTTATTTACTGTTCTGTTTTATTGCCTTAATGTTTGTTACAGCCCTATGAGGCAACTCCTGTTGTGATATTGGGCTATACAAAACCATTGATTGATTGATTGATTGATTGATTTTGGCTGATTTTGGCACATTTTGATTTTTCAAAAAAGGTAAAACTCCCAAATGGATAAACAAAAAGGTGTATGTTGTAGCCTAGGACTAGATCAACTATTATAAATTAGATTGGGTGTCTGGGTCACATGGCCCAAAAGCCATTGAACAGAAATTGTGGATTTTGGCTGATTTTGGCACATTTTGATTTTTCAAAAAAGGTAAAACTCCCAAATGGATAAACAAAAAGGTGTATGTTGTAGCCTAGGACTAGATCAACGATTATAAATTAGATTGGGGTGTCTGGGTCACATGGCCCTAAAGCTATTGAACAGAAATGGTGGATTTTGGCTGATTTTGGCACATTTTGATTTTTCAAAAATGGCAAAACTCCCAAAAATTGAAACAAAAAGGTGTATGTTGTAGCCTAGGACTAGAACAACTATTATAAATTAGATTGGGGTGTCTGGGTCACATGGCCCAAAAGCCATTGAACAGAAATTGTGGATTTTGGTTGATTTTGGCACATTTTGATTTTTCAAAAAATGTAAACCCCAAATAAGGGTAAACAAAAAAATGTATGTTGTAGCCTAGGACTAGAACAACTATTATAAACTGGACTGGGGTGTCTGGGTCACATGGCCCAAAAGCCATTGAACAGAAATGGTGGATTTTGGCCAATTTTGGCACATTTTGATTTTTCAAAAAATGTAAACCCCAAATAAGGGTAAACAAAAAGGTGTATGTGGTAGCCTATGACGAGAACTACTATTATAAATTAGATTGAGGTGTCTGGGTCACATGGCCCAAAAGCCATTGAACAGAAATGGTGGATTTTGGCTGATTTTGGCACATTTTGATTTTTCAAAAAAGGTAAAACTCCCAAATGGATAAACAAAAAGGTGTATGTTGTAGCCTATGACTAGATCAACTATTATAAATTAGATTGGGGTGTCTGGGTCACATGGCCCTAAAGCCATTGAACAGAAATGGTGGATTTTGGCTGATTTTGGCACATTTTGATTTTTCAAAAAATGTAAAACTCCCAAATGGATAAACAAAAAGGTGTATGTTGTAGCCTAGGACTAGATCAACTTTTATAAATTAGATTGGGGTGTCTGGGTCACATGGCCCAAAAGCCATTGAACAGAAATGGTGGATTTTGGCTGATTTTGGCACATTTTGATTTTTCAAAAAAGGTAAAACTCCCAAATGGATAAACAAAAAGGTGTATGTTGTAGCCTATGACTAGATCAACTATTATAAATTAGATTGGGGTGTCTGGGTCACATGGCCCTAAAGCTATTGAACAGAAATGGTGGATTTTGGCTGATTTTGGCACATTTTGATTTTTCAAAAATGGCAAAACTCCCAAAAATTGAAACAAAAAGGTGTATGTTGTAGCCTAGGACTAGAACAACTATTATAAATTAGATTGGGGTGTCTGGGTCACATGGCCCAAAAGCCATTGAACAGAAATGGTGGATTTTGGCTGATTTTGGCACATTTTGATTTTTCAAAAATGGCAAAACTCCCAAAAATGTAAACAAAAAGGTGTATGTTGTAGCCTAGGACTAGAACAACTGTTATAAATTAGATTGGGGTGTCTGGGTCACATGGCCCAAAAGCCATTGAACAGAAATGGTGGATTTTGGCTGATTTTGGCACATTTTGATTTTTCAAAAATGGCAAAACTCCCAAAAATTGAAACAAAAAAGTGTATGTTGTAGCCTAGGACTAGAACAACTATTATAAATTAGATTGGGGTGTCTGGGTCACATGGCCCAAAAGCCATTGAACAGAAATGGTGGATTTTGGCTGATTTTGGCACATTTTGATTTTTCAAAAATGGCAAAACTCCCAAAAATTTAAACAAAAAGGTGTATGTTGTAGCCTATGACTAGAACAACTGTTATAAATTAGATTGGGGTGTCTGGGTCACATGGCCCAAAAGCCATTGAACAGAAATGGTGGATTTTGGCTGATTTTGGCACATTTTGATTTTTCAAAAAAGGTAAAACTCCCAAATGGATAAACAAAAAGGTGTATGTTGTAGCCTAGGACTAGATCAACTATTATAAATTAGATTGGGTGTCTGGGTCACATGGCCCAAAAGCCATTGAACAGAAATGGTGGATTTTGGCTGATTTTGGCACATTTTGATTTTTCAAAAAAGGTAAAACTCCCAAATGGATAAACAAAAAGGTGTATGTTGTAGCCTAGGACTAGAACAACTATTATAAATTAGATTGGGGTGTCTGGGTCACATGGCCCAAAAGCCATTGAACAGAAATGGTGGATTTTGGCTGATTGTGGCACATTTTGATTTTTCAAAAAATTTAAAACTCCCAAAAACTGAAACAAAAAGGTGTATGTGGTAGCCTAGGATTAGAACAACTATTATAAATTGGACTGGGGTGTGTGGGTCACATGGCCCCAAAGCTATTGACATATATATTTATAGCCTATTCAAAAATGGTTGTAAAATGTAATAAAATAACAAATAATAACATTAAATACACCTGCACATGACATTTGTTTTTTTTGTTTTTTCTCCCGTAGTTGTATTTGTTTTTATTAAAGCATTTTCTTTTTCTTTTCATGAGACGTACATTTTTTGATAGTAATTCATTGACGGTCCCTAAATTCGAACGACCGGAGATCATAGCGGGGCATTCAGCCTGTTCCTGCCTAAACCCTGACTGAGCGGGTGGGACGCAGTTAAAGGCTCCTCCCACCGTAAGTGCTGGAGCCGAATATCCAACGTCCAACGTGAAACTAACTTCACCACGGTAAGCTCCAGCTACATCACGCGGTGGAGGTGGAGAGGGCTCACCGCGTAGGGAAACCCGGCGGCGGGAGAGACTGGCCGAGACCCATCATCGCCAGACTACTGAGGTGGAAGGATCGGGAAGAAATCTTGCAGCGCGCCAAACGACTTAAAGGAACAAAAATCTTCATTAACGAGGACTACACCGAATCAATAAAAAGAAAACGTAAAGAACTGATGCCGGAGCTGAGAGCTGCACGAGAAAGGGGGGAGATCGCCTTCCTGAGATATGACAAACTCATTATACGTCCACGCAGCAGTACACCACATCCAGTATAAACACCGGGAAAAACGTATGGATTTTGGTATGTAAAAGCACATAATCTCACATGTCTAGTAATACATATAGTTCTATAGGAAGCACCGACTTGGACTTTTCAATAAGGAGAATTGCTGAAGCAAACTCCCAGGATTTTACATTCTCTCAGTACGACCTACAGAACACTGAGATCGACATCGACCCTGAAAATAACTTTTTTTCTAGAGCTACCAATGACTGTCAATACTACACAGAGGATCTGTACAATAGTAAACTTAAGAACATTAAGGCATTCACTGTAATCCACTTCAATAGTCGAAGCCTTTATGCAAACTTTGACCACATCAAAAGCTTCTTAAAACAGTTTTCCACACCATTCAGTGTCATTCTAATCACAGAAACATGGATTAATAATGACAGAGAATTTGAGTTTTCTATTAATGGTTATGAATTCATAAGTATGAACAGAAAGAATAAGCATGGAGGGGGCGTAGCTATGTTTATAGACTCCAACTATAGTTATAAAGTAATGGAAAATAAGACAATGGTGGTGGATGATACACTTGAATGCCTTACTGTTGAAATTACAAGGCAAAAAAAGAAAAATATTATTGTGAGTTCTATTTATAGAACACCTGGCTCTGATATAGATGTTTTTTCTAAGTGGATGGAGGAGCACTTCTCAGGATTAAATCATAAAGTCATGTTTGTGGGGGGAGACCTCAACATCGATTTGTTAAACCCATATAAACATAAAAAGACGGACGAATTTATAAATACTTTATTCAGTATAGGTCTGTTTCCTCTAATAACCAAACCTAGTAGAATTACAACCCATAGTGCCACCTTGATTGATAACATTTTCTCAAATGAAATAGAAAGTGACACAGTCAGCGGGTTAATTATAAATGATATTAGTGATCACCTTCCAGTTTTCGTTATGTATAAAAATGGATATTTAAAAGATGAAGAGGAAAACAAGTATTGGTTTAGAAGGGTAAAAACAGAGAAAACTATTGATGCATTTAAAAAGGAGCTTTTAGCTCAAGACTGGAGTATTGTGTACAGAGAGAATGACACGAATATGGCTTATGATGAGTTTACGCAAGTATTTCAAAAGGTATACGACAAAAACTGCCCAATGAAGAAATACTGTAAAAACAGAAAGTGTAAAGAAACACCATGGATGTCTAAAGGTTTACTAAATGCTTGCAAGAAAAAAAATAATCTTTACAAAAACTTTATAAATAACCAAACAAAAGAAGCCGAGGATAAATATAAGAAATATAAAAATAAATTGACAGGTATCATTAGAAAATGTAAACAGGATTATTATAATAAGTTGTTGGATAGTAATAAGAATAATATTAAAGGTTTATGGAACATCTTAAATAGTATAATTAGAAATAAACCAAGAACGATTAATTATCCAAAATATTTCAAAGATGAGGATAACACGTTAAATAATATGAATGAAGTCGTCGAAACATTTAATACATTCTTTGTAGATGTTGGACCAAACCTTGCTGCAAAAATTACAAACGTTGAGAATTATAATTGTGATCTGATAGAAGCAAATCCTATGTCCCTGTTCCTCAAACCTGTGGAGGAAAAGGAGATACTGGACATTGTTAAAGGGTGTAAAAATAAAACTTCGACCGATTACCATGACATGGACATGAAAACTTTAAAAACTGTTATTGAAAGTATCTCTAAGCCGTTAACTTACATCTGTAACTTATCGTTGCAAACTGGAACTTTTCCTGATAGTATGAAAGTAGCAAAAGTGATTCCTCTGTTCAAAGCAGGAGATAAACATCTCTTTACAAACTACAGGCCTGTTTCCCTTTTACCGCAATTCTCTAAAATCTTAGAAAAGGTTTTTAACTCTAGACTCGACAGCTTTATCGAAAAGTGTAATTTACTCTCGGACAATCAGTTTGGTTTTAGGAACAATCACTCAACCTCACACGCACTCTTTGATATAACTGAAGAAATAACTAATGCTGTAGATGACAAGAAATATGCAATCGGATTATTTATTGACCTGAGTAAAGCGTTTGATACAATAAACTATGATATATTAATTAATAAACTAGAACATTATGGGATTAGGGGGGTAGCTCTACAGTGGGTTACCAGTTACTTAAAAAATAGAAAACAATGTGTGAAAATCGGTGATTATCAGTCGAGTTGTCGACAAATTGTCTGTGGTTTACCTCAAGGTTCTATTCTGGGCCCAAAATTGTTTAATATGTATATTAATGATATTTGTAACACATCTGAAGTAAATCTTGTTTGCTGACGATACAAATATTTTTGCATCAGGAGACGACTTGCAACAGCTGTGTCGGATTGTTAACTTGGAACTCAAAAGTGTCAACAAGTGGTTCAAACAAAATAAATTATCTCTAAACCTGAGTAAAACCAAAGTGATGATATTTGGCAACTGTAATTGCAATGCTCAGGAAGCAATTCAGATAGAGGGTGTTGTTATCGAGCGAGTCCATGAAATCAAATTCCTTGGGGTGATTATTGATGACAGAATTACTTGGAAATCTCACATTAAATATATATCTACGAAAATTTCTAGAAGCATTTCAGTAATTGCAAAAGCAAAGCACATTTTAAACATCAAAGCTCTACATACCTTATACTGTTCTCTGATTTTGCCCTACTTATATTATTGTACTGTGGTTTGGGGTAGTACTTATAAAAACACAGTTAAAGCAATAATATTGTTGCAAAAAAGAGCTATCCGAGTAATTCATAAAGTTGGGTTTTTGGACCACACAAACTCATTATTTTTAAAATCAAAGATCATAAAGTTTTGTGACATTGTTGAGTTCCAAACTGTACAAATGTTATTCAAAGCAAGGTATAAATTGTTACCAAACCAAATACAAAGAAGGTTCCAAGAACGTACTGGTCGTTATGAATTACGTGATGAATTAAACTTTAGGATTCAGAAACATAGCACAACTTTGAAAAGTTTTAGTCCAACAGTTAATGGTGTTCAATTGTGGAATAAACTGGAGATGGAATTGAAACGATGTCCAAACATCAACCTGTTCAAATATAAATACAAACAAAAGACTTTTGAAATATACAGACAACAAGAAATGCGTTGCCACTAGGGGGAGCAGTAGAATCAATTATGTGTATTGTTCCTCTATAATCTGGAAGAGTGTTGCTGCTTGGAACGGTTGTCATTCTATTGCTCAAGTTCACAAACGGAGAATTAGGGTTGGCAGGTTATGGATCTGTTGAGGGAAATCCTCCCAACGGGCTCTAAACCTTGTCTTTTAATGCACCACTCAGCATAGGAACATAATCTACAAATCAGCTGTTAGGGCAGCTGTGTGGGGGTTTGTTGAAGGGGAGTTACTGCCCTCTTCAACTGGCTCACTCTCTGGCTTTTTAATGCACCACACTGTGCAGGGCTTTCATCATACTTCACATATAACTCAATTAAATAAATTATATAATAATGATGATGATAATTAAACCCAAATTAAAATTATACTGAGAATGGTAATGACAACTGGAAAGTATCAAGATCTCAGATTATAATATCTATTAATGTACCTTTATACCATAAAAAGTAACTCTGTAATCACGGGTAAAAATCTGCAAGCAATATATTAAGTAACACATTTTTTTTGACTTGCTTTGTATTAGACATCGTACATGAAACTAGATTGTTGTTGTAGCTGTGCGTTGTTCCAATTAATTATATAAACAGTTAATATATTTTTTGTTGTTTGATGTAAGTTGGTCTGTACGAATGTAGCTGCTTGAAATGTTTTGAAATGTTCTTTTTTTATTTATTGCACTTGGGGGTGGGGGCTCATAAGCTTTTTGCTTCAGCCCACTCCTTTTGAGCACAATGTGTATTGCTCAAATAAACAAATAAACTAAACTAAACTAAACTAGTCTGGGTGTTTCATTCACTCAGTCATTTCTGTATATTATAGTCTGGGTGTTTCATTCACTCAGTCATTTCTGTATATTATAGTCTGGGTGTTTTATTCACTCAGTCATTTCTGTATATTATAGTATGGGTGTTGTATTCACTCAGTCATTTCTGTATATTATAGTCTGGGTGTTTTATTCACTCAGTCATTTCTGTATATTATAGTCTGGGTGTTTTATTCACTCAGTCATTTCTGTATATTATAGTCTGGGTGTTTTATTCACTCAGTCATTTCTGTATATTATAGTCTGGGTGTTTTATTCACTCAGTCATTTCTGTATATTATAGTCTGGGTGTTTTATTCACTCAGTCATTTCTGTATATTATAGTCCGGGTGTTTTATTCACTCAGTCATTTCTGTATATTATAGTCTGGGTGTTTTGCTGAGAAACAGCTCCCTCTGGTGGTGCTCGCGGGAGGAGCAGATGGTTCATGTCCGGTTTGCGCGCGGCGGTGGTGTCGCAGTTTGGGAAGATCTGAAAAGCAGAACAGCAGAATAACGCGCTCGGATCCAGAGGTGAGTCCTGAAACTCTTTAGACTCCGTTTGTGAAGATGCTTTACCACTTCTGTCTCCATTTGGCTCCATTTTCAATCAAGTGTTTAGTCCTGGTTTGTTTTGGAACTGCGTGGCAGTGAAAGTGAAAGTATAAGTAAGTGGATAAACTTTAAGAGAGTATGAAGTTAATAAACGGTAGGCTAAGTCTGTCTGTTGTGAAATGTTTTGTGCAGGAAATAGGCCCTAATGCAGTGCTACTGATCATCCATCGCCTAAAAGAAGCATTAACAGTTACATGGTCTTAAAGTTGAAACGTCTTTATTTGCGTGGTTCACAGCAGTGACTCTAAAGCCGCAGTAAAGTTTATGATTAAACAGCAGATAAACATAATAAACATTTAGGGCTGGTCTTTGGCCTTTAACCTGGTTCAGTGGCGGGTTTTTGTTGTCTGAGGGGCGGCATTTCCTGCAGCATCAAACTTACCGTCTTTGCTCTGCTCGATCGCGCGCGCGTGTACGTGTATGTGTGTGCGTGTGCGTGTGTGTGTGTGTGTGTGTGTGTGTGTGTGTGTGTGTGTGTGTGTGTGTGTGTGTGTGTGTGTGTGTGTGTGTGTGTGTGTGTGTGTGTGTGTGTGTGTGTGGTGGTGGCTGATGTGCACAGACTGGCTGCCTCGTTTATCATCACAGAGTATGGAGTGAATGAATAATGCACCAAATTGTAAAAGCGTTATATAAGACTAATGCATTATTATTATTATGTTCACCCAGGACGCCAAACAGGCCAGACCTTTAGTCCAGGTTTGAGAACAACAATTCTTGATAAAAATAGCATCAACACAATGAACTCAATGGTTAACAAATAAGGAGTGAAAAAAGCTGGAACTCTATGTTTGAAAGAGGATGTTTGGATGGTAAAGGTGAGGCCTGGAACTCTGTGAACTCCGTTTGTAAAGAGATTTGAACACAGTTGGTTCTGTCAAAGGGCGAGCTCCTAAAATAGGATCAAAAGTGGGAGTAGTTTTGGTATTTGTGGGACATGGAGGGACAGACCTGAGACAGTGAAAGGTCTCACTTACAGAATAAACAAACACACTTTAACATAAGGTCAGGTTAGCAGTAGACTATAGATGGATAGACTTGAATGACTTTAATGCAGACTGAGATGAGCTGAACACTTATACGACCACATCATTCAAACCAGACAAAGGAGACAAAGACTTCTGTTTCATTTAAAGATATTTGTCCAAAAACTAAAGAGAATGTTTATTTCTTGTTTTTGTCCTTATTTGGTTCTGCAAAGCCCCGGTCACTCCTGATCCAGGATGAGTCAAAGTAAGCAGCAGCGGCCTCCAGGGGGCAGCACTGATCCACCGTGAGTGTTTTTATATAAAGGACTTTTCACTTTGTTTCTGTTTGATAATGTTTTCTAAACCTGTTCTCCAGGTCTGTGTCCATGAAGAGCAACCGGTCAAAAGATGAACCTCATAACTTCAGGAAAGGACTAAGAACAGGCTCACAGTAAGACTCACTCTTATGGTTTAAATGTCACACACACATGAACCTCACAATAAATCAGATTTGCAGCCACACTTCTGTCAGTCTAATGGGCGGCTGTGGCTACAATAGTAGTTTACCATCACCGAGTACAGCGTGAAATAATAATGAGTACAGTGTGGCACCTTGAGAAACTTGGTAACACAGGCTTGTAAAGTGCAATACAAGTGTAAGCCGTTATTATCATCATTATTATTATTATGTGATTCAAATAAAAGACTGACCTGTTGCTGTGACAGTGGCTCAGTGGTTAAAGCTTTTGTCCTGTAATCTAAAGTCTGCGGTTCAAATCCAGCCCCAGTACATCCTGTTGTTGTGTCTTTGGGCAGGACACTCCACACCTTCAGTGTATGTGTTACAGGCATGAGTCTTGTGACATTAACAAATAATGATTATAATAATGCCATTTGTAACAATTGAACAGAATCATTCTGAATATGATAAAAGAGTGATCCTTTGAGGACCCGTTAAGAGGCCGAACGAAGAGGCCGTTTGGACTGATACAAACCACATGTGTCTTTAAGGCTCTGGTCCACATTTGTTCTGCTTCACCCAGAACATCGCTCCATTTATTTGGACCTGTTTCCTCTGAACAATCATACACAGAGTTCCTGTTTCGTTCTGTGTGAAGCTGTGACTGTGCTGCTGTTTTCCAGGTCGGGAGGCAGTGGTCTGTCTTTGAAAAGTGACCACTCAAAAAATAAACCTCCAGACTTTGAGGAGCCAGGACCAGACTCAGGGTAAGACCTTCAGTTTCTCTGTATTTAGAGACATATTGATTAGTATGAACTGATCTCACCTGAAACACAGCAATAAAGAACATTACATAAATCAATAAGTTCTATCTAATGCTGAAATATGGAACAAATATTCACGTCAGTTAATGACAAACACAAAGATCTGTCTTTAAACAAGAGAAAAATACTAGAAATACAAACAGTAGAGAAGTAAGATCGGTTTAGAAAGACGATGAAAAGCTTCATACGAAATGACAATACAGTTTATGATAAATATATCCATCTGTTTTTCCTCCAGTAAAGTGACTGATCTTCAGCCTCGATGTCAGATGTTGAGTGTGACATAGTTTTAATATTTATCCCACAGAGATGAGCGCCTCCAGGGTCTCAGTGCGGAGTGTGACCTGGACGCTGTTTTCAGGGTCTGTACCAGAACCTCCTTCTCCTCAGCCCTCTGTCTGTCCTGACCTCATGTCGTCTCAAACTCATCTATCGCCTTTTACTGAACATTCAGACGATCACTGATGTACAGGGACAGCGTTACGTGAAGGTTCTTTGCTCTATTTCTGTTACAGCGACTGGAGGAGGATGTTCTGACCTTTGTCAAAGACGAACTGAGGAGGTTCCACAGGCTCCTGACCTCAGAGCATCCAGAGAGGAGCCCAGAGAGGAGCCCAGAGAGGAGCTCAGAGAGGAGCTCAGAGAGGAGCTCAGAGAGGAGCCTAGAGAGGAGCCCAGAGAGGAGCTCAGAGAGGAGCTCAAAGAGGAGCTCAGAGAGGAGCTCAGAGAGGAGCTCAGAGAGGAGCCCAGAGAGGAGCTCAGAGAGGAGCTCAGAGGGGAGCTCAGAGGGGAGCTCAGAGAGGAGCCCAGAGAGGAGATCAGAGTGGAGCTCAGAGAGGAGCCCAGCGAGGAGGTCAGAGAGGCGCTCACTCTTTGAGCTCCTCTCTGATCTCATCTCTTGGTTCCTCCCCTGGTTTACAGAGAGGAGATCAGAGAGGAGCTCAGAGAGGAGCTCAGAGAGGAGCTCGGAGAGGAGCTCAGAGAGGAGCGAGAGGAGCTCAGAGAGGAGCCCAGAGAGGAGCTCAGAGAGGAGAGAGAGGAGCTCAGAGAGAAGATCAGAGAGGAGCCCAGAGAGGAGCTCAGAGAGGAGCTCAGAGAGGAGCTCAGAGAGGAGCCCAGAGAGGAGCCCAGAGAGGAGCTCAGAGAGGAGCTCAGAGAGGAGCTCAGAGAGGAGCCCAGAGAGGAGCTCAGAGAGGGAGGAGAAGTGGAGCTGCAGGGAGGCTGTGCTGAACATCACTCTGGACTTCCTGAGGAGGATGAAGCAGGAGCATCTGGCCCAGCATCTGCAGGACTGTAAGAACTCTGTCTGAAGCTTTAAACTGGCCTCACACTTGTTGGAAAGTTTTTGACACGAGTTTTGATCCAACTATATTTGAATGGGTCTGAATTTCAGCTTCTCTGTGTCTCTGTGGTGCAGTGTCAGGGTGTTACACAATTACCTTCTAACAACTAGGGTTACACAATTCTTTATGTGGTCATTATTCTTTTAAACATTAAACAAACCTTATTATATTCCCATGTACATTATGAGCCAAAGAGTTTCATTCATGGGAATAAACAGGGAATGAACAACGTCTTCAACACTAGGGCTGGGTACCGTTTGTTTTATTTCGATACCACTACTTTAACGATACCTGCTTTTTGGTACCGGTGCCTTAACGGTACATTTTTAGATACGTATGTTATTTTAATTCAATAAAAATAACATGGGTATAAAAAGTGCATGAAGTGAGCGCTGTGTTGTGCTGCTGTGTCAGCGTTAGCCGTGTTAGCGTTAGCTCTGAACAGGTGAATACTTTTTGCCAACTGGTTTTGCAAATAAATGCAGAGAAAGCTGCAGGTAGAGCCGGCGACTGAGGAGGACGACGTAAGCCTCAGTCGAGTCACGGAACTCATGGAGCAGCAGAGGGACATGTTCAGGGAAATAATACAACAACAACAGGAGAACTTCAAAGGATTCATAAATATCATCATGGAATCGAGAAACACAAATAAGCCTGCAGTTCACGCAAGGTGAGGTGGACACTCTGAAGGAAGAGAAATTGAAACTCACTGAGCGCACGAACACTTTACAAACCGATTTTTATAAAGTATGTGACAGTCTGCACATGATCACGGATAAACTGGAGTATCTGGAGGGACAGAGCCGCAGAAACAACCTGGTCTTTGAGGGAGTGTTGGAGTCGCCTGGGGAGACCTGGGCCGACGCCGAGGTCAACTACTGAAGGAGAAGTTCCAGCTACAGCACACGGTGGAGGTGGAGAGGGCTCACGGCGTAGGGAGACCCGACGGTGGGAGAGACTGGCCGAGACCCATCATCCCCCAACTACTGCGTTGGAAGGATCGTGAGGAAATCTTGCAGCGCTAAACGACTCAAAGGCACAAAAATCTTCATAAAGGAGGACTACACGGAATCCATCAAAAGGAAACGAAAAGAACTGATGCCGGAGCTGAGAGCTGTACGGGAAAGAGGAGAGATTGCCTTATTGCGCTATAATAAGCGTCCGCGCACCAGTACACCAACTCCAGTATAAACACTCATATAATAGTGTAATAAATACTTTATTTAGTATAGGTCTGTTTCCTCTAGTAACTAAACCGAGTAGAATTACAACCCATAGTGCCACCTTGATTGATAACATTTTCTCAAATGAAATAGAAAGTGATACAGTCAGCGGATTAATGATAAATGATATTAGGGATCACCTTCCAGTTTATGTTTTGTACCAAGATTGATATTTAAAAAATGAAGAGGAAAACAAGTATTGGTTTAGAAGGGTAAAAACAGAGAAAACTATTGATGCATTTAAAAAGGAGCTTTTAGCTCAAGACTGGAGTATTGTATACAGACACTAATAAGGCATATGATGAGTTTACGTGAATATTTCAAAAGGTATATGACAAAAATTGCCCAATGAAGAAATATTGTAAAAACAGAAAGTGTAAACCCATGGATGTTTAAGGGTTTACTAAATGCATGCAAGAAAAAAAAAATCTTTACAAAAACTTTATAAATAACCGGACAAAAGAAGCTGAG
This sequence comes from Proterorhinus semilunaris, assembly GCA_021464625.1. NCBI lineage: Eukaryota > Metazoa > Chordata > Actinopteri > Gobiiformes > Gobiidae > Proterorhinus > Proterorhinus semilunaris. Next base: position 39,934,210 of record CM038346.1, read on the forward strand.
GATAAATATAAGAAATATAAAAATAAACTGACAGGTATCATTAGAAAATGTAAACAGGATTATTATAATAAGTTGTTAGATACTAATAAGAATAATATTAAAGGTTTATGGAACATCTTAAAGGATCTGTATCATGCTATTTTAGCCATTCCAAAGTCAAGTATAGGCATGTATATGATATATTGTACCTGTACCACTACGGAGCACTAATTTTTGTGATAAATATAAGTATTTTCTGGAGGTATTTTTCCAACCCGGAAGACAAAACGCTTGGATTCAGTTAACTCCGCCCCCTCTCGCCGCTCATACAACTTTAGCAGTAGTATATCATATATATATATATATATCACAGCAAAAAGTGAAGTTACTTCATGCTGTTATAAGGAGTTAACATGTGCAACACAGCTTCATGGCTAAATGGCTAACACACACGCTAACATGCATTTTGATCGACTCACCACTCTGATGTTTCCATTATAGGATTTGCGTTGGTTATAAAAGTTAATCCACTTTGATTCTGGCCAAGGTTCATTAGCATCCATCAGCGACAGGCTCAGACAAACACTATTGTGGCTGATAGTCGCTGAATCCCGGAGGGAAATTCCAACTTCTATGGCCTCTTCTTTAGGAAGGTTGAATAAAGTCCTGTCCTCGCAGCCAAACGCGGTTTTCTCCGTGACATTATCGTGAGGTTAGAAAAAAGAACAGGTGTCCAGACTCCAGAGTAGGTTAGAAAAAGCTCCCTCTTCACAACTTTCAGTGCAACATGACATGACCATCTGTTCAGACGCTCGGGGGTGCGTTTGTTTTGACTATAGGGGCAGCGCGGACGATCTGTTCAGACGCTCGGGGGTACGTTTGTTTTGACTATAGGGGCAGCGTGGATTTCTTACGACAGAAATAATGAAAAAAGCAGTTTTACAAATGAAAATCAGGCCGTAAGGCATTATATTACAGACGTCGAGCACTTCCGTTCCGCTGTGACGACACAACTGAACATGTCAGTCGTTTACCAGGAGAGGGCGGAGCAGCTGCTCAGAGAGCAGGATTCAGGAGGATTACTGAGAACTGCGTGAATGAAGCCAAAAACCACTCTGGGGGTGTTTTTGAGAAGGAAATAGCAAAACAACATGGTTAAAGGCTCAAAAAAGTTGATTTTGCATGATATAGCTCCTTTAAATAGTATAATTAGAAATAAACCAAGAACGATTAATTATCCAAAACATTTCAAAGATGAGGATTACACTTTAAATAATATGAATGAAATAGTCAAAACATTACATTCTTCGTAGATGTTGGACTGAACCTTGCGGCAAAAATTGCAAACGTTGAGAACTATAATTGTGAACTGATAGACACAAATCCTATGTCCTTGTTCCTCCTGTGGAGGAAAAGGAGATACTGGACATTGTTAAAGGGTGTAAAAATAAAACCTCGACATATTATTACGACATGGATATGAAAACTTTAAAAACTGTTATTGAAAGTTTCTCTAAGCCGTTAACTTACATCTGTAACTTATCGTTGCAAACTGGACAATTTCCTGATAGTATGAAAGTAGCAAAAGTGATTCCTCTGTTCAAGGCAGGAGATAAACATCTCTTTACAAACTACAGGCCTGTTTCCCTTTTACCGCAATTCTCTAACATCTTAGAAAAAGTTTTTAACTCTAGACTCGACAGCTTTATCGAAAAGTGTAATTTAGTCTCGGACAATCAGTTTGGTTTTAGGAACAATCACTCAACCTCACACGCGCTCTTTGATATAACTGAAGAAATAACTAATGCTGTAGATTACAAGTAATATGCAATAGGGTTATTTATTGACCTGAGTAAAGCGTTTGATACAATAAACTATGATTTATTAATTAATAAACAAGAACATTATGGGAATAGGGGGGTAGCTCTACAGTGGGTTACCAGTTATTTAAAAAATAGAAAACGATGTGTGAAAATTGGTGATTATCAGTCAAGTTGTCGACAGAATGTCTGTGGTTTTCCTCAAGGGTCCATTCTGGGTCCAACATTGTTTAATATGTACATTAACGACATTTGTAAAACGTCTCAAGTACTTAAATTTATCTTGTTTGCTAACGATACAAATATTTTTGCATCAGGAGACGATTTACAACAACTGTGTCGGATTGTTAACTTGGAACTCAAAAGTGTCAACAAGTGGTTCAAACAAAATAAATTATCTCTAAATCTAAGTAAAAGTAAAATGATGATATTTGGCAACTGTAATTCCAATGCTCAGGAAGCGATTCAGATAGAGGGTGTTGTCATCGAGCGAGTGCATGAAATTACATTTCTTGGTGCGATTATTGAGGGGCGACGGTGGCGCAGATGGTAGAGCGGGTCGTCTCATGATCGGAAGGTCTGGGGTTTCGAATCCCGCCTCCTGAAGGTGCACATTGTCGTTGTGTCCTTGGGCAAGACACTTCCTTGCCTCCAGTGTCTGCGTACACTGGTGTATGAATGAGAGTGTGAATGAGAGACCTCCAGGGTCGTTTGGAACCATGAGGCCGTCCTCCCGTGGACCCACCACCTGCAGGAGGAGCCATAGGGGACTGGTGCAATGTGACTTGGGCAGCTCCAACAGCTGCCCCCACGACCCGGCAACGGACAAGTGGGAGAAAATGGATGGATGGATGGATGATTATTGATGACAGAATTACTTGGAAATCTCATATTAAATATATATCTACGAAAATTTCTAGAAACCTTTCAGTAATAGCAAAAGCAAAGCACATTTTAAACATTAAAGCTCTACATACCTTTAATGTTTAAGGTATGTCTGTTCTCTGATTTTGCCCTATTTATATTATTGTACTGTGGTTTGGGGTAGTACTTATAAAAACACAGTTAAACCAATAGTATTGTTGCAAAAAAGAGCTATCCGAGTAATTCATAAAGTTGGGTTTTTGGACCACACAAACTCATTATTTTTAAAATCAAAGATCATGAAGTTTTGTGACCTTGTTGAGTTCCAAACTGTACAGATGTTATTCAAAGCAAGGTACAAACTGTTACCGGGCCAAATACAAAGAATTTGTGTTAGCCGTTAGCTTCAAGACAAAAACACTTACTGTGATGAGCACGGAAGTTTCCTGTAGTGAATTTTTTGCCCCTTACGCAATGTTTTTAACCTGATGCTGTCCACCAGCAAGTCACTGTCTACCATGTAATCTTCAGCTATTTATTTTTTTAGACAAGATCTCATAGGGAAATAACGGAGACAGGATACACAAACGACTACTTAGAATCCACTCGGAAGTCACGTGAGGCTTGTGTGCATATAGCCATTACGTGATGAATTAAACTTTAGGATTCAGAAACATAGCACAACTTTGAAAAGTTTTAGTCCAACAGTTAATGGTGAACAATTGTGGAATAAACTGGAGATGGAGTTGAAACGATGTCCAAACATCAACCTGTTCAAATATAAATACAAACAAAAGACTTTTGAAATATACAGAGAAGAAGAAATGCGTTGCCACTAGGGGGAGCAGTAGGATCAATTATTTATTTTTTTGTTGCTGCTTGGAACGGTTGTCATTCTATTGCTCAAATTTACAAATTGAAAATTAGGGTTGGCAAGTTATGGATCTGTTGAGAGGAATCCTCCCAACGGGCTCAAACCCTTGTCTTTTAATGCACCACTCAGCATAGGAACATCATGATGGGTCGTCTCATGATCGGAAGGTCGGGGGTTCGAATCCCGCCTCCTGAAGGTGCATGCTGTCGTTGTGTCCTTGGGCAAGACACTTCACCCACCTTGCCTCCAGTGTCTGCGTACATTGGTGTATGAATGGGTGAGCGGTTCCTTACTATAAAGCGCTTTGAGTGCCTAATGTAGGTGGAAAAGCGCTATATAAGTTGAGCCCATTTACCATTTATCATCTATCACAGTGATTCCCAAACTTTTTGCGCCCAAGGCACACCAAAGGACAAGTAAAAATCTGAAGGCACACCTATTGTGCAAAATAGCCTTTATAACACGTGTTCTCACTCCAAGTGCCTCTTCAGCTTGCTTGGAACCATGTTAGCATTAGCTAACTTCTCCCGACAGAGGACGCACTCTGTATTATTAAATGAGTGCATACAAAGTACTGATATAGTAAATTAAAAAATAATTATTTTTGTGTAGTTGTATATTGCAATAATAATGTATGGTGTTTAGGGATGGGTACCGTTCGTTTTTTTTGATACCACTACATTAACGATACCTGCTTTTCGGTGCCGGTGCCTTAACGGTCCTTTTTTCGGTGCCTATGTCATTTTAATTAAATTTAAATAACGTGTATAAAAAAGCGTCGTTAAGGAAAAAGTCCTAAAACAGCACAACAGAAGCTCCACAGGCCTCAGCAGCGTCACCTGTAACTTCTACTTTGAGCACAATTTCCACTTAAGCAGTGATAAAAATAAAGAAAGGACGTTATTACCTCCTGATCTGCAGAGACAGATCCACATCAGGACACGGGTTTCTTTCAGATAAACTTTTCTAAACACACTGCGCTTTGACGAAGTGAAAGCACTTTCCTGTCAAAGATCTTTACACAGTGTGAGCGCTCACTCTGCCACTAATAATCTACAAAAACTGTACCAACAATGTCTAACACAGAGTGAGCGCTCACTGTTCCACAAACAATCTTTGATATTCCCCTCACGCTGCAGCTGCTTGTGAAGTTGTAAACTCCGCCTCCGGGTCTGTCGCTAAAGGTAAACACGTCTTTCTTGTTGTCACTGCTCGGTTTTGTTTTTCAATAAACACAAGTTTCTTATTCAGTCCTGGTTTAGTCCTGGTTTATAACCGGCTTAGTTTGGTCCTGGGTTTTACAACCGGTGTAAGTCCTGGTTTAGTCCTGGCTCAGTCCTGCCGCAGACCGCGGCTGAGCCGTCTCTATTACAAAGGTTTAGTACGTTATAGCTTTGCTTCTCTTTAAGTTATAGTTTTGCTTCTCTTTAAGTTATAGCTTTGCTTCTCTTTAAGTTATAGTTTTGCTTCTCTTTAAGTTATAGCTTTGCTTCGCTTTAAGTTATAGCTTTGCTTCTCTTTAAGTTATAGTTTTGCTTCTCTTTAAGTTATAGCTTTGCTTCTCTTTAAGTTATAGCTTTGCTTCGCTTTAAGTTATAGCTTTGCTTCTCTTTAAGTTATAGCTTTGCTTCTTTTTAAGTTATAGTTTTGCTTCTCTTTAAGTTATAGTTTTGCTTCTCTTTAAGTTATAGCTTTGCTTCTCTTTAAGTTATAGCTTTGCTTCGCTTTAAGTTATAGCTTTGCTTCTCTTTAAGTTATAGCTTTGCTTCTCTTTAAGTTATAGCTTTGCTTCGCTTTAAGTTATAGCTTTGCTTCTCTTTAAGTTATAGCTTTGCTTCTCTTTAAGTTATAGCTTTGCTTCTCTTTAAGTTATAGTTTTGCTTCTCTTTAAGTTATAGTTTTGCTACTCTTTAAGTTATAGCTTTGCTTCTCTTTAAGTTATAGCTTTGCTTCTCTTTAAGTTATAGTTTTGCTTCTCTTTAAGTTATAGCTTTGCTTCTCTTTAAGTTATAGTTTTGCTTCTCTTTAAGTTATAGTTTTGCTTCTCTTTAAGTTATAGCTTTGCTTCTCTTTAAGTTATAGTTTTGCTTCGCTCCATTTGCGCTGAAGCGGCTCATTATCAGCGCACACGTTCATGTTGCTGCGGGTCATATATTGACGTCTAGAGAGAAAAAGAACCGAAAGTTGTCACAAAATCCCACGGCACACCAGGACTTGCCTCACGGCACACCAGTGTGCCGCGGCACACCGTTTGGGAACCACTGATCTATCAAATCAGCTGTTAGAGCAGCTGGGTGGAGGTTTGTTGGTGGGGAGTTACTGCCCTCTTCAACTGGCCCACTCTACACTCTGGCTTTTTAATGCACCACACTATGCAGGGCTACATCATACTTCAGGCGCATTGAGTTGCCTTGTGTACGAAATGCGCGGTATAAATAAAGTTGCCTTGCCTTCACATATAACTCAAAAAAAATATATATATAAATATATATATATATATATATATATATATATAATCATAATAATAATGATAATTAAACCCAAATTAAATTCATATTGAGGATGGTAATGACAACTGGGAAGTAGCAAGATCTCGGCGTATGATATGTTTATGTAGCACAATCAAAAAAACGCGCACATCCCTGACTGAGCAGTGTGCTGGATCCAAAAAAGGTAACACATGCAAGAAGAATAGAAAAAATCCGCACAACCACTCTGTTCTGATGAAGGACTACAAGTCTAAGCTAAAACGCACTTGTGCGGATTTTTTCTATTCTTAATGTACCTTTATAACATAAAAATAACTCGGTAATGTTTGGCACGGGTAACAATCTGAAAGAAATATATTGATGATCACATTTTTTTGTGCTAGACATCGTACATGAAACAAGATCGTTGTTGTAGTCGTGCTTTGTTTCAATTAATTATATAAACAGTTCAAATATTGTTTTGTAAGTTTGTAAGTTGGTCTGTGCTAATGTAGCTGCTGAAATGTATCAAATTCTCTTTGGATGAGGTCTTGTTGATGTTCCTTCTGTACCATTGTGTGAAATGCACTTTTTTATTGCACTGAATTTGAAGTGGGCGCTCATGAGCTTCTTGCTTCAGCCCACTCCTGTTGAGCAGAATGTATACTGCTCAAATAAACTAAACTAAAAAGGTATTGTTCAGGAGGACGTCCTAAAACTGCACAGAAAGAACACAGGCTGCAGCAATGTCACCTGTAACTTCATGATTTGAGCAGAATTCCCACTTAAGCAGCGATAAAAAGAGAGAGGACGTTATTACCTCCTGAGCTGAGGGACAGATCCACATCAGGACACGCTTTTCAGATAAACTCTTATGCTTTTCAATTTTCCTAAAAACTAAAGTTTCTTATTCAGTCCTGGTTTAGTCCTGGGTTTACAACCGGTTTAGTCCTGGCTGAGACCTGCCGCAGACTCTGCCATCTCTAATAATTACAAAAGTAAGTTATAGCTTTGATTCGCTTTAAGAAAACATCTGCATTTGTGCTGAAGCGGATAATTATCTGCACACACTCATGCTGCTTTTTTTAGACTCACTGCGGGTCATGGAGATAAAAAAGTACAGAAATGAGGTACCCAAAGATCTTTAGTTTTTTGATACTACCCCCTACTGAAGCTTTTCAGTCGGTGTAAGTAGGCACCGTTTAACGGGACCCAGCCCTGGATATAACACGTGGTTCAGTCAGTGGTTCTAGTCACAGTGGATCTGCTGATCTTAGGTCTGATGTGTTTTCTTACAGGTCACATTTCTCCGGTTCAGAGTGAACTGAAGAGTCATCTGCAGCAGAAGTTCAGTCATCTGTGTGAAGGTGTGGCTAAAGCAGGAGACCACGCCCCCCTGAAGCAGATCTACACAGAGCTATACATCACAGAGGGCGGGGCCTCAGAGGTCAACCAGGAACATGAGGTGAGACAAGTGGAGAAGGCCTCCAGACCAGCTGCTGACGAGACCAGCATCACGAGTGAAGACATGTTTAAACAACGACCCGAGTCTGAAGAGCCAATCAGGACGGTGCTGACGAAGGGCGTGGCCGGTGTGGGGAAAACAGTGCTGACTCAGAAGTTCAGTCTGGACTGGGCTGAAGGCAGAGCCCACCAGGACGTCCAGCTGCTGTTCCCCTTCACTTTCAGAGAGCTCAATGTGCTCCGAGGCTCAGAGTTCAGCCTGGTGGAGCTGATCCATCACTTCTTCAGTCAAACCAAAAGTCTCAGCAGCTTTAAGTTCGTCCAGCTGCTCTTCATCTTGGACGGTCTGGACGAGTGCAGACTTCCTTTGGACTTCAACCGGACCCGGGTCCTGACGGAGCCCACAGAGAGCGCCTCAGTGGAGGAGCTGCTGGTGAACCTCATCAGGGGGAGCCTGCTTCCCTCCGCTCGCCTCTGGATAACCACACGCCCCGCGGCGGCCAATCAAATCCCTGCTGAGTGTGTTTCCATGGTGACAGAGGTGCGAGGGTTCACTGACCCACAGAAGGAGCAGTACTTCATGAAGAGGTTCACAGACGAGGCCACAGTCGTCATCTCCCACATCAAGAGCATCCGCAGCCTGTACATCATGTGCTACATCCCAGTCTTCTGCTGGATCCTCTCCACTGTTATACAGATGCTCCTGAAGCAAACAGAGAAACCAAAGCTGCCCAAGACTCTGACTGAGATGTACGTCCACTTCCTGGTGGTCCAGGCCAAAGTCAAGAACATCAAGTATCATGAGGGAACAGGAGCAGATGGTCACTGGACTGAAGAGACTATAAAGATGATACGATCACTGGGAAAACTGGCCTTTGAGCAGCTGCTGAAAGGAAACCTGATCTTCTATGAGAAGGACCTGAGCGAGTGTGGGCTGGACGCTGCAAAGATCGCTCGTTACTCCGGAGTCTTCACAGAGGTCTTTAGAAAAGAACAAGATCTGTACGAGGACAAGGTCTACTGCTTCATCCACCTGAGTGTGCAGGAGTTTCTGGCTGCACTTCACGTCCATCAGACCTTCTTCAGCTCTGGGGTTAACCTGCTGTCACCACCACACTCTGAGAGCCCTGAGGCCTTCTACAGCTCTGCTGTGGACCTGGCCTTAAAGAGTCCAAACGGACACCTGGACCTGTTCCTGCGCTTCCTCCTGGGGCTGTCTCTGCCGACCAATCAGAGGCTGTTGCCTGGTCTGCTGACTGAGACAGGAAGTGACCGGACCAATCAGGCGACTGTAGAGTACATCAAACAGAAGCTGAATGAAGAGGGTCTGTCTACAGAGAGGAGCCTGAACCTGTTCCACTGTCTGAACGAACTGAACGACCACAGCCTGATGGAGGAGATACAGAAGTTCATGAGAAAAGGACATCTCTCTGACAGAGACATGTCTCCTGCTCAGTGGTCTGCTCTGTCCTTCCTCCTACTGTCCTCAGACTCAGCCCTGGAGGAGTTTGACCTCAGGAAATACTGTCCCACAGAGAGGGGTCTCCGGAACCTTCTGCCGGTCGTCAAAGCCTCCACCAAAGCCACGTGAGTCCAGACTGTGTTTAACACTTGTGTCATTGTCACCGGGTAGAAAATGGTCAACAACGCCACCTAGTGTTGATTTAAAAGAGGTTAGTAACAGGTCTAGAAGGTTCTTATTGAAAGACACTGGGTATTACAAAAATGTTTTGTTCAAATACCTTACGCGTTTCGACGGACTGGGAATTTCCTTCCGTCAGAGACGTCTCCCAACGTGCATGATGCGTCTCTTATCAGATGTTCTTCCCAGGCGTAGATACAGACAGCACCGCGTCATAGAAGGGGGCGTGGCCTCGCCCAGGGGGAAAACAGGATATTTTGGGAAACACAATTTTTCACAATTTTTAGCCATTTTCTGGCAAAATATAAACTTATACACACATACAAATAAAGTCTAAATCGGGTCCATATGGGTGTTTATTCAACAGATTGTTCAGTAGAAGCGAAAAAACAATATCAATAATTCAACATTTGTTTTCCATTAACAGGTTTGTATAATAATCTTTCTTTGCACGTCTCATTACAGTAGTCAGCTTATTTTAATACTTTTTTTTTTCTGCATTTACTGTCAGATATTTTACAAAGTCGCGATGAAGCTTATTCTTCTTTTTTTGCAAGATTTCAATATACCCTCTGTGAGCCAAGATTTATTATAATTTCTTGCTATATCATTAAATATTGTTGTTGGGCAATTTTTATTTTTTAACCATAGATACTGTATGAAAAATGCATAATCCTTATTTACATTATTTGTACTATAAACATTTTCCCAGTGTTCTTTCATAAGATCATCCCTAAATGTATTTAGTCTTTCCTCAGTTCTTAACCGAATAACTTTACTGCACTTTTCTTACTTTGTTTTTACTTCACAGAAGTGAGTTACAAATATAGATAAATGATCAGTTGTATAATTTATCAAAATAACACTTTTGACAGTTTTTTCAAGTATATTAACAAAAATGTTTTCAGTGAATGTGGCACAACTGGAGGTTCTTGGGCTAGGCCTGGTAATGGTTGGATAAAGGCCTCTGCTAAACATTCAATCTAGGAAATCTGAACTACGAGTATGATTAGACACATTCAAGAGATTTACAAATTATAGACAGTTTATTTTCATTCATCCCAACTAATAATTGCTCCAGCTTGTTATTAAATGCTGTAATGCTAAAGCCTGGAGTTCTATATATGCATGTGACAACAATATTCCTCTGTTTGTTCATTTCGATCTCAACAGTTAAACATTCCATTAACTCTTCTGTTGCAGTAGTCATACACTCAATTGTTTTGCATTTCAGCTCACTACTAACATAAAGAGCCCCCCCCCCCCTCCTCTCTTCTTGATCCGATTAACATAAAACAATTCATAACCTTCAAAATGAAATTCCACACCTTTCTCATCCGTTAAGTCTCAGACAGAGCTATAACAGAACATTTATTTTGTAATGTGTTCAAATAATCATGTATTTTACTCACATTTGAACACAGGCTTCTACAATTCAAATGAATAAGAGAAAATGAACCAGCCGTTTCTATATTACTATTAAAGTGTGCGTCTGTGTAATATTTACATGTATCATTTGTGTTTGGAATAAATTGGACTCAGAGTCCAGTTCATCATGGTCATAGACACGACCTTCTGTGTTTTCAGCTCGTGTAAGGATATGTTCACACACTGCGGACATTGCACTCAATGATACTCATTAGCACTAGCCACAATGGAATGTCCACATACCTTAGTCGTCTTCTGTCTTATTGATTTTGTTGCCTCTATATCGTGGCTCTAGTCTCTGATCGTCCTCTCTGTCCTCAGTCTGAGCGGCTGTGGTCTGTCCCAGAGCGTCTGTGCTCCTCTGGCCTCAGTCCTCAGCTCCTCCAGTCTGACTCACTTGGACCTCAGTAACAATGACCTCCAGGACTCAGGAGTGGAGCTGCTGTGTGAGGGACTGAAGAGCGCCCCCTGCAGACTGGAGACTCTCAGGTGAGACGCTCTCATGAAGGACTCTGTCTCTGTGTCCACATCAGAGGCTAATGATGTGTGTCTTTAGTCTGTCTGGATGTTTGGTCACAGAGAGGGGCGGGGCTTCTCTGGCCACAGCTCTAAGCTCCGCCTCCTCCCATCTACGAGAGTTAGACCTGAGCTACAACCATCCAGGAGCCTCCGCCAAGCTGCTGACGGCTCTACAGGCCCCACACGGGCCCCTGCGGACGCTCAGGTGAGGCCTGGTCCTGGTCCTGGTTTTGGTCCAGGTCCTGGTTCTGGTCGACAGTAAACTGGACTTGTGTGTTTCAGGCTGGATCATGCTGGAGAACGGAGGATGGTCCCAGGTCCAAGGAAGTGTGAGTTTGATTCATTCACAACATGAGAAACACTCACCTACGAGTGTTCAGCCTCAGATACAAGTCTGTGGCCGTTTCTCAATACTCATGAACACAAGTACATTGAAGTATGGACTTGGGGAGAACGGGAGCTCGCAGAACGGTTAAACGAGGAATTGGAACAGTGCTCACGTACTCAGGGCTGTCAACGCACAGCTGAGCTCACCTTAACCTGCGCGCCTTTAACTTCTCAGGAGAATGACACGGGGAAGAAAAAGGTTTTGCGGTATATGCAGTGATTACTTCTTTTTTTAATGTTCAACTACATTTTTTAGAGACTTGAGACATTCATGCTAACTTATTTCTAATAGAAGCTCAAATCTTACATTAGCGCTAACATTATTGTGAATGAGCTACGCAGTAAATCTGTAGCTTGGTTGTGGGGTTTGTCCTCCCGCTGCTGCTGGTTCCCTCTCAGCCTGTGGCAGCTTTATTCATGGTCATTAGTCACTACAACAATACGATCATCAAAATGAAATGTGTGCACTATTAACACTGCAATATTTTGACATGGGCCTACCCAGGAAGAGTTAAAAAAGTGATACCATTTGCTTCATGGAGTCATGTGAAAGTCATGATATCAAATTGAGAGCGAACTCAGAGAAAACGTTTGCAGTTAACCCTTGTTCAATGAAGGTTCTTGAGTCTTCTTCTGTACTCTGTAGTTGAAGTGTCCAACGTTTCGCCTCTTCATCCAAAAGGCTTCGTCACTAAAGGTTCAGCACAGCCCAGATAAAGACCACAGGGAGGAGTTCAGCTTGGCTCAGTCCCTCCCCTCTATGAACAGCTACTCTCACCTGTAGGTAAACTTTGTAGTTCTAAGTCCTAACGACTGAACTCACACCTGAGCTAATTGCCTGCTTATTGATCTGTCCTGGGCGGGGTTGCAGCTTCATTAACATGACAGAGTTTTCCTGGCCTGGAGGAGATTGGTGTAAACTGGGGAGAGATGAAATCGAAGTCCTCCATTCCAGTTCATGGATGGATTCTTCTTCTTCACAAAAATTGCTTCTTTTACTCCTCATTCAAACCAACGTGTTTCTTGAGCTAAAATCTTGTCCTCAAAGGAGTGGTGGTGCTTTGAGGTGGAGGTGCACAGCCGACTGAGGGCCGTTTGTGCTTTCTCTGCGGTGTTGATAAAGCCTCTTCCGTAACACTTGTTTGGTTTCTCCAATGTAATGTGCTTTGCATTCTTCTTCTTTTCAACAAAAAGAATAAACCAGGTTGCTTTGTTTGTGGCTCGGAGTTTTGTCTTTGGGAAGAAATCGTTTTTGTCTCAGTGTGTTCACTGGTTTGTGGTAAACTGGAATTCTGTGTTTCCTTAAAAATCTCTGAAGTTTCTCTGAGACCCCGGCTACATACGGCGAGGAGACTCCCTTCCTTCTGGGCTCTGTGGTCTGTCTGTCCTGTTCTTTAGGTCTTCTTGCTCTTTGTGCTTTAGTGAAAGACCAGTTAGGATAGCCACAGCCTGAGAGGGCTCTCTGGACGTGTTGCTCTTTGGTCTTTCCTTCTGCCAGAGATGGGGACTCGCGAGTCGGACTCGAGTCGGACTTAAGTTTCTATTTTTAGAGACTTGACACCCGACTCGGACTCGTCCCCTAAAGACTCGACTCGACTCGACTCGTGGTCTGAGACTCATGAACATTACGAGTCCCTCGTGCACTTAATACAGAGGCTTGATTCTGGCTTTTCTGTCGGCCGCTCCCTTATTAAGTGAACGGTACATGGACCGTTTTGGTCCGTGTACCGTTCGTTCAATACATTTTCAATTTGAAAACAACAATGAAATTACCCAGAAACGTGTGCTATAAGCATTTTTCATTTCATAAAATGAAACGAAATCACTCAAAATGGCACGTATTTTCATATTTCAATATGATACAAAAACAGAAAAATTAAAATTGAAATCACAGCCTCAGAGCGTCAAATTTAGTTTTATGAATTTGCGTATAGCCGGAGGTTCGGCTGTACGGTTCACATTAAGGTCCCACCTGAAACACACATTTAGAGAAAAACTAACGTGGAGATTGTATACATTGTTCAATGTTCAGTTCTTTGTCCTGGGGTATTAGCACTCTTTTATATGAATTCCTCAGAGATGGGATTGGTTATGCACGGAGCTAACTACAGCGCTGTGCTAGGTGACCAGCGCGCCCGTACAGGCTGTAGATGGCACTACCTGGAGCTCCTTGCTCCTTTCTCCTCCACTAAACAATGGACGAGTCTTCTGTCCACCTAGAGGCGGACTCTCTACATCTGTGTAGAATCGGACATTCTGCGAGATGGATTGGACCGAGCGCTTTAGCTACAATTACGCACGGAGCTAAACGTACTGTGCCAAGTGGCCAGTGCGCCGTTCGCAGGCTGGGAAGGTGGGACAACCTGGGGCGTAGGTCGTGCTATCTCTTGAACAGTATGTTTAACTTTAGCTCTCCTTTAGGCTACACAGGTCAGCAGGGGAGGGGTTCCAGGTGAGTATGCAAATGTTGAGCGTCCTGTGAACAAAAACTCGAGGAAAGAGTTGAGAAAAGCTGGGACAGCACGACCTACGCGCCCCAGGTTGTCCCACCTTCTCAGCCTGTGAACGGCGCACTGGCCACTTGGCACAGTATGTTTAGCTCCGTGCGTAATTGTAGCTAAAGCGCTCGGTCCAATCCATCTCGCAGAATGTCCGATTCTACACAGATGTAGAGAGCACATCTATGTGGACCCAAGACTCGTGCGTTGTTCAGCGGAGGAGAGAGGAGCAAGGAGCTCAGGGAAAGCACACGAGTTACGCACTCCAGGTAGTGCCAGCCTGCTACGGGCGCGTTGGCCAGGTTGGCCACCTAGCATAGCGCTGTAGTTAGCTCCATGCATAACCAATCCCATCTCGGAGAAAGTCATAGAATCTAAAGAGTGCTAATACCCCAGGACAAAGCACTGAACATTGAACAACTGCAAAACGTGTATACAATCTCCGTGCTAGTTTTTCCCTTTTAGAAATTGCACCCCGAAAGACGAGCCCAGTGCTTCAGGCGGGACCTTAATGTGAACCGTACGGCCGAACTTCCGCTATACGCAAATCGACGTGCCATTTTGACTGATTTCGTTTCATTTTATGAAATGAAAAATGCTAATAGCACACGTTTCTGGGAAATTTCATTGTTGTTTTCAATTTGAAAATTGATTGAACGAACGGTACACGGACCGTGCAATGGGGCGTTATGGCGTAATAAGGGTGTAATAGTGTAATAAGGGAGTAATAGTGTAATAGGGGTGTAATAAGGGTGTAACAGCGGGGCAATAGTGTAATAAGGGCGTAATAGTGTAATGGGGTGTAATAGTGTAATAAGGGAGTAATAGTGTAATAGGGGTGTAATAAGGGTGTAACAGCGGTGCAATAGTGTAATAAGGGCGTAATAGTGTAATGGGGTGTAATAGTGTAATAAGGGTGTAATAGTGTAATGGGGCATAATTATTCTTTATTTGTTTATGTGAGATAAACAGCGCTTACTTGTTTTGTTTAACTGCTCTAATGGTTACAGACATATTTTTTTTAAAGGTTGACCTGAAAATGATGAGTACAGTGAACTTTTGATACAGTGATACAGTAACATGTTCTGTAGTGTTATCAAAGTAAAAGTTGTTTGTTTGCACTTTGGTCTTGGACTTAATAAATGTGCATAGTATTTAAGCCAATCACAGTAAAAGAGGAGGACACACGTGTGAGGAGAGGTAAAAACTCCTGCTACCCTCAAAATGGGATGGCATATTTCGTTTTCTTTATATTTCTGTATGGTTTTACAGTTGACCTAAGGTGTTTACATGTTTTGTTTGGTTTGCTGTGTACATTTTGAGTCAACACCTCCTAGTTTGTTACTGGTGACCCCAGTACACATGACCGTCTGCAACCAATCAGTTACCCTGTAATGGGCACACCTGTTGTCCTGCGGGGATTGGAGAACAACAAAAGAGTCAGGTTAACAGTCGAGGAAAGGAAGGCAGCGTGTGAGGAGAACGGGGCGTGCACAGATCCAGCTGTGCAGCACAGACTCAGAGAACACCCGCACAACCCGCACCACAGCACAGACTACACTACACACAGGGCGATCGACCCTGCCTCGCCAGTGAGTAGCAGCTCCCTTCATGTTAATGGTGCAGAGCTTGGGGCACTTTCAACACACTAGGAACCCTTCATAAAGTCATGCGTCTGACAAAATCATCCCATAGAGTCAGTGAAAATTGGCCGAAGACGGAACTAGAAACTGTACACCCCTTTACACTATTACGCCCCATTACACTATTACGCCCCTATTAAACCCTTATTACTTCCCTATTACATCCTTATTACGCTATAACGCCCATATTGCACCACTACAGTTTCTCGTTTTCCATCTTCTGTGTTTTATTACACCCCACATTACACCCTTATTACACTACTGCACCGCTATTATGCCTCATTACATTATTACACCCTTATTACACTATTACGCCCATTACACCCTTATCATTCTATTGCACCGCAATTACACCCCATTACATTATTACACCCTTATTACACTATTATGCCCATTACACCCTTATCATTCTATTGCACCGCAATTACACCCTTATTACACTATTGCACTGCTATTACACCCTTATTACACTACTGCACCGCTATTACACCCATTACAGTATTACACCCTTATTACACTATTGCACTGCTATTACACCCTTATTACACTACTGCACCGCTATTACACCCCATTACACTATTACACACTTATTACACTATTACGCCCCATTACACCCTTATTATACTATTGCACCGCTATTACTCTCCTATTACACCCCATTACAGTATTACACCCTTATTACACTATTACACCGCCGTTACACCCTTATTACACTATTACACCCTTATTACACTATTGCACCGCTATTACACTATTACAACCTTATTACACTATTGCACCGCTATTACACTCCTATTACACTATTACAACCTTATTACACTATTGCACCGCTATTACATTCCTATTACACTAATACACACTTATTACACTATTACACCCATTACACTACTACAACCTTACTACACTATTGCACCACTATTACACCCTTATTACACTATTACACCCCATTACACTATTGCACCACTATTACACCCTTATTTACACTATTACTTCCTGAGTACACCCTAATTACACTCTTACTTCCCTATTACACCCTTATTACACTATAACACCCTTATTACGCTATAACGCCCCTATTGCGCCACTATAGTTTCTCATTCTGCGTTTTTCATTGTGTGTTTAGACCTGCCGCATTAGGACATGGCTGGAACATGTAGGGGAGGAAAATACATCATTAATTTACTGGTGTTTATTGATTTTAAAATAGTTTTATTTGACTGTGATTTGAATGAGTGTAAAACATAGAAACCATGAGACCTGGACCTGCAGGTCAGGGACTTATGTGCTTCTCTGCCTCTGCTCTGGGAGCCTCCTGTGGAGCTCTGTGTTGGAGCGTCCTGATGACCCCTAGTTTGTGCTGGAGCAGATGGTTGGATTTAAACCTCAGGTGGTCAGTGTGAACTCCTCCCTGAGGTCTTTATCTAGTCTGCGGGCTGAGCTGAAACTTTAGTGTCGCTGACGAAGTCTTTTGGATGAAGAGGCGAAACGTACGACACTTTAACAACAGAGTACAGAAGAAGACTCAAGAACCTTCATTGAAGATGGACAACTCCTGTACGACTGAGAGCCTACACAGACATGTTGCTGTTAAACAAAGCACATTTTGTAATGATTTGAAACAATTAGATATTACTCAAACTCAGAGAACATTGTTCACGTTAACATTAACGTCATTAACTTCACAACAACCATCACAGGAACATTTCAAGGTTTAATGAAACTGCAATATTTGATCAAAAATACATTTGATTGATTCATAGAAGATAAAACAGTGACTGCAGAGGAACAGTCATAAATGTGTCCGTTCTGTTGTGCTCATGTTATTCGTCCTGAGAAGCATCTGCAGATTCAGACGGCGTCCTGTCTGAAGTCTCAGATCTATGAGGAGCTGGTCTCCATGTCCTGCTGAGCTGTGGAGCATCTAGAGCTGGATCCTTTCCCCTGGACTCCACTGCAGCCTGTCCAAGCCACTGTCCAGCACTGCTGACCAACACTGCTGACTATCCCCACAAAACAAAAGCAATAATACAATCAACTTTGAATCATATCATTATGTGGAGCCCAAACCTACTGAAAAGAAACATCAGAACTGAATGTGAAAAATGAAGTATTCTGATAAAACAAGCCTGTGCCAAGTGTACCGTAATGTCTGGAATATAAGCCTCTACTTTTTTCACACGCTCTGAACCATGCAGCCGATAAAACCATGCGGCTAATTTACACATGAACATAAAATAAGTGAGAAACACTGGTCTAGATCTTATGCCCGAGCCCTTTGTCCCGCTTAGACCACTACCAGACTGTGGCATGGGGAGGGGGTGCTGCGGGGGGAGTGCACGTGCTGAGTATATTGGTCACGTTTCTAAAGCGGCGAGGCCAGCGCTTTGATACCGGCGCTTTATGCTCTTTATCTCAGAACAGTTGAACTCACAGTGGGCTAAATAAGTGCTTTGGTGTCCATGTAGTGTGTAAAAAGTCTGGAAAATGCAGCAGGATGTTTGTGGAAAAAGGAGAATGAAATGGCAAAGAGGAGGGACACTTGCCTGTGGTGCTGCTCGTACGCCGTGTGTATAACCTGTCCCGCACCGGGCTCACCTCTTGGCCCTAGTGCAGTGTGTGTGCGCTCTCATGTAACAACATGGACACACACCTGCGGCTTATAAACAAATGCAGCCTATACAGTCTATATATACTTTTTCCTTTTTCTTTTGGAATTGAGTTGGTGCGTCATATATTTGGGTGCGCTCATAGTCCGGGATTTACGGTATTTGAAATGTGGAGGATGTTCATATGATGCGATGCTGCTTTCAGTCACTACAATGTGATTGTAATGATGGTAAGCGTGTGGCGCAGTGGAGTGGACAGGCGTCCAGTGGAATCTGGAAGTTACAACCACAGGTCAGAGCGCTGCTGGTGCATCCACAAAGCAGGAGACAACAGGACACTCTGCTGCAGAGAGATAGTAGAGAACAAAACAAGTGTGAGAAGCAACAAAGAACATGTCCCTGTAAATGAGCCCAGTGTAATGTAGAGCTGCATGTTTCCTACATCAAAACACATGAGTATATGACACACCATTGCTGAACACCAAACTGTTGACAATGAGAAGGATCCTCAATAGTCCATCCTGACACTTTCCTCACACCGTCAGCCCGGCAGGAGCAAGTGGCACCTGCAGTAACAGTAACATTAACATTAGACTTCAAATCCAAAAGGCTTTTTGGTGCTACAGATTCATATACAAACAGAAGCGTTACGTCCTGGACAGACTGCACACGTTATTTACCAAGGTAACACATCTCCATCACTGCTCTGTGAAAAGGAAACATAAGCATAGTAATAATAGCATAACAGTATAATACAGAATAATAATACATCTTTAACAAAAGGCATCTATTTGACTTTTCTAATGTTATTGTACATCAACATGTACAGCACTTCTCCCTGACTTCAACAAAACCATCTTTATCATGACTGTTAGAATAATCCACTTTCAAATGTTCACATTTGGTTTTGAAAGCCAAGTATGACTCTAAATAAATAATGGGACATTTTTGTTGTTTCAATGCAGATGTTCATTACTGTGCATTGTCCCTGTCAAAGAAATCATTCAAATAACCTTTGACCTTTTCAGTTCTGAAGTAACCTATCTTACACTTTTTATTTCATGACAGTGATTATCTATTGATAAAAAGATATGAAGAGATATGATAAGATATAATGACAAAGATGGCTCCAGTATTTCCTCATTTGTTATGAAACGACACTATTCTGAGCACCTAACTTCATATATTAGCCAAACTATTAGCAGTAATATAAATACGCAGTCAACAACAGTCACTAACAAACTTTTCCTCTCAACTTTTCACAAGTTTAACTACAATAGAGCCGGAGAAAACCAGCGGAGCTTCGTGGAACTTTTAGCCGAGACAGAGCTCGCCCCGCTCAGCTACAACTCACTGCGTGGGCCGCTAAGTGGCCGAAGCGGCCGGATCGTACTTTAACTCGGGATTGAACCGGTAAACAGACCATTGGGTTTACTTTACAAATGGACATTTCTCGCCTCAAATCGCCTTCAAAGTGAAGTTTAGATGAGAGGAACAATAAAACAGGCAACATTCACTTTAGCCTCACTTTCACTTCAGACTGGGTAAAGGGGGCGGGGCTTGAACTGTGCTCAGTCTGATGTGAACTTTGAACTGGAACAGTTCACAGTCAGCCCCAGGGCAGCTGTGGCTACAGAGGTGACCATCAGTGTTTAGTCCCTGCAACTGTGCTCTTGTTTATTTTTCTGGTTATGATTATTGTTCAACTGATTTTGTGCCTAATTTTGGCTTCATGGCTTCAGATGGTTCATATCTAACGATGATGACGACATTTATATTTCACTTTAGTCATTCAATTGTGTTTGTGTTTCTCAGATTACTGTGACCTCACTCTGGACCCGAACACAGCTCACAGAAGACTTGGACTGTCAGAAGACAAACGGACTGTGAGACTAGAGTACCCATCTGAGCCTCCGGATCATGAGGACAGATTCACAGACTGTCTTCAGGTCCTGAGCTCCTCCGGCCTGAGGGGGCGCTGTTACTGGGAGGTGAAGTGGAGCGGGGGGTTGGTTGATATCTCAGTGAGTTACAGAGGAATCAGTCGGAGAGGAGACGACAGTCGGTTTGGAGAAAATGATCAGTCCTGGACGATGAGGATCGAGGGGGGAGAGTATTATTTCTTACACAATGAGAAAAAACAGTCAGAAGTTTCCTCATCGAGGGGTTCTTCTTCATCCTCCTCCGGTGCAGCGGATGTGTTCCCCTCCGGTCGAGTGGGCGTGTTCCTGGACTCTGAGGCTGGAGCTCTGTCCTTCTATGACGTCAGCTCTGATGGAAAACTGTCCCACCTCCACACCTTCATCAGCTCCTTCACTGAGCCTCTGTTCCCAGGGTTTGGACTGACGTATAGGGCGTCTGTGTCTCTGGTGAATGTGTAAACAGGAAGGACACAGCGCCCCCTGGAGGACTTTGGTTTTATTATGAATGAATGATTTGAATCTGTGGCTTTATAAAGTCTGATCTTCTCCTGTATTTTCTTCCATATTTCAGAGTTTAAATGCAGAGTTAAATGCTGCTGGTCAATAGAATCGTACTGGATCATATTTGACATGAACTGAAGCCGGTGCACTCTCAAAGATGAAGGATATCGTCTACGGCATCATCAAAATGATGATTATTTAGAGTCAAATCATCTCAAACATGTGGTGGATAAATGTTCCCGACGTGTGTGAAGCTGCTGAAGAACGGAGTTTTCAAAAGTAGAAGAATAATTCATCTTTGCTTTGGGATGTTGTGGGTTTTAGTTCCTCATGAGTTTGCTGTGAGTAAATACCACGCTGAGGAAATGACGGTGAAGGGAATGAGCTTTTCTTTTCTCATACTGGTTAGTCCTGGTTAGTCCTGGTTAGTTAGTCCTGGTTAGTTAGTCCTGGTTAGTCCTGGTTGGTTAGTCCTGGTTAGTTAGTCCTGGTTAGTTAGTCCTGGTTAATTAGTCCTGGTTAGTTAGTTAGTCCTGGTTAGTTAGTCCTGGTTAGTTAGTCCTGGTTAGTCCTAGTTAGTTAGTCCTGGTTAGTCCTGGTTAGTTAGTCTTGGTTAGTACTGGTTAGTTAGTCCTGGTTAGTCCTGGTTAGTTAGTCCTGGTTAGCCCTGGTTAGTTAGTCCTGGTTAGTTAGTCCTGGTTAGTTAGTCCTGGTTAGTTAGTCCTGGTTAGTCCTGGTTAGTCCTGGTTAGTCCTGGGATGGAGCAGGTGGTCTGTTTCCTTATTGTAAAATGAAACCAATTCTAAGGCTCCAATCCGGCGTGGCTTGTTTACATGTATGTTCATTCACCTCTGAACCCCGGCCTTTAACCCAGTGCCTTTTCTCCAGTTCGGCTTTACCCAAATGTAAAAGCTTCTGGACTGGAGCCAGTGTAACGCCTCATTTGAAAGCTAAGACCCACAAAACTGATCTACACGGATCTTTGTCCTTGTGTTGTTGCCGAGTTGTCGTCGCTTTTTTCATCCTCGTTTTCTTCATTTTCATTTTTCTATTTTGACTTTTTTTTCCTTAAGTTTTCGATTGGAGTCGTTCCAAACTGGAGAGAATGTGCTCAGTTCAGGTGGGGGTTAAGAGGTTAACATGCACTGTCCTGACCAAATAAACAAACACATAAATAAGTACAAGTACAAAAGTCCTTGGAGGAAATGTTACTCGAGTACTGTGAGTAACTGAGTAACTGTTTGAGTCTGATTTATTTTCAATGACGCCGTTAATGGAACAAAACCTAAAATAAAGAGGAAATGGAGATATTTACAAAGAAAATTCAAAGAAAATAGAGAAAAAAATGATATTTCTCCAGAACCAGGAGCAGGAGACGATCTTCATACTTTATCATCAGAATGAAGCTTTTGCCGCTTAAATATTTACTCACAGTGGAAAAAGGAACAATGACTTGGACTCAAGGAAGCAACAGATACAGTGTGAAGATGTTTATATTCACTTTATAAAAAGACATGTTTGACTTTTTTTCTCACTGTCTGACATGAAACCAGAATTTACTTTTATTTGTTTAGGTCAATTAGAATAAAAAAATTAAAAACTTCTATTTGCTAAATGCCAGAAGAACGAGAGAGATATTTTTTCCTAAATGTTAGTGCCTTTTTCCAAAGCAAAGTGTCCCACACTCAGAGGACTATACCTTCCACACTTGGGGAAAGCCCAGAGGTCGATATCATGACCTTGGAAGCACAAGTCTGGTTCCGGCTCGTTGCAGTTTTCACAGCCGTCTGCAGACACACGGGGCTGCTTAGATTTCTGTCCCACTTGCTCCAGACTCGCTCTGATGTCACGGGCACGTGGGGCACGGAAAGATCGTGAGACCCCAACGAGACCAGCCCACTTGATCAGCAAAGGCTACTGCAGCGGCTCCATGGCCCCGTGCATGATGGGAAAACGCCCACCTGTCAGGTGATTGGATACGAGTCTGCTGTGATCAGAAACATGTGACCCCCTCCTCTCTCCTCAGGGCAACACTTTAGATCTGAACAAATAAACTATTACAGTTGTGTATCGCCCCCAAAATAGAGCTCATGTTTGATGCTTTCCACAACAAAGGAAATATTCCATCTCTCAAACTAACACATGGGAAAGTTTCCTCTGATGAAGAATGATGTGACTGGGCGGAGGTTGTTGAAATCAATTTCGCCCTGTTCGTGCACTATGTTTCTTAACCCCTTAACCCCCGCCTTAACCAAGCACATTTTCTCCAGTTTTACCCAAATCTAAAAGCATGTAGACTGGAGAGTTTACAGCCTATAGGCCGGTGTAACGCCTCATCTGAAGGTCTTTAGTCATTTTCGGGTGCATTTTCATCACGTTTTTGTCCCATTGTTATTAAATTATTTTTTTTACACATTTTTATCACATTTTCATTGCTTTTTTGTGGCATTTTTGTCACCTTTTGAAAAAATATTTTGGGCTGCATTTAGATTTATCTTTTGTTTGATCATGTAAACAAGGAATTTGAGTTTCCCGGTTTCTCAGTGTCATATAAACACCATATGGTAAATGGTAAATGGTAAATGGTCTCAACTTATATAGCGCTTTTCCACCTACATTAGGCACTCAAAGCGCTTTACAGCAAGGAACCTCTCACCCATTCATACACCAATGTACGCAGACACTGGAGGCAAGGTGGGTGAAGTGTCTTGCCCAAGGACACAACGACAGTGTGCACCTTCAGGAGGCGGGATCCGAAAACTTCCATAACCGGGAATGTGGAGCTCTTATAAACGCACTCATTTAGGATGATTCTGTTCCAATGCTCCTAAAGCTGCTGTAAATGGTTCTAATTCTACCAAAACATACATTTATTACTTCTATTCTCTTCTAGTGATCAACACTGTTGTTCCAATGACAACATTTTGGATCAATGTGTTTCTTTTGTTTCTCTGCCTGAACCAGGGTTTCAAAGTCTTTCAATGATTTTTGCCAAAATCAAGACCTTAAATGTCATTAAAAAGCTTTAATTTGACTCAAACTGGCTTTAAATCTAAATCTATAGGAAAATGATGACATTGCCCGACAATATATACCGTATAAGTTGATGAAAAAGACCAAAGTTATGGTCTGAATCTAAAACAGTTTGGGCTCAAAGGTTTCCCCTGTTTTGTCCAGTTCTTTCTCTTTGTTTGATGAAATGTTTGCAAATCTGAAATGAAATGTGCACAGATTGTTTTGTGCGTTTGTGTCATTCAAATCTATTTGTGCGTTGAAAAGCATTGAATGTGAGTTCTTCTGCCTGTATAAACCCTGATGTATGAAGAACACAAATGTGTGAGTGACTCAATAAAGACGTAAACATAAAGTAACATGGCTCCTTTCTTTCATCTTACCAGGAGTCATGCATTTGTTGATGTAGCTCTTCAGATTCTACACACAGTTCTTACTGTATTCCTCAAACTCTTTCCTCCTGACACAGCAGTCACATGTGTGAATGTTTTGTGATGAATAAACCATTAAAGAGGTTCTTTACAGTCAGTGTCCTGTACAGTCTTCAGGGACATGTCCTCCTGGAGAAGAGTGACTGTCCACAAGTTCAGGCGCAGGAACCAAAACAGCTCCACTATCAACCCAGCACAGAGGAGGGAGTACTCAGTTACATCTGCTCAAGTACATGTACTCGAGTAACTGTACTTTGGACTTGTACTTGAGTCAAATGACTTGAAAGTAACGTTCCTCTTCCTTGAGTCAATCTTCTGGCTGCTCTACCACCTCTGACCACGTAATATCCACACTAAGTGAAGCTCATGGGGAAAAGTGCACAAAGCTGACATTTAGACACAACTTTGATCAAATGAGCTGCATTACATGTGACCACTTTATGAACCCCTGAGCACATGTACACACTTTAGCTTTACCCAAATCTAAAAGCTTCTTTCTCTTAAAAAGAGCCACCGACACCAGGATGAAAACACAACAAAAACATCAACAATAACAAAGTAAAAACAACACAAAAAAGCCACGACAAAAGTCACGTTAAAAAGACACAACAAGAGCGACAAAAAACAACAAAGAAGCAACACAAGAGCGACAAAAACATGCCAGAAAATCCACAATAACACAACAAAAATAATATGAAAAAAACACTTTGAATGTGTGACAAAAGAGTTGGGATCCGTTTTGCAGGTCTTAGCTTTCAAATGAGGCGTCACAGAAGCTCTTAGATTTGGGTAAAGCTGGGTTCAGAGCTTCAGGAGTAAACTGAGAGTCCAGAATGGTCCTTCCTCTCTCTCTATGTTCCCATTAAAGGAAGTGATTTGTACATTTAGTTTGTCCTCCTTTAGTCTCAAACACTGAGCATCAAATTCTAAAACATTTGTCTCAGTTTCATCGACTTTCAGGCCAGTTTTCCAGCATTTTGTGTCAAAGTCAAAAGTTGTGAAATGTGCCGATAAACTTGTCCCTGTGACCAGTTTAGACGCTACAAATATAACGGGAAAGTTAGGAATGAGTTTGGACACAACCAACATTTTCTTCTTCTTCTTTCATTGTTTGCAATAAAACAATCAGGTCTAGGATCTTTAAGGATCAGCCATGTCTTCCACAAATCAACAAATAGTTGAAGAAAACATCACGGCCCTGAGGTCAAATGAGCCACAAAAGCACTTTTTTGAAAGAGCAACATCTTCCAAACATATTTTCCAGATGCAAACAAACAGAAAACATCCCAATATGTCTCTAAATAGTCCAATGTTGTTTTGACACAATAAGCAGCAAAGCTAAAAGTGGCTCATCTTCCCCCACTCTCCCCTTTGCCTTTTTGCTTTTCTTCATTTCATCCTTTTCTTCATTTTCTTTGTCTCCTGTATTTTCACAATGACTTCCGTAAAGCCTAAGTGCGTTTCTTTGTTTGCTAAAGAGAACCACAGTATATTTGATCATCTTTATTTGGATTGGATCATTATTTGGACCAAACCAATGTGTCCGACACACAGGGGTGGGAAGAGTCGCCCAAATATTGACTCCAGTCCAAGTGAAAAGCATTTTTTTTTTTTTTAATCATTTTGTTTTGTTTTCATCCTTGTTTTGGTCTGGTTTGTGCTTTTAGATTTGAGTCAAACCGAGCTGGGATAAGGCGGGGGTTAAGAGGTTAACTAGATTAGTTGAAACGTCTCAGTTTGAGCAGAATAATCCACATTTGACAAGTTGAGATGTAGCATTTGAGCGAGATCATTGGACTTGTTCTGGTTTCAAACATTTCCTCTTTATTTCAGCTCATTTTCTTTCCCAGTGGGCTCAGAACATTGCTCTTTTCCCATTGGCTGTTTGACTTTCTTATATGAAGCCAGATTGACCTTTGACCTCGTCTGAAATGTCCACAAAACTAGAAAAGTCAAGTCAGATCAGGAACAAAGTCCAAATGAGTTGAAACATTTCCTCAGTTCAGTTCATTTCACCTCTTCACCCTCAGCTCAACCGAGCACATTCTCTCCCGTTTGGCTTTACCCAAATCTAAAAGTGAAGGAAAGAAAAGCATCAAAATGGAGACGACAACGACAACGAGATCACAACAAAAAAGTGACAAAAATGAGACGACAACACGACAAAAACACTGCGACAACGTGACAACAGAGTTACAATCACTTTTGTAGGTCTTAGCTTTCAAATGAGGCGTTACGCTGTTGCTCTCCAGTTAAGAGGCTTTTAGATTTGGGTAAAGCCGAACTGGAGTAAATGTGCTCAGTTCAGGTGTTAAGTTAAGCCAATGCTTGATATCGACTTTTTGAAGTGTTTTCTTTTCTCATACTGGTTAGTCCTGGGTAGTTAGTCCTGGTTAGTCCTAAAGTGACTGATCTTCAGCCTCGATGTCAGATGTTGAGTGTGACATAGTTTTAATATTTATCCCACAGAGATGAGCGCCTCGAGGGTCTCAGTGCGGAGTGTGACCTGGACGCTGTTTTCAGGGTCTGTACCAGAACCTCCTTCTCCTCAGCCCTCTGTCTGTCCTGACCTCATGTCGTCTCAAACTCATCTATCGCCTTTTACTGAACATTCAGACGATCACTGATGTACAGGGACAGCGTCACGTGAAGGTTCTTTGCTCTATTTCTGTTACAGCGACTGGAGGAGGATGTTCTGACCTTTGTCAAAGAGGAACTGAGGAGGTTCAAAAAGCTCCTGACCTCAGAGCATCCAGAGAGGAGCCCAGAGAGGAGCTCAGAGAGGAGCCCAGAGAGGAGCCCAGAGAGGAGCCCAGAGAGGAGCTCAGAGAGGAGATCAGAGAGGAGCTCAGAGAGGAGCCCCGAGAGGAGATCAGAGAGGAGCCCAGAGAGGAGCCCAGAGAGGAGCTCAGAGAGGAGCTCAGAGAGGAGCCCAGAGAGGAGCCCAGAGAGTGAGGAGGAGCGGAGTTGCAGGAAGGCTGTGCTAAACATCACTCTGGACTTCCTGAGGAGGATGAAGCAGGAGCATCTGGCCCAGCATCTGCAGAACTGTAAGAACTCTGTCTGAAGCTTTAAACTGGCCTTACACTGAATTTCAGCTTCTCTGTGTCTCTGTGGTGCAGTGTCAGGGTGTTACGCAGTTAGTGTCTAGGAACTAGAGTTGCAAAATTCAGAACATTTTAATTGTTGGACATTTTCCATGGGAATTTATGGGAGTTCAAGAAAATATACGGAAAAAATATATGGAAATTCTATTAAACTTTGAACAAAAATTACTATTATTCTATGTAAAGTACGATCACAATAATTTAATTCATGGGAATAAACAGGAAATTAACACAACTGAAGGTTTCTTCAACACAAATGTGATTGAATAGTAATACACTTAAATATCTGTCACAGGAGAGATGAAAAGTCTCTCAGAAGCCATCACTGGCATGTCTGACCTCAAAGGTTTGAAGAGAACAGTGTTTTAGCTGATGGGTGAAGCGTCAGCAGTGATGCGGTCGCTGTATCAGACTGTTGTGGTGCAGAAGGAGCTGAGTCTGGGGCAAAGCTCTCCATTTACCCATTGATATACATTAGATCGACTCGCTGGAGGGGCCAAGATCGAAATGAGTTTCCTTCACAGGGCGGCTGGGTGCACCCTTAGAGATCGGGTGAGGAGCTCAGTCACCTGGGTGGAGCTCGGAGTAGAGTCGCTGCTTCTTCACGTTGAGAGGAGCAGATGAGGTGTTCCGGGCATGTCGTATTGGGAGGAGGCAGGGGTGTAGCACTAAATTCTGGGCCCTAGGTACAAACTATTTTGATGGGCCCCCCGACGCCCCTTCTCACGTGCACGTTCAGTCGATTCACATTTTATACTCATCTCAACATATTCTGTGGTTTAGTTTGTGAAGTTCATTTCTTTTACATTGTAACTTTGTTACACAAACTGTATACTTACATCCTGTATATTCAGTATGTGGTTTTTAACATTAATATTATTATTAGAATTAAAATTATTAGTTTTACATAGACCAAAGATATCACATCAAACCAAACGGGGGCTGGACTGGGGTACACAAGATTTTTTTTGTAAATAGGCATTAACAATATTTTTAAATGCTGGTTTATGTTATACAATTCATTGATACGTTGCCTCTTGCCCATGTGTTCATGAACAAGAAATCTAATGCGTCCGCCTGGTTTGGTCTCACCATATTTTCAATCCCACGTTTAGGTGTAGGCTACAGTGCGGTTAAATTCTTGTTCTGTTAAAGCTTGAAGAGTCTGGCACGGGCCGTCCCATACATGTCCACTAGAACCAAGTCAAAGGAGTCTCTGAAGCTGTGCATTTATAATGAACGAGTCTGCAAATGCGTGGAAACAGGGAAACATCAGCGATTAAAATGAGAAGAGAAGGAGCGGACAGGGCGGGTCAGTGCGCTCTGCTTCACTCTGCACCTACTGCAGCAGCACAGGCAGAGAGGAGGCCCTCGCCTGGACCTGACTCATGTTTAACTGTCATTTATCACAGAAAGTTTCATCCCAGGCTCGTGATAATAGTGTAAATAAGAGTCTGTAAGCGTGAAAGAGCGAGGCAAGACTAACATTTTCCTTTCCTAGCTCTGTGTCATGGCGTTACGGAGCTCTCCACACACACACTGGAGTTGAATAGCGCGGTGCTGAACACCGGTGTGTGGGCTGAACCATTTGGCACATTTTTAAAGGGGTGTCAGGGCCTTGAAATTCATCCATCATTATTGTTTGTGCAAAATTCTGTCTCGCAACCATTGTATTTCCGCCTGGTTATGTTCCATTGTTATATCAATTATGAGGAGTTTAAAAAGTGCAATACAGAACGTGTTTCTAGCAGCACTTTTGAGGGCCCCCACCCCCCCCCCTAGTCACAGTGGATCTGCTGATCTTAGGTCTGATGTGTTTTCTTACAGGTCACATTTCTCCGGTTCAGAGTGAACTGAAGAGTCGTCTGCAGCAGAAGTTCAGTCATCTATGTGAAGGTGTGGCTAAAGCAGGAGACCACGCCCCCCTGAAGCAGGTCTACACAGAGCTATACATCACAGAGGGCGGGATCTCAGAGGTCAACCAGGAACATGAGGTCAGACACATGGAGAAGGCCTCCAGACCAGCTGCTGACGAGACCAGCATCACGAGTGAAGACATGTTTAAACAACGACCCGAGTCTGAAGAGCCAATCAGGACGGTGATGACGAAGGGCGTGGCCGGTGTGGGGAAAACAGTGCTGACTCAGAAGTTCAGTCTGGACTGGGCTGAAGGCAGAGCCCACCAGGACGTCCAGCTGCTGTTCCCCTTCACTTTCAGAGAGCTCAATGTGCTCCGAGGCTCAGAGTTCAGCCTGGTGGAGCTGATCCATCACTTCTTCAGTCAAACCAAAAGTCTCAGCAGCTTTAAGTTCGTCCAGCTGCTCTTCATCTTGGACGGTCTGGACGAGTGCAGACTTCCTCTGGACTTCAGCCGGACCCGGATCCTGACGGAGCCCACAGAGAGCGCCTCAGTGGAGGAGCTGCTGGTGAACCTCATCAGGGGGAGCCTGCTTCCCTCCGCTCGCCTCTGGATAACCACACGCCCCGCGGCGGCCAATCAAATCCCTGCTGAGTGTGTTTCCATGGTGACAGAGGTGCGAGGGTTCACCGACCCACAGAAGGAGCAGTACTTCATGAAGAGGTTCACAGACGAGGCCACAGTCGTCATCTCCCACATCAAGAGCATCCGCAGCCTGTACATCATGTGCTACATCCCAGTCTTCTGCTGGATCCTCTCCACTGTTTTACAGAAGCTCCTGAAGAAAACAGAGAAACCAAAGCTGCCCAAGACTCTGACTGAGATGTACGTCCACTTCCTGGTGGTCCAGGCCAAAGTCAAGAACATCAAGTATCATGAGGGAACAGGAGCAGACCTTCACTGGACTGATGAGACTATAAAGATGGTACGGTCACTAGGAAAACTGGCCTTTGAGCAGCTGCTGAAAGGAAACCTGATCTTCTACGAGAGTGACCTGAGCGAGTGTGGGCTGGACGCTGCAGAGATCGCTTGTTACTCCGGAGTCTTCACAGAGGTCTTTAGAAAAGAACAAGATCTGTACGAGGACAAGGTCTACTGCTTCATCCATCTGAGTGTGCAGGAGTTTCTGGCTGCACTTCACGTCCATCAGACCTTCATTAAGTCTGGGGTCAACCTGCTGGAGGTTCAGAAATCTTCTCTCTTTACAAGATTGTTAAAGCCTGATCTGAAGTCTCTACACCGCTCTGCTGTGGACCAGGCCTTGCAGAGTCCAAACGGACACCTGGACCTGTTCCTGCGCTTCCTCCTGGGGCTGTCTCTGCCAACCAATCAGAGGCTGCTGCCTGGTCTGCTGACTGAGACAGGAAGTGACCGGACCAATCAGGCGACTGTAAAGTACATCAAACAGAAGCTGAATGAAGAGGGTCTGTCTACAGAGAGGGGCCTGAACCTGTTCCACTGTCTGATCGAACTGAACGACCACAGCCTGATGGAGGAGATACAGAAGTTCATGAGAAAAGGACGTCTCTCTGACAGAGACATGTCTCCTGCTCTGTGGTCTGCTCTGTCCTTCCTCCTACTGTCCTCAGACTCAGCCCTGGAGGAGTTTGACCTCAGGAAATACTGTCCCACAGAGAGGGGTCTCCGGAACCTTCTGCCGGTCGTCAAAGCCTCCACCAAAGCCACGTGAGTCCAGACTGTGTTTAACACTTGTGTCATTGTCAACAGTTAGACTAGAAATGGTCAACAACGCCACCTAGTGTTGATTTAAAAGAGGTTAGTAACTCTTTGCCCTGTTACCGGCCGTCCCCCTGATCAGGGGGTTAGGGTTAGGTAACTGTAATCAGGGTTATGATCAGGGTTAGGAACGGTAAAGGTGATGTAAGTTGTGTTTCACTCACATAGATCTCACACATATTTTTAGAAACTAGAAGGTCTTGGCTGTCAATACGCTCTTGTTAACCCTAACCCTAAGGTGGCAGTTAACAGGTTAAAACACAAATATTAAAAGGTTCTAAAAAAAGGCAAGTACTGTTACCAACCAATGTATTACAACGTCTAAAAACTGTAAATAATTAGGCCCAATTGTAAAATGTACCGTTTAACAATACCAGTGTGCTACTGGTACTGAAAAAATGAAAGTATCAAAAACAGGTATCAAATAAATAAAGGAGTTCCTCCCCCAATTTTTGTTCTTTATTTTTCTATATTAAAAATAAAATAAAAATCACTTTTTTATTTTATCCCCTAATTTATGGTCATTTTGTTATTACCCTTCATTCCCCCCATTATTTCTCCATTTATTCATATGGGAAAAAATATGGTTTATGGCAGTGCTGGGTGATAAGGAAAAAATCATATATCATGATATGGACTATTTTATATCATGATAATGATATATATATCACAATATAGCATGTTTTCAGTTATTCTTTGAAAAGTTTGACTAAAATATAGTTTACTTTTTTCAACTTTATTATGAAGCAGGAGTTTCGCTAGGAATAATTTCTCTCTTTCATAACGACGGATAGGGTTGTAAAGAAATATTGTTTAGGTTTGGAAAAATATGAGTTTGCAGGATAAATTAAGCTAAACTAAACATGATCTGAACAGTCTTGGAACACACATTTTGAAACAGAAATGTCTATAAACTCGTGTGTAAAAGTCTCAGAGGAGAACGACTTATTCAGAGTGTCATCAGCTCGTCAATATTAAGGCTCATATTACACGAATACAAATGTAAATTGGAGCTTATTGTTTGCATTTTCTCAATAACGTAATGTTTAAGAAACAGTGGGTCTTTAGCTGCTCCACTCGATCCGTCTCTTACCTCCTGCCTCTCCTCTCTTGGTCCTTCTGTGTTTATCCAAATCCATGCTCTCTTATCTTTGTTGTGAGATCGATCGATCTAAAAAGCTCTTTATTTGCCGTGCGAAAGGCAAAGCAAAACCACTCGGTGTTAAACAGTGAAGTAGCTGCTTTTAGAGAGAGAGCCTCGCCGCAGCAGCTGCGCCAAAACTAAAAATATTGTGTGTTGTCTTGTCACTATTATATTATATATATGCATCCTCTAATACATTGTACGTGGCCTGTTTATTGAAATATTAGCTTTAATAATTCAAATGAGGTTAGAAACGATAGAAGAGAAATGGTCCCCATGATGTATTGTCATCATCATCACACAGCCCTAGTTTATGATTTTGACTCTTCTTGTGGTTCACATCTCCGAGCGTCCTCCCACCGTTGGAGCCTCTGTGGACAAAGAGAGCTGGGGACAGTCATTTCTCCTTTTTTCAATCACCTAGTGAGCAACAACAAATGCAGTCAACAATCCAGCCAGAGTACTAGGGTGATACTAGTGCGATTTTAGAGCTGATTTTGATCTGACAGCCCAAACTTGTATCCATAGTAACGCACACACTGCTCAGGTTATGTCACTCGTGCAGTGTGAGCAGGTCAGACGAGTGTGTTTTTATCATTAAGTCTCACTGTGAGATGACTCATTTGGCTTGTTCAAATTCCTCTCTAAAATTGCACAGTGTAAGCCCAGTTTAAAGCTCTTTTAGGGCCCTTTCCCATTCCTGAGAGGTGCTTTGAACATGTTCATGTGGATCTTGTCGGTCCTCTTCCTCCGTCCCGTGGATTTACTCACCTACTGACCATAGTAGACAGAACCACACGTTGCCTTGAGGCTGTTAAGCTGCAAACACTTCTAAGGCGGGTCCCACGGCAGGTGCAGGTGATTACTGTGTTTTGGGCGGCACGGTAGCGCAGTGGTTAGTGCTCTCGCTTCACAGCTAGAAGGTCCCGGGTTCAATTCCCACCTGTACGGGGCCTTTCTGTGTGGAGTTTGCATGTTCTCCCCGTGTCTGCATAGGTTTCCCTACTACCAAAAACATGTACAATAGGCCAGGATGAATGATGTGTGTGTGAATGAATGGTAGTTGTCAGAGGGACCGTTGGTGCAGATGTGTGCAGTGGCGACAGCGCTTCTGTCAGTCTCCCCCAGGGGAAACTGAAGCTACTAACGTAGCTTATCACCACCGAGTATGGAGTGAATGTAAATGCTCTTGAGCTTTGTGGCCATGTCTGTGAAAGGCGCTATATTAATAAAGATCTTCTTCTTCTTTGTCAATGTGAAAGGCGCGCACACGTGCTGCAGGAGCGGTGTGGACATGTTAAGAGCAGGTGAACGCAGCGTTAGGAGGAAGTGGAGTCCAACATTAGGAAAACAACAAGGACACTGATCATCTGAATTTGAAGCAACATAACCACCTCTACGACATCATGAAGACACAGGAGAAATGGAACCCACCCTGAGAAGAGGAGGAAAAGCTCAGGCTCAGGATCAGCCCAGGCATTCGGATCAGAGGAATTATACGCAGATCTTGTTCTGTGGTTACTGGTCACAGTCGCTCTGGAGTTGCATTGATTTCAGCTTTATGCAAATGCTGTCACCTCCGGTCGCCCGTGTTGGGATGGAATCGAAGCTGGCCGCTCAGTCAAAATAAAATTCTATTGCCCATTGGCTCTGACTGTAGTCTCTGTCCTCATTGGACAAAAACTAGGTCAAAACAGTCTGCCACAGGTGCAAGGGTCCAGGTAATTCAAAAACAGGAAATAAAAACACTTCAAAATAAAAGCCCACAAACCAATAAGAAATGTGCAAACACAAAGTGCTAAATGATGGTCCTGTGACATCGTGGCTCTAGTCTCTGATCGTCCTCTCTGTCCTCAGTCTGAGCGGCTGTGGTCTGTCCCAGAGCGTCTGTGCTCCTCTGGCCTCAGTCCTCAGCTCCTCCAGTCTGACTCACTTGGACCTCAGTAACAATGACCTCCAGGACTCAGGAGTGGAGCTGCTGTGTGAGGGACTGAAGAGCGCCCCCTGCAGACTGGAGACTCTCAGGTTTTGTTTCAAAACTTTAATTTAATGCACTGATTTTTTATTTTTGATTCCTGAAGTTAGTTTCTCATTGAATTAGCTGTGTTAGTTTCGGGCAGGGATCTCCAACCTTTTTTAATCCGGTGAAATACTTTTGCGTGAGAAAAACGTCGGAGGGCAATGCGAGTCATGCAAGACACTGTGTAAAATGTGACTTAAGTGGATTTAGCCCCGGAGAAATTGTACCCAAGACGATGACTTAATTTTTTGTCCTTATACTTTACTACACTGACCAAGATGCTTGCAGATTGTGTATGTTCATAACAAGAATACAGGTATCTAAAATCGCATCAGGCATAAGTGGAAATGTAGAAAGTGTTCTAGAAGTCCTAGAAAGGGCTGGAGAGCTACTGGTTGGAGATCCCTGGTTCAGTCAAACTGGAGCTGTAGGCGTCGCTCTGATCTTCTGCTGGGGCTTTGAATGAAAACTGTTCTTTCTTCAGTCTGAGCGGCTGTGGTCTGTCCCAGAGCGTCTGTGCTCCTCTGGCCTCAGTCCTCAGCTCCTCCAGTCTGACTCACTTGGACCTCAGTAACAATGACCTCCAGGACTCAGGAGTGGAGCTGCTGTGTGAGGGACTGAAGAGCGCCCCCTGCAGACTGGAGACTCTCAGGTGAGACGCTCTCATGAAGGACTCTGTCTCTGTGTCCACATCAGAGGCTAATGCTGTGTGTCTTTAGTCTGTCTGGATGTTTGGTCACAGAGAGGGGCGGGGCTTCTCTGGCCACAGCTCTAAGCTCCGCCTCCTCCCATCTAAGAGAGTTAGACCTGAGCTACAACCATCCAGGAGCCTCCGCCAAGCTGCTGACGGCTCTACAGGCCCCTCACGGGCCCCTGCAGACGCTCAGGTGAGGCCTGGTCCTGGTCCTGTTCCTGGTTTTGGTCCTGGTCCTGGTCCTGGTTCTGGTTCTGGTCTTGGATCTGGTCGACAGTAAACTGGACTTGTGTGTTTCAGGCTGGATCCTGCTGGAGAACGGAGGATGGTCCCAGGTCCAAGGAAGTGTGAGTCTGATTCATTCACAACATGAGAAACACTCACCTCCGAGTGTTCAGCCTCAGATACAAGTCTGTGGCCGTTTCTCAATACTCATGAACACAAGTACATTGAAGTATGGACTTGGGGAGAACGGGTTGTGGGGTTTGTCCTCCCGCTGCTGCTGGTTCCCTCTCAGCCTGTGGCAGCTTTATTCATGGTCATTAGTCACTACAACAATACGATCATCAAAATGAAATGTGTGCACTATTAACACTGCAATATTTTGACATGGGCCTACCAAGGAAGAGTTAAAAAAGTGATACCATTTGCTTCATGGAGTCATGTGAAAGTAATGATATCAAATTGAGAGCGAACTCAGAGAAAACGTTTGCAGTTAACCCTTGTTCAATGAAGGTTCTTGAGTCTTCTTCTGTACTCTGTAGTTGAAGTGTCCAACGTTTCGCCTCTTCATCCAAAAGGCTTCGTCAGCAGCACTAAAGTTTCAGCTCAGCCCGCAGCCCAGATAAAGACCACAGGGAGGAGTTCAGCTTGGCTCAGTCCCTCCCCTCTATGAACAGCTACTCTTTCCACAACTCATTGTTGTCTCGGTGTGTTCTCTGGTTTGTGGTAAACTGGAATTCTGTGTTTCCTAAAAACTCTCTGAAGTTCCTCTGAGACCTCGGCTACATACGGCGAGGAGACTCCCTTCCTTCTGGGCTCTGTGGTCTGTCTGTCCTGTTCTTTAGGTCTTTTTGCTCTTTGTGCTTTAGTGAAACTGGTAGGCACCTCTTTAGCGCTGTGTTGGAGCAACCGAATTAGAGGCAAGATTTTAGGCCCGAGCCCGAGATATCACCATGACAGTCGGGTTTGGGTCGGGTGGGGCATCAGTCTTTTATATTAATGTCATTATAATCTCTAATAAAAATCTAAGCTATAGGCTTAGACTATTGGATACATAATATGATTATACTTATTCCTGCGTGCTGGGAGGGAGGTGGTGCGGGGGGGCGAGTGCACGTGCTTATTGTCCCCCCGTTGAAGCAGCATGGCCAGCTTTGACCGGCACTACACAGAGAACATGGCTCTTTCTCTCAGGACAGCATTGACCGTACACTGGATAAATCAGACGTTTGGTTCCTGTTTGTGCGTAAAAAGTCGGCTTTTGCAAAGGCAGCACAATGTTTCTGAACAACTAGAAGGAGGAGAGAGACGGAAAGAGGAGAGACGTGCACACTTCTCTGCCTGCCCAGGTGTGTGTGCAGCACTGCAGCGTGCACGTACCGCTCACCTCTCGGTGCTGCTGCTGAATGCACAGAGGCTCTGACCGGGCGGCCATTAAATAAATCATTATTTACGTCAGGTTTGTTTCGGGCTCGGGTCGGGCTTGATTTTTTTGGGCCCGATCTTAGCTCTAGTCCTGATGACCCCTAGTTTGTGCTGGAGCGGATGGTTGGATTTAAACCTCAGGTGGTCAGTGTGAACTCCTCCCTGAGGTCTTTATCTAGTCTGCGGGCTGAGCTGAAACTTTAGTGTCGCTGACGAAGTCTTTTGGATGAAGAGGCGAAACGTTCAACACTTCAACTACAGAGTACAGAAGAAGACTCAAGAACCTTCATTGAAGATGGACAACTCCTGTACGACTGAGAGCTACACAGACATGTTGCTGTTAAACAAAGCACATTTTGTAATGATTTGAAACAATTAGAAAAATAACTTTTGGTATTTGAAATGTGGAGGATGTTCATATGATGCGATGCTGCTTTCAGTCACTACAATGTGATTGTAATGATGGTAAGCGTGTGGCGCAGTGGAGTGGACAGGCGTCCAGTGGAATCTGGAAGTTACAACCACAGGTCAGAGCGCTGCTGGTGCATCCACAAAGCAGGAGACAACAGGACACTCTGCTGCAGAGAGATAGTAGAGAACAAAACAAGTGTGAGAAGCA
The DNA here is from genome assembly GCA_021464625.1 of Proterorhinus semilunaris. Classification (NCBI taxonomy): domain Eukaryota; kingdom Metazoa; phylum Chordata; class Actinopteri; order Gobiiformes; family Gobiidae; genus Proterorhinus; species Proterorhinus semilunaris. The sequence continues at coordinate 39,971,154 of CM038346.1, forward strand.
ACAAAGAACATGTCCCTGTAAATGAGCCCAGTGTAATGTAGAGCTGCATGTTTCCTACATCAAAACACATGAGTATATGACACACCATTGCTGAACACCAAACTGTTGACAATGAGAAGGATCCTCAATAGTCCATCCTGACACTTTCCTCACACCGTCAGCCCGGCAGGAGCAAGTGGCACCTGCAGTAACAGTAACATTAACATTAGACTTCAAATCCAAAAGGCTTTTTGGTGCTACAGATTCATATACAAACAGAAGCGTTACGTCCTGGACAGACTGCACACGTTATTTACCAAGGTAACACATCTCCATCACTGCTCTGTGAAAAGGAAACATAAGCATAGTAATAATAGCATAACAGTATAATACAGAATAATAATACATCTTTAACAAAAGGCATCTATTTGACTTTTCTAATGTTATTGTACATCAACATGTACAGCACTTCTCCCTGACTTCAACAAAACCATCTTTATCATGACTGTTAGAATAATCCACTTTCAAATGTTCACATTTGGTTTTGAAAGCCAAGTATGACTCTAAATAAATAATGGGACATGTTTACTTTTGTTGTTTCAATGCAGATGTTCATTACTGTGCATTGTCCCTGTCAAAGAAATCATTCAAATAACCTTTGACCTTTTCAGTTCTGAAGTAACCTATCTTACACTTTTTATTTCATGACAGTGATTATCTATTGATAAAAAGATATGAAGAGATATGATAAGATATAATGACAAAGATGGCTCCAGTATTTCCTCATTTGTTATGAAACGACACTATTCTGAGCACCTAACTTCATATATTAGCCAAACTATTAGCAGTAATATAAATACGCAGTCAACAACAGTCACTAACAAACTTTTCCTCTCAACTTTTCACAAGTTTAACTACAATAGAGCCGGAGAAAACCAGCGGAGCTTCGTGGAACTTTTAGCCGAGACAGAGCTCGCCCCGCTCAGCTACAACTCACTGCGTGGGCCGCTAAGTGGCCGAAGCGGCCGGATCGTACTTTAACTCGGGATTGAACCGGTAAACAGACCATTGGGTTTACTTTACAAATGGACATTTCTCGCCTCAAATCGCCTTCAAAGTGAAGTTTAGATGAGAGGAACAATAAAACAGGCAACATTCACTTTAGCCTCACTTTCACTTCAGACTGGGTAAAGGGGGCGGGGCTTGAACTGTTCTCAGTCTGATGTGAACTTTGAACTGGAACAGTTCCCGGGCCGGCTCTGATGACGTTTCACGAGTACTCGAGTACACAAGCACAAGAACCAGAATGCATATTGAGAAACGGCCTGTGTCTTCACCTCAGCACATGACTTTACTGCACTGATGTCCGCCACAATTCCCTCAGTCAGCCCCAGGGCAGCTGTGGCTACAGAGGTGACCATCAGTGTTTAGTCCCTGCAGCTGTGCTCTTGTTTATTTTTCTGGTTATGATGATTATTGTTCAACTGATTTTGTGCCTAATTTTGGCTTCATGGCTTCAGATGGTTCATATCTAACGATGATGACGACATTTATATTTCACTTTAGTCATTCAATTGTGTTTGTGTTTCTCAGATTACTGTGACCTCACTCTGGACCCAAACACAGCTCACAGAAGACTCCGACTGACAGAGGACAAACGGACTGTGAGACGAGAATACACATCTGAGCGTCCGGATCATAAGGACAGATTCACAGACTGTCCTCAGGTCCTGAGCTCCTCCGGCCTGAGGGGGCGCTGTTACTGGGAGGTGAAGTGGAGCGGGTTAGAGGTTGATATCTCAGTGAGTTACAGAGGAATCAGACGGAGAGGAGACGACAGTCGGTTTGGAGAAAATGATCAGTCCTGGACGATGAGGATCGTGGAGGGAGAGTATTATTTCTTACACAATGAGAAAAAACAGTCAGAAGTTTCCTCATCGAGGGTTTCTTCTTCATCCTCCTCCGGTGCAGCGGGTGTGTTCCCCTCCGGTCGAGTGGGTGTGTTCCTGGACTCTGAGGCTGGAGCTCTGTCCTTCTATGACGTCAGCTCTGATGGAAAACTGTCCCACCTCCACACCTTCATCAGCTCCTTCACTGAGCCTCTGTTCCCAGGGTTTGGACTGAGGTTAGGGGGGTTTGTGTCTCTGGTGAAAGTGTAAACAGGAAGGACACAGCGCCCCCTGGAGGACTTTGGTTTTATTATGAATGAATGATTTGAATCTGTGGCTTTATAAAGTCTGATCTTCTCCTGTATTTTCTTCCATATTTCAGAGTTTAAATGCAGAGTTAAATGCTGCTGGTCAATAGAATCGTACTGGATCATATTTGACATGAACTGAAGCCGGTGCACTCTCAAAGATGAAGGATATCGTCTACGGCATCATCAAAATGATGATTATTTAGAGTCAAATCATCTCAAACATGTGGTGGATAAATGTTCCCGACGTGTGTGAAGCTGCTGAAGAACGGAGTTTTCAAAAGTAGAAGAATAATTCATCTTTGCTTTGGGATGTTGTGGGTTTTAGTTCCTCATGAGTTTGCTGTGAGTAAATACCACGCTGAGGAAATGACGGTGAAGGGAATGAGCTTTTCTTTTCTCATACTGGTTAGTCCTGGTTAGTCCTGGTTAGTTAAACCTGGTTAGTCCTGGTTAGTCCTGGTTAGTTAGTCCTGGTTAGTCCTGGTTAGTTAGTCCTGGTTAGTCCTGTTTTGTCCTGTTTATATTATATTGCTGTTATAAGAGACTTAAACCATTTGTTTTATGACACACATTTGCACCTGGCTTATTTGCTACGTATGCTTTGTCCAACGTAAATAAACTTTCACGAAAATAGCCTATATTGTTGTAGTCTTGTTCAAGATTAAGTGTCAGTATCAGGGGGGCCGCAGAGACTGGTCAGGTTTGAATGGGGGCTGACTTTGGGAACCCCTGGCATAGTCCATATTACCTGTTCTAATGTCTTATGTTCTGAGATCCTACAAAGAAGCAAAAGGGTTACCGTGTCCACAAGAGGGGGCAATAGCCTTAAAAAGCTGGACCAAAGAGAAATGTTTCGGATTCATACTTTGAACACTATGGAACCCCATGGTCTGAATGACGATTTTAGTTTCAAATGTTTTCTGGGTCAGATATGCATGTTCTTATTGTCTATGTACTGAGCACTGTGAGTTACGGGACACTGTGAGTTGATTGGGTCACCTGTAATTGGGTCACATATCCACCTGGTAGACACTAAGGCTATATAAGTCTAAGCAACCAGCCTGATGGTGAACGCTCTGAGGAAGGTTTCCTCTGTGTTGTAACCAAATAAAGAACTATGTGAGTATCTCTGTCTGGATATGTGAACTACATCCATGTGCTACCCTGTTCTTACATTTTTATTATAGTCTGTTTCTCTTATGTTTTCACTGTTTATATTTGTTGCCCCTTAAGGTTTTTTTGGTAGTCATTCTATATAAGATACCGATATTTTTACTATTTAATTGTTTGCACATTTCTGTCTATCCTGCACACCCTGAGTGTTTCTGAGAGCTGAATGTAACAAGTGATGTTCTCCATTGTGAGATCAATAAAGGCTCATCTTATCTGAAAAATATCTGCTAAAGTTTAACCTCTTACCCTTAACCGAGTGCATTTTCTCCAGTTCAGCTTTACCCAAATCTAAAAGTGTCTCAATTGGAGCTTACAGACTATAGGCCAGAGTAACACCTCATTAGAAAGCTAAGACCTACAAAACGGATTGTGACTTTCTTGTTGTTCTTTTGTCCCATTTTTGCGTTTTTGTCAGATTTTTGTCATGATTTCATTTCTGTCTCGTACTTTTTTTTGTCGTGTTTTTGTCATTTTTTGTTGCTTTCTTCATCACATTTGTGCACTTTTTTACCGTGTTATTGTTGCTATTCCAGCCTGTTTATGCCGCTCTTTTGTAACTTTCCCCCCCACTTTTTTGGTTGTATTTTCATCCATGTTTTTGTCGCTGTGTTGACGCTTTTGTCGAGAAGCTTTTTGATTTGGCTGATGCCAAACTGGAGATAATGTACTCGGTTCATGTGGAGCACTTACCACTATGTCGTGACTCTACAGAGAATAGCTCGCTCACTGATTTCAATACAAGTGATCAGTTTGTGGACGGCGTAATGCACACACTGAAAACGGCCCTGAAACAGAGGCCGCTTCTGAATTCCTCTAACATCAGCTCCTATGTCCTGATCCTAGCTCCTGTCCCCTTGTCACGTGATAAGGGCAGCTGTTAGGAACTAGAGCTTCAGCTGCGTTTGCACAATGCGACCGTGCGTGATGACGTTTCACGAGTTCAAGTCCACACAAGTCCTCAGATTAAAGAATGACCCTGGTATCGCTTCAGGGTCCCCCCAGAACAGCTGGAGGAAGTGTGCGTGGATCGGGAAGTCTGGGTATCTCTGCTCAGACTGCCGTCTCTGTGACCCGGCCCCGGATAAAGCGGAACAAAAATGGATATATGGATGCATCACTATTTAAATCTCTGACTTCGGTTTATAAACTGTAGTCCTATCCTGTATATTATTTCAATTATAAATGTAGGGCAAAATGGCGGCGGTCAATAGAATCGTACTGGATCGTGTTTTTCATAGGTCAAGGTCAAGTTTATTTATAAAGCACATTTAAAACAACATTGCTGCCCAAAGTGCTGTACACAAAAATACATATATATAAAATACACAATTTGAATATAATACAATTAAAATACAGATGCGGAAAAACAAAATACAACACAAAGAAATGCCAGCAAAAAAGTCCTGCTCAGTTTTAGTTAAAGGACTTCGCAAACAAATGGGTCTTCAACATAGACTTAAAAATGTCTAAAGACTGGGCTGCCCTAATATTTAAGGGAAGACCATTCCAAAGCGTCGGAGCCGCGACGGCAAAAGCCCGGTCTCCTCTGGTCGACATTCGTGACCTCGGTACGTCTAACAGAAACTTGTTAGCTGACCTCAATGTTCTGCTCGGAGTATGAACAGCCAGAAGCTCAGAAAGGTACGCAGGAGCCGTCCCATTCAAACACTTAAACACCAACAACAACATTTTAAACTGAATTCTGTGTTTTACAGGGAGCCAATGTAAAGAGGCCAACACAGGGGTTATATGTTCAAACTTTTTGGTTCCAGTGAGCAGACGCACTGCAGCGTTCTGTACCAACTGCAGGCGATGGTTCGAGCTTTGGTCTAGCCAACAATACAACGAGTTACAGTAATCCAAGCGGCATGTTATAAAGGCATGAATCACACTCTCCAGATCTCTATGTGGTAAATACGGCTTAATTTTACTCAGAAGACGCAGTTGGTAAAAACTTGACTTCACGACTGAACCTATTTGCTTGTCCAACTTTAAAGATCCATCTAGGACCACGCCAAGGCTCCTGGCTGACTGGTGACAGTAGCCTTTTAGTGGGCCAAGAACAGATGGATCAGACAAATTTCCAAAAAACGACAATTTCCGTTTTAGATTCATTAAGTTTTAGAAAATTCTGGGCCATCCAGTCCTTTACATCCTGAATACAATGTAACAGAGCTTGGATGCCGTCTGAACCTGGTTTCAATGGCAGATAGACTTGCAGGTCGTCTGCAAAACAATGAAAGGGAATCTTATGTTTTTTGAAAATAGATCCAAGGGGCAACAGGTACAGTGAGAACAATAAAGGACCTAAAACTGAGCACTGTGGCACTCCGCAGCTCAGTGTGGCCGTATCTGAGCTGTAAGGGCCCAGGTGGACTATATATATAGTATATTTGTCAGCCTCATTTTTCATATACTTCATATTCAATAAAAAAGATTGCACATACGACCGCACTTAAACACATTTTGGTATTTCTTTTTTACTCACTGATGTGGAGCTCGCGTTCATTAGCTACAAAAGTCATTTCACTGTCATCGGTCATTGAAATGTGGAGCTTTGAAAACAGCTCCAGTGATCGTCAGAGGAATGATGGACTTCTGATTCACAGAAAAAACAATCAATAGGCTAAACTAAGACAATGTTTATTTCAGCCACATCCTGGACGATCTGCGGCTCGGTCTCCTCTGGGTCTGTGCCTTCCTCCTCCTTATGTTCCTCTGGTTCCGCTCCTTCCTGCTTATGTTCCTCTGGTTCTGCTCCTTCCTCCTCATGTTCTTCTGGTTCCGCTCCTTCCTACTTATGCTCCTCTGGTTCTGCTCCTCCCTCATGTTCCTCTGGTTCTGCTCCTCCCTCATGTTCCTCTGGTTCCGCTCCTTCCTCCTCATGTTCTTCTGGTTCCGCTCCTTCCTACTTATGCTCCTCTGGTTCTGCCCCTCCCTCATGTTCCTCTGGTTCTGCTCCTTCCTCCTTATGCTCCTCTGGTTCTGCTCCTCCCTCATGTTCCTCTGGTTCTGCTCCTTCCTGCTTATGTTCCTCTGGTTCTGCTCCTCCCTCATGTTCCTCTGGTTCTGCTCCTTCCTGCTTATGTTCCTCTGGTTCTGCTCCTTCCTGCTTATGTTCCTCTGGTTCTGCTCCTCCCTCATGTTCCTCTGGTTCTGCTCCTCCCTCATGTTCCTCTGGGTCCGCTCCTCCCTCATGTTCCTCTGGTTCTGCTCCTTCCTGCTTATGTTCCTCTGGTTCTGCTCCTCCCTCATGTTCCTCTGGTTCCGCTCCTTCCTCCTCATGTTCCTCTGGTTCTGCTCGTCCCTCATGTTCCTCTGGTTCTGCTCCTCCCTCATGTTCCTCTGGTTCCGCTCCCCCCTCATGTTCCTCTGGTTCTGCCCGTCCCTCATGTTCATCTGGTTCTGCACCTCCCTCATGTTCCTCTGGTTCTGCTCCTCCCTCATGTTCCTCTGGGTCTGCTCCTCCCTCATGTTCCTCTGGTTCTGCCCGTCCCTCATGTTCCTCTGGTTCTGCACCTCCCTCATGTTCCTCTGGTTCTGCTCCTCCCTCATGTTCCTCTGGGTCTGCTCCTCCCTCATGTTCCTCTGGGTCTGCTCCTCCCTCATGTTCCTCTGGTTCTGCCCGTCCCTCATGTTCCTCTGGTTCTGCACCTCCCTCATGTTCCTCTGGTTCTGCTCCTCCCTCATGTTCCTCTGGGTCTGCTCCGTCCTCCAGTTGCCTGTGGTGCTGAAGCCCCGCCCCTCCCGTGGTCTGGACACAGTGCTGCAGAGCCTGGTGCCTGGTCAGACTCTGGCGCATGCGGTAGGTGGCGCCGCAGTGGCAGGTGAAGGGCTTCTCTGTGGAGTGAGCGCTGAGCAGGTGACACTGCAGCTTGGAACTCTTGACGTAACACACGACGCACAGCCCATGGATTAGTCCCAGCCGTGAGAGAGTACGAGCAGCTTCTAAAGTGATGACTCTTTAGGGGTAGGTTCTGATACTCACTTTTGGGACAGTGGGGACAGGGGTAGGTTCTGATACTCACTTTTGGGACAGTGGGGACAGGGGTAGGTTCTGATACTCACTTTTGGGACAGTGGGGACAGGGGTAGGTTCTGATACTCACTTTTGGGACAGTGGGGACAGGAGTAGGTTCTTGTACTCACTTTTGGAACAGTGGGGACAGGGGTAGGTTCTGATACTCACTTTTGGGACAGTGGGGACAGGGGTAGGTTCTGATACTCCCTTTTGGGAAATTGGGGACAGGGGTAGGTTCTGATACTCACTTTTGGGACAGTGGGGTCAGGGGTAGGTTCTTGTACTCACTTTTGGGACAGTGGGGACAGGGGTAGGTTCTTTTACTCACTTTTGGGACAGTGGGGACAGGGTTAGGTTCTTGTACTCACTTTTGGAACAGTGGGGACAGGGGTAGGTTCTTGTACTCACTTTTGGGACAGTGGGGACAGGGGTAGGCTCTGATACTCACTTTCGGGACAGTGGGGACAGGGGGAGGTTCTGATACTCACTTTTGGGACAGTGGGGACAGGGGTAGGTTCTTGTACTCACTTTTGGGACAGTGGGGACAGGGATAGGTTCTGATACTCACTTTTGGGACAGTGGGGACAGGGGTAGGTTCTTGTACTCACTTTTGGAACAATGGGGACAGGGGTAGGTTCTGATACTCACTTTTGGGACAGTGGGGACAGGGGTAGGTTCTTGTACTAGCTTTTGGGACAGTGGGGACAGGGGTAGGTTCTTGTACTCACTTTTGGGACAGTGGGGACAGGGGTAGGCTCTGACACTCACTTTTGGGACAGGGGTAGGTTCTTGTACTCACTTTTGGAACAGTGGGGACAGGGGTAGGTTCTTGTACTCACTTTTGGAACAGTGGGGACAGGGGTAGGTTCTGATACTCACTTTTGGGACAGTGGGGACAGGGGTAGGTTCTGATACTCCCTTTTGGGACATTGGGGACAGGGGTAGGTTCTGATACTCACTTTTGGGACAGTGGGGTCAGGGGTAGGTTCTTGTACTCACTTTTGGGACAGTGGGGACAGGGGTAGGTTCTTTTACTCACTTTTGGGACAGTGGGGACAGGGTTAGGTTCTTGTACTCACTTTTGGAACAGTGGGGACAGGGATAGGTTCTTGTACTCACTTTTGGGACAGTGGGGACAGGGATAGGTTCTTGTACTCACTTTTGGGACAGTGGGGACAGGGATAGGTTCTTGTACTCACTTCTGGGACAGTGGGGACAGGGGTATGTTCTTGTACTCACTTTTGGGACAGTGGGGACAGGGTTAGGTTCTTGTACTCACTTTTGGGACAGTGAGGACAGGGATAGGTTCTTGTACTCACTTTTGGAACAGTGGGGACAGGGGTAGGTTCTTGTACTCACTTTTGGGACAGTGGGGACAGGGATAGGTTCTTGTACTCACTTTTGGAACAGTGGGGACAGGGGTAGGCTCTGATACTCACTTTCGGGACAGTGGGGACAGGGGGAGGTTCTGATACTCACTTTTGGGACAGTGGGGACAGGGGTAGGTTCTTGTACTCACTTTTGGGACAGTGGGGACAGGGGTAGGTTCTGATACTCACTTTTGGGACAGTGGGGACAGGGGTAGGTTCTTGTACTCACTTTTGGAACAGTGGGGACAGGGGTAGGTTCTGATACTCACTTTTGGGACAGTGGGGACAGGGGTAGGTTCTTGTACTCACTTTTGGAACAGTGGGGACAGGGGTAGGTTCTTGTACTCACTTTTGGGACAGTGGGGACAGGGGTAGGCTCTGATACTCACTTTTGGGACAGGGGTAGGTTCTTGTACTCACTTTTGGAACAGTGGGGACAGGGGTAGGTTCTTGTACTCACTTTTGGAACAGTGGGGACAGGGGTAGGTTCTTGTACTCACTTTTGGAACAGTGGGGACAGGGGTAGGTTCTGATACTCACTTTTGGAACAGTGGGGACAGGGGTAGGTTCTGATACTCCCTTTTGGGACATTGGGGACAGGGGTAGGTTCTGATACTCACTTTTGGGACAGTGGGGTCAGGGGTAGGTTCTTGTACTCACTTTTGGGACAGTGGGGACAGGGGTAGGTTCTTTTACTCACTTTTGGGACAGTGGGGACAGGGTTAGGTTCTTGTACTCACTTTTGGAACAGTGGGGACAGGGGTAGGTTCTTGTACTCACTTTTGGGACAGTGGGGACAGGGGTAGGCTCTGATACTCACTTTCGGGACAGTGGGGACAGGGGGAGGTTCTGATACTCACTTTTGGGACAGTGGGGACAGGGGTAGGTTCTTGTACTCACTTTTGGGACAGTGGGGACAGGGATAGGTTCTGATACTCACTTTTGGGACAGTGGGGACAGGGGTAGGTTCTTGTACTCACTTTTGGAACAATGGGGACAGGGGTAGGTTCTGATACTCACTTTTGGGACAGTGGGGACAGGGGTAGGTTCTTGTACTCACTTTTGGGACAGTGGGGACAGGGGTAGGTTCTTGTACTCACTTTTGGGACAGTGGGGACAGGGGTAGGCTCTGACACTCACTTTTGGGACAGGGGTAGGTTCTTGTACTCACTTTTGGAACAGTGGGGACAGGGGTAGGTTCTTGTACTCACTTTTGGAACAGTGGGGACAGGGGTAGGTTCTGATACTCACTTTTGGGACAGTGGGGACAGGGGTAGGTTCTGATACTCCCTTTTGGGACATTGGGGACAGGGGTAGGTTCTGATACTCACTTTTGGGACAGTGGGGTCAGGGGTAGGTTCTTGTACTCACTTTTGGGACAGTGGGGACAGGGGTAGGTTCTTTTACTCACTTTTGGGACAGTGGGGACAGGGTTAGGTTCTTGTACTCACTTTTGGAACAGTGGGGACAGGGATAGGTTCTTGTACTCACTTTTGGGACAGTGGGGACAGGGATAGGTTCTTGTACTCACTTTTGGGACAGTGGGGACAGGGATAGGTTCTTGTACTCACTTCTGGGACAGTGGGGACAGGGGTATGTTCTTGTACTCACTTTTGGGACAGTGGGGACAGGGTTAGGTTCTTGTACTCACTTTTGGGACAGTGAGGACAGGGATAGGTTCTTGTACTCACTTTTGGAACAGTGGGGACAGGGGTAGGTTCTTGTACTCACTTTTGGGACAGTGGGGACAGGGATAGGTTCTTGTACTCACTTTTGGAACAGTGGGGACAGGGGTAGGCTCTGATACTCACTTTCGGGACAGTGGGGACAGGGGGAGGTTCTGATACTCACTTTTGGGACAGTGGGGACAGGGGTAGGTTCTTGTACTCACTTTTGGGACAGTGGGGACAGGGGTAGGTTCTGATACTCACTTTTGGGACAGTGGGGACAGGGGTAGGTTCTTGTACTCACTTTTGGAACAGTGGGGACAGGGGTAGGTTCTGATACTCACTTTTGGGACAGTGGGGACAGGGGTAGGTTCTTGTACTCACTTTTGGAACAGTGGGGACAGGGGTAGGTTCTTGTACTCACTTTTGGGACAGTGGGGACAGGGGTAGGCTCTGATACTCACTTTTGGGACAGGGGTAGGTTCTTGTACTCACTTTTGGAACAGTGGGGACAGGGGTAGGTTCTTGTACTCACTTTTGGAACAGTGGGGACAGGGGTAGGTTCTTGTACTCACTTTTGGAACAGTGGGGACAGGGGTAGGTTCTGATACTCACTTTTGGAACAGTGGGGACAGGGGTAGGTTCTGATACTCACTTTTGGGACATTGGGGACAGGGGTAGGTTCTTGTACTCACTTTTGGAACAGTGGGGACAGGGGTAGGTTCTGATACTCACTTTTGGGACAGTGGGGACAGGGGTAGGTTCTGATGCTCACTTTTGGAACAGTGGGGACAGGGGTAGGTTCTTGTACTCACTTTGGGAACAGTGGGGACAGGGGTAGGTTCTTGTACTCACTTATGGGACAGTGGGGACAGGGGTAGGTTCTGGTACTCACTTTTGGAACAGTGGGGACAGGGGTAGGCTCTGATACTCACTTTTGGGACAGTGGGGACAGGGGTAGGTTCTGATACTCACTTTTGGGACAGTGGGGACAGGGGTAGGTTCTGATACTTACTTTTGGGACTGTGGGGACAGGGGTAGGTTCTGGTACTCACTTTTGGGACAGTGGGGACTGGGGTAGGTTCTGGTACTCACTTTTGGGACAGTGGGGACAGGGGTAGGTTCTGGTACTCACATTTAAACTGACTTTAAAAAAAATTATAATCGGTGTCCTCTTGCAAAGTGCTTTTTAAGTGCTTAGTGGTCCTGGGACCCTCCAGGGGGATCACTCCTGACAAAGCTGGATAACGTACTGTATCTTTATGAGTGGTGGGTGGCGTGTGAGTGGGTTGGCGATGGATCGGCTCCCTCCATCTACGGTATAGCCCGGGATATGACATGATACGATTTTATTTAGACACAATATTCATACTTCATTCACACAATGTGTGGACCAATCAACACAGCTATTGGAAATGTTCTGGCAGTCCTACCGAAAAGATCTGCTCAGCTGCGGTGTGAAGAACAACCTGCAAGAAAAGTCCAACAGGAGCAGCAAGAACAAAATGACGTCATTATGCAGCTCTGGGTCCATGAAGTATGTATAGCCGTTAATGAAGTATGAATAAGCCTTTATGAAGTATTATTAGGCCTTTATGAAGTATGAATAGGCCTTAATGAAGTGTGAATAAGCCTTAATGAAGTATGAATAGGCCTTTATGAAGTATGAATAGGCCTTTATGAAGTAAGAACAGGCCTTTATGAAGTATGAATAAGCCTTAATGAAGTATGAATAGGCCTTAATGAAGTATGAATAGGCCTTTATGAAGTATGAATAGGCCTTTATGAAGTATGAATAGGCCTTTATGAAGTATGAATAGGCCTTAATGAAGTATGAATAGGCCTTTATGAAGTAAGAACAGTTCTTTATGAAGTATTATTAGGCCTTTATGAAGTATGAATAAGCCTAAATGAAGTATGAACAGTCCTTTATGAAGTATTATTAGGCCTTTATAAATCAAGAATAGGCCTTAAAGAAGTATGAATAGGCCTAAATGAAGTATGAATACTTTGAATAGGCCTTAATGAAGTATGAATACTTTGAATAGGCCTTAATGAAGTACGAACAGTCCTCAATGGAGGATGAAAAGTCCTTTAGCCGTCACGTTGTTGCGTAGACATCTCCGAGACGTCACAGCGACGTAATTCGGTGAGTGCGCAAACAATCTGAGTTGCAGTGACTGGACGTGTCTGGTGAGATAGGCCCTTAGTTTTCCTAATTCAGCTCATTTTTAACCTTGTTTTGGTCCTGATTTACTTCTTTTTGTTTAGAATAGTGGTAAACAATTGGTGGACCGGGAAAATCTAAGTACTTACGATTTGTGTTAGAATTGAATGGCACAGACCGGGTTGAAACGGTTTGGTCAAATATCGCAATAATATCGTTATCCCAATATTGCACAAGTGTTTTCAATACTGTGCAGCCCTAGTGCTCAGGGCATGTCACCATAGGGATCTACTCAAATCAAAAATGATGTAGCTTCACAGAACCACTAAAACAGGGTCGACCCCCAAGTTACTTTGAAACCAGCTTCGTAAAATATGGCCCCAGTTTAGTCCTGGGTCAGTACCTTTCTGGCTGAATCCCTTGCCACAGTGCTGACAGACGTGGGGCTTTTCTCCTGTGTGGACCTTCATGTGGTTCTTCAGAGACCCAGCGTTCGACAGGAACATGCTGCAGACCGAGCACTGCACCTGCAGCGGCACCTGCCCCTGCCCCTGATCAGAGAGAGTTTGAGTCCAGGGCTGTGTCCAAATGCCCATACTCTTTCCTATACGTAGTGCAATGTATCGCCTGGATGCTCAGAGAGAAAAAAGTAGTGCACTCAAAATCTAGCTCACTACTTTCTCCACGCTATTGGTCACGTGACAATCCAAAGCGACCTGGGGTGTGGAGAAAGTGGTGAGCCGAGTCTGAATCAGTAACAGACTGAGTGACTAAATCTACTATAAAGTTCATGGATTTCTGCCATAAACACTGAAAGAGAGAAAGTTTCATATTTATGGGTAAAAATTATAGCAGTTTGATATATAGATTTTAAATGAAGGAAGAAAACGGCTTTGATTATTGCCTCTTTACCTGAGAGGGGCAAAAAGCTACATTTGGTTTGTTTAGTTCAAAGTTCTGTCTGTTTTTCTCAGACTCTCGCAAAGTATGATGGTCTATATCAGTGGTTCTCAACTGGAATGACCAGCTATGACCCAAACAGGACTTAGACTTGGAAAATATAATGTAAAATATTGTCTTTTCCTCAAAAGCCGTTGTTGAATAAGCATTAAACAAGCCGAAAAAGCTGAAATTATGATATGTTTATGTGTTTGAAACAGGTCTCTCTTGCAAATGAGACTTTGCGTCTCAAGGGGCAGACCTGTATAAATATAGGATAGATAAAAACAGTCATTATAACAGACTTACATAAATATAAAATCAAATGTTTTCTGAAAACTGTTGGGCGACCCACTTTAGGGTCAATGACTGGAGTCTTTGGCGAGTGACCTCAAAAGGGCTGGAGAGCTACTGGTCTGAGATCCCTGCCATAGCGCCTGAACGCAGAAAGCATGTTGATGAAGGAATGTTAATGGATGATCAGAGGATGAGGAGCGGCCGCTGTAGGAAAAGCCCTGTTCACAATCAGGACATGTCTGCCTTTTGTGGAGGAATCTGTCACAAGCTTCAACCTGTGAACTTTGAGCAAAGCTCGACTAAAACCTTTTTGTGTTTTCGTCATGACATTCAGAAATGACTCAAATGTGACGCAAACTAAAATGGTTTTGACTTGTTGAAGTATTTATTCCTGGTTTAGATACAATGAAGTCCTAGTATAGTCTTGGTAAGTCCACGCTGAGCACGGGTTTGGTTTTTGTCCAGTCCAGATACATTTGGTGTTTTGTTAAAAGAGTTTGTGATTTTCTCGCAGCTCCTCCGCGACATCAGGCGGAGATCAACGAGGAAGACTCCAGCGACGAGGAACAGAACGTTCCGGACGCCATCTTTGACCTGGAGGACATGGACCTGGAAGCCACACCGCTTGGTAAAAAAGCGGTGGGACGCAGCGTGAGTTACGCCGGCGTCGCTGTGACGCGAACAGGGATGGAAGCGGGAAACGACCCTCTGTCTCTGCTCGCCAAAACCTCAGAGGAGGCAGTGAGTCAGGAGCAGCGCACCAGAGAAGATGAGGAAGAGGAGGAGGAGGAGGAGGCGAACGGCGACCGCAGACTCGCCCGAGAGATAGAGATGTACATGGAGCACGTGGGCAGCCCCCGCAGGTCAGGAGGGGAACTGCATCTCTCATCTCTCCCCATTAGCCCTTTGCCCTTCCCTTCTCTTTTGTGCGTTCACCAGAGACAAAGGGGTGTCCCAGTTCTGTTTAGCAGGGAGGTGTAGGGCTGAGGGGAAGGGCCCCTAAAACGGAGCTTTTTCAGACGCAGACTCCAAACGGAGGGGCAGCGGGACTTTGACAAAACACTGAAACAAGCTGCGAAATATAAATACATTCACGGACATCATCAATAAGCAGTTTTACCACATTTACAAAGTTGTAGGACTCTTCATACGTGACTTTGTTCACTTTGTGCAACAATTCAAATAATCCATTGCTGTAAATGTGTGAATTCTACGTTTTTGTTTTGCTGCTGCGAATTTAGAGGTTTTTTTTTCAAACTTTCAATACGTTGCTGTTGCTCCGTTTGAAGGTGTAGGCGAAGGGCGAGGGGTAGAAAAGAGATTTGAGTTTGGGCCTTAGTCTTGGTTTAAAACATCCTCCAGGTCTCCCAGAGTCCCTCGCTCGCTGACTTTTCAGCCTGACTCTGGCCCCTCCCCTCGGCGGTCTCCGCGGCGGCACAGCCCAAGCCCCGCCCCCTCCCGCAGCAGCAGCAGCCTGGTGTCCCCCCTCAGCTCCTTCTCCTCTTCCTCCTCCTTCGCCCTGGACACTCTGCTCACGCCCCGCCTGGACCTGTCCCGCAGCAGCGTGGTGTCGGCGTCCAGGGAGGTGGTGGACAAGGCGAGCCGCTGGTACCTGCGTCTGTCTGCGCCCGGGAACGCCCAGGTACCACAGAACTCCTCCAACACAGAGCCATTATATTATATTATATTATATTATATTATATCATATTATATTATATTATATTATATTATATTATATTATATTATATTATATCATATCATATTATATTATATTATATTATATTATATCATATTATATTATATTAATTATATTATATTATATTATATTATATTATATCATATTATATTATATTAATTATATTATATTATATTATATTATATTATGTTATGTTATATTATATTATATTATATTATATTATATTATGTTATGTTATATTATATTATATTATATTATATTAATTATATTATATTATATTATATTATATTATATTATGTTATGTTATATTATATTATATTATATTATATTATATTATATTATATTATATTATATTGGAGTCCGTGATGAGCAGGATGAACATAACGTACTCGTGTATACTATGAGGCTTCAGTCACAGTGGCCTCAGTGTGGTGCCCGATTATTCTGAGGTAAATACTGCCATTTTACCATTTCTCACCATTATCACAATGAAGGTAGAAAATACACACGATTTCACCAAACCTTTACAGTTCTGTCTAAATGTTCACAAGACGTTATATGAACATTTTTATTTTTATCTAGGGTTATTTTCATTGAAACCTTTTGTTTTGTTTATATCATTACGCTTTTACCCCGATAAAAAAGAGAAAAAGAATCATGATATTAGCCCAATCTAAAGGAGTCAAAGCTTTCCTCTGATCTGTGTCTTATGACTTCGCTATAATTACTAAAGAGTTCCTAACCTTCTATTTGCTGCTGTGACATAAACGCAGCACATGGTTCTTTTGGGACTCTTCCTTTGGATCAGATTTGCTCTCTGCATATTGGATTGTTGATCCTGCTGCTGACTTCATGTGTTTTGGGCTGGATTTAACACTGGACGCTTTATCTTCAGCCTTTACCAGGGAGTGGCAGCATTTGGCGCACAGATACACATGCGCTACGGCCCGGGACACACGGCCGAAAATCTGACCTTTTATTTCTTGTTCAGCACATTAAATGTAGTATCAAATCCAAACTGTGACCATATCGAAATGCATATCGAACTGTGCCTAAAGCATTCTCTGCACTGCCCCCTTCAGGAAGACGACCTCTCTGCCCCCGACCCGGACAGTTTAGACCCAGACCAGACCAGGGCCTCAGGGCTGAAGAACGGCCCCACGCCGGGCTCTCTAACTCCGGGCTCTCGGGTCCTGTTGTTGGGGTCTCCTGCTCCGGTTCTGACTCCGAGCGTGTCTCCGAAGAGAAGCTCCGTGTGCAGTCCCACCAGTAAACCCCCTCCACAAATCTCAGGTCAGCATCGTTCACCAGGACTCAGCCATAACAGAGACTTGGGTTTGTGACATTCTGCTCATGTTCCAGGGAAGCTCCTCTCTCCTCCGGGTTTAGCCGACAGATCTGAGGTGTGTTCCTCTCAGTACACCAGCAACACCAGCATCTTCAGCCAGTTCTCCATCGAGGTGAGTCCACTCCATCAGGGCCAGATATCCGGAGCAAGGGAACATTTAGGGGTTCAGCTGTCGGAGAGAGTTATCTTGCATTATTCTAAGCTATGCTCCAGAAAATACTCATTTTAACACATTTTCTTCATCTCGGCTTTACCCAAATCTAAAAGATTCTTGACTTAAGAGCTTCCAGTCTAAAGGTCAGTGTAACTCCTCATGTGAAAGCTAAGATTGTTTCTTGTGGTGTTGCCACGTTGTCGGGATCTACATTTATGGAATCTTCACTCAGTGCTACCGAGGGCCCGGCAGGTAACGCTCTAACAGAGGCTCTAATGTTCTCAGGCCTCACATCTGCCTTATCCTCTAAAATGGAGTGTTAGTCAAACCTAACTCAGAGACGCATGTACTGGATACTTACTCATTTGAAGCAACTTATTTGACATTTCATATTGTGACGTTAACAGTGGTTAAAGTGGACTCGATACCTGAAAGGCTGTGTATAGATGCCTGTAACAGAAGGTTTTTTATATCACTTTTAACTGCTTTATTTTTAAAATAAGTTTGAAACTATCTCACAGAATAACATTTCTCTGGTGTTTTTTAGTCAAGAAGATGCTGTTTAAATCAGCCTTATACAGTGATGAAACTGTCTACATTATGATTACTTTCCTAAAAATAGGGGAGAAAAGCAGCACTAACTACTTTTACTATTTATTGTTTTTTTGTTCTGTCAAAATCCTGTGTAAGTGTTTCCCAATGGGGCCCCGGGCCCTCTGCTGCCTGTGTCAGCTCCGCCCCTGCTCCATGCGCTCCTCTTCTCTGTTTATTTAGTGTTTGTGATTAAAGGAGCCAAATATGGCATTAAGGAAATGCCTATATTTATTTACCTGTGTGTGTACACTGGGTGGCGCTGTCGCCATGTGCATATAGGCCGGGACAATCAATGCCGGGACAGGTGTTGACCTGGAAGGGCGAACAGGTTTGTGTTAATGCTCTCGTGTTGTTATTGATGATTTTAACCCTTTGATGAAGCATGGAATAAAGAATGATTTTTTACTCCTTACTGGACCTGTGTGGACCCGGTTTTGATTAACACCAAACATCAGGTAACCGGCCGTCTAGGGCGTCATACCCACCTGCCGAGGCAGCGTCTCACTAGCCCAGTACTAGCCTGGCTGGTGTAGTGATTGTCTGTCAGACGCAATTCATACTTTTTTTTCAAGGTGGAACTCAGTTCCGTAGGGTCCCGGCCCACTTTACCCCCGTGCACGAACACAATTGTAAAAATGAATATTGAGACAGGCTTTTTTAGCAAATAGAGTCACAGGGACTTTTTAAAAGGCTAAAGGTGTGACCGTGTCTGAGCTGCAGTGGCTACAAACCTCCAGCTGCACTTTGGATTTCGAGGTGATGCGTGTTGGGTCATGTTATGGACGTTATTGTCAGGAACAATCCCCGTCCCAGCTGAGAATGTAGCACTGGTCTGTAATCAGTCCTAAACCTGCTCTGGACCAGTTAGACTGTTGCCTGTGTTTCTCTGCTGATCTAACTGTAGATAATACATAGAAATCCTGACTGTTCCCCCGTCTGTCATCAGGCTGTTCTTAAGGACCAGTGCGGAGGACCCCAGCAGCTCCTCGTACTCCGCCTGCAGTGCTCTGGACTCGGGGACTCCGTCTCTGTCCCCGCCCTGTCCCTCCAGAGCTCTGTCCACCAGCTCCCCAGACCTGTCCTCTACGCCTGTCCCCGGGAAGAACCTGCCCAGGTAAACCACCGCTGAGCCAGGAGTAAACTCGGGGATCACTGGATCAGAACAAGGACTAAAATGAGAAGGAACTAAGACTGAACCAGGACAGAGTCAAGAGCAAACCCTTCAGCTTTGAGCCATGTTGTTCCCTCGTCGCAAACACTCCTGGAGGAGGATTTCACTTCCGTCACACGGTTTGGAGTTACACTGCAGGCACATTTAGCAAATGAGCTTTTTTTACCATATTCATACACCATATATATTACCATATATTTCCCCCACATTTTCAAACCTCAAACTGTGTAAGACTTAAAGGCTCTTGGATGGAAGCGTCCCAGGTGATGGTGATGTCTGTAATGTGGGAAAGTTTGATTAAAGCAGGTCCGCACTCTGAAGCAAGTGCAGAAATATTATGAAATAATTCTGCACGCACAAAATGGGAAGGAAACGACGTCTGAAAAAGTCACAAATTGTTCAAAGCTGGTCAGAGGGATGCAGCGCTCTAGAAATATCTAAAAATATTAGGACGTCACCACAGAACCATCAGAGGTTTTGTTGCCAATAGCAACAGTGTCAAAAGGAAGTGAGATGACAAGAAAAAGACACAAAGAACTGTCTCAAATCAAGCATGAAGCATCAGGATTCCATGATTTACCAGCGCTGTCATTTTCAGCAGCTGTAACGGACATGAAGTGTCCAGAAATACAAGGCGTTCGCTGTTCAGAGATGTGGCCAATGTGGGACAGGTGTAACCACAGTTTGAAGGACTGATGAATGGGCCAGTGTTGTTTTCCTTTTTTTTAATGACCATAACATAACGATGACGAGCTAAAAATAGCTCTTTGGGACTAAAACATGACGAGACGTCTATGAGTTTACGTCAATGAGACGAGACTAAAATGGAGAAAGTGTTTGGTCAGATCGTTCACAGAGTTTGTGAGCGGAGCGGGAGAACACACCGGTAAACGTCACACAGAGCGGCGCCGTCAGCTCTCATGATGCGGCCGGGCAGCGGCGCCTCTTTCTCTCTCTTGTTCCACGTTTGTGCAAAAACCATCATTATAATCATAAAAGAATTGGTAGAAATGTTGTAAGCGAGTAAATATGAGGTTTATATAAAGTGAATCTGAATGAAAGGCCTAATAAAGAGGCCTATGTTTACTGAGAAATTAGGCCTAGACAACCTAAGTCTGCAATTGTAGCTATTAGCGATACATTTCTTACAAATCCTTGCAGAAATGTTATTATTTTATTCAGGCCAAAATGATCAAACAATACGACATCCAACCCAAAGCGATTTATAAACGGCTTCCTGGCCTCTTTTATTCATGAAACAGTTGTTTTTGTAAGTATAGATTTGACATGTGACCTGACGCAGCCGCTCGCCCCAGAGGATGTTCCAATTGAGCTCAAATGCGGCGTTAAGAGACTCGGCTCCATTTTGGAGGAGCCCACCCCCGAGGATGTCAACGGAGGAAGGGTCCTGGCAATTGACAAACAACCAGTGTGTTCTTCACGGCGCCATAGTCTGCCATTATCTGATAGTGAGAGCTTGTTTTCACTGTTTTACATTACGTTATTCACATTACGTCCTGAGGAGGAAGTCCAGGCCAAATCACAATCCTGAGCAGCTCAGTCTCTCACTCCTACAGAGCCATTGTTTCAAAGTGTCAAATATCAAATATGGACGCTTGAGTGTTTTGAAGCCTCAGTTCTGCAGGACATGTGAACTTTAACCTCTGGACTCTTGTCTTCTCCAGGTCCCGTCTGTCTCCGAGCGTCGCAGTTCCTTCAGACGGACACCAGGGGTCGCCGTCTCCCGGGCAGAGCATGGCCCGCAGCGTGAGCGACTACAGCCGGGTCAGAGAGGGCTCGGCCGCTCAGCAGCGCCTCCCTGTGTCCGAGAGCCTGCCCTGCAGCCTGCACCCCGCCCCGGTACAGATCGCAGTGTGGAAGTTTCACTGACCATTTCTGACAGAAATACTGGACGAGGAACAATTTGTTACAAGTTATGCATAAAAAATGTCCAAAACATTTTCAACAGCCATATTTCGATGATGGATTGAGCCAGGTTTACATGTATGGGTTTGTTTTGTGACACAGCAGGGTGTTTATAAATCCACCCTCCGTCTGGAAAGGAAACTTGAGTCCACACAGCCTCGCTTTAACCTCTTAAGCCCCGCCTTCACCAAGGTCATTCCCTCCAGTTCAGCTTTACCCAGCTTTATTGATGTCATCAAATAAACATGGCTTTTGACTTGGACATTAAAACCAAGATGTTTTGGACCAAAGTGGACACGGATCTCAAACTTGACCACTGCATTTAGTAAAGACCGGATGCTTTTCTGCTCTGTCTGGTCTCTGTCAGGAGCCGCTGAGCGCAGACTGGTCGTTCCAGCGCCCGGAGCCCCTGACGGTGCCGTACCTCAGCCCTCTGGTTCTGTGGAAGGAGCTGGAGTCTCTGCTGGAGAACGAGGGGGCGTCCTGTCTGTGTGAGCCCGCGCTGGTCGACCTTCACCCCATCCTCTTCTGGAACCTTCTGTGGTACTTCAGGAGGCTGCACCTGCCGTCGCACCTGCCCGCGCTGCTGCTGAGCTCCCAGCACTGCAACAGGGACGCTCCGGTGAGACACACTGTGGACCAGAACGATGCTCTGACACATGTTCACTGACACTCTCCTGTTTCCACTCATGCTCTTGATTTGTTTGAGATGTTTGCAAACCCTAAGAACCAAACATGCAGCCATTTCTTTTCTGCAGGTGTCTCAGGAGCTGACGTCTGACGACAGCAAACACATCCTGGTCCAGATTCTGTGGGACAATCTCAAACTGCACCAGGACCCGCTGCAGCCGCTGTATCTGCTGTGGAACTCCTACAGTAAGACCTCCAACTCCCCAGACACTACCGTAAACCCAGCTCAGACTGTTCTCTAGATCAACCTCTTACCCTTCACCGTGACCCAGTGTGTTTCCTCCAGGTCGGCTTTACCCAAATCTGAAAGCAACAGTATAATGCCTCATTTGAAAGCTAAGGCCTACAAAACTGATCCTAACATTTTTGTCACCGCATGTTTTCACATTTTTGAAGTGTTTTGTTGCTCTTTTGTCGCTTTTTTGTTGGGCTTAACTTTTCACTATACTGACACTCTTTTTCCAAGAAGCTTTTAGATTTGGGTAAAGCCAAACTGGAGATGATGTGCTCGGTTCTGGTGAGGGTTAAGAAATAATGCGTGAAATGGAAACACAAAATGAGCACTTCCCTTAATTCTCCACTAGATGGAGACAGTTTACTTTGGTCCTAGTTAAAGTCCTGTTTGTCTGTCAGACGTGGGGTACCCGAGCCCGCGGCCGGTCCCTGAGCAGCAGAGGTCGTTCAGTGAAGACGTCCTGAGGGGAATCATCCGAAACATCCAGAGGAACGACCTCAACCGGCCGCTCAACCAACTGCTGCACCTGCTGGGACTCACACTGGGCGTCCACCGCCAGAGGTAGGAGCGCACTGGGACTGAAGCCGGGGGTTAAGAGGTGACCTGCTTTGAAATGTAGCTGATGATGGTCCAGCCTCTAAAATGAGCTCTCCTGACCTCCCTGTAGGAGCAGCAGTGCGCACTAGTCCATTAGAAGTAACACACACAGTTGTGTTGTTGTTTTTGCGTTGGGCAGCCTGACCGTTAGTTCCTGAAGCAGGGTCAGCATGAGCAGTTACTTTGTGCTAATCCAATGCCCTTGGATCTGACTCTGCTCTGATCAGATGTAGTGTGTTGTTTTTGTGTTTCTATGTTTCAGGAGCACATACAGAGACCTCCTGTTCCTGTGTCTCGTGGCTCTGGGCCGAGAGAACATCGACATCGGTCAGTCCACACCTGAACACCGTCAACCCAGTGTTAACACGGCATTACAGATAATTGTCTAGAGAATCCGCACAATGATTAAACGTGTTATTATTTTGTTTCCAGGTGAAAGTTTATGTGTCACCAGATAGAACCAAAAGTGTGACTTCTTCTCTGTCGTTTGTGACGGTGTTTCTCTCCCGCTCAGACGCGTTCGACCGCGAGTACAGACTGGCCTTCGACCGCCTCAGCCCCAGCTCCGTCAAACTGACCCAGAGCTGCGACACACCGCCCTCTGCTGGAGCGGGGGAGTGCAGGCGGCGCTTCGGAGAGCCCTACCTTTAACCCAGCGGACTCCCACCAGGCCTCCTGTGGAAAACAAGCAGCTTTTTAATGAACCACAGGAACGCTTTCAACACCGGCAGCTTCAAACTCCACACATGTTCTCCTCAAGGTCCACACACAACCGTGCACTACCAAAAGAACTGTTATTTATTTATTTCACTTCACTGATACAGACGCCCTTCCTGCTCGCGCTACAAACAGGAATGAGCTTTAAACCAGTTCATGAGTGTGTTCACTTTGGACAGGTTTTTATGAGCTTTAAAGACATAATGTTATAATGTTGTTTTTCATATTTCACTGGCTTTTCTTTGTTCTGGGTAATGCTTTATTTTAGTCCAGTTTCCTGCTTTACTTCTTGTTTGAGTCCTGTATCTTTAAGGGAATCTTCTACACACTATTGTACATGTTATGCAAAGTTAAGTTAATGTCTTCACTGGAACAAATCTCTGCATTTATCGTTTATAAAAATGTGGAAACATTAGATTTAAACTGAGTGAAATTTGGATATTGGACAAATGAATTCTGAAAAAGCATCAAAACATGCAGCATAATGTGCTTTGGACCACACGTTTTTATTTCTCAGTCATTTATGTCATAAAAGATCAAGGAATGTGATTGAACACAAACAGCTGTGATGCTTTTCAGGCACAATTCCTTTAATGAGTCAGAAAACACTGGGGAATACTTGTTCTACATAGGACCTTTTTCCCTCAAATAAAATCGGATCAGTCTGTCATTTCACCAGAGCTTTACATTTTAGTCATGTGGACTCTGCACAACAGTGGATGAACATTACACAGGGTTTCTTTTGCAGGGCATTAAAAAACATTCAAAAGTCATTCAATGAATTGTGCCAACGTTAAGGCCTTAAAGTTAAAGTCCTTACAGCATTAAATTCAACTCAAATCAGGGGAAATAATGGAATTCCATCAAACCAGAGGCTGGAGCTGAACTCTCTCCCTCCTACAGTGATGCTGGAGACTCGAGGACTCACTAGTCCCTGAGTTTTGAGAGCGGAGTGCTCTGGTTGGAACAATGGTCCAAAGTTTGTGTGTCCAATTTTCTTATAAATAACACATTTCCCAAAGTGTCAAATGTTTATGAGCTGAACCTACGACTTGTGTTTCTGGGTTTAAAGGGAGTCCTGAAGGTCAACCACTGCATTTGCCTCTTTATTTGAGGAGAATGAAAAGATCTCTTGAAAAGAACCAGAAATACATTGTAATTATAACGACTTAACTCGTCACTTGTCCAAATCTACTTTGATATTCTGATTTATGACCTTTTGGCATGATCCTGTTTCTCTGTGGGACTGAAATGGTTGGTGGAGGACCTGAAGGAAGACTCTTCTCTTCAGGGTCCAATGAACGGCCGCCATGTTGTTTATTTGTGTGTAATAACACGTTTATTCAAACTGGGAAATTCAGATTCAGAGCTGAGTCTGGTTTTAGTGAAACGACGAGTGTTATTTTGGAAAATGTTTTTGAAATTCTGACATTTCTGTAAAAAAAAAACGGAATCATATTTTCTGGTTTGTGTCAAAACGTACGTTCTGTTTTAGTTCATTCTGGTTCATTTTTTTTTTTTTTTTTTTACTCGTCTTTCAAACTGGTCCCTGACAGATTTGGTCACTGTCTCCTTTCAATACTGATTTAAAGTGTATTCATGACAGATTGGCTTTTTACTGTATAGCCCTTATTATAGAATTTAATTCTATTGTTCTATTCATTTTCCCCCATGTCTGTGTTTAGTCCTGGTTTACTCGTGTTTTATTCTCTCAGTCATTTCTGTATATTATAGTCTCTGTGTTTTGCTGGGAAAGAGCTCCCTCTGGTGGTGGTCGCTGGAGGAGCAGCTGGTTCATGTCCGGGTTTGTGAGTGATGTTGCAGTTTGGGAAGATTTGAAGAGCAGAACACTGTAATGTATAATTTCCTTCATTTCCTTCAAATACAAAACACACACTGCTGCTTCCTCTGCCCCAGGGAGACACAACTTCCTTTAGTGGAGGTTGGACGGACTGGGAGATCTTTGGGAGGAGCCGTCCATCCTCATGGGACCGGGCGGACATCAGGCCTGGTCCTCCAGGTCCTTCTGTGTCTGAAAATCAGATGTGGGCCATAGGTCAGACAGAAGGGCAGTGTCTGTAAGTCTTTAGTTCTATTCTGACGGGATTCATTTTACCCAAGGACATGGGCGCCCTAATGGGGTGGAAGGTCAGGACGAGTCTACGGGCCCAGGATTTTCACCGCCTCACTTGGCCGCCTGAACTACAAAGACCAAAGGCATGATGGGAAATGACGTGCGGTTAACACGTGCGCTGACAGCGGACTGACAGATGATTGGATCTTCTGTTTTGATCAGAAACGTGTCGCAGCCTCCTCCTCTTTTCTCATCACAGAGATCTACTTGATCTGCAGGTCTATAGATCCATGGTCCGAGCATTCAAACCTTCAACTTGGTGTATTCAAGAGAGTTTTAAACCGAGCCCCACACATTGAATTAGGGTTGGAACTGTTTCACAATAAATGTTACTTTTTGAGGTTTTAATTGTGTGGAATTATTAAGATTGCAGTAAAAGGTTCCATCTCTGTGGATGTGCCAATAAAACAAGAAGCCTGAGGGCCACCAAAAACTGGTCTGAGGGCTGCATTTGGCCCCCGGGCCGCACTTTGGACATGCCTGGTTTAGATTATAAACCGAGTGAAATTTGGATATTGGACAAATGAATTCTGAAAAAGCATCAAAACATGCAGCAGAATGTGCTTTGGACCACACGTTTTTATTTCTCAGTCATTTATGTCATAAAAGATCAAGGAATGTAGATTGAACACAAACAGCGGTGATGCTTTTCAGGCACAATTCCTTTAATGAGTCAGAAAACACTGGGAATACTTGTTCTACATAGGACCTTTTTCCCTCAAATAAAATCGGATCAGTCTGTCATTTCACCAGAGCTTTACATTTTAGTCATGTGGACTCTGCACAACAGTGGATGAACATTACACAGGGTTTCTTTTGCAGGGCATTAAAAAACATTCAAAAGTCATTCAATGAATTGTGCCAACGTTAAGGCCTTAAAGTTAAAGTCCTTACAGCATTAAATTCAACTCAAATCAGGGGAAATAATGGAATTCCATCAAACCAGAGGCTGGAGCTGAACTCTCTCCCTCCTACAGTGATGCTGGAGACTCGAGGACTCACTAGTCCCTTGTGGTTTTTGCATTATAATCTCTTTGGACCTCAGTGGGTGAAGAAACAGCTGTAGTGAAGTTGTTCTGATCAGAAACATCACAATCTAAAACAACATTTAACAGCAAATTCCTCCAGAGAATGAAGTTATACTGTTAACATACTTTTCAATGTCTTGAATTATTTCTACTTAACACTAGAAATGGAATACTATTGGACTAGTAAGTCAAATTCTTATCTGAAACCTGTACCTAGATTTTAAAAAACAATATTGCAGAAAAAAAACAAAAATGAATAAGCAAAACATAAAAAATATAGCTTTAATAATAATACCACTTCAAGTTGTGCAGAAACGTTTGTCATATTAAGATATGAGTCATAAACAATATGAGAATACAATAGGCTTAGGACAAAAGCTTTAACCGAATATGAGCAATTCTTTGTAAAGACCCAAAACCTGTGTGTGACGAGCTCAAGGCTCCTGTAGCACAACAACAATGATAGAGTCATGAAAATAGGTCACATGACCGAATCTTGAGATCTCTCTTCATTAGCTCAAGCAGCTGCTAATCGTGAATGTAAAAGATCAGCAGGGACAGCGCCGATGCTACTGTCCAGGCGGAATCACCTGGGTTCCCTGTGCATATAACCCATGTGTGTGTTTTAATAGGCTGGACTTTTTCCCAAAATAAATAATCATTAATACAGTATTATGAGAATTATTAGAAAGCCTTAGCTAAACATTTGCAATTTAAAATTCTTGTGCTAATCTTGTAATGACCTGAGGGATGTCGGAAGTGCCTCAGGAGGAACCAGCATGAGGCCAAGACATTAGTCTTAGAGCTGTGAACCTTTTTACACCCGGAGTGAGCGGCACCGTCTGTAGAAGCATCACAGAGATGACAGGACAACTCCGTCAGAGTATGGGGCGCATGTGGCTGGGCAGCTCGTCCTGTGCAGGCACTGATGTAAATACTCCCGTTAAGTTCACCAGCGATTCCCCAACTTCTGTCTCAGGGACGGGGACAGAGACAGTGTCCTCTGTTACTACTGGAGTGATATGAAAGACCTGACCAGCACCAACTCCGTTGCCATGGGCAGCGGTCATTATTTTTTCAGAGGTCCTCGATCAGAAAATAATGACCGGTAGAACGTTGGAAAATCCCATTCAAGTCAATGGAGCGTTCTACTTGCATTGTGAAGGAACGTATAATAAAAAGATATAGTCTATTACTGTGAAGAAAACGATATTTGTTCTTTTTTCATTCTTTTCTGCACTCTGCTATAAATGATTAAAATGAGGCATTAGATGTGTTTTAAAATGGTTAAACAAACAACATTGTCCTTAATGTAAAGGCATGTGTTACAACCGACCCCGCCCCTGTTTATTTTGTTTCATTCATTGTATCAGTGCTAGCAAGAAAATAGAAACAGGAAAATGCACCACACTTTGAGAAGCTGTATTTTGATTGTCTTAATGATATAAGTCTGTGACCTCATTAACTCATTTAAAAGCCTAAAACACAAAGTCACATGTGAGCAAAACACGTACTCGGTTTTATTTATTTATTTTGACCTGAAAATGTTTTGTTTGCAGATGGATTCTACTGCACAGACTTTCAGTCCTGAGTGTGTTGTGTGTGATCAGAGAGAGAGAGGCTACAGACTGATCATGATCATCAGGATCATGTTACATGTATCTGGTCTCTGCTGGTTTAACTGGTGCTGTTAAAACTGACCCTGGTCTCACCTAACATCATATGTCTATGCCCTTAACTCATGTTTTATTCCCTCGGTCATGTTAGTCTGAGAAACAGCTCCCTCTGGTGGTGTCTGTTGGAACAGTTTTGTTAGGACAGAAGCGGCTCGTGTGGTCAGGGCTGAAACATGTGAAACAAAGGCGGTCTGAACGGCAGTGAGTTTCTGTTGTGTGCTTGTTATCGTTGCAAACTCGACAGGTCATAACGACAGATCTGGCTCGTCCCCGCATGTGCCCACGACGAGCAGAGGACAACTGACCACCAGCTTGAACTTTAGTGAGGAGCTCCCGGAGCATAGACGTCACTTCACCAAGCGTGGCGCCCTCTTGTGGCTGAGTGAGCAGATGTTGACTTTGTGGAGCAGTAGCAGAATGCAGGACCTGGCACTGCACTTGTGTGGATTGACTGTGCTGCTTCACAGGCTGTGGAGCAGGAGGAGATGTTGGCAGTTGTTGGTTCTGGACCAAGCCCGGAGTACACGAAAGAGGCGGAGCTTCAGCGGCGGTCTGGACAGCTTGAGAGAGCAAAACATTATTAGGCACTGGCACGTTACTGGAGACTTGGGCCCTAACATGTGTCTCATAGCATAACAGTGGGGCAGCATATGGTTTGGCCGTTGGTGCTTTGGACACCCGCTCTCTTTGGTACTCCTCTAGCCTCTCTTGGATGTCTTCAGAGGTCCACTCATGAATCTGCTTATACTTAACACTGAGGCCAGTTCCGTATCAGGGCAGTGCTTTACAAACAATCTCACCTCCTATATCCTCAATGATGGTCTAAGCCGTCTGCAGCCATGTCTGCGGCCTTATTGAGGCGGATCCAGTAGTCAACAGCGTTCTCTTTCTGAAGTGGCAATGTTGAGTAAAAGTCTTGTGGGGGCAGACAGGATGATGTGCTACTGAAGTACTAGCATGCTATAAAGGACATCTGGGGAGCATGTAGTGTGAAGTGCAGGGTTACTTCTAAGACCAATCTTAACTACATCTCTGGCCTTTCCCTTTAACTTCCCCATAACTTCTTCAGTTTGCACAGAAACATCCTAGTTATGCTTCCTAAGGTAACCTTTCATCATCTCAACCCACTCAGTAACAGTGTATTTGTCGGTATTGTCACCCCTGAATGGAACGGGTTCTTTCTCTGATTTCACAATGACATTAAACCTCGGACTCTCATTAGCAGTATTATTGACCCCTGAAGTATCCTGTTTCTGACAAGTACTATTATTAGTTTCATTTGTGCCAATGACACCAGAAGAGAGCAGTTTTGATGCAATAGACTCCCCAGTCTGTGAGGCCAACTGACAGATCATGTCACCAAACTGGTTTCAATCATTACCAGCACTAGGCGTTGAGTGGCTCGGCCCCCCACATGACATCTCCCCAATAGGTGACTCAGCTGGATCCTGAACCAATCCCTGAGGCCTATTATTTGCAGGTAACACAGGTGAAGCACGCACACCTCCCCTAATAGCACTCCTGGGCTGAAAGCTCCATCCCATACCTCTCCCAAAAGAGGAGTGACAATCTGCTGTTATACTGCTGGGAAAGCATCTCTGCCTTTTCAAAATAAAATATAGGAAACGTAATTGTAAATTGGCATTAAAACCAACATTTCCCTTCAGTCCTTTAACCTTGTGACCAGAAACACACTTTGTGACGTGTAGAGGTGACTTGACAGGCGTAGACGACAGGGCAACCTCGGTGGATCTGCATCAAGCGGATCAAGGACCACGGAGTCACGGCACCAGTGTGACCGATGTAGGTGTGTAGAGAGGCCACGGACTCAGGACTGCAGTTATGTTTCTTTTAATGGGATCTGAACCACAAAACATAAACAAAAGTCCATCAGGGTGGGGACAACTGCACACAAGGGTCTGTACGGGACAAGGATAAACACAAATACAAGAAAGCTCCTGGGCGGCCGGTCAGCTGCCATTAGCCTAATGCTCTAACTGTGGTAATATAATAACATAAAACTAAGTGGTCATTTTAACATTTTCACAAATTACACTCTAGTGACACACATTTACATCTAAGGACTAAAATATATGATTATTTCAGCATAACAATATTTTAAAAAGTAAATTGAAGATTGGAGCGATCTCTCCTGCACCTACCGTCTCCAGCTTTTACCGTTGCTCTGCTGGAGACGCAGGGAGCGCGCGTGAAGCACCCTTTGCATGCAGTTTCCAAAACCACCACCAGATGGCTCTAAAGGTAAAACAACACAGACAAATAATCTTTAAGGAAATTCAATAATACATCTCTGTTACACATGATCACTGGACAGACAGGTAGGTACTACACACTACACACTGTTTCATTCACCCAGTCATTTCTGTATATTATAGTCTGGGTGTTTTATTCACTCAGTCATTTCTGTATATTATAGTCTGGGTGTTTTATTCACTCAGTCATTTCTGTATATTATAGTCTGGGTGTTTTATTCACTCAGTCATTTCTGTATATTATAGTCTGGGTGTTTTATTCACTCAGTCATTTCTGTATATTATAGTCAGGGTGTTTCATTCACTCAGTCATTTCTGTATATTATAGTCTGGGTGTTTTATTCACTCAGTCATTTCTGTATATTATAGTCTGGGTGTTTTATTCACTCAGTCATTTCTGTATATTATAGTCTGGATGTTTTATTCACTCAGTCATTTCTGTATATTATAGTCTGGGTGTTTTATTTACTCAGTCCTTTCTGTATATTATAGTCTGGGTGTTTTATTCACTCAGTCATTTCTGTATATTATAGTCTGGGTGTTTTATTCACTCAGTCATTTCTGTATATTATAGTCTGGGCGTTTTATTCACTCAGTCATTTCTGTATATTATAGTCTGGGTGTTTTATTCACTCAGTCATTTCTGTATATTATAGTCTGGGTGTTTTATTCACTCAGTCATTTCTGTATATTATAGTCTGGGTGTTTCATTCACTCAGTCATTTCTGTATATTATAGTCTGGGTGTTTTACTCACTCAGTCATTTCTGTATATTATAGTCTGGGCGTTTTATTCACTCAGTCATTTCTGTATATTATAGTCTGGGTGTTTCATTCACTCAGTCATTTCTGTATATTATAGTCTGGGTGTTTTATTCACTCAGTCATTTCTGTATATTATAGTCTGGGTGTTTTATTCACTCAGTCATTTCTGTATATTATAGTCTGGGCGTTTTATTCACTCAGTCATTTCTGTATATTATAGTCTGGGTGTTTTATTCACTCAGTCATTTCTGTATATTATAGTCTGGGCGTTTTATTCACTCAGTCATTTCTGTATATTATAGTCTGGGTGTTTTATTCACTCAGTCATTTCTGTATATTATAGTCTCAGTGTTTTATTCACTCAGTCATTTCTGTATATTATAGTCTGGGTGTTTTATTCACTCAGTCATTTCTGTATATTATAGTCTGGGTGTTTTATTCACTCAGTCATTTCTGTATATTATAGTCTCAGTGTTTTATTCACTCAGTCATTTCTGTATATTATAGTCTGGATGTTTTATTCACTCAGTCATTTCTGTATATTATAGTCTGGGTGTTTTATTCACTCAGTCATTTCTGTATATTATAGTCTGGGTGTTTTATTCACTCAGTCATTTCTGTATATTATAGTCTGGGCGTTTTATTCACTCAGTCATTTCTGTATATTATAGTCTGGGTGTTTTATTCACTCAGTCATTTCTGTATATTATAGTCTGGGTGTTTTATTTACTCAGTCCTTTCTGTATATTATAGTCTGGGTGTTTTATTTACTCAGTCCTTTCTGTATATTATAGTCTGGGTGTTTTATTCACTCAGTCATTTCTGTATATTATAGTCTGGGTGTTTTATTCACTCAGTCATTTCTGTATATTATAGTCTGGGCGTTTTATTCACTCAGTCATTTCTGTATATTATAGTCTGGGTGTTTTATTCACTCAGTCATTTCTGTATATTATAGTCTGGGTGTTTTATTCACTCAGTCATTTCTGTATATTATAGTCTGGGTGTTTCATTCACTCAGTCATTTCTGTATATTATAGTCTGGGTGTTTTACTCACTCAGTCATTTCTGTATATTATAGTCTGGGCGTTTTATTCACTCAGTCATTTCTGTATATTATAGTCTGGGTGTTTCATTCACTCAGTCATTTCTGTATATTATAGTCTGGGTGTTTTATTCACTCAGTCATTTCTGTATATTATAGTCTGGGTGTTTTATTCACTCAGTCATTTCTGTATATTATAGTCTGGGCGTTTTATTCACTCAGTCATTTCTGTATATTATAGTCTGGGTGTTTTATTCACTCAGTCATTTCTGTATATTATAGTCTGGGCGTTTTATTCACTCAGTCATTTCTGTATATTATAGTCTGGGTGTTTTATTCACTCAGTCATTTCTGTATATTATAGTCTCAGTGTTTTATTCACTCAGTCATTTCTGTATATTATAGTCTGGGTGTTTTATTCACTCAGTCATTTCTGTATATTATAGTCTGGGTGTTTTATTCACTCAGTCATTTCTGTATATTATAGTCTCAGTGTTTTATTCACTCAGTCATTTCTGTATATTATAGTCTGGATGTTTTATTCACTCAGTCATTTCTGTATATTATAGTCTGGGTGTTTTATTCACTCAGTCATTTCTGTATATTATAGTCTGGGTGTTTTATTCACTCAGTCATTTCTGTATATTATAGTCTGGGCGTTTTATTCACTCAGTCATTTCTGTATATTATAGTCTGGGTGTTTTATTCACTCAGTCATTTCTGTATATTATAGTCTGGGTGTTTTATTCACTCAGTCATTTCTGTATATTATAGTCTCAGTGTTTTATTCACTCAGTCATTTCTGTATATTATAGTCTCAGTGTTTTATTCACTTAGTCATTTCTGTATATTATAGTCTCAGTGTTTTATTCACTCAGTCATTTCTGTATATTATAGTCTCAGTGTTTTATTCACTCAGTCATTTCTGTATATTATAGTCTGGGTGTTTTACTCACTCAGTCATTTCTGTATATTATAGTCTGGGTGTTTTATTCACTCAGTCATTTCTGTATATTATAGTCTGAGTGTTTTATTCACTCAGTCATTTCTGTATATTATAGTCTGGGTGTTTTATTCACTCAGTCATTTCTGTATATTATAGTCTCAGTGTTTTATTCACTCAGTCATTTCTGTATATTATAGTCTCAGTGTTTTATTCACTCAGTCATTTCTGTATATTATAGTCTCAGTGTTTTATTCACTCAGTAATTTCTGTATATTATAGTCTGGGTGTTTAATTCACTCAGTCATTTCTGTATATTATAGTCTGGGCGTTTCATTCACTCAGTCATTTCTGTATATTATAGTCTCAGTGTTTTATTCACTCAGTCATTTCTGTATATTATAGTCTCAGTGTTTTATTCACTCAGTCATTTCTGTATATTATAGTCTGGGTGTTTAATTCACTCAGTCATTTCTGTATATTATAGTCTGGGTGTTTAATTCACTCACTCATTTCTGTATATTATAGTCTGGGTGTTTAATTCACTCAGTCATTTCTGTATATTATAGTCTGGGTGTTTCATTCACTCAGTCATTTCTGTATATTATAGTCTGGGTGTTTTATTCACTCAGTCATTTCTGTATATTATAGTCTGGGTGTTTTATTCACTCAGTCATTTCTGTATATTATAGTCTGGGTGTTTCATTCACTCAGTCATTTCTGTATATTATAGTCTGAGTGTTTTATTCACTCAGTCATTTCTGTATATTATAGTCTGGGCGTTTCATTCACTCAGTCATTTCTGTATATTATAGTCTGGGTGTTTTATTCACTCAGTCATTTCTGTATATTATAGTCTGGGTGTTTAGCTGAGAAACAGCTCCCTCTGGTGGTGCTCGCGGGAGGAGCAGCTGGTTCATGTCCGGTTTGCGCGCGGCGGTGGTGTCGCAGTTTGGGAAGATCTGAAAAGCAGAACAGCAGAATAACGCGCTCGGATCCAGAGGTGAGTCCTGAAACTCTTTAGACTCCGTTTGTGAAGATGCTTTACCACTTCTGTCTCCATTTGGCTCCATTTTCAATCACGTGTTTAGTCCTGGTTTGTTTTAGAACTGCGTGGCAGTGAAAGTGAAAGTATCAAAATAAACGGTAAGTCTTTCTGTTGTGAAATGTTTTGTGCAGGAAATAGGCCCTAATGCAGTGCTACTGATCATCCATCGCCTAAAAGAAGCATTAACAGTTAAATGGTCTTAAAGTTGAAACGTATTTATTTGCGTGGTTCACAGCAGTGACTCTAAAGCCGCAGTAAAGTTTGTGATTAAACAGCAGATAAACATAATAATAAACATGTAGGGCTGGTCTTTGGCCTTTAACCTGGTTCAGTGGGGGGGGGTTTGTTGCATTTCCTGCAGCAGAGTCACCGCGCGCCGCTGCAGCCTCTTCAAACCACGGCAATTATAAAGCTGCAAAGCGGAGCGGCTGCAGATCCACAACAGCGGATACATGCCCCTCTCATTACAAAGGCTCCATGTTTGCAAAGTGACGGCCCGCGCTGCATATGTGGCGAGTTGGCTCCACATGCACCGATACGCATGGCGCCACATAACCATAAGAACGCGCACGTGCTGCTGCACATGCTTCTGTATCAGTGCAGAAACTACAGCAGCAGCTGAGGCGCTCCCTCATAACAGCGGGACAGTTGAGGACGGAAAAGACAAATCCCTAACAGCCCGTTGGCCTGTTCAATGCTGTCCCTCCTTTGGCCTTTTGTCCGGGACAGACTTGGAGAACAGCACTATGAGCACAGCCTGCTGCTGGATATGACCCAGCCTTTATTCCATCTGTATCTCCTGCTTCTCTGAAATAAACACGCGAGCATCAAATACTTTTGATTAAACTGCATTTTTGCTTCATTAAAGAAAAGACATTTGGTCATAATTTCGTTTACACTATCAAAAGTGCAAAATATATTTACATATTAAAAGTACATGCATATGGCTATAGTATGATGCCAGAGATTTGACCTGTTAAAGGCCCTGTACCTGTTTTTTTAAGTAAAGAAGAATCTACAAAATGTAAATGTTAGTTGTGTCCAAACACTTTCCAGACACACTGTTAGCCTCGCCGTTTTCCACGAGGATGAGTTTATCAGCGTATTTCACAAAAGGGCCACTTTCACCGCAATGGCAGAAAACTCACTTCAAGTTTATGGAATTTATATAAATGCTTCATAACTAGATGCATGTGTTTTTGTCTCTCCACAAATGTAAAAGTTTGCAATTTAGCAATAAACTAAAGGAGGACAAAACAAATGTGGGTCCATTACTAGAAAAACAAATATATATATAGTGCCTTTAAGTAGCCTTTGTGTGGACAGGGAAGTAAATATGACGACTGAAAAAGAGTCAAATTAACTCTCATCAAACTTAAGACTTTTTACGTACTTTTGTATTTTGAGTGAGGGGCGGCGGAAAGATTGTTCACCCAGGGCGCCAAACATGCCAGAACTTTAGTCCAGGTTTGAGAACAACAGCACAATCCTTAATAAAATAGCATCAACACAATGAACTCAATGGTTTTCAAATAAGGAGTGAAAAAAGCTGGAACTCTATGTTTGAAAGAGGATGCTTGGATGGTAAAGGTGAGGCCTGAAACTCTGTGAACTCCGTTTGTAAAGAGATTTGAACACAGTTGGTTCTGTCAAAGGGCGAGCTCCTAAAATAGGATCAAAAGTGGGAGTAGTTTTGGTATTTGTGGGACATGGAGGGACAGACCTGAGAAAGTGAAAGGTCTCACTTACAGAATAAACAAACACACTTTAACATAAGGTCAGGTTAGCAGTAGACTATAGATGGATAGACTTGAATGACTTTAATGCAGACTGAGATGAGCTGAACACTTATACGACCACATCATTCAAACCAGACAAAGGAGACAAAGACTTCTGTTTCATTTAAAGATATTTGTCCAAAAACTAAAGAGAATGTTTATTTCTTGTTTTTGTCCTTATTTGGTTCTGCAAAGCCCCGGTCACTCCTGATCCAGGATGAGTCAAAGTAAGCAGCAGCGGCCTCCAGGGGGCAGCACTGATCCACCGTGAGTGTTTTTATATAAAGGACTTTTCACTTTGTTTCTGTTTGATAATGTTTTCTAAACCTGTTCTCCAGGTCTGTGTCCATGAAGAGCAACTGGTCAAAAGATCAATCTTGGAACTTCAGGAAAGGACTAAGAACAGGCTCACAGTAAGACTCACTCTTATGGTTTAAATGTCACACACACATGAACCTCACAATAAATCATGATACATGTGTGTTTCACCAGTAGAAAACATAAACCTGTTCTTTTATTATTGTGTCACGTTTCTAAAATACATTAAGGCAGCACAGTGGCTTAGCAGTTAGTGCTGGTGTTTCACAGCTAAAGTCCCAGGTTCGATTCCCGGCTGGACAGGGCCTCTCTGTGGAGTTTGCATGTTCTCCCTGTGTCTGTGTAGGTTTGCCCTGTCACTAAAACAATAGGCCAGAATGAATGAGAGTGTGTTAACAGAATCATTCTGAATATGATAAAAGAGTGATCCTTTGAGGACCCGTTAAGAGGCCGAACGAAGAGGCCGTTTGGACTGATACAAACCACATGTGTCTTTAAGGCTCTGGTCCACATTTGTTCTGCTTCACCCAGAACATCGCTCCATTTATTTGGACCTGTTTCCTCTGAACAATCATACACAGAGTTCCTGTTTCGTTCTGTGTGAAGCTGTGACTGTGCTGCTGTTTTCCAGGTCGGGAGGCAGTGGTCTGTCTTTGAAAAGTGACCGCTCAAAATTTAATCCTCCAATCTTTGAGGAGCCAGGACCAGACTCAGGGTAAGACCTTCAGTTTCTCTGTATTTAGAGACATATTGATTAGTATGAACTGATCTCACCTGAAACACAGCAATAAAGAACATTACATAAATCCATAAGTTCTATCTAATGCTGAAATATGAAACAAATATTCACGTCAGTTAATGACAAACACAAAGATCTGTCTTTAAACAAGAGAAAAATACTAGAAATACAAACAGTAGAGAAGTAAGATCGGTTTAGAAAGACGATGAAAAGCTTCATACGAAATGACAATGCAGTTTATGATAAATATATCCATCTGTTTTTCCTCCAGTAAAGTGACTGATCTTCAGCCTCGATGTCAGATGTTGAGTGTGACATAGTTTTAATATTTATCCCACAGAGATGAGCGCCTCGAGGGTCTCAGTGCGGAGTGTGACCTGGACGCTGTTTTCAGGGTCTGTACCAGAACCTCCTTCTCCTCAGCCCTCTGTCTGTCCTGACCTCATGTCGTCTCAAACTCATCTATCGCCTTTTACTGAACATTCAGACGATCACTGATGTACAGGGACAGCGTTACGTGAAGGTTCTTTGCTCTATTTCTGTTACAGCGACTGGAGGAGGATGTTCTGACCTTTGTCAAAGAGGAACTGAGGAGGTTCCACAGGCTCCTGACCTCAGAGCATCCAGAGAGGAGCTCAGAGAGGAGCCCAGAGAGGAGCCCAGAGAGGAGCCCAGAGAGGAGCCCAGAGAGGAGCCCAGAGAGGAGCCCAGAGAGGAGCCCAGAGAGGAGCCCAGAGAGGAGCTCAGAGAGGAGCTCAGAGAGGGAGGAGAAGTGGAGCTGCAGGGAGGCTGTGCTGAACATCACTCTGGACTTCCTGAGGAGGATGAAGCAGGAGCATCTGGCCCAGCATCTGCAGGACTGTAAGAACTCTGTCTGAAGCTTTAAACTGGCCTCACACTTTTTGGAAAGTTTTTGACACGAGTTTTGATCCAACTATATTTGAATGGGTCTGAATTTCAGCTTCTCTGTGTCTCTGTGGTGCAGTGTCAGGGTGTTACACAATTACCTTCTAACAACTAGGGTTACACAATTCTTTATGTGGTCATTATTCTTTTAAACATTAAACAAACCTTATTATATTCCCATGTACATTATGACCCAAAGAGTTTCATTCATGGGAATAAACAGGGAATGAACAACGTCTTCAACACTAGGGCTGGGTACCGTTTGTTTTATTTCGATACCACTACTTTAACGATACCTGCTTTTTGGTACCGGTGCCTTAACGGTACATTTTTAGATACGTATGTTATTTTAATTCAATAAAAATAACACGGGTATAAAAAGTGCATGAAGTGAGCGCTGTGTAGTGCTGCTGTGTCAGCGTTAGCCGTGTTAGCGTTAGCTCTGAACAGGTGAATACTTTTTGTCAACTGGCTTTGCAAAAAAATGCAGAGAAAGCTGCGGGTAGAGCCGGCGACTGAGGAGGACTACGTAAGCCTCAGTCATGGAACTCATGGAGCAGCAGAGGGACATGTTCAGGGAAATAATACAACAACAACAACAGGAGAACTTCAAAGGATTCATAAATATCATCATGGAATCGACAAACACCCGAATGGATTTACAGACAAAGGACATTCAAGAGCTAAAAACAAGCCTGCAGTTCACGCAAGGTGAGGTGGGCACTCTGAAGGAAGAGAAATTGAAACTCACTGAGCGCACGAACACTTTACAAACCGATTTTTATAAAGTAAGTGACAGTCTGCACATGATCACGGATAAACTGGAGTATCTGGAGGGACAGAGCCGCAGAAACAACCTGGTCTTTGAGGGAGTGTTGGAGTCGCCTGGGGAGACCTGGGCCGACGCCGAGGTCAACTACTGAAGGAGAAGTTCCAGCTACAGCACACGGTGGAGGTGGAGAGGGCTCACGGCGTAGGGAGACCCGACGGTGGGAGAGACTGGCCGAGACCCATCATCCCCCAACTACTGCGGTGGAAGGCTCACGGAGAAATCTTGCAGCGCTAAACGTCTCAAAGGCACAAAAATCTTCATAAAGGACTACACGGAATCCATCAAAAGGAAACGAAAAGAACTGATGCCGGAGCTGAGAGCTGTACGGGAAAGAGGAGAGATTGCCTTATTGCGCTATAATAAGCGTCCGCGCACCAGTACACCAACTCCAGTATAAACACTCATATAATAGTGTAATAAATACTTTATTTAGTATAGGTCTGTTTCCTCTAATAACTAAACCGAGTAGAATTACAACCCATAGTGCCACCTTGATTGATAACATTTTCTCAAATGAAATAGAAAGTGATACAGTCAGCGGATTAATGATAAATGATATTAGGGATCACCTTCAGTTTTTGTTTTGTACAAAGATTGATATTTAAAAAATGAAGAGGAAAGCAAGTATTGGTTTAGAAGGGTAAAAACAGAGAAAACTATTGATGCATTTAAAAAAGAGCTTTTAGCTCAAGACTGGAGTATTGTATACAGACACTAATAAGGCATATGATGAGTTTACGCGAATATTTCAAAAGGTATATGACAAAAATTGCCCAATGAAGAAATACTGTAAAAACAGAAAGTGTAAACCCATGGATGTCTAAGGGTTTGCTAAATGCATGCAAGAAAAAAAAATTCTTTACAAAAACTTTATAAATAACCGGACAAAAGAAGCTGAGGATAAATATAAGAAATATAAAAATAAACTGACAGGTATCATTAGAAAATGTAAACAGGATTATCAAATAAGTTGTTAGATACTAATAAGAATAATATTAAAGGTTTATGGAACATCTTAAAGGATCTGTATCATGCTATTTTAGCCATTCCAAAGTCAAGTATAGGCATTTATATGATATATTGTACCTCTACCACTACGGAGCACTAATTTATGTGATAAATATAAGTATTTTCTGGAGGTATTTTTCCAACCCGGAAGACAAAACGCTTGGATTCAGTTAACTCCGCCCCCTCTCGCCGCTCATACAACTTTAGCAGTAGTAGAAATATATATATCACAGCAAAAAGTGAAGTTACTTCATGCTGTTATAAGGAGTTAACATGTGCAACACAGCTTCATGGCTAAATGGCTAACACACACGCTAACACACACACGCTAACATGCATTTTGATGACTCACCACTCTGATGTTTCCATTATGGGACTTGCGTTATAAAAGTGAATCCACTTTGATTCTGGCCGAGGTTCATCAAGCATCCATCAGCGACAGGCACAGACAAACACTATTGTGGCTGATAGTCGCTGAATCCCGGAGGGAAAGTCCAACTTCTATGGCCTCTTCTTTAGGAAGGTTGAATAAAGTCCAGTCCTCGCAGCCAAACGCGGTTTTCTCCGTGACATTATCGTGAGGTAAGAAAAAAGAACAGGTGTCCAGACTCCAGAGTAGGTTAGAAAAAGCTCCCTCTTCACAACTTTCGGTGCAACATGACATGACATCTGTTCAGACGCTCGGGGGTGCGTTTGTTTTGACTATAGGGGCAGCGCGGACGATCTGTTCAGACGCTCGGGGTGCGTTTGTTTTGACTATAGGGGCAGCGCGGACGATCTGTTCAGACGCTCGGGGGTGCGTTTGTTTTGACTATAGGGGCAGCGTAGATTTCTTACGACAGAAATAATGAAAAAAGCAGTTTTACAAATGAAAATCATGCCGTAAGGCATTAGATTACAGACGTCGAGCACTTCCGTTCCGCTGTGACGACACAACTGAACATGTCAGTGGTTTACCAGGAGAGGGCGGAGCAGCTGCTCAGAGAGCAGGATTCAGGAGGATTACTGAGAACTGCGTGAATGAAGCCAAAAACCACTCTGGGGGTGTTTTTGAGAAGGAAATAGCATATCAAAAAAGTTGATTTTGCATGATATAGCTCCTTTAAATAGTATAATTAGAAATAAACCAAGAACGATTAATTATCCAAAACATTTCAAAGATGAGGATTACACTTTAAATAATATGAATGAAATAGTCAAAACATTACATTCTTCGTAGATGTTGGACTGAACCTTGCTGCAAAAATTGCAAACGTTGAGAACTATAATTGTGAACTGATAGACACAAATCCTATGTCCTTGTTCCTCCTGTGGAGGAAAAGGAGATACTGGACATTGTTAAAGGGTGTAAAAATAAAACCTCGACAGATTATTACGACATGGATATGAAAACTTTAAAAACTGTTATTGAAAGTATCTCTAAGTCGTTAACTTACACCTGTAACTTATCGTTGCAAACTGGACAATTTCCTGATAGTATGAAAGTAGCAAAAGTGATTCCTCTGTTCAAGGCAGGAGATAAACATCTCTTTACAAACTACAGGCCTGTTTCCCTTTTACCGCAATTCTCTAAAATCTTAGAAAAGGTTTTTAACTCTAGACTTGACAGCTTTAGCGAAAAGTGTAATTTACTCTCGGACAATCAGTTTGGTTTTAGGAACAATCACTCAACCTCACACGCGCTCTTTGATATAACTGAAGAAATAACTAATGCTGTAGATAACAAGAAATATGCAATAGGGTTATTTATTGACCTGAGTAAAGCGTTTGACACAATAAACTATGATATATTAATTAAAAAGCTAGAACATTATGGAATTAGGGGGGTAGCTCTACAGTGGGTTACCAGTTATTTAAAAAATAGAAAACGATGTGTGAAAATTGGTGATTATCAGTCAAGTTGTCGACAGATTGTCTGTGGTTTTCCTCAAGGGTCCATTCTGGGTCCAACATTGTTTAATATGTACATTAACGACATTTGTAAAACGTCTCAAGTACTTAAATTTATCTTGTTTGCTGACGATACAAATATTTTTGCATCAGGAGACGACTTACAGCAGCTGTGTCAAATAGTTAACTTGGAACTCAAAAG
This sequence comes from Proterorhinus semilunaris, assembly GCA_021464625.1. Classification (NCBI taxonomy): domain Eukaryota; kingdom Metazoa; phylum Chordata; class Actinopteri; order Gobiiformes; family Gobiidae; genus Proterorhinus; species Proterorhinus semilunaris. The sequence goes on from CM038346.1 coordinate 40,012,678, forward strand.
TGTCAACAAGTGGTTCAAACAAAATAAATTATCTCTAAATCTAAGTAAAAGTAAAATGATGATATTTCTTGGTGTGATTATGGATGACAGAATTACTTGGAAATCTCATATTAAATATATATGGTAAATGGTCTCAACTTATATAGCGCTTTTCCACCTACATTAGGCACTCAAAGCGCTTTACAGCAAGGAACCTCTCACCCATTCATACACCAATGTACGCAGACACTGGAGGCAAGGTGGGTGAAGTGTCTTGCCCAAGGACACAACGACAGCATGCACCTTCAGGAGGTGGGGTTCGAACCCCCGACCTTCCGATCACGAGACGACCCACTCCACCATCTGCGCCACCGTCGCAAATGTCTAGAAACATTTCAGTAATAGCAAAAGCAAAGCACATTTTAAACATCAAAGCTCTACATACCTTATACTGTTCTCTGATTTTGCCCTATTTATATTATTGTACTGTGGTTTGGGGTAGTACTTATAAAAACACAGTTAAACCAATAGTAATGCTACAAAAAAGAGCTGTTCGAGTGATTCATAAAGTTGGGTTTTTGGACCACACAAACTCATTATTTTTAAAATCAAAGATCATGAAGTTGTGTGACCTTGTTGAGTTCCAAACTGTACAGATGTTATTCAAAGCAAGGTACAAACTGTTACCGGGCCAAATACAAAGAATTCGTGTTAGCCGTTAGCTTCAAGACAAAAACACTTACTGTGATGAGCACGGAAGTTTCCTGTAGTGAATTTTTTGCCCCTTACGCAATGTTTTTAACCTGACGCTGTCCACCAGCAAGTCACTGTCTACCATGTAATCTTCAGCTATTTATTTTTTTAGACAAGATCTCATAGGGAAATAACGGAGACAGGATACACAAACGACTACTTAGAATCCACTCGGAAGTCACGTGAGGCTTGTGTGCATATAGCCATTACGTGATGAATTAAACTTTAGGATTCAGAAACATAGCACAACTTTGAAACGTTTTAGTCCAACAGTTAATGGTGTACAATTGTGGAATAAACTGGAGATGGAGTTGAAACGATGTCCAAACATCAACCTGTTCAAATATAAATACAAACAAAAGACTTTTGAAATATACAGAGAAGAAGAAATGCGTTGCCACTAGGGGGAGCAGTAGGATCAATTATTTATTTTTTTGTTGCTGCTTGGAACGGTTGTCATTCTATTGCTCAAATTTACAAATTGAAAATTAGGGTTGGCAAGTTATGGATCTGTTGAGAGGAATCCTCCCAACGGGCTCAAACCCTTGTCTTTTAATGCACCACTCAGCATAGGAACATCATGATGGGTCGTCTCATGATCGGAAGGTCGGGGGTTCGAATCCCGCCTCCTGAAGGTGCATGCTGTCGTTGTGTCCTTGGGCAAGACACTTCACCCACCTTGCCTCCAGTGTCTGCGTACATATGTGTATGAATGGGTGAGCGGTTCCTTACTGTAAAGCGCTTTGAGTGCCTAATGTAGGTGGAAAAGCGCTATATAAGTTGAGCCCATTTACCATTTATCATCTATCACAGTGATTCCCAAACGTTTTGCGCCCAAGGCACACCAAAGGACAAGTACAAATCTGAAGGCACACCTATTGTGCAAAATAGCCTTTATAACACGTGTTCTCACTCCAAGTGCCTCTTCAGCTTGCTTGGAACCATGTTAGCATTAGCTAACTTCTCCCGACAGAGGACGCACTCTGTATTATTAAATGAGTGCATACAAAGTACTGATATAGTAAATTAAAAAATAATTATTTTTGTGTAGTTGTATATTGCAATAATAATGTATGGTGTTTAGGGATGGGTACCGTTCGTTTTTTTGATACCACTACATTAACGATACCTGTTTTTCGGTGCCGGTGCCTTAACGGTACTTTTTTCGGTGCCTATGTCATTTTAATTAAATTAAAATAACGTGTATAAAAAAGCGTTGTTCAGGAAAAAGTCCTAAAACAGCACAACAGAAGCTCCACAGGCCTCAGCAGCGTCACCTGTAACTTCTACTTTGAGCACAATTTCCACTTAAGCAGCGATAAAAATAAAGAAAGGACGTTATTACCTCCTGATCTGCAGAGACAGATCCACATCAGGACACGGGTTTCTTTCAGATAAACTTTTCTAAACACACTGCGCTTTGACGAAGTGAAAGCACTTTCCTGTCAAAGATCTTTACACAGTGTGAGCGCTCACTCTGCCACTAATAATCTACAAAAACTGTACCAACAATGTCTAACACAGAGTGAGCGCTCACTGTTCCACAAACAATCTTTGATATTCCCCTCGCGCTGCAGCTGCTTGTAAAGTTGTAAACTCCGCCTCCGGGTCTGTCGCTAAAGGGAAACACGTCTTTCTTGTTGTCACTACTCGGTTTTGTTTTTCAATAAACACAAGTTTCTTATTCAGTCCTGGTTTAGTCCTGGTTTATAACTGGCTTAGTTTGGTCCTGGGTTTTACAACCGGTGTAAGTCCTGGTTTAGTCCTGGCTCAGTCCTGCCGCAGACCGCGGCCGAGCCATCTCTATTACAAAAGTTTAGTACGTTATAGCTTTGCTTCGCTTTAAGTTATAGCTTTGCTTCTCTTTAAGTTATAGTTTTGCTTCGCTTTAAGTTATAGTTTTGCTTCTCTTTAAGTTATAGCTTTGCTTCGCTTTAAGTTATAGCTTTGCTTCGCTTTAAGTTATAGTTTTGCTTCGCTTTAAGTTATAGCTTTGCTTCGCTTTAAGTTATAGTTTTGCTTCGCTTTAAGTTATAGTTTTGCTTCGCTTTAAGTTATAGTTTTGCTTCGCTTTAAGTTATAGTTTTGCTTCTCTTTAAGTTATAGTTTTGCTTCTCTTTAAGTTATAGCTTTGCTTCTCTTTAAGTTATAGCTTTGCTTCGCTTTAAGTTATAGTTTTGCTTCTCTTTAAGTTATAGCTTTGCTTCTCTTTAAGTTATAGCTTTGCTTCGCTTTAAGTTATAGTTTTGCTTCGCTTTAAGTTATAGTTTTGCTTCTCTTTAAGTTATAGTTTTGCTTCTCTTTAAGTTATAGCTTTGCTTCTCTTTAAGTTATAGCTTTGCTTCGCTTTAAGTTATAGCTTTGCTTCTCTTTAAGTTATAGCTTTGCTTCTCTTTAAGTTATAGCTTTGCTTCTCTTTAAGTTATAGCTTTGCTTCTCTTTAAGTTATAGCTTTGCTTCTCTTTAAGTTATAGCTTTGCTTCTCTTTAAGTTATAGCTTTGCTTCTCTTTAAGTTATAGTTTTGCTTCTCTTTAAGTTATAGCTTTGCTTCTCTTTAAGTTATAGCTTTGCTTCGCTTTAAGTTATAGCTTTGCTTCTCTTTAAGTTATAGTTTTGCTTCGCTTTAAGTTATAGCTTTGCTTCTCTTTAAGTTATAGCTTTGCTTCTCATTAAGTTATAGCTTTGCTTCTCTTTAAGTTATAGTTTTTCCTTGCTCCGTTTGCGCTGAAGCAGCTCATTATCAGCGCACACGTTCATGTTGCTTTTTTTAGACTGGCTGCGGGTCATATATTGACGTCTAGAGAGAAAAAGAACCGAAAGTTGTCACAAAATCCCACGGCACACCAGGACTTGCCTCACGGCACACCGTTTGGGAACCACTGATCTATCAAATCAGCTGTTAGAGCAGCTGGGTGGAGGTTTGTTGGTGGGGAGTTACTGCCCTCTTCAACTGGCCCACTCTACACTCTGGCTTTTTAATGCACCACACTATGCAGGGCTACATCATACTTCAGGCGCATTGAGTTGCCTTGTGTACGAAATGCGCGGTATAAATAAAGTTGCCTTGCCTTCACATATAACAAAAAAAAATATATATATATAAATATATATATATATATATATATATATATATATATATATATATATATAATCATAATAATAATGATAATTAAACCCAAATTAAATTCATATTGAGGATGGTAATGACAACTGGGAAGTAGCAAGATCTCGGCGTATGATATGTTTATGTAGCACAATCAAAAAAACGCGCACATCCCTGACTGAGCAGTGTGCTGGATCCAAAAAAGGTAACACATGCAAGAAGAATAGAAAAAATCCGCACAACCACTCTGTTCTGATGAAGGACTACAAGTCTAAGCTAAAACGCAGTTGTGCGGATTTTTTCTATTCTTAATGTACCTTTATAACATAAAAATAACTCGGTAATGTTTGGCACGGGGAACAATCTGAAAGAAATATATTGATGATCACATTTTTTTGTGCTAGACATCGTACATGAAACAAGATCGTTGTTGTAGTTGTGCTTTGTTTCAATTAATTATATAAACAGTTCAAATATTGTTTTGTAAGTTTGTAAGTTGGTCTGTGCTAATGTAGCTGCTGAAATGTATCAAATTCTCTTTGGATGAGGTCTTGTTGATGTTCCTTCTGTACCATTGTGTGAAATGCACTTTTTTATTGCACTGAATTTGGGGGTGGGCGCTCATGAGCTTCTTGCTTCAGCCCACTCCTGTTGAGCAGAATGTATACTGCTCAAATAAACTAAACTAAAAAGGTATTGTTCAGGAGGACGTCCTAAAACTGCACAGAAAGAACACAGGCTGCAGCAATGTCACCTGTAACTTCATGATTTGAGCAGAATTCCCACTTAAGCAGCGATAAAAAGAGAGAGGACGTTATTACCTCCTGAGCTGAGGGACAGATCCACATCAGGACACGCTTTTCAGATAAACTCTTATGCTTTTCCATTTTCCTAAAAACTAAAGTTTCTTATTCAGTCCTGGTTTAGTCCTGGCTTTACAACCGGTTTAGTCCTGGCTGAGACCTGCCGCAGACTCTGCCATCTCTAATAATGACAAAAGTAAGTTATAGCTTTGATTCGCTTTAAGAAAACATCTGCATTTGCGCTGAAGCGGATAATTATCTGCACACACTCATGCTGCTTTTTTTAGACTCACTGCGGGTCATGGAGATAAAAAAGTACAGAAATGAGGTACCCAAAGATCTTTAGTTTTTTGATACTACCCCCTACTGAAGCTTTTCGGTCGGTGTAAGTAGGCACCGTTTAACGGGACCCAGCCCTGGATATAACACGTGGTTCAGTCAGTGGTTCTAGTCACAGTGGATCTGCTGATCTTAGGTCTGATGTGTTTTCTTACAGGTCACATTTCTCCGGTTCAGAGTGAACTGAAGAGTCATCTGCAGCAGAAGTTCAGTCATCTGTGTGAAGGCGTGGCTAAAGCAGGAGACCACGCCCCCCTGAAGCAGATCTACACAGAGCTATACATCACAGAGGGCGGGGCCTCAGAGGTCAACCAGGAACATGAGGTGAGACAAGTGGAGAAGGCCTCCAGACCAGCTGCTGACGAGACCAGCATCACGAGTGAAGACATGTTTAAACAACGACCCGAGTCTGAAGAGCCAATCAGGACGGTGCTGACGAAGGGCGTGGCCGGTGTGGGGAAAACAGTGCTGACTCAGAAGTTCAGTCTGGACTGGGCTGAAGGCAAAGCCCACCAGGAGGTCCAGCTGCTGTTCCCCTTCACTTTCAGAGAGCTCAATGTGCTCCGAGGCTCAGAGTTCAGCCTGGTGGAGCTGATCCATCACTTCTTCAGTCAAACCAAAAGTCTCAGCAGCTTTAAGTTCGTCCAGCTGCTCTTCATCTTGGACGGTCTGGACGAGTGCAGACTTCCTCTGGACTTCAACCGGACCCGGATCCTGACGGAGCCCACAGAGAGCGCCTCAGTGGAGGAGCTGCTGGTGAACCTCATCAGGGGGAGCCTGCTTCCCTCCGCTCGCCTCTGGATAACCACACGCCCCGCGGCGGCCAATCAAATCCCTGCTAAGTATGTTTCCATGGTGACAGAGGTGCAAGGGTTCACCGACCTACAGAAGGAGCAGTACTTCATGAAGAGGTTCACAGACGAGGCCACAGTCGTCATCTCCCACATCAAGAGCATCCGCAGCCTGTACATCATGTGCTACATCCCAGTCTTCTGCTGGATCCTCTCCACTGTTTTACAGAAGCTCCTGAAGCAAACAAAGAAACCAAAGCTGCCCAAGACTCTGACTGAGATGTACGTCCACTTCCTGGTGGTCCAGGCCAAAGTCAAGAACATCAAGTATCATGAGGGAACAGGAGCAGACGGTCACTGGACTGAAGAGACTATAAAGATGATACGATCACTGGGAAAACTGGCCTTTGAGCAGCTGCTGAAAGGAAACCTGATCTTCTACGAGAGTGACCTGAGCGAGTGTGGGCTGGACGCTGCAGAGATCGCTCGTTACTCTGGAGTCTTCACTGAGGTCTTTAGAGAAGAACAAGGTCTGTACCAGAACAAGGTCTTTTGCTTCATCCACCTGAGTGTGCAGGAGTTTCTGGCTGCACTTCACGTCCATCAGACCTTCTTCAGCTCTGGGGTTAACCTGCTGTCACCACCACACTCTGAGAGCCCTGAGGCCTTCTACAGCTCTTCTGTGGACCAGGCCTTAAAGAGTCCAAACGGACACCTGGACCTGTTCCTGCGCTTCCTTCTGGGGCTGTCTCTGCCGACCAATCAGAGGCTGTTGCCTGGTCTGCTGACTGAGACAGGAAGTGACCGGACCAATCAGGCGACAGTAAAGTACATCAAACAGAAGCTGAATGAAGAGGGTCTGTCTACAGAGAGGAGCCTGAACCTGTTCCACTGTCTGAACGAACTGAACGACCACAGCCTGATGGAGGAGATACAGAAGTTCATGAGAAAAGGACATCTCTCTGACAGAGACATGTCTCCTGCTCAGTGGTCTGCTCTGTCCTTCCTCCTACTGTCCTCAGACTCAGCCCTGGAGGAGTTTGACCTCAGGAAATACTGTCCCACAGAGAGGGGTCTCCGGAACCTTCTGCCGGTCGTCAAAGCCTCCACCAAAGCCACGTGAGTCCAGACTGTGTTTAACACTTGTGTCATTGTCACCGGGTAGAAAATGGTCAACAACGCCACCTAGTGTTGATTTAAAAGAGGTTAGTAACAGGTCTAGAAGGTTCTTATTGAAAGACACTGGGTATTACAAAAATGTTTTGTTCAAATACCTTACGCGTTTCGACGGACTGGGAATTTCCTTCCGTCAGAGACGTCTCCCAACGTGCATGAAGCGTCTCTTATCAGATGTTCTTCCCAGGCGTAGATACAGACAGCACCGCGTCATAGAAGGGGGCGTGGCCTCGCAATTTTTAGCTATTTTCTGGCGAAATAAAGTCTAAATCGGGTCCATATGGATGTTTATTCACAACAGATTGTTCAGTAGAAGCGAAAACACAATATCAATAATTCAACATTTGTTAAAGTAATTTTTAGATTTTCTCCAAATAGGTGGCGTTCATGATTTAGAATGTGATGATGTCATGATGTCAGGTGGAGGGCGGGGCCAATACAACTGAAAGTCCTTCCTATTGGCCAACATCACGCTCATGTTTTCGAATATTGTCACCACTTTTGGACGCCTTTCAGAGAAAATAATGGGCATTAGTTCATCTGTGCGGACAAAGGAGAGAATTAACTTACAGACAGTTTTTGTTTCATGTGGATTCTTTCAGTTATGACGTATTAACCAAAAACTAAGACCAAAAAAATCTGCAATTCACCAGTTACCATAGTTACCACCATGGAATTTTCAGTTCCCTCCACCTCAGTTTTAAACTATGGACTCTTCAGAATGTTGTGACGTCACGTGAACACAACCTATTGTTTCTCCTTAACTGTTTTCAAACATGACCATATGGGCGATTCCAGAGATTCACAGACATAGATACAGACTGCATCTGCACCTTTCGTACTGACTTCATTTGTGCTTCAGATATGAAACCATTATTATGTTTCCATCCCAGAGGACCTCCTCGACGTGCACATTCACCACATTTTAAAGTCACATATTTTTACAATAAACAGCAGCAGTTCTCCATTCATTTCAATGGCAGTGTTCTCCATGTCTGTGAATCCAGCTATATTTGTGTCTTCAGCCTGTCATACCAACTTCATTTAAACTCCAAATCCATCACTTTAATTAAATATACACAGGACCTCCTCTACATGCACATTTACCACATTTTAAATGAGCTCATTTCATACTTTTAGGACCCAACATTTTCAAATGAAGCCAATTTGATTCTCATTCAACAATTCCATCTTCTTTCAGGAAAGTCCTCTATTTTCATCAAACAGAGGACTCATGAACTTTGATCAAATGACTGAATGTTCAGAGCAGTTTGACAGTGGAAGTAAAGTACAGTAGAGCAGGACTTGTTTGGAGAAACAAAGCTGTAAAAGTTACACAAACAACTGACATTCTATAAACACCGGACAAATGCACATGTATTTGTATCATCTTTAAAGGGACACTGCGTAACATTTGGAAGTATACTGTTGCCATCAACACAAAACATGCTCCCAACGACCAGCTGGTGTCACGATTTCAATTTTTTGAGTCACGATTATTGTGAAACAAAAAATTGCGATTTTACGATTATTAGGCCCGAGCGGCCTGCCGTAGCAAGGGCCTATTGTAATCGCAACGCAGTGCGCGCAGCGCACTGTACCGAGGTGCGCGGAGCGCACGAAAACAGCGCGAAGCGCTGTCCCCATGTCAAACGTAAACTCACCGTGTAAAACAGTGACTGCCCACACCTCTGGTGTGGGCCCTTATACTTATAATTGCAGCAAAATGAATGGGGGTATATGGCCAACTGTCATACGGAGGTGGATGACGAGCGCGAAGCGCTCGTCATTCACCTCCGAGCCCCACCGGTGCGTCGGGGAAGTCGAAAGCTTTAAAAAAATGCATAATATGTTGTAGTCGCGAAAGCGACTATATTGTTTTTGCAAGAAATATTATTATTCTTCTTTATTAGGCCCGAGCGGACCTGGCAGGTCTCGGGCCTCTTGTAATTGTACAAGCAGTGCGCGGAGCGCACTAAAGAAAGACGTGCGCGTAGCGCACGTCCCACGGGAAAAGAGCGCGGAGCGCTCAAGACCCATGTAAGAGACAGTAATCAGGGGACTCCCGGCACCAACACCTGTCCGATGATATAGGCGTGTGCCGCGAAAGCGGCACATTTGTTGCTGCTTTTAAAAAAAAAGAGGTGAAAACCACAGTCAAGGCGCAACATGGACAAGAAAGTGGTCGATGACGAGCGAAGCTCGTCATCGACCATGGCCACTCACCAAAGCCCAAAACACTGATACAGTGAATCAGGGCATCGAGCCCTATCCGGTGATATAAGTATTTGCCGCGAAAGCGGCAAATTTGTTCTTGTACTCACAAAAATACAAAAAAAAAAACGGATAGAGAAACATTGAGAAAGAGGAGGTAAAAGACGAGCGCAACGCGCTCGTATTGGATAATAAACCTTACGGTTGGATTACTGGACGTGAGACCTTTCCGAATATATAAGGTTTGCCGCCGGAGGCGGCCCCATATTGTTATTGTATGGGTTTTTCTTATTAGGCCCGAGCGGACCTGGCAGGTCTCGGGCCTCTTGTAATTGTAGAAGCAGTGCGCGGAGCGCACTGAAGAAAGACGTGCGCGTAGCGCACGTCCCACGGGAAAAGAGCGCGGAGCGCTCAAAACCCATGTATGAGACAGTAATCAGGGGACTCCCGGCACCAACACCTGTCCGATGATATAGGCGTGTGCCGCGAAAGCGGCACATTTGTTGCTGCTCGTAAAAAAAAAGAGGTGAAAACCACAGTGAAGGCGCAACATGGACAAGAAAGTGGTCGATGACGAGCGAAGCTCGTCATCGACCATGGCCACTCACCAAAGCCCAAAACACTGATACAGTGAATCAGGGCATCGAGCCCTATCCGGTGATATAAGTATTTGCCGCGAAAGCGGCAAATTTGTTCTTGTACTCACAAAAATACGAAAAAAAAAACGGATAGAGAAACATTGAGAAAGAAGAGGTAAAAGACGAGCGCAACGCGCTCGTATTGGACTATAAACCTTACGGGTGGATTACTGGACGTGAGACCTTTCCGAATATATAAGGTTTGCCGCCGGAGGCGGCCCCATATTGTTATTGTAAGAGTTTTTCTTATTAGGCCCGAGCGGACCTGGCAGGTCTCGGGCCTCTTGTAATTGTACAAGCAGTGCGCGGAGCGCACTAAAGAAAGACGTGCGCTTAGCGCACGTCCCACGGGAAAAGAGCGCGGAGCGCTCAAAACCCATGTATGAGACAGTAATCAGGGGACTCCCGGCACCAACACCTGTCCGATGATATAGGCGTGTGCCGCGAAAGCGGCACATTTGTTGCTGCTCGTAAAAAAAAAAGGTGAAAACCACAGTGAAGGCGCAACATGGACAAGAAAGTGGTCGATGACGAGCGAAGCTCGTCATCGACCATGGCCACTCACCAAAGCCCAAAACACTGATACAGTGACTCAGGGCATCGAGCCCTATCCGGTGATATAAGTGTTTGCCGCGAAAGCGGCACATTTGTTCTTGTACTCACAAAAATACGGAAAAAAAAACGGGTAGAGAAACATTGAGAAAGAAGAGGTAAAAGACGAGCGCAACGCGCTCGTATTGGATAATAAACCTTACGGGTGGATTACTGGACGTGAGACCTTTCCGAAAATATAAGGTTGGCCGCCGGAGGCGGCGCTATATTGTTATTGTATGGGTTTTTCTTATTAGGCCCGAGCGGCCTGCCGTAGCAAGGGCCTATTGTAATCGCAACGCAGTGCGCGCAGCGCACTGTACTGAGGTGCGCGGAGCGCACGAAAACAGCGCGAAGCGCTGTCCCCATGTCAAACGTAAACTCACCGTGTAATACAGTGACTGCCCACACCTCTGGTGTGGGCCCTTATACTTATAATTGCAGCAAAATGAATGGGGGAATATGGCCAACTGTCATACGGAGGTGGATGACGAGCGCGAAGCGCTCGTCATCCACCTCCGAGCCCCACGGGTGTGTGGGGGAAGTCGAAAGCTTTAAAAAAATGCATAATATGTTGTAGTCGCGAAAGCGACTATATTGTTTTTGCAAGAAATATTATTATTCTTCTTTATTCTTCTTTCTTCTTCTGCTCTTTGAGCAGGAATTTGACCCCCTGAACATAGTCAAAAACTCACCAAACTTTGCCCAAAATTCAGATCCGGTGAAAAATTAATTAAAATGTGTGTTTCGTTTTGGGGAAATAAAAAATGGCGCGACAGCGCCACCTACAAAAGTGAAAATACATTGCGCCTATGGGGAGGGGGCCAACATAAACTTTGTCGCAGAGCGACGGGATTCGGTACAGACATTCGTCCTGTGAGGACAAACAAAATATATTATTGTGGCCACGCCCCCAGACAAACCGGAAGTCCGCCATTTTGACAGGAAGTCGGGAAAATGCTGAGTCAGCGTTTTCGCTGACGTCGCATTTTAACGAACTCCTCCTAGGGCGTTTCACCAAATGAGCCCAAAATCGCTCCACTTCATCTCGAGATGTGGGGCATCAAAAGTTATCCAAATTTTTTGGCTAAGTTTTACGGTTTGTTTGCGGCGAAGCCGCAATCTTTACCAAGATTTTTGCGACTTTCCGAAAACAACAAAATGCTCCCATTTGCACAAACGAACTCCGATTAAAAATCGGAAATATACATTTTATTGACCTTTCACCCCCGGACACAACAAATGTGAAAAAGTGAGATTTGGCGCGATAGCGCCCCCTCTAGGCTGAGAAGAAAATATGCATTATGGGAAAAAAATTAGTTTCTCGGAAATGGATAAAATTCGGCACAATAATAGCTGATGGCATCCCGATCCAAAAAGCCAATGAGACCCATACCGTATTTTGTACGGTGTTGCCATGGAGACGACCGAGGCTCGCCATGTTATTCCAATGGGACTGACCCGCATATCACACATTATACACAATTACAGCTCGTTAGCGCCCTCTGTCAGGAGCTTGTGGACAGTAGTGATTGAAGTACGGGCCGTCAAGGCCGTCCGATGCCGCTTGTGAAATTAAAAAGATTCGGGGCGCGCTAGCGCCCTCTGCAGGTTGGAGCCATCATTCACATGGAGACGCTAAAAATCTCGTTTTGATGTTTATTCACAAAGATTAATGGCTCATCAGGGCAATAAAATGTAGTGTGGCCACGTTGGCGCCCTCGGTAGGGTTATGGCGCGGCAATGGAGGCACTAAGGGAGGCCTCCATTACATGGTTGCTAGGCGACCAACAGGTGGTCGGCCATTTTGGGAAAAATCGAGTAATCAGCGCCGAAGGCGCGATTTCTTGCCTTTGCCTCTTTTATAAACTCGACCTAGTGTGGCAGCGACATTATAAGCAGGTAGGGCGCGGCAGCGCCTCCCGGTTATTGCGGCGGCGTGCGGCAACCGGCGTCAACCGGCCAACGAGACCCGCGAGGGCCTCTCGATGCCGCTTGCGGCTTTAATTCTTATTATTATTTTTCTTCTATCCGTGTTTTTTTGGAATAAATCGCCCAAACTTTGACGAAAACTCCCCATTTTTTGCCCAAAATTAGAAATCACGGCGACACACAGTGTCAAAAAGTTTCGTTAAAAAAATCACAAAAATGGCGCGTCAGCGCCCCCTGGAAAATCAAGATTACATTGCGCCTATGGAGAGACACCGAAAAATCTGAAAATTTTAGTTCGTCGTAGACGAAAAAAATTCGGCACAGTGATTGGTCACGTGAAGCCCAACAAAAAAACACATTACGCGGTTGCTAGGCAACCAACAGTATGGCGGCCATATTGGCCCGAAGAGGGACTTGGCGCCGAAGGCGCCATTTCATGCCCACGCATTTGAACGAACTCGTCCTAGGGCTTTTAACGCAGCGACTCCCCGTTCGCTCCAGATCATCTCCACATGTGGGAGATTAAAAGTTATTAAAAACTTTTTAATAGGATTTTTGGTTTTGCCGTGGCAACGCCATGAATTTGGCGTCCGTTTTCGCCGCTCGCCGCCGTGTTCAAACAGCCGTAACTCACACATACTTTGGCCGATTTGAACAAAATTTTAACCGTTGGTCGAGTCGTCGACCCCGGATGTTCTGATATAGGAATTTTGAAAATTGCCGCAATAGCGCCCCCTGCAGAGCACAAAATAAAAATGAATGGAGCCAAAAATTAAACTTTGTCGTAGATGCATGAAATTTGGTACAGACATCCGTCACGTGATCCCGAACAAAAAATATATTGATGCCCCGCCCCTTTTCCCACCGTGTTGCCATGGCAACGACCCAATGTCAACTTTGCCGCAGCCTAACCAAAATCGGTACACGCGTGCGTCATGACTGTCCGAACAAAAAAGTACATTACACGGTTGCTAGGTGACCAACAGGAGGTCGGCCATTTTGGGAAAATCAGCGCCGAAGGCGCCATTTCTTGCCTGTGCTCTTTTATAAACTCCACCGAGGGTGGCAGCGACATTATACGCAGGTAGGGCGCGGCAGCGCCTCCCGGTTATTGCGGCGGCGTGCGGGAACCGGCGTCAATCGGCCACCGCGGCCCGCGAGGGCCTCCAAATGCCGCTTGCGGCTTTAATTCTTATTAGGCCCGAGCGGACCTGGCAGGTCTCGGGCCTCTTGTAATTGTACAAGCAGTGCGCGGAGCGCACTGAAGAAAGACGTGCGCGTAGCGCACGTCCCACGGGAAAAGAGCGCGGAGCGCTCAAAACCCATGTATGAGACAGTAATCAGGGGACTCCCGGCACCAACACCTGTCCGATGATATAGGCGTGTGCCGCGAAAGCGGCACATTTGTTGCTGCTTTTAAAAAAAAAAAGGTGAAAACCACAGTGAAGGCGCAACATGGACAAGAAAGTGGTCGATGACGAGCGAAGCTCGTCATCGACCAAGGCCACTCACCAAAGCCCAAAACACTGATACAGTGACTCGGGGCATCGAGCCCTATCTGGTGATATAAGTATTTGCCGCGAAAGCGGCAAATTTGTTCTTGTACTCACAAAAATACGCAAAAAAAATCCCATAGAGAAACATTGACAAAGAAGAGGTAAAATACGAGCGCAACGCGCTCGTATTTGATAATAAACCTTACGGGTGGATTACTGGACGTGAGACCTTTCCGAATATATAAGGTTGGCCGCCGGAGGCGGCGCTATATTGTTATTGTACTGGTTTTTCTTATTATTATTAGGCCCGAGCGGACCTGGCAGGTCTCGGGCCTCTTGTAATTGTACAAGCAGTGCGCGGAGCGCACTAAAAAAAGACGTGCGCGTAGCGCACGTCCCACGGGAAAAGAGCGCGGAGCGCTCAAGACCCATGTAAGAGACAGTAATCAGGGGACTCCCGGCACCAACACCTGTCCGATGATATAGGCGTGTGCCGCGAAAGCGGCACATTTGTTGCTGCTTTTAAAAAAAAAAAGGTGAAAACCACAGTGAAGGCGCAACATGGACAAGAAAGTGGTCGATGACGAGCGAAGCTCGTCATCGACCATGGCCACTCACCAAAACACTGATACAGTGACTCGGGGCATCGAGCCCTTTCCGGTGATATAAGTATTTGCCGCGAAAGCGGCAAATTTGTTCTTGTACTCACAAAAATACGGAAAAAAAATCCCATAGAGAAACATTGACAAAGAAGAGGTAAAAGACGAGCGCAACGCGCTCGTATTGTACTTTGAACCCCACGGGTGGATTACTGGACATGAGACCTTTCCGAATATATAAGGTTTGCCGCCGGAGGCGGCCCCATATTGTTTTTGTATGAGTTTTTCTTATTATTATTATTATTTTTCCTCTCCCCACCTTAACTCCTTTATCTTGTGATGAAAAGTCCTGAATTTTGGCACATCATTCTAAAATGTTAACCGCTCGAATCGTGCAATTTCGAAATTTTACATTTCAAAAAAATGGCGCGTCAGCGCCACCTGGAAAACTAGATTACATTGCACGTATGGCGAGACCCGAAAAACGTACTTCGTCGTAGACGAAAAAAATTCGGCACAGTGATTGGTCACGTGAAGCCCAACAAAAAAACACATTACGCGGTTGCTAGGCAACCAACAGTATGGCGGCCATATTGGCCCGAAGAGGGACTTGGCGCCGAAGGCGCCATTTCATGCCCTCGCATTTGAACGAACTCGTCCTAGGCCGTTGAACGCAGCGACTCCCCGTTCGCTCCAGATCATCTCCACATGTGGGAGATTAAAAGTTATTAAAAACTTTTTAATAGGTTTAACGGTGTTGCCGTGGCAACGCCATGAATTTGGCGTCCGTTTTCGCCGCTCGCCGCCGCGTTCAAACAGTCATAACTCGCACATACTTTGGCCGATTTGAACAAAAATTTAATCGTTGGTCGAGTCGTTGACCCCGGATGTTTTGATATAGGAAATTTGAATATTGCCGCAATAGCGCCCCCTGCAGAGCACAAAATAAAAATGAATGAGGACAAAAATTAAACTTTGTCGTAGATTCATGAAATTTGGTACAGACATCTGTCACGTGATCCCAAACAAAAAATATATTGATGCCCCGCCCCTTTTCCCACCGTGTTGCCATGGCAACGACCCAATGTCAACTTTGTCGTAGCCAAACCAAAATTGGTACACTCGTGCGTCATGACTGTCCCAACAAAAAAGTACATTACATGGTTGCTAGGTGACCAACAGGAGGTCGGCCATTTTGGGACTATCGGCGCCGAAGGCGCCAATCCTTGCCTTTGCTCTTTTATAAACTCCACCGAGGGTGGCAGCGACATTATAAGCAGGTAGGGCGCGGCAGCGCCTCCCGGTTATTGCGGCGGCGTGCGCGAACCGGCGTCAATCGGCCACCGCGGCCCGCGAGGGCCTCCCAATGCCGCTTGCGGCTTTAATTATTATTATTTTTCTTCTCCCCCCCTAAATCCACTTTCCCACCGACGAAAAGTCCTGAATTTTTGCACAAAATTCAAGCACGTAAATCTAAGATCTTTCACATTTAGAAAATGTTAAAATTCAAAAAAATGGCGCGTCAGCGCCCCCTGGAAAAACCACGTTAACATTGCGCCCCATGTTAAACACCCCCAAAATGCCGCAAAACCCGAAAAACTTACTTCGTCGTAGACGAAAAAAATTCGGCACAGTGATTGGTCACGTGAAGCCGAACAAAAAAACACATTACGCGGTTGCTAGGCAACCAACAGTATGGCGGCCATATTGGCCCGAAGAGGGACTTGGCGCCGAAGGCGCCATTTCATGCCCACGCATTTGAACGAACTCGTCCTAGGCCGTTGAACGCAGCGACTCCCCGTTCGCTCCAGATCATCTCCACATGTGGGAGATTAAAAGTTGTTAAAAACTTTTTAATAGGATTTTTGGTTTTGCCGTGGCAACGCCATGAATTTGGCGTCCGTTTTCGCCGCTCGCCGCCGTGTTCAAACAGTCATAACTCACACATACTTTGGCCGATTTGAACAAAATTTTAATCGTTGGTCGAGTCGTCGACCCCGGATGTTTTGATATAGGAATTTTGAAAATTGCCGCAATAGCGCCCCCTGCAGAGCACAAAATAAAAATGAATGGAGCCAAAAATTAAACTTTGTCGTAGATGCATGAAATTTGGTACAGACATCCGTCACGTGATCCCGAACAAAAAATATATTGATGCCCCGCCCCTTTTCCCACCGTGTTGCCATGGCAACGACCCAATGTCAACTTTGCCGCAGACACACCAAAATCGGTACAGGCGTGCGTCATGACTGTCCGAACAAAAAAGTACATTACATGGTTGCTAGGTGACCAACAGGAGGTCGGCCATTTTGGGAAAATCAGCGCCGAAGGCACCATTTCTTTTGCCAGCTCTTTTATAAACTTCACCGAGGGTGGCAGCGACATTATGAGCTGGTAGGGCGCGGCAGCGCCCCCCGGTTATTGTAAATTACATGGTTGCTAGGTTACCAACAGGAGGTCGGCCATTTTGGGACAATCGGCGCCGAAGGCGCCATTTCTTGCCTGTGCTCTTTTATAAACTCCACCAAGGGTGGCAGCGACATTATAAGCAGGTAGGGCGCGGCAGCGCCTCCCGGTTATTGCGGCGGCGTGCGGGAACCGGCGTCAATCGGCCACCGCGGCCCGCGAGGGCCTCCCAATGCCGCTTGCGGCTTTAATTATTATTATTATTATTTTTCTTCTATCCGTGTTTTTTGGGAATAAATCGCCCAATCTTCGACGAAAACTCCCAATTTTTTGCCCAAAATTAGAAATCACGGCGATACACAGTGTCAAAAAGTTTCGTTAAAAAAATCACAAAAATGGCGCGTCAGCGCCCCCTGGAAAATCAAGATTACATTGCGCCTATGGAGAGACACCGAAAAAAACGAAAATTTTAGTTCGTCGTAGACGAAAAAAATTCGGCACAGTGATTGGTCACGTGAAGCCAAACAAAAAAACACATTACGCGGTTGCTAGGCAACCAACAGTATGGCGGCCATATTGGCCAGAAGAGGGACTTGGCGCCGAAGGCGCCATTTCATGCCCACGCATTTGAACGAACTCGTCCTAGGCCGTTGAACGCAGCGACTCCCCGTTCGCTCCAGATCATCTCCACATGTGGGAGATTAAAAGTTGTTAAAAACTTTTTAATAGGACTTTTGGTTTTGCCGTGGCAACGCCATGAATTTGGCGTCCGTTTTCGCCGCTCGCCGCCGTTTTCAAACAGCCGTAACTCACACATACTTTGGCCGATTTGAACGAAAATTGAATCGTTGGTCGAGTCGTCGACCCCGGATGTTCTGATATAGGAAATTTGAAAATTGCCGCAATAGCGCCCCCTGCAGAGCACAAAATAAAAATGAATGGAGCCAAAAATTAAACTTTGTCGTAGATGCATGAAATTTGGTACAGACATCCGTCACGTGATCCCGAACAAAAAATAAATTGATGCCCCGCCCCTTTTCCCACCGTGTTGCCATGGCAACGACCCAATGTCAACTTTGACGCAGCCTAACCAAAATTGGTACACACGTGCGTCATGACTGTCCGAACAAAAAAGTACATTACATGGTTGCTAGGTGACCAACAGTATGGCGGCCATATTGGCCAGAAGAGGGACTTGGCGCCGAAGGCGCCATTTCTTTTGCCTTCTCTTTTATAAACTCCACCGAGGGTGGCAGCGACATTATAAGCAGGTATGGCGCGGCAGCGCCTCCCGGTTATTGTACATTACATGGTTGCTAGGCGACCAACAGGAGGTCGGCCATTTTGGGAAAATCAGCGCCGAAGGCGCCATTTCTTTTGCCAGCTCTTTTATAAACTCCACCGAGGGTGGCTGCGACATTATAAGCAGGTAGGGCGCGGCAGCGCCTCCCGGTTATTGCGGCGGCGTGCGGGAACCGGCGTCAATCGGCCACCGCGGCCCGCGAGGGCCTCCCAATGCCGCTTGCGGCTTTAATTATTATTATTTTTATTCTCCGAAAAAAGTCCACTTTCCCACCGACGAAAAGTCCTGAATTTTTGCACAAAATTCAAGCACGTGAAAAAAACATTCTTCACATTTAGAAAATATAAAAAATCTCAAATATGGCGCGTCAGCGCCCCCTGGAAAATCACGTTTACATTGCGCCCTATGACAAGACCCGAAAAACCCGCAAATTTTAGTTCGTCGTAGACGAAAAAAATTCGGCACAGTGATTGGTCACGTGAAGCCCAACAAAAAAACACATTACGCGGTTGCTAGGCAACCAACAGTATGGCGGCCATATTGGCCCGAAGAGGGAATTGGCGCCGAAGGCGCCATTTCATGCCCACGCATTTGAACGAACTCGTCCTAGGCCGTTGAACGCAGCGACTCCCCGTTCGCTCCAGATCATCTCCACATGTGGGAGATTAAAAGTTATTAAAAACTTTTTAATAGGTTTAACGGTGTTGCCGTGGCAACGCCATGAATTTGGCGTCCGTTTTCGCCGCTCGCCGCCGTGTTCAAACAGCCGTAACTCACACATACTTTGGCCGATTTGAAAAAAAAATTTAATCGTTGGTCGAGTCGTTGACCCCGGATGTTTTGATATAGGAATTTTGAAAATTGCCGCAATAGCGCCCCCTGCAGAGCACAAAATAAAAATGAATGGAGCCAAAAATTACACTTTGTCGTAGATGCATGAAATTTGGTACAGACATCCGTCACGTGATCCCGAACAAAAAATATATTGATGCCCCGCCCCTTTCCCCACCGTGTTGCCATGGCAACGACCCAATGTCAACTTTGCCGCAGCCTAACCAAAATCGGTACACGCGTGCGTCATGACTGTCCGAACAAAAAAGTACATTACGCGGTTGCTAGGCAACCAACAGGAGGTCGGCCATTTTGGGCAAAAAGGCGCCGAAGGCGCCATTGCTTTTGCCAGCTCTTTTATAAACTCCACCGAGGGTGGCAGCGACATTATAAGCAGGTAGGGCGCGGCAGCGCCTCCCGGTTATTGCGGCGGCGTGCGGGAACCGGCGTCAATCGGCCACCGCGGCCCGCGAGGGCCTCCCAATGCCGCTTGCGGCTTTAATTAGGCCCGAGCGGCCTGCCGTAGCAAGGGCCTATTGTAATCGCAACGCAGTGCGCGCAGCGCACTGAACCTAGGTGCGCGGAGCGCACGAAAACAGCGCGAAGCGCTGTCCCCATGTCAAACGTAAACTCACCGTGTAAAACAGTGACTGCCCACACCTCTGGTGTGGGCGCTTATACTTATAATTGCAGCAAAATGAATGGGGGAATATGGCCAACTGTCATACGGAGGTGGATGACGAGCGCGAAGCGCTCGTCATCCACCTCCGAGCCCCACGAGTGCGTGGGGGAAGTCAAAAGCTTTCCAAAAATGTATAATATGATGTAGTCGCGAAAGCGACTATATTGTTTTTGCAGGAAATATTATTATTATTTTTTTTCTTCTTCTTCTTCTGCTCTTTGAGCAGGAATTTGACCCCCTGAACGTAGTTGAAAACTCACCAAACTTTGCCCAAAATTCAGATCCGGTGAAAAATTAATTAAAATGTGTGTTTCGTTTTGGGGAAATAAAAAATGGCGCGACAGCGCCACCTACAAAAGTGAAAATACATTGCGCCTATGGGGAGGGGGCCAACATAAACTTTGTCGTAGAGCGACGAGATTCGGTACAGACATTAGTCATGTGACGACAAACAAAAAATATTATTGTAGCCACGCCCCCAGACAAACCGGAAGTCCGCCATTTTGACAGGAAGTCGGGAAAATGCTGAGTCAGCGTTTTCGCTGACGTCGCATTTTAACGAACTCCTCCTAAGGCGTTTCACCAAATGAGCCCAAAATCGCTCCAGCTCATCCCGAGATGTGGGGCATCAAAAGTTATCCAAATTTTTTGGCTAAGTTTTACGGTTTGTTTGCGGCGAAGCCGCAATCTTTACGAAGAATTTTGCGACTTACCGAAAACAACAAAATGCTCCCATTTGCACAAACGAACTCCGATTAAAAATCGGAAATATACATTTTATTGACCTTTCACCCCCGGACACAACAAATGTGAAAAAGTGAGATTTGGCGCGATAGCGCCCCCTCTAGGCCGAGAACAAAAAATGCATTATGGGAAAAAAATTAGTTTCTCGGAAATGAATAAAATTCGGCACAATATTAGCTGATGGCATCCCGATCCAAAAAGCCAATGAGACCCATACCGTATTTTGTACGGTGTTGCCATGGAGACGACCGAGGCCCACCATGTTATTCCAATGGGACTGACCCGCATATCACACATTATACACAATTACAGCTCGTTAGCGCCCTCTGTGAGGAGCTTGTGGACAGTAGTGATTGAAGTATGGCCCGTCAGGGCCGTCCGATGCTGCTTGTGAAATAAAAAAGATTTGGGGCACGCTAGCGCCCTCTGCAGGTTGGAGCCATCATTCACATGGAGACACGAAAAATCTCGTTTTGATGTTTACTCACAAAGATTAATGGCTCATCAGGGCAATAAAATGTAGTGTGGCCACGTTGGCGCCCTCGGTGGGTTATGGCGCGGCAATGGAGGCACTAAGGGAGGCCTCCATTACATGGTTGCTAGGCGACCAACAGGTGGTCGGCCATTTTGGGAAAAATCGAGTAATCAGCGCCGAAGGCGCCATTTCTCGCCTTTGCTCTTTTATAATCTCGACCTAGTGTGGCAGCGACATTATAACCACGTAGGGCGCGGCAGCGCCTCCCGGTTATTGCGGCGGCGTGTGGCAACCGGCGTCAACCGGCCCACGAGACCCGCGAGGGCCTCTCGATGCCGCTTTAATTCTTCTTCTTCTTCTTCTTTCTTCTTCTGCTCTTTGAGCAGGAATTTGACCCCCTGAACGTAGTCAAAAACTCACCAAACTTTGCCCAAAATTCAGATCCGGCGAAAAATTTATTAAAATGTGTGTTTCGTTTTGGGGAAATAAAAAATGGCGCGACAGCGCCACCTACAAAAGTGAAAATACATTGCGCCTATGGGGAGGGGGCCAACATAAACTTTGTCGCAGAGCGACGGGATTCGGTACAGACCTTCGTCCTGTGAGGACAAACAAAATATATTATTGTGGCCACGCCCCCAGACAAACCGGAAGTCCGCCATTTTGACAGGAAGTCGGGAAAATGGTGAGTCAGCGTTTTCGCTGACGTCGCATTTTAACGAACTCCTCCTAGGGCGTTTCACCAAATGAGCTCCAAATCGCTCCAGCTCATCTCGAGATATGGGGCATCAAAAGTTATCCACATTTTTTGGCTAAGTTTTACGGTTTGTTTGCGGCGAAGCCGCAATCTTTACGAACAATTTTGCGACTTATCAAAAACAACAAAATGCTCCCATTCGCACAAACGAAGTCCGATAAAAAATCGGAAATATACATTTTATTGACCTTTCACCCCCGGACACAACAAATGTGAAAAAGTGAGATTTGGCGCGATAGCGCCCCCTCTAGGCCGAGAAGAAAAAATGCATTATGGGAAAAAAATTAGTTTATCGGAAATAGATAAAATTCGGCACAAAAATAGCTGATGGCATCCCGATCCAAAAAGCCAATGAGACCCATACCGTATTTTGTACGGTGTTGCCATGGTGACGCCCGAGGCCCACCATGTTAATCTAATGGGACTGACACACAAATCTCACATTATACACAATTACAGCGCGTTAGCGCCCCCTGTAAGGAGCTTGTGGACAGTAGTGATTGATGTACGGCCCGTCAAGGACGTCCGATGCTGCTTGTTAAATTTAAAAAGATTTGGGGCGCGCTAGCGCCCTCTGCAGGTTGGAGCCATCATTCACATGGAGACGCTAAAAATCTCGTTTTGATGTTTACTCACAAAGATTAATGGCACATCAGGGCAATAAAATGTAGTGTGGCCACGTTGGCGCCCTCGGTAGGGTTATGGCGCGGCAATGGAGGCACTAAGGGAGGCCTCCATTACATCGTTGCTAGGCGACCAACAGGTGGTCGGCCATTTTGGGAAAAATCGAGTAATCAGCGCCGAAGGCGCCATTTCTTGCCTTTGCCTCTTTTATAATCTCGACCTAGGGTGGCAGCGACATTATAACCACGTAGGGCGCGGCAGCGCCTCCCGGTTATTGCGGCGGCGTGCGGCAACCGGCCAACGAGACCCGCGAGGGCCTCTCAATTCTTTTTCTTCTTCTTCTGCTCTTTGAGCAGGAATTTGACCCCCTGAACGTAGTCAAAAACTCACCAAACTTTGCCCAAAATTCAGATCCGGTGAAAAATTAATTAAAATGTGTGTTTCGTTTTGGGGAAATAAAAAATGGCGCGACAGCGCCACCTACAAAAGTGAAAATACATTGCGCCTATGGGGAGGGGGCCAACATAAACTTTGTCGCAGAGCGACGGGATTTGGTACAGACATTCGTCCTGTGAGGACAAAAAAAATATATTATTGTGGCCACGCCCCCAGACAAACCGGAAGTCCGCCATCTTGACAGGAAGTCGGGAAAATGCTGAGTCAGCGTTTTCGCTGACGTCGCATTTTAACGAACTCCTCCTAGGGCGTTTCACCAAATGAGCCCAAAATCGCTCCAGCTCATCTCGAGATATGGGGCATCAAAAGTTATCCAAATTTTTTGGCTAAGTTTTACGGTTTGTGTGCGGCGAAGCCGCAATCTTTACGAAGAATTTTGCGACTTTCCGAAAATATCAAAATGCTCCCATTCGCACAAACTAACTCCGATTAAAAATCGGAAATATACATTTTATTGACCTTTCACCCCCGGACACAACAAATGTGAAAAAGTGAGATTTGGCGCGATAGCGCCCCCTCTAGGCCGAAAACAAAAAATGCATTATGGGAAAAAAATTAGTTTCTCGGAAATGGATAAAATTCGGCACAAAAATAGCTGATGGCATCCCGATCCAAAAAGCCAATGAGACCCATACCGTATTTTGTACGGTGTTGCCATGGAGACGACCGAGGCTCGCCATGTTATTCCAATGGGACTGACCCGCATATCACACATTATACACATTACAGCTCGTTAGCGCCCTCTGTAATGTTCTTGTGAACAGTGGTAAATTGAAGTACGGCCCGTCAAGGCCGTCCGATGCTGCTTGTGAAATAAAAAAGATTTGGGGCGCGCTAGCGCCCTCTGCAGGTTGGGGCCATCATTCACATGGAGACGCTAAAAATCTCGTTTTGATGTTTACTCAAAGATTAATGGCCCATCAGGGCAATCAAATGTAGTGTGGCCACGTTGGCGCCCTCGGTGGGTTATGGCGCGGCAATGGAGGCACTGAGGGAGGCCTCCATTACATGGTTGCTAGGCGACCAACAGGAGGTCGGCCATTTCGGGAAAAATAGAGTAATCAGCGCCGAAGGCGCCATTTCTCGCCTTTGCTCTTTTATAATCTCGACCTAGGGTGGCAGCGACATTATAACCACGTAGGGCGCGGCAGCGCCTCCCAGTTATTGCGGCGGCGTGCGATAGCGTTCAGTAACCAGCCAACGAGACCCGCGAGGGCCTCTCGATGCCGCTTGCGGCTTTAATTCACGATTATTCCCCGAATGAAAGGAAAGAACTGATATTTTTAGTTTTTGTCTTTAAAAAGCTTTTTAATACTTGTAAACAGTCACTGTTTCTAAAAATGAAAAATGCTTTAAGATTGTTTTGCATTAAAATAAATAGGCCTACATTGAATAATACAAAACAATGTCAACTTTACTTCTTTATAATGACCATAATTATCATAATTATTTTACTATATATTATTAGGCCACAAGCTAGGCTAGGTTTTATGCTCTCAAAAGTTAATTATTTTGATGAACAGAGAATGAAATGTGTTTACAAAGTGACTAAGGAGACTCTTTTGAACAGCTGATTTCCACGCGTGCGAGGTTTCACTTTCCTTTCTGCTACGCGTCACTGAAGCAGAGCGTAGCGTTAGCTTTTTGTTTACATCCTGAGCCAGTTGTGGCGGCTATTTCCGAACATTTGGACAACTTTTTTGGGGAATTATGCAGTTCGTTACCTTGACCTGGACATTCTCAGCGAAGGATTATCTCCAAGATGTTGTTTATATTCGACGTAGCCGATATCAGCGCCTTTTGCTGCAACTTTCTGACGACAGGGTTTGCATAACGGACGTCCATTGAAAACAACACCACTGTGGTCATGTTTTGGATCCTAAAGAGGTCCCACTCTGCTGACTTCAATCGTTTTTGGGTGGATACAACACTGGAGGAGAGCGTCCTTCTGCCTCGCTCAACTACCGGTGAGTTTACGCTGTTTATGGCGTGCAGCGGCTCGTACGTCCGCGGTAAACCGTGGCGTCTGAAATTCTTACGGATAACCTACCGCGTCCTTTTATAATCGTGGTAATCATAAAACCGGTTAATCTTGACATCCCTAGTTTGGACTGAGGGCAAGCTTCCAGGAAATTAGAAGGAGGCTGTAGTAGTGCCAATAAAGAAGCCAGGGAAGGACCCATCAAAGCCTAGTAGTTATCGGCCGATTTCCCTTACCTCCAACCTTTGCAAAATAATGGAGCGAATGATTGTGGAGAGGCTGTCGTTTGATCTGGAAAAAAGAGGACTTTTAGCTAATTGTCAGAGTGGCTTTAGGAAGGCGAGGAACACGTGTGATTCAATTATTAGACTTGAAAACGAGGTGAGGAAGGCCCAGGCCTGTAAGGAAACAGTTCTAGCAGTGTTCTTTGATATTGAAAAAGCGTATGACATGCTGTGGAAAGAGGGATTGTTGATCAAACTGCATAGGCTGGGGTGGGTGCTAGGGGCTTTAACTGGATCCGTGATTTCCTATGTGAGAGGAAGATCCAGGTACGAATTGGATCAGCTTGCTCTAGTCAATATACAGTGGAGAATGGATCTCCTCAAGGCAGCGTAATAAGCCCTTTGCTGTTTATTATCATGATTAATGACGTGTTTGGTGCAGTGTCCGGGAGTGTGGGCAGATCTTTGTTTGCAGACGATGGGGCATTGTGGAGTAGAGGGAGAAACGTTGAATATCTAGGGACCAAGGTTCAAGGCGCTATCAATAGAGTGGTAGAGTGGGGACTTGACTGGGGGTTCAGGTTCTCAGTGGAGAAGACTAAAACGGTTTTCTTCACAAGGAAAAGAGTGAGGGAGGATCTAAAGCTGAGGATGTATGGAGAGGAAGTTGAGAGAGTAAGCTCATTTAAATTCTTGGGTGTCGTTTTTGATTCACGCTTAACTTGGAAGAACCATATTGACAGAATTGAAGAGAAATGTAAAAATGTGGTTAATGTGATGAGATGTTTGGCATGGAGAGACTGGGTAGCCAGCTGCTCTGCTTTAAAACGGCTCTATCAGGCCTTAATAAAGTCAGTATTTGATTATGGGTGTGTGGCATATGGGTCATCAGCAGCGTCTTCGCTAAAAAGATTGGATGTAATACAGGCCCGATCATTGAGAGTGTGCTGTGGAGCTTTTAAAACAACTCCAGTGAATGCATTACAGGTGGAAATGGGGGAGATGCCACTAGACGTGAGGAGGAAGCAAATCATGGTGAATTACTGGGTGCATCTGAAAAGTCATGGGGAGTCTCATCCCACTAAACAAGCACTTCAAGATTGCTGGGAGTATGGTGGGCGCCAAGGAGATCATTTTGGGAGAATTGGGAAATAGTTGGCCCAGGAGTATGGTGTCCATGATCTCCAGATTAGTGCAGCTTTAGTATTCCCAGAGTTACCCCCGTGGTTGTTAGTATGTCCCGGTGTAGACTGGTATCTGTTGGAATTAAAGAAAAAGGAGAAAGGGAAAGTTGATTTAGTTGCAGCTTTTAATTACCATGTGGAGCACTGGTATTGTGGCCATGTTCAGATTTATACGGATGGAGCCAAGGATCCAGAGACAGGTGTCACAGGCTTTGGAGTGGCAGTTCCAGTTAATCACATAGGTATCAACAGGCGAACATCAGACGGGCTGGGTGTGTATACAGTGGAGTTGGTGGCAATATTGGTAGCATTAAGGTGGGCGGAGCGGACCAAAAGGAGCAGGGTTTTGATTTGTTCAGATGCAGCTTCAGTTCTGTCCAGCGTTCAGTCATTTCACTCTGATGATCGGCAGGGTATTTTGTATGATATTCTCATGACTATTACAAGAATGCATCAGCAGGGGAATAGGGTGCAGTTCTTGTGGGTGCCTGCACATTGCGGCATATCTGGTAATGAGAGGGTAGACAGGTTGGCTAAGGGCGCACTGAGTAAGCGCTGTGTAGAGATGAGAGTGAAATGTAGCACGGGTGAGGCGAAGACTGTGGCATGGAAACAGACAACCCAGGAGTGGCAAAGGCGATGGGACGCAGGGAACACAGGAAGACATTTGTATGAGATAAAGAAAGAGGTGAGAGGTGGTAGAATGCAGGGGGGACATAGAAGAGAGGAAATTGTTATTACTAGGCTCAGACTTGGGCATAGTGCTCTGAACAAGACGCTGCATCTTATAGGAAAGCATGGAACAGGCCTGTGTGAGGTGTGTCAGGAGGAGGAGGAGTCCGTAGAACATGCTCTGTTGCAATGTAGGGGGTATAGTGCGTGTCGGGAGGCTATGAAGCAGAGGCTTAAGGAGCTGGGAGCTAGGGAGGTTGACTTAAAGAGTGTTCTGGATACTGGGAGTGGTGAGCAAGTGAGGGTAGTGGTGGCTTTTCTAAAGGATACGGGGCTATATGGAAGGATTTAGTGTTTTATTTTATGTAGGGTTTATTTTATTTTATTTTATTTTATTTTTTATTATTATTATTATTATTTTTTCCTCTCCCCTTCCCTTGTTGGGACCTCTGTGGCTCGGGTATTAGAGTGTGAGCTTGCTGTTTGACCCATCCTCCGGAACAGTAGGTGGCGGTAATGCTCTAATCCTTGGTGGCAAGCCGCCGTAATAAGAAGAAGAAGAAGAAGACAACGACCCCCCCGAAACCAACCGGCAGCTCCGGAATGAGCGACATACTGTTATCCATCAACGAACGTTTGACGTCCCTGGATGCTAGACTTTCACTAATCGAAGTTTTGCACAAAGAATTCCAAGAACTCCGCCACAGTCTGGAATACAGCCAACATCAGATCGACTCGCTCGCAAAAGAAAATTCAACACTTCACCGCTCAGTAACGACGCTCACTACCCAATTCACGGAGGTGTCCACGCATATTGAGACGATCACTGCTGAAAATAAAACCATGAAAGAGACCATACTGGATTTACAAGCACGCAGCATGCGAGACAACTTAAGTTTCTCCGGCATTTCTGAAACAACTACAGATAATGTGCCTTCTCATTTCGCTCCATTAAACAGTGGAATGAGCTTCCAGACTGTTTGAAACTGTCTGTAGATCTTAATAGTTTTACTCGAAATTTGAAAAAGTATATTTTAGATCATCAATTGTGTCAGCATTGATGAATGTATTGTAAATTGTAGGGATTGTTTATATGTCTTTCTAGAAGTGTACAGAAAACTAATGTATTTTATATAGTGATTTTATTGTAGATTAGATTTATAGATTGTAATGTTTTTTGTACTCACCTGTCCAGGGACTGCAGATGGAAAATAGCTACTTTGCTAAATCTGGTACAAATCATCTCTTCTTTTGTAAAGACTAATGGTTTTGTACACTGTCCCTGTTTCAATAAACAATAAACTAAACTAAACTAAACCCCGAAAAACTAGTGAAGGATTTCATGGTAAACCAGCTCGAACTCCCACCAGACACTGTTAACAACATCACCTTCCATCGTGTACATCGCATTGGACAAAAACTTCACAACTCTACTCGACCCCGGGCCATCATCGTGAAATTTGAACACTTCAAACAAAAGGAACTGGTTCAGCGACAAGGCAGACAGCTGAAAGGAACCCACTACGGACTTAATGATCAATACCCGCCAGAAATCAACCGCAGACGCAAGCAGCTTTTCCCCATCCGCAAAGAATGATACAGAAAGGTAAAAAAGCAAACATTACAGTAGACAGGTTATACATTGATGGACAACTATTTAAAGACAAGGACATTACACCATGGTTTTACTAACTTTCTACAACATTATTCATGCTACTCAGGCTTCATCAAGGTGAATTATGGAAACTAACGAACTGGATTTTACTTATGCACACTATGATATACAGAACACTGAGATAGAAATTGACCCTGAAAAGAATTTCTTTACAAGACCTATTACCGATTGTCAATATTATGCTGAGGATCTCTATAATGGTAAATTCAAGAACGTTAATGCTTTTTCAGTAATCCACTTCAACAGTCGAAGCTTATATGCTAACATTGACCACATCAAGAGCTACTTAAAACAGTTTTCAAAACCATTCAATGTAATTTTAATAATAGAAACATGGATCCACAATAACAGAGAAATGGACTTTAGTATCGAAGGTTATGAGTTTACAAGTATGAACAGACGAAACAAGCATGGGGGGGGGCGTAGCTATGTTTGTAGACTCAGACTATAGTTACAAAATTAGAGAAAAAATGACTATGGCAGTAGATGATGTACTTGAATGTCTTACTGTAGAAATTGTAAGGGAAAAAAAGAAAAATATTATTGTAAGCTGTATTTATAGGACTCCTGGCTCCGATATGGAGTTTTTTTCTAATTGGATGGAGGAGCTCTTCTCAAGCTCAAAACAGAAAGTCATGTTTGTGGGGGGAGATCTTAATATCGACCTGTTAAAGCCAAACAAACATAAAAAGACGGACGAATTTATAAACACCTTATTCAGCATAGGTTTGTATCCTCTAATAACCAAACCGAGTAGAATTACAACCCATACTGCTACTTTAATTGACAACATTTTTTCTAATGAAATAGAAACTGATATAATTAGCGGACTAATGATAAATGATATTAGTGATCACCTTCCAGTTTTTATAATATACAAAAATGAAGGTAAAAAAAAATCAAAAAAATGAAGAGGAAACTATGTACTGGTTTAGAAGGGTAAAACAGAGAAAACTATCGATGCACAAGGAGCTATTGATGCAAGACTGGAGTATTATTTACAGAGAGAACGACACTAATAAAGCATATGATGAGTTTGTACAAGTATTCCAAAAGGTGTATGATAAAAATTGTCCAGCGAAAAAATACTGTAATAACAGAAAGTGTAAAGAAAACCCTTGGATGTCTAAGGGTTTGCTAAATTCATGTAAGAAAAAAATTCTCTTTACAAAAAATGTATAAATAATAGAACAAAAGAAGCGGAGGATAAATATAAGAAATACAAAAATAAATTGACGGGTATCATTAGAAAATGTAAACAGGATTATTATAATAAGTTGTTAGATAGCAATAAGAATAATATTAAAGGTTTATGGAACATCTTAAACAGTTTAATTAGAAATAAACCAAGAATTATTAATTATCCACAATATTTCAAAGATGAGGATAAAACTATAAAAAATAGGAATGAAATAGTCGAAACATTTAATAAATTCTTCGTAGATGTTGGACCGAACCTTGCTGCAAAAATTGCAAACGTTGAGAACTATAATTGTGAACTGATAGACACAAATCCTATGTCCTTGTTCCTCCTGTGGAGGAAAAGGAGATACTGGACATTGTTAGAGGGTGTAAAAATAAAACCTCCACAGATTATTATGACATAGATATGAAAACTTTAAAAACTGTTATTGAAAGTATCTCTAAGCCGTTAACTTACATCTGTAACTTATCGTTGCAAACTGGACAATTTCCTGATGGTATGAAAGTAGCAAAAGTGATTCCTCTGTTCAAGGCAGGAGATAAACATCTCTTTACAAACTACAGGCCTGTTTCCCTTTTACCGCAATTCTCTAAAATCTTAGAAAAGGTTTTTAACTCTAGACTTGACAGCTTTATCGAAAGTAATAAATTACTCTCTGATAATCAGTTTGGTTTCAGGAATAATCACTCAACCTCACACGCGCTCTTTGATATAACTGAAGAAATAACTAATTCTGTAGACAAGAAGAAATATGCAATAGGGTTATTTATTGACCTGAGTAAAGCGTTTGACACAATAAACTATGATATATTAATTAAAAAGCAAGAACATTATGGGATTAGGGGGGTAGCTCTACAGTGGGTTACCAGTTACTTAAAAAATGGAAAACAATGTGTGAAAATAGGTAATTACCAGTCGAGTTGTCAAGAAATTGTGTGTGGTTTGCCTCAAGGGTCTATTCTGGGTCCAAAATTGTTTATCATGTATATAAACGACATTTGTAAAACTTCTCAAATACTTAAATTTATGTTGTTTGCAGATGATACAATTATTTTTGCATCAGGAGACGACTTACAGCAACTGTGTCAAATAGTTAACTTGGAACTCAAGAGTGTCATTAAGTGGTTCAAACAAAATAAATTATCCTTAAATCTGAGTAAAAGCAAAATGATTATATTTGGCAATCGTAATTCCAATGCTCATGGAGCAGTTCAGATAGACGGTGTTGTTATCGAGCGAGTGCATGAAATCAAATTCCTTGGAGTTATTATGGACGATAAAATGACTTGGAAATCTCACATTAAATATATATCTACAAAGAAGCATTTCAGTAATAGCAAAAGCAAAGCACATTTTTAACATCAAAGCTCTACATATCTTATACTGTTCTCTGATTTTGCCCTATTTAAATTATTGTACTGTGGTTTGGGGTAGTACTTATAAAAACACAGTTAAACCAATAGTATTGTTGCAAAAAAGAGCTATCCGAGTAATTCATAAAGTTGGGTTTTTGGACCACACAAACTCATTATTTTTTAAAATCAAAGATCATGAAGTTTTGTGACATTGTTGAGTTCCAAACTGTACAGATGTTATACAAAGCAAGGTATAATTTGTTACCAAACCAAATACAAAGAAGGTTCCAGGAAAGTACTGGTCGTTATGAATTACGTGATGAATTAAACTTTAGGATTCAGAAACATAGCACAACCTTGAAAAGTTTTAGTCCAACAGTTAATGATGTACAATTGTGGAACAAAATGGAGATGGAGTTGAAACGATGTCTAAACATCAACCTGTTGAAATATAAATACAAAAAAAAGACTTTTCAAAAGTATAGAGAAGAAGAAACGCATTGCCACAAGGGGGAGTAGTAGGATCAAACCACATTTGCATTCTATTAACTAAGACGGAGTGTTGTTGCTCTGAACGGTTGTCATTCTATTGCTCTAAATTATAAATTGAGAATTGGGATGGGTGAGTTATGGATCTGTTGAGAGGACCCTCCCAACGGGCTCATAAACCTTGTCTTTTAACGCACCACTAAGCATAGGAACATCATCTACAAATTCAACCAGTTAGGGCAGCTGGGTGGGGGTTTGTTGATAGGGAGCTACTGCCCTCTTCAATGGACCTGCTCTACACCCTGGCTTTTTAACGCACTACAGTATGCAGGGCTTACATATTTACATTCTACATAATCCTTTGAACAAAAAACAAAACAATAATAATAATAATAATAATGATTAAAAAAAAAAAAAAAAAAAAAAAGGTAAATAAAGAAAATGGAATGATGGAAATGACAACTGGGAAGTTGCAAGATCACGGATAATATGTATATTAATGTGCCTTTTGAACACAGAATTATTGAAATTGTTAACTATGTTTGGCAGTGGTAGCCATCTGTAAAGAAAGAAAAAGAGAAAGGAAGGAAAGGGGAGAGTAGGTAAATAAATAAATAAATGAATAAATGGATAAAAGAGAGCGAGGGAAATAAAAAAAATATATATATAAATAATAATAATTGTCACTTGCTTTGTATTGGAGATCGTACATGAAATGAGACTGTTGTTGTGGTTGTGTTTCCTTTCGTTGTTTGTTTATTTGTTTATTTATTTATTTGTTTGTTTGTTTCTTTATTTTTTTCCGTTCCGTTAAATTCCGTTAAATTCTGTACATTTCTAGAGGTGCTTTGTGGGTATGGTCCGTTTTGAAACGGCCGCTTTGGTGTGTTGTAGGTTCTCTTTTGCCGGTGAGGCTTTGTACGTTGTAACATGTTCCCTGTATTATTGTGATTTGAATAATTGTTTTTATTTCAATGATGTCGGGGGTGGGCGCTTATGAGCCACTCCTTTTGAGCAGAATTTTAACTGCTCAAATAAACTAATAAACTAAACTAAACTAATAGAAGTAACTCGTTACCAGGGAAAGTAACTATTTGCGTTACTGTAAAAAAATAAAAGTTCCTATATATCAAAGAATTCAGATTTTTTTCTTTTTTTGCAGTTTTTTCAAGTCAGTGTAAATGAGTAAAACAAACAGGTGTTTGTATTTATGTTCTATCATGTCATAGATGTTCATAGTAACTGAATGAACTGAATGGGGGGTAGAGTGGGGGGGGCGGGGCCCTGTGACTGAACGGTATTGACCAGTATATGCGCCGCTGTTTTATTAAAGTAGGAATACGGCTGAATTCAAAGAGAATGAGGAGGAACAGGAGTAAAAGAACGATCAGGGCAGACTTTACACAAAGGCCTTGTGCATAAAGTCTCTCCGTTCATTCATCAATGATGATGATGATTTTCAGCAAAACGGAAAACAATCATCAGCAAATATAAGGTTCAATGCCCTAACAGAAGGTTAGCGGCCTGTAGTGTTCTCTGGAGCGGAGAGCGGGGAGAGAGGAAGAAGAAAATGCGCTGAGAGAGAGGGGGGGTCAGATGTGTGTGTTAGTTTCTGCTCCGTGAGACTCCGCCCACCCTCTCCGCTGCTCGCCCAAGGGGGGGATACGCCCCTTTTCACCCAATTTCATTACGTGCTAGTGGCAGGCCGTGGTATTGCAGCCCCAAAGCCCAAAAAGCATTTTTTGTCATAGACACTCATGTAAAAGGAGCGGCCTGTAAAATGGTCCACAGGGCATCTAGAGTTTCAGACTAAGGCTAATATATTTCTTAAAAATTACTATTTTTAGGACATATACTTTTATTTTCTCCAAAATATTTTTTTTTAAAGTTTTCCAATCGTGTGACGTCACCAGGCCTGTGGACGTGCTCGTGACTCATGAACGAGCACAGGTCTTCTCCGTGTGGTCTCTGCGGGTCTGAGAGCCAAACCATTGATTCAAACAAATAATGAACGGGAATCTACGGGACTGTACTAAGATGAACGCTAAGAAGCACCTCAAGTGTTTTTCTTTACTCAGTACTAAAATGTATTGTGAACCTACACATGGCGGGCGTGTGTTTTAATGTTAAATATTAGGCTTATAGCTAACATCAACAACAACAATAAACTAATGAAGACGTGATCGTTTCCTGATTAGGCTGCACGCTTTTGAAAATAGCTTAAATGTTTGACGGAAAGCAGCGTAATGAAAAGGACAAAATAAATCGGTTTTAAGCGTAAGGTGACCTCTTTATGATGGACAGTTCGTGAATCATAACCTTTAGTAAAGTTTGATCAGAAACAGAAACGGCACAATATACACGGCTGACAACAGAATCATTGTTCATGTTGACAAACGCACTTGTAACTCAATTTACTTCTTAACTTATGAACATGGCTACTTACATTAACTTATAGAACACGTTTGTAGCGCTCCTTCTTTGTATTCAGCCAAACAATTCTAGTAGTGAGTTTATATTAGCAAACAAAGTGAAGTAAAAACTCGATTTCTATCATTTTTATCACAATAACCAGGCTGCCAGCACTTACGGAACTTCTCTGAAAAGTGGCCGAGCGTGAGTACATTAGCGCGGCTACGTGCGTTCCAAGGGCCGCTGTAAGCTCCGGTACAAGAGCGGAGAAACTTAGCTTATTTGGCCCCGCACTGACAAACTGACCCCCCAGGTCATCTTAACATAGTAGCTTATTCGCCTGAAATGGCCTTAAACATTCATTTTGTATTTAAAGAACGATGATATTAAGAGATTTGATACGGCTTAATGGCGTCGGCTCCGCTCTGAGGGGCTTCCTCGACAGCTGTGCGCGTTCACGCTCTTGAGCCTAGATACAGATGACGCGTCATACGGGACCATGGGCCTTAATGGCGGACGAAAAAGGAGTCATGCGCTATTGAGCACAACTATTGAAAGAGATAGGAGCTGAGACATCATGCCTCTTCCATTCAATATACTTCAATGTGCTCGCCCCATTGCTGACACCGCGGCGCTCATTCAGTCCAATTGTAACGGGCCACTTTGTTTACCCAGTAACGATAACAGCGTTGTAACGACGGGGAGAGGAATGAATTAGATTACTCTGTTACTGAAAACATAACGCCGTTCTTTTAAACAGCGTTATTCCAAACAGCGTTATTCCAAACACTGTTTGTCAGTGATGAAAATATCTGTCATAAAATGAATGCTTGTATTATTTAATGGGTCACATTCTACACGGCGTGGCTTTAAATCATCTTTTTTTAGTGATAATCTCTTCAAAAACATCTCAAAGTTCTGATATGCATCAGAATGTGTGACCTGTGATGAAATGATTGAGCGCTCACACAGCCTTTTTCATTTCATTTATTCTTTATTCATGGTAATGCAACAAAATACCACAACAACAATCCAGCAAACAAAACAATAATACATTCTAGTGTAAGTAAGTAAGTAAGTAAGTAATCTTTATTTGTATAGCACCTTTCACAGACAAAGGCCACAAAGTGCTTCACAACACAGTAAAACATTGCGAATTAAATACAATATAAAATGGGTCAAAACAACACAGAAATCATATCAGCCCAAAAATAGCTAATTAAAGGCTTGAACAAATAAATGAGTCTTAAGGTTGCTTTTAAAAGTATCAACAGAGTCAGTAGAGCGCAAAGAGGGCGGAAGATCGTTCCAAAGCCTGGGAGCAACAGCCTGGAAGGATCGGTCACCTCTAGTACGAAAACAAGTGCGTGGAACCTTTAGCAGATTTTGATCCACAGACCTCAGAGCCCGAGCAGGGGTGTAAGGCTGGATCAGAAAACTGAAGTAAGAAGGAGCTTGACCATGCAAGGCTCTGAAAGCTAGAACCAAAATTTTAAACTTGATCCTATAGGACACTGGCAGCCAATGAAGTTTTTTTAAAATAGGAGATATGTGAGTCCTCCTGTTGGTGCGGGTCAGAATTCTTGCTGCAGAGTTTTGCACTAGTTGCAGTCGAGAGAGCTCCTTCTTATTAAGACATGATGCGCGGGTCGACCCGACACCCGCGGTCAACCTGTGGAATCGGTCGGGTACCTCGGTCGGGTACAGTAATCTTCGGGTGCGGGTGGGTGGGGTTACAAAGCCCACATACATGTTTTTTATTTTATTTACACACAAAGTCGGCTGTGTTGTGTTGAATGTTTAGTTTATGGGGTAAACGTATTATTAGCATGTTTTGCTATGTCACCTGGCCTATGGCTTCTGTATGACTTTACTCACCGCTACAAATGCAGCACAACAGCAGTGCCCAAGCACATATGCGACACACACACGTTACAAATATAGATAAATGATCAGTTGTATCATTTATCAAAAGAACACTTTTGACAGTTTTTTCAAGTATATTAACAAAAAAATCATCAGTGAATGTGGCACAACTGGAGGTTCTTGGGCTAGGCCTGGTAATGGTTGGATAAAGGCCTCTGCTAAACATTAAATCTAGGAAATCTGAACTACGAGTATGATTAGACACATTCAAGAGATTTACGTTGAAGTCCCCGCAAATTATCAGCTCACTACTAACATAAAGAGCCCCCCCCCCCCCCTCCCCTCCTCTCTTCTTGATCCGATTAACATAAAACAATTCATAACCCTCAAAATGAAATTCCACACCTTTCTCATCCGTTAAGTCTCAGACAGAGCTATAACAGAACATTTATTTTGTAATGTGTTCAAATAATCATGTATTTTACTCACATTTGAATACAGGCTTCTACAATTCAAATGAATAAGAGAAAATGAACCAGCCGTTTCTATATTACTATTAAATTGTGCGTCTGTGTAATATTTACATGTATCGTTTGTGTTTGGAATAAATTGGACTCAGAGTCCAGTTCATCATGGTCATAGACACGCCCTTCTGTGTGTTCAGCTCGTGTAAGGATATGTTCACACACTGCGGACATTGCACTCAATGATACTCATTAGCACTAGCCACAATGGAATGTCCACATACCTTAGTCGTCTTCTGTCTTATTGATTTTGTTGCCTCTATATCGTGGCTCTAGTCTCTGATCGTCCTCTCTGTCCTCAGTCTGAGCGGCTGTGGTCTGTCCCAGAGCGTCTGTGCTCCTCTGGCCTCAGTCCTCAGCTCCTCCAGTCTGACTCACTTGGACCTCAGTAACAATGACCTCCAGGACTCAGGAGTGGAGCTGCTGTGTGAGGGACTGAAGAGCGCCCCCTGCAGACTGGAGACTCTCAGGTGAGACGCTCTCATGAAGGACTCTGTCTCTGTGTCCACATCAGAGGCTAATGCTGTGTGTCTTTAGTCTGTCTGGATGTTTGGTCACAGAGAGGGGCGGGGCTTCTCTGGCCACAGCTCTAAGCTCCGCCTCCTCCCATCTAAGAGAGTTAGACCTGAGCTACAACCATCCAGGAGCCTCCGCCAAGCTGCTGACGGCTCTACAGGCCCCACACGGGCCCCTGCAGACACTCAGGTGAGGCCTGGTCCTGGTCCTGGTTCTGGTTCTGGTTCTGGTCTTGGTTCTGGTCGACAGTAAACTGGACTTGTGTGTTTCAGGCTGGATCCTGCTGGAGAACGGTGGATGGTCCCAGGTCCAAGGAAGTGTGAGTTTGATTCATTCACAACATGAGAAACACTCACCTCCGAGTGTTCAGCCTCAGATACAAGTCTGTGGCCGTTTCTCAATACTCATGAACACAAGTACATTGAAGTGTGGACTTGGGGAGAACGGGAGCTCGCAGAACGGTTAA
Source organism: Proterorhinus semilunaris (assembly GCA_021464625.1). NCBI lineage: Eukaryota > Metazoa > Chordata > Actinopteri > Gobiiformes > Gobiidae > Proterorhinus > Proterorhinus semilunaris. The sequence goes on from CM038346.1 coordinate 40,049,939, forward strand.
ACGAGGAATTGGAACAGTGCTCACGTACTCAGGGCTGTCAACGCACAGCTGAGCTCACCTTAACCTGCGCGCCTTTAACTTCTCAGGAGAATGACACGGGGAAGAAAAAGTTTTGCGGAATATGCAGTGATTACTTCTTTTTTTAATGTTCAACTACATTTTTTAGAGACTTGAAACATTCATGCTAACTTATTTCTAATAGAAGCTCAAATCTTACATTAGCGCTAACATTATTGTGAATGAGCTACGCAGTAAATCTGTAGCTTGGTTGTGGGGTTTGTCCTCCCGCTGCTGCTGGTTCCCTCTCAGCCTGTGGCAGCTTTATTCATGGTCATTAGTCACTACAACAATACGATCATCAAAATGAAATGTGTGCACTATTAACACTGCAATATTTTGACATGGGCCTACCAAGGAAGAGTTAAAAAAGTGATACCATTTGCTTCATGGAGTCATGTGAAAGTAATGATATCAAATTGAGAGCGAACTCAGAGAAAACGTTTGCAGTTGACCCTTGTTCAATGAAGGTTCTTGAGTCTTCTTCTGTACTCTGTAGTTGAAGTGTCCAACATTTCGCCTCTTCATCCAAAAGACTTTGTCAGCGACACTAAAGTTTCAGCTCAGCCCACAGCCCAGATAAAGACCACAGGGAGGAGTTCAGCTTGGCTCAGTCCCTCCCCTCTATGAACAGCTACTCTCACCTGTAGGTAAACATCTTTGTAGTTCTGAGTCTTTGTAGTTCTAAGTCCTAACGACTGAACTCACACCTGAGCCAATTGCCTGCTTATTGATCTGTCCTGGGCGGGGTTGCAGCTTCATTAACATGAGAGTTTTCCTGGCCTGGAGAAGATTAATGTAAACTGGGGAGTGATGAAATCGAAGTCCTCCATTCCAGTTCATGGATGGATTCTCCTTCTTCACAAAAATTGCTTCTTTGACTCCTCGTTTGGATTTAGTTTATTTGTTTATTTGAGCAGCAACACTGCTCAAAAGGAGTGAGCCGAAGCAAGAGCTTATAAGCCCCCACCCCCAAAATAATACAATTAAAATCATAATTTCACAAAACATAGTGTAACAACAAGGGACAAAATAGCAACAAGGAAACAGCAAAACAAAATAAACCCTACACACCCACAGCATCGACCATACCCCAAAACGGAGCCATACTAACAACTATTTACCAGAACTATTATTTACAAAACACTGTTTGAAGTGATCGTACATCAACAGAAAAGAAGCACAATTACAACAACGGTCTAGTTTCAAGTACCAGGTATAATACAAAGCAAGTAACGATCGCTACATTTCCAAGGGCATTAGTTTTATGTTAATATTTATTATGTGCATTTATTATGTAAGCCCTACACAGTGTAGTGTGTTAAAAAAGCCAGGAGTAGAGTGGGCCAGTTGTAGAGGGCAGTAGCTCCCCATCAACAAACCCCTACGCAGCTGCCCTAACTAGCTGATTTTGTAGAATATGTTCCTATGCCAAGTAGTGCATTAAAAGACGAGGATTACGAGCCTGTTGGGAGGGTCCTCTCAACAGATCCATAGCTCGCCTACCCTAATTCTTTATTTGTAATTTTGAGCAATAGTAATTTTAATTTTAACCGTTGAGAGCAACAACATTTCTCTTTAATTAATTAATTAATACAAAGCATTTGGTCCTATTGCGCCCCCTAGTCGCAACTCATTATTTCTTCTCTATACTTAGCTAAAAAACCAACGTTTTTCTTGAGCTAAAATCTTGACCTCTCTGTCCTCAAAGGAGTGGTTGGAGGCTTTGGGGTGGAGGTGCACAGCGGACTGAGGGCCGTTTGTGCTTTCTCTGCGGTGTTGATAAAGCCTCTTCTGTGACACTTGTTTGGTTTCTCCAATGTAATGTGCTTTGCATTCCTTTTCTTTTCAACGAATAGAATAAACCACGTTGCTTTGTTTGTGGCTCGGAGTTTTGTCTTTGGAATGAACTCATTTTTGTCTCGGTGTGTTCACCGGTTTGTGGTAAACTGGAATTCTGTGTTGCCTAAAAAATCTCTGAAGTTTCTCTGAGACCCCGGCTACATACGGCACTACAACTCCTTCTGGGCTCTGTGGTCTGTCTGTCCTGTTCTTTAGGTCTTCTTGCCCTTTGTGCTTTAGTGAAAGACCAGTTAGGATAGCCACAGTCTGAGAGGGCTCTCTGGACGTGTTGCTCCTCTTTGGTCTTTCCTTCTGCACTGGGAGCCTCCTGTTTAGCTCTGTGTTGGAGCGTCCTAATGACCCCTAGTTTGTGCTGGATGGTTGGATTTAAACATCAGGTGGTCAGTGTGAACTCCTCCCTGTTGTCTTTATCTAGAAAAATTAGGTATTCTGATAAAACAAGCCTGTGTCGGGTGGATGACGGGTGGAGCTCAGCATGTGAGGATGCGTGCTCGCTTTGCTCTGCAGGCAGTGTTAACAAAAGTGGCCAAAATACACTTTAATTTCCTCAAAATTGCCTTGCTGGATATGGGAAGCTGTTGGATAATTGATCAGACAGCATCCTCAAATCTTGTGATTATCAGAATCAGAATAGGTTTTATTGCCATGGTCCGAGAACAGGTTCACAAACTAGGAATTTTTCTCTGGGCAAACGTGCGACATAAAACATATAACACGGAGTTAAGATAAATATAAGCTAAATAACTTTAAACTATAAGGCATGCATAAAACATATTAAATAAATAAGATAAAATAAAAGTGACGTGTGGTAAGACAACAACAATTTGACATTGAACAACACCGGGATTGTATTTACAGATGTGTAGGCATATAAAGTGATATTAAGTGATATAAAATGAATAAGTGATAGCAGCGGGTCTAAGTGTGGACACACCGCGCACAGTCTAAGTGCAGATACATCCATGAGTCTGTGACTGAGCTACAGAGACTTGTTTTTGTTCATGAGTCTGATGGCGGAGGCGAAAAAACTGTTCAAGTGGCGGGAGGTATGGGTCTGGATAGACCGTAGCCTCCTGCCTGAGGGGAGAGGGGTGAATAGTCCGTGTCCAGGGTGAGAAGGGTCAGCTGTGATCCGACCCACACGCCTCCGGGTCCTGGAGGTGAACAGGTCCTGGAGAGATGGAGCTCACAGCCAATCACCTTCTAAGCAGCACGCACAATGCGCTGCAGTCGGTTCTTGTCCCGTACTGTAGCGCCCGGGGAACCACACGGTGATGGAGGAGGTGAGGATGGACTCGATGATGGCCGTGTAGAACTGCACCAGCATCTTGGTTGGCAGCTTAAGTTTCCTCAGCTGCCACAGGAAGAACATACTCTGCTGGGCCTTCTTGATGAGGGAGCTGATTGTGGGCTCCCATCTGAGGTCCTGGGTGATGGTGGTGCCCAGGAAACGGAAGGAGTCTGCGATGGAGATGGGGGTGGGAGAGTCTGTCAGGGCGAGGGGGGCCGGTGGGGCTGTGTCTTTCCTCAAGTCCACGATCATCTCCACTGTCTTCTGGGCATTCAGCTCCAGGTTGTTGTGGCTGCACCAGGACGCCAGCCGTTCCACCTCTCTCCTGTAGGCGGAGTCATCATTGTCCGAGATGAGCCCGATGAGGGTGGTGTCGTCCGCAAACTTGATCAGTTTAACGGACTGGTGACTGGAGGTGCAGCTCTGGAGTCTCTGGAGTGTGAGGAGCTGATGGGCGATCATGGCGGCAGTAGTGTGTATTCAGACCCTGGGCGAGGGACAGGTCGTTCAGAGTCCGCGGGGCCCTGGGTTTATAGTTCGTGATGGCCTTAAGCCCCCTCCACACTGCTCCCGGGTCGTTTGAGGAGAATTGCTGTTGGAGACGGGCTGAATATACAGATTTGGCATTTCCCACTTCCCTTTTAAAGTGGTATTTTGCCTGTCTGTATCGGGCTTTGTCCCCGTTTCGGTATGCCACCTCTTTCTCCTTACGCCAGAGTTTGGGTGTGAACCAAGGCTTATCATTCTCATAACAAACCCTGGTGCGCGTTGGTACTATGCGCTCCTCATTGAACTGGATATATGAGGTCAGGATGTCCGTGTATTTATCCAGGTTGATGGAAGCAGCCCCAAATGCCTCCCAGTCTGAGCGCAGCTCCTCCACAGCTTCAGGAGTGTACCTCTTTGATGTGTTCACTAGTGTTTCAGTCTTTGTCTGTATGAGGGGATTAAGTGGACCATTACGTGGTCTGAGAGTCCGAGTGCAGCGCGGGGGACAGCGTGGTATGCGTTGCTTAGGGTGGTGTAACAGTCATCCAGCGTATTCTCCTCTCTAGTGGGGCATTTAATAAACTGTCTGTACTTGGGTAATTCCTGGCTAAGGTTCCATTTGTTAAAGTCACCGTGCACAATGACGAGAGACTCCGGGAAAGTCCGCTCTAAGTTCAGAATCTGCTCCGCGAGTGCTAAGCTGCATGCACTACCGTCGGGGGCATGCACCGCCCCCGGAGGTAATAGCACACAACCAGGATGAATAAGACCATCTCCCGCGGTGAATAAAAAGGTTTACAGTTAATGATCAGATATTCCAGCGCAGGAGAACAATGTTGGGATATCACTGTCACATCAGAGCATCAGCTGTTGTTGATATAGAAGAAGACTCCACCGCCTTTTGCCTTTCCGGACAGACCCAGGTCCCGGTCTGCGCGGAGCAGCTGGAAGGCCCTCCAGTTGAACAGCGGCCTCCGGGACCTTCGCACTGAGCCACGTCTCTGTGAAGCACAAAACACATGATGTGGAGAAATCCCTGTTTCTTCTCATTAGCAGCGCTAGCTCGTCCATCTTGTTGTGAAGTGAGCGAACGTTTGAGAGGAAAATGCCAGGTAGAGGTGTGCGCGCTCCTCGCCTTCTTAGACGCACGAGAGCTCCCGCTCGCTTTCCCCTCCGGCGGAGTTTCCCTCTTTTGGTCAAAATGTTGACCAAATACGCAGCTGACGCTAAAACAAATTGTAGTAAGTCCGCGGGGGTGATTGAGCTGATCAACAAGACCAAATGACAACGAGAAGTCAGAAGGCCAAACAAAGCAGCAAAGGAGCAGTACGCAACACACCTGACACGGACTGGAGTTTACCAATTGCAGAAATGGAATCGCTTATGACTGCAATCAAAGACTCCGAGCAAAAGGTACTTGCCAAAATAGATGCATCTAGTAAGAAGATGGATGAAATGGCAAATATGGGCGCAGACTCACGAGCTTTGGAAGCGGTGGAGAAAGTCACCAATGCCCGAGACACGGATCAAAGGCCTGGAAGATGAAGCTAATGTGAATTCTGACCTGATGAGGAGCCAATAAAATGAAACAGATTACACCGCTAACAAGTGAACTCGAGACGCGCACAGAAGGATATGAGTCCCAGCAGCGCAGGAATAACTGCAGAATTATTGCTGTAGAAGATTTTGAGACCGAAACGCTGATGCTGGACTATACGCCGACATTGGATTGGGCATACAGAAGTGGCCCTCAAAGCACCACTCCAAACTATAGGATCAAGTTCCACTATTTCCAGGAGAAGATTATTGATCTAAGGCAAGAAGCCAGCTGTGTTTAATGAAGTCCGGGCACTTCTACACAAATGCCCTGGTGTCAGGTATGGTCTCTCCTATCCTGCAACGCTGTGAATACCTTCTAAAGAAGGGGAGGAGAATACCTTTCTGACTCCATCCTAAACTAAACTATACATTTTGAATAAACCCTGCTCCAATAGAGAATAATCCAGGGGAATAGCCTTTAAACATAGCCTAAACAACAACAGTCAAGGCTAAATATAAGGCTCTACGGGTAATGAGTTACACTTACAATGACTCGGACAAGGCCAGATGGACTTCTCTAAAACTATTTCAGCCAACCCCGTAAACTGCTACCATGACGTGGTGGGGTTGTTTGAGCGCCCGAATGATCCTAGGAGCTATGTTGTCTGGGATATTATGCTCCTGGTAGGGTCTCGCATTGCAAACAGGTCTTAGGTGACGGGTCAAACGAAGAGCAGTTCAGAAGACTTCAATGGACAGTATTAGATCAAGGACCGTGACGTCGCCCGGTATGGCGCAACCGGGCCTGGGGTTGGGGCTCGAATGCGAGCGCCTGGTGACCGGGCCTCTGCTCACGGGGCCCGGCCGGGCACAGCCCGAAAGGACAACGTGGGCCCGTCCTCCTGTGGACCCACCACCCGCAGAAGGATCCATAGGGGTCGGGTGCAGAGAGGACTGGGTGGCAGTAAAAGGCAAGTGCCTCGACGACCTGGTCCGTATACGCAGCTTCTGGCGTTCGGGACGTGGAACGTCACCTCGCTGGGGGGAAAGGAGGTTGAGAGATACCGGCTAGATATAGTCGGGCTTACCTCCACGCACCGCTTGGGTTCCGGATCCCAATTTTCTGGAGTTGCCCGCGGGAAGAGACGGCGGGCTGGGGTGGTATTGCTCATAGCCCCCCAGCTCAGCCGCCATGTGTTGGAGTTCACCCCGGGACTCTTGGAGTCCCTGGGAGGGGTACTAGATGGTGCTCCGACTGGGGACTCCATTGTTCTACTGGGGGACGTCAACGCCCACGTGGGTAACGACAGTGAGACCTGGATGGGGGTGATTGTGAAGAACGGCCTCCCCGATCGGAACCCGAGTGGTTTTCTGTTATTGGACTTCTGTGCTAGTCACGGTTTATGCATAACGAACACCATGTTCGAGCACAAGGGTGTCAATAGGTGCACGTGGCACCAGGACATCCTAGGCAGGAGGTCGATGATTGACTTTGTAGTTGTATCATCTGATCTCCGCGTGTCTCGAACACTCGGGTGAAGAGAGGGCTCAGCTGTTAATTTATCACCACCTGGTGGTGAGCTGGATCCGTCTCTGCAAAATCGCATGGCGGTTGGGGACAGTGCTCCTGGATTGGCAGACCGGGGTGGTAGTCCCTCTCTTTAAGAAGGGGGATCGGAGGGTGTGCTTCAATTACAGAGGGATCACACTCCTCAGCCTCCCCGGTAAGGTATACTCCAGGGTGCTGGAGAGGAGGATCCGGCCATTAGTCGAACCTCGGATCCAGGAGCAACATGGACAGAATTTCTAGGCGCAGCCAGGGGCCGGAGGGTGTCCGGTTTGGGAACCTCAGAATCTCATCTCTGCTGTTTGCAGACGATGTTGTTCTGTTGGCTTAATCAAATCAGGACCATCAGCTGCACTGGGGCGGTTTGCAGATGAGTGTGAAGCGGCCGGGATGAGGATCAGCACCTCCAAATCTGAGGCCATGGTTCTCCCGCTTCAGGTCGGTGGGGAGTCCTTGCCTCAAGTGGAGGAGTTCAAGTATGTCGGGTCATGTTCACTAGTGAGGTACGGATGGAGCGTGAGATCGATAGACGGATCGGTGCGGCGTCAGCAGTGATGCGGTCGCTGTATCGGACCGTTGTGGTGAAGAGGGAGCTGAGTCTGAGGCAAAACTCTCGATTTACCGATCGATCTACGTTCCCACCCTCACCTATGGTCATGAGATTTGGGTAAGGACCGAAAGGACAAGATCACGGATACAAGCGGCCGAAATGAGCTTTCTTCGCAGGGTGGCTGGGCGCACCCTTCGATATCGGGTGAGGAGCTCAGTTACCCGGGAGGAGCTCGGAGTAGAGTCGCTACTCCTTCATCTCGAAAGGAGCCAGCTGAGGTTGCTAGGGCGTCCGGATGCCTCCTGGTTGCCAGGCATGTCCTATTGGGAGGAGGCCTCGTGGAAGGCCCAGGACACGCTGGTGGGACTATGTCTCCGAGGCCTGGTGTCACCTCGGGGTCCCCCCAGAACAGCTGGAGGAGGTGTGCGTGGATCGGGAAGTCTGGGCATCTCTGCTGAGACTGCTGCCCCCGCGACCCGACCCCGGATAAAGCGGAAGAAAATGGATGGATGGAATATTTCATCCAACGAGAAGGTTTTCAAGAGGATCTGATCAAGGTTACAACGGATAATACATTTTTTAAAATGTATTTTATTTTACTCTTGGTCAAGCAGAATGTCATTTGATGATATTAGAGCATTACCTTTTTGAGCTATTAGTGAGCAATAAGGAGGACTCTCATGTTTGTGTTATGCTCTAATGAAGGGGAGCGGTCTTCATCTGGGGGAAGACCAGCTCCACAGTTCCCAGGGCGTGTCAATGATATTGTCCTTTTTGGGGGGTTTTGTTGTGGTCTTTGTTTGTTTTTGTTGCTGTTTGGTATGTGGTATGTGAGAGTGGCATGGATGTGTGTATGGGTGTGTCTGCATGTTTCTACACTTGTAATGTTTGGTTATTTCTATTACACTGTTCCAATTTCAAATACCATACAGTTTTGTATCAGATTAAATGATTAAATTAAATGGACACGGTATATTTTAGTACTTGGAATGTCAGAGGGCTAAATAATGCAAATAAAAAAACTAGAATACTCAGCCATTTAAAATCGTTAAAACCATCCATCCATTTTCTTCCACTTGTCCGTTGCCGGGTCGTGGGGGCAGCTGTTGGAGCTGCCCAAATCACATAGCACCAGGCTCCTATGGCTCCTCCTGCAGGTGGTGGGTCCACAGAAGGTCGTTAAAACCAGACTTCACATACTTACAGGAGACCCACTCGGACTTTGCAGGACAGACTAAGTTGAAACAAACTGGTTAGGCCATATTTTTCACTCTGGGTTTAATTATAAAACAAGAGGGACAGTAATTCTAATAAGAAAAGGTATTCCCTTCACACCCACCCACGTGGACTCAGATGTTTATGGTCGCTATATCATTGTCAGTATATTCCCACACACTTAAACTCCGCCCCTGGCCAGTAAACCCCCACACCTACACCCCGCCCCAGGCCAGTATACCCCCACACCTACACCCCGCCCCAGGCCAGTATACCCCCACACCTACACCCCGCCCCAGGCCAGTATACCCCCACACACCTACACCCCGCCCCAGGCCAGTATATATCCACACTCCTGCAACTCACCCCAGGCCAGTATATTCCCACACACTTACACTCCACTCCAGGCCAGTATACCCCCACACACCTACACCCCGCCCCAGGCCAGTATATCCCAACACACCTACACCCCGCCCCAGGCCAGTATACCCCCACACACCTACACCCCGCCCCAGGCCAGTATATATCCACACTCCTGCAACTCACCCCAGGCCAGTATATTCCCACATTCCTACACCCCACCCCAAGCCAGTATACCCCCACACACCTACACCCCGCCCCAGGCCAGTATATCCCCACGCACCTACACCCCGCCCCAGGCCAGTATATTTCCACGCACCTACACCCCGCCCCAGGCCAGTATACCCCCACATGCCCCCAACACTCCTTAGACCCCCCAAAACACCCACACCTCACCAAGGGCTAGTATATACCCCCCACACCCCCACAAGGGGTGTTTTATAAAGAGCTGTTTGATTACAGCCATGTTTGTAAAGAAAAAAACTCCACAGAAACGGCCTCACTGTGATATTAGGTTTTTCCCATACAAATGCATTTTCAAATTCACTTTGAAATATAAAAATCACAAATAGTCCCTCCACTGATCAGAAGAAACCACAAATAATCAAACAAATATGATTTTAAAGTGTGACGGCAGAGCGATGAAAAAGTGAGTTTATAATGGGAGTCAATGGGGCATAAAACACTAACATGAGATTAGGGAGAAAATGTAAAAACTCAACTTTACATAAAAACTATCAAAATGATCTTTGACATAGGGTGTTTTAGAATGTAAATCCAAATTCTGCCCAAACTCACTTTTTATTTGGAAAATGAGCCATTTTGTGAACTATTTATTTATTTATTTTTATATTGGCCATGAAATAGTCAAATATGTTGATATTTGTTCAAACTTTTGTAGTTTTATGCATAACTAAAGTGGATTAACATAATTATGTGACAAATGTTTGAAAAAATGTTCATCAAAATGTTCAATATTTTAAGGCATTCAAAAAGTGGCACAAAATGCCACTAACATGAGATTAGGGAGAAAAAGTGAAAACTCAACATAAAAACAAAAAAATAAAGAAAATCTAAGTTGTTACTGATCTTTGACATACCCAAGGGTTTTTTCAAATGTAAATACAATTTCTGTCCAAAATCACTTTTTATATGAAATATGAACACGTTTTTTTCAATTGGATACGATTGTAATATTTCGATATTATTTGTAAACTTTAGTAGTTTTGTGCAGAACGGAAGTGGATTAACATAATTATGTGAACAATATATGAATCTACAATATTTTTACAGCCGTCAAAAAAGTGTCAGAAAAAGCCACTAACATGAGATTAGGGTAGTGTTTCTTAACAGGACACAAGGGTTAAATGCAAAATGGTTATATTTAAACAATATTCAGTCAATATTCAGCACCACTAAACTCTTCAAATATAAGGAAAGAATCTCCAGAAATCAACAACACTGAGGCCCTATGTCAAAAATCCTGAAATATCCCTTTAACATACTGGATGGCGGCATTCTGTGAGGAGGAAGGCCCTTTATGGACTCATGGAATTGAAATCAAGCCTTCCACTCTCACCGATTTCTTTACTGACAGCACCGTTGCCAGTAAACTTAAATAATTATAATTTAAATCCTGTAGATTTTAATTCAGTAAAAATATGGATTCCATTTAGGAAACACAAATGTCATCTCTTTGTCCATGAATGTTGGATCCTCTTTCTCCACCCTCACAGCTGGATCTTGCATTCAAAGCTTGGCATGGTTGTGGACTGATCTTCCTTAAAGATCTCTATGAGGATCAAATATTTCAAACCTTTGAAGCCCTTTGTACAAACTTCAATCTTCCCAAACAGCATTACTATCACTCCCTTCAGGCTCGGGCATTTGCATCCAAACATTGGACTTTCATTTCTGCTTCTAGTCAGATGGAATATGTTGAAAATATCTTAACCATGAATCCATTTAAAAAGGCAGTATGCTCTTCTATATACAAAATGATACAAAACATAAGCCCGTGTTCATGGGCAATTACTCAAACAAAGTGGGGGAGGATTTAGGAATTGACCTCCCAGTGGACATATGGAAACATTGCATATCATTAATGAATTCTTCTTCCTTTTGTGAAAATGAAGCTAATCCAGTTTAAGGTTTTTCACCGACCCCATCTGTCTAATGATAGACTTTCTAAAATGTTGGCCTCAGTTTGTCCCGTCTGTCCAAGATGTAACATGTCTGTATCCTTGGGTCATATGTTCTGGTCTTGCCCATGTCTGCAACATTTCTGGGCGCTCATATTTAAAAGTATATCATCCATCTGTGACAAAGAGCTTGACGGAAATCCTATAACTGCAGTTGTTGGTGTAGTGAGACCAGAGGAAGGAATGTTCCATTCACACAAAAGGCTAATGGCCTGTTCCACTCTTGTGGCACGGCGCTGTATTCTTAGACACTGGAAGGCAAAAGGACCTCCCTCTTTTAGCCCATGGATAAAACAATTCATCTATTTCATAAACATGGACACAATTAGATTTGTTTGCTCTTTATGCTCTTTATCTCAGAACAGTTGAACTCACAGTGGGCTAAATAAGTGCTTTGGTGTCCATGTAGTGTGTAAAAAGTCTGGAAAATGCAGCAGGATGTTTGTGGAAAAAGGAGAATGAAATGGCAAAGAGGAGGGACACTTGCCTGTGGTGCTGCTCGTACGCCGTGTGTATAACCTGTCCCGCACCGGGCTCACCTCTTGGCCCTAGTGCAGTGTGTGTGCGCTCTCATGTAACAACATGGACACACACCTGCGGCTTATAAACAAATGCAGCCTATACAGTCTATATATACTTTTTCCTTTTTCTTTTGGAATTGAGTTGGTGCGTCATATATTTGGGTGCGCTCATAGTCCGGGATTTACGGTATTTGAAATATGGAGGATGTTCATATGATGCGATGCTGCTTTCAGTCACTACAATGTGATTGTAATGATGGTAAGCGTGTGGCGCAGTGGAGTGGACAGGCGTCCAGTGGAATCTGGAAGTTACAACCACAGGTCAGAGCGCTGCTGGTGCATCCACAAAGCAGGAGACAACAGGACACTCTGCTGCAGAGAGATAGTAGAGAACAAAACAAGTGTGAGAAGCAACAAAGAACATGTCCCTGTAAATGAGCCCAGTGTAATGTAGAGCTGCATGTTTCCTACATCAAAACACATGAGTATATGACACACCATTGCTGAACACCAAACTGTTGACAATGAGAAGGATCCTCAATAGTCCATCCTGACACTTTCCTCACACCGTCAGCCCGGCAGGAGCAAGTGGCACCTGCAGTAACAGTAACATTAACATTAGACTTCAAATCCAAAAGGCTTTTTGGTGCTACAGATTCATATACAAACAGAAGCGTTACGTCCTGGACAGACTGCACACGTTATTTACCAAGGTAACACATCTCCATCACTGCTCTGTGAAAAGGAAACATAAGCATAGTAATAATAGCAGTATAATACAGAATAATAATACATCTTTAACAAAAGGCATCTATTTGACTTTTCTAATGTTATTGTACATCAACATGTACAGCACTTCTCCTTGACTTCAACAAAACCATCTTTATCATGACTGTTAGAATAATCCACTTTCAAATGTTCACATTTGGTTTTGAAAGCCAAGTATGACTCTAAATAAATAATGGGACATGTTTACTTTTGTTGTTTCAATGCAGATGTTCATTACTGTGCATTGTCCCTGTCAAAGAAATCATTCAAATAACCTTTGACCTTTTCAGTTCTGAAGTAACCTATCTTACACTTTTTATTTCATGACAGTGATTATCTATTGATAAAAAGATATGAAGAGATATGATAAGATATAATGACAAAGATGGCTCCAGTATTTCCTCATTTGTTATGAAACGACACTATTCTGAGCACCTAACTTCATATATTAGCCAAACTATTAGCAGTAATATAAATACACAGTCAACAACAGTCACTAACAAACTTTTCCTCTCAACTTTTCACAAGTTTAACTACAATAGAGCCGGAGAAAACCAGCGGAGCTTCGTGGAACTTTTAGCCGAGACAGAGCTCGCCCCGCTCAGCTACAACTCACTGCGTGGGCCGCTAAGTGGCCGAAGCGGCCGGATCGTACTTTAACTCGGGATTGAACCGGTAAACAGACCATTGGGTTTACTTTACAAATGGACATTTCTCGCCTCAAATCGCCTTCAAAGTGAAGTTTAGATGAGAGGAACAATAAAACAGGCAACATTCACTTTAGCCTCACTTTCACTTCAGACTGGGTAAAGGGGGCGGGGCTTGAACTGTTCTCAGTCTGATGTGAACTTTGAACTGGAACAGTTCTCGGGCCGGCTCTGATGACGTTTCACGAGTACTCGAGTACACAAGCACAAGAACCAAAACGCATATTGAGAAACGGCCTGTGTCTTCACCTCAGCACATGACTTTACTGCACTGATGTCCGCCACAATTCCCTCAGTCAGCCCCAGGGCAGCTGTGGCTACAGAGGTGACCATCAGTGTTTAGTCCCTGCAGCTGTGCTCTTGTTTATTTTTCTGGTTATGATGATTATTGTTCAACTGATTTTGTGCCTAATTTTGGCTTCATGGCTTCAGATGGTTCATATCTAACGATGATGACGACATTTATATTTCACTTTAGTCATTCAATTGTGTTTGTGTTTCTCAGATTACTGTGACCTCACTCTGGACCCAAACACAGCTCACAGAGACCTCGGACTGACAGAGGACAAACGGACTGTGAGACAAGGGGACTCACTTGTGTCTAAGATCAGTAGCTGGATCTCATCTGAGCCTCCGGATCATGAGGACAGATTCACAGACTGTCGTCAGGTCCTGAGCTCCTCCGGCCTGAGGGGGCGCTGTTACTGGGAGGTGAAGTGGGAAGGGTTAGATATTGATATCTCAGTGAGTTACAGAGGAATCAGACGGAGAGGAGACGACAGTCGGTTTGGAGAAAATGATCAGTCCTGGACGATGAGGATCGAGGGGAGAGAGTATTATTTCTTACACAATAATAAAAATCAGCCAGATGTTTCCTCATCGAGGGGTTCTTCTCCACCCCCCTCCGGTGCAGTGGGTGTGTTCCTGGACTCTGAGGCTGGAGCTCTGTCCTTCTATGACGTCAGCTCTGATGGAAAACTGTCCCACCTCCACACCTTCATCAGCTCCTTCACTGAGCCTCTGTTCCCAGGGTTAGGACTGGGGTTTGGGGGGTCTGTGTCTCTGGTGAATGTGTAAACAGGAAGGACACAGCGCCCCCTGGAGGACTTTGGTTTTATTATGAATGAATGATTTGAATCTGTGGCTTTATAAAGTCTGATCTTCTCCTGTATTTTCTTCCATATTTCAGAGTTTAAATGCAGAGTTAAATGCTGCTGGTCAATAGAATCGTACTGGATCATATTTGACATGAACTGAAGCCGGTGCACTCTCAAAGATGAAGGATATCGTCTACGGCATCATCAAAATGATGATTATTTAGAGTCAAATCATCTCAAACATGTGGTGGATAAATGTTCCCGACGTGTGTGAAGCTGCTGAAGAACGGAGTTTTCAAAAGTAGAAGAATAATTCATCTTTGCTTTGGGATGTTGTGGGTTTTAGTTCCTCATGAGTTTGCTGTGAGTAAATACCACGCTGAGGAAATGACGGTGAAGGGAACGAGCTTTTCTTTTCTCATAATGGTTAGTCCTGGTTAGTCCTGGTTAGTTAGTCCTGGTTAGTTAGTCCTGGTTAGTTAGTCCTGGTTAGTCCTGGTTAGTTAGTCCTGGTTAGTCCTGGTTTATTAGTCCTGTTTAGTCCTGGTTAGTTAGTCCTGGTTATTCTTGGTTAGTTAGTCCTGGTTAATTAGTCCTGTTTAGTCCTGGTTAGTTAGACCTGGTTAGTCCTGGTTAGTTAGTCCTGGTTAGTTATTTCTGGTTAGTCCTGATTAGTCCTGGTTAGTTAGTCCTGGATAGTCCTGGTTAGTTAGTCCTGGTTAGACCTGGTTAGTCCTGGTTAGTTAGTCCTGGTTAGACCTGGTTAGTCAGACCTGGTTAGTCCTGGTTAGTTAGTCCTGGTTAGTTAGTCATGGTTAGTTAGTCCTGTTTAGTTAGTCCTGGTTAGTTAGACCTGGTTAGTCTTGGTTAGTTAGTCCTGGTTAGTCCTGGTTAGTTAGTCCTGGTTGGTTAGTCCTGGTTAGTCCTGGTTAGTCCTGGTTAGTCCTGGGATGGAGCAGGTGGACTGTTTCCTTATTGTAAAATGAAAACAATTCTAAGGCTCCAATCCGGCGTGGCTTGTTTACATGTATGTTCATTCACCTCTGAACCCCGGCCTTTAACCCAGTGCCTTTTCTGCAGTTCGGCTTTACCCAAATGTAAAAGCTTCTGGACTGGACCCAGTGTAACGCTTCATTTGAAAGCTAAGACCCACAAAACTGATCTACACGGATCTTTGTCCTTGTCGTTTTTTTCACCTTTTTTTTATCTAATTTCTGTCACTTTTTTATTGGACTTTCATTGTTTTTTTTTGTCTCTATCTTATTTCTCTTTTGTGAACTTTCTTTGTCACTTTTTGTCTTTTTTCCCTTAAGTTTCCGATTGGAGTAAAAAAGGTTTTGGATGAAGCCATAAAGAGTGAATTCCATCAAAAGCCTTTTTGGGATCTTGTGCGTGGAGATGGGAAGTGAACACCGACAGCTTCTCCCACACACCGAGGTCCGTAAAGTGCTCACTCGGCTTTATGAACTGCGTGACCAAATGAGAGTGTTTTTTGTGGACACGAGGTCTGAGCTCGCAGGTCGATTCTGGGACTTCCAGTGGCTTTCTTCTTTAGCGTATTTGGCAGATATTTTTTAAATGGACTCAACCTCTCACTCCAGGGGAAAGCAGTGAATGTGTTTCAAGTCCAGAATACGATTGAGGCTACAATAAGAACGTTTGAGTTGTGGGATCGAAGAGTGGCTCAGGACAACTTCCAATCTTTGGAGAGCCTGAGGGACTTTTTGCACACAGAAGAACAGCAGATCCCCAGCACTGTGGCGAGCTCTGTCAGCGCGCACCTGCAGGCCTTGGGAAGCCAGCTACGCCGTTACTTCCCAGCACTCGACAAACAGCACGACTGGATTCAAAACCCCTTTGCCCCCCAAGACCAGGACGCCATCGCGGGACTTTCATGCAGAGAACAAGATGGCTCATTAAGAGTACTGTTTATGGAAACGCACCTGGTGCATTTGTGGAGGACACAGATTTGGCCAACAAAGCCCTCATGTTTTTGATGCCATTTACGACCGCCTATCTTTGTGAAACGGGGTTTTCAGCGCTCGTTGCATTGAAAACCAAATACAGAAACAGACTGGATGTAGGACCTGATCTCCGCCTTAAACTGACCTCCATTCAGCCGGACATCGGGGCATTGGCAGCAGCAAAACAGCACCGTCCGTCTCATTAGGTGAGCAAATGTGGCAATACTGAACTCGTGTTATTAAGTGATTTAAATGTAAAATGGACAGTTAATATGTAAACTGTTTATATTATATTGCCGTTATAAAAGACTTAAACCATTTTTTTCATGACACACATTTGCACCTGGCTTATTTGCTACGTATGCTTTGTCCACGTAAATAAACTTTCACGAAAATAGCCTATATTGTTGTAGTCTTGTTCAAGATTAAGTCTCAGTATCAGGGGGGCCGCAGAGACTGGTCAGGTTTGAATGGGGGCTGACTTTGGGAACCCCTGGCATAGTCCATATTACCTGTTCTAATGTCTTATGTTCTGAGATCCTACAAAGAAGCAAAAGGGTTACTGTGTCCACAAGAGGGGGCAATAGCCTTAAAAAGCTGGACCAAAGAGAAATGTTTTGGATTCATACTTTGAACACTATGGAACCCCATGGTCTGAATGACGATTTTAGTTTCAAATGTTTTCTGGGTTAGATATGCATGTTCTTATTGTCTGTGTACTGAGCACTGTGAGTTACGGGACACTGTGAGTTGATTGGGTCACCTGTAATTGGGTCACATATCCACCTGGTAGACACTAAGGCTATATAAGTCTAAGCAACCAGCCTGATGGTGAACGCTCTGAGGAAGGTTTCCTCTGTGTTGTAACCAAATAAAGAACTATGTGAGTATCTCTGTCTGGATATGTGAACTACATCCATGTGCTACCCTGTTCTTACATTTTTATTATAGTCTGTTTCTCTTATGTTTTTACTGTTTATATTTGTTGCCTTTTAAGGTTTTTTTGGTAGTCATTGTATATAAGATACCGATATTTGTACTATTTAATTGTTTGCACATTTCTGTCTATCCTGCACACCCTGAGTGTTTCTGAGAGCTGAATGTAACAAGTGATGTTCTCCATTGTGAGATCAATAAAGGCTCATCTTATCTGAAAAATATCTGCTAAAGTTTAACGTCTTACCCTTAACCGAGTGCATTTTCTCCAGTTCAGCTTTACCCAAATCTAAAAGTGTCTCAATTGGAGCTTACAGACTATAGGCCAGAGTAACACCTCATTAGAAAGCTAAGACCTACCAAACGGATTGTGACTTTGTTGTCACATTTTAGCGTTTTTGTCACATTTTTGTCATGATTTCATTTCTGTCTCGTCTGTTTCTTTTTTTTTTTTTTTTTTGTGTTTTTGTCATTTTTTTGTTGCTTTCTTCATCGCTTTTTTGCGCTTTTTTACCGTGTTTTTTTGGTTGTATTTTCATCCATGTTTTTGTCGCTGTGTTGACGCTTTTGTCGAGAAGCTTTTTGATTTGGGTGATGCCAAACTGGAGATAATGTACTCGGTTCATGTGGAGCACTTACCACTATGTCGTGACTCTACAGAGAATAGCTCGCTCACTGATTTCAATACAAGTGATCAGTTTGTGGACGGCGTAATGCACACACTGAAAACGGCCCTGAAACAGAGGCCGCTTCTGAATTCCTCTAATATCAGCTCCTATGTCCTGATCCTAGCTCCTGTCCCCTTGTCACGTGATAAGGGCAGCTGTTAGGAACTAGAGCTTCAGCTGCGTTTGCACAATGCGGCCGTGCGTGATGACGTTTCCCGAGTCCAAGTCCACACAAGTCCACAGATTAAAGAATGACCCTGGTGTCGCTTCAGGATGCCCCCAGAACAGCTGGAGGAAGTGTGCGTGGATCGGGAAGTCTGGGTATCTCTGCTCAGACTGCCGTCTCTGTGACCCGGCCCCGGATAAAGCGGAACAAAAATGGATATATGGATGCATCACTATTTGAATCTCTGACTTCGGTTTATAAACAGTAGTCCTATCCTGTATATTATTTCAATTATAAATGTAGAGCAAAATGGCGGCGGTCAATAGAATCGTACTGGATCGTGTTTTTCATCAACTGAGGCTGATGTTCTCTCAAAGAAGGATCTTGTTCCATCAAATGTATTGCTCTCACATTTTACATCATTTTAAGATTTAAAACAGGAAAATGTGCAATCATCCACTGCAGCTGAAAAGTGAAGTCAGCTCAACATGGCTCTGATATAAAGCCTGGACCAAATCTGGACATGAACCTTGGACCTGTGCGAAGCTGATGAAGATCAGAGTATTCAAAAGTAGAAAAACAATGAATCATGTGTAATATATAATAACGTTTATTAAAGCTACATATCCAACTTATATTTGTCAGCCTCATTTTTCATATACTTCATATTCAATAAAAAGATTGCACATACAACTGCACTTAAACACATTTTGGTATTTCTTTTTTACTCACTGATGTGGAGCTCGCGTTCATTAGCTACAAAAGTCATTTCACTGTCATCGGTCATTGAAATCTGGAGCTTTGAAAACAGCTCCAGTGATCGTCAGAGCAATGATGGACTTCTGATTCACAGAAAAAACAATCAATAGGCTAAACTAAGACAATGTTTATTTCAGCCACATCCTGGACGATCTGCGGCTCGGTCTCCTCTGGGTCTGTGCCTTCCTCCTCCTTATGTTCCTCTGGTTCTGCTCCTCCCTCATGTTCCTCTGGTTCTGCTCCTCCCTCATGTTCCTCTGGTTCTGCTCCTTCCTCCTCATGTTCCTCTGGTTCTGCTCCTCCCTCATGTTCCTCTGGTTCTGCTCCTCCCTCATGTTCCTCTGGTTCTGCTCCTTCCTCCTCATGTTCCTCTGGTTCCGCTCGTCCCTCATGTTCCTCTGGTTCTGCTCCTCCCTCATGTTCCTCTGGTTCTGCTCCTCCCTCATGTTCCTCTGGTTCTGCTCCTCCCTTATGTTCCTCTGGTTCTGCTCTTCCCTCATGTTCCTCTGGTTCTGCTCGTCCCTCATGTTCCTCTGGTTCTGCTCCTTCCTCCTCATGTTCCTCTGGTTCCGCTCGTCCCTCATGTTCCTCTGGTTCTGCTCCTCCCTCATGTTCCTCTGGTTCTGCTCCTCCCTCATGTTCCTCTGGTTCTGCTCTTCCCTCATGTTCATCTGGTTCTGCTCCTCCCTCATGTTCTTCTGGTTCTGCTCCTCCCTCATGTTCCTCTGGTTCTGCTCGTCCCTCATGTTCCTCTGGTTCTGCTCCTTCCTCCTCATGTTCCTCTGGTTCCGCTCCTCCCTCATGTTCCTCTGGTTCTGCTCCTCCCTCATGTTCCTCTGGTTCTGCCCGTCCCTCATGTTCCTCTGGTTCTGCTCCTCCCTCATGTTCCTCTGGTTCTGCTCCTCCCTCATGTTCCTCTGGTTCTGCTCCTCCCTCATGTTCCTCTGGGTCCGCTCCGTCCTCCTGTTGCCTGTGGTGGTGAAGCCCCGCCCCTCCCGTGGTCTGGACACAGTGCTGCAGAGCCTGGTGCCTGGTCAGACTCTGGCGCATGCGGTACGTGGCGCCGCAGTGGCAGGTGAAGGGCTTCTCTGTGGAGTGAGCGCTGAGCAGGTGACACTGCAGCTTGGAACTCTTGACGTAGCCTGCAACACACGACGCACAGCCCATGGATTAGTCCCAGCCGTGAGAAAGTACGAGCAGCTCCTAAAGTGATGACTCTTTAAGGCCAATTTGACACAAATTTATCTGGAGCAAACTCAAGAATCAGCTCAAAAGCAGCAGGCGACAAAAATGAAAGCTTATACATAGATTTTTTCATAAATGTGGATAATATGAATAAAAAGGTGTCAGTGTACAGGTCTTAGATAATATGGGTTACATGGCTGACCCATAGATACGTGCAGGGGTAGGTTCTTGTACTCACTTTTGGGACAGTGGGGACAGGGGTAGGTTCTTGTCCTCACTTTTGGGACAGTGGGGACAGGGGTAGGTTCTGATACTCACTTTTGGAACAGTGGGGACAGGGGTAGGTTCTTGTACTCACCTTTGGGACAGTGGGGACAGGGGTAGGTTCTGATACTCACTTTTGGGACAGTGGGGACAGGGGTAGGTTCTGGTACTCACTTTTGGGACAGCGGGGACAGGGGTAGGTTCTGATACTCACTTTTGGGACAGCGGGGACAGGGGTAGGTTCTGATACTCACTTTTGGGACAGTGGGGACAGGGGTAGGTTCTGGTACTCACTTTTGGGACAGTGGGGACAGGGGTAGGTTCTGGTACTCACTTTTGGGACAGTGGGGACAGGGGTAGGTTCTGGTACTCACTTTTGGGACAGTGGGGACAGGGGTAGGCACGGGTCGGTGAGTGCAGAGCCTCATGTTCCCTTAGTGAGCGGGTGTCTTTGAAGACTTTTCCACAGGTGCTGCAGAGGAAAGCAGAACCACCGTGCTCCTGCTGGTGGCGCTGCAGCTCATGCCACTGGCAGAAGCTCTGTTCACAAACTGCGCAGGTGAAGGGCCGCTCCCCGCTGTGAATGCGTATGTGGGCCACGAGGTTTCCTGCCAAAACAGATCAGAGAAAGACTGATCAAGAGACAATGATCAATATGTTCTGTCCAGAGCTCTACATTTTATTAGAAAATAGCATTTAAACTGGCTTTAAAAAAAATGATAATCGGTGTCCTCTTGCAAAGTGCTTTTTAAGTGCTTAGTGGTCCTGGGACCCTCCAGGGGGATCACTCCTGACAAAGCTGGATAACGTACTGTATCTTTATGAGTGGTGGGTGGCGTGTGAGTGGGTTGGCGATGGATCGGCTCCCTCCATCTACGGTATAGCCCGGGATATGACATGATACGATTTTATTTAGACACAATATTCATACTTCATTCACACAATGTGTGGACCAATCAACACAGCTATTGGAAATGTTCTGGCAGTCCTACCGAAAAGATCTGCTCAGCTGCGGTGTGAAGAACAACCTGCAAGAAAAGTCCAACAGGAGCAGAATCGTACTGGATCGTGTTTTTCATCAACTGAGGCTGATGTTCTCTCAAAGAAGGATCTTGTTCCATCAAATGTATTGCTCTCACATTTTACATCATTTTAAGATTTAAAACAGGAAAAAGTGCAATCATCCGCTGCAGCTGAAAAGTGAAGTCAGCTCAACATGGCTCTGATATAAAGCCTGGACCAAATCTGGACATGAACCTTGGACCTGTGCGAAGCTGATGAAGATCGGAGTATTCAAAAGTAGAAAAACAATGAATCATGTGTAATATATAATAACGTTTATTAAAGCTACTTATCCAACTTATATTTGTCAGCCTCATTTTTCATATACTTCATATTTAATAAAAAGATTGCACATACGACCGCACTAAAACGCATTTTGGTATTTTTTTTTTACTCACTGATGTGGAGCTCGCGTTCATTAGCTACAAAAGTCATTTCACTGTCATCGGTCATTGAAATCTGGAGCTTTGAAAACAGCTCCAGTGATCGTCAGAGGAATGATGGACTTCTGATTGACAGAAAAAACAATCAATAGGCTAAACTAAGACAATGTTTATTTCAGCCACCTCCTGGACGATCTGCGGCTCGGTCTCCTCTGGGTCTGTGCCTTCCTCCTCCTTATGTTCCTCTGGTTCCGCTCGTCCCTCATGTTCCTCTGGTTCTGCTCCTCCCTCATGTTCCTCTGGTTCTACTACTTCCTCCTCATGTTCCTCTGGTTCCGCTCGTCCCTCATGTTCCTCTGGTTCTGCTCCTCCCTCATGTTCCTCTGGTTCTGCTCCTCCCTTATGTTCCTCTGGTTCTGCTCTTCCCTCATGTTCCTCTGGTTCTGCTCGTCCCTCATGTTCCTCTGGTTCTGCTCCTCCCTCATGTTCTTCTGGTTCTGCTCCTCCCTCATGTTCATCTGGTTCTGCTCCTCCCTCATATTCCTCTGGTTCTGCTCCTCCCTCATGTTCCTCTGGTTCCGCTCCTCCCTCATGTTCCTCTGGTTCTGCTCGTCCCTCATGTTCCTCTGGTTCTGCACCTCCCTCATGTTCCTCTGGTTCTGCTCGTCCCTCATGTTCCTCTGGTTCTGCTCGTCCCTCATGTTCCTCTGGTTCTGCTCCTCCCTCATGTTCCTCTGGGTCTGCTCCGTCCTCCAGTTGCCTGTGGTGCTGAAGCCCCGCCCCTCCCGTGGTCTGGACACAGTGCTGCAGAGCCTGGTGCCTGGTCAGACTCTGGCGCATGCGGTAGGTGGCGCCGCAGTGGCAGGTGAAGGGCTTCTCTGTGGAGTGAGCGCTGAGCAGGTGACACTGCAGCTTGGAACTCTTGACGTAGCCTGCAACACACGACGCACAGCCCATGGATTAGTCCCAGCCGTGAGAAAGTGCGGGCAGCTCCTAAAGTGATGACTCTTTAAGGCCAATTTGACACAAATTTATCTGGAGCAAACTCAAGAATCAGCTCAAAAGCAGCAGGCGACAAAAATGAAAGCTTATACAGAGATTTTTTCATAAATGTGGATAATATGAATAAAAAGGTTCTTCTAAAAAGTGTACAGGTCTTAGATAATATGGGTTACATGACTGACCCATAGATACGTGCAGGGGTAGGTTCTTGTACTCACTTTTGGGACAGTGGGGACAGGGGTAGGTTCTTGTCCTCACTTTTGGGACAGTGGGGACAGGGGTAGGTTCTGATACTCACTTTTGGGACAGTGGGGACAGGGGTAGGTTCTTGTACTCACTTTTGGGACAGTGGGGACAGGGGTTGGTTCTTGTCCTCACTTTTGGGACAGTGGGGACAGGGGTAGGTTCTGATACTCACTTTTGGGACAGTGGGGACAGGGGTAGGTTCTTGTCCTCACTTTTGGGACAGTGGGGACAGGGGTAGGTTCTGATACTCACTTTTGGGACAGTGGGGACAGGGGTAGGTTCTTGTACTCACTTTTGGGACAGTGGGGACAGGGGTTGGTTCTTGTCCTCACTTTTGGGACAGTGGGGACAGGGGTAGGTTCTGATACTCACTTTTGGGACAGTGGGGACAGGGGTAGGTTCTGATACTCACTTTTGGAACAGTGGGGACAGGGGTAGGCTCTGATACTCACTTTTGGGACAGTGGGGACTGGGGTAGGCTCTGATACTCACTTTTGGGACAGTGGGGACAGGGGTAGGCTCTGATACTCACTTTTGGGACAGTGGGGACAGGGGTAGGTTCTGATACTCACTTTTGGGACAGTGGGGACAGGGGTAAGTTCTGGTACTCACTTTTGGAACAGTGGGGACAGGGGTAGATTCTGGTACTCACTTTTGGGACAGTGGGGACAGGGGTAGGTTCTGATACTCACTTTTGGGACAGTGGGGACAGGGGTAGGTTCTGATACTCACTTTTGGGACAGTGGGGACAGGGGTAGGTTCTGATACTCACTTTTGGGACAGCGGGGACAGGGGTAATAATAATAATAATACATCAAACTTGTATAGCGCTTTTTTGGACACTCAAAGACGCTTCACATGGGGAAAAATAAAACAAAACAAAAAAAGGGGGTTTAAAGAAAAGCTAGTTTGAACAGATGGGTTTTGAGTACTGATTTGAAGGTTGGAAGTGAGTCCGAGTTTCTAATGGGCAGTGGGAGTGAGTTCCAGAGGGCGGGGGCGGCGATGGCAAAGGCTCGGTCCCCCAAGGTCCGGCGGTTAGTGCGGGTGATGGGGGTAGGTTCTTGTACTCACTTTTGGGACAGTGGGGACAGGGGTAGGCTCTGATACTCACTTTTGGGACAGTGGGGACAGGAGTAGGTTCTTGTACTCACTTTTGGGACAGTGGGGACAGTGGGGACAGGGGTAAGTTCTGGTACTCACTTTTGGGACAGTGGGGACGGGGGTAGGTTCTGATACTCACTTTTGGGACAGTGGGGACAGGGGTAGGCACGGGTCGGTGAGTGCAGAGCCTCATGTTCCCTTAGTGAGCGGGTGTCTTTGAAGACTTTTCCACAGGTGCTGCAGAGGAAAGCAGGACCACCGTGCTCCTGCTGGTGGCGCTGCAGCTCATGCCACTGGCAGAAGCTCTGTTCACAAACTGCGCAGGTGAAGGGCCGCTCCCCGCTGTGAATGCGTATGTGGGCCACGAGGTTTCCTGCCAAAACAGATCAGAGAAGGACTGATCAAGAGACAATGATCAATATGTTCTGTCTAGAGCTCTACATTTTATTAGAAAATAGCATTTAAACTGACTTTAAAAAAATGATAATCGGTGTCCTCTTGCAAAGTGCTTTTTAAGGGCTTAGTGGTCCTGGGACCCTCCAGGGGGTCACTCCTGACAAAGCTGGATAACGTACTGTATCTTTATGAGTGGTGGGTGGCGTGTGAGTGGGTTGGCGATGGATCGGCTCCCTCCATCTACGGTATAGCCCGGGATATGACATGATACGATTTTATTTAGACACAATATTCATACTTCATTCACACAATGTGTGGACCAATCAACACAGCTATTGGAAATGTTCTGGCAGTCCTACCGAAAAGATCTGCTCAGCTGCGGTGTGAAGAACAACCTGCAAGAAAAGTCCAACAGGAGCAGAATCGTACTGGATCGTGTTTTTCATCAACTGAGGCTGATGTTCTCTCAAAGAAGGATCTTGTTCCATCAAATGTATTGCTCTCACATTTTACATCATTTTAAGATTTAAAACAGGAAAATGTGCAATCATCCGCTGCAGCTGAAAAGTGAAGTCAGCTCAACATGGCTCTGATATAAAGCCTGGACCAAATCTGGACATGAACCTTGGACCTGTGCGAAGCTGATGAAGATCGGAGTATTCAAAAGTAGAAAAACAATGAATCATGTGTAATATATAATAACGTTTATTAAAGCTACTTATCCAACATATATTTGTCAGCCTCATTTTTCATATACTTCATATTTAATAAAAAGATTGCACATACGACCGCACTAAAACGCATTTTGGTATTTTTTTTTTACTCACTGATGTGGAGCTCGCGTTCATTAGCTACAAAAGTCATTTCACTGTCATCGGTCATTGAAATCTGGAGCTTTGAAAACAGCTCCAGTGATCGTCAGAGGAATGATGGACTTCTGATTCACAGAAAAAACAATCAATAGGCTAAACTAAGACAATGTTTATTTCAGCCACATCCTGGACGATCTGCGGCTCGGTCTCCTCTGGGTCTGTGCCTTCCTCCTCCTTATGTTCCTCTGGTTCCGCTCGTCCCTCATGTTCCTCTGGTTCTGCTCCTCCCTCATGTTCCTCTGGTTCTACTACTTCCTCCTCATGTTCCTCTGGTTCCGCTCGTCCCTCATGTTCCTCTGGTTCTGCTCCTCCCTCATGTTCCTCTGGTTCTGCTCCTCCCTTATGTTCCTCTGGTTCTGCTCTTCCCTCATGTTCCTCTGGTTCTGCTCGTCCCTCATGTTCCTCTGGTTCTGCTCCTCCCTCATGTTCTTCTGGTTCTGCTCCTCCCTCATATTCCTCTGGTTCTGCTCCTCCCTCATGTTCCTCTGGTTCCGCTCCTCCCTCATGTTCCTCTGGTTCTGCTCGTCCCTCATGTTCCTCTGGTTCTGCTCCTCCCTCATGTTCCTCTGGTTCTGCTCCTCCCTCATGTTCCTCTGGTTCTGCTCGTCCCTCATGTTCCTCTGGTTCTGCTCCTCCCTTATGTTCCTCTGGTTCTGCTCTTCCCTCATGTTCCTCTGGTTCTGCTCGTCCCTCATGTTCCTCTGGTTCTGCTCCTCCCTCATGTTCTTCTGGTTCTGCTCCTCCCTCATGTTCATCTGGTTCTGCTCCTCCCTCATATTCCTCTGGTTCTGCTCCTCCCTCATGTTCCTCTGGTTCCGCTCCTCCCTCATGTTCCTCTGGTTCTGCTCGTCCCTCATGTTCCTCTGGTTCTGCTCCTCCCTCATGTTCCTCTGGGTCTGCTCCGTCCTCCTGTTGCCTGTGGTGGTGAAGCCCCGCCCCTCCCGTGGTCTGGACACAGTGCTGCAGAGCCTGGTGCCTGGTCAGACTCTGGCGCATGCGGTACGTGGCGCCGCAGTGGCAGGTGAAGGGCTTCTCTGTGGAGTGAGCGCTGAGCAGGTGACACTGCAGCTTGGAACTCTTGACGTAGCCTGCAACACACGACGCACAGCCCATGGATTAGTCCCAGCCGTGAGAGAGTACGAGCAGCTTCTAAAGTGATGACTCTTTAAGGCCAATTTGACACAAATTTATCTGGAGCAAACTCAAGAATCAGCTCAAAAGCAGCAGGCGACAAAAATGAAAGCTTATACAGAGATTTTTTCATAAATGTGGATAATATGAATAAAAAGGTTCTTCTAAAAAGTGTACAGGTCTTAGATAATATGGGTTACATGACTGACCCATAGATACGTGCAGGGGTAGGTTCTTGTACTCACTTTTGGGACAGTGGGGACAGGGGTAGGTTCTTGTCCTCACTTTTGGGACAGTGGGGACAGGGGTAGGTTCTGATACTCACTTTTGGGACAGTGGGGACAGGGGTAGGTTCTTGTACTCACTTTTGGGACAGTGGGGACAGGGGTAGGTTCTGATACTCACTTTTGGGACAGTGGGGACAGGGGTAGGTTCTGATACTCACTTTTGGGACAGTGGGGACAGGGGTTGGTTCTTGTCCTCACTTTTGGGACAGTGGGGACAGGGGTAGGTTCTGATACTCACTTTTGGGACAGTGGGGACAGGGGTAGGTTCTTGTCCTCACTTTTGGGACAGTGGGGACAGGGGTAGGTTCTGATACTCACTTTTGGGACAGTGGGGACAGGGGTAGGTTCTTGTACTCACTTTTGGGACAGTGGGGACAGGGGTTGGTTCTTGTCCTCACTTTTGGGACAGTGGGGACAGGGGTAGGTTCTGATACTCACTTTTGGGACAGTGGGGACAGGGGTAGGTTCTTGTCCTCACTTTTGGGACAGTGGGGACAGGGGTAGGTTCTGATACTCACTTTTGGGACAGTGGGGACAGGGGTAGGTTCTTGTACTCACTTTTGGAACAGTGGGGACAGGGGTAGGTTCTGGTACTCTCTTTTGGGACAGTGGGGACAGGGGTAGGTTCTGATACTCACTTTTGGGACAGTGGGGACAGGGGTAGTTTCTGATACTCACTTTTGGAACAGTGGGGACAGGGGTAGGTTCTGGTACTCACTTTTGGGACAGTGGGGACAGGGGTAGGTTCTGGTACTTACTTTTGGGACAGTGGGGACAGGGGTAGGTTCTGATACTCACTTTTGGAACAGTGGGGACAGGGGTAGGTTCTGGTACTCACTTTTGGGACAGTGGGGACAGGGGTAGGTTCTGGTACTCACTTTTGGGACAGTGGGGACAGGGGTAGGTTCTGATACTCACTTTTGGGACAGTGGGGACAGGGGTAGGTTCTGATACTCACTTTTGGGACAGTGGGGACAGGGGTAGGTTCTGGTACTCACTTTTGGGACAGTGGGGACAGGGGTAGGTTCTGATACTCACTTTTGGGACAGTGGGGACAGGGGTAGGTTCTGATACTCACTTTTGGGACAGTGGGGACAGGGGTAGGCACGGGTCGGTGAGTGCAGAGCCTCATGTTCCCTTAGTGAGCGGGTGTCTTTGAAGACTTTTCCACAGGTGCTGCAGAGGAAAGCAGAACCACCGTGCTCCTGCTGGTGGCGCTGCAGCTCATGCCACTGGCAGAAGCTCTGTTCACAAACTGCGCAGGTGAAGGGCCGCTCCCCGCTGTGAATGCGTATGTGGGCCACGAGGTTTCCTGCCAAAACAGATCAGAGAAGGACTGATCAAGAGACAATGATCAATATGTTCTGTCCAGAGCTCTACATTTTATTAGAAAATAGCATTTAAACTGACTTTAAAAAAATTATAATCGGTGTCCTCTTGCAAAGTGCTTTTTAAGGGCTTAGTGGTCCTGGGACCCTCCAGGGGGTCACTCCTGACAAAGCTGGATAACGTACTGTATCTTTATGAGTGGTGGGTGGCGTGTGAGTGGGTTGGCGATGGATCGGCTCCCTCCATCTACGGTATAGCCCGGGATATGACATGATACGATTTTATTTAGACACAATATTCATACTTCATTCACACAATGTGTGGACCAATCAACACAGCTATTGGAAATGTTCTGGCAGTCCTACCGAAAAGATCTGCTCAGCTGCGGTGTGAAGAACAACCTGCAAGAAAAGTCCAACAGGAGCAGCAAGAACAAAATGACGTCATTATGCAGCTCTGGGTGCGAGAACAAAGATCTTGCATCTTATGAAGTATGTATAGGCCTTCATGAAGTATGAATAAGCCTTAATGAAGTATTATTAGGCCTTTATGAAGTATGAATAGGCCTTAATGAAGTATTATTAGGCCTTTATGAAGTATGAACAAGCCTTTATGAAGTATTATTAGGCCTTTATGAAGCATGAATAGGCATTAATGAAGCATGAATAGGCCTTTATGAAGTATTATTAGGCCTTTATGAAGTATGAACAAGCCTTTATGAAGTATTATTAGGCCTTTATGAAGCATGAATAGGCCTTAAAGAAGTATGAATAGGCCTTTATGAAGTATTATTAGGCCTTTATGAAGCATGAATAGGCCTTAATGAAGTATTATTAGGCCTTTATGAAGTATTATTAGGCCTTTATAAATCAAGGATAGGCCTTAAAGAAGTATGAATAGGCCTAAATGAAGTATGAATACTTTGAATAGGCCTTAATGAAGTACGAAGGCAAGTTTATTTGTAGAGCACAATTCATACACAAGGCAATTCAAAGTGCTTCACAGTTGCATAAAGTTACAAGAAAACAGATCAAATCAATCATTAAAACATCAACATAAAAATTAATCAATTACAGTAAAAGGCAAGAGTGCAGATAAAATACTTTCAGTTTTCATCTGCTCGGGTAAAAAGAGCTGTTTTCAGCCTGGATTTGAACATTGTCAGAGTTGAGGCCTGTCTCACATCCTCATGAAGACTGTTCCAGATTTTAGCTTTAGCCTCACCGTGTTTAGTCCTGACTCTGGGAACCACCAGGGGACCCCTCCCTGAAGTTCTCAGGGCCCGAGATGGTTCATACGGCTCTAACATGTCAGAGATGGACTTTGGTGCTAAACCATGAAACGACTTGTACACGAGCAGAGCAGTTTTAAAACAGTTTTAGAACAGTCCTCAATGGAGGATGAAAAGTCCTTTAGCCGTCACGTTGTTAGGTAGACTTCTCTGAGACGTCACAGCGACGTAATTCGGTGAGTGCACAAACAATCTGAGTTGCAGTGACTGGACGTGTCTGGGGAGATAGGCCCTTAGTTTTCCTAATTCAGCTCATTTTTAACCTTGTTTTGGTCCTGATTTACTTCTTTTTGTTTAGAATAGTGGTAAACAATTGGTGGACCGGGAAAATCAAAGTACTTACGATTTGTGGTAGAATTGAATGGCACAGACCGGGTTGAAACGGTTTGGTCAAATATCGCAATAATAAGTATTTCAATACTGTGCAGCCCTTGTGCTCAGGGCATGTCACCATAGGGATCTACTCAAATAAAAAATTATTTAGCTTCACAGAACCACTAAAACAGGGTCGACCCCCAAGTTACTTTGAAACCAGCTTCGTAAAATATGGCCCCAGTTTATCAATCAATCAATCAATCAATCAAGTTTTATTTCTAAAGCGCCTTACAACAACCAAAGTTGACCAAAGCGCTCCACACAATAAAAATACAAATACAATATAAAAAGTTTAGTCCTGGGTCAGTACCTTTCTGGCTGAATCCCTTGCCACAGTGCTGACAGACGTGGGGCTTTTCTCCTGTGTGGACCTTCATGTGGTTCTTCAGAGACCCAGCGTTCGACAGGAACATGCTGCAGACCGAGCACTGCACCTACAGCGGCACCTGCCCCTGCCCCTGATCACAGAGAGTTTGAGTCCAGGGCTGTGTCCAAATGCCCATACTCTTTCCTATACGTAGTGCAATGTATCGCCTGGATGCTCAGAGAGAAAAAAGTAGTGCACTCAAAATCTAGCTCACTACTTTCTCCACGCTATTGGTCACGTGACAATCCAAAGCGACCTGGGGTGTGGAGAAAGTGGTGAGCCGAGTCTGAATCAGTAACAGACTGAGTGACTAAATCTACTATAAAGTTCATGGATTTCTGCCATAAACACTGAAAGAGAGAACGTTTCATATTTATGGGTAAAAATTATAGCAGTTTGATTTATAGATTTTAAATGAAGGAAGAAAACGGCTTTGATTATTTTACTTTACCTGAGAGGGGCAAAAAGCTAAATTTGGTTTGTTTAGTTCAAAGTTCTGTCTGTTTTTCTCAGACTCTCTCAATGTATGATGGTCTATATCAGTGGTTCTCAACTGGAATGACCAGCTATGACCCAAACAGGACTTAGACTTGGAAAATATAATGTAAAATATTGTCTTTTCCTCAAAAGCCGTTGTTGAATAAGCATTAAACAAGCCGAAAAAGCTGAAATTATGGTATGTTTATGTGTTTGAAACAGGTCTCTCTTTGCGTCTCAAGGGGCAGACCTGTATAAATATAGGATAGATAAAAACAGTCATTATAACAGAACTACATAAATATAAAATAAAATGTTTTCTGGGAAAGCCCACTGAAAACTGTTGGGCGACCCACTTTAGGGGTCAATGACTCGAGTCTTTGGCGAGTGACCTCAAAAGGGATGGAGAGCTGCTGGTCTGAGATCCCTGCCATAGCGCCTGAACGCAGAAAGCATGTTGATGAAGGAATGTTAATGGATGATCAGAGGATGAGGAGCGGCCGCTGTAGGAAAAGCCCTGTTCACAATCAGGACATGTCTGCCTTTTGTGGAGGAATCTGTCACAAGCTTCAACCTGTGAACTTTGAGCAAAGCTCCACTAAAACCTTTTTGTGTTTTCGTCATCACATTCAGAAATGACTCAAATGTGACGCAAACTAAAATGGTTTTGACTTGTTGAAGTATTTATTCCTGGTTTAGATACAATGAAGTCCTAGTATAGTCTTGGTAAGTCCACGCTGAGCACGGGTTTGGTTTTTGTCCAGTCCAGATACATTTGGTGTTTTGTTAAAAGAGTTTGTGATTTTCTCGCAGCTCCTCCGCGACATCAGGCGGAGATCAACGAGGAAGACTCCAGCGACGAGGAACAGAACGTTCCGGACGCCATCTTTGACCTGGAGGACATGGACCTGGAAGCCAAAGCGCTTGGTAAAAAAGCGGTGGGACGCAGCGTGAGTTCCGCCGGCGTCGCTGTGACGCGAACAGGGATGGAAGCGGGAAACGACCCTCTGTCTCTGCTCGCCAAAACCTCAGAGGAGGCAGTGAGTCAGGAGCAGCGCACCAGAGAAGACGAGGAAGAGGAGGAGGAGGAGGAGGCGAACGGCGACCGCAGACTCGCCCGAGAGATAGAGATGTACATGGAGCACGTGGGCAGCCCCCGCAGGTCAGGAGGGGAACTGCATCTCTCATCTCTCCCCATTAGCCCTTTGCCCTTCCCTTCTCTTTTGTGCGTTCACCAGAGACAAAGGGGTGTCCCAGTTCTGTTTAGGAGGGAGGTGTAGGGCTGAGGGGAAGGGCCCCTAAAACGGAGCTTTTTCAGACGCAGACTCCAAACGGAGGGGCAGCTGGAGTTTCACAAAACACTGAAACAAGCTGCGAAATATAAATACATTCACGGACATCATCAATAAGCAGTTTTACCACATTTACAAAGTTGTAGGACTCTTCATACGTGACTTTGTTCACTTTGTGCAACAGTTCAAATAATCCATTGCTGTAAATGTGTGAATTCTACGTTTTTGTTTTGCTGCTGTGATTTTAGTTTTTTTTCCAAACTTTCAATGCGTTGCTGTTGCTCCGTTTGAAGGTGTAGGCGAAGGGCGAGGGGTAGGAAAGAGATTTGAGGTCGGGCCTTAGTCTTGGTTTTAAACTAACTCAAACATATTTCATCCTCCAAGTCTCCCAGAGTCCCTCGCTCGCTGACTTTTCAGCCCGACTCTGGCCCCGCCCCTCGGCGGTCTCCGCGGCGGCACAGCCCCTCAGCTCCTCCTCCTCTTCCTCCTCCTTCGCCCTGGACACTCTGCTCACGCCCTGCCTGGACCTGTTCCGCAGCAGCGTGGTGTCGGCGTCCAGGGAGGTGGTGGACAAGGCGAGCCGCTGGTACCTGCGTCTGTCTGCGCCCGGGAACGCCCAGGTACCACAGAACTCCTCCAACACAGAGCCATTATATTATATTATATTATATTATATTATATTAGAGTCCGTGATGAGCACGATGAACATAACGTACTCGTGTATGAGGCTTCAGTCACAGTGGCCTCAGTGTGGTGCCCGATTATTCTTATTCTTGACTTAAGAGCTTACAGTCTAAAGGTCAGTGTAACTCCTCATGTGAAAGCTAAGATTGTTTCTTGTGTTGTTGCCACGTTGTCGGGATCTACATCTATGGAATCTTCACTTCAATGATAAAGCTGTGTGTGCTGCAGGTCCTGATCTCCAGCTGCTCCCTGTGCACCGCCTGTAACGCTCTGGTCTACGACGAGGAGATCATGTCGGGATGGAGCGCCAACGACTCCAACCTCAACTCGTCCTGCCCCTTCTGCGGCTGCCCCTTCCTGCCCCTGCTCAACGTGGAGATCCGGGACTACCGAGGGCCCGGCAGGTAACGCTCTAACAGAGGCTCTAATGTTCTCAGGCCTCACATCTGCCTTATCCTCTAAAATGGAGCGCCGCTGTGCTACCGAGGGCCCGGCAGGTAACGCTCTAACAGAGGCACTAATGTTCTCAGGCCTCACATCTGCCTTATCCTCTAAAATGGAGCGCCGCTGTGCTACCGAGGGCCCGGCAGGTAACGCTCTAACAGAGGCTCTAATGTTCTCAGGCCTCACATCTGCCTTATCCTCTAAAATGGAGCGCCGCTGTGCTACCGAGGGCCCGGCAGGTAACGCTCTAACAGAGGCACTAATGTTCTCAGGCCTCACATCTGCCTTATCCTCTAAAATGGAGCGCCGCTGTGCTACCGAGGGCCCGGCAGGTAACGCTCTAACAGAGGCTCTAATGTTCTCAGGCCTCACATCTGCCTTATCCTCTAAAATGGAGCGCCGCTGTGCTACCGAGGGCCCGGCAGGTAACGCTCTAACAGAGGCTCTAATGTTCTCAGGCGTCACATCTGCCTTATCCTCTAAAATGGAGCGCCGCTGTGCTACCGAGGGCCCGGCAGGTAACGCTCTAACAGAGGCTCTAATGTTCTCAGGCCTCACATCTGCCTTATCCTCTAAAATGGAGCGCCGCTGTGCTACCGAGGGCCCGGCAGGTAACGCTCTAACAGAGGCTCTAATGTTCTCAGGCCTCACATCTGCCTTATCCTCTAAAATGGAGCGTTAGTAAACCTAACTCAGAGACGCATGTACTGGATACTTACTCATTTGAAGCAACTTATTTGACATTTCATATTGTGACGTTAACAGTGGTTAAAGTGGACTCGATACCTGAAAGGCTGTGTATAGATGCCTGTAACAGAAGGTTTTTTATATCACTTTTAACTGCTTTATTTTTAAAATAAGTTTGAAACTATCTCACAGAATAACATTTCTCTGGTGTTTTTTAGTCAAGAAGATGCTGTTTAAATCAGCCTTATACAGTGATGAAAATCAGAACTCTACATTATGATTACTTTCTTAAAAAAAAAAAGAGAAAAGCAGCACTAACTACTTTTATTATTTATAGTTTTTTTGACTGTCAAAATCCTGTGTAAGTGTTTCCCAATGGGGCCCCAGTCCCTCTGCTGCCTGTGTCAGCTCCGCCCCTGCTCCATGCGCTCCTCTTCTCTGTTTATTTAGTGTTGGTGATTAAAGGAGCCAAATATAGGCATTAAGGAAATGCCTATATTTATTTACCTGTGTGTGTACACTGGGTGGCGCTGTCGCCATGTGCATATAGGCCGGGACAATCAATGCTGGGACAGGTGTTGACCTGGAAGGGCGAACAGGTTTGTGTTAATGCTCTCGTGTTGTTATTGACGATTTTAACCCTTTGATGAAGCATGGAATAAAGAATGATTTTTTACTCCTTACTGGACCTGTGTGGACCCGGTTTTGATTAACACCAAACATCAGGTAACCGGCCGTCTAGGGCGTCATACCTAGACGGGGCCTTTCTGTGTGGAGTTTGCATGTTCTCCCCGTGTCTGCGTAGGTTTCCTCCGGGTACTCCGGTTTCCCCTACCACTAAAAACATGTACAATAGGCCCAGGGACTGCAGGTGGAAATTAGCACAAGTGCTATAACCTGGTACAATACATCTCTCCTTTCTGAGGCTAATGTATATTGTACACTGTCCCTGTTCAAATAAATAAAAAATAAATAAATAAAATAAATACCCACCTGCCGAGGCAACATCTCACTAGCCCAGTACTAGCCTGGCTGGTATAGTGATTGTCTGTCAGACGCAATTCATACATTTTTTTCAAGGTGGTGGAACTCAGTTCCGTAGGGTCCCGGCCCACTTTACCCCCGTGCACAAACACAATTGTAAAAATGAATATTGAGACAGGCTTTTTTAGCAAATAGAGTCACAGGGACTTTTTGAAAGGCTAAAGGTGTGACCGTGTCTGAGCTGCAGTGGCTACAAACCTCCAGCTGCACTTTGGATTTCGAGGTGATGCGTGTTGGGTCATGTTATGGACGTTATTGTCAGGAACAATCCCCGTCCCAGCTG
This sequence comes from Proterorhinus semilunaris, assembly GCA_021464625.1. Classification (NCBI taxonomy): domain Eukaryota; kingdom Metazoa; phylum Chordata; class Actinopteri; order Gobiiformes; family Gobiidae; genus Proterorhinus; species Proterorhinus semilunaris. The sequence continues at coordinate 40,084,862 of CM038346.1, forward strand.
AGAATGTAGCACTGGTCTGTAATCAGTCCTAAACCTGCTCTGGACCAGTTAGACTGTTGCCTGTGTTTCTCTGCTGATCTAACTGTAGATAATACATAGAAATCCTGACTGTTCCCCGTCTGTCATCAGGCTGTTCTTAAGGACCAGTGCGGAGGACCCCAGCAGCTCCTCGTACTCCGCCTGCAGTGCTCTGGACTCGGGGACTCCGTCTCTGTCCCCGCCCTGTCCCTCCAGAGCTCTGTCCACCAGCTCCCCAGACCTGTCCTCTACGCCTGTCCCCGGGAAGAACCTGCCCAGGTAAACCACCGCTGAGCCAGGAGTAAACTCGGGGATCACTGGATCAGAACAAGGACTAAAATGAGAAGGAACTAAGACTGAACCAGGACAGAGTCAAGAGCAAACCCTTCAGCTTTGAGCCATGTTGTTCCCTCGTCGCAAACACTCCTGGAGGAGGATTTCACTTCCGTCACACGGTTTGGAGTTACACTGCAGGCACAACTATTTAGCAAATGAGCTTTTTTTACCATATTCATACACCATATATATTACCATATATTTTCCCCCACATTTTCAAACTTCAAACTGTGTAAGACTTAAAGGCTCTTGGATGGAAGCGTCCCAGGTGATGGTGATGTCTGTAATGTGAGAACGTTTGATTAAAGCAGGTCCGCACTCTGAAGCAAGTGCAGAAATATTATGAAATAATTCTGCACGCACAAAATGGGAAGGAAACAACGTCTGAAAAAGTCACAAATTGTTCAAAGCTGGTCAGAGGGATCCAGCGCTCTAGAAATATCTAAAAATATTAGGACGTCACCACAGAACCATCAGAGGTTTTGTTGCCAATAGCAACAGTGTCAAAAGAAGTGAGATGACAAGAAAAAGACACAAAGAACTGTCTCAAATCAAGCATGAAGCATCAGGATTCCATGATTTACCAGCGCTGTCATTTTCAGCAGCTGTAACGGACATGAAGTGTCCAGAAATACAAGGCGTTCGCTGTTCAGAGATGTGGCCAATGTGGGACAGGTGTAACCACAGTTTGAAGGACTGATGAATGGGCCAGTGTTGTTTTCCTTTTTTTTAATGACCATAACATAACGATGACGAGCTAAAAATAGCTCTTTGGGACTAAAACATGACGAGACGTCTATGAGTTTACGTCAATGAGACGAGACTAAAATGGAGAAAGTGTTTGGTCAGATCGTTCACAGAGTTTGTGAGCGGAGCGGGAGAACACACCGGTAAACGTCACACAGAGCGGCGCCGTCAGCTCTCATGATGCGGCCGGGCAGCGGCGCCTCTTTCTCTCTCTTGTTCCACGTTTGTGCAAAAACCATCATTAGAATCATAAAAGAATTGGTAGAAATGTTGTAAGCGAGTAAATATGAGGTTTATATAAAGTGAATCTGAATGAAAGGCCTAATAAAGAGGCCTATGTTTACTGAGAAATTAGGCCTAGACAACCTAAGTCTGCAATTGTAGCTATTAGCGATACGTTTCTTACAAATCCTTGCAGAAATGTTATTATTTTATTCAGGCCGAAATGATCAAACAATACGACATCCAACCCAAAGCGATTTATAAACGGCTTCCTGGCCTCTTTTATTCATGAAACAGTTGTTTTTGTAAGTATAGATTTGACATGTGACCTGACGCAGCCGCTCGCCCCAGAGGATGTTCCAATTGAGCTCAAATGCGGCGTTAAGAGACTCGGCTCCATTTTGGAGGAGCCCACCACCGAGGATGTCAACGGAGGAAGGGTCCTGGCAATTGACAAACAACCAGTGTGTTCTTCACGGCGCCATAGTCTGCCATTATCTGATAGTGAGAGCTTGTTTTCACTGTTTTACATTACGTTATTCACATTACGTCCTGAGGAGGAAGTCCAGGCCACATCACAATCCTGAGCAGCTCAGTCTCTCACTCCTACAGAGCCATTGTTTCAAAGAGTCAAATATCAAATATGGACGCTTGAGTGTTTTGAAGCCTCAGTTCTGCAGGACATGTGAACTTTAACCTCTGGACTCTTGTCTTCTCCAGGTCCCGTCTGTCTTTGAGCGTCGCAGTTCCTTCAGACGGACACCAGGGGTCGCCGTCTCCCGGGCAGAGCATGGCCCGCAGCGTGAGCGACTACAGCCGGGTCAGAGAGGGCTCGGCCGCTCAGCAGCGCCTCCCTGTGTCCGAGAGCCTGCCCTGCAGCCTGCACCCCGCCCCGGTACAGATCGCAGTGTGGAAGTTTCACTGACCATTTCTGACAGAAATACTGGACGAGGAACAATTTGTTACAAGTTATGCATAAAAAATGTCCAAAACATTTTCAACAGCCATATTTCGATGATGGATTGAGCCAGGTTTACATGTATGGGTTTGTTTTGTGACACAGCAGGGTGTTTATAAATCCACCCTCCGTCTGGAAAGGAAACTTGAGTCCACACAGCCTCGCTTTAACCTCTTAAGCCCCGCCTTCACCAAGGTCATTTCCTCCAGTTCAGCTTTACCCAGCTTTATTGATGTCATCAAATAAACATGGCTTTTGACTTGGACATTAAAACCAAGATGTTTTGGACCAAAGTGGACACGGATCTCAAACTTGACCACTGCATTTAGTAAAGACCGGATGCTTTTCTGCTCTGTCTGGTCTCTGTCAGGAGCCGCTGAGCGCAGACTGGTCGTTCCAGCGCCCGGAGCCCCTGACGGTGCCGTACCTCAGCCCTCTGGTTCTGTGGAAGGAGCTGGAGTCTCTGCTGGAGAACGAGGGGGCGTCCTGTCTGTGTGAGCCCGCGCTGGTCGACCTTCACCCCATCCTCTTCTGGAACCTTCTGTGGTACTTCAGGAGGCTGCACCTGCCGTCGCACCTGCCCGCGCTGCTGCTGAGCTCCCAGCACTGCAACAGGGACGCTCCGGTGAGACACACTGTGGACCAGAACGATGCTCTGACACATGTTCACTGACACTCTCCTGTTTCCACTCATGCTCTTGATTTGTTTGAGATGTTTGCAAACCCTAAGAACCAAACATGCAGCCATTTCTTTTCTGCAGGTGTCTCAGGAGCTGACGTCTGACGACAGCAAACACATCCTGGTCCAGATTCTGTGGGACAATCTCAAACTGCACCAGGACCCGCTGCAGCCGCTGTATCTGCTGTGGAACTCCTACAGTAAGACCTCCAACTCCCCAGACACTACCGTAAACCCAGCTCAGACTGTTCTCTAGATCAACCTCTTACCCTGCACCGTGACCCAGTGTGTTTCCTCCAGGTCGGCTTTACCCAAATCTGAAAGCAACAGTATAATGCCTCATTTGAAAGCTAAGGCCTACAAAACTGATCCTAACATTTTTGTCGTCGCATGTTTTCACATTTTTGAAGTGTTTTGTTGCTCTTTTGTCGCTTTTTTGTTGGGCTTAACTTTTCCTCATCTTCGTCACTATACTGACACTCTTTTTCCAAGAAGCTTTTAGATTTGGGTAAAGCCAAACTGGAGATGATGTGCTCGGTTCTGGTGAGGGTTAAGAGGTCAATGGTCGGAAATAATGCGTGAAATGGAAACACAAAATGAGCCCTTCCCTTAATTCTCCACTAGATGGAGACAGTTTACTTTGGTCCAAGTTAAAGTCCTGTTTGTCTGTCAGACGTGGGGTACCCGAGCCCGCGGCCGGTCCCTGAGCAGCAGAGGTCGTTCAGTGAAGACGTCCTGAGGGGAATCATCCGAAACATCCAGAGGAACGACCTCAACCGGCCGCTCAACCAACTGCTGCACCTGCTGGGACTCACACTGGGCGTCCACCGCCAGAGGTAGGAGCGCACTGGGACTAAAGCCGGGGGTTAAGAGGTGACCTGCTTTGAAATGTAGCTGATGATGGTCCAGCCTCTAAAATGAGCTCTCCTGACCTCCCTGTAGGAGCAGCAGTGCGCACTAGTCCATTAGAAGTAACACACACAGTTGTGTTGTTGTTTTTGCGTTGGGCAGCCTGACCGTTAGTTCCTGAAGCAGGGTCAGCATGAGCAGTTACTTTGTGCTAATCCAATGCCCTTGGATGTGACTCTGCTCTGATCAGATGTAGTGTGTTGTTTTTGTGTTTCTATGTTTCAGGAGCACATACAGAGACCTCCTGTTCCTGTGTCTCGTGGCTCTGGGCCGAGAGAACATCGACATCGGTCAGTCCACACCTGAACACCGTCAACCCAGTGTTAACACGGCATTAGAGATAATTGTCTAGAGAATCCGCACAATGATTAAACGTGTTATTATTTTGTTTCCAGGTGAAAGTTTATCTGTCACCAGATAGAACCAAAAGTGTGACTCTTTGTCCTCTCTCTCTATCTCTATCTCTATCTCTATCTCTCTCTCTCTCTTTCTCTCTCTCTCTCTCTCTCTCTCTCTCTCTCTCTCTCTCTCTATCTCTATCTCTATCTCTATCTATCTCTCTCTCTCTCTCAGCACCGCGCTGCTCATCGGCTCCTCTGCCGTATGCCCCCCCTCCCTGCGTGCGCACGCTGCCCGGTCGTGGGTTTGTTGACATCGTGAGCGCGCTATTCAGACTGTACTTCTAGCGACAGTTTCTCTCATTATTAATGTAAAGACCACAGCGATAAACTTTAATTGGTGCTTAATAAGCGCCACAGCGAGAGTGAAGGAAAAACGCGGAGGTAAGAGGAGTTTGAGCAGCTGCATAAGTTGTAGCTACTACTCAGTAAAGTGATTAGTGATCAAATCATGACCATTACGAGGCTACCGTTTATTTAGGGAATATTGTGTCTAAGACCAAAAGCTGACAGTGGATATAGCAGGTCCTGTAGCTACAGTGGATATAGCAGGTCCTGTAGCTACAGTGGATATAGCAGGTCCTGTAGCTACAGTGGATATAGCAGGTCCTGTAGCTACAGTGGATATAGCAGGTCCTGTAGCTACAGTGGATATAGCAGGTCCTGTAGCTACAGTGGATATAGCAGCTCCTGTAGCTACAGTGGATATAGCAGGTCCTGTAGCTACAGTGGATATAGCAGGTCCTGTAGCTACAGTGGATATAGCAGGTCCTGTAGCTACAGTGGATATAGCAGGTCCTGTAGCTACAGTGGATATAGCAGGGTCCTGTAGCTACAGTGGATATAGCAGGTCCTGTAGCTACAGTGGATATAGCAGGTCCTGTAGCTACAGTGGATATAGCAGGTCCTGTAGCTACAGTGGATATAGCAGGTCCTGTAGCTACAGTGGATATAGCAGGTCCTGTAGCTACAGTGGATATAGCAGGTCCTGTAGCTACAGTGGATATAGCAGCTCCTGTAGCTACAGTGGATATAGCAGGTCCTGTAGCTACAGTGGATATAGCAGGTCCTGTAGCTACAGTGGATATAGCAGGTCCTGTAGCTACAGTGGATATAGCAGGTCCTGTAGCTACAGTGGATATAGCAGGTCCTGTAGCTACAGTGGATATAGCAGGGTCCTGTAGCTACAGTGGATATAGCAGGTCCTGTAGCTACAGTGGATATAGCAGGTCCTGTAGCTACAGTGGATATAGCAGGTCCTGTAGCTACAGTGGATATAGCAGGTCCTGTAGCTACAGTGGATATAGCAGGTCCTGTAGCTACAGTGGATATAGCAGGTCCTGTAGCTACAGTGGATATAGCAGCTCCTGTAGCTACAGTGGATATAGCAGGTCCTGTACCTACAGGCTGAAGATGGAACACTAATGTCAACAGTCTGTAAACCTTCAAGGTAAGACTGGAAGTATTATTATCCACAGTGGAGTTTTACTGTATGATAAAGGGCACTTCAGTAACATCCTGAAGCTAATACTGCATATACAGTACAGCTGTGATAACTATACTGATGATACTTTTACAAAACTGAAGTAGTGGTGTGGGGGGGCTAGTGGAATGAATGACACAGGGCCTGCCTTTGGCCACAGAAATACTTCATATTATTTTTTTCCTAACTTACCATTACATTGGGATTGACTGTGAATATGGTTCATAGAAATATTGTGATGGTGATTATTTGTGTGTGGAAGGCCTGGGCTCGTATTAGTTGTTTTTAATTTACAGGTGTTTATTGATTTTAAAATAGTGTTATTGTACTGTGATTTGAATTCGTGTAAAACTTAGAAACCATGGGACTTGGACTTGACTTGGACTTGCAGGGTCAGAGACTTGGACCTAGACTTGGACTTGTGGGGTCACAGACTCGGACTTGACTTGGACTTGCAGGTGAGGGACTTATGTGCATCTCTGGATGAACATTACACAGGGTTTCTTTTGCAGGGCATTAAAAAACATTCAAAAGTCATTCAATGAATTGTGCCAACGTTAAGGCCTTAAAGTTAAAGTCCTTACAGCATTAAATTCAACTCAAATCAGGGGAAATAATGGAATTCCATCAAACCAGAGGTTGGAGCTGAACTCTCTCCCTCCTACAGTGATGCTGGAGACTCGAGGACTCACTAGTCCCTGAGTTTTGAGAGCGGAGTGCTCTGGTTGGAACAATGGTCCAAAGTTTGTGTGTCCAGTTTTCTTCTGAATAACACATTTCCCAAAGTGTCAAATGTTTATGAGCTGAACCTACGACTTGTGTTTCTGGGTTTAAAGGGAGTCCTGAAGGTCAACCACTGCATTTGCCTCTTTATTTGAGGAGAATGAAAAGATCTCTTGAAAAGAACCAGAAATACATTGTAATTATAACGACTTAACTCGTCACTTGTCCAAATCTACTTTGATATTCTGATTTATGAGCTTTTGACATGATCCTGTTTCTCTGTGGGACTGAAATGGTTGGTGGAGGACCTGAAGGAAGACTCTTCTCTTCAGGGTCCAATGAACGGCCGCCATGTTGTTTATTTGTGTGTAATAACACGTTTATTCAAACTGGGAAATTCAGATTCAGAGCTGAGTCTGGTTTTAGTGAAACGACGAGTGTTATTTTGGAAAATGTTTTTGAAATTCTGACATTTCTGTAAAAAAAAAAAAACGGAATCATATTTTCTGGTTTGTGTCAAAACGTACGTTCTGTTTTAATTCATTCTTATTTCAAACTGATTTAGTCACACACACGGGGACAGTTGTAACACACACACACGGGGACAGTTGTAACACACACACGGGGACAGTTGTAACACACACGGGGACAGTTGTAACACACACACACGGGGACAGTTGTAACACACACACGGGGACAGTTGTAACACACACACGGGGACAGTTGTAACACACACACGGGGACAGTTGTAACACACACACGGGGACAGTTGTAACACACACGGGGACAGTTGTAACACACACGGGGACAGTTGTAACACACACACGGGGACAGTTGTAACACACACGGGGACAGTTGTAACACACACACGGGGACAGTTGTAACACACACACGGGGACAGTTGTAACACACACACAGGGACAGTTGTAACACACACACGGGGACAGTTGTAACACACACACGGGGACAGTTGTAACACACACGGGGACAGTTGTAACACACACACGGGGACAGTTGTAACACACGGGGACAGTTGTAACACACACGGGGACAGTTGTAACACACACACGGGGACAGTTGTAACACACGGGGACAGTTGTAACACACACACGGGGACAGTTGTAACACACACACACGGGGACAGTTGTAACACACACACGGGGACAGTTGTAACACACACACACGGGGACAGTTGTAACACACACACGGGGACAGTTGTAACACACACACACGGGGACAGTTGTAACACACACACACGGGGACAGTTGTAACACACACACGGGGACAGTTGTAACACACACACACGGGGACAGTTGTAACACACACACGGGGACAGTTGTAACACACACGGGGACAGTTGTAACACACACAGGGGACAGTTGTAACACACACGGGGACAGTTGTAACACACGGGGACAGTTGTAACACACACACGGGGACAGTTGTAACACACGGAGACAGTTGTAACACACACAGGGGACAGTTGTAACACACACGGGGACAGTTGTAACACACACGGGGACAGTTGTAACACACACAGGGGACAGTTGTAACACACACGGGGACAGTTGTAACACACACGGGGACAGTTGTAACACACACACGGGGACAGTTGTAACACACACGGGGACAGTTGTAACACACACACGGGGACAGTTGTAACACACACACGGGGACAGTTGTAACACACACGGGGACAGTTGTAACACACACACGGGGACAGTTGTAACACACACACGGGGACAGTTGTAACACACACACGGGGACAGTTGTAACACACACACGGGGACAGTTGTAACACACACACGGGGACAGTTGTAACACACACTGGGACAGTTGTAACACACTGGGACAGTTGTAACACACACACACATAGGGACAGTTGTAACACACACACGGGGACAGTTGTAACACACACACGGGGACAGTTGTAACACACACACGGGGACAGTTGAAACACACACTGGGACAGTTGTAACACACTGGGACAGTTGTAACACACACACACATAGGGACAGTTGTAACACACACACGGGGACAGTTGTAACACACACACGGGGACAGTTGTAACACACACACAGGGACAGTTGTAACACACACACAGGGACAGTTGTAACACACACACAGGGACAGTTGTAACACACACACATATAGGGACAGTTGTAACACACACACACATAGGGACAGTTGTAACACACACACGGGGACAGTTGTAACACACACGCGGACAGTTGTAACACACACGCGGACAGTTGTAACACACACACACAGGGACAGTTGTAACACACACACACACAGGGTCAGTTGTAACACACACACAGGGACAGTTGTAACACACACACGGGGACAGTTGTAACACACACAGGGACAGTTGTAACACACACACAAGGGACAGTTGTAACACACGGAGACAGTTGTAACACACACAGGGGACAGTTGTAACACACACGGGGACAGTTGTAACACACACACGGGGACAGTTGTAACAAACACGGGGACAGTTGTAACACACACACGGGGACAGTTGTAACACACGCACACAGGGACAGTTGTAACACACACGGGGACAGTTGTGACACACACACGGGGACAGTTGTAACACACACACACAGGGGACAGTTGTAACACACACACACAGGGGACAGTTGTAACACACACACGCCCCTATTTATTTTGTTTCATTCATTGTATCAGTGCTAGCAAGAAAATAGAAACAGGAAAATGCACCACACTTTGAGAAGCTGTATTTTTATTGTCTTAATGATATAAGTCTGTGACCTCATTAACTCATTTAAAAGCCTAAAACACAAAGTCACATGTGAGCAAAACACGTACTCGGTTTTATTTATTTTGACCTGAAAATGTTTTGTTTGCAGATGGATTCTACTGCACAGACTTTCAGTCCTGAGTGTGTTGTGTGTGATCAGAGAGAGAGAGGCTACAGACTGATCATGATCATCAGGATCATGTTACATGTATCTGGTCTCTGCTGGTTTAACTGGTGCTGTTAAAACTGACCCTGGTCTCACCTAACATCATATGTCTATGCCCTTAACTCATGTTTTATTCCCTCGGTCATTTTAATCTGAGAAACAGCTCCCTCTGGTGGTGTCTGTTGGAACAGTTTTGTTAGGACAGAAGCGGCTCGTGTGGTCAGGGCTGAAACATGTGAAACAAAGGCGGTCTGAACGGCAGTGAGTTTCTGTTGTGTGTTTGTTATCGTTGCAAACTCGACAGGTCATAACGACAGATCTGGCTCGTCCCCGCATGTGCCCACGACGAGCAGAGGACAACTGACCACCAGCTTGAGCTTTAGTGAGGAGCTCCCGGAGCATAGACGTCATTTCACCAAGCGTGGCGCCCTCTTGTGGCTGAGTGAGCAGATGTTGACTTTGTGGAGCAGTAGCAGAATGCTGGACCTGGCACTGCACTTGTGTGGGTTGACTGTGCTGCTTCACAAGCTGTGGAGCAGGAGGATATGTTGGCAGTTGTTGGTTCTGGACCAAGCCCGGAGTACACGAAAGAGGCGGAGCTTCAGCGGCGGTCTGGACAGCTTGAGAGAGCAAAACATTATTAGGCACTGGCACGTTACTGGAGACTTGGGCCCTAACATGTGTCTCATAGCATAACAGTGGGGCAGCATATGGTTTGGTCGTTGGTGCTTTGGACACCCGCTCTCTTTGGTACTCCTCTAGCCTCTCTTGGATGTCTTTAGAGGTCCACTCATGAATCTGCTTATACTTAAACACTGAGGCCAGTTCCGTATCAGGGCAGTGCTTTACAAACAATCTCACCTCCTATATCCTCAATGATGTTCTAAGCCGTCTGCAGCCATGTCTGCGGCCTTATTGAGGCGGATCCAGTAGTCAACAGCGTTCTCTTTCTGAAGTGGCAATGTTGAGTAAAAGTCTTGTGGGGGCAGACAGGATGATGTGCTACTGAAGTACTAGCATGCTATAAATGACATCTGGGGAGCATGTAGTGTGAAGTGCAGGGTTACTTCTAAGACCAATCTTAACTACATCTCTGGCCTTTCCCTTTAACTTCCCCATAACTTCTTCAGTTTGCACAGAAACATCATAGTTATGCTTCCTCAGGTAACCTTTCATCATCTCAACCCACTCAGTAACAGTGTATTTGTCGGTATTGTCACCCCTGAATGGAACGGGTTCTTTCTCTGATTTCACATTAAACCTCGGACTCTCATTAGCAGTATTATTGACACCTGAAGTCTCCTGTTTCTGACAAGTACTATTATTAGTTTCATTTGTGCCAATGACACCAGAAGAGAGCAGTTTTGATGCAATAGACTCCCCAGTCTGTGAGGCCAACTGACAGATCATGTCACCAAACTGGTTTCAATCATTACCAGCACTAGGCGTTGAGTGGCTCGGCCCCCCACATGACATCTGCCCAATAGGTGACTCAGCTGGATCCTGAACCAATCCCTGAGGCCTATTATTTGCAGGTAACACAGGTGAAGCACGCACACCTCCCCTAATGGCACTCCTGGGCTGAAAGCTCCATCCCATTCCACCTCTACCTCTCCCAAAAGAGGAGTGACAATCTGCTGTTATACCGCTGGGAAAGCATCTCTCTGCCATTTCAAAATAAAATATAGGAAACGTAATTGTAAATTGGCATTAAAACCAACATTTCCCTTCAGTCCTTTAACCTTGTGACCAGAAACACACTTTGTGACGTGTAGAGGTGACTTGACAGGCGTAGACGACAGGGCAACCTCGGTGGATCTGCATCAAGCGGATCAAGGACCACGGAGTCACGGCACCAGTGTGACCGATGTAGGTGTGTAGAGAGGCCACGGACTCAGGACTGCAGTTATGTTTCTTTTAATGGGATCTGAACCACAAAACATAAACAAAAGTCCATCAGGGTGGGGACAACTGCACGCAAGGGTCTGTACGGGACAAGGATAAACACAAATATTACAAGAAAGCTCCTGGGCGGCCGGTCAGCTGCCGTTAGCCTAACGCTCTAACTGTGGTAATATAATAACATAAAACTAAGTGGTCATTTTAACATTTTCACAAATTACACTCTAGTGACACACATTTACATGTAAGGACTAACATATATGATTATTTCAGCATAACAATATTTTAAAAAGTAAATTGAAGATTGGAGCGATCTCCAGCTTTTACCGTTGCTCTGCTGGAGACGCAGGGAGCGCGCGTGAAGCACCCTTTGCATGCAGTTTCCAAAACCACCACCAGGTGGCTCCAAAGGTAAAACAACACAGACAAATAATCTTTAAGGAAATTCAATAATACATCTCTGTTACACATGATCACTGGACAGACAGGTAGGTACTACACACTGTTTTATTCACTCAGTCATTTCTGTATATTATAGTCTGGGTGTTTTATTCACTCAGTCATTTCTGTATATTATAGTCTGGGCGTTTTATTCACTCAGTCATTTCTGTATATTATAGTCTGGGTGTTTTATTCACTCAGTCATTTCTGTATATTATAGTCTTAGTGTTTTATTCACTCAGTCATTTCTGTATATTATAGTCTGGGCGTTTTATTCACTCAGTCATTTCTGTATATTATAGTCTTAGTGTTTCATTCACTCAGTCATTTCTGTATATTATAGTCTGGGTGTTTAATTCACTCAGTCATTTCTGTATATTATAGTCTGGGTGTTTTATTCACTCAGTCATTTCTGTATATTATAGTCTGAGTGTTTTATTCACTCAGTCATTTCTGTATATTATAGTCTGGGTGTTTTATTCACTCAGTCATTTCTGTATATTATAGTCTGGGTGTTTTATTCACTCTGTCATTTCTGTATATTATAGTCTGAGTGTTTTATTCACTCAGTCATTTCTGTATATTATAGTCTGGGTGTTTTATTCACTCAGTCATTTCTGTATATTATAGTCTGAGTGTTTTATTCACTCAGTCATTTCTGTATATTATAGTCTGGGTGTTTTATTCACTCAGTCATTTCTGTATATTATAGTCTGGGTGTTTTATTCACTCAGTCATTTCTGTATATTATAGTCTGAGTGTTTTATTCACTCAGTCATTTCTGTATATTATAGTCTGGGTGTTTAATTCACTCAGTCATTTCTGTATATTATAGTCTGGGTGTTTTATTCACTCAGTCATTTCTGTATATTATAGTCTGGGTGTTTTATTCACTCAGTCATTTCTGTATATTATAGTCTGGGTGTTTCATTCACTCAGTCATTTCTGTATATTATAGTCTGGGTGTTTAATTCACTCAGTCATTTCTGTATATTATAGTCTGGGTGTTTTATTCACTCAGTCATTTCTGTATATTATAGTCTGGGTGTTTCATTCACTCAGTCATTTCTGTATATTATAGTCTGGGTGTTTTATTCACTCAGTCATTTCTGTATATTATAGTCTGGGTGTTTCATTCACTCAGTCATTTCTGTATATTATAGTCTGGGTGTTTAATTCACTCAGTCATTTCTGTATATTATAGTCTGGGTGTTTTATTCACTCAGTCATTTCTGTATATTATAGTCTGAGTGTTTTATTCACTCAGTCATTTCTGTATATTATAGTCTGGGTGTTTTATTCACTCAGTCATTTCTGTATATTATAGTCTGGGTGTTTTATTCACTCTGTCATTTCTGTATATTATAGTCTGGGTGTTTTATTCACTTAGTCATTTCTGTATATTATAGTCTGGGTGTTTTATTCACTCAGTCATTTCTGTATATTATAGTCTGGGTGTTTAAATCACTCAGTCATTTCTGTATATTATAGTCTGGGTGTTTTATTCACTCAGTCATTTCTGTATATTATAGTCTGGGTGTTTAAATCACTCAGTCATTTCTGTATATTATAGTCTGGGTGTTTTAGTCACTCAGTCATTTCTGTATATTATAGTCTGGGTGTTTAAATCACTCAGTCATTTCTGTATATTATAGTCTGGGTGTTTTTTTCACTCAGTCATTTCTGTATATTATAGTCTGGGTGTTTAAATCACTCAGTCATTTTTGTATATTATAGTCTGGGTGTTTTATTCACTCAGTCATTTCTGTATATTATAGTCTGGGTGTTTTAGTCACTCAGTCATTTCTGTATATTATAGTCTGGGTGTTTAAATCACTCAGTCATTTCTGTATATTATAGTCTGGGTGTTTTATTCACTCAGTCATTTCTGTATATTATAGTCTGGGCGTTTAATTCACTCAGTCAATTCTGTATATTATAGTCTGGGTGTTTTATTCACTCAGTCATTTCTGTATATTATAGTCTGGGTGTTTTATTCACTCAGTCATTTCTGTATATTATAGTCTGGGTGTTTTATTCACTCAGTCATTTCTGTATATTATAGTCTGGGTGTTTAATTCACTCAGTCATTTCTGTATATTATAGTCTGGGTGTTTTAGTCACTCAGTCATTTCTGTATATTATAGTCTGGGCGTTTTATTCACTCATTCATTTCTGTATATTATAGTCTGGGCGTTTCATTCACTCAGTCATTTCTGTATATTATAGTATGGGTGTTTCATTCACTCAGTCATTTCTGTATATTATAGTCTGGGTGTTTTATTCACTCAGTCATTTCTGTATATTATAGTCTGGGCGTTTCATTCACTCAGTCATTTCTGTATATTATAGTCTGGATGTTTTATTCACTCAGTCATTTCTGTATATTATAGTCTGGGTGTTTTATTCACTCAGTCATTTCTGTATATTATAGTCTGGGCGTTTTATTCACTCAGTCATTTCTGTATATTATAGTCTGGGTGTTTTAGTCTGAGAAACAGCTCCCTCTGGTGGTGCTCGCGGGAGGAGCAGCTGGTTCATGTCCGGTTTGCGCGCGGCGGTGGTGTCGCAGTTTGTGGAGACCTGAAAAGCAGAACAGCAGAATAACGCGCTCGGATCCAGAGGTGAGTCCTGAAACTCTTTAGACTCCGTTTGTGAAGATGCTTTACCACTTCTGTCTCCATTTGGCTCCATTTTCAATCACGTGTTTAGTCCTGGTTTGTTTTAGAACTGCGTGGCAGTGAAAGTGAAAGTATCAAAATTAACGGTAAGTCTTTCTGGTGTGAAATGTTTTGTGCAGGAAATAGGCCCTAATGCAGTGCTAATGATCATCCATCGCCTAAAAGAAGCATTAACAGTTACATGGTCTTAAAGTTGAAACGTATTTATTTGCGTGGTTCACAGCAGTGACTCTAAAGCCGCAGTAAAGTTTATGATTAAACAGCAGATAAACATAATAAACATTTAGGGCTGGTCTTTGGCCTTTAATCTGGTTCAGTGGCGGGGTTTTGTTGTCTGAGGCGCGGCATTTCCTGCAGCAGAATCACCGCGCCGCTGCAGCCTCTTCAAACCACGGCAATTATAAAGCTGCAAAGCGGAGCGGATACATGCCCCTCTCATTACAAAGGCTCCATGTTTGCAAAGTGACGGCCCGCGCTGCATATGCGGCGAGTTGGCTCCACATGCACCGATACGCATGGCGCCACATAACCATAAGAACGCGCACGTGCTGCTGCACGTGCTTCTGTATCAGTGCAGAAACTACAGCAGCAGCTGAGGCGCTCCCTCATAACAGCGGGACAGTTGAGGACGGAAAAGACAAATCCCTAACAGCCCGTTGGCCTGTTCAATGCTGTCCCTCCTTTGGCCTTTTGTCTGGGACAGACTTGGAGAACAGCACTATGAGCACAGCCTGCTGCTGGATATGACCCAGCCTTTATTCCATCTGTATCTCCTGCTTCTCTGAAATAAACACGGAGCATCAAATACTTTTGATTAAACTGCATTTTTGCTTCATTAAGACATTTGGTCAGAATTTAGTTTACACTATCAAAAGTGCAAAATATATTTACATATTAAAAGTACATGCATATGGCTATAGTATGATGCCAGAGATTTGACCTGTTAAAGGCCCTGTACCTGTTTTTTTAAGTAAAGAAGAATCTACAAAATGCAAATGTTAGTTGTGTCCAAACACTTTCCAGACACACTGTTAGCCTCGCCGTTTTCCACGAGGATGAGTTTATCAGCGTATTTCACAAAAGGGCCACTTTCACCGCAATGGCAGAAAACTCACTTCACGTTTATGGAATTGATATAAATGCTTCATAACTAGATGCATGTGTTTTTTTTCTCCACAAATGTAACAGTTTGCAAATTAGCAATAAACTAAAGGAGGACAAAACAAATGTGGGTCCATTACTAGAAAAACAAATATATATAAAGTGCCTTTAAGTAGCCTTTGTGTGGACAGGGAAGTAAATATGACGACTGAAAAAGAGTGGAGTCAAACTTACCGCCTTTGCTCTGCCCGATCCCGTCAGACCTCAGAAGCTAAGCAGGAAAGGGCCTGGCAGGACTCGGATGGGAGACCGTTTGGGAACAACAGGAAGCCTGGCACATGTAGTGTGCGTGTGTGTGCGTGTGTGTGCGTGTGTGTGCGTGTGTGTGTGAGTGGTTGGTGGTGGCTGGCGTGCACAGACTGGCTGCCTCGTTTATCATCACAGAGTATGGAGTGAATGAATAATGCACCAAATTGTAAAAGCGCTTTATAAGACTAAAGCATTATTATTATTATTATTACTACTTTTTACGTACTTTTGTATTTTGAGTGAGGGGCGGCGGAAAGATTGTTCACCCAGAGCGCCAAACAGGCCAGAACTTTAGTCCAGGTTTGAGAACAACAATTCTGAAATAAAAATAGCATCAACACAATGAACTCAACGGTTTTCAAATAAGGAGTGAAAAAAGCTGGAACTCTATGTTTGAAAGAGGATGTTTGGATGGTAAAGGTGAGGCCTGAAACTCTTGAACACAGTTGGTTCTGTCAAAGGGCGAGCTCCTAAAATAGGATCAAAAGTGGGAGTAGTTTTGGTATTTGTGGGACATGGAGGGACAGACCTGAGAAAGTGAAAGGTCTCACTTACAGAATAAACAAACACACTTTAACATAAGGTCAGGTTAGCAGTAGACTATAGATCAGGGGTCTCCAACCTTTTCTTACCCGGAGAGCTACTTTTACACAACGTGAACATCAGAGAGCTACTTATGCTTCAAAAACACTTGAAAAGTAAAATGCAACTTGGGTAGCGTTTACGCAGAAGAATTACTTGCCAAGATGGTATTTCAAAGAAAGTGACTCGAGTTTAGTCCTTGTACTTTACAATATTGAAACAACTGTTCACAGATTGTGTCCAGCATGTTCAGAACAAATAGAAAATGTATCTAAAATGTTAGTTATCCAGCGAGAGATGTAGAAAGTCTTTGGCGAGCTACCTGGAGAGGCTTGGCGAGCTACTGGTAGCTCCCGAGCTACTGGTTGGAGATCCCTGCTATAGATGGATAGACTTGAATGACTTTAATGCAGACTGAGATGAGCTGAACACTTATACGACCACATCATTCAAACCAGACAAAGGAGACAAAGACTTCTGTTTCATTTAAAGATATTTGTCCAAAAACTAAAGAGAATGTTTATTTCTTGTTTTTGTCCTTATTTGGTTCTGCAAAGCCCCGGTCACTCCTGATCCAGGATGAGTCAAAGTAAGCAGCAGCGGCCTCCAGGGGGCAGCACTGATCCACCGTGAGTGTTTTTATATAAAGGACTTTTCACTTTGTTTCTGTTTGATAATGTTTTCTAAACCTGTTCTCCAGGTCTGTGTCCATGAAGAGCAACCGGTCAAAAGATCAACCTTTATTCTTCAGGAAAGGACTAAGAACAGGCTCACAGTAAGACTCACTCTTATGGTTTAAATGTCACACACACATGAACCTCACAATAAATCATGATACATGTGTGTTTCACCAGTAGAAAACATAAACCTGTTCTTTTATTATTGTGTCACGTTTCTAAAATACATTAAGGCGGCACAGTGGCTCAGCAGTTAGTGCTGGTGTTTCACAGCTAAAGTCCCAGGTTCGATTCCCGGCTGGACAGGGCCTCTCTGTGGAGTTTGCATGTTCTCCCTGTGTCTGTGTAGGTTTGCCCTGTCACTAAAACAATAGGCCAGAATGAATGAGAGTGTGTTAACAGAATCATTCTGAATATGATAAAAGAGTGATCCTTTGAGGACCCGTTAAGAGGCCGAACGAAGAGGCCGTTTGGACTGATACAAACCACATGTGTCTTTAAGGCTCTGGTCCACATTTGTTCTGCTTCACCCAGAACATCGCTCCATTTATTTGGACCTGTTTCCTCTGAACAATCATACACAGAGTTCCTGTTTCGTTCTGTGTGAAGCTGTGACTGTGCTGCTGTTTTCCAGGTCGGGAGGCAGTGGTCTGTCTTTGAAAAGTGACCGCTCAAAATATAAACCTCCAGACTTTGAGGAGCCAGGACCAGACTCAGGGTAAGACCTTCAGTTTCTCTGTATTTAGAGACATATTGATTAGTATGAACTGATCTCACCTGAAACACAGCAATAAAGAACATTACATAAATCAATAAGTTCTATCTAATGCTGAAATATGAAACAAATATTCACGTCAGTTAATGACAAACACAAAGATCTGTCTTTAAACAAGAGAAAAATACTAGAAATACAAACAGTAGAGAAGTAAGATCGGTTTAGAAAGACGATGAAAAGCTTCATACGAAATGACAATACAGTTTATGATAAATATATCCATCTGTTTTTCCTCCAGTAAAGTGACTGATCTTCAGCCTCGATGTCAGATGTTGAGTGTGACATAGTTTTAATATTTATCCCACAGAGATGAGCGCCTCGAGGGTCTCAGTGCGGAGTGTGACCTGGACGCTGTTTTCAGGGTCTGTACCAGAACCTCCTTCTCCTCAGCCCTCTGTCTGTCCTGACCTCATGTCGTCTCAAACTCATCTATCGCCTTTTACTGAACATTCAGACGATCACTGATGTCCAGGGACAGCGTTACGTGAAGGTTCTTTGCTCTATTTCTGTTACAGCGACTGGAGGAGGATGTTCTGACATTTGTCAAAGACGAACTGAGGAGGTTCCACAGGCTCCTGACCTCAGAGCATCCAGAGAGGAGCCCAGAGAGGAGCTCAGAGAGGAGCTCAGAGAGGAGCCCAGAGAGGAGCCCAGAGAGGAGCTCAAAGAGGAGCTCAGAGAGGAGCTCAGAGGGGAGCTCAGAGAGGAGCTCAGAGAGGAGCCCAGAGAGGAGCCCAGAGAGGAGATCAGAGTGGAGCTCAGAGAGGAGCCCAGCGAGGAGGTCAGAGAGGCGCTCACTCTTTGAGCTCCTCTCTGATCTCATCTCTTGGTTCCTCCCCTGGTTTACAGAGAGGAGATCAGAGAGGAGCTCAGAGAGGAGCTCGGAGAGGAGCTCAGAGAGGAGCGAGAGGAGCTCAGAGAGGAGCCCAGAGAGAAGCTCAGAGAGGAGAGAGAGGAGCTCAGAGAGAAGATCAGAGAGGAGCCCAGAGAGGAGCTCAGAGAGGAGCTCAGAGAGGAGCCCAGAGAGGAGCTCAGAGAGGGAGGAGAAGTGGAGCTGCAGGGAGGCTGTGCTGAACATCACTCTGGACTTCCTGAGGAGGATGAAGCAGGAGCATCTGGCCCAGCATCTGCAGGACTGTAAGAACTCTGTCTGAAACTTTAAACTGGCCTTACACTTTTTGGAAAGTTTTTGACACGAGTTTTGATCCAACTATATTTGAATGGGTCTGAATTTCAGCTTCTCTGTGTCTCTGTGGTGCAGTGTCAGGGTGTTACACAATTACCTTCTAACAACTAGGGTTACACAATTCTTTATGTGGTCATTATTCTTTTAAACATTAAACAAACCTTATTATATTCCCATGTACATTATGACCCAAAGAGTTTCATTCATGGGAATAAACAGGGAATGAACAACGTCTTCAACACTAGGGCTGGGTACCGTTTGTTTTATTTCGATACCACTACTTTAACGATACCTGCTTTTTGGTACCGGTGCCTTAACGGTACATTTTTAGATACGTATGTTATTTTAATTCAATAAAAATAACATGGGTATAAAAAGTGCATGAAGTGAGCGCTGTGTTGTGCTGCTGTGTCAGCGTTAGCCGTGTTAGCGTTAGCTCTGAACAGGTGAATACTTTTTGCCAACTGGTTTTGCAAAAAAATGCAGAGAAAGCTGCGGGTAGAGCCGGCGACTGAGGAGGACGACGTAAGCCTCAGTCGAGTCACGGAACTCATGGAGCAGCAGAGGGACATGTTCAGGGAAATAATACAACAACAACATCAACAGGAGATCTTCAAAGGATTCATAAATATCATCATGGAATCGAGAAACACAAATAAGCCTGCAGTTCACACAAGGTGAGGTGGACACTCTGAAGGAAGAGAAATTGAAACTCACTGAGCGCACAAACACTTTACAAACCGATTTTTATAAAGTATGTGACAGTCTGCACATGATCACGGATAAACTGGAGTATCTGGAGGGACAGAGCCGCAGAAACAACCTGGTCTTTGAGGGAGTGTTGGAGTCGCCTGGGGAGACCTGGGCCGACGCCGAGGTCAACTACTGAAGGAGAAGTTCCAGCTACAGCACACGGTGGAGGTGGAGAGGGCTCACGGCGTAGGGAGACCCGACGGTGGGAGAGACTGGCCGAGACCCATCATCCCCCAACTACTGCGGTGGAAGGCTCACGGAGAAATCTTGCAGCGCTAAACGACTCAAAGGCACAAAAATCTTCATAAAGGAGGACTACACGGAATCCATCAAAAGGAAACGAAAAGAACTGATGCCGGAGCTGAGAGCTGCACGGGAAAGAGGAGAGATTGCCTTATTGCGCTATAATAAGCGTCCGCGCACCAGTACACCAACTCCAGTATAAACACTCATATAATAGTGTAATAAATACTTTATTTAGTATAGGTCTGTTTCCTCTAATAACTAAACCGAGTAGAATTACAACCCATAGTGCCACCTTGATTGATAACATTCTCAAATGAAATAGAAAGTGATACAGTCAGCGGATTAATGATAAATGATATTAGGGATCACCTTCAGTTTTTGTTTTGTACAAAGATTGATATTTAAAAAATGAAGAGGAAAACAAGTATTGGTTTAGAAGGGTAAAAACAGAGAAAACTATTGATGCATTTAAAAAGGAGCTTTTAGCTCAAGACTGGAGTATTGTATACAGACACTAATAAGGCATATGATGAGTTTACGTGAATATTTCAAAAGGTATTTATTTATTTTATTTATTTATTTATTTATTTGAATTAGGACAGTGCACATTAATCAACACGTCAGCAAAAAGCTATCAATGTAAATGTACCAGAATTAGCGTGAGAGCTAAATTGCATCCGTTGTCCTGAGGCAGGTAAAGAAACATTGACAGAAGGAAAATACAAACATACAAAGAACAGAACAAAGTTACAGTCACAGATTCAGTTACAAGGACAGACACAGGTAAGATAACATAACACGCCCAAGAAATTGGTTAAGTATTGAACTTTAATTAAACTACCTGTGAGTGCAAGATTGATTTGTTTTTAACCAGATTTTTAGGACCTTTTTAAATGTGTGGTAATTGTCACAGTTCCTGATATGAGCAGGCAGCGAGTTCCAAAACTGCGAGCCTCTGATAGACTCCACCGTTTGACCGAATTTAGTTCTACGACGTTGCACAATACAGTCTCCTCTGGTCAGAGCTCTGGGATTTACTCGAGTGTTACTTATTTGTGATATAAAATTCCTTAATGGTGGAGGGGCAAGACCTTTTAAAACTCTAAAAACTAAACAGGCATCCAGGAACTTCTGATAGCCGTCGAAATCTAAAATATTATACTTACTTACAATGTGGCAGTAATGATAATGTAAAGGCTTTCTATCCAGAGTTTTCAATGTTTTCTTAAAAAGAGACTTGATGGGGCTCATGTTGGTCTCTGATGTTTGGGACCATGTGGTATAACAGTACGTTATATGGCTGAAGATCATTGCATGCATATAAGCCTTTGCCGACTCTGTGGTCAGACATGGTCTTATATGCTTAAAATTTGACAAATTGAATTTAATGATGTGTGCAATTTTCTTGATATGCTGCTTAAAATTTAGATTTGAATCAAAGAGCACTCCTATATTTTTGTATATGACAAAAATTGCCCAATGAAGAAATACTTTAAAAACAGAAAGTGTAAACCCATGGATGTCTAAGGGTTTGCTAAATGCATGCAAGGCAAAAAAAAATCTTTACAAAAACTTTATAAATAACCGGACAAAAGAAGCTGAGGATAAATATAAGAAATATAAAAATAAACTGACAGGTATCATTAGAAAATGTAAACAGGATTATTATAATAAGTTGTTAGATACTAATAAGAATAATATTAAAGGTTTAATACCGCGTTTGGCTGTCCTCGCAGCCAAACGCGGTTTTCTCCGTGACATTATCGTGAGGTAAGAAAAAAAGAACAGGTGTCCAGACTCCAGAGTAGGTTAGAAAAAGCTCCCTCTTCACAACTTTCGGTGCAACATGACATGACCATCTGTTCAGACGCTCGGGGGTGCGTTTGTTTTGACTATAGGGGCAGCGCGGACGATCTGTTCAGACGCTCGGGGGTGCGTTTGTTTTGACTATAGGGGCAGCGCGGACGATCTGTTCAGACCAAGGGGGGATACGCCCCTTTTCACCCAATTTCAGTACGTGCTAGTGGCAGGCCGTGGTATTGCAGCCCCAAAGCCCAAAAAGCACTTTTTGTCATAGACACTCATGTAAAAGGAGCGGCCTGTAAAATGGTCCACAGGGCATCTAGAGTTTCAGACTAAGGCTAATATATTTCTTAAAAAATACTATTTTTAGGACATATACTTTTTTTTTTCCAAAATATATTTTTTTAAGTTTTCCAATGGTGTGACGTCACTAGGCCTGTGGACGTGCTCGTGACTCATGAACGAGCACAGGTTTTCTCCGTGTGGTCTCTGCGGGTCTGAGAGCCAAACCATTGATTCAAACAAATAATGAACGGGAATCTACGGGACTGTACTAAGATAAACGCTAAGAACCTCAAGTAAATGTTTTTCTTTACTCAGTACTAAAATGTATTGCGAACCTACACATGGCGGGCGTGTGTTTTAATGTTAAACATTAGGCTTATAGCTAACATCAACAACAACAATAAACTAATGAAGACGTGATCGTTTCCTGATTAGGCTGCACGCTTTTGAAAATAGCTTAAATGTTTGACGGAAAGCAACGTAATGAAAAGTACAAAATAAATCGGTTTTAAGCGTAAGGTAAGGTGACCTCTTTATGATGGACAGTTCGTGAATCATAACCTTTAGTAAAGTTTGATCAGAAACAGAAACGGCACAATATACATGGCTGACAACAGAATCATTGTTCATGTTGACAAACGCACTTGTAACTCAATTTACTTCTTAACTTATGAACATGGCTACTTACATTAACTTATAGAACACTTTTGTAGTGCTCCTTCTTTGTATTCAGCCAAACAATGCTAGTAGTGAGTTTATATTAGCAAACAGAGTGAAGTAAAAACTCGATTTCTATCATTTTTATCACAATAACCAGGCTGCCAGCACTTACGGAACTTCTCGGAAAAGTGGCCGAGCGTGAGTACATTACCGCGGCTACGTGCGTTCCAAGGGCCGCTGTAAGCTCCGGTACAAGATCGGAGAAACTTAGCTTATTTGGCCCCGCACTGACAAACTGACCCCCCAGGTCATCTTAACATAGCAGCTTATTCGCCTGAAATGGCCTTAAACATTCATTTTGTATTTAAAGAACGATGATATTAAGAGATTTGATACGGCTTAATGGCGTCGGCTCCGCTCTGAGGGGCTTCCTCGACAGCTGTGCGCGTCCACACTCTTGAGCCTAGATACAGATGACGCGTCATACGGGTACCATGGGCCTTAATGGCGGACGAAACAGGAGTCATGCGCTATTGAGCACAACTATTGAAAGAGATAGGAGCTGAGACATCGTGCCTCTTCCATTCAATATACTTCAATGGTTCAGACGCTCGGGGGTGCGTTTGTTTTGACTATAGGGGCAGCGCGGACGATCTGTTCAGACGCTCGGGGGTGCGTTTGTTTTGACTATAGGGGCAGCGCGGATTTCTTACGACAGAAATAATGAAAAAAGCAGTTTTACAAATGAAAATCATGCCGTAAGGCATTAGATTACAGACGTGGAGCACTTCCGTTCCGCTGTGACGACACAACTGAACATGTCAGTGGTTTACCAGGAGAGGGCGGAGCAGCTGCTCAGAGAGCAGGATTCAGGAGGATTACTGAGAACTGCGTGAATGAAGCCAAAAACCACTCCGGGGGTGTTTTTGAGAAGGAAATAGCAAAACAACATGGTTAAAGGCTCAAAAAAGTTGATTTTGCATGACATAGCTCCTTTAAAAAGTATAATTAGAAATAAACCAAGAACGATTAATTATCCAAAACATTTCAAAGATGAGGATTTCACTTTAAATAATATGAATGAAATAGTCAAAACATTACATTCTTCGTAGATGTTGGACTGAACCTTGCTGCAAAAATTGCAAACGTTGAGAACTATAATTGTGAACTGATAGACACAAATCCTATGTCTTTGTTCCTCCTGTGGAGGAAAAGGAGATACTGGACATTGTTAAAGGGTGTAAAAATAAAACCTCGACAGATTATTACGACATGGATATGAAAACTTTAAAAACTGTTATTGAAAGTATCTCTAAGCCGTTAACTTACATCTGTAACTTATCGTTGCAAACTGGACAATTTCCTGATAGTATGAAAGTAGCAAAAGTGATTCCTCTGTTCAAGGCAGGAGATAAACATCTCTTTACAAACTACAGGCCTGTTTCCCTTTTACCGCAATTCTCTAAAATCTTAGAAAAGGTTTTTAACTCTAGACTTGACAGCTTTAGGGAAAAGTGTAATTTACTCTCAGACAATCAGTTTGGTTTTAGGAACAATCACTCAACCTCACACGCGCTCTTTGATATAACTGAAGAAATAACCAATGCTGTAGATAACAAGAAATATGCAATAGGGTTATTTATTGACCTGAGTAAAGCGTTTGACACAATAAACTATGATTTATTAATTAATAAACAAGAACATTATGGGAATAGGGGGGTAGCTCTACAGTGGGTTACCAGTTATTTAAAAAATAGAAAACGATGTGTGAAAATTGGTGATTATCAGTCAAGTTGTTGACAGATTGTCTGTGGTTTTCCTCAAGGGTCCATTCTGGGTCCAACATTGTTTAATATGTACATTAACGACATTTGTAAAACGTCTCAAGTACTTAAATTTATCTTGTTTGCTGACGATACAAATATTTTTGCATCAGGAGACGACTTACAGCAACTGTGTCGGATTGTTAACTTGGAACTCAAAAGTGTCAACAAGTGGTTCAAACTAAATAAATTATCTCTAAATCTGAGTAAAAGTAAAATGATGATATTTGGCAACTGTAATTCCAATGCCCAGGAAGCAATTCAGATGGAGGGTGTTGTTATCGAGCGAGTGCATGAAATCAAATTTATTGGTGTGATTATTGATGACAGAATTACTTGGAAATCTCATATTAAATATATATCTACAAAAATGTCTAGAAACATTTCAGTAATAGCAAAAGAAAAGCACATTTTAAACATCAAAGCTCTACATACCTTATACTGTTCTCTGATTTTGCCCTATTTATATTATTGTACTGTGGTTTGGGGTAGTACTTATAAAAACACAGTTAAACCAATAATATTGTTGCAAAAAAGAGCTATCCGAGTAATTCATAAAGTTGGGTTTTTGGACCACACAAACTCATTATTTTTAAAATCAAAGATCATGAAGTTTTGTGACCTTGTTGAGTTCCAAACTGTACAGATGTTATTCAAAGCAAGGTACAAACTGTTACCGGGCCAAATACAAAGAATTTGTGTTAGCTGTTAGCTTCAAGACAAAAACACTTACTGTGATGAGCACGGAAGTTTCCTGTAGTGAATTTTTTGCCCCTTACGCAATGTTTTTAACCTGATGCTGTCCACCAGCAAGTCACTGTCTACCATGTAATCTTCAGCTATTTATTTTTTTAGACAAGATCTCATAGGGAAATAACGGAGACAGGATACACAAACGACTACTTAGAATCCACTCGGAAGTCACGTGAGGCGTGTGTGCATATAGCCATTACGTGATGAATTAAACTTTAGGATTCAGAAACATAGCACAACTTTGAAAAGTTTTAGTCCAACAGTTAATGGTGTACAATTGTGGAATAAACTGGAGATGGAGTTGAAACGATGTCCAAACATCAACCTGTTCAAATATAAATACAAACAAAAGACTTTTGAAATATACAGAGAAGAAGAAATGCGTTGCCACTAGGGGGAGCAGTAGGATCAATTATTTATTTTTTTGTTGCTGCTTGGAACGGTTGTCATTCTATTGCTCAAATTTACAAATTGAAAATTAGGGTTGGCAAGTTATGGATCTGTTGAGAGGAATCCTCCCAACGGGCTCAAACCCTTGTCTTTTAATGCACCACTCAGCATAGGAACATCATGATGGGTCGTCTCATGATCGGAAGGTCGGGGGTTCGAATCCCGCCTCCTGAAGGTGCATGCTGTCGTTGTGTCCTTGGGCAAGACACTTCAGCCACCTTGCCTCCAGTGTCTGCGTACATTGGTGTATGAATGGGTGAGCGGTTCCTTACTGTAAAGCGCTTTGAGTGCCTAATGTAGGTGGAAAAGCGCTATATAAGTTGAGCCCATTTACCATTTATCATCTATCAGTGATTCCCAAACGTTTTGCGCCCAAGGCACACCAAAGGACAAGTACAAATCTGAAGGCACACCTATTGTGCAAAATAGCCTTTATAACACGTGTTCTCACTCCAAGTGCCTCTTCAGCTTGCTTGGAACCATGTTAGCATTAGCTAACTTCTCCCGACAGAGGACGCACTCTGTATTATTAAATGAGTGCATACAAAGTACTGATATAGTAAATTAAAAAATAATTATTTTTGTGGTGTTTAGGGATGGGTACCGTTCGTTTTTTTTGATACCACTACATTAACGATTCCTGCTTTTCGGTGCCGGTGCCTTAACGGTACTTTTTTCGGTGCCTATGTCATTTTAATTTAATTAAAATAACGTGTATAAAAAAGCGTCGTTCAGGAAAAAGTCCTAAAACAGCACAACAGAAGCTCCACAGGCCTCAGCAGCGTCACCTGTAACTTCTACTTTGAGCACAATTTCCACTTAAGCAGCGATAAAAATAAAGAAAGGACGTTATTACCTCCTGATCTGCAGAGACAGATCCACATCAGGACACGGGTTTCTTTCAGATAAACTTTTCTAAACACACTGCGCTTTGACGAAGTGAAAGCACTTTCCTGTCAAAGATCTTTACACAGTGTGAGCGCTCACTCTGCCACTAATAATCTACAAAAACTGTACCAACAATGTCTAACACAGAGTGAGCGCTCACTGTTCCACAAACAATCTTTGATATTCCCCTCGCTGCAGCTGCTTGTGAAGTTGTAAACTCCGCCTCCGGGTCTGTCGCTAAAGGGAAACACGTCTTTCTTGTTGTCACTGCTCGGTTTTGTTTTTCAATAAACACAAGTTTCTTATTCAGTCCTGGTTTAGTCCTGGTTTATAACTGGCTTAGTTTGGTCCTGGGTTTTACAACCGGTGTAAGTCCTGGTTTAGTCCTGGCTCAGTCCTGCCGCAGACCGCGGCCGAGCCATCTCTATTACAAAAGTTTAGTACGTTATAGCTTTGCTTCGCTTTAAGTTATAGCTTTGCTTCTCTTTAAGTTATAGCTTTGCTTCTCTTTAAGTTATAGTTTTGCTTCGCTTTAAGTTATAGTTTTGCTTCGCTTTAAGTTATAGCTTTGCTTCTCTTTAAGTTATAGCTTTGCTTCTCTTTAAGTTATAGTTTTGCTTCTCTTTAAGTTATAGTTTTGCTTCTCTTTAAGTTATAGCTATGCTTCTCTTTAAGTTATAGCTTTGCTTCGCTTTAAGTTATAGTTTTGCTTCGCTTTAAGTTATAGTTTTGCTTCGCTTTAAGTTATAGCTTTGCTTCTCTTTAAGTTATAGCTTTGCTTCTCTTTAAGTTATAGTTTTGCTTCTCTTTAAGTTATAGTTTTGCTTCTCTTTAAGTTATAGCTATGCTTCGCTTTAAGTTATAGCTTTGCTTCTCTTTAAGTTATAGCTTTGCTTCTCTTTAAGTTATAGTTTTGCTTCTCTTTAAGTTATAGTTTTGCTTCGCTTTAAGTTATAGCTTTGCTTCTCTTTAAGTTATAGCTTTGCTTCTCTTTAAGTTATAGTTTTGCTTCTCTTTAAGTTATAGTTTTGCTTCTCTTTAAGTTATAGCTTTGCTTCTCTTTAAGTTATAGTTTTGCTTCTCTTTAAGTTATAGTTTTGCTTCTCTTTAAGTTATAGCTTTGCTTCTCTTTAAGTTATAGTTTTGCTTCTCTTTAAGTTATAGCTATGCTTCTCTTTAAGTTATAGCTTTGCTTCGCTTTAAGTTATAGTTTTGCTTCTCTTTAAGTTATAGCTTTGCTTCGCTTTAAGTTATAGCTTTGCTTCGCTTTAAGTTATAGTTTTGCTTCGCTTTAAGTTATAGTTTTGCTTCTCTTTAAGTTATAGCTTTGCTTCTCTTTAAGTTATAGCTTTGCTTCTCTTTAAGTTATAGCTTTGCTTCGCTTTAAGTTATAGTTTTGCTTCGCTTTAAGTTATAGTTTTGCTTCTCTTTAAGTTATAGCTTTGCTTCTCTTTAAGTTATAGCTTTGCTTCGCTTTAAGTTATAGTTTTGCTTCGCTTTAAGTTATAGTTTTGCTTCGCTTTAAGTTATAGTTTTGCTTCGCTTTAAGTTATAGTTTTGCTTCTCTTTAAGTTATAGTTTTGCTTCTCTTTAAGTTATAGCTTTGCTTCTCTTTAAGTTATAGCTTTGCTTCGCTTTAAGTTATAGTTTTGCTTCTCTTTAAGTTATAGCTTTGCTTCTCTTTAAGTTATAGCTTTGCTTCTCTTTAAGTTATAGCTTTGCTTCTCTTTAAGTTATAGCTTTGCTTCGCTTTAAGTTATAGCTTTGCTTCTCTTTAAGTTATAGTTTTGCTTCTCTTTAAGTTATAGTTTTGCTTCTCTTTAAGTTATAGCTTTGCTTCTCTTTAAGTTATAGCTGTGCTTCTCTTTAAGTTATAGTTTTGCTTCTCTTTAAGTTATAGCTTTGCTTCTCTTTAAGTTATAGCTTTGCTTCTCTTTAAGTTATAGCTTTGCTTCGCTTTAAGTTATAGTTTTGCTTCGCTTTAAGTTATAGTTTTGCTTCGCTTTAAGTTATAGCTTTGCTTCGCTTTAAGTTATAGCTTTGCTTCGCTTTAAGTTATAGCTTTGCTTCTCTTTAAGTTATAGCTTTGCTTCTCTTTAAGTTATAGCTTTGCTTCTCTTTAAGTTATAGCTTTGCTTCTCATTAAGTTATAGCTATGCTTCTCTTTAAGTTATAGTTTTGCTTCTCTTTAAGTTATAGCTTTGCTTCTCTTTAAGTTATAGTTTTGCTTCTCTTTAAGTTATAGCTTTGCTTCTCTTTAAGTTATAGCTTTGCTTCTCTTTAAGTTATAGCTTTGCTTCTCTTTAAGTTATAGTTTTGCCTTGCTCCGTTTGCGCTGAAGCGGCTCATTATCAGAGCACACGTTCATGTTGCTTTTTTTAGACTGGCTGCGGGTCATATATTGACGTCTAGAGAGAAAAAGAACCGAAAGTTGTCACAAAATCCCACGGCACACCAGGACTTGCCTCCCGGCACACCAGGACTTGCCTCCCGGCACACCGTTTGGGAACCACTGATCTATCAAATCAGCTGTTAGAGCAGCTGGGTGGAGGTTTGTTGGTGGGGAGTTACTGCCCTCTTCAACTGGCCCGCTCTACACTCTGGCTTTTGAATGCACCACACTATGCAGGGCTACATCATACTTCAGGCGCATTGAGTTGCCTTGTGTACGAAATGCGCGGTATAAATAAAGTTGCCTTGCCTTCACATATAACTAAAAAAATATATATATATAAATATATATATATATATATATATATATATATATATATATATATATATATATATAATCATAATAATAATGATAATTAAACCCAAATTAAATTCATATTGAGGATGGTAATGACAACTGGGAAGTAGCAAGATCTCGGCGTATGATATGTTTATGTAGCACAATCAAAAAAACGCGCACATCCCTGACTGAGCAGTGTGCTGGATCCAAAAAAGGTAACACATGCAAGAAGAATAGAAAAAATCCGCACAACCACTCTGTTCTGATGAAGGACTACAAGTCTAAGCTAAAACGCAGTTGTGCGGATTTTTTCTATTCTTAATGTACCTTTATAACATAAAAATAACTCGGTAATGTTTGGCACGGGTAACAATCTGAAAGAAATATATTGATGATCACATTTTTTTGTGCTAGACATCGTACATGAAACAAGATCGTTGTTGTAGTTGTGCTTTGTTTCAATTAATTATATAAACAGTTCAAATATTGTTTTGTAAGTTTGTAAGTTGGTCTGTGCTAATGTAGCTGCTGAAATGTATCAAATTCTCTTTGGATGAGGTCTTGTTTATGTTCCTTCTGTACCATTGTGTGAAATGCACTTTTTTATTGCACTGAATTTGGGGGTGGGCGCTCATGAGCTTCTTGCTTCAGCCCACTCCTGTTGAGCAGAATGTATACTGCTCAAATAAACTAAACTAAAAAGGTATTGTTCAGGAGGACGTCCTAAAACAGCACAGTAAGAACACAGGCTGCAGCAATGTCACCTGTAACTTCAGGATTTGAGCAGAATTCCCACTTAAGCAGCGATAAAAAGAGAGAAAGGACGTTATTACCTCCTGAGCTGAGGGACAGATCCACATCAGGACACGCTTTTCAGATAAACTCTTATGCTTTTCTATTTTCCTAAAAACTAAAGTTTCTTATTCAGTCCTGGTTTAGTCCTGGGTTTACAACCGGTTTAGTCCTGGCTGAGACCTGCCGCAGACTCTGCCATCTCTAATAATTACAAAAGTAAGTTATAGCTTTGATTCGCTTTAAGAAAACATCTGCATTTGTGCTGAAGCGGATAATTATCTGCACACACTCATGCTGCTTTTTTTAGACTCATCTATCTCATGGAGATAAAAAAGTACAGAAATGAGGTACCCAAAGAATGTTTGTTTTTTGATACTACCCCCTACTGAAGCTTTTCGGTCGGTGTAAGTAGGCACCGTTTAACGGGACCCAGCCCTGGATAGAACACGTGGTTCAGTCAGTGGTTCTAGTCACAGTGGATCTGCTGATCTTAGGTCTGATGTGTTTTCTTACAGGTCACATTTCTCCGGTTCAGAGTAAACTGAAGAGTCATCTGCAGCAGAAGTTCAGTCATCTATGTGAAGGTGTGGCTAAAGCAGGAGACCACGCCTCCATGAAGCAGATCTACACAGACCTATACATCACAGAGGGCGGGGCCTCAGAGGTCAACCAGGAACATGAGGTCAGACACATGGAGAAGGCCTCCAGACCAGCTGCTGACGAGACCAGCATCACAAGTGAAGACATGTTTAAACAACGACCCGAGTCTGAAGAGCCAATCAGGACGGTGCTGACGAAGGGCGTGGCCGGTGTGGGGAAAACAGTGCTGACTCAGAAGTTCAGTCTGGACTGGGCTGAAGGCAGAGCCCACCAGGACGTCCAGCTGCTGTTCCCCTTCACTTTCAGAGAGCTCAATGTGCTCCGAGGCTCAGAGTTCAGCCTGGTGGAGCTGATCCATCACTTCTTCAGTCAAACCAAAAGTCTCAGCAGCTTTAAGTTCGTCCAGCTGTTCTTCATCTTGGACGGTCTGGACGAGTGCAGACTTCCTCTGGACTTCAGCCGGACCCGGGTCCTGACGGAGCCCACAGAGAGCGCCTCAGTGGATGAGCTGCTGGTGAACCTCATCAGGGGGAGCCTGCTTTCCTCCGCTCGCCTCTGGATAACCACACGCCCCGCGGCGGCCAATCAGATCCCTGCTGAGTGTGTTTCCATGGTGACAGAGGTGCGAGGGTTCACTGACCCACAGAAGGAGCAGTACTTCATGAAGAGGTTCACAGACGAGGCCACAGTCGTCATCTCCCACATCAAGAGCATCCGCAGCCTGTACATCATGTGCTACATCCCAGTCTTCTGCTGGATCCTCTCCACTGTTTTACAGAAGCTCCTGAAGCAAACAGAGAAACCAGAGCTGCCCAAGACTCTGACTGAGATGTATGTCCACTTCCTGGTGGTCCAGGCCAAAGTCAAGAACATCAAGTATCATGAGGGAACAGGAGAAGACCTTCATTGGACTAAAGAAACTATAAAGATGGTGCTGTCTTTGGGAAAACTGGCCTTTGAGCAGCTGCTGAAAGGAAACCTGATCTTCTACGAGACTGACCTGAGCGAGTGTGGGCTGGACGCTGCAGAGAGCGCTCGTTACTCCGGAGTCTTCACAGAGGTCTTTAGAAAAGAACAAGGTCTGTACCAGGACAAGGTCTTCTGCTTCATCCACCTGAGTGTGCAGGAGTTTCTGGCTGCACTTCACGTCCATCAGACCTTCTTCAGCTCTGGGGTTAACCTGCTGTCACCACCACACTCTGAGAGCCCCGAGGCCTTCTACAGCTCTGCTGTGGACCAGGCCTTACAGAGTTCAAACGGACACCTAGACCTGTTCCTGCGCTTCCTCCTGGGGCTGTCTCTGCCAACCAATCAGAAGCTGTTGCCTGGTCTGCTGACTAAGACAGGAAGTGACCGGACCAATCAGGCGACAGTAAAGTACATCAAGCAGAAGCTGAATGAAGAGGGTCTGTCTACAGAGAAGAGCCTGAACCTGTTCCACTGTCTGATCGAACTGAACGACCACAGCCTGATGGAGGAGATACAGAAGTTCATGAGAAAAGGACGTCTCTCTGACAGAGACATGTCTCCTGCTCTGTGGTCTGCTCTGTCCTTCCTCCTACTGTCCTCAGACTCAGCCCTGGAGGAGTTTGACCTCAGGAAATACTGTCCCACAGAGAGGGGTCTCCGGAACCTTCTGCCGGTCGTCAAGGCCTCCACCAAAGCCACGTGAGTCCAGACTGTGTTTAACACTTGTGTCATTGTCACCAGTTAGACTAGAAATGGTCAACAACGCCACCTAGTGTTGATTTAAAAGAGGTTAGTAACTCTTTGCCCTGTTACCGGCCGTCCCCCTGATCAGGGGGTTAGGGTTAGGTAACTGTAATCAGGGTTATGATCAGGGTTAGGAACGGTAAAGGTGATGTAAGTTGTGTTTCACTCACATAGATCTCACACATATTTTTAGAAACTAGAAGGTCTTGGCTGTCAATACGCTCTTGTTAACCCTAACCCTAAGGCGGCAGTTAACAGGTTAAAACACAAATATTAAAAGGTACTGTTACCAACCAATGTATTACAACATCTAAAAACTAAATAATTAGGCCCAATTGTAAAATAATTAGGGCTGTGTACCGTTTAACGATACCAGTGTGCTACTGGAAAAAAAGTACTACTGGTATTGAAAAAATTAAAGTATCGAAAACAGGTATCAAATAAATAAAGGATTTCCTCCCCCAATCTTTTTATATTTTTCTATATAAAAAAAATAAAAATAACACCTTTTTTATTTTACCCCTAATTTATGGCAATTGTGTTATTACTATTCTCCCTTCATTCCCCCCATTATTTCTCCATTTATTCATATGGGAAAAAGTATGGTTTATGGCAGTGCTGGGTGATATGGAAAAAATCATATATCATGATATGAACTATGTTATATCACGATATAGCACGTTTTCAGTTATTCTTTGAAAGGTTTGACCAAAATATAGTTGCTTACTTTTTTCAACTTTATTATGAAGCAGGAGTTTCGCTAGGAATAATTTATCTCTTTCATAACGACGGATAGGGTTGTAAAGAAATATTGTTTAGGTTTGGAAAAAATGTGAGTTTGCAGGATAAATGAAGCTAAACTAAACATGATCTGAACAGTCTTGGAACACACATTTTGAAAAAGAAATGTCTATAAACTCGTGTGTAAAAGTCTCAGAGGAGAACGACTTATTCAGAGTGTCATCAGCTCGTCAATATTAAGGCTCATATTACACCAATACAAATGTAAATTGGAGCTTATTGTTTGCATTTTCTCAATAACGTAATGTTTAAGAAACAGTGGGTCTTTAGCTGCTCCACTCGATCCGTCTCTTACCTCCTGCCTCTCCTCTCTCGGTCCTTCTGTGTTTATCCAAATCCATGCTCTCTTATCTTCGTTGTGAGATCGATCGCGGCTCTAAAAAGCTGTTTATTTGCCGTGCGAAAGGCAAAGCAAAACCACTCGGTGTTAAACAGTGAAGTAGCTGCTTTCAGAGAGAGAGCCTCGCGCAGTCAGAGACAGAGCAGCTGCGTCATAAACTAAAAATATTACATAAATGACGGAGAATTTTTGGTTAATGTAACCTCTGTTTTGAAGTGACATGGTGCGGTGGCGGCGGACAGCAAACAATAACGTGGTGTCGCAAAACCACAAGACAGAGTTTCTTTGCAAAAAAGTTCTTTTTTATTTCACTTGTGTAAACTTAGTGTTGTCTTGTCACTATTATATTATATATATGCATCCTCTAATACATTGTACGTGGCCTATTTATTGAAATATTAGCATTAATAATTCAAATGAGGTTAGAAACGATAGAAGAGAAATGGTCCCCATGATGTATTGTCATATCACACAGCCCTAGTTTATGATTTTGACTCTTCTTGTGGTTCACATCTCCGAGCGTCCTCCCACCGTTGGAGCCTCTGTGGACAAAGAGAGCTGGGGACAGTCATTTCTCTTTTTTCAATCACCTAGTGAGCAACGACAAATGCAGTCAACAATCCAGCCAGAGTACTAGGGTGATACTAGTGTGATTTTAGAGCTGATTTTGATCTGACAGCCCAAACTTGTATCCATAGTAACGCACACACTGCTCAGGTTATGTCACTCGTGCAGTGTGAGCAGGTCAGACGAGTGTGTTTTTATCATTAAGTCTCACTGTGAGATGACTCATTTGGCTTGTTCAAATTCCTCTCTAAAATAGCACAGTGTAAGCCCAGTTTAAAGCTCTTTTAGGGCCCTTTCCCATTCCTGAGAGGTGCTTTGAACATGTTCATGTGGATCTTGTCGGTCCTCTTCCTCCGTCCCGTGGATTTACTCACCTACTGACCCTAGTAGACAGAACCACACGTTGCCTCGAGGCTGTGAAGCTGCAAACACTTCTAAGGCGGGTCCCACGGCAGGTGCAGGTGATTACTGTGTTTTGGGCGGGACGGTAGCGCAGCGGTTAGTGCTCTCGCTTCACAGCTAGAAGGTCCCGGGTTCAATTCCAACCTGGACGGGGCCTTTCTGTGTGGAGTTTGCATGTTCTCCTCATGTCTGCGTAGGTTTCCCCTACTACCAAAAACATGTACAATAGGCCAGGATGAATGATGTGTGTGTGAATGAATGGTGGTTGTCAGAGGGACCGTTGGTGCAGATGTGTGCAGTCGCGACAGCGCTTCTGTCAGTCTCCCCCAGGGGAAACTGAAGCTACTAATGTAATTTATCACCACCGTGAATGTAAAATGCTCTCATGTAAAGCGCTTTGTGACCATGTCTGTGAAAGGCGCTACATAAATAAAGATCTTCTTCTTTGTCAATGTGAAAGGCCCGCACACGTGCTGCAGGAGCGGTGTGGACATGGCACTGCACACGTCAGCTGTTAAGAGCAGGTGAACGCAGCGTTAGGAGGAAGTGGAGTCCAACATTAGGAAAAAAACAAGGACACTGTTTTTTTCCTAATTTGAAGCAACATAACCACCTCTACGACATCATGAAGACACAGGTGAAATGGAAACCGCGCCTAAGAGGAGGAAAAGCTCAGGCTCAGGATCAGCCCAGGCATTCGGATCAGAGGAATTACACGCAGATCTTGTTCTGTGGTTACTGGTCAGAATCGCTCTGGAGTTGCATTGATTTCAGCTTTATGCAAATGCTGTCACCTCCGGTCGCCCGTGTTGGGATGGAATCGAAGCTGGCCGCTCATTTCAGTCAAAATAAAATTCTATTGTCCATTGGCTCTGACTGTAGTCTCTGTCCTCATTGGACAAAAACTAGGTCAAAACAGTCTGTCACAGGTGCAAGGGTCTGGGTGATTCAAAAACAGGAAATAAAAACACTTCAAAATAAAAGCACACAAACCAATAAAAAATGTGCAAACACAAAGTGCTGAATGATGGTCCTGTGACATCGTGGCTCTAGTCTCTGATCGTCCTCTCTGTCCTCAGTCTGAGCGGCTGTGGTCTGTCCCAGAGCGTCTGTGCTCCTCTGGCCTCAGTCCTCAGCTCCTCCAGTCTGACTCACTTGGACCTCAGTAACAATGACCTCCAGGACTCAGGAGTGGAGCTGCTGTGTGAGGGACTGAAGAGCGCCCCCTGCAGACTGGAGACTCTCAGGTGAGACGCTCTCATGAAGGACTCTGTCTCTGTGTCCACATCAGAGGCTAATGCTGTGTGTCTTTAGTCTTTCTGGATGTTTGGTCACAGTGAGGGGCGGGGCTTCCCTGGCCTCAGTCCTCAGCTCCTCCAGTCTGACTCACTTGGACCTCAGTAACAATGACCTCCAGGACTCAGGAGTGGAGCTGCTGTGTGAGGGACTGAAGAGCGCCCCCTGCAGACTGGAGACTCTCAGGTGAGACGCTCTCATGAAGGACCCTGTCTCTGTGTCCACATCAGAGGCTAATGCTGTGTGTCTTTAGTCTGTCTGGATGTTTGGTCACAGAGAGGGGCGGGGCTTCTCTGGCCTCAGTCCTCAGCTCCTCCAGTCTGACTCACTTGGACCTCAGTAACAATGACCTCCAGGACTCAGGAATGGAGCTGCTGTGTGAGGGACTGAAGAGCACCCCCTGCAGACTGGAGACTCTCAGGTTTTGTTTCAAAATTTTAATTTAATGCACTGATTTTTTATTTTTTAGCTTGATTAGCTGTGTTAGTTTCTCATTGAATTAGCTGTGTTAGTTTCGGGCAGGGATCTCCAACCTTTTTTAATCCAGTGAACTACTTTTGCGTGACAAAAACGTCGGAGGGCAATGCGAGTCATGCAAGACACTGTGTAAAATGTGACTTAAGTGGATTTAGCCCTGGAGAAATTGTAGCCAAGACGATGACTTAATTTTTTGTCCTTATACTTTACTACACTGACCAAGATGCTTGCAGATTGTGTATGTTCATAACAAGAATAATGGTATCTAAAATCGCATCAGGCATAAGTGGAAATGTAGAAAGTGTTCTAGAAGTCCTAGAAAGGGCTGGAGAGCTACTGGTTGGAGATCCATGGTTCAGTCAAACTGGAGCTTTAGGCTTCGCTCTGAGCTGCTGCTGGGGCTTTGAATGAAAACATTTTTTTTTTTCAGTGTCAGCGGCTGTGATCTGTCCCAGAGCGTCTGTGCTCCTCTGGCCTCAGTCCTCAGCTCCTCCAGTCTGACTCACTTGGACCTCAGTAACAATGACCTCCAGGACTCAGGAGTGGAGCTGCTGTGTGAGGGACTGAAGAGCGCCCCCTGCAGACTGGAGACTCTCAGGTGAGACGCTCTCATGAAGGACTCTGTCTCTGTGTCCACATCAGAGGCTAATGCTGTGTGTCTTTAGTCTGTCTGGATGTTTGGTCACAGAGAGGGGCGGGGCTTCCCTGGCCACAGCTCTAAGCTCCGCCTCCTCCCATCTAAGAGAGTTAGACCTGAGCTACAACCATCCAGGAGCCTCCGCCAAGCTGCTGACAGCTCTACAGGCCCCACACGGGCCCCTGCAGACGCTCAGGTGAGGCCTGGTCCTGGTCTTGGTCCTGGTCCTGGTTCTGGTTCTGGTCTTGGTTCTGGTCGACAGTAAACTGGACTTGTGTGTTTCAGGCTGGATCCTGCTGGAGAACGGTGGATGGTCCCAGGTCCAAGGAAGTGTGAGTTTGATTCATTCACAACATGAGAAACACTCACCTCCGAGTGTTCAGCCTCAGATACAAGTCTGTGGCCGTTTCTCAATACTCATGAACACAAGTACATTGAAGTATGGACTTGGGGAGAACGGGAGCTCGCAGAACGGTTAAACGAGGAATTGGAACAGTGCTCACGTACTCAGGGCTGTCAACGCACAGCTGAGCTCACCTTAACCTGCGCGCCTTTAACTTCTCAGGAGAATGACACGGGGAAGAAAAAAATATTGCGGTATATGCAGTGATTACTTCTTTTTTTAATGTTCAACTACATTTTTTAGAGACTTGAAACATTCATGCTAACTTATTTCTAATAGAAGCTCAAATCTTACATTAGCGCTAACATTATTGTGAATGAGCTACGCAGTAAATCTGTAGCTTGGTTGTGGGGTTTGTCCTCCCGCTGCTGCTGGTTCCCTCTCAGCCTGTGGCAGCTTTATTCATGGTCATTAGTCACTACAACAATACGATCATCAAAATGAAATGTGTGCACTATTAACACTGCAATATTTTGACATGGGCCTACCAAGGAAGAGTTAAAAAAGTGATACCATTTGCTTCATGGAGTCATGTGAAAGTCATGATATCAAATTGAGAGCGAACTCAGAGAAAATGTTTGCAGTTAACCCTTGTTCAATGAAGGTTCTTGAGTCTTCTTCTGTACTCTGTAGTTGAAGTGTCGAATGTTTCGCCTCTTCATCCAAATGGCTTCGTCGGCAAAACACTAAAGTTTCAGCTCAGCCCACAGCCCAGATAAAGACCACAGGGAGGAGTTCAGCTTGGCTCAGTCCCTCCCCTCTATGAACAGCTACTCTCACCTGTAGGTAAACATCTTTGTAGTTCTGAGTCTTTGTAGTTCTAAGTCCTAACGACTGAACTCACACCTGAGCTAATTGCCTGGTTTTTGATCTGTCCTGGGCGGGGTTGCAGCCTCATTAACATGACAGAGTTTTCCTGGCCTGGAGAAGATTGGTGTAAACTGGGGAGAGATGACATCGAAGTCCTCCATTCCTGTTCATGGATGGATTCTCCTTGTTCACAAAAATTGCTTATTTGACTCCTCATTCAAACCGATGTTTTTCTTGAGCTAAAATCTTGACCTCTCCGTCCTCAAAGGAGTGGTGGTGCTTTGAGGTGGAGGTGTACAGCCGACTGAGGGCCGTTTGTGCTTTCTCTGCGGTGTTGATAAAATTTGTTGCTCTCCATGTCCTGCTGAGCTGTGGAGCATCTAGAGCTGGATCCTTTCACCTGGACTCCACTACAGCCTGTCCAAGCCACTGTCTAGCACTGCTGACCAACACTGCTGACTATCACCACAAACGCCTACTGCATGCATGAGAGGAGAGCATGAACTACAAGACTGTGGACCATGGCGTAATAAAAGAAGCAGAATCTCTGAAAACTCCTGTCAAATATGAGATTGCTTTGTAGCTCACTTCTCTTTCACACCTTTTTACTTCAAGTAAAGTGACAATTGACTATAAATTAAGTGAATACAATAAACTTTTGATCATATCATTATGTGGAACCCAACTGAGAAGAAACATCAGAAATGAATGTGAAAAATGAAGTATTGATAAAACAAGCCTGTGTCGGGTGGATGACGGGTGGAGCTCAGCATGTGAGGACGCGTGCTCGCTGAGCTCTGCAGGCAGTGTTAACAAAAGTGGCCAAAATACACTTTGATTTCCTCAACAGTGCCTTGCTGGATATGGGAAGGTGTTGGGGATAATTGATCAGACAGCATCCTCAAATCTTGTGATTATACAAGACCAAAAGACAACGAGAAGTCAGGAGGTCAAACAAAGGAGCAGCACCTGACACGGACTGGAGTTTACTGATTGCAGAAATGGAATCGCTTATGACTGCAACCAAAGACTCCGAGCAAAAGGTACTTGCCAAAATAGATGCATCTAGTAAGAAGATGGATGAAATGGCAAATATGGCCGCAGACTCACGAGCTTTGGAAGCGGTGGAGAAAGTCACCAATGCCCATGAGACACGGATCAAAGGCCTGGAAGATGAAGCTAATGTGAATTCTGACCTGATGAGGAGCCAATAAAATGAAACAGATTACACCGCTAACAAGTGAACTCGAGACGCACACAGAAGGATATGAGTCCCAGCAGCGCAGGAATAACTGCAGAATTATTGCTGTAGACGATTTTGAGACCGAAAAACCTGTTCATGGCATCGCCAAACTCATTAAAGAAACGCTGATGCTGGACTATACGCCGACGTTGGATTGGGCAAACAGAAGTGGTCCTCAAAGCACCACTCCAAACTATAGGATCAAGTTCCACTGTTTCCAGGAGAAGATTGATGTTCTCCGGAAGGCGGCCGCGGCGCGGCGGCTGGAGGTTCTGCTCACGGCGGGAGGGCGATGAGCATCTACCCGGACTTCAACACCTGTGAGGAAGAAGAAGCTGCGTTTAATGAAGTCCGGGCGCTTCTACTAACTTTTTTTTCTTTCAATTTCACTCTTGGTCAAGCAGAATGTCATTTGATGATATTAGAGCATTGCCTTCTATTAGTGAGCAATAAGGAGGACTCTCATGTTTGTGTTATGTTCTAATGAAGGGGAGGGGTCTTCATCTGGGGGAAGACCAGCTCCACAGTTCCCAGGGTGTTTCCATGATATTGTCCTTCTTTTTTTTTTTTTTTTTGCCGTTTGGTATGTGGTATGTGAGAGTGGCATGGATGTGTGTATGGGTGTGTCTGCATATTTCTACACTTGTAATGTTCAGAATCAGAATCAGAATAGGTTTTGTTGCCATTGTTATGAACAGGTTCACAACTAGGAATTTTACTCGGTGCGTTTGCGCAGATGCGCTAAACGCCCCAGGGCAGCCGTACAAGGCGCCCCTTTTGTTGCTGAAAATAGAAATCACAATAAAGCAAAGCTCATACATAAGACAATTATGGGGGTAGAGATACAGTGATAGTGAGAGGCGGACAGAGGGAGGGGGGGTTAAGGCAGGTCATTATTGTGTTATGCAGGAGGCTTCTGGCCTTGGAGTGTTGTGTATGTCTACTCGCCGTAGCGTGTCCTTGTGGGGGAGTTTACGTTGCACAGGAGAGATAACTGCACAGCTGCGCTCTGGAGTCCTTTGGAGATTACTTTCTTAAACTTCATTAATTGTTGTCGGCTATAATTTAAAATAAAAACGCTGGTCCTCAACGTTATTCAGACATTCGCAGCGGCCTTAGTCCATCAACAGTTCTGCACAGCCCGGAGATCTGTCCCGTGACCTCACCAAACATTTCTCCAGACCGAGCTGAGGTGTAATCCATCTTCCTTATACCTTCCTCGTACCGAGCAGAAAGGACTTTAAAGAGCCAACTTTGCGATAGACCAGGGCAACTCCTACATATGTAAGAAGGAGCCCTGCTATCATGAGCCCAAAAAGATAAATATCTTCGATGTCTTCCACAGATAGCACTGCCAAACATATCACTCTCCACTTATTCCAAGAGTCAAGCGAGTAGCCCGCAGTAGCCATCTGGACATTTCTGATCCCCAACAGCACCGCTTCTTTGAGAAAATATCGCGTCAGTTGCAGAGAGAGACCAGCTGATCAATTCCATGGTTGTTCCATGTTATTACTTGGAATGTCAGAGGGCTGAATAATCCAATTAAAAAAACTAGAATACTCAGCCATTTAAAATCGTTAAAACCAGACTTCATATACTTACAGGAGACCCACTCGGACTTTGCAGGACAGACTAAGTTGAAACAAACTGGTTAGGCCATATTTTTCTCTCTGGGTTTAATTATAAAACAAGAGGGACAGTAATTCTAATGAGAAAAGGTATTCCCTTCACACCCACCCACGTGGACTCCGATGTTAATGGTCGCTATATCATTGTCACTGGTTGTCGGCGTATTCGTTAATGGATGGAAAAGAAGATGGAGGCTCGATCGATTAAAATCAATCATAGTTTTATTCCCTCAACAATACAATTCAAGTTATTTGAACTCTATGGCCCAATCTCAATTCTCCCCCTTACCCTCCGCTTAGCCCTGTCCCTTCGTTTTGTGCGATCACGAGAGACGAAGGGGTGTCCCAATTCTATTTGCGGTGAGGGGTAGGGGTGAGGGCCGCATAGCCCTCAAAGTGAGGGTTTTTCAGATGCACACTACAGACGAAGGAGTAGGAGGAGTTTGACAAAACACAGAAATAAGCTGCGAAATGAATTCACGAATATCATGAATAAGCTCTTACAACATTTATAAAGCTGCAGAATGTTTGTTCATGACTTTAATCGCTTTGTGCAACAACTAGAACAGTCCATTGCTTTAAACGTGTCAAATGCTCCGTTTATTCTGTCTCCCCGCTGTCTGTCTCTCCGCTGTCTGCCTCCCCGCTGTCTGTCTCTCCACCTAACTTCATATATTAGCCAAACTATTAGCAGTAATATAAATACGCAGTCAACAACAGTCACTAACAAACTTTTCCTCTCAACTTTTCACAAGTTTAACTACAATAGAGCCGGAGAAAACCAGCGGAGCTTCGTGGAACTTTTAGCCGAGACAGAGCTCGCCCCGCTCAGCTACAACTCACTGCGTGGGCCGCTAAGTGGCCGAAGCGGCCGGATCGTACTTTAACTCGGGATTGAACCGGTAAACAGACCATTGGGTTTACTTTACAAATGGACATTTCTCGCCTCAAATCGCCTTCAAAGTGAAGTTTAGATGAGAGGAACAATAAAACAGGCAACATTCACTTTAGCCTCACTTTCACTTCAGACTGGGTAAAGGGGGCGGGGCTTGAACTGTTCTCAGTCTGATGTGAACTTTGAACTGGAACAGTTCTCGGGCCGGCTCTGATGACGTTTCACGAGTACTCGAGTACACAAGCACAAGAACCAGAACGCATATTGAGAAACGGCCTGTGTCTTCACCTCAGCACAGGACTTTACTGCACTGATGTCCGCCACAATTCCCTCAGTCAGCCCCAGGGCAGCTGTGGCTACAGAGGTGACCATCAGTGTTTAGTCCCTGCAGCTGTGCTCTTGTTTATTTTTCTGGTTATGATGATTATTGTTCAACTGATTTTGTGCCTAATTTTGGCTTCATGGCTTCAGATGGTTCATATCTAACGATGATGACGACATTTATATTTCACTTTAGTCATTCAATTGTGTTTGTGTTTCTCAGATTACTGTGACCTCACTCTGGACCCAAACACAGCTCACAGAAGACTCCGACTGACAGAGGACAAACGGACTGTGAGACCAGAGGACACACGGACTGTGAGACGAGAGTACACATCTGAGCCTCCGGATCATGAGGACAGATTCACAGACTGTCGTCAGGTCCTGAGCTCCTCCGGCCTGAGGGGGCGCTGTTACTGGGAGGTGAAGTGGAGCGGGAGGGAGGTTGATATCTCAGTGAGTTACAGAGGAATCAGACGGAGAGGAGACGACAGTCGGTTTGGAGAAAATGATCAGTCCTGGACGATGAGGATCGTGAGGGGACAGTATTATTTCTTACACAATAATAAAAATCAGCCATATGTTCCCTCATCGAGGGGTTCTTCTTCATCCCCCTCCAGTGCAGTGGGTGTGTTCCTGGACTCTGAG
Organism: Proterorhinus semilunaris; assembly: GCA_021464625.1. Lineage (NCBI taxonomy): Eukaryota > Metazoa > Chordata > Actinopteri > Gobiiformes > Gobiidae > Proterorhinus > Proterorhinus semilunaris. The sequence goes on from CM038346.1 coordinate 40,127,893, forward strand.
GCTGGAGCTCTGTCCTTCTATGACGTCAGCTCTGATGGAAAACTGTCCCACCTCCACACCTTCATCAGCTCCTTCACTGAGCCTCTGTTCCCAGGGTTTGGACTGACAAGGTTTGGACTGAGGTTTGGGGACTCTGTGTCTCTGGTGAATGTGTAAACAGGAAGGACACAGCGCCCCCTGGAGGACTTTGGTTTTATTATGAATGAATGATTTGAATCTGTGGCTTTATAAAGTCTGATCTTCTCCTGTATTTTCTTCCATATTTCAGAGTTTAAATGCAGAGTTAAATGCTGCTGGTCAATAGAATCGTACTGGATCATATTTGACATGAACTGAAGCCGGTGCACTCTCAAAGATGAAGGATATCGTCTACGGCATCATCAAAATGATGATTATTTAGAGTCAAATCATCTCAAACATGTGGTGGATAAATGTTCCCGACGTGTGTGAAGCTGCTGAAGAACGGAGTTTTCAAAAGTAGAAGAATAATTCATCTTTGCTTTGGGATGTTGTGGGTTTTAGTTCCTCATGAGTTTGCTGTGAGTAAATACCACGCTGAGGAAATGACGGTGAAGGGAATGAGCTTTTCTTTTCTCATACTGGTTAGTCCTGGTTAGTTAGTCCTGGTTAGTCCTGGTTAGTTAGTCCTGGTTAGTCCTGGTTAGTTAGTCCTGGTTAGACCTGGTTAGTTAGTCCTGGTTAGTTAGACCTGGTTAGTCAGTCCTGGTTAGTCCTGGACAGTCTTGGTTAGTCCTGGTTAGTTAGTCCTGGTTAGTCCTGGTTAGTCCTGGACAGTCTTGGTTAGTCCTGGTTAGTCCTGGTTAGCCTTGGTTAGTCCTGGTTAGTTAGTCCTGGTTAGTTAGTCCTGGTTAGTCCTGGTTAGTCTTGGTTAGTTAGTCCTGGTTAGTTAGTCCTTGTTAGTTAGTCCTGGTTAGTTAGTCCTGGTTAGTTAGTCCTAGTTAGTCCTGGTTAGTTAGTCCTGGTTAGTCCTGGTTAGTTAGTCCTGGTTAGTCCTGGGATGGAGCAGCTGGTCTGTTTCCTTATTGTAAAATGAAAACAATTCTAAGGCTCCAATCCGGCGTGGCTTGTTTACATGTATGTTCATTCACCTCTGAACCCCGGCCTTTAACCCAGTGCCTTTTCTCCAGTTCGGCTTTACCCAAATGTAAAAGCTTCTGGACTGGAGCCAGTGTAATGCCTCATTTGAAAGCTAAGACCCACAAAACTGATCTAAACTGATCTTTGTCCTTGTGTTGTTGCCGAGTTGTCGTAACTTTTTTCATTTTCGTTTCTATTTTGACTCTTTTTTTTTCCTTAAGTTTTCGATTGGAGTCGTTCCAAACTGGAGAGAATGTGCTCAGTTCAGGTGGGGGTTAAGAGGTTAACATGCACTGTCCTGACCAAATAAACAAACACATAAATAAGTACAAGTACAAAAGTACTTGGAGGAAATGTTACTCGAGTACTGTGAGTAACTGAGTAACTGTTTGAGTCTGATTTATTTTCAATGACGCCGTTAATGGAACAAAACCTAAAATAAAGAGGAAATGGAGATATTTACAAAGAAAATTCAAAGAAAATAGAGAAAAAAATGATATTTCTCCAGAACCAGGAGCAGGAGACGATCTTCATACTTTATCATCAGAATGAAGCTTTTGCCGCTTAAATATTTACTCACAGTGGAAAAAGGAACAATTATTTGGACTCAAGGAAGAAACTGATACAGTGTGAAGATGTTTATATTAACTTTATAAAAAGACACATTTGAGTTTTTTTCTCACTGTCTGACATGAAACCAGAATTTACTTTTATTTGTTTAGGTCTATTAGAATAAAAAAAAACGTTCTATTTGCTAAACGCCAGAAGAACGAGAGAGATATTTTTTTAGAAATGTTTAGTGACTTTTTCCCCTTCTGTGGACCCACCACCTGCAGGAGGAGCCATAGGAGCCTGGTGCTATCTGATTTGCCCACGACCTGGCAACGGACAAGTTGAAGAAGATGGATGGATAGTTACTTTTTCCAAAGCAAAGTGTCCCACACTCAGAGGACTATACCTTCCACACTTGGGGAAAGCCCAGAGGTCGATATCATGACCTTGGAAGCACAAGTCTGGTTCCGGCTCGTTGCAGTTTTCACAGCCGTCTGCAGACACACGGGGCTGCTTAGATTTCTGTCCCACTTGCTCCAGACTCGCTCTGATGTCACGGGCACGTGGGGCACGGAAAGATCGTGAGACCCCAACGAGACCAGCCCACTTGATCAGCAAAGGCTACTGCAGCGGCTCCATGGCCCCGTGCATGATGGGAAAACGCCCACCTGTCAGGTGATTGGATACGAGTCTGCTGTGATCAGAAACATGTGACCCCCTCCTCTCTCCTCAGGGCAACACTTTAGATCTGAACAAAGAAACTATTACAGTTGTGTATCGCCCCCAAAATAGAGCTCATGTTTGATGCTTTCCACAACAAAGGAAATATTCCATCTCTCAAACTAACACATGGGAAAGTTTCCTCTGATGAACAATGATGTGACTGGGCGGAGGTTGTTGAAATCAATTTAGAATATCCGTAAAAAAAAAAAGTCTTAGCATGACATTGACAAAGCATCGATCACGAACATGGTTACCTAATCAATAACTTGAATACCATAAAGATTTAACGTTCACACTCATTCAAATTCAAGCAGTTTACTGTTAACGCTAAAGCTACAAATGCAGCTTCTAGTTCAACTGAATTTGGCGGAGCTCGTTTTTTTATTTTTTTATTTTTAAGTGGAGAGTGCACTGCAAATACAAACCCCCAAAATAGTACTTACACTAAAACTGCAAATACAAATCTAGGATATAATGATATTTCAGTGATATTGTGAAAGTGCTGACTACATGGGTAACGAGTTGATCCTGTAACACAGAACATGCTAGGCGCTGTTAGCAAAATCATTCTTAAATTCAAGATACAGTTAAGCTTTGAACAGAAAGAGGTTCCATTACTTACCCCGGAATGTTCTTCAAATCAAATCAAATCAAACTTTATTTATAGAGCGCTTTTCATACAAAATGTAACACAAAGTGCTTTACAGTGCTTAAAAATCATTAAAAATAATAGGTCAAAGAGGTCAAAATAATTGACCTCTTCCTGGTCAATATTGATCCCAGCTTCAGATATTTTTTGAATAAGTTCTCCCGTGGAAAGGCAGCGTAGGCCTGGACAGTCCGCCATTTCACTCTTCTGGCGCCTTTTTTGTCCCCCCCACCCGACACTGACCCCTACTGGTACAATGTTGAACCATTTGGCTTAAGACGTGATGTTGTAGCTCTAAAATGACAAAGGTCCACAGTAAGTCACCTTAAGGACCATATATGTAATAATAATAATATGTAATGTTGAGTACATGTTGACCGGTCGGTGAGAGACGAGAGAGAGAGAGCATCTCTCCTGAGCAACACACAAGACAAAGGAGGAGGTGTGTCCTCCTTTAACCAATCAGTGCTCTTGGAATGTTCTCGTCACTTCTTCTGCACAATCTGACTCCTCGTTTGAACACACTGCCCCCCAGTGGATCAACCGTGAACACAACAATAGGGCAGTAATAAAATGTCACAGTTTTATACATAATCACTAAAGCCTAATGTGACAAATATGTATATTAATAATTCAACAGTGACACGGAGGGTGTGGGATTTGCAGTCGTTTATGGAGATGTTTTGGGATTTGTCAGAGAGGTAAGAGGAGAACCAGGAAAGAGCTGAAGCAGTGATGTCAATAGACTGAAGACGGAGGAGGAGGATGGAGAGGTCCATGGTTTGTGGTTTTCAGGATCCAGATTGGGGTTTTTGATGATGGGGCAAGAACTGGTCAGATTGTGCGTTGACAACAACACCTGCACACTCCCTGATCAGCTTCCATTGGTTTGTTTAAATTCCAGCAGAGTCGTTCAAAGTGGAATAATAAAACCCTGTCCCGTTGGAGAGTACAGGCCGACGCTGCAGGAGGAACAAACACGACTGTACAGACGTCAGTGTGGAACTTCTGCTGGAGATGAATGACAAAAACACATTTTAATACGTTTTTATTCAAATGTGTGCTTTTATTTAGCTCCAAAGGTTTGCTCAGAGGGATTTTGGATCCGGTTTAGTTTGGGAATAAACTAGTTATTAGTGAAAAAAAACATCTTTGTTTTTTGGTTCAAAGCTGAATAAATGTGTCAGGAATTAGATCTGTAAAAATCCTTGTGTGAAAAAAACTTCAAAATGCAGTTGAGTCGGAGCCTGTAAAGTAAACGTGCCACGTGAAAGTTGATATTTAAGACCAAACCGGCCCCTTAACGGTGCTATACCGGGTTTTATTTCTGGAAATGAAACCAAATCTGTTTGCTTCTCTGATCTGTGCGTTACTCACCTCTGAGTCTTCACGGCTCGAACAGAACCAGAGAAAGAAGAGGAAACTCTGCTGAGACTGAGACTGAGCAGGAAGAGAAGAAGAAGCTTTGACCACAAACTCACTTTTATGTAAAAAAGCTATAAAAAAGCTATAAAAAAGCTTTAAAAATATTTGATAAAAAACCATATTCATTTCATCATTGCATAATACTTGAAAAATATAATATTCTAAGGGCGACTGTGTGGTTCCTTATAGACGCACAGCATTTAGTCGACAGGTGCTATCAGTGAAAGGGACCATGGTCTGGAACAGCATCCCAGCAGACATTAGAGACTGTACCACTTTCATAGTATTTAAAACTAAACTTAAAGGTTGGCTGAAGGGGAAACAGACATGTGACCACTGACTATTACTTTTTTTTATGTCTAAAGTTTAATTGTGTGATGATCTTATGTTTTTAATGTTGTTACTGGTCTTTGTATTTTTTTCTTGATCTGCCAGGGACTACAGATGGAAAGTAGCCATTGGCTAATTCTGGCATATTTACATTTATATGTTCATTAATATGCATTGTCCCTTTAAATAAAGAAGTAAAAAAAAAAAAAAAAAAAAATGTCAGTGCAGAAGAAACACTGAGAGCTGTTTGGATCCTGCACATGATCATGAAAAAACAAACATCTTAAATATGAGCTGATAAATGAGCCATTCATTATCTCAAACATAAACGTTCATGAGAAAAGCTTCATTCAAACTCAATGCAATGAGTATTTACAAGAACGTCAGAAATATGCAGGATATGTAATAACAAACTATTGAAGATATGGACAATAAATGGAGCTGGTTTACAGATATTAAAATCCTGCATTAGTGCCGTTCTGGCTAAAAGCAGAACTACAGTTTGTCACTTGAAGTCACTCTAGGTCTCTTTGATAAGTTGGTCCCACCTGAGGTCTGACCCGGAGCTGGTTGGACTGAAGCTGGATTAGTTCCTCTGACTCAGGGCGACAAACACAGACATGTTTCCTCTGGATCAGAGCATTTATAAAGCGCTTTATCAGTGGGTTTCTCTGTGAGGCGATCATGTGACACATGATCTGGGGGCACTAGGGAGGGGACGGATAACCGGTCTGTATCGATACACGGAGGTGCGAGTGCATCGGCAGAGAAGCTACAGATCGATGCAGTTCAGAGGACAAACACAAGATGCATCGGATTCTACTGCTCATGTCGGTTTCATCTAGATACATTCCAGCCAAAGCCTTTGGGCCGATGCGCGCGAGTCTTACCGGTAAACTTCAGGCTCAGAGCGGCAGAAACACGTCCGCGGTGTGGAGTTGGGTCGCCCGCTGTGTTGAGTGAAGGACGTCCCGTGTGTGAGAAGTAGCAGGAAGCCAAACGCAGATAAATATTCCAAACATCGCCATGATCAGCCATCTTCATTTGCCCAAGTCATTATGTCCACTTACAACCCTAAAGAGTCCAGAAATCCACTTTACTGCCCTGCATTAGAGCCAGGGGGGGGGGAACACGTGTGACTGAGAGGCAGAAGAAGCCCCGCCCATTCATTAGCATAACTATGTGGAGCGTTTCTGTGTTATTAATGTGGAGATAATTCACACAATCGCCTTTTTAATTTGAACAATACTGATCATAGATTAATAATAACTGTCCCCCCAAAAATGTGGAAAAAAACTAAAGAAAAAACAATCTTAAGGTGGATAAACCCATAGAATAAACAGGATACAAAACATTAAAAAAACATAATAATAAATAAATAAATATGTAGTCTAAATGAAAATAGTAGATCGTGGCAGGTGTATCGAGATGCCAATCGTATCGGACAGAGGCCTAAGATTCCCGTCCCTAGGGGGAACGCAAAGAATTTTTGGAGAAAAGAATCAAATGTTTATTTCAATCTGATCAATATTGAACGGTTAAACCGCGGCACGGGAAACGCACTTATACCGGCGGAAGACTCTCTGATTCAGACGTGGATGAGCTTGTCCTGGACCTAAATGTGTCCACTCTAAAACCGAACCTCATGAGCCGCTTTGGACCCGAGTGTAAAACTCTGCGCCCGCGGAGGCCGAGAGCGCGGCTCGAGATGCAATATCTGTAATATCTGTCATAAAGAGGGAGGAGCCTGTGATCAGATACTTCCATTTACAACAGTTTTCCTCTTATTCTGATCCGAGGAGCGAGAGGAACAAGTGTCTGCAGCCGCATCATTCTCCTCCTCTGCCGCTAAACCCGTGGCTTTGTATCTGTCACTTACATTTACATTTACGAGCTGATGTGCAGAGATGGTAATGTCCTGCGTATATACATGATCTCTGCTAAAACAAAAGCTTAAACCTGCCACTGCGACAGTACGACTGAGGGGGCGGGGCCAAACCACAGTCTGATGTTCAGAATGAGCTGGTCACTGAGACAAACCTAAATACTCAGCTTTACCCACTCACACGAACAGCCTGCTTCCAAAATAATCACAAACTGGCATTTTCATTCAATGGTTTTGTATTTGAAAAAACCTGCTCGAGTTCACAGTAATAATGGAGGGAAAAATATAATCTCATATCTAATATATTCCCACCGGGATACCCACTCGTCACCTAAAGCTTCAGGGAGTACCCACTCGTCACCTAAAGCTTCAGGGGGTACCCACTCGTCACCTAAAGCTTCAGGGGGTACCCACTCGTCACCTAAAGCTTCAGGGGGTACCCACTCGTCACCTAAAGCTTCAGGGAGTACCCACTCATCACCTAAAGCTTCAGGGGGTACTCACTCGTCACCTAAAGATTCAGGGGGTACCCACTCGTCACCTAAAGCTTCAGGGGGTACCACTCGTCACCTAAAGCTTCAGGGGGTACCCACTCATCACCTAAAGCTTCAGGGGGTACCCACTCGTCACCTAAAGCTTCAGGGGGTACCCACTCGTCACCTAAAGCTTCAGGGGGTACCCACTCGTCACCTAAAGATTCAGGGGGTACCCACTCGTCACCTAAAGATTCAGGGGGTACCCACTCGTCACCTAAAGCTCCAGGGAGTACCCACTCGTCACCTAAAGCTTCAGGGGGTACCCACTCGTCACCTCAAGCTTCAAGGGGTACCCACTCTTCACTTAAAGCTTCAGGGGGTACCACTCGTCACCTAAAGCTTCAGGGGGTACCCACTCGTCACCTAAAGCTTCAGGGGGTACCCACTCGTCACCTAAAGCTTCAGGGGGTACCCACTCATCACCTAAAGCTTCAGGGGGTACCCACTCATCACCTAAAGCTTCAGGGAGTACCCACTCGTCACCTAAAGCTTCAGGGGGTACCCACTCGTCACCTAAAGCTTCAGGGGGTACCACTCGTCACCTAAAGATTCAGGGGGTACCCACTCGTCACCTAAAGCTTCAGGGGGTACCACTCGTCACCTAAAGATTCAGGGGGTACCCACTCGTCACCTAAAGCTTCAGGGAGTACCCACTCGTCACCTAAAGCTTCAGGGGGTACCCACTCGTCACCTCAAGCTTCAAGGGGTACCCACTCTTCACTTAAAGCTTCAGGGGGTACCACTCGTCACCTAAAGCTTCAGGGAGTACCCACTCATCACCTAAAGATTCAGGGGGTACCCACTCGTCACCTAAAGCTTCAGGGGGTACCACTCGTCACCTAAAGCTTCAGGGGGTACCCACTCATCACCTAAAGCTTCAGGGGGTACCCACTCGTCACCTAAAGCTTCAGGGGGTACCACTCGTCACCTAAAGCTTCAGGGGGTACCCACTCATCACCTAAAGCTTCAGGGGGTACCCACTCGTCACCTACAGCTTCAGGGGTACCCACTCGTCACCTAGTGTTTTAAGGGGTACCCACTCGTCACCTAAAGCTTCAGGGAGTACCCACTCGTCACCTAAAGCTTCAGGGAGTACCCACTCGTCACCTAAAGCTTCAGGGGGTACCCACTTGTCACCTAAAGCTTCAGGGAGTACCCACTCGTCACCTAAAGCTTCAGGGGGTACCCACTCGTCACCTAAAGCTTCAGGGGGTACCCACTCGTCACCTAAAGCTTCAGGGGGTACCCACTCGTCACCTAAAGCTTCAGGGAGTACCCACTCATCACCTAAAGCTTCAGGGGGTACCCACTCGTCACCTAAAGCTTCAGGGGGTACCCACTCATCACCTAAAGCTTCAGGGAGTACCCACTCGTCACCTAAAGCTTCAGGGGGTACCCACTCGTCACCTAAAGCTTCAGGGGGTACCACTCGTCACCTAAAGATTCAGGGGGTACCCACTCGTCACCTAAAGCTTCAGGGGGTACCACTCGTCACCTAAAGATTCAGGGGGTACCCACTCGTCACCTAAAGCTTCAGGGAGTACCCACTCGTCACCTACAGCTTCAGGGGGTACCCACTCGTCACCTAAAGCTTCAGGGGGTACCCACTCGTCACCTAAAGCTTCAGGGGGTACCCACTCGTCACCTAAAGCTTCAGGGGGTACACACTCATTACCTAAAGCTTCAGGGGGTACCCACTCGTCACCTAAAGATTCAGGGAGTACCACTCGTCACCTAAAGATTCAAGGGGTACCACTCGTCACCTTAAGCTTCAGGGGGTACCCACTCGTCACCTAAAGCTTCAGGGAGTACCCACTCATCACCTAAAGCTTCAGGGGGTACTCACTCGTCACCTAAAGATTCAGGGGGTACCCACTCGTCACCTAAAGCTTCAGGGGGTACCACTCGTCACCTAAAGCTTCAGGGGGTACCCACTCATCACCTAAAGCTTCAGGGGGTACCCACTCGTCACCTAAAGCTTCAGGGGGTACCCACTCGTCACCTAAAGCTTCAGGGGGTACCCACTCGTCACCTAAAGATTCAGGGGGTACCCACTCGTCACCTAAAGATTCAGGGGGTACCCACTCGTCACCTAAAGCTCCAGGGAGTACCCACTCGTCACCTAAAGCTTCAGGGGGTACCCACTCGTCACCTCAAGCTTCAAGGGGTACCCACTCTTCACTTAAAGCTTCAGGGGGTACCACTCGTCATCTAAAGCTTCAGGGGGTACCCACTCGTCACCTAAAGCTTCAGGGGGTACCCACTCGTCACCTAAAGCTTCAGGGGGTACCCACTCATCACCTAAAGCTTCAGGGGGTACCCACTCATCACCTAAAGCTTCAGGGAGTACCCACTCGTCACCTAAAGCTTCAGGGGGTACCCACTCGTCACCTAAAGCTTCAGGGGGTACCACTCGTCACCTAAAGATTCAGGGGGTACCCACTCGTCACCTAAAGCTTCAGGGAGTCCCCACTCGTCACCTAAAGCTTCAGGGGGTACCCACTCGTCACCTCAAGCTTCAAGGGGTACCCACTCTTCACTTAAAGCTTCAGGGGGTACCACTCGTCACCTAAAGCTTCAGGGAGTACCCACTCATCACCTAAAGATTCAGGGGGTACCCACTCGTCACCTAAAGCTTCAGGGGGTACCACTCGTCACCTAAAGCTTCAGGGGGTACCCACTCATCACCTAAAGCTTCAGGGGGTACCCACTCGTCACCTAAAGCTTCAGGGGGTACCACTCGTCACCTAAAGCTTCAGGGGGTACCCACTCATCACCTAAAGCTTCAGGGGGTACCCACTCGTCACCTACAGCTTCAGGGGTACCCACTCGTCACCTAGTGTTTTAAGGGGTACCCACTCGTCACCTAAAGCTTCAGGGAGTACCCACTCGTCACCTAAAGCTTCAGGGAGTACCCACTCGTCACCTAAAGCTTCAGGGGGTACCCACTCGTCACCTAAAGCTTCAGGGAGTACCCACTCGTCACCTAAAGCTTCAGGGGTACCCACTCGTCACCTAGTGCTTTAAGGGGTACCCACTCATCACCTAAAGCTTCAGGGGGTAACCACTCGTCACCTAAAGCTTCAGGGGTACCCACTCGTCACCTAGTGCTTTAAGGGGTACCCACTCGTCACCTAAAGATTCAGGGGGTACCCACTCGTCACCTCAAGCTTCAAGGGGGTCACCTAAAGCTTCAGGGGGTACCCACTCGTCACCTAAAGCTTCAGGGGGTACCACTCGTCACCTAAAGATTCAGGGGGTACCCACTCGTCACCTCAAGCTTCAAGGGGGTCACCTCAAGCTTCAGGGGGTACCCACTCGTCACCTAAAGCTCCAGGGAGTACCCACTCGTCACCTAAAGCTTCAGGGGGTACCCACTCGTCACCTCAAGCTTCAAGGGGTACCCACTCTTCACTTAAAGCTTCAGGGGGTACCACTCGTCACCTAAAGCTTCAGGGAGTACCCACTCGTCACCTAAAGCTTCAGGGGGTACCCACTCATCACCTAAAGCTTCAGGGAGTACCCACTCGTCACCTAAAGCTTCAGGGGGTACCCACTCGTCACCTAAAGCTTCAGGGGGTACCACTCGTCACCTAAAGATTCAGGGGGTACCCACTCGTCACCTAAAGCTTCAGGGGGTACCACTCGTCACCTAAAGCTTCAGAGGGTACCCACTCATCACCTAAAGCTTCAGGGGGTACCCACTCGTCACCTAAAGCTTCAGGGGGTACCCACTCGTCACCTAAAGCTTCAGGGGGTACCCACTCGTCACCTACAGCTTCAGGGGTACCCACTCGTCACCTAGTGCTTTAAGGGGTACCCACTCGTCACCTAAAGCTTCAAGGAGTACCCACTCGTCACCTAAAGCTTCAGGGAGTACCCACTCGTCACCTAAAGCTTCAGGGGGTACCCACTCGTCACCTAAAGCTTCAGGGGGTACCCACTCGTCACCTAAAGCTTCAGGGAGTACCCACTCGTCACCTAAAGCTTCAGGGAGTACCCACTCTTCACTTAAAGCTTCAGGGGGTACCACTCGTCACCTAAAGCTTCAGGGAGTACCCACTCGTCACCTAAAGCTTCAGGGGTACCCACTCGTCACCTAGTGCTTTAAGGGGTACCCACTCATCACCTAAAGCTTCAGGGGGTACCCACTCGTCACCTAAAGCTTCAGGGGTACCCACTCGTCACCTAGTGCTTTAAGGGATACCCACTCGTCACCTAAAGATTCAGGGGGTACCCACTCGTCACCTCAAGCTTCAAGGGGGTCACCTAAAGCTTCAGGGGGTACCACTCGTCACCTAAAGATTCAGGGGGTACCCACTCGTCACCTCAAGCTTCAAGGGGGTCACCTAAAGCTTCAGGGGGTACCCACTCGTCACCTAAAGCTTCAGGGGGTCACTTAAAGCTTCAGGGGGTACCCACTCCTCACCTAAAGCTTCAGGGGGTACCCACTCGTCACCTAAACCTTCAGGGGGTACCCACTCGTCACCTAAAGCTTTAAGGGGTACCCACTCGTCACCCAAAGCTTCAGGGGGTACCCACTCGTCACCTAAAGCTTCAGGGGGTACCCACTCGTCACCTAAAGCTTCAGGGGGTACCCACTCCTCACTTAAAGCTTCAGGGGTACCCACTCGTCACCTAAACCTTCAGGGGGTACCCACTCGTCACCTAAAGCTTCAGGGGGTACCCACTCGTCACCTAAAGCTTTAAGGGGTACCCACTCGTCACCCAAAGCTTCAGGGGGCACCCACTCGTCACCTAAAGCTTCAGGGGGTACCCACTCGTCACTTAAAGCTTCAGGGGGTACCCACTCATCACCTCAAGCGTCAGAGGGTAGTCACTCGTCACCTAAAGCTTCAGGGGGTACCCACTCGTCACCTAAAGCTTCAGGGGGTCACCTAAAGCTTCAGGGGGTACCCACTCCTCACCTAAAGCTTCAGGGGGTACCCACTCGTCACCTTTAGCTTTAAGGGGTACCCACTCGTCACCTCAAGCTTCAGGGGGTACCCACTCGTCACCTAAAGCTTCAGGGGGTCGCCTAAAGCTTCAGGGGGTACCCACTCGTCACCTAAAGCTTCAGGGGTCCCCACTCGTCACCTAAAGCTTCAGGGGGTACCCACTCGTCACCTAAAGCTTCAGGGGGTACCCACTCGTCACTTAAAGATTCAGGGAGTACCCACTTGTCACCTAAAGCTTCAGGGGGTACCCACTCGTCACCTAAAGAAGATTCAGGGGGTACCCACTCCTCACCTAAAGCTTCGGGGGGTTCCCACTCCTCACCTAAAGCTTCGGGGGGTACCCACTCGTCACCTAAAGAAGATTCAGGGGGTACCACCTCATCACATAAAGCTTCAGGGGGCACCCACTCGTCACCTAAAGCTTCAGGGGGTACCCACTCGTCACCTAAAGCTTCAGGGGTTACCCACTCGTCACCTAAAGCTTCAGGGGGTACCACTCGTCACCTAAAGCTTCAGGGAGAACCCACTCGTCACCTAAAGCTTCAGGGGGTACCACTCGTCACCTAAAGATTCAAGGGGCACCCACTCGTCACCTAAAGCTTCAGGGGTACCCACTCGTCTCCTAAAGCTTCAGGGAGAACCCACTCGTCACCTAAAGCTTCAGGGGGTACCCACTCGTCACCTAAAGCTTCAGGGGGTACCACTCGTCACCTAAAGCTTCAGGGGTACCCACTCGTCTCCTAAAGCTTCAGGGAGAACCCACTCGTCACCTAAAGCTTCGGGGGTACCCACTCGTCACCTAAAGCTTCAGGGGGTACCCACTCGTCACCTAAAGAAGATTCAGGGGGTACCCACTCCTCACCTAAAGCTTCAGGGGGTACCCACTCATCACCTAAAGCTTCAGAGGGTACCCACTCCTCACCTAAAGCTTCAGGGAGTACCCACTCGTCACCTAAAAATTCAGGGGGTACCACTCGTCACCTAAAGCTTCAGGGGGTACCACTCGTCACCTAAAGCTTTAGGGAGTACCCACTCGTCACCTAAAGAAGATTCAGGGGGTACCCACTCGTCACCTAAAGCTTCAGGGGGTACCCACTCGTCACCTAAAGAAGCTTCAGGGGGTACCCACTCGTCACCTAAAGCTTCAGGGAGTACCCACTCGTCACCTAAAAATTCAGGGGGTACCACTCGTCACCTAAAGCTTCAGGGGGTACCACTCGTCACCTAAAGCTTCAGGGGGCACCCACTCGTCACCTAAAGCTTCAGGGGGTACCCACTCGTCACCTAAAGAAGATTAAGGGGGTACCAACTGGTCAAGTAAAGCTTCAGGGGGTACCCACTCGTCACCTAAAGAAGATTCAGGGCGTACCACTCGACACCTAAAGCTTCAGGGGGTACCTACTCGTCACCTAAAGGAGATTCAGGGGGTACCCACTCGTCACCTAAAGCTTCAGGGGGTACCCACTCGTCACCTAAAGAAGCTTCAGGGGGTACCCACTCCTCACCTAAAGCTTCAGGGGGCACCCACTCGTCACCTGAAGCTTCAGGGAGTACCCACTCGTCACCTAAAGCTTCAGGGTGTACCCACTCATCACCTAAAGCTTCAGGGACTACCCACTCGTCACCTAAAGCTTCAGTGATTACCCACTCGTCACCTAAAGCTTCAGGGGGTACCCACTCCTCACCTAACGCTTCAGGGGGTACCCACTCGTCACCTAACGCTACAGGGGGTACCACTCGTCACCTAAAGCTTCAGGGGGTACCACTCGTCACCTAAAGCTTCAGGGGGTACCACTCGTCACCTAAAGCTTCAGTGGGCAACCACTCATCACCTAAAGCTTAAGGGGGTACCCACTCGTCAGGGGGTACCCACTCGTCACCTAAAGCTTCAGGGAGTACCCACTCCTCACCTAAAGCTTCAGGGGGTACCACTCGTCACCTAACGCTTCAGGGGGTACCACTCGTCACCTAAAGCTTCAGGGGGTACCCACTCCTCACCTAACGCATCAGGGGGTACCCACTCGTCACCTAACGCTTCAGGCAGTACCCACTCCTCACCTAAAGCTTCAGGGGGTACCACTCGTCACCTAAAGATTCAGGGGGTACCACTCGTCACCTAAAGCTTCAGGGGGTACCCACTCGTCACCTAAAGCTTCAGTGGGTAACCACTCATCACCTAAAGCTTCAGGGGGTACCCAATCGTCACCTAAAGCTTCAGGGAGTACCCACTCGTCACCTAAAGCTTCAGGGGTACCCACTCGTCACCTAAAGCTTCAGGGGTACCCACTTGTCACCTAAAGCTTCAGGGGGTACCACTTGTCACCTAAAGATTCAGGGGGTACCACTCGTCACCTAAAGATTCAGGGGGTACCACTCGTCACCTAAAGCTTCAGGGGGTACCCACTCGTCACCTAAAGCTTCAGGGGGTACCACTCGTCACCTAAAGATTCAGGGGGTACCACTCGTCACCTAAAGATTCAGGGGGTACCACTCGTCACCTAAAGATTCAGGGGGTACCCACTCGTCACCTAAAGCTTCAGGGGGTACCACTCGTCACCTAAAGATTCAGGGGGTACCACTCGTCACCTAAAGATTCAGGGGGTACCCACTCGTCACCTAAAGATTCAGGGGGTATCCACTCGTCACCTAAAGCTTCAGGGGGTACCCACTTGTCACCTAAAGCTTCAGGGGGTACACGGCTCCAAAGGTTTGGGAACTACTGGTTTATGAGGAGCGTCTTGTTTGTAAGTGATCGGACGTTTCTCAATGCCCGGTGAAGAGGTACAGATCCAGAATTAGCCGAGGAGCCACGAGCTAACGTTTCCACTCAACAGGCGGAAGCTGCTGCTGAAACCCGGCTCGGACCTCAGTGGGGACGATGGAACGGATCGACCCTCGGCAGCCCTACAGGATGGGCCCCTCGTCTCCTCGGGCGCTTGCTCCGTGGTGGATAGGGCGTGTGCCACAGGTAAGCCGGTATGTTGGCTAGCGGGGGAGGAGGGCAGGACCCTCCATACTGCTGGCACCATCATGGAAGCACAGGGAGGGCCAGGGCCGCCTTATTAGATATAAGCGAGATCCATTTTATACTGCAATTTGTTTGTTTTACCTGTCAGTCAGATACTGCGGTATCAACTGACCAATTGGCTATAATTAGTCATAGCATCACATTAACACTATGACAAATTCTAGCGCAGAGAAAGTTCAGACGTAACTTAGTTGATGAGCCAAATGCCGAAGCTAACGGGTTTTTTTAAAACAAAAAGCTCAACCAGCGGTGATGAAACCGGCGCCGCGGCCGCAGGCAGCTCAACGACAAGCGGCTGCGAACAAGCCGCTGCAGCCGGTGCAGCCGCTGCAGCCGGTGCAGCCGGTGCCTCTGACACGGGAGGCGCAGGCCGCGCAGCCGACAGCGAGAGCGGAGAGGAGATTGTGGGCTCTCAATCCAGTGAGGAGGAGCCGCTAGGAGGTTTCACTGCCTTCCCCGTGTAGCCAGCCCCAGCCAAGCACCAGCTATGCAGCTGCCGTTTCACCGCTACGCCCAGACGAGTCGGGGGGGGGGGGGGGGGAGAGCACAGACCAGTCACGAGCAGAGAATTCTGTTTAAGCCTCGGGGCCTATGGGTACATTAAGGCGGCCCTGGGGAGGGCAGGGAGTTCAGCTACTTCTTCAGTCAAATGGACCTGGCCTCCTCCCTGAAGGCATTACCTGGAACATACTGTGATGTGTGCGGGGGAGACGGGGAGGGTACATGTCCTTAAGTGAGGGAAGAGGCCCTGCAGGTCTTCTCCGCTGCTCCCACAATGCACTGGAGGCTCCTGTGCATCGTGAGTAAAGTACATGTACTTGAGTAACTGCCCTGGTTCATTCATTATCGTTTGTGTGCTTTGATTCTGGTTTAAGGCTCGTCAAAGTAAAAATAGAATAAACCTGTCCCGTCACATTCTCCAAACCGTAGCTCTGCTCTGATTGGCTGAGACCGTCTCCAGGTGACAGTCCTGTCTGAGCGCGCTCAGTGTGTGTCTGCGTCCACAGGTAAGAGCTCTTTTTTACATTTACAGTTGATTTCAGGACGTTTATATTTGAAAATATCAGGTAATAAGAATACTATGAGTATAACGTATAAAATGACCCACACACGGGATATGAGGAAGTACTCACTCCCACATCCTGACGGTCAGAGTCACGTCTTTTTCTGAGCAACACCAGCCGCCATTTCACAGAAGGGAAAACACACGGGGAAGTAATGAGTTACAGCCACTTCACTCTAATCATTCAAATCTGTGAAATGATGGCGGCACGTTTATTTATAGAGCACAATTCACACACATGGTCCTTCAAATCCATTCAATAAAACATCCATATCAAATGAAAACAATCGAGCCAAAGCAGCAGCTCCGTATCTCTGTGTGAAGCATCTTTATCTGTGAACTGCATGTGTAGATTCTGTTCCATATGGTTTTTTCTGGATACTTTTGTACATCTGTCGTGTTTTGTGGAGATTCAGTGGATATTTTACTATATTATATATACTATATATTTTAATAGGGGGTATTTTGAGAGGCTGAAAGACATTTCCCTGAACATATTGGACTGTTTCATTTTGTGAAGATTTCAACAGAACCAGGTCACCGTACACCAGGGGTCACCAATTAAAAGTCAGTTGGGTCCAAAAAAAACCAGCAACAACCATTGAAGGTCCGGAATGTTTTTGTTTTTTTAATAATCATATAATTTCAAACATTTACATCAATACCACCAAAAATGTTGGTATTTGAAAAGTGCTTCAAATAATAAATATGAAAGAAAATAACATTTTTAGTATCAAAATAGAACTCTAAAATAAAGTGCTTGTTGCAACATAGAAAAGCAAAAATACTTTCCAAGTCGGTGAATTTGACAACTAAAAAATACACCTTTTATAAAACACCTGAACTGATTGCATTTAGTCGCTAATGAGAGAAGTGGGCTACTTGCTGCCCTGCAAGAATTTTAAACCTGGGATTGAAAGATGACAAAGCCATTCTCAAGCACATGTCAAGATGTTCATTGGTGAGCCTGGAACGATATTTATTTTTGATCACATTCATCGTGGAGAATGCTGCTTCACAGCAGTAGGTTGAGCCAAACATACTCAAAATGTGCAGGGCAGCCTTTTTCAGAGTTGGGAAGGCTGTCTCTGAGACTATTTGGATCCAGAAAGATGCAGCATCACTTCCTCCAATTTGCCCTTTCAGTACAACATTGGACTGAAGATCTGCAAGTTCCAGCTGAAGAGCTCCTGCATTTGCCCAGCTGAAAGTGTCACTTGCTTCCTTTGAATATCCTCTGATGTCAGTGATAAGGAATGGATTCTGAAAAAACAAACTGAGCTGTTCTCCCAGAGTGAAACTGTTCCCAAAATTGGTAATCAGTTTTTCCACAAAATCAACAAAACTGGACTTGTCACCCCTGATTTGTTCCTTGACAGCAGGGAAGTGTGTGCAGTCTCCCTGCAGGTCTCCTTTAAACAGCTCCAGCTTTCTCTGGAATGCATGGACATCTGTCATCAGCTCACAGACTGAATGGTCCTTGCCTTGTAGTTTTAAATTCAGTTGATTCAGGTGTGATGTGATATCAACCAAGAATGCTACATGATCCATCTTCTCCATATCCCTCAGAAACAAAAGAAATGGCGTTGCCTTTTGGCTCTTAAGTTGTCCCAAGAAACTTTCGATTTCTTTTCTAATGGACCAAAAGCACTCCAACACTCTGCCTTTACTGAGCCATCTAACATTATTGTGGAGCAGGAGGTCATCTGCATTTGCTTCAACTTCTTTGAGGAACTCTCTGAGGAGACGATGTTGCAGAGAAGAAGATGCCCGGAGAAAGTTAATCATTTTCATCATTGTGCTCATCACATCTGCATACTGATCTGAAAGTATGGCACATAGGACTGATTGGTGTATTATGCAATGGTAAGAGATAAGTCCAGGGTGGTCTTCTCTCATTCTTGCCACAGCTCCCCTTTCTCTCCCTAACATGGCTGGAGCTCCATCTGTTGTTATTGAAACAACTTTTCTCACATCTATTCCCCTTTCTGTTAACATCTTCTTTATTGCTTTGTAGATGTCTTCTCCTCTTGTGTTGCTCTCCAGGGTTGCTACTCCTAACAGGTCCTCAAACATTTTCTTTTCCTCTTTGTTAAAAAATCTTACAAAAACTACAAGCTGGGCATTGTCAGTTCTATCAGTGGACTCATCTACAGCCAAACCTATGCATTCTGCCTTTTTAATCGCTTCATCAAGCTGTGCCAGTACATCACGTGTTACAATTTGTGTTTTATGTGTGGCTGATGAAGCTGACAGAGGAATTTGCTGTATTTTTTGACAGAGCTCTTCTTTTTGCTTTCCATCAAGTAATGTCTCAGTAACTGCACTCATACATTCTTTGACAACCATTGCATCGCTGAATGACTTTTTGTGTTGACCCAATATCCACGCAATTCTCAGAGAACACTCATTAGCGCGTTGCTGAGCAGTGAATGTTTGGACCATAATCCTGGAGGACCGAGCATATTGTGCCTTTAAATCGGCTATTTTCTGCGACCGTATGGCTGAGCTCGGGGGATATGTGTGGGAAAACGTGGAGTGCTTCGTCTCATAGTGCCGCTTTATATTGCTGCTTTTGATGAGAGCGACAGTCTCGGAGCAAATGAGACACACGGGTTTTGCGCTGTCAGCAGGTAAAACGAACAAGTACGTGTCAGTCCATTCTTGTTTAAAAACTCTGTTTTCCGCGTCTACCTTCCTCTGTTTTGAGCACGCCATTTCACTTTTCTCTCGCCTGTTCGCGCTGCTGATCACTCTCCGTCTTCGCCTGTTTCGCTGCCTGCTTCTCTCTGACTTGCCGGTGTTTAAAAATAGCTAGCACTGGCAGCAGCACTACGCGCCACACAGTTCATTGGCTGACCGAATCACGTGTGGCCCCTGGCTGAAGGGACGCCCCGCCCGGTCGGCCCTCACCAACACCAGAAGGAGCGGCGCAAAATGAAGTTAGAATAGACGCGGTTGGAAAGCCTGCATTATTATTATTAATATTTTTAAAGCAGGTTTGGGCCCGGATCGGATGGGTTGGGGGTCCGGATCCGATGGGTTGGGGATCCGGATCCGGACCGAGGTCCGCCGTTTAACGACCTCTGCCGTACACCATGTATATTGTTCAGTCATGTGACCTCATTAGGGGCACTACACACACAGGTGTTTCATCTCTTACTTCATGTCTGATGAACGGCTGACATGTCACTTTAGTTGAGCCGGTAATAATAACAGATCAGCTTGTAAGCTGTGGGGATCTCTTTACCTTCATGTCCTCAAATGTCTTTAGCTCAGGAGCTAAAGTTCCTAGTATGTGAACCTGTTCTCAAACAATGGCAATACAAACTATTCTGATTCTGGAAATACAAACTTACCTGGTACAATGGCGTATCTGGTCATGTGATCCTGCAAAGCGCTCCAGACAAAAACCTCTATTTGACGTATTGTGACGTAGCCGATAAGGAGGATGATTGGGACAACAAAGAATTTGGAGAAAATGAAAAATGTGGCGGGAAAAACTAATGTTCTATTTTTTTAATCTGATTTATTGCTTTCAACCAAAAAACAAGGATGAATTTAAAGTTTTAGTTTGTATGGAGAAATGATGATCTTTAAAAAAAACAAAGAAAGAAATACTTTCTGTTACAAATGTTTCCATGTATTTAAATTTCCGCTTGAATTTGCTCTTATTTTGGACGCTTTGGTCTGGACTGAGTCTCATTTTGCAGGGATAAATACAATGTTATTTTTAAAGATAAAGTTATGAACTCACGGCTGGTTGTTGCTATGTAACTCTTTCTTCACTCTTCAAAATAAAAGCCTGTTTCCTCTTCAAAATAAAAGCCCTCTCTCCTCGTGAGTGCTTCCTTGGTTTGTTCCTCAGTCCTTTCCTCCTCGTTCCCTCTGTGAGAGTGAATGTTGGAAAAGTGATAAAGTAAATCCAAACGTGTAAAGAAGAGCTCAGCTTTTTCTCCGATCCGCCAAGTCTCTCCCAGAGTGTTGTGTTGTTGCCATGGAGACGCTTCCAGGAACCCTCGCACCTCCACAATAAAAGCCTTGGTTCAGTGTTGGGAGAATGCCGCACAGTCAAACCAGTTTGGTGAGGTCTTATGAACGTGACATGTCATGTGACTGACAGTGATAGAAGTCATGAGCACGTTGTTTTGTAAATGGAAAAGGGCTCTCCATAAATTCAATAGGTTGTGTTAATGTGACATCACAACATTCTAAAGAGCCCGTAGTTTAAACATCCATGGTGGTAACTATGGTGTGGGCCTGCAGATTTATTTGTCTTAGTTTTTTGGCGAATATCTCAGTCATTGTTGGAAGAATCCACATGAAACTGTCAGCTCTGACCTGAGTTTGGAACATTAGTCACTGTGGTTTTCTTACATAAACCTGTTTGTAGAAACTAAACAAACGAAATACCAGAACAGACCACACGGTTACATTACAAACCGGTTTGCTGAGTTCCTCTAAATCAGGGGTCGGCAAGTTGGCTTGGCTTCGGGCCAACATTTTTTTACGCCGATAGATCGCGGGCCAGCCGGTCAATTGATAAAAAATAGATTTATTCATGCATGGATAGTCAATGCTAGATAACCCCAAGCTATACATATATGATCGTGCCTCGTTTAAAGCGTCCTGGATTTTGGCCCGGTGTTACACCGAAAACTGCATGACTGCCGAAAAATGCACCCCCTCTTACCGCGCACAGATGAAACAACGGCAGGAAGGTTTCTAGGACTGTCTCTTAACAATGACCAGGGCACGACTGGACTTTTTTATATCCTCTGGCGGGCCAAAAAATATTGGCAACGGGCCAAAAGTGTCCCCCGGGCCGGACGTTGCCGACCACTGCTCTAAATCATGTGACTGAGTGACCCTTATATTCTGCATGTATCAGCTGTGACTGTCTTATTCACTCTTGGTGACAGAGTCAGAGGCTGTGGAGCGATACCAAAGGTGAGTCTGCGCCATCTTGATTTGTCTCCATCATGCCCGTCAGTGCACCTGCGGGATTCCAACTGCTGACCCTCCAATCACAAGACGACCCAGGGGCGGGGCTAGGCCTAAACATGTCAGGCCACAAATATAATAACAGAAATCAAATAAAAATATCTACTGCTATTATATATTTCATTCAAATATGAGTATTTAAAGAAATAAAGCATAAACACCCCTCTTCACTAAATGGTTTGGTCTGATGTCTCGTTGCTGTAGCTAAGCCCCGCCCCCTCTCCTCACAGCGCTGAGCTCTCACCCTCCCCTCTCCTCACAGCGCTGTCGCCTCAGACTCTCTGCTCTGTCTCTCCCTGAAGTTCAAACGTTGGTGCTGGTCTTCAACAGCACATACAGAGTAAATCATGATTGAAGGGATTTTTTAATTGTCATCGTTTGGGTCTCATTTAGGAAGGAGATAGAACGATCTGCCATACTCTCTGACTCTGCACTCAGACTAATGCGTCTCAATATAACCGCATTCATCACGAAATCATCAACTTCACAGACATAAACTAACCCATGAACGAAGTCTACTCTTCCCAAGCTTTAGTCCGCTTTTTATTCCACATCGGCCTCATGTGTTCGGTTTTAGAGACTCATTTAGGAAGCATACTGAAGAGAAATCATAGCGTGATGAGCAGCTACAGACGGAGGAGGAACAGGGGCGGAGCTGACACGGGCCGCAGAGGGACTGGGGCCCCACTGGGAAACACTAACACAGTACATAAAAAAACAATAACTAAATAGAATAAATAATAAAAGTAGTCTAATAGCAGCTTTAACAATCACTGTTGCTTTTCTTTTTTTAGGAAAGTAATCAGTTCAGTTTCATCTCTGTATAAGGCTAATTTAAACAGAATATTTTTGCCTAAAATACTCCAGATTGCACCAAATTGTATCTGATTAATCAAACATTCCCTGGGGAGGACTGGTTGTAACTTTCTTAGAGTATTTCAAACAAATGCACATATAAAGAAGAGTTATTCTGTAAAATGGTTTAAAACTTATTTCTAAACTAAATAAATAAAGAGTAATATAAAACACCTTCTGTTACATATAATCTACACACAGCCTTTCATATATCGTTCTGAGTCGTCTAGATTAGTCCCACCACCTCCCAAAGTCCATTTTAACCACTGCTAATAAGTATGCAATACCTCACCTTACAGAAAGAAAGAGCTTAACCCGTAACATATATAATATATAACATCAATACATACATAAAAGATCCAACATTGTTTGGATGCATGTGTTAAAAACCTGGGTACAGCGAATAAAAAAATAATCTGTAAATGACAAACTCTAAAGTCGTCTATTGATGTCGTTGTCGCCCCCTCACCCCGGTCGCCCAAAAGTGTCCCTTATCTTTCTGTTCTCAAGATGGCGACCCTAGATAAAGGTGAGGCCTGAAACTCTGTGAACTCCGTTTGTAAAGAGATTTGAACACAGTTGGTTCTGTCAAAGGGCGAGCTCCTAAAATAGGATCAAAAGTGGGAGTAGTTTTGGTATTTGTGGGACATGGAGGGACAGACCTGAGAAAGTGAAAGGTCTCACTTACAGAATAAACAAACACACTTTAACATAAGGTCAGGTTAGCAGTAGACTATAGATGGATAGACTTGAATGACTTTAATGCAGACTGACATCAGATCAACACACACCACTTTTTGCCGTACTTTTGTTGCTTTTCCAGCACATTTTTGTTGCTCTTTTGTCACATTGTTGTTGTGTTTTCATCCTTGTTTCCGTCGCTATATTGATGCTTTTTCTTTAAGCTAAGTTGAAACGTATTTATTTGCGTGGTTCACAGCAGTGACTCTAAAGCCGCAGTAAAGTGAATGATTAAACAAAGCAGAATAATAAAACAATAAACATTTAGGGCTGGTCTTAGTCCAGGTTTGAGAACAACAGCACAATCCTTAATAAAATAGCATCAACACAATGAACTCAACGCTTTTCAAATAAGGAGTGAAAAAAGCTGGAACTCTATGTTTGAAAGAGGATGTTAAAGGTGAGGCCTGAAACTCTTGAACACAGTTGGTTCTGTCAAAGGGCGAGCTCCTAAAATAGGATCAAAAGTGGGAGTAGTTTTGGTATTTGTGGGACATGGAGGGACAGACCTGAGAAAGTGAAAGGTCTCACTTACAGAATAAACAAACACACTTTAACATAAGGTCAGGTTAGCAGTAGACTATAGATGGATAGACTTGAATGACTTTAATGCAGACTGAGATGAGCTGAACACTTATACGACCACATCATTCAAACCAGACAAAGGAGACAAAGACTTCTGTTTCATTTAAAGATATTTGTCCAAAAACTAAAGAGAATGTTTATTTCTTGTTTTTGTCCTTATTTGGTTCTGCAAAGCCCCGGTCACTCCTGATCCAGGATGAGTCAAAGTAAGCAGCAGCGGCCTCCAGGGGGCAGCACTGATCCACCGTGAGTGTTTTTATATAAAGGACTTTTCACTTTGTTTCTGTTTGATAATGTTTTCTAAACCTGTTCTCCAGGTCTGTGTCCATGAAGAGCAACCGGTCAAAAGATGAACCTTTAGACTTCAGGAAAGGACTAAGAACAGGCTCACAGTAAGACTCACTCTTATGGTTTAAATGTCACACACACATGAACCTCACAATAAATCAGATTTGCAGCCACACTTCTGTCAGTCTAATGGGCGGCTGTGGCTACAATAGTAGTTTACCATCACCGAGTACAGCGTGAAATAATAATGAGTACAGTGTGGCACCTTGAGAAACTTGGTAACACAGGCTTGTAAAGTGCAATACAAGTGTAAGCCGTTATTATCATCATTATTATTATTATGTGATTCAAATAAAAGACTGACCTGTTGCTGTGACAGTGGCTCAGTGGTTAAAGCTTTTGTCCTGTAATCTAAAGTCTGCGGTTCAAATCCAGCCCCAGTACATCCTGTTGTTGTGTCTTTGGGCAGGACACTCCACACCTTCAGTGTATGTGTTACAGGCATGAGTCTTGTGACATTAACAAATAATGATTATAATAATGCCATTTGTAACAATTGAACAGAATCATACTGAATATGATAAAAGAGTGATCCTTTGAGGACCCGTTAAGAGGCCGAACGAAGAGGCCGTTTGGACTGATACAAACCACATGTGTCTTTAAGGCTCTGGTCCACATTTGTTCTGCTTCACCCAGAACATCGCTCCATTTATTTGGACCTGTTTCCTCTGAACAATCATACACAGAGTTCCTGTTTCGTTCTGTGTGAAGCTGTGACTGTGCTGCTGTTTTCCAGGTCGGGAGGCAGTGGTCTGTCTTTGAAAAGTGACCGCTCAAAATTTAAACCTCCAGACTTTGAGGAGCCAGGACCAGACTCAGGGTAAGACCTTCAGTTTCTCTGTATTTAGAGACATATTGATTAGTATGAACTGATCTCAGCTGAAACACAGCAATAAAGAACATTACATAAATCAATAAGTTCTATCTAATGCTGAAATATGGAACAAATATTCACGTCAGTTAATGACAAACACAAAGATCTGTCTTTAAACAAGAGAAAAATACTAGAAATACAAACAGTAGAGAAGTAAGATCGGTTTAGAAAGACGATGAAAAGCTTCATATGAAATGACAATACAGTTTATGATAAATATATCCATCTGTTTTTCCTCCAGTAAAGTGACTGATCTTCAGCCTCGATGTCAGATGTTGAGTGTGACATAGTTTTAATATTTATCCCACAGAGATGAGCGCCTCGAGGGTCTCAGTGCGGAGTGTGACCTGGACGCTGTTTTCAGGGTCTGTACCAGAACCTCCTTCTCCTCAGCCCTCTGTCTGTCCTGACCTCATGTCGTCTCAAACTCATCTATCGCCTTTTACTGAACATTCAGACGATCACTGATGTACAGGGACAGCGTCACGTGAAGGTTCTTTGCTCTATTTCTGTTACAGCGACTGGAGGAGGATGTTCTGACCTTTGTCAAAGAGGAACTGAGAAGGTTCAAAAAGCTCCTGACCTCAGAGCATCCAGAGAGGAGCCCAGAGAGGAGCTCAGAGAGGAGATCAGAGAGGAGCTCAGAGAGGAGCCCAGAGAGTGATGAGGAGCGGAGCTGCAGGGAGGCTGTGCTGAACATCACTCTGGACTTCCTGAGGAGGATGAAGCAGGAGCATCTGGTCCAGCGTCTGCAGAACTGTAAGAACTCTGTCTGAAGCTTTAAACTGGCCTCACACTCTGCGATTTTTGAAACATTTTTTTAATCGGGCTGAATTTCAGCTTCTCTGTGTCTCTGTGGTGCAGTGTCAGGGTGTTACGCAGTTAATGTCTAGGAACTAGAGTTGCAAAATTCAGAACATTTTAATTGTTGGACATTTTCCATGGGAATTTATGGGAGTTCAAGAAAATATACGGAAAAAATATACGGAAATTAAATTCTATTAAACTTTGAACAAACATTACTATTATTCTATGTAAAGTACCATCAACATAATTTAATTCATGGGAATAAACAGGAAATTAACGCAACTGAAGGTTTCTTCAACACAAATGTGATTGAATAGTAATACACTTAAATATCTGTCACAGGAGAGATGAAAAGTCTCTCAGAAGCCATCACTGGCATGTCTGACCTCAAAGGTTTGAAGAGAACAGTGTTTTAGCTGATGGGTGAAGCGTCAGCAGTGATGCGGTCGCTGTATCAGACTGTTGTGGTGCAGAAGGAGCTGAGTCTGGGGCAAAGCTCTCCATTTACCCATTGATATACATTAGATCGACACGCTGGAGGGGCCAATATCGAAATGAGTTTCCTTCACAGGGCGGCTGGGTGCACCCTTAGAGATCGGGGGAGGAGCTCAGTCACCTGGGTGGAGCTCGGAGTGGAGTCGCTGCTCCGTCATGTTGAGAGAAGCAGATGAGGCGTTCCGGGCATGTCGTATTGGGAGGAGGCAGGGGTGTAGCGCCAACTTCTGGGCCCTATTTTGATGGGCCCCCCGACGCCCCTTCTCACGTGGACGTTCAGTCAATTCACATTTTATACTCATCTCAACATATTCTGTGGTTTAGTTTGTGTAGTTGAACACCGGTGTGTGGGCTGAACCATTTGGAACATTTTTAAAGGGGTGACAGGGCCTTGAGATTCATCCATCATTATTGTTTGTGCAAAATTCTGTCTCGCAACCATTGTATTTCAGCCTGGTTATGTTCCGTTGTTATATCAATTATGAGGAGTTTAAAAAGTGCAATACAGAACGCGTTTATAGCAGCACTCTTGAGGGCCCCCACCCTGCTCTGGGCCCTGGGTACTCAGTACCCTTTACCCCCCCAGTCCGACGCCCATGGGAGGAGGCCCCTGGAAAGACCCAGGACACACTAGAGGGACCATGTCTCTGTGGCCTGGTGTCGCATCAGGATCCATCCAGAACAGCTGGAGGAAGTGTCGGGGGAGAGGGAAGTGCTGCCTCTGCAACCCAGCCCCAGATAAAGTGGAAGAAAATGGATGGATGGATCTTTTCCATTTGCTGCAGAAGTTCAACTGTTTAGCAAATGTTTAGGTGTTTAAAGATCCAACATAACTCCAGTTCTCAGATAGAACACGTGGTTCAGTCAGTGGTTCTAGTCACAGTGGATCTGCTGATCTTAGGTCTGATGTGTTTTCTTACAGGTCACATTTCTCCGGTTCAGAGTGAACTGAAGAGTCATCTGCAGCAGAGGTTCAGTCATCTGTGTGAAGGTGTGGCTAAAGCAGGAGACCACGCCTCCCTGAAGCAGATCTACACAGAGCTGTACATCACAGAGGGCGGGGCCTCAGAGGTCAACCAGGAACATGAGGTCAGACACATGGAGACGGCCTCTAGACCAGCTGTTGACGAGACCAGCATCACGAGTGAAGACATGTTTAAACAACGACCCGAGTCTGAAGAGCCAATCAGGACGGTGCTGACGAAGGGCGTGGCCGGTGTGGGGAAAACAGTGCTGACTCAGAAGTTCAGTCTGGACTGGGCTGAAGGCAGAGCCCACCAGGACGTCCAGCTGCTGTTCCCCTTTACTTTCAGAGAGCTCAATGTGCTCCGAGGCTCAGAGTTCAGCCTGGTGGAGCTGATCCATCGCTTCTTCAGTCAAACCAAAAGTCTCAGCAGCTTTAAGTTCATCCAGCTGCTCTTCATCTTGGACGGTCTGGACGAGTGCAGACTTCCTCTGGACTTCAGTCGGACCCGGGTCCTGACGGAGCCCACAGAGAGCGCCTCAGTGGAGGAGCTGCTGGTGAACCTCATCAGGGGGAGCCTGCTTCCCTCCGCTCGCCTCTGGATAACCACACGCCCCGCGGCGGCCAATCAAATCCCTGCTGAGTGTGTTTCCATGGTGACAGAGGTGCGAGGGTTCACCGACCTACAGAAGGAGCAGTACTTCATGAAGAGGTTCACAGACGAGGCCACAGTCGTCATCTCCCACATCAAGAACATCCGCAGCCTGTACATCATGTGCTACATCCCAGTCTTCTGCTGGATCCTCTCCACTGTTTTACAGAAGCTCCTGAAGCAAACAGAGAAACCAGAGCTGCCCAAGACTCTGACTGAGATGTACGTCCACTTCCTGGTGGTCCAGGCCAAAGTCAAGAACATCAAGTATCATGAGGGAACAGGAGCAGATGGTCACTGGACTAAAGAGACTATAAAGATGGTGCGGTCTCTGGGAAAACTGGCCTTTGAGCAGCTGCTGAAAGGAAACCTGATCTTCTACGAGAGTGACCTGAGCGAGTGTGGGCTGGACGCTGCAAAGATCGCTCGTTACTCCGGAGTCTTCACAGAGGTCTTTAGAAAAGAACAAGATCTGTACGAGGACAAGGTCTACTGCTTCATCCACCTGAGTGTGCAGGAGTTTCTGGCTGCACTTCACGTCCATCAGACCTTCATTAAGTCTGGGGTCAACCTGCTGGAGGTTCAGAAATCTTCTCTCTTTACAAGATTGTTAAAGCCTGATCTGATGTCTCTACACCGCTCTGCTGTGGACCAGGCCTTACAGAGTTCAAACGGACACCTGGACCTGTTCCTGCGCTTCCTCCTGGGGCTGTCTCTGCCGACCAATCAGAGGCTGCTGCCTGGTCTGCTGACTGAGACAGGAAGTGACTGGACCAATCAGGCGACTGTAGAGTACATCAAACAGAAGCTGAATGAAGAGGGTCTGTCTACAGAGAGGAGCCTGAACCTGTTCCACTGTCTGATCGAACTGAACGACCACAGCCTGATGGAGGAGATACAGAAGTTCATGAGAAAAGGACATCTCTCTGACAGAGACATGTCTCCTGCTCAGTGGTCTGCTCTGTCCTTCCTCCTACTGTCCTCAGACTCAGCCCTGGAGGAGTTTGACCTCAGGAAATACTGTCCCACAGAGAGGGGTCTCCGGAACCTTCTGCCGGTCGTCAAAGCCTCCACCAAAGCCACGTGAGTCCAGACTGTGTTTAACACTTGTGTCATTGTCACCAGTTAGACTAGAAATGGTCAACAACGCCACCTAGTGTTGATTTAAAAGAGGTTAGTTACTCTTTGCCCTGTTACCGGCCGTCCCCCTGATCAGGGGGTTAGAGTCTTTGAACGCAGCGTTAGGAGGAAGTGGAGTCCAACATTAGGAAAAAAACAAGGACACTGATCATCTGAATTTGGAGCAACATAACCACCTCTACGACGTGATATTATATATCGATATAATAATCTATATAATTATCGATTATTATATCGATAATAAAATAATTGTTATATTATCGATTATTAACAAGATAATCGATAATATAACGATTATTTTGTTATATTTAAGATAATCGTTTAATTGATTTGCAACTGTTTTTTCTAGTACCTTTGAAAAAATTGGAAGAATTGAAATCGGCCTGTAATTACACGCTTGATCAAGATCTCCAGCTTTAAAAATTGGGCTGATAAGACCTTGTTTTAATTTCTGTGGACATTTCTCACTAGTGATTGACAGGTTTACCAGATGGGTCAGGGGGCAGATAAAGAATCGTTGTGCTTTCTGACAAAGTCAGAGTCTAATCCGAATACATCTTTGGCTTTAGATGGTTTAAGATGACTGATTATTTGTTTAATGCTAGCCTCATTTGTTTGTGCAATAGAAATGTATTTTTCCAGTGGGCTTATTGGTTTTTCATTGAGCTCTATTGATTTAAAAGATGCTGCTATTTGTCCCACTGATGTCACAAAATAGGTATTGGGCAAAGAAGCCATTTGCATATGGTCAGTAATCAGTTTGCCATCGATATTTAGTTGTGTTATGGCTCTGGCTTCTTGTTTGGAATCATTTTTAGTCAGTCTATGTATGTTTCCAGAGACAAGCACGGTTTCCTTTGGATTCTTCCATCAAGTGCACAAAGTATGCAGTTTTAGCTTTTCGCATCTCACTTACCACTTTATTTCTAAGGCTTTTAAAAATTGCATTATCTGTGTTTAGTTTTGTTGAGATTTCTTTTTTACGAGCGAGATCTCTTTGTTTCATTAATTGACATAATTTGCTAGTAATCCATGGTAATGCTTGACGCTTTTTCCTCATGTATACTTCCTTTGTATACTTTTGAATTATTTGTGCTACATTACTTGTCAACATAATGCAATAATTGTTTAAATCATGCATTTTAAGTGCTGGCTCCCAATTAATATTGTGCATATCATTGTCGAGATGAGGCATATCATTTTTCCTTATGCCTTTTGTTATTTTAGTAACAGAATTTTGAGTAAGAAACTGCAGCCGTTTCTTAGTCAGTTTCCTTGATATTAGTGTCAAATGATGGTCAGACAACCCAGTAACAAGATTATCGGTCTTCATAACTCGTTCTGGCTTATTTGTAAACATAAGGTCTATTTGAGTTTTACTTGTTTTTGTTAGTCTTGTTGGACCCTCTGTTAATTGATGTAATTTATATTTTGATGTTATGGCTTTTAGCTTTTGTTTTCCATGTTTATCTAACCAATTAATGTTGAAATCTCCGAGCACCATTATTTCACTATCACCTTTTAACTGTTCAAGCATTGTATCCAAGTTACAATAAAAAGACACATTAAAGGATGGTGGGTTATATAGAATAACAATTTTAAAATTCATTCTTGGTGATAAAACAATTTTTAAAACTAGACATTCTAGGTTGCAAGTGTTCACATTGATTTCAGTGCATGTTAGGGTTTTCTTAACATATGTTAGAAACCTCCTCCTTTTCCTGTTTGTCTATCTTTGCGAAAACAAGCATACTCTGGGATTTCAATCATTTGAGTAGGGACGTTAGAGTTTAGCCATGTTTCACTCAGAGCCAGAAAATCCAAGTTTGAGTCTGTCAGCAAGTGTTCAATTTGCTCGCGCTTTGAGACGAGGCTCCTCATATTTAGGTGGCCTCCAAGAATTCCTCTCCGCTTACAATCGCGATCCCATATCACTTTAGCGTGGTTAACAGTTTGGAAGTACCTGTGTCTTTGCTGCGTAGGCCTGCGTTGCTTGTGCGGCCGCTTGGACGTATTATGCAAATGCTGTCACCTCCGGTCGCCCGTGTTAGGCCCGTGTGTTACCGGTAGTTGCTTTCCGGTCGCCAGTGTTGGGATGGAATCGAAGCTGGCCGCTCGTTTCACTCAAAATAATAATAATAATATCGAACTTGTATAGCGCCTTTTTGGACACTCAAAGACGCTTTACATGGGGAATAAACAAAACAAAAAAAGGGTTTAAAGAAAAGCTAGTTTGAACAGGTGGGTTTTGAGTACTGATTTGAAGGTTGGTAGTGAGTCAGAGTTTCTAATGGGCAGTGGGAGTGAGTTCCAGAGGGTGGGGGCGGCGATGGCAAAGGCTCGGTCCCCCAAGGTCCGGCGGTTAGTGCGGATGATGGGGGTGAGGCGGTTGGTGCCGGCTGAGCGGAGGTGGCGGATGGGTTGGTGTTGTTGCAGGAGCTCGGTGAGGTAGGGCGGGGCCAGGTTATGGAGGGACTTGTAGGTGAGGAGGAGGAGCTTGTATTGAATGCGATATTGAACGGGGAGCCAGTGGAGCTGTTGGAGGACAGGGGTGATGTGTTCTCTTGCAGTTTTTGGAGATGAGTGGTGGGACGTCCGTAGAGGAGGCTATTGCAGTAGTCGAGTCTGGAAGTGATGAATGCGTGGATGACGATTTCAGCTGTTGACTGGGTAAGGGAGGGGCGGAGGCGGGCAATGTTGCGGAGGTGTAAGAAGGATGTTTTAGTGATGTGGTTGATGTGTGTTTTGTATGAGAGGGTGGGGTCCATTATGATGCCGAGGTTGTGTACAGAGGGGGAGGGGGTGACGTTGTGAAAGATTTGGGGCCGGTGATGAGGAGTTCTGTTTTATTGCTGTTGAGTTTGAGAAAGTTATTGTCCATCCAGGTTTTGATGTCGGAGATGCAGTCAGTGACGGTGGAGAGGATAACCGGGGTGATGGATTTGGTGGAGATGTAGAGTTGGGTATCGTCGGTGTAGCAGTGAAAGTTGAGTCCATGGTGACGGATGATCTGACCGAGGGGAAGCATGTAGATGGTAAAGAGGAGGGGGCCGAGCACGGAACCTTGGGGGACACCGTGGGTGACGGGAGAAGTGTGGGAGTTGCAGTTGTTGACAGAGACAAAGTGGTGACGGTCGGAGAGGTCTGAGGTGAACCAGAGGAGTGCTGTGCTGGAGATGCCGATTGATTGTAGACGATGGAGGAGGTGGTGTCGGAGGGAGACAGAGGAGAGAAGGAGGGAAGACTATGGAGTGTGAGTGGAGCGAGTTCATGTTCAGAGGGAGGAGAAGCGGAGGAAGTGGATGCAAGTGAACAGTGTATGGTATGGATTTTAGTATGGTAGGATGACAGGAAGTTATTGCATTTGTCAGTGGTGAATGTGGAGGTTATATTGTCCTTGGGTTTGGTCAGTTTTGTAAATGTGGAGAATAGTGCGGGGGTTGGAAGAATTAGAGTGGATGAGTTGTGAGTAGAAGTTGGACCGGGCAGTTTTGAGGGCGGAGTTATATGTGGTTACAGCTTGTTTGTAGGCTTGGGCATGGACAATGAGACCGGATTTTTTATGGAGCCTTTCAATTTGTCTTTTTTGTTTTTTTAAATTGTGGAGATCTGGGGTGAACCAAGGGGCGGAAGTGGAGACTGAGGCAGTTTTGAGGGGGGCTATTTGGTTGAGGCAGGAGGAGAATGTGTGGTTGTAGAAGTTGACGAGATCCGTGGCAGTTGGATCTGAGGGAAGCGAAGAGCTGGTGATGGCATGGGATATGGAGGCAGAGAGAGAGATGGAACTGATTGATTTCAGGTTTCGGAATGTAATTGTTCTTGAGTGTTTGGCAGTGGGAGAGGGGGTAATGATGTCCAGGGTGATGGCCAGATGATCAGAAATTGTGAGGTCGGTCAATGACAGGTTATGTATGGTGAGGGAGGGTGTGGAACAGACCATGATTGTGTGTGGGAGAAGTGACGTGCTGGGTGAGGTTGAGGCAGTTTAAAATGTCCAAAAAGTCAGATGTGGATTTAACTGTAGGGGAGTCAATATGGATGTTGAAGTCACCGAGGAGGAGAACGGACGGGGAAATGGAGGACAGCTGAGTTACAAAATCTGTGAAATCTGAAAGAAATGATGGGCAGTTTTTTGGGGGGCGGTAGATGACTGCAGCGGTGAGTGATTGGGAACCGGGAAGTCTGAAAGCCAAGTGTTCAAAGGAGGACACAGCCGGATGGAGATGGGGCGGAGGAGGATGTCGCTGCGATGGATAACTGCAATGCCGCCTCCTCGCCGGTCCAGACGGGGGTTGTCGATGTAGGAGTATCCAAAAAAATTAAATAACATTCTATTGTCCATTGGCTTCCAACTGTAGTCTCTGTCCTCATTGGACAAAAACTAGGTCAAAACAGTCTGCCACAGGTGCAAGGGTCTGGGTGATTCAAAAACAGGAAATAAAAACACTTCAAAATAAAAGCACACAAACCAATAAGAAATGTGCAAACACAAAGTGCTAAATGATGGTCCTGTGCCATCGTGGCTCTAGTCTCTGATCGTCCTCTCTGTCCTCAGTCTGAGCGGCTGTGGTCTGTCCCAGAGCGTCTGTGCTCCTCTGGCCTCAGTCCTCAGCTCCTCCAGTCTGACTCACTTGGACCTCAGTAACAATGACCTCCAGGACTCAGGAGTGGAGCTGCTGTGTGAGGGACTGAAGAGCGCCCCCTGCAGACTGGAGACTCTCAGGTGAGACGCTCTCATGAAGGACTCTGTCTCTGTGTCCACATCAGAGGCTAATGCTGTGTGTCTTTAGTCTGTCTGGATGTTTGGTCACAGAGAGGGGCGGGGCTTCTCTGGCCACAGCTCTAAGCTCCGCCTCCTCCCATCTAAGAGAGTTAGACCTGAGCTACAATCATCCAGGAGCCTCCGCCAAGCTGCTGACGGCTCTACAGGCCCCACACGGGCCCCTGCAGACGCTCAGGTGAGGCCTGGCCCTGGTCTTGGTCCTGGTTCTGGTTCTGGTCCTAGTCCTGGTCCTGGTTCTGGTCTTGGTTCTGGTCGACAGTAAACTGGACTTGTGTGTTTCAGGCTGGATCCTGCTGGAGAACGGTGGATGGTCCCAGGTCCAAGGAAGTGTGAGTTTGATTCATTCACAACATGAGAAACACTCACCTCCGAGTGTTCAGCCTCAGATACAAGTCTGTGGCCGTTTCTCAATACTCATGAACACAAGTACATTGAAGTATGGACTTGGGGAGAACGGGAGCTCGCAGAACGGTTAAACGAGGAATTGGAACAGTGCTCACGTACTCAGGGCTGTCAACGCACAGCTGAGCTCACCTTAACCTGCGCTCCTTTAACTTCTCAGGAGAATGACACGGGGAAGAAAAATATTTTGCGGTATATGCAGTGATTACTTCTTTTTTTAATGTTCAACTACATTTTTTAGAGACTTGAAACATTCATGCTAACTTATTTCTAATAGAAGCTCAAATCTTACATTAGCGCTAACATTATTGTGAATGAGCTACGCAGTAAATCTGTAGCCTGGTTGTGGGGTTTGTCCTCCCGCTGCTGCTGGTTCCCTCTCAGCCTGTGGCAGCTTTATTCATGGTCATTAGTCACTACAACAATACGATCATCAAAATGAAATGTGTGCACTATTAACACTGCAATATTTTGACATGGGCCTACCCAGGAAGAGTTAAAAAAGTGACACCATTTGCTTCATGGAGTCATGTGAAAGTCATGATATCAGATTGAGAGCGAACTCAGAGAAAACGTTTGCAGTTAACCCTTGTTCAATGAAGGTTCTTGAGTCTTCTTCTGTACTCTGTAGTTGAAGTGTCCAACGTTTCGCCTCTTCATCCAAAATGCTTCGTCACTAAAGGTTCAGCTCAGCCCACAGCCCAGATAAAGACCACAGGGAGGGGTTCAGCTTGGCTCAGTCCCTCCCCTCTATGAACAGCTACTCTCACCTGTAGGTAAACATCTTTGTAGTTCTAAGTCCTAACAACTGAACTCACACCTGAGCTAATTGCCTGCTTATTGATCTGTCCTGGGCGGGGTTGCAGCTACATTAACATAAAATCAAAGTCCTCCATTCCTGTTCATGGATGGATTCTCCTTCTTCACAAAAATTGCTTCTTTTACTTCTCATTCAAATGAGATGTTTTTCTTGAGCTAAAATCCTGACCTCAAAGGAGTGGTGGTGCTTTGAGGTGGAGGTGGAGAGAGGATTGATTGAATCCTTCGTTGATTGAATGAACGGTACACGGACCGTGCAATGGGGCGTTATGGCGTAATAAGGGTGTAATAGTGTAATAAGGGTGTAATAGGGGTGTAATAGTGTAATAAGGGTGTAATGGGGCATAGTGGTTTAATAGGGGTGTAATAGTGGTGCAATAGTTTAATAAGGGTGTAATAGTGTAATGGGGCATAATTATTCTTTATTTGTTTATGTGAGATAAACAGCGCTTACTTGTTTTGTTTAACTGCTCTACAGGTTACAGACATATTTTTTTTAAAGGTTGACCTGAAAATGATGAGTACAGTGAACGTTTGATACAGTGATACAGTAACATGTTCTGTAGTGTTATCAAAGCAAAAGTTGTTTGTTTACGCTTTGGTCTTGGACTTAATAAAATGTGCATAGTATTTAAGCCAATCACAGTAAAAGAGGAGGACACATGTGTGAGGAGAGGTAAAAACTCCTGCTACCTGTCCTCCTAGTAATCCAGTCAAAATGGGACGGCATATTTCGTTTTCTTTATATTTCTGTATGGTTTTACATGTTGTTTACATGCATGTTTTGTTTGGTTTGCTGTGTACATTTTGAGTTAACACCTCCTAGTTTGTTACTGGTGACCCCAGTACACATGACCGTCTGCAACCAATCAGTTACCCTGTAATGGGCACACCTGTTGTGCTGCGGGGATTGGAGAACAACAAAAGAGTCAGGTTAACAGTCGAGGAAAGGAAGGCAGCGTGTGAGGAGAACGGGGCGTGCACAGATCCAGCTGTGCAGCACAGACTCAGAGAACACCCGCACAACCCGCACCACAGCACAGACTACACTACACGCAGGGCGATCGACCCTGCCTCGCCAGTGAGTAGCAGCTCCCTTCATGTTAATGGTGCAGAGCTTGGGGCACTTTCAACACACTAGGAACCCTTCATAAAGTCATGCGTCTGACAAAATCATCCCATAGAGTCAGTGAAAATTGGCCGAAGACGGAACTAGAAACTGTACACCCCATTACACTATTATGCCCCATCACACCCTTATTGCACTATTACACCCATATTACACTATTACGCCCCTATTAAACCCTTATTACTTCCCTATTAAATCCTTATTACGCTATAACGCCCATATTGCACCACTACAGTTTCTTGTTTTCCATCTTCTGTGTTTTATTACACCCCACATTACACCCTTATTACACTACTGCACCGCTATTATGCCTCATTACTCTATTACACCCTTATTACACTATTACGCCCCATTACACCCTTATTACACTACTGCACCGCTATTACACCCCATTACATTATTACACCCTTATTACACTATTATGCCTCATTACACCCTTATCATACTATTGCACTGCTATTACACCCTTATTACACTACTGCATCGGTATTACACCCCATTACAGTATTACACCCTTATTACACTACTGCACCGCTATTACACCCCATTACACAATTACACCCTTAATACACTATTACACCCCATTACACCCTTATTATACTATTGCACCACTAATACACCCTTATTACACTACTGCACCGCTATTACACCCCATTACACTATTACACCCTTAATACACTATTACACCCTTATTATACTATTGCACCGCTATTACACCCTTATTACACTATTGCACCGCTTTTACTCTCCTATTACACCCCATTACAGTATTACACCCTTATTACGCTATTACACCGCTGTTACACCCTTATTACACTATTACACCCTTATTACACTATTGCACCACTATTACACTATTACAACCTTATTACACTATTGCATCGCTATTACACTATTACACCCTTATTACACTATTGCACCGCTATTACACTATTACAACCTTATTACACTATTGCACCGCTATTACACTATTACAACCTTATTACACTATTGCACCGCTATTACACTATTACAACCTTATTACACTATTGCACCGCTATTACACTCCTAATACACTATTACACACTTTACACTATTACACCCATTACACTACTACAACCTTACTACACTATTGCACCACTATTACACCCTTATTACACTATTGCACCGCTATTACTCCCTTATTACACTATTACGCCCAATTACACCATTATTACACTATTGCACCGCTATTACACACTTATTGCACTATTGCACCGCTATTTCACCCTTATTACAGTATTACGCCGCCCCATTACACCCTTATTACACTACTGCACCGCTATTACACCCTTATTACACTATTACACCGCAATTACTCTCCTATTGCACCCCATTACAGTATTACACCCTTATTACACTATTACACCGCTGTTACACCCTTATTACACTATTACACCCTTATTACACTATTGCACCGCTATTACACTATTACAACCTTATTACACTATTGCACCGCTATTACACTCCTATTACACTATTACACACTTATTACACTATTACACTACTACAACCTTACTACACTATTGCACCACTATTACACCCTTATTTACACCATTACTTCCCTGTTACACCCTTATAACACTATTACACCCTTATTACACTATAACGCCCCTATTGCACCACTATAGTTCCTCATTGTGTGTTTAGACCTGCCGCATTAGGACATGGCTGGAACATGTAGGGGAGGAAAATACATCATTAATTTACTGGTGTTTATTGATTTTAAAATAGTTTTATTTGACTGTGATTTGAATGAGTGTAAAACATAGAAACCATGAGACCTGGACCTGCAGGTCAGGGACTTATGTGCTTCTCTGCCTCTGCTCTGGGAGCCTCCTGTGGAGCTCTGTGTTGGAGCGTCCTGATGACCCCTAGTTTGTGCTGGAGCCGATGGTTGGATTTAAACATCAGGTGGTCAGTGTGAACTCCTCCCTGAGGTCTTTATCTAGTCTGCGGGCTGAGCTGAAACTTTAGTGTTGCTGACGAAGTCTTTTGGATGAAGAGGCGAAACGTTCAACACTTCAACTACAGAGTACAGAAGAAGACTCAAGAACCTTCATTGAAGATGGACAACTCCTGTACGACTGAGAGCCTACACAGACATGTTGCTGTTAAACAAAGCACATTTTGTAATGATTTGAAACAATTAGATATTACTCAAACTCAGAGAACATTGTTCACGTTAACATTAACGTCATTAACTTCACAACAACCATCACAGGAACATTTCAATGTTTAATGAAACTGCAATATTTGATCAAAAATACATTTGATTGATTCATAGAAGATAAAACAGTGACTGCAGAGGAACAGTCATAAATGTGTCCGTTCTGTTGTGCTCATGTTATTCGTCCTGAGAAGCATCTGCAGATTCAGATGGCGTCCTGTCTGAAGTCTCAGATCTATGAGGAGCTGGTCTCCGTGTCCTGCTGAGCTGTGGAGCATCTAGAGCTGGATCCTTTCACCTGGACTCCACTGCAGCCTGTCCAAGCCACTGTCCAGCACTGCTGACCAACACTGCTGACTATCACCACAAAACAAAAGCAATAATACAATCAACTTTTACTCATATCATTATGTGGAGCCCAAACCTACTGAAAAGAAACATCAGAAATGAATGTGAAAAATGAAGTATTCTGATAAAACAAGCCTGTGCCGAGTGTACCGTAATGTCTGGAATATAAGCCTCTACTTTTTCCACACGCTCTGAACCATGCAGCCGATAAAACCATGCGGCTAATTTACACATGAACATAAAATAAGTGAGAAACACTGGTCTAGATCTTATGCCCGAGCCCTTTGTCCCGCTTAGACCACTACCAGACTGTGGCATGGGGAGGGGGTGCTGCGGGGGGAGTGCACGTGCTGAGTATATTGGTCACGTTTCTAAAGCGGCGAGGCCAGCGCTTTGATACCGGCGCTTTATGCTCTTTATCTCAGAACAGTTGAACTCACAGTGGGCTAAATAAGTGCTTTGGTGTCCATGTAGTGTGTAAAAAGTCTGGAAAATGCAGCAGGATGTTTGTGGCTACAGAGGTGACCATCAGTGTTTAGTCCCTGCAGCTGTGCTCTTGTTTATTTTTCTGGTTATGATGATTATTGTTCAACTGATTTTGTGCCTAATTTTGGCTTCATGGCTTCAGATGGTTCATATCTAACGATGATGACGACATTTATATTTCACTTTAGTCATTCAATTGTGTTTGTGTTTCTCAGATTACTGTGACCTCACTCTGGACCCAAACACAGCTCACAGAGACCTCCGACTGTCAGAGGACAGACGGACTGTGAGAGGACTGTACCCACCTGAGCTTCCGGATCATGAGGACAGATTCACAGACTGTTATCAGGTCCTGAGCTCCTCCGGCCTGAGGGGGCGCTGTTACTGGGAGGTGAAGTGGAGCGGGAGGAAGGTTGATATCTCAGTGAGTTACAGAGGAATCAGACGGAGAGGAGACGACAGTCGGTTTGGAGAAAATGATCAGTCCTGGACGATGAGGATCAAGGAGGGAGAGTATTATTTCTTACACAATAAGAAAAAACAGTCATATGTTTCCTCATCGAGGGGTTCTTCTTCATCCCGCTCCGGTCCAGTGGGTGTGTTCCTGGACTCTGAGGCTGGAGCTCTGTCCTTCTATGACGTCAGCTCTAAAGGAAAACTGTCCCACCTCCACACCTTCATCAGCTCCTTCACTGAGCCTCTGTTCCCAGGGTTTGGACTGACAGGGTTTGGACTGACAGGGTTTGGACTGGGGTATGGGGGGTCTGTGTCTCTGGTGAAAGTGTAAACAGGAAGGACACAGCGCCCCCTGGAGGACTTTGGTTTTATTATGAATGAATGATTTGAATCTGTGGCTTTATAAAGTCTGATCTTCCTGTATTTTCTTCCATATTTCAGAGTTTAAATGCAGAGTTAAATGCTGCTGGTCAATAGAATCGTACTGGATCATATTTGACATGAACTGAAGCCGGTGCACTCTCAAAGATGAAGGATATCGTCTACGGCATCATCAAAATGATGATTATTTAGAGTCAAATCATCTCAAACATGTGGTGGATAAATGTTCCCGACGTGTGTGAAGCTGCTGAAGAACGGAGTTTTCAAAAGTAGAAGAATAATTCATCTTTGCTTTGGGATGTTGTGGGTTTTAGTTCCTCATGAGTTTGCTGTGAGTAAATACCACGCTGAGGAAATGACGGTGAAGGGAATGAGCTTTTCTTTTCTCATACTGGTTAGTCCTGGTTAGTCCTGGTTAGTTAGTCCTGGTTAGTTAGTCCTGGTTAGTCCTGGTCTTTCATACAGAGAACAAGATGGCTCATTAAGAGTACTGTTTATGGAAACGCACCTGGTGCATTTGTGGAGGACACAGATTTGGCCAACAAAGCCCTCATGTTTTTGATGCCATTTACGACCGCCTATCTTTGTGAAACGGGGTTTTCAGCGCTCGTTGCATTGAAAACCAAATACAGAAACAGACTGGATGTAGGACCTGATCTCCGCCTTAAACTGACCTCCATTCAGCCGGACATCGGGGCATTGGCAGCAGCAAAACAGCACCATCCGTCTCATTAGGTGAGCAAATGTGGCAATACTGAACTCGTGTTATTAAGTGATTTAAATGTAAAATGGACAGTTAATATGTAAACTGTTTATATTATATTGCCGTTATAAGAGACCTAAACCATTTTTTTCATGACACACATTTGCACCTGGCTTATTTGCTACGTATGCTTTGTCCAACGTAAATAAACTTTCACGAAAATAGCCTATATTGTTGTAGTCTTGTTCAAGATTAAGTCTCAGTATCAGGGGGGCCGCAGAGACTGGTCAGGTTTGAATGGGGGCTGACTTTGGGAACCCCTGGCATAGTCCATATTACCTGTTCTAATGTCTTATGTTCTGAGATCCTACAAAGAAGCAAAAGGGTTACTGTGTCCACAAGAGGGGCAATAGCCTTAAAAAGCTGTACCAAAGAGAAATGTTTTGGATTCATACTTTGAACACTATGGAACCCCATGGTCTGAATGACGATTTTAGTTTCAAATGTTTTCTGGGTTAGATATGCATGTTCTTATTGTCTATGTACTGAGCACTGTGAGTTACGGGACACTGTGAGTTGATTGGGTCACCTGTAATTGGGTCACATATCCACCTGGTAGACACTAAGGCTATATAAGTCTAAGCAACCAGCCTGATGGTGAACGCTCTGAGGAAGGTTTCCTCTGTGTTGTAACCAAATAAAGAACTATGTGAGTATCTCTGTCTGGATATGTGAACTACATCCATGTGCTACCCTGTTCTTACATTTTTATTATAGTCTGTTTCTCTTATGTTTTTACTGTTTATATTTGTTGCCTTTTAAGGTTTTTTTGGTAGTCATTGTATATAAGATACCGATATTTGTACTATTTAATTGTTTGCACATTTCTGTCTATCCTGCACACCCTGAGTGTTTCTGAGAGCTGAATGTAACAAGTGATGTTCTCCATTGTGAGATCAATAAAGGCTCATCTTATCTGAAAAATATCTGCTAAAGTTTAACGTCTTACCCTTAACCGAGTGCATTTTCTCCAGTTCAGCTTTACCCAAATCTAAAAGTGTCTCAATTGGAGCTTACAGAATATAGGCCAGAGTAACACCTCATTAGAAAGACCTACAAAACGGATTGTGACTTTGTCACATTTTTGCTTTTTTGTCATGATTTCATTTCTGTCTCGTGTTTTTGTAATTTTTTTGTTGCTTTCTTCATCGCTTTTTTGCGCTTTTTTACCATGTTTTTTTGGTTGTATTTTCATCCATGTTTTTGTCGCTGTGTTGACGCTTTTGTCAAGAAGCTTTTTGATTTGGCTGATGCCAAACTGGAGATAATGTACTCGGGTCATGTGGAGCACTTACCACTATGTCGTGACTCTACAGAGAATAGCTCGCTCACTGATTTCAATACAAGTGATCAGTTTGTGGACGGCGTAATGCACACACTGAAAACGGCCCTGAAACAGAGGCCGCTTCTGAATTCCTCTAATATCAGCTCCTATGTCCTGATCCTAGCTCCTGTCCCCTTGTCACGTGATAAGGGCAGCTGTTAGGAACTAGAGCTTCAGCTGCGTTTGCACAGATTAAAGAATGACCCTGGTATCGCTTCAGGGTCCCCCCAGAACAGCTGGAGGAAGTGTGCGTGGATCGGGAAGTCTGGGTATCTCTGCTCAGACTGCCGTCTCTGTGACCCGGCCCCGGATAAAGCGGAACAAAAATGGATATATGGATGCATCACTATTTGAATCTCTGACTTCGGTTTAACAGTAGTCCTATCCTGTATATTATTTCAATTATAAATGTACAGCAAAATGGCGGCGGTCAATAGAATCGTACTGGATCGTGTTTTTCATCAACTGAGGCTGATGTTCTCTCAAACAAGGATCTTGTTCCATCAAATGTATTGCTCTCACATTTTACATCATTTTAACCTCATGAACTCGCGAGTACCCGGTACCGGGGACCAGCCCCGCTGCGTTACACACATGCGCACGTATCTCGCTACCGCTTCGACCAAAACACACTTATCATACGTCAAATTGTCAAGCAGAAACTCCTCAACAAAAGTATCCACTCCAAACTCAAATCAATGTAACACAGCTCAAACTCTTAGCAATAAAACAACCACATGGCTAGAATTGAAGTTTTGACCAAGTCATTGTTTTTGCTTCTGGGTTTACAAAATAGGAAACGCAGAACTACGAAGGAGATATCAAAAGAAAGCTAACAACTCACTGAATCGATCGGTGTAAAGCTTATTTGCACAGCAGTAAACATGTTCAGCAGAGCCCGCATCAAACTGCACAAAAAACACCAGCAAGTCAAAATAAAACATGCAATTGCGGACTTACTTTTGCAGTTTCTTTCTTTTCATATACGCCATTGTACCAACTATTTTTCACTGGACAAGAGTAAGATGGCACCGTCCATTTGACACCATTTTGGCTCTAAAAGACCCGGTATTTCAGTCACAACAGGGCAAAACGCAGCAACTGAGACTCGGAGTGGCTCACGCAGTGTCTGTACAAGCTCGCCTGTGATTCGCCAGGGCTTCTGTCCGTCACAGAATGAGTGGTATCATTGGATTCTGTAGAATGTGCTCTTTCCGGGGATATATGGAGCTTGCTGATTGGATAAAATTCCGTGGAGTTATCCGTCTGCGTCAAGCTGCGTAGTAATGTGAGCTTCGGCGCGCAGAGCGCATGACGCACGTGACGCACCGGGAAGTTGTAGTTCGCGTATTTTCGAGCAGATTTTTACACTTTTGGTCACCACACCATGGCTTTTAGAGGGAAAAGCGTGTTTACACTCTACAGGAGACAAGGGATATAGTTCTTGGAG
Organism: Proterorhinus semilunaris; assembly: GCA_021464625.1. Taxonomy (NCBI): domain Eukaryota; kingdom Metazoa; phylum Chordata; class Actinopteri; order Gobiiformes; family Gobiidae; genus Proterorhinus; species Proterorhinus semilunaris. Next base: position 40,171,134 of record CM038346.1, read on the forward strand.
ATCTGACATTTGAAGACATGGTACTTCAAGACTCCTCTTCTGACGAGTCGGACCTTTTGACCACAACCAGCCGGTCAAATTATGAATATCCGCCAGATGAAAGGTAACTGTTTTAGGAATATTTTTTTTTGTAAAGTAAATGTATATTTTTATGTCAATGGTGTAAATTCAAAATGTACAGACAAGTGTATTGCTATTTAGTGGGAATCATAGTTGTCCCACTACGCCCCACTGCGTAGTGGGAGTATGATTGGGAAAGTGCTATGTAAAACCGATTTATTAGTATTTGTCTTTTTTATTTCCATCACTTCAGTACTATATGAGACACAATTGATCATGTAACATCCACACAGTGTGTCAAAAACAAAACATTGTAGTCTTATGTGCCAAATTTGTACCACATATCTGAACATAGATTTATTATGATTTATTCCACAGCAGTGATGATGATGATGGGAAACAAGAGTTTGGTGAGCCAAGCACACCTTCATCACCACAGCCAGGTTCATCTGGAGTGCAGAGCAGGTCACAGGCTGCTTTGACAAGAATACTAAGGTGAGGGTCTAAAAAGTTTTGTTGAACTTTTATTTTACTTTTGATTACCTGTGTGTTTACTGTATATAGTTTTTGCAATAAAGTGTGCTGTAATATATAAATTGTGTCTTTACTTTTAGAAAAAAAAAGCATTTTCATGACCAAATATGTAAAAGTATCCCAAATTTTCATTTTCATTGAGATATTCCATATTTCAAATTTTGTGCCAAATTGTGCCAAATTGTGCCAAAATGGCACAGCTGGTCTCCGCCTGGACTTTTTTATATTGTACATGTCTAAAACCCTTCAATTCTTTGTTCAATAGGCACCAAAATTGCTGAAAATGTTGATGACAGGGTTTATTTACAATTTAGGTTGAGATATTGCTTCTTTACAGTAAAAATAAGAATTTTTTGCTCCTTTTCTTCTGTTTTTTATAGGCGGAAATCAAATTAGTTGAAAATAGACCACATTTAGTCTTGCCCACAATTATTTTTTTTCAAAATCTTCACATCCACAACATCCCCAAGCCCCAATAGCACATCTGTGAGTAAATTTGTATTTTAAAACCTTGTAAAAGATTTCTAATTATGAAATAGTATGGATATGCTTTTTTCGGGAATAGGCCAATGTAGAGTGGATCAGGTTAAGATTTAAAACAGGAAAATGTGCAATCATCCGCTGCAGCTGAAAAGTGAAGTCAGCTCAACATGGCTCTGATATAAAGCCTGGACCAAATCTGGACATGAACCTTGGACCTGTGCGAAGCTGATGAAGATCGGAGTATTCAAAAGTAGAAAAACAATTAATCATGTGTAATATATAATAACGTTTATTAAAGCTACATATCCAACATATATTTGTCAGCCTCATTTTTCATATACTTCATATTCAATAAAAAAATTGCACATACGACCGCACTTAAACACATTTTGTTTTTTTGTTTTTACTCACTGATGTGGAGATCGCATTCATTAGCTACAAAAGTCATTTCACTGTCATCGGTCATTGAAATCTGGAGGTTTGAAAACAGCTCCAGTGATCGTCAGAGGAATGATGGACTTCTGATTCACAGAAAAGGTCGCGTTCGTGTTCAAGGATTTAATGACGGTTTTCTCTGATCATTATTTGTGATTGATTAAGTCCATAGAGCCATTTTCATCTCTGAAAGTCCTCTCACCTGAAACAACCCAATACAGATGACTGCTGAGAAACGTTTCCTTTCCTCTGTGACGTCACTGAAAACAGTCAGTAGGTCAAACTAAGACAATGTTTATCTCAGCCACCTCCTTGATGATCTGCGGCTCGGTCTCTGGGTCTGTGCCTTCCTCCTTATGCTCCTCTGGTTCCGCTCCTCCCTCATGTTCCTCTGGTTCCACTCCTCCCTCATGTTCCTCTGGTTCCGCTCCTCCCTCATGTTCCTCTGGTTCCGCTCCTCCCTCATGTTCCTCTGGTTCTGCTCCTCCCTCAAGTTCCTCTGGTTCTGCTCCTCCCTCATGTTCCTCTGGTTCTGCTCCTCCCTCAAGTTCCTCTGGTTCTGCTCCTCCCTCATGTTCCTCTGATTCTGCTCCTCCCTCATGTTCCTCTGGTTCTGCTCCTCCCTCATGTTCCTCTGGTTCTGCTCCTCCCTCATGTTCCTCTGGTTCTGCTCCTCCCTCATGTTCCTCTGGTTCTGCCCGTCCCTCATGTTCCTCTGGTTCTGCTCCTCCCTCATGTTCCTCTGGTTCCGCTCCTCCCTCATGTTCCTCTGGTTCCGCTCCTCCCTCATGTTCCTCTGGGTCTGCTCCGTCCTCCTGTTGCCTGTGGTGCTGAAGCCCCGCCCCTCCCGTGGTCTGGACACAGTGCTGCAGAGCCTGGTGCCTGGTCAGACTCTGGTGCATGCAGTAGGTGGCGCCGCAGTGGCAGGTGAAGGGCTTCTCTGTGGAGTGAGCGCTGAGCAGGTGACACTGCAGCTTGGAACTCTTGACGTAGCCTGCAACACACGACGCACAGCCCATGGATTAGTCCCAGCCGTGAGAGAGTACGAGCAGCTCCTAAAGTGATGACTCTTTAGGGGTAGGTTCTGATACTCACTTTTGGGACAGTGGGGACAGGGGTAGGTTCTGATACTCACTTTTGGGACAGTGGGGACAGGAGTAGGTTCTGATACTCACTTTTGGGACAGTGGGGACAGGGGTAGGTTCTGATACTCACTTTTGGGACAGTGGGGACAGGAGTAGGTTCTTGTACTCACTTTTGGAACAGTGGGGACAGGGGTAGGTTCTGATACTCACTTTTGGAACAGTTGGTAGGTTCTGGCAAAAGTAGAAAAACAATTAATCATGTGTAATATATAATAACGTTTATTAAAGCTACATATCCAACATATATTTGTCAGCCTCATTTTTCATATACTTCATATTCAATAAAAAAATTGCACATACGAGTAGGTTCTTGTACTCACTTTTGGAACAGTGGGGACAGGGGTAGGTTCTGATACTCACTTTTGGAACAGTTGGTAGGTTCTGGTACTAACTTTTGGGACAGTTGGGACAGGGGTAGGTTCTGATACTCACTTTTGGGACAGTGGGGACAGGGGTAGGTTCTGATACTCACTTTTGGGACAGTGGGGACAGGAGTAGGTTCTGATACTCACTTTTGGAACAGTTGGTAGGTTCTGGTACTAACTTTTGGGACAGTGGGGACAGGGGTAGGTTCTGATACTCACTTTTGGGACAGTGGGGACAGGGGTAGGTTCTGATACTCACTTGTGGGACAGTGGGGACAGGGGTAGGCTCTGACACTCACTTTTAGGACAGTGGGGACAGGGGTAGGTTCTGGTACTCACTTTTGGGACAGTGGGGACAGGGGTAGGTTCTGGTACTCACTTTTGGGACAGTGGGGACAGGGGTAGGTTCTGATACTCACTTTTGGGACAGTGGGGACAGGGGTAGGTTCTGATACTCACTTTTGGGACAGTGGGGACTGGGGTAGGCTCTGATACTCACTTTTGGGACAGTGGGGACAGGGGTAGGTTCTGATACTCAGTTTTGGGACAGTGGGGACAGGGGTAGGTTCTGATACTCACTTTTGGGACAGTGGGGACAGGGGTAGGTTCTGATACTCACTTTTGGAACAGTGGGGACAGGGGTAGTTTCTGATACTCACTTTTGGGACAGTGGGGACTGGGGTAGGTTCTGATACTCACTTTTGGGACAGTGGGGACAGGGGTAGGCTCTGGTACTCACTTTTGGGACAGTGGGGACAGGGGTAGGTTCTGGTACTCACTTTTGGGACAGTGGGGACAGGGGTAGGGTCAGTGAGTGCAGAGCCTCATGTTCCCTTAGTGAGCGGGTGTCTTTGAAGACTTTTCCACAGGTGCTGCAGAGGAAAGCAGAACCACCGTGCTCCTGCTGGTGGCGCTGCAGCTCATGCCACTGGCAGAAGCTCTGTTCACAAACTGCGCAGGTGAAGGGCCGCTCCCCGCTGTGAATGCGTATGTGGGCCACGAGGCTTCCTGCCAAAACAGATCAGAGAAAGACTGATCAAGAGACAATGATCAATATGTTCTGTCCAGAGCTCTACATTTTATTAGAAAATAGCATTTAAACTGACTTAAAAAAATTATAATCGGTGTCCTCTTGCAAAGTGCTTTTTAAGTGCTTAGTGGTCCTGGGACCCTCCAGGGGGTCACTCCTGACAAAGCTGGATAACGTACTGTATCTTTATGAGTGGTGGGTGGCGTGTGAGTGGGTTGGCGATGGATCGGCTCCCTCCATCTTTTATTTAGACACAATATTCATACTTCATTCACACAATGTGTGGACCAATCAACACAGCTATTGGAAATGTTCTGGCAGTCCTACCGAAAAGATCTGCTCAGCTGCGGTGTGAAGAACAACCTGCAAGAAAAGTCCAACAGGAGCAGCAAGAACAAAATGACGTCATTATGCAGCTCTGGGTGCGAGAACAAAGTTCTTGCATCTTATGAAGTATGAATAGGCCTTAATAAAGTATGAATAGACCTTTATGAAGTATGAATAGGCCTTAATGAAGTATGAATAGGCCTTAATAAAGTATGAATAGGCCTTTATGAAGTATGAATAGGCCTTAATAAAGTATGAATAAGCCTTTATAAAGCATGAATAGGCATTAATGAAGTATGAATAGACCTTTATGAAGCATGAATAGGCCTTTATGAAGTATGTATAGCCCTTAATGAAGTATGAACAGTCCTTTATGAAGTATGAATAGGCCTTTATGAAGTATGAATAAGCCTTTATGAAGCATGAATAGGCATTAATGAAGTATGAATAGGCCTTTATGAAGCATGAACAGTCCTTTATGAAGTATGAATAGGCCTAAATGAAGTGTGAATACTTTGAATAGGCCTTAATGAAGTATGAACAGTCCTCAATGGAGGATGAAAAGTCCTTTAGCCGTCACGTTGTTGCGTAGACATCTCCGAGACGTCACAGCGACGTAATTCGGTGAGTGCGCAAACAATCTGAGTTGCAGTGACTGGACGTGTCTGGTGAGATAGGCCCTTAGTTTTCCTAATTCAGCTCATTTTTAACCTTGTTTTGGTCCAGATTTACTTCTTTTTGTTTAGAATAGTGGTAAACAATTGGTGGACCGGGAAAATCAAAGTACTTACGATTTGTGTTAGAACTGAATGGCACAGACCGGGTTGAAACGGTTTGGTCAAATATCGCAATAATATCGTTATCCCAATATTGCACAAGTGTTTTCAATACTGTGCAGCCCTAGTGCTCAGGGCATGTCACCATAGGGATCTACTCGAATAGAAAATGATGTAGCTTCACAGAACCACTAAAACAGGGTCGACCCCCAAGTTACTTTGAAACCAGCTTCGTAAAATATGGCCCCAGTTTAGTCCTGGGTCAGTACCTTTCTGGCTGAATCCCTTGCCACAGTGCTGACAGACGTGGGGCTTTTCTCCTGTGTGGACCTTCATGTGGTTCTTCAGAGACCCAGCGTTGGACAGGAACATGCTGCAGACCGAGCACTGCACCTGCAGCGGCACCTGCCCCTGCCCCTGATCACAGAGAGTTTGAGTCCAGGGCTGTGTCCAAATGCCCATACTCTTTCCTATACGTAGTGCAATGTATCGCCTGGATGCTCAGAGAGAAGAAAGTAGTGCACTCAAAATCTAGCTCACTACTTTCTCCACGCTATTGGTCACGTGACAATCCAAAGCGACCTGGGGTCCTTATCTACTATAAAGTTCATGGATTTCTGCCATAAACACTGAAAGAGAGAAAGTTTCATATTTATGGGTAAAAATTATAGCAGTTTGATTTATAGATTTTAAATGAAGGAAGAAAACGGCTTTGATTATTTTACTTTACCTGAGAGGGGCAAAAAGCTAAATTTGGTTTGTTTAGTTCAAAGTTCTGTCTGTTTTTCTCAGACTCTCGCAATGTATGATGGTCTATATCAGTGGTTCTCAACTGGAATGACCAGCTATGACCCAAACAGGACTTAGACTTGGAAAATATAATGTAAAATATTGTCTTTTCCTCAAAAGCCGTTGTTGAATAAGCATTAAACAAGCCGAAAAAGCTGAAATTATGGTATGTTTATGTGTTTGAAACAGGTCTCTCTTGCAAATGAGACTTTGCGTCTCAAGGGGCAGACCTGTATAAATATAGGATAGATAAAAACAGTCATTATAACAGACTTACATAAATATAAAATCAAATGTTTTCTGAAAACTGTTGGGCGACCCACTTTAGGGGTCAATGACTGGAGTCTTTGGCGAGTGACCTCAAAAGGGCTGGAGAGCTGCTGGTCTGAGATCCCTGCCATAGCGCCTGAACGCAGAAAGCATGTTGATGAAGGAATGTTAATGGATGATCAGAGGATGAGGAGCGGCCGCTGTAGGAAAAGCCCTGTTCACAATCAGGACATGTCTGCCTTTTGTGGAGGAATCTGTCACAAGCTTCAACCTGTGAACTTTGAGCAAAGCTCCACTAAAACCTTTTTGTGTTTTCGTCATGACATTCAGAAATGACTCAAATGTGACGCAAACTAAAATGGTTTTGACTTGTTGAAGTATTTATTCCTGGTTTAGATACAATGAAGTCCTAGTATAGTCTTGGTAAGTCCACGCTGAGCACGGGTTTGGTTTTTGTCCAGTCCAGATACATTTGGTGTTTTGTTAAAAGAGTTTGTGATTTTCTCGCAGCTCCTCCGCGACATCAGGCGGAGATCAACGAGGAAGACTCCAGCGACGAGGAACAGAACGTTCCGGACGCCATCTTTGACCTGGAGGACATGGACCTGGAAGCCAAAGCGCTTGGTAAAAAAGCGGTGGGACGCAGCGTGAGTTCCGCCGGCGTCGCTGTGACGCGAACAGGGATGGAAGCGGGAAACGACCCTCTGTCTCTGCTCGCCAAAACCTCAGAGGAGGCAGTGAGTCAGGAGCAGCGCACCAGAGAAGACGAGGAAGAGGAGGAGGAGGAGGAGGCGAACGGCGACCGCAGACTCGCCCGAGAGATAGAGATGTACATGGAGCACGTGGGCAGCCCCCGCAGGTCAGGAGGGGAACTGCATCTCTCATCTCTCCCCATTAGCCCTTTGCCCTTCCCTTCTCTTTTGTGCGTTCACCAGAGACAAAGGGGTGTCCCAGTTCTGTTTAGCAGGGAGGTGTAGGGCTGAGGGGAAGGGCCCCTAAAACGGAGCTTTTTCAGACGCAGACTCCAAACGGAGGGGCAGCTGGACTTTGACAAAACACTGAAACAAGCTGCGAAATATAAATACATTCACGGACATCATCAATAAGCAGTTTTACCACATTTACAAAGTTGTAGGACTCTTCATACGTGACTTTGTTCACTTTGTGCAACAATTCAAATAATCCATTGCTGTAAATGTGTGAATTCTACGTTTTTGTTTTGCTGCTGTGATTTTAGTTTTTTTTTCCAAACTTTCAATGCGTTGCTGTTGCTCCGTTTGAAGGTGTAGGCGAAGGGCGAGGGGTAGAAAAGAGATTTGAGTTCGGGCCTTAGTCTTGGTTTAAAACATCCTCCAGGTCTCCCAGAGTCCCTCGCTCGCTGACTTTTCAGCCCGACTCTGGCCCCGCCCCTCGGCACAGCCCAAGCCCCGCCCCCTCCCGCAGCAGCAGCAGCCTGGTGTCCCCCCTCAGCTCCTCCTCCTCTTCCTCCTCCTTCGCCTTGGGCACTCTGCTCACGCCCCGCCTGGACCTGTCCCGCAGCAGCGTGGTGTCGGCGTCCAGGGAGGTGGTGGACAAGGCGAGCCGCTGGTACCTGCGTCTGTCTGCGCCCGGGAACGCCCAGGTACCACAGAACTCCTCCAACACAGAGCCATTATATTATATTATATTAGATTATATGATATTATATTATATTATATTATATTATATTATATTAGATTAGATTAGATTAGATTAGATTAGATTAGATTAGAGTCCGTGATGAGCAGGATGAACATAACGTACTTGTGTATACTATGAGGCTTCAGTCACAGTGGCCTCAGTGTGGTGCCCGATTATTCTGAGGTAAATACTGCCATTTTACCATTACTCACCATTATCACAATGAAGGTAGAAAATACACACGATTTCACCAAACCTTTACAGTTCTGTCTAAATGTTCACAAGACGTTATATGAACATTTTTATTTTTATCAAGGGTTATTTTCATTGAAACCTTTTTTTTTGTTTATATCATTACGCTTTTACCCCGATAAAAAAGAGAAAAAGAATCATGATATTAGCCCAATCTAAAGGAATCAAAGCTTTCCTCTGATCTGTGTCTTATGAATTTGCTATAATGACTAAAGAGTTCCTAACCTTCTATTTGCTGCTGTGACATAAACGCAGCACATGGTTCTTTTGGGACTCTTCCTTTGGACCAGATTTGCTCTCTGCATATTGGATTGTTGATCCTGCCGCTGACTTCATGTGTTTTGGGCTGGATTTAACACTGGACGCTTTATCTTCAGCCTTTACCAGGGAGTGGCAGCATTTGGCGCACAGATACACATGCGCTACGGCCCGGGACACACGGCCGAAAATCTGACCTTTTATTTCTTGTTCAGCACATTAAATGTAGTATCAACTCGAAACTGTGACCATATCGAAATGCATATCGAACTGTGCCTAAAGCATTCTCTGCACTGCCCCCTTCAGGAAGACGACCTCTCTGCCCCCGACCCGGACAGTTTAGACCCAGACCAGACCAGGGCCTCAGGGCTGAAGAACGGCCCCACGCCGGGCTCTCTAACTCCGGGCTCTCGGGTCCTGTTGTTGGGGTCTCCTGCTCCGGTTCTGACTCCGAGCGTGTCTCCGAAGAGAAGCTCCGTGTGCAGTCCCACCAGTAAACCCCCTCCACAAATCTCAGGTCAGCATCGTTCACCAGGACTCAGCCATAACAGAGACTTGGGTTTGTGACATTCTGCTCATGTTCCAGGGAAGCTCCTCTCTCCTCCGGGTTTAGCCGACAGATCTGAGGTGTGTTCCTCTCAGTACACCAGCAACACCAGCATCTTCAGCCAGTTCTCCATCGAGGTGAGTCCACTCCATCAGGGCCAGATATCGGGAGCAAGGGAACATTTAGTGGTTCTGCTGTCGGAGAGAGTTATCTTGCATTATTCTGAGCTATGCTCCAGAAAAGACTCATTTTAACACATTTTCTTCATCTCGGCTTTACCCAAATCTAAAAGATTCTTGACTTAAGAGCTTACAGTCTAAAGGTCAGTGTAACTCCTCATGTGAAAGCTAAGATTGTTTCTTGTGTTGTTGCCACGTTGTCGGGATCTACATCTATGGAATCTTCACTCAGTGCTACCGAGGGCCCGGCAGGTAACGCTCTAACAGAGGCTCTAATGTTCTCAGGCCTCACATCTGCCTTATCCTCTAAAATGGAGCGCCGCTGTGCTACCGAGGGCCCGGCAGGTAACGCTCTAACAGAGGCTCTAATGTTCTCAGGCCTCACATCTGCCTTATCCTCTAAAATGGAGCGCCGCTGTGGTACCGAGGGCCCGGCAGGTAACGCTCTAACAGAGGCTCTAATGTTCTCAGGCCTCACATCTGCCTTATCCTCTAAAATGGAGCGCCGCTGTGCTACCGAGGGCCCGGCAGGTAACGCTCTAACAGAGGCTCTAATGTTCTCAGGCGTCACATCTGCCTTATCCTCTAAAATGGAGCGCCGCTGTGCTACCGAGGGCCCGGCAGGTAACGCTCTAACAGAGGCTCTAATGTTCTCAGGCCTCACATCTGCCTTATCCTCTAAAATGGAGCGTTAGTCAAACCTAACTCAGAGACGCATGTACTGGATAATTACTCATTTGAAGCAACTTATTTGACATTTCATATTGTGACGTTAACAGTGGTTAAAGTGGACTCGATACCTGAAGGGCTGTGTATAGATGCCTGTAACAGAAGGTTTTTTATATCACTTTTAACTGCTTTATTTTTAAAATAAGTTTGAAACTATCTCACAGAATAACATTTCTCTGGTGTTTTTTAGTCAAGAAGATGCTGTTTAAATCAGCCTTATACAGTGATGAAAATCAGAACTCTACATTATGATTACTTTCCTAAAAATAGGGGAGAAAAGCAGCACTAACTACTTTTATTATTTATAGTTTTTTTGACTGTCAAAATCCTGTGTAAGTGTTTCCCAATGGGGCCCCAGTCCCTCTGCTGCCTGTGTCAGCTCCGCCCCTGCTCCATGCGCTCCTCTTCTCTGTTTATTTAGTGTTGGTGATTAAAGGAGCCAAATATGGCATTAAGGAAATGTCTATATTTATTTACCTGTGTGTGTACACTGGGTGGCGCTGTCGCCATGTGCATATAGGCCGGGACAATCAATGCCGGGACAGGTGTTGACCTGGAAGGGCGAACAGGTTTGTGTTAATGCTCTCGTGTTGTTATTGATGATTTTAACCCTTTGATGAAGCATGGAATAAAGAATGATTTTTTACTCCTTACTGGACCTGTGTGGACCCGGTTTCGATTAACACCAAACATCAGGTAACCGGCCGTCTAGGGCGTCATACCCACCTGCCGAGGCAACGTCTCACTAGCCCAGTACTAGCCTGGCTGGTGTAGTGATTGTCTGTCAGACGCAATTCATACATTTTTTTCAAGGTGGAATCAGTTCCGTAGGGTCCCGGCCCACTTTACCCCCGTGCACGAACACAATTGTAAAAATGAATATTGAGACAGGCTTTTTTAGCAAATAGAGTCACAGGGACTTTTTAAAAGGCTAAAGGTGTGACCGTGTCTGAGCTGCAGTGGCTACAAACCTCCAGCTGCACTTTGGATTTCGAGGTGATGCGTGTTGGGTCATGTTATGGACGTTATTGTCAGGAACAATCATCGTCCCAGCTGAGAATGTAGCACTGGTCTGTAATCAGTCCTAAACCTGCTCTGGACCAGTTAGACTGTTGCCTGTGTTTCTCTGCTGATCTAACTGTAGATAATACATAGAAATCCTGACTGTTCCCTGTCTGTCATCAGGCTGTTCTTAAGGACCAGTGCGGAGGACCCCAGCAGCTCCTCGTACTCCGCCTGCAGTGCTCTGGACTCGGGGACTCCGTCTCTGTCCCCGCCCTGTCCCTCCAGAGCTCTGTCCACCAGCTCCCCAGACCTGTCCTCTACGCCTGTCCCCGGGAAGAACCTGCCCAGGTAAACCACCGCTGACCCAGGAGTAAACTCGGGGATCACTGGGTCAGAACAAGGACTAAAATGAGAAGGAACTAAGACTGAACCAGGACAGAGTCAAGAGCAAACCCTTCAGCTTTGAGCCATGTTGTTCCCTCGTCGCAAACACTCCTGGAGGAGGATTTCACTTCCGTCACACGGTTTGGAGTTACACTGCAGGCACAACTATTTAGCAAATGAGCTTTTTTTTACCATATTCATACACCATATATATTACCATATATTTTCCCCCACATTTTCAAACTTCAAACTGTGTAAGACTTAAAGGCTCTTGGATGGAAGCGTCCCAGGTGATGGTGATGTCTGTAATGTGAGAACGTTTGATTAAAGCAGGTCCGCACTCTGAAGCAAGTGCAGAAATATTATGAAATAATTCTGCACGCACAAAATGGGAAGGAAACGATGTCTGAAAAAGTCACAAATTGTTCAAAGCTGGTCAGAGGGATGCAGCGCTCTAGAAATATCTAAAAATATTAGGACGTCACCACAGAACCATCAGATGTTTTGTTGCCAATAGCAACAGTGTCAAAGGAAGTGAGATGACAAGAAAAAGACACAAAGAACTGTCTCAAATCAAGCATGAAGCATCAGGATTCCATGATTTACCAGCGCTGTCATTTTCAGCAGCTGTAACGGACATGAAGTGTCCAGAAATACAAGGCGTTCGCTGTTCAGAGATGTGGCCAGTGTGGGAAAGGTGTAACCACAGTTTGAAGGACTGATGAATGGGCCAGTGTTGTTTTCCTTTTTTTTAATGACGATAACGTAACGATGACGAGCTAAAAATAGCTCTTTGGGACTAAAACATGACGAGACGTCTATGAGTTTACGTCAATGAGACGAGACTAAAATGGAGAAAGTGTTTGGTCAGATCGTTCACAGAGTTTGTGAGCGGAGCGGGAGAACACACCGGTAAACGTCACACAGAGCGGCGCCGTCAGCTCATGATGCGGCCGGGCAGCGGCGCCTCTTTCTCTCTCTTGTTCCACGTTTGTGCAAAAACCATCATTATAATCATAAAAGAATTGGTAGAAATGTTGTAAGCGAGTAAATATGAGGTTTATATAAAGTGAATCTGAATGAAAGGCCTAATAAAGAGGCCTATGTTTACTGAGAAATGAGGCCTAGACAACCTAAGTCTGCAATTGTAGCTATTAGCGATACGTTTCTTACAAATCCTTGCAGAAATGTTATTATTTTATTCAGGCCAAAATGATCAAACAATACGACATCCAACCCAAACCGATTTATAAACGGCTTCCTGGCCTCTTTTATTCATGAAACAGTTGTTTTTGTAAGTATAGATTTGACATGTGACCTGACGCAGCCGCTCGCCCCAGAGGATGTTCCAATTGAGCTCAAATGCGGCGTTAAGAGACTCGGCTCCATTTTGGAGGAGCCCACCACCGAGGATGTCAACGGAGGAAGGGTCCTGGCAATTGACAAACAACCAGTGTGTTCTTCACGGCGCCATAGTCTGCCATTGTCTGATAGTGAGAGCTTGTTTTCACTGTTTTACATTACGTTATTCACATTACGTCCTGAGGAGGAAGTCCAGGCCAAATCACAATCCTGAGCAGCTCAGTCTCTCACTCCTACAGAGCCATTGTTTCAAAGTGTCAAATATCCAATATGGACGCTTGAGTGTTTTGAAGCCTCAGTTCTGCAGGACATGTGAACTTTAACCTCTGGACTCTTGTCTTCTCCAGGTCCCGTCTGTCTCCGAGCGTCGCAGTTCCTTCAGACGGACACCAGGGGTCGCCGTCTCCCGGGCAGAGCATGGCCCGCAGCGTGAGCGACTACAGCCGGGTCAGAGAGGGCTCGGCCGCTCAGCAGCGCCTCCCTGTGTCCGAGAGCCTGCCCTGCAGCCTGCACCCCGCCCCGGTACAGATCGCAGTGTGGAAGTTTCACTGACCATTTCTGACAGAAATACTGGACGAGGAACAATTTGTTACAAGTTATGCATAAAAAATGTCCAAAACATTTTCAACAGCCATATTTCGATGATGGATTGAGCCAGGTTTACATGTATGGGTTTGTTTTGTGACACAGCAGGGTGTTTATAAATCCACCCTCCGTCTGGAAAGGAAACTTGAGTCCACACAGCCTCGCTTTAACCTCTTAAGCCCCGCCTTCACCAAGGTCATTTCCTCCAGTTCAGCTTTACCCAGCTTTATTGATGTCATCAAATAAACATGGCTTTTGACTTGGACATTAAAACCAAGATGTTTTGGACAAAAGTGGACACGGATCTCAAACTTGACCACTGCATTTAGTAAAGACCGGATGCTTTTCTGCTCTGTCTGGTCTCTGTCAGGAGCCGCTGAGCGCAGACTGGTCGTTCCAGCGCCCGGAGCCCCTGACGGTGCCGTACCTCAGCCCTCTGGTTCTGTGGAAGGAGCTGGAGTCTCTGCTGGAGAACGAGGGGGCGTCCTGTCTGTGTGAGCCCGCGCTGGTCGACCTCCACCCCATCCTCTTCTGGAACCTTCTGTGGTACTTCAGGAGGCTGCACCTGCCGTCGCACCTGCCCGCGCTGCTGCTGAGCTCCCAGCACTGCAACAGGGACGCTCCGGTGAGACACACTGTGGACCAGAACGATGCTCTGACACATGTTCACTGACACTCTCCTGTTTCCACTCATGCTCTTGATTTGTTTGAGATGTTTGCAAACCCTAAGAACCAAACATGCAGCCATTTCTTTTCTGCAGGTGTCTCAGGAGCTGACGTCTGACGACAGCAAACACATCCTGGTCCAGATTCTGTGGGACAATCTCAAACTGCACCAGGACCCGCTGCAGCCGCTGTATCTGCTGTGGAACTCCTACAGTAAGACCTCCAACTCCCCAGACACTACCGTAAACCCAGCTCAGACTGTTCTCTAGATCAACCTCTTACCCTCCACCGTGACCCAGTGTGTTTCCTCCAGGTCGGCTTTACCCAAATCTAAAAGCTTTTCCACTGGAGAGCAGCAGTATAATGCCTCATTTGAAAGCTAAGGCCTACAAAACTGATCCTAACATTTTTGTCGCCGCATGTTTTCACATTTTTAAAGTGTTTTGTTGCTTTATTGTCGCTTTTTTGTTGGGCTTAACTTTTCCTCATCTTCGTCACTATACGGACACTCTTTTTCCAAGAAGCTTTTAGATTTGGGTAAAGCCAAACTGGAGAAGATGTGCTCGGTTCTGGTGAGGGTTAAGAGGTCAATGGTCGGAAATAATGCGTGAAATGGAAACACAAAATGAGCACTTCCCTTAACTCTCCACTAGATGGAGACAGTTTACTTTGGTCCAAGTTAAAGTCCTGTTTGTCTGTCAGACGTGGGGTACCCGAGCCCGCGGCCGGTCCCTGAGCAGCAGAGGTCGTTCAGTGAAGACGTCCTGAGGGGAATCATCCGAAACATCCAGAGGAACGACCTCAACCGGCCGCTCAACCAACTGCTGCACCTGCTGGGACTCACACTGGGCGTCCACCGCCAGAGGTAGGAGCGCACTGGGACTAAAGCCGGGGGTTAAGAGGTGACCTGCTTTGAAATGTAGCTGATGATGATCCAGCCTCTAAAATGAGCTCTCCTGACCTCCCTGTAGGAGCAGCAGTGCGCACTAGTCCATTAGAAGTAACACACACAGTTGTGTTGTTTTTGCGTTGGGCAGCCTGACCGTTAGTTCCTGAAGCAGGGTCAGCATGAGCAGTTACTTTGTGCTAATCCAATGCCCTTGGATCTGACTCTGCTCTGATCAGATGTAGTGTGTTGTTTTTGTGTTTCTATGTTTCAGGGGCACATACAGAGACCTCCTGTTCCTGTGTCTCGTGGCTCTGGGCCGAGAGAACATCGACATCGGTCAGTCCACACCTGAACACCGTCAACCCAGTGTTAACACGGCATTACAGATAATTGTCTAGAGAATCCGCACAATGATTAAACGTGTTATTATTTTGTTTCCAGGTGAAAGTTTATGTGTCACCAGATAGAACCAAAAGTGTGACTTGTTCTCTGTCGTTTGTGACGGTGTTTCTCTCCCGCTCAGACGCGTTCGACCGCGAGTACAGACTGGCCTTCGACCGCCTCAGCCCCAGCTCCGTCAAACTGACCCAGAGCTGCGACACACCGCCCTCTGCTGGAGCGGGGGAGTGCAGGCGGCGCTTCGGAGAGCCCTACCTTTAACCCAGCGGACTCCCACCAGGCCTCCTGTGGAAAACAAGCAGCTTTTTAATGAACCACAGGAACGCTTTCAACACCGGCAGCTTCAAACTCCACACATGTTCTCCTCAAGGTCCACACACAACTGTGCACTACCAAAAGAACTGTTATTTATTTATTTCACTTCACTGATACAGACGCCCTTCCTGCTCGCGCTACAAACGGGAATGAGCTTTAAACCAGTTCATGAGTGTGTTCACTTTGGACAGGTTTTTATGAGCTTTAAAGACATAATGTTATAATGTTGTTTTTCATATTTCACTGGCTTTTCTTTGTTCTGGGTAAGGCTTTATTTTAGTCCAGTTTCCTGCCTTAGTTCCTGTTTGAGTCCTGTATCTTTAAGGGAATCTTCTACACACTATTGTACATGTTATGCAAAGTTAAGTTAATGTCTTCACTGGAACAAATCTCTGCATTTATCGTTTCTAAAAATGTGGAAACATTAGATTTAAACTGAGTGAAATTTGGATATTCAACAAATGAATTCTGAAAAAGCATCAAAACATGCAGCAGAATGTGCTTTGGACCACACGTTTTTATTTCTCAGTCATTTATGTCCTAAAAGATCAAGGAATGTAGATTGAACACAAACAGCTGTGATGCTTTTCAGGCACAATTCCTTTAATGAGTCAGAAAACACTGGGGAATACTTGTTCTACATAGGACCTTTTTCCCTCAAATAAAATCGGATCAGTCTGTCATTTCACCAGAGCTTTACATTTTAGTCATGTGGACTCTGCACAACAGTGGATGAACATTACACAGGGTTTCTTTTGCAGGGCATTAAAAAACATTCAAAAGTCATTCAATGAATTGTGCCAACGTTAAGGCCTTAAAGTTAAAGTCCTTACAGCATTAAATTAAACTCAAATCAGGGGGAATAATGGAATTCCTCAGTTATTATTATTGCAGAAATTCATTAAAAAAAGTTGATACCATCAAACCAGAGGCTGGAGCTGAACTCTCTCCCTCCTACAGTGATGCTGGAGACTCGAGGACTCACTAGTCCCTGAGTTTTGAGAGCGGAGTGCTCTGGTTGGAACAATGGTCCAAAGTTTGTGTGTCCAATTTTCTTCTGAATAACACCTTTCCCAAAGTGTCAAATGTTTATGAGCTGAACCTACGACTTGTGTTTCTGGGTTTAAAGGGAGTCCTGAAGGTCAACCACTGCATTTGCCTCTTTATTTGAGGAGAATGAAAAGATCTCTTGAAAAGAACCAGAAATACATTGTAATTATAACGACTTAACTCGTCACTTGTCCAAATCTACTTTGATATTCTGATTTATGACCTTTTGACATGATCCTGTTTCTCTGTGGGACTGAAATGGTTGGTGGAGGACCTGAAGGAAGACTCTTCTCTTCAGGGTCCAATGAACGGCCGCCATGTTGTTTATTTGTGTGTAATAACTGTCAACACGTTTATTCAAACTGGGAAATTCAGATTCAGAGCTGAGTCTGGTTTTAGTGAAACGACGAGTGTTATTTTGGAAAATGTTTTTGAAATTCTGAAAAAATGTCTGTAAAAAAAAAAACGGAATCATATTTTCTGGTTTGTGTCAAAACGTACGTTCTGTTTTAGTTCATTCTTATTTAAACTGATTTAGTCACACACACGGGGACAGTTGTAACACACACACGAGGACAGTTGTAACATACACACACGGGGACAGTTGTAACACACACGGGGACAGTTGTAACACACACACGGGGACAGTTGTAACACACACACGGGGACAGTTGTAACATACACACACGGGGACAGTTGTAACACACACACGGGGACAGTTGTAACACACACACGGGGACAGTTGTAACACACACACGGGGACAGTTGTAACACACACACGGGGACAGTTGTAACATACACACACGGGGACAGTTGTAACACACACACGGGGACAGTTGTAACATACACACACGGGGACAGTTGTAACATACACACACGGGGACAGTTGTAACATACACACACGGGGACAGTTGTAACACACACGGGGACAGTTGTAACACACACACGGGGACAGTTGTAACACACACACGGGGACAGTTGTAACACACACACGGGGACAGTTGTAACATACACACACGGGGACAGTTGTAACACACACACACATACGTGGTTTTATGGTTTATGTTGACCTTTTGGAAAAACCAACCCTGGTGTGGTTTAAGAGGACTATGGTTTCCCAAGGTCCTAGAGAGATAAGCTCTGGATAGACTAACTGTAAAAAATCTGAAAAAAATTTTGGTCTATTTAACATCCTTGTATCAGCTACGGTTGTCTATACACAGCCACCGACCAGAAGGTGGTTCATGAGGACCAAAGATGAATTATGAGGACTTTAAACATAACTGAACCACAATTCCCCTATGAGAGACCAACAGGCCCGTTTGGAACCATGAGGCCGTCCTTCCGTGGACCCACCACCTGCAGGAGGAGCCATAGGGGACTGGTGCTATGTGATTTGGGCAGCTCCAACGGCTGCCTCCACGACCCGGCAACGGACAAGTGGGAGAAAATGGATGGATGGATGAACCACAATTAGAGGCTGGAAAAGTTTTAATGTTCTTCATACATACACTCCATGCTTATCCATCTTTTACCTTTAGTTGTCTTTTACGTGCTAGTCCACGATTTCTCACAAAGTCTCTTATATTCTGCAGTGTTCTCTGACTTAAGGCCATTTCTGCTTGCTTACACTGAGTTACTTTGTTGCTCTTACAATCACCCACCCTCTCCTCCACTAACACTACCCGGCTCAGGGCACTCCCACCCCAGCCTACATGCACACCCTCGGCCCCCTGACTCCTCTGGACCTCCTCTGGACCAGCCTGCTCATAAGGCTACCAGCCCCGCACCAACATCCACCACAATCACCCACCCTCTCCTCCACTAACACTACCCGGCTCAGGGCACTCCCACCTCGGCCTACATGCACACCCTCGGCCCCCTGACTCCTCTGGACCTCCTCTGACCAGCCTGATCCTAAAGCTACCAGCCCCGCACCAACATCCACCACAACCACCCACCCTCTCCTCCACTAACACTACCCGGCTCAGGGCACTCCCACCCCAGCCTACATGCACACCCTCGGCCCCCTGACTCCTCTGGACCTCCTCTGACCAGCCTGCTCCTAAAGCTACCAGCCCCGCACCAACATCCACCACAATCACCCACCCTCTCCTCCACTAACACTACCCGGCTCAGGGCACTCCCATCCCAGCCTACATGCACACCCTCGGCCCCCTGACTCCTCTGGACCTCCTCTGACCAGCCTGCTCCTAAAGCTACCAGCCCCGCACCAACATCCACCACAACCACCCACCCTCTCCTCCACTAACACTACCCGGCTCAGGGCACTCCCACCCCAGCCTACATGCACACCCTCGGCCCCCTGACTCCTCTGGACCTCCTCTGACCAGCCTGCTCCTAAAGCTACCAGCCCCGCACCAACATCCACCACAATCACCCACCCTCTCCTCCACTAACACTACCCGGCTCAGGGCACTCCCACCCCAGCCTACATGCACACCCTCGGCCCCCTGACTCCTCTGGACCTCCTCTGGACCAGCCTGCTCATAAGGCTACCAGCCCCGCACCAACATCCACCACAATCACCCACCCTCTCCTCCACTAACACTACCCGGCTCAGGGCACTCCCACCTCGGCCTACATGCACACCCTCGGCCCCCTGACTCCTCTGGACCTCCTCTGACCAGCCTGCTCCTAAAGCTACCAGCCCCGCACCAACATCCACCACAACCACCCACCCTCTCCTCCACTAACACTACCCGGCTCAGGGCACTCCCACCCCGGCCTACATGCACACCCTCGGCCCCCTGACTCCTCTGGACCTCCTCTGGACCAGCCTGCTCATAAGGCTACCAGCCCCGCACCAACATCCACCACAATCACCCACCCTCTCCTCCACTAACACTACCCGGCTCAGGGCACTCCCACCTCGGCCTACATGCAAACCCTCGGCCCCCTGACTCCTCTGGACCTCCTCTGACCAGCCTGCTCCTAAAGCTACCAGCCCCGCACCAACATCCACCACAACCACCCACCCTCTCCTCCACTAACACTACCCGGCTCAGGGCACTCCCACCCCAGCCTACATGCACACCCTCGGCCCCCTGACTCCTCTGGACCTCCTCTGACCAGCCTGCTCCTAAAGCTACCAGCCCCGCACCAACATCCACCACAATCACCCACCCTCTCCTCCACTAACACTACCCGGCTCAGGGCACTCCCACCCCAGCCTACATGCACACCCTCGGCCCCCTGACTCCTCTGGACCTCCTCTGACCAGCCTGCTCCTAAAGCTACCAGCCCCGCACCAACATCCACCACAACCACCCACCCTCTCCTCCACTAACACTACCCGGCTCAGGGCACTCCCACCCCAGCCTACATGCACACCCTCGGCCCCCTGACTCCTCTGGACCTCCTCTGACCAGCCTGCTCCTAAAGCTACCAGCCCCGCACCAACATCCACCACAATCACCCACCCTCTCCTCCACTAACACTACCCGGCTCAGGGCACTCCCACCCCAGCCTACATGCACACCCTCGGCCCCCTGACTCCTCTGGACCTCCTCTGGACCAGCCTGCTCATAAGGCTACCAGCCCCGCACCAACATCCACCACAATCACCCACCCTCTCCTCCACTAACACTACCCGGCTCAGGGCACTCCCACCTCGGCCTACATGCACACCCTCGGCCCCCTGACTCCTCTGGACCTCCTCTGACCAGCCTGCTCCTAAAGCTACCAGCCCCGCACCAACATCCACCACAACCACCCACCCTCTCCTCCACTAACACTACCCGGCTCAGGGCACTCCCACCCCGGCCTACATGCACACCCTCGGCCCCCTGACTCCTCTGGACCTCCTCTGGACCAGCCTGCTCATAAGGCTACCAGCCCCGCACCAACATCCACCACAATGACCCACCCTCTCCTCCACTAACACTACCCGGCTCAGGGCACTCCCACCTCGGCCTACATGCACACCCTCGGCCCCCTGACTCCTCTGGACCTCCTCTGACCAGCCTGCTCCTAAAGCTACCAGCCCCGCACCAACATCCACCACAACCACCCACCCTCTCCTCCACTAACACTACCCGGCTCAGGGCACTCCCACCCCGGCCTACATGCACACGCTCGGCCCCCTGACTCCTCTGGACCTCCGGGGACACACAGCCCACATCTCGGACCCAGGTACCCACTCTTAAGCACCCCTCCTCGGACTACACCCCCCAACTCATCCAGCCCGGGGAAAACTCACCAAGGCTGGGGCTAAGTTCCACAGCCAGCTTCTAAACCCAATAGCCCGGTCCCCAACTCATCAGGGCCGGGGAAAACTCACCAAGGCTGGGGCTAAGTTCCACAGCCAGCTCCTAAACCCAATAGCCCGGTCCCCAACTCATCAGGGCCGGGGAAAACTCACCAAGGCTGGGGCTAAGTTCCACAGCCAGCTCCTAAACCCAATAGCCCGGTCCCCAAATCATCCAGCCCGGGGATAAATCCTCCAGGCCGGGGCTAAGTTCCATTCAGAAAATACTTGATAACGTATATTTAACCAGGACTAGATACTTACCAATATATTTTCTTGTCTTCTTTGGAGTGAACTTTCTCTTGGTCCTTCTTCTTCGCATTACCATTAGATGTCTTCCTGAATCACTCAACATGCCCGAACACATATCCCGCACATGTCCCCATAAAGAACCAATCACAATGGAGCCTTCAATACCGCCAGAGTAGGGTAGGGGGAGCACATCATACACTCCATACACAAGAAGTCAGGTTGGGGTATTATATGGACGTCAAATAAACTTTGAATTTATGGTCTTTAAAAGCTAAGAATTTAAAAAAACTTGATATGTGCATGATATATTATCATTGAGCATTAAAAGGACTTCAGAAAAACAATGAAATTATGCTCTTTATATGCTAAAAATGAAAATACAAAATCTTGGTTTATGAGGACCGTAGCATAGTCCTGCTAATCCCCTTAGGTTCTCGTAGTGCTGGTGAGTAGTCAGGTCAATTGGCTCCATAAACCATATATACAGACACACGGGGACAGTTGTAACACACACGGGGACAGTTGTAACACACACACGGGGACAGTTGTAACACACACACGGGGACAGTTGTAACACGCACGGGGACAGTTGTAACACGCACGGGGACAGTTGTAACACACACGGGGACAGATGTAACACACACACGGGGACAGTTGTAACACACACACGGGGACAGTTGTAACACACACGGGGACAGTTGTAACACACACACAGGGGACAGTTGTAACACACACACGGGGACAGTTGTAACACACACACGGGGACAGTTGTAACACACACGGGGACAGTTGTAACACACACGGAGACAGTTGTAACACACACACGGGGACAGTTGTAACACACACACGGAGACAGTTGTAACACACACGGAGACAGTTGTAACACACACACGGAGACAGTTGTAACACACACACACAGGGACAGTTGTAACACACACACACACGGGGACAGTTGTAACACACACGGAGACAGTTGTAACACACACACACGAGGACAGTTGTAACACACACACGGGGACAGTTGTAACACACACACGGGGACAGTTGTAACACACACACAGGGGACAGTTGTAACACACGCACGGGGACAGTTGTAACACACGCACGGGGACAGTTGTAACACACACGGGGACAGATGTAACACACACACGGGGACAGTTGTAACACACACACGGGGACAGTTGTAACACACACGGGGACAGTTGTAACACACACACGGGGACAGTTGTAACACACACGCATGGGGACAGTTGTAACACACACGGGGACAGTTGTAACACACACGGGGACAGTTGTAACACACACGGGGACAGTTGTAACACACACACGGGGACAGTTGTAACACACACACGGAGACAGTTGTAACACACACGGAGACAGTTGTAACACACACACGGAGACAGTTGTAACACACACACACGGGGACAGTTGTAAAACACACACACACGGGGACAGTTGTAACACACACGGAGACAGTTGTAACACACACACACGAGGACAGTTGTAACACACACGGGGACAGTTGTAACACACACACGGGGACAGTTGTAACACACACACGGGGACAGTTGTAACACACACGGGGACAGTTGTAACACACACGGGGACAGTTGTAACACACACGGGGACAGTTGTAACACACACACGGGGACAGTTGTAACACACACGGGGACAGTTGTAACACACACGGGGACAGTTGTAACACACACGGTGACAGTTGTAACACAAACGGGGACAGTTGTAACACACACACGGGGACAGTTGTAACACACACACGGGGACAGTTGTAACACACACGGGGACAGTTGTAACACACACACGGGGACAGTTGTAACACACACACACGGGGACAGTTGTAACACACACACGGGGACAGTTGTAACACACACACACGGGGAAAGTTGTAACACACACACACGGGACAGTTGTAACACACACACAGGGGACAGTTATAACACACACGGGGACAGTTGTAACACACGGGGACAGTTGTAACACACACAGGGACAGTTGTAACACACACACGGAGACAGTTGCAACACACACACGGAGACAGTTGTAACACACACACACACGGGGATAGTTGTAACACACACACACGGACAGTTGTAACATACACACACGGGGACAGTTGTAACACACACGGGGACAGTTGTAACACACACACGGGGACAGTTGTAACACACACACGGGGACAGTTGTAACATACACACACGGGGACAGTTGTAAAACACACGGGGACAGTTGTAACACACACGGGGACAGTTGTAACACACACACGGGGACAGTTGTAACACACACACGGGGACAGTTGTAACATACACACACGGGGACAGTTGTAACATACACACACGGGGACAGTTGTAACACACACGGGGACAGTTGTAACACACACACGGGGACAGTTGTAACACACACACGGGGACAGTTGTAACACACACACGGGGACAGTTGTAACATACACACACGGGGACAGTTGTAACACACACACGGGGACAATTGTAACACACACGGGGACAGTTGTAACACACACACGGGGACAGTTGTAACATACACACGGGGACAGTTGTAACATACACACACGGGGACAGTTGTAACACACACACGGGGACAGTTGTAACATACACACACGGGGACAGTTGTAACACACACGGGGACAGTTGTAACACACACACGGGGACAGTTGTAACATACACACACGGGGACAGTTGTAACACACACGGGGACAGTTGTAACACACACACGGGGACAGTTGTAACACACACGGGGACAGTTGTAACATACACACACGGGGACAGTTGTAACACACACACGGGGACAGTTGTAACACACACGGGGACAGTTGTAACACACACGGGGACAGTTGTAACACACACGGGGACAGTTGTAACACACACACGGGGACAGTTGTAACACACACACGGAGACAGTTGTAACACACACGGAGACACACGGAGACAGTTGTAACACACACACACGGGGACAGTTGTAACACACACACACACGGGGACAGTTGTAACACACACGGAGACAGTTGTAACACACACACACGAGGAGAGTTGTAACACACACGGGGACAGTTGTAACACACACACGGGGACAGTTGTAACACACACACGGGGACAGTTGTAACACACACGGGGACAGTTGTAACACACACGGGGACAGTTGTAACACACACGGGGACAGTTGTAACACACACACGGGGACAGTTGTAACACACACGGGGACAGTTGTAACACACACGGGGACAGTTGTAACACACACGGTGACAGTTGTAACACAAACGGGGACAGTTGTAACACACACACGGGGACAGTTGTAACACACACACGGGGACAGTTGTAACACACACGGGGACAGTTGTAACACACACACGGGGACAGTTGTAACACACACACACGGGGACAGTTGTAACACACACACGGGGACAGTTGTAACACACACACGGGGACAGTTGTAACACACACACAGGGGACAGTTGTAACACACACGGGGACAGTTGTAACACACACGGGGACAGTTGTAACACACACGGGGACAGTTGTAACACACGGGGACAGTTGTAACACACACGGGGACAGTTGTAACACACACACGGAGACAGTTGTAACACACACACGGAGACAGTTGTAACACACACACACACGGGGATAGTTGTAACACACACACACGAGGACAGTTGTAACACACACACGGGGACAGTTGTAACATACACACACGGGGACAGTTGTAACACACACGGGGACAGTTGTAACACACACACGGGGACAGTTGTAACACACACACGGGGACAGTTGTAACATACACACACGGGGACAGTTGTAAAACACACGGGGACAGTTGTTACACACACACGGGGACAGTTGTAACACACACACGGGGACAGTTGTAACATACACACACGGGGACAGTTGTAACATACACACACGGGGACAGTTGTAACACACACGGGGACAGTTGTAACACACACACGGGGACAGTTGTAACACACACACGGGGACAGTTGTAACATACACACACGGGGACAGTTGTAACACACACACGGGGACAGTTGTAACACACACGGGGACAGTTGTAACACACACACGGGGACAGTTGTAACACACACACGGGGACAGTTGTAACATACACACACGGGGACAGTTGTAACACACACACGGGGACAGTTGTAACATACACACACGGGGA
Source organism: Proterorhinus semilunaris (assembly GCA_021464625.1). Classification (NCBI taxonomy): domain Eukaryota; kingdom Metazoa; phylum Chordata; class Actinopteri; order Gobiiformes; family Gobiidae; genus Proterorhinus; species Proterorhinus semilunaris. The sequence goes on from CM038346.1 coordinate 40,196,340, forward strand.
CAGTTGTAACATACACACAAGGGGACAGTTGTAACATACACACACGGGGACAGTTGTAACACACACGGGGACAGTTGTAACACACACACGGGGACAGTTGTAACACACACACGGGGACAGTTGTAACATACACACACGGGGACAGTTGTAACACACACGGGGACAGTTGTAACACACACACGGGGACAGTTGTAACACACACACGGGGACAGTTGTAACATACACACACGGGGACAGTTGTAACATACACACACGGGGACAGTTGTAACACACACACGGGGACAGTTGTAACACACACGGGGACAGTTGTAACACACACACGGGGACAGTTGTAACACACACACGGGGACAGTTGTAACACACACACGGGGACAGTTGTAACACACACGGGGACAGTTGTAACACACACACGGGGACAGTTGTAACACACACACGGGGACAGTTGTAACACACACACGGGGACAGTTGTAACATACACACACGGGGACAGTTGTAAAACACACGGGGACAGTTGTAACACACACGGGGACAGTTGTAACACACACACGGGGACAGTTGTAACACACACACGGGGACAGTTGTAACATACACACACGGGGACAGTTGTAACATACACACACGGGGACAGTTGTAACACACACGGGGACAGTTGTAACACACACACGGGGACAGTTGTAACACACACACGGGGACAGTTGTAACACACACACGGGGACAGTTGTAACACACACGGGGACAGTTGTAACACACACACGGGGACAGTTGTAACACACACACGGGGACAGTTGTAACATACACACACGGGGACAGTTGTAACATACACACACGGGGACAGTTGTAACATACACACACGGGGACAGTTGTAACATACACACACGGGGACAGTTGTAACATACACACACGGGGACAGTTGTAACACACACGGGGACAGTTGTAACACACACACGGGGACAGTTGTAACATACACACACGGGGACAGTTGTAACACACACGGGGACAGTTGTAACACACACACGGGGACAGTTGTAACACACACACGGGGACAGTTGTAACACACACACGGGGACAGTTGTAACACACACGGGGACAGTTGTAACACACACACGGGGACAGTTGTAACACACACACGGGGACAGTTGTAACACACACACGGGGACAGTTGTAACACACACACGGGGACAGTTGTAACACACACACGGGGACAGTTGTAACACACACGGGGACAGTTGTAACACACACACGGGGACAGTTGTAACACACACACACATGGGGACAGTTGTAACACACACGGGGACAGTTGTAACACACACGGGGACAGTTGTAACACACACGGGGACAGTTGTAACACACACACGGAGACAGTTGTAACACACACGGAGACAGTTGTAACACACACACGGAGACAGTTGTAACACACACACACGGGGACAGTTGTAACACACACACACACGGGGACAGTTGTAACACACACGGAGACAGTTGTAACACACACACACGGGGACAGTTGTAACACACACGGGGTCAGTTGTAACACAAACGGGGACAGTTGTAACACACACACGGGGACAGTTGTAACAAACACACGGGGACAGTTGTAACACACACGGGGACAGTTGTAACACACACACGGGGACAGTTGTAACACACACACACGGGGACAGTTGTAACACACACACACGGGGACAGTTGTAACACACACACAGGGGACAGTTGTAACACACACGGGGACAGTTGTAACACACACGGGGACAGTTGTAACACACGGGGACAGTTGTAACACACACAGGGACAGTTGTAACACACACACAGAGACAGTTGTAACACACACACGGAGACAGTTGTAACACACACACACACGGGGACAGTTGTAACACACACACACGAGGACAGTTGTAACACACACACAGGGACAGTTGTAACACACACGGGGACAGTTGTAACACACACAGGGACAGTTGTAACACACACACGGGGACAGTTGTACCACACATGGGGACAGTTGTAACACACACACAGGGACAGTTGTAACGAACACGGAGACAGTTGTAACACACACGGGGACAGTTGTAACACACACGGGGACAGTTGTAACACACACACGGGGACAGTTGTAACACACACACACAGGGACAGTTGTAACGAACACGGGGACAGTTGTAACACACACACGGAGACAGTTGTAACACACACACACACAAGGACAGTTGTAACACACACACGGGGACAGTTGTAACACACATGGGGTCAGTTGTAACACACACAAGGGGTCAGTTGTAACACACACACTGGGTCAGTTGTAACACACACGGGGACAGTTGTAACACACACGGGGACAGTTGTAACACACACACGGGGACAGTTGTACCACACACGGGGACAGTTGTAACACACACACAGGGACAGTTGTAACACACACGGGGACAGTTGTAACACACACACGGGGACAGTTGTAACACACACACGGGGACAGTTGTAACACACACACAGGGACAGTTGTAACGAACACGGGACAGTTGTAACACACACGGGGACAGTTGTAACACACACGGGGACAGTTGTAACACACACACACGGGGACAGTTGTAACACACACAGGGTCAGTTGTAACACACACAAGGGGTCAGTTGTAACACACACACGGGGACAGTTGTAACACACACGGGGACAGTTGTAACACACACGGGGACAGTTGTAACGAACACGGAGACAGTTGTAACACACACGGGGACAGTTGTAACACACACGGGGACAGTTGTAACACACACGGGGACAGTTGTAACACACACGGGGACAGTTGTAACACACACGGGGACAGTTGTAACACACACACGGGGACAGTTGTAACACACACACGGGGACAGTTGTAACACACACACGGGGACAGTTGTAACACACACACACAGGGACAGTTGTAACGAACACGGGGACAGTTGTAACACACACACGGGGTCAGTTGTAACACACATACACAGGGGCAGTTGTAACACACACACGGGGACAGTTGTAACACACAGGGACAGTTGTAACACACACACGGGGACAGTTGTAACACACACACACAGGGACAGTTGTAACGAACACGGGGACAGTTGTAACACACACAAGGGGTCAGTTGTAACACACACACACAGGGACAGTTGTAACACACACACAGGGACAGTTGTAACACACACAGGGACAGTTGTAACACACACACAGGGACAGTTGTAACACACACGGGGACAGTTGTAACACACACGGGGACAGTTGTAACACACACACACGAGGACAGTTGTAACACACACACGGGGTCAGTTGTAACACACACGGGGACAGTTGTAACACACACGGGGTCAGTTGTAACACACACACGGGGTCAGTTGTAACACACACACGGGGTCAGTTGTAACACACACGGGGACAGTTGTAACACACACACGGGGACAGTTGTAACACACACACACAGGGACAGTTGTAACACACACAGGGTCAGTTGTAACACACACACGGGGACAGTTGTAACACACACGGGGACAGTTGTAACACACACGGGGACAGTTGTAACGAACACGGAGACAGTTGTAACACACACGGGGACAGTTGTAACACACACATTGACAGTTGTACCACACACGGGGACAGTTGTAACACACACACAGGGACAGTTGTAACGAACACGGAGACAGTTGTAACACACACGGGGACAGTTGTAACACACACGGGGACAGTTGTAACACACACGGGGACAGTTGTAACACACACGGGGACAGTTGTAACACACACACGGGGACAGTTGTAACACACACACGGGGACAGTTGTAACACACACACACAGGGACAGTTGTAACGAACACGGGGACAGTTGTAACACACACACGGGGTCAGTTGTAACACACATACACAGGGGCAGTTGTAACACACACACGGGGACAGTTGTAACACACAGGGACAGTTGTAACACACACACGGGGACAGTTGTAACACACACACACATGGACAATTGTAACGAACACGGGGACAGTTGTAACACACACACGGGGTCAGTTGTAACACACACACACAGGGACAGTTGTAACACACACACGGGGACAGTTGTAACACACACACGGGGACAGTTGTAACACACACAGGGACAGTTGTAACACACACACGGGGACAGTTGTAACACACACACGGGGACAGTTGTAACACACACGGGGACAGTTGTAACACACACGGGGACAGTTGTAACACACACACACGAGGACAGTTGTAACACACACACGGGGACAGTTGTAACACACACGGGGTCAGTTGTAACACACACACGGGGTCAGTTGTAACACACACACGGGGTCAGTTGTAACACACACGGGGACAGTTGTAACACACACACGGGGACAGTTGTAACACACACACACAGGGACAGTTGTAACACACACACACAGGGACAGTTGTAACACACACACACAGGGACAGTTGTAACACACACACACAGGGACAGTTGTAACACACACACACAGGGACAGTTGTAACACACACGGGGACAGTTGTAACACACACGGGGACAGTTGTAACACACACACGGGGACAGTTGTAACACACACGGGGACAGTTGTAACACACACGGAGACAGTTGTAACACACACGGGGACAGTTGTAACACACACAGGGTCAGTTGTAACACACACAAGGGGTCAGTTGTAACACACACACGGGGACAGTTGTAACACACACGGGGACAGTTGTAACGAACACGGAGACAGTTGTAACACACACGGGGACAGTTGTAACACACACGGGGACAGTTGTACCACACACGGGGACAGTTGTAACACACACACAGGGACAGTTGTAACGAACACGGAGACAGTTGTAACACACACGGGGACAGTTGTAACACACACGGGGACAGTTGTAACACACACACGGGGACAGTTGTAACACACACACAAGGACAGTTGTAACACACACACGGGGACAGTTGTAACACACATGGGGTCAGTTGTAACACACACAAGGGGTCAGTTGTAACACACACACTGGGTCAGTTGTAACACACACGGGGACAGTTGTAACGAACACGGAGACAGTTGTAACACACACGGGGACAGTTGTAACACACACGGGGACAGTTGTACCACACACGGGGACAGTTGTAACACACACACAGGGACAGTTGTAACGAACACGGAGACAGTTGTAACACACACGGGGACAGTTGTAACACACACGGGGACAGTTGTAACACACACACGGGGACAGTTGTAACACACACACAAGGACAGTTGTAACACACACACTGGGACAGTTGTAACACACATGGGGTCAGTTGTAACACACACAAGGGGTCAGTTGTAACACACACACACACTGGGTCAGTTGTAACACACACGGGGACAGTTGTAACACACACAGGGACAGTTGTAACACACACACGGGGACAGTTGTACCACACATGGGGACAGTTGTAACACACACACAGGGACAGTTGTAACGAACACGGAGACAGTTGTAACACACACGGGGACAGTTGTAACACACACGGGGACAGTTGTAACACACACACGGGGACAGTTGTAACACACACACGGGGACAGTTGTAACACACACACACACAGGGACAGTTGTAACGAACACGGGGACAGTTGTAACACACACACGGGGTCAGTTGTAACACACACACACAGGGGCAGTTGTAACACACACACGGGGACAGTTGTAACACACACGGGGACAGTTGTAACACACACACACAGGGACAGTTGTAACGAACACGGGGACAGTTGTAACACACACACGGGGACAGTTGTAACACACACGGGGACAGTTGTAACACACACACGGGGACAGTTGTAACACAAACACGGGGACAGTTATAACACACACGGGGACAGTTGTAACACACACACGGGGTCAGTTGTAACACACACGGGGACAGTTGTAACACACACACGGGGACAGTTGTAACACACACGGGGACAGTTGTAACACACACACGGGGACAGTTGTAACGAACACGGGGACAGTTGTAACACACACAAGGGGACAGTTGTAACACACACAAGGGGACAGTTGTAACACACACACGGGGACAGTTATAACACACACACGGGGACAGTTGTAACACACACGGGGACAGTTGTAACGAACACGGAGACAGTTGTAACACACACGGGGACAGTTGTAACACACACAGGGACAGTTGTACCACACACGGGGACAGTTGTAACACACACACAGGGACAGTTGTAACGAACACGGAGACAGTTGTAACACACACGGGGACAGTTGTAACACACACGGGGACTGTTGTAACACACACGGGGACAGTTGTAACACACACACGGGGACAGTTGTAACACACACACACAGGGACAGTTGTAACGAACACGGGGACAGTTGTAACACACACACGGGGTCAGTTGTAACACACATACACAGGGGCAGTTGTAACACACACACGGGGACAGTTGTAACACACACACACAGGGACAGTTGTAACGAACACGGGGGCAGTTGTAACACACACACGGGGACAGTTGTAACACACAGGGACAGTTGTAACACACACGGGGTCAGTTGTAACACACACGGGGTCAGTTGTAACACACACACGGGGTCAGTTGTAACACACACGGGGACAGTTGTAACACACACAAGGGGTCAGTTGTAACACACACACGGGGACAGTTGTAACACACACGGGGACAGTTGTAACACACACGGGGACAGTTGTAACGAACACGGAGACAGTTGTAACACACACGGGGACAGTTGTAACACACACAGGGACAGTTGTACCACACACGGGGACAGTTGTAACACACACACAGGGACAGTTGTAACGAACACGGAGACAGTTGTAACACACACGGGGACAGTTGTAACACACACGGGGACAGTTGTAACACACACGGGGACAGTTGTAACACACACACGGGGACAGTTGTAACACACACACGGGGACAGTTGTAACGAACACGGGGACAGTTGTAACACACACACGGGGTCAGTTGTAACACACATACACAGGGGCAGTTGTAACACACACGGGGACAGTTGTAACACACAGGGACAGTTGTAACACACACACGGGGACAGTTGTAACACACACACACATGGACAATTGTAACGAACACGGGGACAGTTGTAACACACACACGGGGTCAGTTGTAACACACACGGGGACAGTTGTAACACACACGGGGACAGTTGTAACACACACGGGGACAGTTGTAACACACACGGGGACAGTTGTAACACACACACGGGGACAGTTGTAACACACACACGGGGACAGTTGTAACACACACACACAGGGACAGTTGTAACGAACACGGGGACAGTTGTAACACACACACGGGGTCAGTTGTAACACACATACACGGGGGCAGTTGTAACACACACACACAGGGACAATTGTAACGAACACGGGGACAGTTGTAACACACACACGGGGTCAGTTGTAACACACACACACAGGGACAGTTGTAACACACACACGGGGACAGTTGTAACACACACACGGGGACAGTTGTAACACACACACGGGGACAGTTGTAACACACACAGGGACAGTTGTAACACACACACGGGGACAGTTGTAACACACACGGGGACAGTTGTAACACACACGGGGACAGTTGTAACACACACACACGAGGACAGTTGTAACACACACACGGGGTCAGTTGTAACACACACGGGGACAGTTGTAACACACACGGGGTCAGTTGTAACACACACACGGGGTCAGTTGTAACACACACACGGGGTCAGTTGTAACACACACGGGGACAGTTGTAACACACACACGGGGACAGTTGTAACACACACACAGGGACAGTTGTAACACACACACACAGGGACAGTTGTAACACACACATAGGGTCAGTTGTAACACAAACACGGGGTCAGTTGTAACACACACGGGGACAGTTGTAACACACACGGGGACAGTTGTAACACACACGGGGACAGTTGTAACACACACGGGGACAGTTGTAACACACACACGGGGACAGTTGTAACACACACGGAGACAGTTGTAACACACACGGGGACAGTTGTAACACACACATGGGGACAGTTGTAACACACACATGGGGACAGTTGTAACACACACATGGGGACAGTTGTAACACACACATGGGGACAGTTGTAACGAACACCGGGACAGTTGTAACACACACGGGGACAGTTGTAAAACACACACGGGGTCAGTTGTAACACACACCCAGGGACAGTTGTAACACATACACGGGGACAGTTGTAACACACACACGGGGACAGTTGTAACACACATCTTAGAATAGTCTCAAAACAATTGTATTGTAAAAGAAAAACAACAAAGAAACCAACCTCAAACATTATGTCCCTGTGTGTGTTTTGTGTCTTAATGTGAACAATGGGCACATTTATTTTGTTTCATTCATTGTATCAGTGCTAGCAAGAAAATAGAAACAGGAAAATGCACCACACTTTGAGAAGCTGTATTTTTGATTGTCTTAATGATATAAGTCTGTGACCTCATTAACTCGTTTAAAAGCCTAAAACACAAAGTCACATGTGAGCAAAACACTTACTCTGTTTTATTTATTTTTTTATTTTGACCTGAAAATGGTTTGTTTGCAGATAGATTCTACTGCACAGACTTTCAGTCCTGAGTGTGTTGTGTGATCAGAGAGAGAGAGGCTACAGACTGATCATGATCATCAGGATCATGTTACATGTATCTGGTCTCTGCTGGTTTAACTGGTGCTGTTAAAACTGACCCTGGTCTCACCTAACATCATATGTCTATGCCCTTAACTCATGTTTTATTCCCTCGGTCATGTTAGTCTGAGAAACAGCTCCCTCTGGTGGTGCTCGCGGGAGCAGCAGCTGTCTTAATGGGAGAGCGCGACACCAGCATCAATTAGTGATTGGAGGGCGACGTCACTCAACGAGCACGCCATGGAACCACTGTCCAACATAGCACCAAGAGTTACCTCATCTTCAACTCACACAGCTTGAGAGAGCAAAACATTATTAGGCACTGGCACGTTACTGGAGACTTGGGCCCTAACATGTGTCTCATAGCATAACAGTGGGGCAGCATATGGTTTGGCCGTTGGTGCTTTGGACACCCGCTCTCTTTGGTACTCCTCTAGCCTCTCTTGGATGTCTTTAGAGCTCCACTCATGAATCTGCTTATACTTAAACACTGAGGCCAGTTCCGTATCAGGGCAGTGCTTTACAAACAATCTCACCTCCTATATCCTCAATGATGTTCTAAGCCGTCTGCAGCCATGTCTGCGGCCTTATTGAGGCGGATCCAGTAGTCAACAGCGTTCTCTTTCTGAAGTGGCAATGTTGAGTAAAAGTCTTGTGGGGGCAGACAGGATGATGTGCTACTGAAGTACTAGCATGCTATAAATGACATCTGGGGAGCATGTAGTGTGAAGTGCAGGGTTACTTCTAAGACCAATCTTAACTACATCTCTGGCCTTTCCCTTTAACTTCCCCATAACTTCTTCAGTTTGCACAGAAACATCATAGTTATGCTTCCTAAGGTAACCTTTCATCATCTCAACCCACTCAGTAACAGTGTATTTGTCGGTATTGTCACCCCTGAATGGAACAGGTTCTTTCTCTGATTTCACAATGACATTAAACCTCGGACTCTCATTAACAGTATTATTGACACCTGAAGTCTCCTGTTTCTGACAAGTACTATTATTAGTTTCATTTGTGCCAATGACACCAGGAGAGAGCAGTTTTGATGCAATAGACTCCCCAGTCTGTGAGGCCAACTGACAGATCATGTCACCAAACTGGTTTCAATCATTACCAGCACTAGGCGTTGAGTGGCTCGGCCCCCCACATGACATCTCCCCAATAGGTGACTCAGCTGGATCCTGAACCAATCCCTGAGGCCTATTATTTGCAGGTAACACAGGTGAAGCATGCACACCTCCCCTAATGGCACTCCTGGGCTGAAAGCTCCATCCCATTCCACCTCTACCTCTCCCAAAAGAGGAGTGACAATCTGCGGTTATACTGCTGGGAAAGCATCTCTCTGCCATTTCAAAATAAAATATAGGAAACGTAATTGTAAATTGGCATTAAAACCAACATTTCCCTTCAGTCCTTTAACCTTGTGACCAGAAACACACTTTGTGACGTGTAGAGGTGACTTGACAGGCGTAGACGACAGGGCAACCTCGGTGGATCTGCATCAAGCGGATCGAGGACCACGGAGTCACGGCACCAGTGTGACCGATGTAGGTGTGTAGAGAGGCCACGGACTCAGGACTGCAGTTATGTTTCTTTTAATGGGATCTGAACCACAAAACATAAACAAAAGTCCATCAGGGTGGGGACAACTGCACACAAGGGTCTGTACGGGACAAGGATAAACACAAATATTACAAGAAAGCTCCTGGGCGGCCGGTCAGCTGCCGTTAGCCTAACGCTCTAACTGTGGTAATATAATAACATAAACTAAGTGGTCATTTTAACATTTTCACAAATTACACTCTAGTGACACACATTTACATGTAAGGACTAACATATATGATTATTTTGGCATAACAATATTTTAAAAAGTAAATTGAAGATCGGAGCGATCTCTCCTGCACCTACCGTCTCCAGCTTTTAATCACTCAGTCATTTCTGTATATTATAGTCTGGGTGTTTTATTCACTCAGTCATTTCTGTATATTATAGTCTGGGCGTTTCATTCACTCAGTCATTTCTGTATATTATAGTCTGGGCGTTTCATTCACTCAGTCATTTCTGTATATTATAGTCTTAGTGTTTAATTCACTCAGTCATTTCTGTATATTATAGTCTTAGTGTTTTATTCACTCAGTCATTTCTGTATATCATAGTCTGGGTGTTTTATTCACTCAGTCATTTCTGTATATTATAGTCTGGGTGTTTTATTCACCCAGTCATTTCTGTATATTATAGTCTGGGTGTTTTATTCACTCAGTCATTTCTGTATATTATAGTCTGGGTGTTTTATTCACTCAGTCATTTCTGTATATTATAGTCTGGGTGTTTTATTCACCCAGTCATTTCTGTATATTATAGTCTGGGTGTTTTATTCACTCAGTCATTTCTGTATATTATAGTCTGGGCGTTTTACTCACTCAGTCATTTCTGTATATTATAGTCTCAGTGTTTTATTCACTCAGTCATTTCTGTATATTATAGTCTCAGTGTTTTATTCACTCAGTCATTTCTGTATATTATAGTCTGGGCGTTTCATTCACTCAGTCATTTCTGTATATTATAGTCTGGGAGTTTTGCTGAGAAACAGCTCCCTCTGGTGGTGCTCGCGGGAGGAGCAGCTGGTTCATGTCCGGTTTGGGAAGATCTGAAAAGCAGAACAGCAGAATAACGCGCTCGGATCCAGAGGTGAGTCCTGAAACTCTTTAGACTCCGTTTGTGAAGATGCTTTACCACTTCTGTCTCCATTTGGCTCCATTTTCAATCACGTGTTTAGTCCTGGTTTGTTTTAGAACTGCGTGGCAGTGAAAGTGAAAGTATCAAAATAAACGGTAAGTCTTTCTGTTGTGAAATGTTTTGTGCAGGAAATAGGCCCCCCCTGCAGCCTCTTCAAACCACGGCAATTATAAAGCTGCAAAGCGGAGCGGCTGCAGATCCACAACAGCGGATACATGCCCCTCTCATTACAAAGGCTCCATGTTTGCAAAGTGACGGCCCGCGCTGCATATGTGGCGAGTTGGCTCCACATGCACCGATACGCATGGCGCCACATAACCATAAGAACGCGCACGTGCTGCTGCACGTGCTTCTGTATCAGTGCAGAAACTACAGCAGCAGCTGAGGCGCTCCCTCATAACAGCGGGACAGTTGAGGACGGAAAAGACAAATCCCTAACAGCCCGTTGGCCTGTTCAATGCTGTCCCTCCTTTGGCCTTTTGTCCGGGACAGACTTGGAGAACAGCACTATGAGCACAGCCTGCTGCTGGATATGACCCAGCCTTTATTCCATCTGTATCTCCTGCTTCTCTGAAATAAACACGGAGCATCAAATACTTTTGATTAAACTGCATTTTTGCTTCATTAAAGGAAAGACATTTGGTCAGAATTTAGTTTACACTATCAAAAGTGCAAAATATATTCAAATATTAAAAGTACATGCATATGGCTATAGTATGATGCCAGAGATTTGACCTGTTAAAGGCCATGTACCTGTTTTTTAAGTAAAGAAGAATCTACAAAATGTAAATGTTAGCTGTTAGCCTCGCCGTTTTCCACGAGGATGAGTTTATCAGCGTATTTCACAAAAGGGCCACTTTCACCGCAATGGCAGAAAACTCACTTCAAGTTTATGGAATTGATATAAATGCTTCATAACTAGATGCATGTGGTTTTTTTCTCCACAAATGTAAAAGTTTGCAATTTAGCAATAAACTAAAGGAGGACAAAACAAATGTGGGTCCATTACTAGAAAAACAAATATATATATAGTGCCTTTAAGTAGCCTTTGTGTGGACAGGGAAGTAAATATGACGACTGAAAAAGAGTCAAATTAACTCTCATCAAACTTACGACTTTTTACGTACTTTTGCATTTTGAGTGAGGGGCGGCGGAAAGATTGTTCACCCAGGGCGTCAAACATGCCAGAACTTTAGTCCAGGTTTGAGAACAACAATTCTGGATAAAAATAGCATCAACACAATGAACTCAATGGTTTTCAAATAAGGAGTGAAAAAAGCTGGAACTCTGTTTGAAAGAGGATGTTTGGATGGTAAAGGTGAGGCCTGGAACTCTGTGAACTCCGTTTGTAAAGAGATTTGAACACAGTTGGTTCTGTCAAAGGGCGAGCTCCTAAAATAGGATCAAAAGTGGGAGTAGTCTTGGTATTTGTGGGACATGGAGGGACAGACCTGAGAAAGTGAAAGGTCTCACTTACAGAATAAACAAACACACTTTAACATAAGGTCAGGTTAGCAGTAGACTATAGATGGATAGACTTGAATGACTTTAATGCAGACTGAGATGAGCTGAACACTTATACGACCACATCATTCAAACCAGACAAAGGAGACAAAGACTTCTGTTTCATTTAAAGATATTTGTCCAAAAACTAAAGAGAAAGTTTATTTCTTGTTTTTGTCCTTATTTGGTTCTGCAAAGCCCCGGTCACTCCTGATCCAGGATGAGTCAAAGTAAGCAGCAGCGGCCTCCAGGGGGCAGCACTGATCCACCGTGAGTGTTTTTATATAAAGGACTTTTCACTTTGTTTCTGTTTGATAATGTTTTCTAAACCTGTTCTCCAGGTCTGTGTCCATGAAGAGCAACCGGTCAAAAGATCTACCTTTGAACTTCAGGAAAGGACTAAGAACAGGCTCACAGTAAGACTCACTCTTATGGTTTAAATGTCACACACACATGAACCTCACAATAAATCATGATACATGTGTGTTTCACCAGTAGAAAACATAAACCTGTTCTTTTATTATTGTGTCACGTTTCTAAAATACATTAAGGCGGCACAGTGGCTCAGCAGTTAGTGCTGGTGTTTCACAGCTAAAGTCCCAGGTTCGATTCCCGGCTGGACAGGGCCTCTCTGTGGAGTTTGCATGTTCTCCCTGTGTCTGTGTAGGTTTGCCCTGTCACTAAAACAATAGGCCAGAATGAATGAGAGTGTGTTAACAGAATCATTCTGAATATGATAAAAGAGTGATCCTTTGAGGACCCGTTAAGAGGCCGAACGAAGAGGCCGTTTGGACTGATACAAACCACATGTGTCTTTAAGGCTCTGGTCCACATTTGTTCTGCTTCACCCAGAACATCGCTCCATTTATTTGGACCTGTTTCCTCTGAACAATCATACACAGAGTTCCTGTTTCGTTCTGTGTGAAGCTGTGACTGTGCTGCTGTTTTCCAGGTCGGGAGGCAGTGGTCTGTCTTTGAAAAGTGATGACTCAAAATGTGAACCTCCAGACTTTGAGGAGCCAGGACCAGACTCAGGGTAAGAACTTCAGTTTCTCTGTATTTAGAGACATATTGATTAGTATGAACTGATCTCAGCTGAAACACAGCAATAAAGAACATTACATAAATCAATAAGTTCTATCTAATGCTGAAATATGAAACAAATATTCACGTCAGTTAATGACAAACACAAAGATCTGTCTTTAAACAAGAGAAAAATACTAGAAATACAAACAGTAGAGAAGTAAGATCGGTTTAGAAAGACGATGAAAAGCTTCATACGAAATGACAATACAGTTTATGATAAATATATCCATCTGTTTTTCCTCCAGTAAAGTGACTGATCTTCAGCCTCGATGTCAGATGTTGAGTGTGACATAGTTTTAATATTTATCCCACAGAGATGAGCGCCTCGAGGGTCTCAGTGCGGAGTGTGACCTGGACGCTGTTTTCAGGGTCTGTACCAGAACCTCCTTCTCCTCAGCCCTCTGTCTGTCCTGACCTCATGTCGTCTCAAACTCATCTATCGCCTTTTACTGAACATTCAGACGATCACTGATGTACAGGGACAGCGTTACGTGAAGGTTCTTTGCTCTATTTCTGTTACAGCGACTGGAGGAGGATGTTCTGACCTTTGTCAAAGAGGAACTGAGGAGGTTCAAAAAGCTCCTGACCTCAGAGCATCCAGAGAGGAGCCCAGAGAGGAGCTCAGAGAGGAGCCCAGAGAGGAGCCCGGAGAGGAGCCCGGAGAGGAGCCCAGAGAGGAGCCCAGAGAGGAGAGAGAGGAGCTCAGAGAGGAGCCCAGAGAGGAGCCCAGAGAGGAGCCCAGAGAGGAGCCCAGAGGGGAGCCCAGAGAGGAGCTCAGAGAGGAGCCCAGAGATGAACCCAGAGAGGAGCCCAGAGAGGAGCCCTGAGAGGAGCTCAGAGAGGAGCTCAGAGAGGAGCCCAGAGAGGAGCCCAGAGAGGAACCCAGAGAGGAGCCCAGAGAGTGAGGAGGAGTGGAGCTGCAGGGAGGCTGTGCTGAACATCACTCTGGACTTCCTGAGGAGGATGAAGCAGGAGCATCTGGCCCAGCATCTGCAGAACTGTAAGAACTCTGTCTGAAACTTTAAACTGGCCTCACACTTTTTGGAAAGTTTTTGACACGAGTTTTGATCCAACTATATTTGAATGGGTCTGAAGTTCAGCTTCTCTGTGTCTCTGTGGTGCAGTGTCAGGGTGTTACACAATTACCTTCTAACAACTAGGGTTACACAATTCTTTATGTGGTCATTATTCTTTTAAACATTAAACAAACCTTATTATATTCCCATGTACATTATGACCCAAAGAGTTTCTTTTTTTTAATTTATTTTTTTATTATTTGTTTTAAGGTTTTAAACAACACAAACATGGGGCACTTGGGATATTAAAAGTAAAACTTTACAGACAAATTATTTTAACAATGTGGCGCTGAAGTGAAAATTGTCAATTTCTCCCATTTTTCTTGACACTGCTCTTCTTGAGTTTTCAGTCTATGAGTCAAAATCTCCATCTCCAAAATTCCATTCACAATTTGTAGCCAGTCTTTAGTCGTTGGTGTTTCTGTTCTGTACCATTTTTTAGTAATAGCCTTTTTACAGGCTACTAACAGTATTTTCAGTAAACATTTATCATTTTTTTCCACAT
The DNA here is from genome assembly GCA_021464625.1 of Proterorhinus semilunaris. Classification (NCBI taxonomy): domain Eukaryota; kingdom Metazoa; phylum Chordata; class Actinopteri; order Gobiiformes; family Gobiidae; genus Proterorhinus; species Proterorhinus semilunaris. The sequence continues at coordinate 40,211,925 of CM038346.1, forward strand.
TACCCCCCATGATGTAACCAAAATATAACAGCAAACATGTTTTAGGAATCATATAGCCCAATACCTTCACAATTATTGAATATACATCTTCCCAAAATGATGAGAGTTTTGGACATAACCAAAAAATGTGTGCATGATTTACATTGACCTCTCCACATTCTCTCCAACAAGGTTGAACCCTGGATACATATTTGGCTGTGATTTTAGGAGTGATAAAAAATCGAATTATATTTTTCCAGCAATGTTCCTTCCAAATTCTCGACGAGGTAGTTGACTGTTGTGTTATCCATTGCTCTTCTGAGACAGCAAATCCTAGTTCTTTTTCCCATTTCTCTTTTACGTCCAAAGTGTTGCAAACCCTCCTCCCCAGCAAATGTTTGTAAATAGAAGATATAGTTCTATATTTTTTAGAATGGGATACTCCAACAATCATTTTTATAAGATCATTATTATTATGTTTGACAATATGTTTTATTTTTTTACCATAAAAGTCCCTTAATTGTAGGTATCGGAAGTGGTCTTTATTTGTCAAAGCATACTGCGGCTTTAATTCTTGAAAACTTTTAAAGCAGCCATCTTTAATTAATACACACCAAGCTGTTATGCCTTTGTTAATCCATTGTTTAAATATCAGATCCTGGGTACCTGGAGTGAATTTTTTATTATAGACAGACCACTGCAGTATAGGGAGTTCTTTTTCAAGTTTGTATTTCCGTATTACACTTAGCCACACTCCCAACGTAAAACTAGTCACTGTATCTACTTGGTTAAGCATATTCTTTACTGTATCAGTCTCTGCGATAATACTTGATATTTCTCTCCCTTGTATCAGTTGTTCGATATTTTTCCATTTTGAAATATAATTTCCATTACACCAATTTAATACTGGGGTAATTTGAGCTGCATAATAGTACTCTTTAAGATTCGGCAGAGCCATGCCTCCCCTATCCTTTCCTATTTGGAGTTTTTCAAATATGATTCTAGGTTTTTTACCACTCCATATGAATCTTGATACAACAAGTGCCTGAAAAAGGAAAAGAAGGCGAGGCAAAATGTTCATTTTCACAGTGTCAATTCTGGAGCTAAAATCCAGTGTGAGTGTGTCCCATCTTCCTAAATCACACCTTATTTCCTGGTCGACTTGGGAAATATTGACCTCATACAGTTTATCCAGATTTTTTGTTAATTTAACTCCAAGATAGGACATAGTGGTGGCGTTCCAATTCAAGTTATATCTTCCCCTTACAGTTTCAGACGGGGAGTAGTTCATTGTTAAAATTTGTGTCTTAGCCAAGTTTAATTTGTATCCAGAGTAGGGTTGGGCCATATCGTATCGCATATCGTTATCGTGATATAATGTTTTGATATCGTTTTAATTTTTTATATCGTTGTGGACACAATATAATTTAAGTTACGCTCTGCTCCATCTGAGCAGCATAAACGGTGACTGTAGAACACGGGGACACGTGCTGAAAAAGTAAAATGAAATGAAGGATGTAAACTGCTTGAGTATATCATATTTGCGAGACAATTATGCTGTAAAAAAAAAAAAAAAGAATAAAATATCACTGAATGAATCTTCCCAATAGGCGTGAGGCTGAGATTTTGAAGTAATTCGTCCATTGTCAATTATATCGTCAAATATATCGTTATCGTGATATATATTTTTTCATATCATGATATAGCTTTTAGGCCATATCGCCCAGCCCTAATCCAGAGTAAAACCCATACAACCCCAAATTATGAATAAGAATAGGCAAAGATGTTTCTGGGTCGTGTAAATAACATATTACATCATCTGCAAATAGTCCTACAACATGCAAATCATTTCCAATCTGTATACCCTTGATTTCTTTATTTTGTCTAATAAATTGAGCTAAAGGTTCTATATAGATGGCAAATAGTGTTGGAGATAGACTACATCCTTGGCGAGTTGAGCGTTCAAGTTGTATGGTTTCGGTTAAATTACCATTAACCTTTACACGAGCCGTAGGTGATTGATAGAGCGTCTTGACACACTGTACCGCTTTTGCATTGAATCCTAATTTGTTCAAGACTTCGTATAAAAAGATCCAACTAACGCTATCGAACGCTTTCTCTGCGTTGAGACCTACTAATGCTGCACTAATTTTTTCTTTTTTAATGTGATCTATAATATGAAGGCTCCTTCTAATATTATCCTTGGTTTGGCGACCCTTAATGAATCCAGTTTGGTCCTCATCAATAATATCACCAACAAATTTTTCTAAACGCTTAGCTATAATAGAGGTGTAAATCTTGTAGTCTACATTAAGTATGGATATCGGTCTAAAATCAGCACATGACTCAGACTTCTTCTTTTTGGGAATAACAGTTATAATCGCTTCCCTCCATGATGGGGGGAGAACCCCTTGTTCTAGTGTGTAGTTATATGATGCTTGTAATGCTGATATAAGTTCGGCACTAAAGGATTTATACCATTCAGATGGTAATCCATCGCTGCCAGGTGTCTTGTTTGTTTTGATTCTACCAATTGCCTTCTCTATTTCAATTTTTGTGATAGAAGATGTTAATAATTCATTTTATTTATTTCCTATTGAGGGTAGATCTAGAGTCTGTAAAAACTTTTGGATTTGTTCATTATCTGCAGAGGGTGGTTGGCTGTACAGTCTTTCATAGTAGTTTTTAAATAATTGTTCTATTTCTTGAGGTTCATGTGTAAATTGGGATGTTTTGTCATCCCTTAGTTTATAAACGGTTCTGTCTGCTTGCTGTTTTTTAAGCTTTCTAGCTAATAATCTATTTGCTTTAGGCCCCACTTCATAATATGATTGTCTTAGAAATGTAGCTTTCTTTTCCAATTCTGCGGTTAATATTTTGTCAATATTGTCTCTTACTCTCTTAATTGTTGGTATTAAGTCAGGATTTAAAGTGCGTTTATGTTCCTTTTCCAATTCCCCTAGTTTTCTTTTTTCTTTTTCATAAACTTCCATCTTGGCCTTTTTGAGTGCTACGGTCTTGGAAATCAATTTCCCCCTTATAACCGCTTTTAAAGCGTCCCACAAAATGGTTGGGTTAACCTCCTGATTATCATTTTCTTTCAAGTATATTGTAATATCTTGTTTAATTTCTTCCTTGATTATTTTACTGTTTAGAAGTCCTACATTAAGTCTCCATAACGTATTACGTACTCTAGAGTTAAGTTTTAGTTTCAATGTCAACATTGAATGATCCGATACAGTTGTTTCCTCTATTTTACATTCTATTACTCTGTATAAATCTCTATTATTCATGAAGTAGTAGTCAATTCGAGAGTAGCTCTTATTTGGTGCCGAGTAATGAGTATAATCTTTTTTATATGGATTCAATTCCCGCCATGTATCTACAATTCCAAACTCCTCAAGAGAGGTTTTAAGTTTTTTAGAAATTGAATTTTGGAATCGCCTACTGTTTGTAGTGTCTAGGTTAATGTTCATCACAATATTGAGATCACCACCCCAAATTAGTATTCCTTCGGTTTCTGCAATTATTTTGCTGGTGAGATTTCTAAAAAATGTTTTGTTACTATTAGGTGGACCATAAACATTAACCATTGTGACTTGTTCATTTTCCAGTAAGCCTTTTATAATAACATACCTCCCATCCTTATCACAAATTTATTTTGAACATTCAAATTTTACTGTGTTATGTACAAGTATTGCAACCATGTCTATATATGCTGTAATATAATTTTGTGTAGCCAAATCCCTTCAACTTTTCGTTTTCTTGTCTGGATAGATGGGTTTCTTGTAAGTAAACAATTTGGGCCTTTTGTTTCCGCAGTATAGAAATTACTTTCTTTTGTTTCATAGGATTATTAAGTCCATTCACATTCAACGACACTATTTTGATGTTATTTTCCATTATTTATCTGTTGTACAAAGTTGTTCCATTCCCAATGCCCCAAACACAAAACGTAAACAAACAACTTAATATAAAACAATGAAACTTCCAAAAGAAGGGATATCAAAAATCCCTTTTTATCCCTGTTGGTGGGTAGAGGGTTAACTACCACACTAATGTGGTGGCCCTCCCTAGTATAAGAAAAATTCCCAGCCAGTGGTAACCTTCCCATACCAGAATTGTCCAACATTCAGTGAGTCTCTAGTAGTCGGTGTTCTTATACTATCAAACAACCTATAGTTTAAGATCTATTAATGCCTATTTAAATACATTATTAAATGGACCCGTTTTTGAAATGTAACAATAACGATGTATAATCATTCTGAGAGTTTTCACTTATGGTATCTTCGTTTACTTCACTTTGAGCTACAGGGAAATTCCGTGAGCCTCTCTTTCGCTCGTTTCCCCGCGCCGTGTCCTCCACCTACAAGTCTCCAGGGCATCTGCTCCTCCAGCCTCTCCTCTGCTCTCCGTCGGTCCGCTCTCTTCGTCCAGGTCAGTTTGAATCCCCTCCTGATCAGATCCTGTGCCGCTTCGTCCGCACTGTCATAGATCTGTAGTCCGGAATCCCAGAACACTCTCATCTTCATGAAAGGCGTCTGAAACCTGACACTCCTCTCCTTCAATGCTGCTTTTATTGGACCGTAAGCCTTGCGCTTTTCCATCGTGTCAGTCGCATAATCATTGTCAAAATACAGACGTTTGCCATCAATCTCGATCTTCTGTTGCCACGTTTTCTTGAGCACCAGTTCTTTAACTTGAAACTGCAAAAAGTTCACTATTATAGATCTCGGGGCTACTGTGGGAGCTGGTTTAGGAATCAACGCTCTGTGTGCCCGCTGTATTTGAAGTTGAACTCCGTCCGGTAGCTTGATGTGTGTTCCGAACAACTCTGTCACAAAATCCATAACAGATTTACCTTCTTTTTCTTCTGCGACCCCGTATATACGGAGGTTGTTTCTACGTCCCCTGCTCTCCAAATCCACAAGCTTGTCATGCATTTCGTTGTTTTGTTTGATTGTAGAAAGCAGCGCCTCTTTCATTTCCAAGCAGGACGTTTCAAGGTCTGAAATGCGCGACTGGGCCTCAGCTATGTTAGCATTCTGGGTGTCAAGATTCTGTAGCATCTCTTCCTTGAACTCTTTGAGGTCATCTTTCATAGTTTTCCTTATTTCTTCTTTAAATTCACCCAGTTCGTGCTTTATGTCTCTTTTGAAATCCAATAGCTCTTTGGTGAGCGATGAAATGCTTTCTAGCAATTTACCTTGTTGGGACGCTAGGTAAACGTTAGCATCTCCGATGTTAGCATCTTCGTCGCTAGCATTACATGCTTCTTCGACACTTTCATTTGTCTTGGACATTTTCCTCTCGGTCCTACGGCTCTTATACATTGTCCTCCTTTACGCTGTAATCCACAATGACTTTTTTCAAAGTTTGATATTTCCCGGAGGTATTTTTTGTCACCGACTTTACGGAGCTCTTTACAATGCGGCCATACGCGTCACGCCTCACTCCGGAAGTCGACCCAAAGAGTTTCATTCATGGGAATAAACAGGGAATGAACAACGTCTTCAACACTAGGGCTGGGTACCGTTTGTTTTATTTCGATACCACCATGGGTATAAAAAGTATTGTTCAGGAGGACGTCCTAAAACAGCACAGAAAGAACACAGGCTGCAGAAATGTCACCTGTAACTTCATGATCTGAGCAGAATTCCCACTTAAGCAGCGATAAAAAGAGAGAAAGGACGTTATTACCTCCTGAGCTGCAGGGACGGATCCACATCAGGACACGCTTTTCAGATAAACTCTTATGCTTTTCCATTTTCCTAAAAACTAAAGTTTCTTATTCAGTCCTGGTTTAGTCCTGGGTTTACAACTGGTTTAGTCCTGGCTGAGACCTGCCGCAGACTCTGCCATCTCTAATAATTACAAAAGTAAGTTATAGCTTTGATTCGCTTTAAGAAAACATCTGCATTTGCGCTGAAGCAGATAATTATCTGCGCACACTCATGCTGCTTTTTTTAGACTCACTGCGGGTCATGGAGATAAACAAGTACAGAAATGAGGTACCCAAAGAATTTTAGTTTTTTGATACTACCCCCTACTGAAGCTTTTCGGTCGGTATAAGTAGGCACCATTTAACGGGACCCAGCCCTGGATATAAGGCAAGGCAAGTTTATTTGTAGAGCACAATTCATACACAAGGCAATTCAAAGTGCTTTCACAGTTGCATAAAACTACAAGAAAACAGATAAAATCAATCATTAAAACATCAATATTAAAATGTATCAATCACAGTAAAAGGCAAGAGTGCAGATAAAATACTTTCAGTTTTTATCTGCTCGGGTAAAAAGAGCTGTTTTCAGCCTGGATTTGAACATGGTCAGAGTTGAGGCCTGTCTCACATCCTCATGAAGACTTCAGACTTTAGCTGCATGAAACTGAAACGCAGCCTCACCGTGTTTATTATTGACTCTGGGAACCACCAAGAGACCTCTCCCTGAAGTTCTCAGGGCCCGAGATGGTTCATACGGCTCTAACATGTCAGAGATGGACTTTGGTGCTAAACCATGAAACGACTTGTACACAAGCAGAGCTGTTTTAAATTCTATTCTCTGAGTGACAGGAAGCCAGTGCAGAGACCGGAGCACTGGACTAATATGGTGGTATTTCCTGGTTGTCAGGACTCGAGCAGCAGCGTTCTGATTGTTCTGCAGCTCTAACAGCTCGTTTAGAAAGGCCAGTGAGCAGCCGTTACAGTAGTCTAACCTGCTGGAGACAAACGCATGGATGAGTGTCTCTAAGTCTGGTTTTGACACTATTCCTCTGATCTTAATGTTTTTCAGATGGTAAAAAGCTGATGACGTTATTGCTTTAATGTGGCTGTTTAAGTTCAGGTCTGAGTCCATGATTACTCCTAGATTTCTAACTTGATGTTTTGGTTTTAGAGAGAGAGACTCAAGGTGACTGATAACACTTTGTCTTTGTGTCTGTGGGCCAAAAACAATGATCTCAGTTTTGTCTGAGTTTAGTTGGAGAAAGTTGTTTTGCATCCACAAACTGATCTGTTCGATGCAATGACAGAGAGTATCTACAGGCCCCTGTTCACCTGCCGTCAGTGATACGTAGATCTAGAGGTGGGAGATATATCGTTTTGACGATAATATCGAAATTGTTGTCTGGACGATATGCAAAAATGGATATCGAGATAATATTTCATAATTTGTACAATACGACCCCCAAACATGAAAAGGGCAGAAGGGAAAGTTAAAGAGAAAACAAATAACGCACACTATAACCTTTAACAATTATATGCAGCGACTTCAATACTGTCGGGTTTGGTTTGGTTTTATGTTTTTTTTGTACAAAATCACAATCGTTCCTCAATTGCACGCGCGTACGCTGCTACTAATTTGCAAAACAACGACGGAGTTCTTACCTGTGTGTTACGGCGTTTCTTAGGTTGAAACAACAATCCAAAAACATAAAGAGTAAAGCTGATGTACGATTAATAAAATAGCTGCTAAAAAAGGCCAAATCTGCGTTGTTTGCGAAAAACTGAAGTCTAAAGTTAAACATTTTTCTTAACCGTCTGTGGCGTCCTCAAGTGGCGAGCTTCGTGATTGTATGGTTAGAAAATTGGGTTGTATAATATAATCAAAAAGATGGAATACATTTCCCCAAGAGATCCACCGGAATAGCCTCCGAACAGGGCTTCTTTTAACTTCTAAACATGTTTATTTATTATTACGGGGAACTGCCCATGATGCCTCAGTGCCCCTGACGCCTACGTCATTACAGCGTGCCGTTAGTATGTTACTATCAATCACTTGTTATCTAGCTTCAAGCGCAACAACACAACAATTAGCGAAGAAAGCGAAATTACAATCATACCGGTGGATTACTCGGATATTCTCCGTTTTTTGGACGACTCCTCGCAACGGGACCTTTTTGCTGGCGACACAAGATGAAGTGTGGAAGCTGCCGTGCGTTTATGTACGTAAGGAGGACGCTTCTAAACGCGGGTGAGTCCATGTTTACGCCACGGTGGCCACGGTTAGCAGGACATAAACGACTCCTTTATGCGCTCATATCATTTGGGTGAATGCATTGTTATGCTGTTTCATAGTCTGCTGTTTAAATTATGTTTGACTGCCGTCTATAGTAAACTTTTGGTCTGATGCTCTGGGAATAAGCGTTGTTTGCAATGCTTGTCCCGTGGGTATTTGCTGATACGTGGTTACATGCTTCTTTTTAGTCTGACAAGTGGTGGCAAATGCGTTTAGTAGATCTGATAGTAAAAATTAAAAAAAGCACGAACACTTTGTGCAACAGCCCCACCTAGAGTTTACATCACCAGCCGCCACTGTATAATAATAGGTCAGATGCAAAAGACCAACCGGATCTTCTTTGCCAGTTTGCACACCTTTCTTTGAAGGATTGCAAAAATATCGTCTGAATATCGATATCGAGATATTGAAAAAAAATATCGAGATATTCATTTTTGTCAATATCGCCCACCCCTACGTAGATCTGAGTGTCATCTGCGTAGTTGTGGTACGACACATTGTTGCTGTTGATTAGCTGACCCAATGGAAGCATGTACAAGTTGAATAAGAGGGGTCCCAAGATTGACCCCTGGGGGACTCCACAGGTCATGGAAATTTTGTCTGAGACACAGTTGCCAATTTCAACAAAGTACGTCCTATCCTCGAGATAGGACTTGAACCAGTTTAGCGCAGTACCAGAGATTCCCACCCAGTTTTCTAACCTGTGAAGTAAGATCCCGTGGTCCACTGTGTCGAAGGCAGCGCTCAGGTCCAGCAGAACTAAAACTGAGACCTTACCTGCGTTGGTGTTCATACGGATATCATTTGTCACCTTGATCAGAGCTGTCTCGGTGCTGTGGGAGGGCCTAAATCCTGACTGGAAAGTATCAAACACATTGTTAGAAAGGAGAAAGTAAGTGACCTGTTGATATATTACTTTCTCTAGGACTTTTCCTAAGAATGGTAGGTTTGATATGGGCCGGTAGTTGTTCAGTATCTTGGGATCAAGGCTGCTCTTCTTTACAAGAGGCTTAATGACTGCGGTTTTCAAAGCCTTTGGAAATGCTCCAGTCTCAAATGAGATGTTAACTAACTGAACAAGTTGTGGTAACAAGCTGGTCAGCACAGACTTCAGAAATCTAGTGGGCAATTTTTAATGCCTTGGACTTTGTCATGAAAAAATATTGCAAACTCATTGCACTTAGATGTAGAGATTAGTTCTAAGGGCAGTGAAACTGGAGGGTTAGTTAATCTGTCCACTGTGGAAAACAGAACACGAGAATTGTTTCTGCAGTTTGCGATGATTTTAGAGAAGTACTTCTCCCTTTCTCCACACAAAATCTGGTTGAACTCACAAAGCACTTCTTTGTATATCTCAAAGTGAACCTGGAGCTTTGACTTGCGCCATTTCCGTTCGGCTTTTCGGCACTCCCTTTTCTGTGCCCTGACCGAATCTTCACTTCTCCAAGGTGCCTTTTGTCTATTGTTAACCATTTTAACCTTGACAGGAGCAATAGTATCCAAAACATTTAAGACGCTTGATGTGTAAGAGTCCAACAGATTATCAACATTAAAACATGGGGGATTTTCAAATCTGATCATTTCCATAAACTGTGTCCTTGTTGTATCATTTATGTGTCTTCTTTGAATAACTCCAGGCCCAGCCTCTGGTTTGGGTGTAACAGACAGGTCAAAGAAGACACAAAAATGATCAGACAAAGCAACATCAACAACATTCACATTTGATATGTTAACACCTTTTGTAATGACTAGATCTAGAGTGTGGCCTTTGTTGTGAGTCGCTTCACTCATGTGCTGAGTTAAACCAAACATTTCAAGAACAGCTCTAAATTCTCTTGCATGCCTGTCATTGGTCACATCCACATGCACATTAAAATCACCTGAAATAACCAAACAATCAAAATCAGTCAATATAAATGAAAGTAATTCAATAAAATCTTCAATAAAACAATTCTGTGGTGGTTTGTAAATAGTCATATAAAGTATGGAAGATTGTTTTATCTCCATTTTGAAAGACACATACTCAAATGATTGAAAAACCCCAAATGACAATTTGTGGATGACTATATTGTCCCTGAATATGGCACAGACACCCCCGCCCCTTTGGTTTTGGCGTGTTTTAGACACAAAATTGAAATTTGATGGACTACACTCAATCAAAACTGCGTTTCCAGTGTTTTTGTCAAGCCATGTTTCAGTTAAAAACATAAAATCTAGATTATAAGAGGAAATAAAACTATTTATTAAAAAGGACTTTTTTAATGATCTGACATTGAGTACAGCATGTTTGAGATTTATCTGTGTTTGAGTGGATGGAATCTTTTTGCAAGGGATATGGATTAGAGTTCTTTGATTGACCTTAACGTGGTGGAGGGGTTTGAGCACCTGAATGATCCTAGGGGCTCTGTTGTCGGGGGCTTCGTGCCCCTGTAGGGTCTCCCATGGCAAACAGGTCGTAGGTGAGGGGTCAGACAAAGTGCGGTTCAGAAGCCCCTAATGAGAGACCAACAGGCCCGGTTAGAACCATGAGGCCTTCTGTGGACCCAACACCTGCAAGAGGAGCCAGAGGGGCTGGTGCAATGTGATTTGGGATGAAAGCCTTGGTCTTGACATGACTGGAGTCATTTGAATCCCTTGTTTTATCAAGGGTTCAAAATGGTTGGGGAATCCCATAGGTGACTTTGGAGATGGGAATGATTCAGAGAAATCTCTGGAAGGTGTAGATGTAGCAGTCGGGCTCAAGGCCTGTGGTGGAGTTGATGAAAGTGCTCCTTCGGCTGAATCATTTACTATAGATGCAGGTGGTACTGAAGCTGAGCTTTTCCCCGGAGATGCAGATGGTCCTGCTGTGGCTGGATCCTTAACTGTGGCTGAGTCCTTTACTGTAGGTGCTGATGGTGCTGCTGTGGCTGGATCATCTTTTATTGGGGATGCAGGCAAAACCTTTGCTGGCGAGCCAGGAGCTCTTCTCATGCTCCTCTCTGCTCTCTCTTGCCGCTCAGGCCTCCACTAATTTTGCAGAGCATGGAGGAGATTTTCCGTCAGTCGTCTCACTCCACCTCTACTCAAATGTGGGCCATTTCCTTTAAACAGATCGTCGCGTTTTCAGAAAAGATGAAAGTTCTCTATGAAATACAGTCCTCTTGACTCACAGACATTGGACAGCCATGTATTCAACTGAAACAGCCGGGAGAATGGGTTTATTCTCCCATCGATGTTTGGTATAGGTCCACTGATGAAAATTTGTATTGCATCTTTATTCAGACAATTAAGTCTCTCAAAAAGTTTATTAAACTTTTCTTTCAGGACTTCAGACTCTCTGTTTTTTATGTCAACAGCACCAACATGTATAACAAGTTTATTTATCCCAGGGTTATTTGTAATCTCCTTGTTTAGAACATCAGTGATGGATAGAAACTGTGCCGCTCAGATAGCTGCTGGTGGTCATCAGCTCATTGTATATATTAGATATGGCTCTGTCTCCAAGCACCAGGATATCTCTGGCCGTGACACTTGGCACAGTATTTCTCTCCATTTTTGTTTTGACTTCTTGTTCTTTGTTTTTCTCCGACTTTTTCTGTTCGTTATACTCATCCTCTGAGAGAGGTGAAAATCTGTTTTTACCAGCATGTTGTCTCTTAAGTTTTGGGAATGTTATGGTATCGTTTAACTTTAGGTTGCAAGTATCGGTTTTTCCAGTCTTCTTACCGGGTTCCACAGGAAGCGTGTCATTAAGTCCTTTATCCGTCTCTAGGGCAAAAATGTTGTCCCGTAGTAGGCGAATTTCTTGTTCATACATCCGACAGCTTCCGACAAAAATCTTGTCCCGTAGTAGGCGAAGTTCTTGTTGATACATCCGACAGCTTTCACAAGGAGATGTTTGCGTGCCTCAGCCATGTTGACAAGATTGTCGTCGTTGGTCCGTCAAATGAGTTGTAAAAAAGAGGAAAAATGATTAAAAAGCCTTGGTTAACTTAAAAGAAAATAATAAAATCATATCCAAGACATGTGCCCAAAAATAGAATGATTAAAAAGCGAATAAAGAGGCAAGCAGCGGCAGCAAGCAGAGATACGTCTGCACTCTTGATAAGCAGGGAAGCACGTGGTTCAGTCAGTGGTTCTAGTCCCAGTGGATCTGCTGATCTTAGGTCTGATGTGTTTTCTTACAGGTCACATTTCTCCGGTTCAGAGTAAACTGAAGAGTCATCTGCAGCAGAAGTTCAGTCATCTATGTGAAGGTGTGGCTAAAGCAGGAGACCACGCCCCCCTGAAGCAGATCTACACAGAGCTATACATCACAGAGGGCGGGGCCTCAGAGGTCAACCAGGAACATGAGGTCAGACACATGGAGAAGGCCTCCAGACCACCTGCTGATGAGACCAGCATCACGAGTGAAGACATGTTTAAACAACGACCCGAGTCTGAAGAGCCAATCAGAACGGTGCTGACGAAGGGCGTGGCTGGTGTGGGGAAAACAGTGCTGACTCAGAAGTTCAGTCTGGACTGGGCTGAAGGCAGAGCCCACCAGGACGTCCAGCTGCTGTTCCCCTTCACTTTCAGAGAGCTCAATGTGCTCCGAGGCTCAGAGTTCAGCCTGGTGGAGCTGATCCATCACTTCTTCAGTCAAACCAAAAGTCTCAGCAGCTTTAAGTTCGTCCAGCTGCTCTTCATCTTGGACGGTCTGGACGAGTGCAGACTTCCTCTGGACTTCAGGTGGACCCGGGTCCTGACGGAGCCCACAGAGAGCGCCTCAGTGGAGGAGCTGCTGGTGAACCTCATCAGGGGGAGCCTGCTTCCCTCCGCTCGCCTCTGGATAACCACACGCCCCGCGGCGGCCAATCAGATCCCTGCTGAGTGTGTTTCCATGGTGACAGAGGTACGAGGGTTCACCGACCTACAGAAGGAGCAGTACTTCATGAAGAGGTTCACAGACGAGGCCACAGTCGTCATCTCCCACATCAAGAGCATCCGCAGCCTGTACATCATGTGCTACATCCCAGTCTTCTGCTGGATCCTCTCCACTGTTTTACAGAAGCTCCTGAAGCAAACAGAGAAACCAGAGCTGCCCAAGACTCTGACTGAGATGTATGTCCACTTCCTGGTGGTCCAGGCCAAAGTCAAGAACATCAAGTATCATGAGGGAACAGGAGCAGACGGTCACTGGACTGAAGAGACTATAAAGATGATACGGTCACTGGCAAATCTGGCCTTTGAGCAGCTGCAGAAAGGAAACCTGATCTTCTATGAGAGTGACCTGAGCGAGTGTGGGCTGGACGCTGCAGAGATCGCTCGTTACTCCGGAGTCTTCACAGAGGTCTTTAGAAAAGAACAAGATCTGTACGAGGACAAGGTCTTCTGCTTCATCCACCTGAGTGTGCAGGAGTTTCTGGCTGCACTTCACGTCCATCAGACCTTCTTCAGCTCTGGGGTTAACCTGCTGTCACCACCACACTCTGAGAGCCCTGAGGCCTTCTACAGCTCTGCTGTGGACCTGGCCTTAAAGAGTCCAAACGGACACCTGGACCTGTTCCTGCGCTTCCTCCTGGGGCTTTCTCTGCCGACCAATCAGAGGCTTCTGCCTGGTCTGCTGACTGAGACAGGAAGTGACCGGACCAATCAGGCGACTGTAGAGTACATCAAACAGAAGCTGAATGAAGAGGGTCTGTCTACAGAGAGGAGCCTGAACCTGTTCCACTGTCTGAACGAACTGAACGACCACAGCCTGATGGAGGAGATACAGAAGTTCATGAGAAAAGGACGTCTCTCTGACAGAGACATGTCTCCTGCTCTGTGGTCTGCTCTGTCCTTCCTCCTACTGTCCTCAGACTCAGCCCTGGAGGAGTTTGACCTCAGGAAATACTGTCCCACAGAGAGGGGTCTCCGGAACCTTCTGCCGGTCGTCAAAGCCTCCACCAAAGCCACGTGAGTCCAGACTGTGTTTAACACTTGTGTCATTGTCACCGGGTAGAAAATGGTCAACAACGCCACCTAGTGTTGATTTAAAAGAGGTTAGTAACAGGTTTAGAAGGTTCTTATTGAAAGACACTGGGTATAACAAAAATGTTTTGTTCAAATACCTTACGCGTTTCGATGGACTGGGAATTTCCTTCCGTCAGAGACGTCTCCCAACGTGCATGATGCGTCTCTTATCAGATGTTCTTCCCAGGCGTAGATACAGACAGCACCGCGTCATAGAAGGGGGCGTGGCCTCACCGAGAGGGGAAAACAGAATATTTTGGGAAACAAATTTTTTCACTATTTTTAGCCATTTTCTGGCAAAATATAAACTTAATCATCACATACAAATAAAGTCTAAATCGGGTCCATATCGATGTTTATTCAACAGATTGTTCAGTAGAAGTGAAAAAACAATATCAAATAAAACATTTGTTAAAGTAATGTTTAGATTTTGTCCAAAAATGGTGGCGTTCATGATTTAGAATGTGATGATGTCATAATGTCAGGTGGAGGGCGGGGCCAATACAACTTAAAGTCCTTCCTATTGGCCAACATCACGCTCATGTTTTCGAATATTGTCACCACTTTTGGACGCCTTTCAGAGAAAATAATGGGCATTAGTTCATCTGTGCGGACAAAGGAGAGAATTAACTTACAGACAGTTTTTGTGTCATGTGGATTCTTTCAGTTATGACATATTAACCAAAAACTAAGACCAAAAAAATCTGCAATTCACCAGTTACCATAGTTACCACCATGGAATTTCCAGTTCCCTCCACCTCAGTTTTAAACGATGGACTCTTTAGAATGTTGTGACGTCACGTGAACACAACCTATTGTTTCTCCTTAACTGTTTTCAAACATGACCATATGGGCGATTCCAGAGATTCACAGACATAGATACAGACTGCATCTGCACCTTTCGTACTGACTTCATTTGTGCTTCAGATATGAAACCATTATTATGTATCCATCCCAGAGGACCTCCTCGACGTGCACATTCACCACATTTTAAAGTCACATATTTTTACAATAAACAGCAGCAGTTCTCCATTCATTTCAATGGCAGTGTTCTCCATGTCTGTGAATCCAGCTATATTTGTGTCTTCAGCCTGTCATACCAACTTCATTTAAACTCCAAATCCATCACTTTAATTACATATACACAGGACCTCCTCTACATGCACATTTTCTGTTATTCATACTTGACAACTCTCCCCATTTGTAACCCTACCTCCCGCTCACTCATGTCTCCCACTAATCTCCCCATTTTACAGTGAAGAAAACAAGCAAGATTGTGGGGGATATATTTGCATGATCTGGCAACCCTATCCTTGAGAAGAATCACTCACACACAGCCCTACAACACACACAGCCCTACAGCGCACACACAGCCCTACAGCGCACACACACACAGCCCTACAGCACACACACACACAGCCCTACAGCACACACACAGCCCTACAGCACACACACAGCTCTACAGCACACACACAGCTCTACAGCACACACAGCCCTACAACACACACAGCCCTACAGCGCACACACACAGCTCTACAGCACACACACAGCTCTACAGCACACACACAGCCCTACAGCGCACACATAGCCCTACAGCGCACACACACAGCCCTACAGCGCACACATAGCCCTACAGCACACACACACACAGCCCTACAGCGCACACACAGCCCTACAGTGCACACACAGCCCTAAAAAGGCACACAGTTCTACAGCGCACACACAGCCCTACAACACACACACACACAGCTCTACAGCGCACACACAGCCCTACAGCGCACACACACACAGCCCTACAGCGCACACATAGCCCTACAGCGCACACACACAGCCCTACAGCGCACACACAGCCCTACAGCGCACACATAGCCCTACAGCGCACACACACAGCCCTACAGCGCACACATAGCCCTACAGCACACACACACACAGCCCTACAGCGCACACACAGCCCTACAGCGCACACATAGCCCTACAGCGCACACACAGCCCTACAGCACACATAGCCCTACAGCGCACACACAGCCCTACAGCACACACACAGCCCTACAGCGCACACACAGCCCTACAGCACACACACAGCCCTACAACGCACACATAGCCCTACAGCGCACACACAGCCCTACAGCACACACACAGCCCTACAGCGCACACACAGCCCTACAGCGCACACACAGCCCTACAGCGCACACACAGCCCTACAGCACACACACAGCCCTACAGCGCACACATAGCCCTACAGCACACACACACAGCCCTACAGCACACACAGCCCTACAGCGCACACAATTCTACAGCGCACACAT
The DNA here is from genome assembly GCA_021464625.1 of Proterorhinus semilunaris. Lineage (NCBI taxonomy): Eukaryota > Metazoa > Chordata > Actinopteri > Gobiiformes > Gobiidae > Proterorhinus > Proterorhinus semilunaris. The sequence continues at coordinate 40,228,204 of CM038346.1, forward strand.
AGCCCTACAGCGCACACAATTCTACAGCGCACACATAGCCCTACAGCGCACACACACAGCCCTACAGCACACACACACAGCCCTACAGCACACACACACAGCCCTACAGCACACACACACAGCCCTACAGCGCACACAATTCTACAGCGCACACACAGCCCTACAGCGCACACACAGCCCTACAGCGCACACACAGCCCTACAGTGCACACACAGCCCTACAGCGCACACACACACAGCCCTACAGCGCACACATAGCCCTACAGCGCACACACACACAGCCCTACAGCGCACACATAGCCCTACAGCGCACACATAGCCCTACAGCGCACACACACACAGCCCTACAGCGCACACACAGCTCTACAGCGCACACACACACAGCCCTACAGCGCACACACACACAGCCCTACAGCGCACACACACACAGCCCTACAGCGCACACACAGCCCTACAGCGAACACACACACAGCCCTACAGTGCACACACAGCCCTACAGCGCACACACAGCCCTACAGCGCACACACAGCCCTACAGCGCACACACACACAGCCCTACAGCGCACATACAGCCCTACAGCACACACACACACCCCTACAGCGCACACACAGCCCTACAGCGCACACACAGCCCTACAGCGCACACATAGCCCTACAGCGCACACACAGCCCTACAGCGCACACATAGCCCTACAGCGCACACACACACAGCCCTACAGCACACACACAGCCCTACAGCGCACACACAGCTCTACAGCACACACACAGCCCTACAGCGCACACATAGCCCTACAGCGCACACACACAGCTCTACAGCACACACACAGCCCTACAGCGCACACACAGCCCTACAGCGCACACACAGCCCTACAGCGCACACATAGCCCTACAGCACACACACACAGCCCTACAGCGCACACACAGCCCTACAGTACACACACAGCCCTACAGTACACACACAGCCCTACAACGCACACATAGCCCTACAGCGCACACACAGCCCTACAGCGCACACACAGCCCTACAGCGCACACATAGCCCTACAGCGCACACACACAGCCCTACAGCGCACACAATTCTACAGCGCACACATAGCCCTACAGCGCACACACAGCCCTACAGTGCACACACAGCCCTACAGCGCTCACACAGCCCTACAGCGCACACACAGCCCTACAGCACACACATAGCCCTACAGCGCTCACACAGCCCTACAGCGCACACACAGCCCTACAGCGCACACACAGCCCTACAGCGCACACACACACAGCCCTACAGCGCACACATAGCCCTACAGCGCACACACACACAGCCCTACAGCGCACACACAGCCCTACAGCGCACACACACACAGCCCTACAGCGCACACACAGCCCTACAGCGCACACACAGCCCTACAGCGCACACACAGCCCTACAGCGCACACAGTTCTACAGCGCACACACAGCCCTACAGCGCACACACAGCCCTACAGCGCACACAGTTCTACAGCGCACACACAGCCCTACAGCGCACACACAGCCCTACAGCGCACACACAGCCCTGCAGCACACACACACACAGCCCTACAGCGCACACACAGCCTTACAGCGCACATACAGCCCTACAGCGCACACACAGCCCTACAGCGCACACACAGCCCTACAGCGCACACACAGCCCTACAGCACACACACAGCCCTACAGCACACACACAGCTCTACAGCACACACAGCCCTACAGCGCACACACAGCCCTACAGCGCACACACAGCTCTACAGCGCACACATAGCCCTACAGCACACACAGCTCTACAGCACACACAGCCCTACAGCGAACACACAGCCCTACAGCGAACACACACAGCTCTACAGCGCACACACAGCCCTACAGCACACACAGCTCTACAGCACACACAGCCCTACAGCGAACACACAGCCCTACAGCGAACACACAGCCCTACAGCACACACACAGCTCTACAGCACACACAGCTCTACAGCACACACACAGCTCTACAGCACACACACAGCCCTACAGCACACACAGCTCTACAGCACACACACAGCTCTACAGCGAACACACAGCCCTACAGCGAACACACAGCCCTACAGCACACACACAGCTCTACAGCACACACACAGCTCTACAGCACACACACAGCTCTACAGCGCACACACACACAGCTCTACAGCACACACAGCTCTACAGCACACACACAGCTCTACAGCACACACACAGCTCTACAGCGCACACACAGCCCTACAGCGCACACACAGCCCTACAGCGCACACACAGCCCTACAGCACACACACACACACACACACACACACACACACAGCCCTAAGTTTAGAGACCGTGGAAACAATTTCACTCTCACTAACTTTATTTTCGTTATGTAGTGATATAGATTTGGCAAGATTTGGGCCAACATTGACAAAAAATGAATTAAATTCATCAGCCATTTATTTCACCACTTATATAATGACTGACTACAATTCATTTTACTGCCCATAACCTCCCTTAAAACTTTTCACATTCCTAGTTTTCTGCATTTACTGTCTGATATTTTACAAAGTTATTCTTCTTTTTGATTTATTATAATTTTTTGCTATATCATTCAATATTTTTGTTGGGCAATTTTTATTTTATAACCATAGATACTGTATTAAAAATGCATAATCCTTATTTACATTATTTGTACTATAAACATTTTCCCAGTGTTCTTTCATAAGATCATCCCTAAATGTATTTAGTCTTTCCTCAGTTCTTAACCGAATAACTTTACTGCACTTTTCTTTCTTTGTTTTTACTTCACAGAAGTGAGTTACAAATATTGATTTCGATCTCAACAGTTAAACATTCCATTAACTCTTCTGTTGCAGTAGTCATACACTCAATTGTTTTGCATTTCAGCTCACTACTAACATAAAGAGCCCCCCCCCCCCCCCTCCTCTCTTCTTGATCCGATTAACATAAAACAATTCATAACCCTCAAAATGAAATTCCACACCTTTCTCATCCGTTAAGTCTCAGACAGAGCTATAACAGAACATTTATTTTGTAATGTGTTCAAATAATCATGTATTTTACTCACATTTGAACACAGGCTTCTACAATTCAAATGAATAAGAGAAAATGAACCAGCCGTTTCTATATTACTATTAAATTGTGCGTCTGTGTAATATTTACTTGTATCATTTGTGTTTGGAATAAATTGGACTCAGAGTCCAGTTCATCATGGTCATAGACACGACCTTCTGTGTTTTCAGCTCGTGTAAGGATATGTTCACACACTGCGGACATTGCACTCAATGATACTCATTAGCACTAGCCACAATGGAATGTCCACATACCTTAGTCGTCTTCTGTCTTATTGATTTTGTTGCCTCTATATCGTGGCTCTAGTCTCTGATCGTCCTCTCTGTCCTCAGTCTGAGCGGCTGTGGTCTGTCCCAGAGCGTCTGTGCTCCTCTGGCCTCAGTCCTCAGCTCCTCCAGTCTGACTCACTTGGACCTCAGTAACAATGACCTCCAGGACTCAGGAGTGGAGCTGCTGTGTGAGGGACTGAAGAGCGCCCCCTGCAGACTGGAGACTCTCAGGTGAGACGCTCTCATGAAGGACTCTGTCTCTGTGTCCACATCAGAGGCTAATGCTGTGTGTCTTTAGTCTGTCTGGATGTTTGGTCACAGAGAGGGGCGGGGCTTCTCTGGCCACAGCTCTAAGCTCCGCCTCCTCCCATCTAAGAGAGATAGACCTGAGCTACAACCATCCAGGAGCCTCCGCCAAGCTGCTGACGGCTCTACAGGCCCCACACGGGCCCCTGCAGACACTCAGGTGAGGCCTGGTCCTGGTCCTGGTCCTGGTCCTGGTCCTGGTCCTGGTCCTGGTCCTGGTCCTGGTCTTGGTTCTGGTCCTGGTTCTGGTCTTGGTCTTGGTCTTGGTTCTGGTCCTGGTTCTGGTTCTGATCTTGGTTCTGGTCTTGGTTCTGGTCGACAGTAAACTGGACTTGTGTGTTTCAGGCTGGATCCTGCTGGAGAACGGTGGATGGTCCCAGGTCCAAGGAAGTGTGAGTTTGATTCATTCACAACATGAGAAACACTCACCTCCGAGTGTTCAGCCTCAGATACAAGTCTGTGGCCGTTTCTCAATACTCATGAACACAAGTACATTGAAGTATGGACTTGGGGAGAACGGGAGCTCGCAGAACGGTTAAACGAGGAATTGGAACAGTGCTCACGTACTCAGGGCTGTCAACGCACAGCTGAGCTCACCTTAACCTGCGCGCCTTTAACTTCTCAGGAGAATGACACGGGGAAGAAAAAGGTTTTGCAGTATATGCAGTGATTACTTCTTTTTTTAATGTTCAACTACATTTTTTAGAGACTTGAAACATTCATGCTAACTTATTTCTAATAGAAGCTCAAATCTTACATTAGCGCTAACATTATTGTGAATGAGCTACGCAGTAAATCTGTAGCTTGGTTGTGGGGTTTGTCCTCCCGCTGCTGCTGGTTCCCTCTCAGCCTGTGGCAGCTTTATTCATGGTCATTAGTCACTACAACAATACGATCATCAAAATGAAATGTGTGCACTATTAACACTGCAATATTTTGACATGGGCCTACCCAGGAAGAGTTAAAAAAGTGATACCATTTGCTTCATGGAGTCATGTGAAAGTCATGATATCAAATTGAGAGCGAACTCAGAGAAAACGTTTGCAGTTAACCCTTGTTCAATGAAGGTTCTTGAGTCTTCTTCTGTACTCTGTAGTTGAAGTGTCGAACATTTCGCCTCTTCATCCAAAAGGCTTCGTCAGCAGCACTAAAGTTTCAGCTCAGCCCGCAGCCCAGATAAAGACCACAGGGAGGAGTTCAGCTTGGCTCAGTCCCTCCCCTCTATGAACAGCTACTCTTTCCACAACTCATTGTCGTCTCGGTGTGTTCACTGGTTTGTGGTAAACTGGAATTCTGTGTTTCCTAAAAACTCTCTGAAGTTCCTCTGAGACCTCGGCTACATACGGCGAGGAGACTCCCTTCCTTCTGGGCTCTGTGGTCTGTCTGTCCTGTTCTTTAGGTCTTTTTGCTCTTTGTGCTTTAGTGAAACTGGTAGGCACCTCTTTAGCGCTGTGTTGGAGCAACCGAATTAGAGGCAAGGTTTTAGGCCCGAGCCCGAGATATCACGCATGACAGTCGGGTTTGGGTCGGGTGGGGCATCAGTCTTTTATATTAATGTCATTATAATCTCTAATAAAAATCTAAGCTATAGGCTTAGACTATTGGATACATAATATGATTATACTTATTCCTGCGTGCTGGGAGGGGAGGGAGGTGGTGCGGGGGGGGGGAGTGCACGTGCTTATTGTGGTCCCGTTGAAGCAGCATGGCCAGCTTTGACCGGCACTACACAGAGAACATGGCTCTTTCTCTCAGGACAGCATTGACCGTACACTGGATAAATCAGACGTTTGGTTCCTGTTTGTGCGTAAAAAGTCGGCTTTTGCAAAGGCAGCACAATGTTTCTGAACAACTAGAAGGAGGAGAGAGACGGAAAGAGGAGAGACGTGCACACTTCTCTGCCTGCCCAGGTGTGTGTGCAGCACTGCAGCGTGCACGTACCGCTCACCTCTCGGTGCTGCTGCTGAATGCACAGAGGCTCTGACCGGGCGGCCATTAAATAAATCATTATTTACGTCGGGTTTGTTTCGGGCTCAGGTCGGGTTTTAAACAATTAGATATTACTCAAACTCAGAGAACATTGTTCACGTTAACACTAACGTCATTAACTTCACAACAACCATCACAGGAACATTTCAAGGTTTAATGAAACTGCAATATTTGATCAAAAATACATTTGATTGATTCATAGAAGATAAAACAGTGACTGCAGAGGAACAGTCATAAATGTGTCCGTTCTGTTGTGCTCATGTTATTCGTCCTGAGAAGCATCTGCAGATTCAGACGACGTCCTGTCTGAAGTCTCAGATCTATGAGGAGCTGGTCTCCATGTCCTGCTGAGCTGTGGAGCATCTAGAGCTGGATCCTTTCACCTGGACTCCACTGCAGCCTGTCCAAGCCACTGTCCAGCACTGCTGACCAACACTGCTGACTATCACCACAAAACAAAAGCAATAATACAATCAACTTTGAATCATATCATTATGTGGAGCCCAAACATACTGAAAAGAAACATCAGAAATGAATGTGAAAAATGAAGTATTCTGATAAAACAAGCCTGTGCCAAGTGTACCGTAATGTCTGGAATATAAGCCTCTACTTTTTTCACACGCTCTGAACCATGCAGCCGATAAAACGATGCGGCTAATTTACACATGAACATAAAATAAGTGAGAAACACTGGTCTAGATCTTATGCCCGAGCCCTTTGTCCCGCTTAGACCACTACCAGACTGTGGCATGGGGAGGGGGTGCTGCGGGGGGAGTGCACGTGCTGAGTATATTGGTCACGTTTCTAAAGCGGCGAGGCCAGCGCTTTGATACCGGCGCTTTATGCTCTTTATCTCAGAACAGTTGAACTCACAGTGGGCTAAATAAGTGCTTTGGTGTCCATGTAGTGTGTAAAAAGTCTGGAAAATGCAGCAGGATGTTTGTGGAAAAAGGAGAATGAAATGGCAAAGAGGAGGGACACTTGCCTGTGGTGCTGCTCGTACGCCGTGTGTATAACCTGTCCCGCACCGGGCTCACCTCTTGGCCCTAGTGCAGTGTGTGTGCGCTCTCATGTAACAACATGGACACACACCTGCGGCTTATAAACAAATGCAGCCTATACAGTCTATATATACTTTTTCCTTTTTCTTTTGGAATTGAGTTGGTGCGTCATATATTTGGGTGCGCTCATAGTCCGGGATTTACGGTATTTGAAATGTGGAGGATGTTCATATGATGCGATGCTGCTTTCAGTCACTACAATGTGATTGTAATGATGGTAAGCGTGTGGCGCAGTGGAGTGGACAGGCGTCCAGTGGAATCTGGAAGTTACAACCACAGGTCAGAGCGCTGCTGGTGCATCCACAAAGCAGGAGACAACAGGACACTCTGCTGCAGAGAGATAGTAGAGAACAAAACAAGTGTGAGAAGCAACAAAGAACATGTCCCTGTAAATGAGCCCAGTGTAATGTAGAGCTGCATGTTTCCTACATCAAAACACATGAGTATATGACACACCATTGCTGAACACCAAACTGTTGACAATGAGAAGGATCCTCAATAGTCCATCCTGACACTTTCCTCACACCGTCAGCCCGGCAGGAGCAAGTGGCACCTGCAGTAACAGTAACATTAACATTAGACTTCAAATCCAAAAGGCTTTTTGGTGCTACAGATTCATATACAAACAGAAGCGTTACGTCCTGGACAGACTGCACACGTTATTTACCAAGGTAACACATCTCCATCACTGCTCTGTGAAAAGGAAACATAAGCATAGTAATAATAGCATAACAGTATAATACAGAATAATAATACATCTTTAACAAAAGGCATCTATTTGACTTTTCTAATGTTATTGTACATCAACATGTACAGCACTTCTCCCTGACTTCAACAAAACCATCTTTATCATGACTGTTAGAATAATCCACTTTCAAATGTTCACATTTGGTTTTGAAAGCCAAGTATGACTCTAAATAAATAATGGGACATGTTTACTTTTGTTGTTTCAATGCAGATGTTCATTACTGTGCATTGTCCCTGTCAAAGAAATCATTCAAATAACCTTTGACCTTTTCAGTTCTGAAGTAACCTATCTTACACTTTTTATTTCATGACAGTGATTATCTATTGATAAAAAGATATGAAGAGATATGATAAGATATAATGACAAAGATGGCTCCAGTATTTCCTCATTTGTTATGAAACGACACTATTCTGAGCACCTAACTTCATATATTAGCCAAACTATTAGCAGTAATATAAATACGCAGTCAACAACAGTCACTAACAAACTTTTCCTCTCAACTTTTCACAAGTTTAACTACAATAGAGCCGGAGAAAACCAGCGGAGCTTCGTGGAACTTTTAGCCGAGACAGAGCTCGCCCCGCTCAGCTACAACTCACTGCGTGGGCCGCTAAGTGGCCGAAGCGGCCGGATCGTACTTTAACTCGGGATTGAACCGGTAAACAGACCATTGGGTTTACTTTACAAATGGACATTTCTCGCCTCAAATCGCCTTCAAAGTGAAGTTTAGATGAGAGGAACAATAAAACAGGCAACATTCACTTTAGCCTCACTTTCACTTCAGACTGGGTAAAGGGGGCGGGGCTTGAACTGTTCTCAGTCTGATGTGAACTTTGAACTGGAACAGTTCACAGTCAGCCCCAGGGCAGCTGTGGCTACAGAGGTGACCATCAGTGTTTAGTCCCTGCAGCTGTGCTCTTGTTTATTTTTCTGGTTATGATGATTATTGTTCAACTGATTTTGTGCCTAATTTTGGCTTCATGGCTTCAGATGGTTCATATCTAACGATGATGACGACATTTATATTTCACTTTAGTCATTCAATTGTGTTTGTGTTTCTCAGATTACTGTGACCTCACTCTGGACCCAAACACAGCTCACAGAGACCTCGGACTGACAGAGGACAAACAGACTGTGAGACCAGAGTTCCAATCTGAGCCTCCGGATCATGAGGACAGACTCACAGACTGTCTTCAGGTCCTGAGCTCCTCCGGCCTGAGGGGGCGCTGTTACTGGGAGGTGGATTGGAGCGGGTTAGAGTTTGACATCTCAGTGAGTTACAGAGGAATCAGACGGAGAGGAGACGACAGTCGGTTTGGAGAAAATGATCAGTCCTGGACGATGAGGATCGTGGAGAGACAGTATTATTTCTTACACAATAAGAAAAAACAGTCAGATGTTTCCTCATCGAGGGGTTCTTCTTCATCCTTCTCCGGTGCAGTGGGTGTGTTCCTGGACTCTGAGGCTGGAGCTCTGTCCTTCTATAAGGTCAGCTCTGATGGAAAACTGTCCCACCTCCACACCTTCATCAGCTCCTTCACTGAGCCTCTGTTCCCAGGGTTTGGACTGAGGTTTGAGGCGTCTGTGTCTCTGGTGAATGTGTAAACAGGAAGGACACAGCGCCCCCTGGAGGACTTTGGTTTTATTATGAATGAATGATTTGAATCTGTGGCTTTATAAAGTCTGATCTTCTCCTGTATTTTCTTCCATATTTCAGAGTTTAAATGCAGAGTTAAATGCTGCTGGTCAATAGAATCGTACTGGATCTTATTTGACATGAACTGAAGCCGGTGCACTCTCAAAGATGAAGGATATCGTCTACGGCATCATCAAAATGATGATTATTTAGAGTCAAATCATCTCAAACATGTGGTGGATAAATGTTCCCGACGTGTGTGAAGCTGCTGAAGAACGGAGTTTTCAAAAGTAGAAGAATAATTCATCTTTGCTTTGGGATGTTGTGGGTTTTAGTTCCTCATGAGTTTGCTGTGAGTAAATACCACGCTGAGGAAATGACGGTGAAGGGAATGAGCTTTTCTTTTCTCATACTGGTTAGTCCTGGTTAGTTAGTCCTGGTTAGTTAGTCCTGGTTATTCCTGGTTAATTAATCCTGGTTAGTTAGGCCTGGTTAGTCCTGGTTAGTTAGTCCTTGTTAACTAGTCCTGGTTAGTTAGGCCTGGTTAGTCCTGGTTAGTTAGTCCTGGTTAATTAATCCTGGTTAGTTAGGCCTGGTTAGTCCTGGTTAGTTAGTCCTTGTTAACTAGTCCTGGTTAGTTAGACCTGGTTAATTAGTCCTGGTTAGTTAGTCCTGGTTAGTTAGGCCTGGTTAGTCCTGGTTAGTTAGTCCTGGTTTGTCCTGGTTAGTTAGGCCTGGTTAGTCCTGGTTAGTTAGGCCTGGTTAACTAGTCCTGGTTAGTTAGGCCTGGTTAGTCCTGGTTAGTTAGTCCTGGTTAGTTAGGCCTGGTTAGTCCTGGTTAGTTAGTCCTTGTTAACTAGTCCTTGTTAGTTTGACCTGGTTAGTTCGGCCTGGTTAACTAGTCCTGGTTAGTTAATCCTGGTTAGTTAATCCTGGTTAGTTAATCCTGGTTAACTAGTCCTGGTTAGTTAGTCCTGGTTAGTCCTGGTTAGTTAGTCCTGGTTAGTTAGTCTTGGTTAGTCCTGGTTAGTTAGTACTGGTTAGTTAGTCCTGGTTAGTCCTGGTTAGTTAGTCCTGGTTAGTCAGTCCTGGTTAGTCCTGGTTAGTCCTGGTTAGTCCTGGGATGGAGCAGGTGGACTGTTTCCTTATTGTAAAATGAAAACAATTCTAAGGCTCCAATCCGGCGTGGCTTGTTTACATGTATGTTCATTCACCTCTGAACCCCGGCCTTTAACCCAGTGCCTTTTCTCCAGTTCGGCTTTACCCAAATGTAAAAGCTTCTGGACTGGAGCCAGTGTAACGCCTCATTTGAAAGCTAAGACCCACAAAACTGATCTAAACGGATCTTTGTCCTTGTGTTGTTGCCGAGTTGTTTTTTTCATCTTTTTTATCTAATTTCTGTCACTTTTTTATTGGACTTTCATTGTTTTTTTTGTCTCTATCTTGTTGCTTTTTATTTCTCTTTTGTCGACTTTCTTTGTCTCTATTTTGACTTTTTTCCCTTAAGTTTTCGATTGGAGTCGTTCCAAACTGGAGAGAATGTGCTCAGTTCAGGTGGGGGTTAAGAGGTTAACATGCACTGTCCTGACCAAATAAACAAACACATAAATAAGTACAAGTACAAAAGTACTTGGAGGAAATGTTACTCGAGTACTGTGAGTAACTGAGTAACTGTTTGAGTCTGATTTATTTTCAATGACGCCGTTAATGGAACAAAACCTAAAATAAAGAGGAAATGGAGATATTTACAAAGAAAATTCAAAGAAAATAGAGAAAAAAATGATATTTCTCCAGAACCAGGAGCAGGAGACGATCTTCATACTTTATCATCAGAATGAAGCTTTTGCCGCTTAAATATTTACTCACAGTGGAAAAAGGAACAATTATTTTGACTCAAGGAAAAAACAGATACAGTGTGAATATGTTTATATTCACTTTATAAAAAGACACGTTTGAGGTTTTTTCTCACTGTCTGACATGAAACCAGAATTTACTTTTATTTGTTTAGGTCTATTAGAATTTTAAATATATATATTTCTATTTGCTAAACTCCAGAAGAACGAGAGATATATTTTTTCCTAAATGTTAGTGCCTTTTTCCAAAGCAAAGTGTCCCACACTCAGAGGACTATACCTTCCACACTTGGGGAAAGCCCAGAGGTCGATATCATGACCTTGGAAGCACAAGTCTGGTTCCGGCTCGTTGCAGTTTTCACAGCCGTCTGCAGACACACGGGGCTGCTTAGATTTCTGTCCCACTTGCTCCAGACTCGCTCTGATGTCACGGGCACGTGGGGCACGGAAAGATCGTGAGACCCCAACGAGACCAGCCCACTTGATCAGCAAAGGCTACTGCAGCGGCTCCATGGCCCCGTGCATGATGGGAAAACGCCCACCTGTCAGGTGATTGGATACGAGTCTGCTGTGATCAGAAACATGTGACCCCCTCCTCTCTCCTCAGGGCAACACTTTAGATCTGAACAAATAAACTATTACAGTTGTGTATCGCCCCCAAAATAGAGCTCATGTTTGATGCTTTCCACAACAAAGGAAATATTCCATCTCTCAAACTAACACATGGGAAAGTTTCCTCTGATGAAGAATGATGTGACTGGGCGGAGGTTGTTGAAATCAATTTCGCCCTGTTCGTGCACTATGTTTCTTAACCCCTTAACCCCCGCCTTAACCAAGCACATTTTCTCCAGTTTTACCCAAATCTAAAAGCATGTAGACTGGAGAGTTTACAGCCTATAGGCCGGTGTAACGCCTCATTTGGAGGTTTTAGTCATTTTCGGGTGCATTTTCATCACGTTTTGTTGTCATTGTTGTTGCTTTTTTTAAATTTATTTTTATCACATTTTCATTGCTTTTTTGGGGCATTTTTGTCACCTATTGAGAAAATATTTTGGGCTGCATTTAGATTTATCTTTTGTTTGATCGTGTAAACAAGGAATTTGAGTTTCCCGATTTCTCAGTGTCATATAAACACCGTATCCCGAAAACTTCCATAACCGGGAATGTGGAGCCCTTATAAACGCACTCATTTAGGATGATTCTGTTCCAATGCTCCTAAAGCTGCTGTAAATGGTTCTAATTCTACCAAAACATACATTTATTACTTCTATTCTCTTCTAGTGATCAACACTGTTGTTCCAATGACAACATTTTGGATCAATGTGTTTCTTTTGTTTCTCTGCCTGAACCAGGGTTTCAAAGTCTTTCAATGAATTTTGCCAAAATCAAGGCCTTAAATGTCATTAAAAAGCTTGAATTGGACTCAAACTGGCTTTAAATCTAAATCTATTGGAAAATGATGACATTGCCCAACAATATATACCGTATAAGTTGATGAAAAAGACCAAAGTTATGTTCTGAATCTAAAACAGTTTGGGCTCAAAGGTTTCCCCTGTTTTGTCCACTTCTTTCTCTTTGTTTGATGAAATGTTTGCAAATCTGAAATGAAATGTGCACAGATTGTTTTGTGCGTTTGTGTCATTCAAATCTAGTATGTGTGCGTTGAAAAGCATTGAATGTGAGTTCTTCTGCCTGTATAAACCCTGATGTATGAAGAACACAAATGTGTGAGTGACTCAATAAAGACGTAAACATAAAGTAACATGGCTCCTTTCTTTCATCTTACCAGGAGTCATGCATTTGTTGATGTAGCTCTTCAGATTCTACACACAGTTCTTACTGTATTCCTCAAACTCTTTCCTCCTGACACAGCAGTCACATGTGTGAATGTTTTGTGATGAATAAACCATTAAAGAGGTTCTTTACAGTCAGTGTCCTGTACAGTCTTCAGGGACATGTCCTCCTGGAGAAGAGTGACTGTCCACAAGTTCAGGCGCAGGAACCAAAACAGCTCCACTATCAACCCAGCACAGAGGAGGGAGTACTCAGTTACATGTGCTCAAGTACATGTACTCGAGTAACTGTACTTTGGACTTGTACTTGAGTCAAATGACTTGAAAGTAACGTTCCTCTTCCTTGAGTCAATCTTCTGGCTGCTCTACCACCTCTGACCACGTAATATCCACACTAAGTGAAGCTCATGGGGAAAAGTGCACAAAGCTGACATTTAGACACAACTTTGATCAAATGAGCTGCATTACATGTGACCACTTTATGAACCCCTGAGCACATGTACACACTTTAGCTTTACCCAAATCTAAAAGCTTCTTTCTCTTAAAAAGAGCCACCGACACCAGGATGAAAACACAACAAAAACATCAACAATAACAAAGTCAAAACAACACAAAAAAGCCACGACAAAAGTCACGTTAAAAAGACACAACAAGAGCGACAAAAAACAACAAAGCAGCAACACAAGAGCGACAAAAACATGCCCGAAAATCCACAATAACACAACAAAAACAATATGAAAAAAACACTTTGAATGTGTGACAAAAGAGTTGGGATCCGTTTTGCAGGTCTTAGCTTTCAAATGAGGCGTCACAGAAGCTCTTAGATTTGGGTAACGCTGGGTTCAGAGCTTCAGGAGTAAACTGAGAGTCCAGAATGGTCCTTCCTCTCTCTCTATGTTCCCATTAAAGGAAGTGATTTGTACATTTAGTTTGTCCTCCTTTAGTCTCAAACACTGAGCATCAAATTCTAAAACATTTGTCTCAGTTTCATCGACTTTCAGGCCAGTTTTCCAGCATTTTGTGTCAAAGTCAAAAGTTGTGAAATGTGCCGATAAACTTGTCCCTGTGACCAGTTTAGACGCTACAAATATAACGGGAAAGTTAGGAATGAGTTTGGACACAACCAACATTTTCTTCTTCTTCTTTCATTGTTTGCAATAAAACAATCAGGTCTAGGATCTTTAAGGATCAGCCATGTCTTCCACAAATCAACAAATAGTTGAAGAAAACATCACGGCCCTGAGGTCAAATGAGCCACAAAAGCACTTTTTTGAAAGAGCAACATCTTCCAAACATATTTTCCAGATGCAAACAAACAGAAAACATCCCAATATGTCTCTAAATAGTCCAATGTTGTTTTGACACAATAAGCAGCAAAGCTAAAAGTGGCTCATCTTCCCCCACTCTCCCCTTTGCCTTTTTGCTTTTCTTCATTTCATCCTTTTCTTCATTTTCTTTGTCTCCTGTATTTTCACAATGACTTCCGTAAAGCCTAAGTGCGTTTCTTTGTTTGCTAAAGAGAACCACAGTATATTTGATCATCTTTATTTGGACTGGATCATTATTTGGACCAAACCAATGTCTCCGACACACAGGGGTGGGAAGAGTCGCCCAAATATTGACTCCAGTCCAAGTGAAAAGCAGTTTTGTTTTGTTTTGTTTTCATCCTTGTTTTGGTCTGGTTTGTGCTTTTAGATTTGAGTCAAACCGAGCTGGGATAAGGCGGGGGTTAAGAGGTTAACTAGATGAGTTGAAACGTCTCAGTTTGAGCAGAATAATCCACATTTGACAAGTTGAGATGTAGCATTTGAGCGAGATCATTGGACTTGTTCTGGTTTCAAACATTTCCTCTTTATTTCAGCTCATTTTCTTTCCCAGTGGGCTCAGAACATTGCTCTTTTCCCATTGGCTGTTTGACTTTCTTATATGAAGCCAGATTGACCTTTGACCTCGTCTGAAATGTCCACAAAACTAGAAAAGTCAAGTCAGATCAGGAACAAAGTCCAAATGAGTTGAAACATTTCCTCAGTTCAGTTCATTTCACCTCTTCACCCTCACCTCAACCGAGCACATTCTCTCCCGTTTGGCTTTACCCAAATCTAAAAGTGAAGGAAAGAAAAGCATCAAAATGGAGACGAGAACGACAACGAGATCACAAGAAAAAAGTGACAAAGATGAGACGACAACACGACAAAAACACTGCGACAATGTGACAACAGAGTTACGATCACTTTTGTAGGTCTTAGCTTTCAAATGAGGCGTCACAGAAGCTCTTAGATTTGGGTAAAGCTGGGTTCAGAGCTTCAGGAGTAAACTGAGAGTCCAGAATGGTCCTTCCTCTCTCTCTATGTTCCCATTAAAGGAAGTGATTTGTACATTTAGTTTGTCCTCCTTTAGTCTCAAACACTGAGCATCAAATTCTAAAACATTTGTCTCAGTTTCATCGACTTTCAGGCCAGTTTTCCAGCATTTTGTGTCAAAGTCAAAAGTTGTGAAATGTGCCGATAAACTTGTCCCTGTGACCAGTTTAGACGCTACAAATATAACGGGAAAGTTAGGAATGAGTTTGGACACAACCAACATTTTCTTCTTCTTCTTTCATTGTTTGCAATAAAACAATCAGGTCTAGGATCTTTAAGGATCAGCCATGTCTTCCACAAATCAACAAATAGTTGAAGAAAACATCACGGCCCTGAGGTCAAATGAGCCACAAAAGCACTTTTTTGAAAGAGCAACATCTTCCAAACATATTTTCCAGATGCAAACAAACAGAAAACATCCCAATATGTCTCTAAATAGTCCAATGTTGTTTTGACACAATAAGCAGCAAAGCTAAAAGTGGCTCATCTTCCCCCACTCTCCCCTTTGCCTTTTTGCTTTTCTTCATTTCATCCTTTTCTTCATTTTCTTTGTCTCCTGTATTTTCACAATGACTTCCGTAAAGCCTAAGTGCGTTTCTTTGTTTGCTAAAGAGAACCACAGTATATTTGATCATCTTTATTTGGACTGGATCATTATTTGGACCAAACCAATGTCTCCGACACACAGGGGTGGGAAGAGTCGCCCAAATATTGACTCCAGTCCAAGTGAAAAGCAGTTTTTTTTGTTTTGTTTTCATCCTTGTTTTGGTCTGGTTTGTGCTTTTAGATTTGAGTCAAACCGAGCTGGGATAAGGCGGGGGTTAAGAGGTTAACTAGATTAGTTGAAACGTCTCAGTTTGAGCAGAATAATCCACATTTGACAAGTTGAGATGTAGCATTTGAGCGAGATCATTGGACTTGTTCTGGTTTCAAACATTTCCTCTTTATTTCAGCTCATTTTCTTTCCCAGTGGGCTCAGAACATTGCTCTTTTCCCATTGGCTGTTTGACTTTCTTATATGAAGCCAGATTGACCTTTGACCTCGTCTGAAATGTCCACAAAACTAGAAAAGTCAAGTCAGATCAGGAACAAAGTCCAAATGAGTTGAAACATTTCCTCAGTTCAGTTCATTTCACCTCTTCACCCTCACCTCAACCGAGCACATTCTCTCCCGTTTGGCTTTACCCAAATCTAAAAGTGAAGGAAAGAAAAGCATCAAAATGGAGACGAAAACGACAACGAGATCACAACAAAAAAGTGACAAAAATGAGACGACAACACGACAAAAACACTGCGACAACGTGACAACAGAGTTACGATCACTTTTGTAGGTCTTAGCTTTCAAATGAGGCGTTACGCTGTTGCTCTCCAGTTAAGAGGCTTTTAGATTTGGGTAAAGCGGAACTGGAGTAAATGTGCTCAGTTCAGGTGTTATATAAACGGTCTCCCTTCGGTGTGTGGTGGGGTGGACATACAGATGTGTGTGGACGATACTGTGGTTCATGTGAATGGAAGTGATGTGACCAGTGTGGCCAATAAACTAACCGATGTCATGGGAAACATCTCAACCTGGCGTTCCTCTGCCTCGCTTACACTTAATGTAAATAAAACCGTGGCAATGTATTTGACCAAAACTCAAAAACTGAAGTCCTCCTTCCCGTGCATTTACGTAAACCAGAGTCAAATAAAAGTGGTAAAGGAATTTAAATATCTAGGCCTTGTTTTGGATTCATCGTTTAGTTTTAAAAAACAATCGGCAACACGCTAAAATACAGTTTGTCTGTTTTTAAACATATTAGGAATACACTGACTCATGATGCTGCACAAATGGAAGGCAATGATAATTCCTCATATTAATGACTGTATTTCTTGTTGGTCACAGACGAGTGACGCAACAATAAAACCTCTAAAATCTCTGTATAATCAAGCTGTTGAAGTGCTGGACAAAAAGCCACTGAGATCCATCACTGTCTGATCCTTGGAAAATACAGCATGTTTAACTTTGATCATTTAATCGTGTATGCAAATGTGCGATTAGTTTTTAAAATGTTGAATAATACTGCGCCTCCACCACTGAAAACATTTGTCCAGCTCTGTTCTGAGCAGATGACCAGGAGCTCCAGGTCCACAAGTCGCAATGACTGTAGAGTAAGGCCTAAACGTAGCTCAGCCTTCTCATTCAAAGGCATCAAAGAATGGAATAAACTCCCACAGAATCTGAAACTTTCCTTAGACCTGAAAGATTTCTCTCGTAATATAAAACAAGTGCTGTTGGAAAACCAGTCATGTCAGCACTGATAACTGTAAATGTAAATATGACTTTTATTGATGTTTTATGTAGTCATTTTAGCATGATTCTATGTGGACTGATGCTGTAATGCGTGAATGAATGAATGAATATTTGTATTTGAGTGTATAAACATATTTTATATTGTACATTTTGTAACTCACCTGCTCAGGGACTACAGATGGAAACTGGCTCAAGCTAAGTCTGGTGCAAAGCATCTTTAATTAATGTGTTTGCACATTGTCCCTGTTGAAATAAATTAATAAACTAAACTAAACTAAACTGAGTAACTGAGTGAAAAAGTCAGATTTATTTTCAACGACACCGTAAATGGAACAAAACCTAAAATAAAGAACAGTGGAAAAAGGAACAATGATTTTGACTCAAGGAAGAAACAGATACTTTATTATAATGTGACTGGAGTAGAAGTAAAGAGTACTGTATGAGAAGTACATGTATGTGAGTAAATGTAAGTGAGTACTTCCTGCCTCTGCCAGCACATATGAAGTGACATTTGCTTCTTGTTGTATAATAATAAATGCTTTGTTTTCCTCATATTGATCACTGTAAGTATCACAAATCAAATGTTGTGATTTCAAGTCATTTCTTGGGATTTGACTTGTTAAAGATTGTATTTCCTGGTTCAGCCCAGTGTAATGCTGTCAGTGTTTAGTTCTCGTTAGAGCGTTGGCTAAACCTCGCCCTAAAACGCTCAGAGTCCAAAACGTCCGAGCGAAGGTTGTTCCCAGACATGGTCCGGATCACGTCCAGGATTGTCTCGTCCCGTTGAATGACGTTTTGAAGAGCAGAAAAACACGCTTGGATGGTAAAGGTGAGGCATGAAACTCTGTGAACTCCGTTTGTAAAGAGATTTGAACACAGTTGGTTCTGTCAAAGGGCGAGCTCCTAAAATAGGATCAAAAGTGGGAGTAGTTTTGGTATTTGTGGGACATGGAGGGACAGACCTGAGAAAGTGAAAGGTCTCACTTACAGAATAAACAAACACACTTTAACATAAGGTCAGGTTAGCAGTAGACTATAGATGGATAGACTTGAATGACTTTAATGCAGACTGACATCAGATCAACACAGACCACTTTTTGCCGTACTTTTGTTGCTTTTCCAGCACATTTTTGTTGCTCTTTTGTCACATTGTTGTTGTGTTTTCATCCTTGTTTCCGTCGCTATATTGATGCTTTTTCTTTAAGCTAAGTTGAAACGTATTTATTTGCGTGGTTCACAGCAGTGACTCTAAAGCCGCAGTAAAGTGAATGATTAAACAAAGCAGAATAATAAAACAATAAACATTTAGGGCTGGTCTTAGTCCAGGTTTGAGAACAACAGCACAATCCTTAATAAAATAGCATCAACACAATGAACTCAACGCTTTTCAAATAAGGAGTGAAAAAAGCTGGAACTATATGTTTGAAAGAGGAAACGTTTAGGGGAGAGTGGGGAAGTTGAACCATCCAATATATTTAGAAAAGAAAACATTTTTATTACAATCTGTAAACTTGTAGATTTGATCTTTACATGATTTAAACTTCCCAGACAAAACTATTTGAAAATGTTTATAAAAAAAAATCATGTTTCACACATGTAGGTCCTTTTTCTCATGTCGGTCATTTTGTTTGGTATAAAAGTAAATTAACCTCTTAACCCCCACCTGAATCGACCACATTTTCCCAGTTCAGTTTTACCCAAATCCAAAAGCTTCTCGACTGGAGCTTACAGTATAGGCCAGTGTAAGACCGACACAACTCATCCAAGATTTGACCTCACGTTGTTGTCGCTTTGCCGTCACTCTTTTGTCATGTTTCTTTTTACTGCCTTTTATGTAAATGTCTCTTTTTAATGAAACAGTGGCTCATTGTCTAAATAGGAGGGACGGGTCAGAGGTCACCCCACACTTCTGTATAATTGATTGACCTCCAAAGTTTATTTCTTGTTTTTGTCCTTATTTGGTTCTGCAAAGCCCCGGTCACTCCTGATCCAGGATGAGTCAAAGTAAGCAGCAGCGGCCTCCAGGGGGCAGCACTGATCCACCGTGAGTGTTTTTATATAAAGGACTTTTCACTTTGTTTCTGTTTGATAATGTTTTCTAAACCTGTTCTCCAGGTCTGTGTCCATGAAGAGCAACCGGTCAAAAGATGAACCTTTATTCTTCAGGAAAGGACTAAGAACAGGCTCACAGTAAGACTCACTCTTATGGTTTAAATGTCACACACACATGAACCTCACAATAAATCATGATACATGTGTGTTTCACCAGTAGAAAACATAAACCTGTTCTTTTATTATTGTGTCACGTTTCTAAAACACATTAAGGCGGCACAGTGGCTCAGCAGTTAGTGCTGGTGTTTCACAGCT
Organism: Proterorhinus semilunaris; assembly: GCA_021464625.1. Taxonomy (NCBI): domain Eukaryota; kingdom Metazoa; phylum Chordata; class Actinopteri; order Gobiiformes; family Gobiidae; genus Proterorhinus; species Proterorhinus semilunaris. The sequence continues at coordinate 40,247,953 of CM038346.1, forward strand.
AAAGTCCCAGGTTCGATTCCCGGCTGGACAGGGCCTCTCTGTGGAGTTTGCATGTTCTCCCTGTGTCTGTGTAGGTTTGCCCTGTCACTAAAACAATAGGCCAGAATGAATGAGAGTGTGTTAACAGAATTATTATGAATATGATAAAAGAGTGATCCTTTGAGGACCCGTTAAGAGGCCGAACGAAGAGGCCGTTTGGACTGATACAAACCACATGTGTCTTTAAGGCTCTGGTCCACATTTGTTCTGCTTCACCCAGAACATCGCTCCATTTATTTGGACCTGTTTCCTTTGAACAATCATACACAGAGTTCCTGTTTCGTTCTGTGTGAAGCTGTGACTGTGCTGCTGTTTTCCAGGTCGGGAGGCAGTGGTCTGTCTTTGAAAAGTGATGACTCAAAATATAATCCTCCAGACTTTGAGGAGCCAGGACCAGACTCAGGGTAAGACCTTCAGTTTCTCTGTATTTAGAGACATATTGATTAGTATGAACTGATCTCACCTGAAACACAGCAATAAAGAACATTACATAAATCAATAAGTTCTATCTAATGCTGAAATATGAAACAAATATTCACGTCAGTTAATGACAAACACAAAGATCTGTCTTTAAACAAGAGAAAAATACTAGAAATACAAACAGTAGAGAAGTAAGATCGGTTTAGAAAGACGATGAAAAGCTTCATACGAAATGACAATACAGTTTATGATAAATATATCCATCTGTTTTTCCTCCAGTAAAGTGACTGATCTTCAGCCTCGATGTCAGATGTTGAGTGTGACATAGTTTTAATATTTATCCCACAGAGATGAGCGCCTCGAGGGTCTCAGTGCGGAGTGTGACCTGGACGCTGTTTTCAGGGTCTGTACCAGAACCTCCTTCTCCTCAGCCCTCTGTCTGTCCTGACCTCATGTCGTCTCAAACTCATCTATCGCCTTTTACTGAACATTCAGACGATCACTGATGTACAGGGACAGCGTTACGTGAAGGTTCTTTGCTCTATTTCTGTTACAGCGACTGGAGGAGGATGTTCTGACCTTTGTCAAAGAGGAACTGAGGAGGTTCCACAGGCTCCTGACCATCCAGAGAGGAGCCCAGAGAGGAGCTCAGAGAGGAGCCCAGAGAGGAGCTCAGAGAGGAGCTCAGAGAGGAGATCAGAGAGGAGCCCAGAGGACCCCAAAGAGGAGCTCAGAGAGGAGCTCAGAGAGGAGATCAGAGAGGGAGGAGAAGTGGGGCTGCAGGGAGGCTGTGCTAAACATCACTCTGGACTTCCTGAGGAGGATGAAGCAGGAGCATCTGGCTCAGCGTCTGCAGAACTGTAAGAACTCTATCTGAAGCTTTAAAATGGCCTTACAGTCTGCGATTTTTGAAACATTTTTAATCAAACAATTTTTAAATCGGGCTGAATTTCAGCTTCTCTGTGTCTCTGTGGTGCAGTGTCAGGGTGTTACGCAATTAGTGTCTAGGAACTAGAGTTGCAAAATTCAGAACATTTTAATTGTTGGACATTTTCCATGGGAATTTATGGGAGTTCAAGAAAATATATGGAAAAAATATACAGAAAATAAATTCTATTAAACTTTGAACAAAAATTACTATTATTCTATGTAAAGTACGACCAACGTAATAAAATTCATGGGAATAAACAGGAAATTAACAAAACGTAAGGTTTCTTCAACACAAATCTGATGGAATAGTAATACACTTAAATATCTGTCACAGGAGAGATGAAAAGTCTCTCAGAAGCCATCACTGGCATGTCTGACCTCAAAGGTTTGAAGAGAACAGTGTTTTAGCTGATGGGTGAAGCGTCAGCAGTGATGCGGTCGCTGTATCAGACTGTTGTGGTGCAGAAGGAGCTGAGTCTGGGGCAAAGCTCTCCATTTACCCATTGATATACATTAGATCGACACGCTGGAGGGGCCAAGATCGAAATGAGTTTCCTTCACAGGGCGGCTGGGTGCACCCTTAGAGATCGGGTGAGGAGCTCAGTCACCTGGGTGGAGCTCGGAGTGGAGTCGCTGCTCCGTCATGTTGAGAGGAGCAGATGAGGTGTTCCGGGCATGTCGTATTGGGAGGAGGCAGGGGTGTAGCACCAAATTCTGGGCCCTAGGTACAAACTATTTTGATGGGCCCCCGACGCCCCTTCTCACATGCACGTTCAGTCGATTCACATTTTATACTCATCTCAACATATTCTGTGGTTTAGTTTGTGTAGTTCATTTCTTTTACATTGTAACTTTGTTACACAAACTGTATACTTACATCCTGTATATTCAGTATGTGGTTTGTCTGTTTTAACCTTAAGATTATTATTAGAATTAAAATTATTAGTTTTACATAGACCAAAGATATCACATCAAACCAAACGGGGGCTGCACAGGATTTTTTTTGTAAATAGGCATTAATACTATTTTAAAATGCTGGTTCATGTTATACAATTCATTGATACGTTGCCTCTTGCCCATGTGTTCATGAACAAGAAATCTAATGCGTCCGCCTGGTTTGGTCTCACCATATTTTCAATCCCAACAGGCTACAGTGCTGTTAAATTCTTGTTCTGTTAAAGCTTGAAGAGTCTGGCATGGGCCGTCCCATACATGTCCACTAGAACCAAGTCAAAGGAGTCTCTGAAGCTGTGCATTTATAATGAACGAGTCTGCAAATGTGAGGAAACAGGGAAACATCAGCGATTAAAATGAGAAGAGAAGGAGCGGACAGGGCGGGTCAGTGCGCTCTGCTTCACTCTGCACCTACTGCAGCAGCACAGGCAGAGAGGAGGCCCTCGCCTGGACCTGACTCATGTTTAACTGTCATTTATCACAGAAAGTTTCATCCCAGGCTCGCGATAATAGTGTAAATAAGAGCCTGTAAGCACGAAAGAGCGAGGCAAGACTAACATTTCCCTTTCCTAGCTCTGTGTCATGGCGTTACGGAGCTCTCCACACACACACTGGAGTTGAATAGCGCGGTGCTGAACACCGGTGTATGGGCTGAACCATTTGGCACATTTTTAAAGGGGTGTCAGGGCCTTGAGATTCATCCATCATTAGTGTTTGTGCAAAATTCTGTCTCGCAACCATTGTATTTCAGCCTGGTTATGTTCCGTTGTTATATCAATTATGAGGAGTTTAAAAATGCAATACAGAACGCGTTTATAGCAGCACTCTTGAGGGCCCCCACCCTGCTCTGGGCCCTGGGTACTCAGTACCCTTTACCCCCCCCAGTCCGACGCCCATGGGAGGAGGCCTCTGGAAAGACCAAGGACACACTAGAGGGACCATGTCTCTGTGGCCTGGTGTCGCATCAGGATCCCTCCAGAACAGCTGGAGGAAGTGTCGGGGGAGAGGGAAGTGCTGCCTCTGCAACCCAGCCCCAGATAAAGTGGAAGAAAATGGATGGATGGATCTTTTCCATTTGCTGCAGAAGTTCACCTCACACCAACTGTTTAGCAAATGTTCAGGTGTTTAAAGATCCAACATAACTCCAGTTCTCAGATATCACGCGTCAGTCAGTGGTTCTAGTCACAGTGGATCTGCTGATCTTAGGTCTGATGTGTTTTCTTACAGGTCACATTTCTCCGGTTCAGAGTAAACTGAAGAGTCATCTGCAGCAGAAGTTCAGTCATCTGTGTGAAGGCGTGGCTAAAGCAGGAGACCACGCCTCTCTGAAGCAGATCTACACAGAGCTGTACATCACAGAGGGCGGGGCCTCAGAGGTCAACCAGGAACATGAGGTCAGACACATGGAGACGGCCTCCAGACCAGCTGCTGACGAGACCAGCATCACGAGTGAAGACATGTTTAAACAACGACCCGAGTCTGAAGAGCCAATCAGGACGGTGCTGACGAAGGGCGTGGCCGGTGTGGGGAAAACAGTGCTGACTCAGAAGTTCAGTCTGGACTGGGCTGAAGGCAGAGCCCACCAGGACGTCCAGCTGCTGTTCCCCTTCACTTTCAGAGAGCTCAATGTGCTCCGAGGCTCAGAGTTCAGCCTGGTGGAGCTGATCCATCACTTCTTCAGTCAAACCAAAAGTCTCAGCAGCTTTAAGTTCGTCCAGCTGCTCTTCATCTTTGACGGTCTGGACGAGTGCAGACTTCCTCTGGACTTCAGTCGGACCCGGGTCCTGACGGAGCCCACAGAGAGCGCCTCAGTGGAGGAGCTGCTGGTGAACCTCATCAGGGGGAGCCTGCTTCCCTCCGCTCGCCTCTGGATAACCACACGCCCCGCGGCGGCCAATCAGATCCCTGCTGAGTGTGTTTCCATGGTGACAGAGGTGCGAGGGTTCACTGACCCACAGAAGGAGCAGTACTTCATGAAGAGGTTCAGAGACGAGGCCACAGTCGTCATCTCCCACATCAAGAGCATCCGCAGCCTGTACATCATGTGCTACATCCCAGTCTTCTGCTGGATCCTCTCCACTGTTTTACAGAAGCTCCTGAAGCAAACAGAGAAACCAGAGCTGCCCAAGACTCTGACTGAGATGTACGTCCACTTCCTGGTGGTCCAGGCCAAAGTCAAGAACATCAAGTATCATGAGGGAACAGGAGCAGATGGTCACTGGACTAAAGAGACTATAAAGATGGTGCGGTCACTGGGAAAACTGGCCTTTGAGCAGCTGCTGAAAGGAAACCTGATCTTCTACGAGAGTGACCTGAGCGAGTGTGGGCTGGACGCTGCAGAGATCGCTCTTTACTCCGGAGTCTTCACAGAGGTCTTTAGAAAAGAACAAGATCTGTACGAGGACAAGGTCTACTGCTTCATCCATCTGAGTGTGCAGGAGTTTCTGGCTGCACTTCACGTCCATCAGACCTTCATTAAGTCTGGGGTCAACCTGCTGGAAGTTCAGAAATCTTCTCTCTTTACAAGATCGTTAAAGCCTGATCTGAAGTCTCTACACCGCTCTGCTGTGGACCTGGCCTTACAGAGTCCAAACGGACACCTGGACCTGTTCCTGCGCTTCCTCCTGGGGCTGTCTCTGCCGACCAATCAGAGGCTGCTGCCTGGTCTGCTGACTGAGACAGGAAGTGACCGGACCAATCAGGCGACAGTAAAGTACATCAAACAGAAGCTGAATGAAGAGGGTCTGTCTACAGAGAGGAGCCTGAACCTGTTCCACTGTCTGATCGAACTGAACGACCACAGCCTGATGGAGGAGATACAGAAGTTCACGAGATCAGGACGTCTCTCTGACAGAGACATGTCTCCTGCTCTGTGGTCTGCTCTGTCCTTCCTCCTACTGTCCTCAGACTCAGCCCTGGAGGAGTTTGACCTCAGGAAATACTGTCCCACAGAGAGGGGTCTCCGGAACCTTCTGCCGGTCGTCAAAGCCTCCACCAAAGCCACGTGAGTCCAGACTGTGTTTAACACTTGTGTCATTGTCACCAGTTAGACTAGAAATGGTCAACAACGCCACCTAGTGTTGATTTAAAAGAGGTTAGTAACTATTTGCCCTGTTACCGGCCGTCCCCCTGATCAGGGGGTTAGGGTTAGGTAACTGTAATCAGGGTTATGATCAGGGTTAGGAACGGTAAAGGTGATGTAAGTTGTGTTTCACTCACATAGATCTCACACATATTTTTAGAAACTAGAAGGTCTTGGCTGTCAATACGCTCTTGTTAACCCTAACCCTAAGGTGGCAGTTAACAGGTTAAAACACAAATATTAAAAGGTACTGTTACCAACCAATGTATTACAACATCTAAAAACTGTAAATAATTAGGCCCAATTGTAAAATGATTAGGGCTGTGTACCGTTTAACAATACCAGTGTGCTACTGGTATTGAAAAAATGAAAGTATCGAAAACAGGTATCAAATAAATAAAGGATTTCCTCCCCCAATCTTTTTATATTTTTGTATATAAAAAAAATGAAAATACAACTTTTTTTTATTTTACCCCTAATTTATGGCAATTGTGTTATTACTATTCTCCCTTCATTCCCCCCATTATTTCTCCATGTATTCATAGGGGAAAAATTATGGTTTATGGCAGTGCTGGGTGATATGGAAAAAATCATATATCATGATATGGACTATTTTATATCACGATAATGATATATATCACGATATAGCACATTTTCAGTTATTCTTTGAAAAGTTGGACTAAAATATAGTTGCTTACTTTTTTCAACTTTATTATGAAGCAGGAGTTTCGCTAGTAATAATTTCTCTCCTTCTTAACGACGGATAGGGTTGTAAAGAAATATTGTTTAGGTTTGGAAAAAATGTGAGTTTGCAGGATTAATGAAGCTAAACTAAACATGATCTGAACAGTCTTGGAACACACATTTTGAAACCGAAATGTCAATAAACTCGTGTGTAAAAGTCTCAGAGGAGAACGACTTATTCAGAGTGTCATCAGCTCGTCAATATTAAGGCTCATATTACACGAATACAAATGTAAATTGGAGCTTATTGTTTGCATTTTCTCAATTTTAACGTAATGTTTAAGAAACAGTGGGTCTTTAGCTGCTCCACTCGATCCGTCTCTTACCTCCTGCCTCTCCTCTCTCAGTCCTTCTGTGTTTATCCAAATCCATGCTCTCTTATCTTCGTTGTGAGATCGATCGCGGCTCTAAAAAGCTGTTTATTTGCCGTGCGAAAGGCAAAGCAAAACCACTCGGTGTTAAACAGTGAAGTAGCTGCTTTTAGAGAGAGAGCCTCGCGCGGTCAGAGACAGAGCAGCTGCGCCAAAACTGAAAATATTACATAAATGACGGAGAATTTTCGGTTAATGTAACCTCTGTTTTGATGTCTGCGTAGGTTTCCTCCAGCCTACTCTGGTTTCCCCTACTACCAAAAACATGTACAATAGGCCAGGATTAATGGTGTGTGTGAATGCAAACACAAAGTGCTAAATGATGGTCCTGTTACATTGTGGCTCTAGTCTCTGATCGTCCTCTCTGTCCTCAGTCTGAGCGGCTGTGGTCTGTCCCAGAGCGTCTGTGCTCCTCTGGCCTCAGTCCTCAGCTCCTCCAGTCTGACTCACTTGGACCTCAGTAACAATGACCTCCAGGACTCAGGAGTGGAGCTGCTGTGTGAGGGACTGAAGAGCGCCCCCTGCAGACTGGAGACTCTCAGGTGAGACGCTCTCATGAAGGACTCTGTCTCTGTGTCCACATCAGAGGCTAATGCTGTGTGTCTTTAGTCTGTCTGGATGTTTGGTCACAGAGAGGGGCGGGGCTTCCCTGGCCACAGCTCTAAGCTCCGCCTCCTCCCATCTAAGAGAGTTAGACCTGAGCTACAACCATCCAGGAGCCTCCGCCGAGCTGCTGACGGCTCTACAGGCCCCACACGGGCCCCTGCAGACGCTCAGGTGAGGCCTGGTCCTGGTTCTGGTTTTGGTTCTGGTCGACAGTAAACTGGACCTGTGTGTTTCAGGCTGGATCCTGCTGGAGAACGGAGGATGGTCCCAGGCCCAAGGAAGTGTGAGTTTGATTCATTCACAACATGAGAAACACTCACCTCCGAGTGTTCAGCCTCAGATACAAGTCTGTGGCCGTTTCTCAATACTCATGAACACAAGTACATTGAAGTATGGACTTGGGGAGAACGGGAGCTCGCAGAACGGTTAAACGAGGAATTGGAACAGTGCTCACGTACTCAGGGCTGTCAACGCACAGCTGAGCTCACCTTAACCTGCGCGCCTTTAACTTCTCAGGAGAATGACACGGGGAAGAAAAAGGTTTTGCGAAATATGCAGTGATTACTTCTTTTTTTAATGTTCAACTACATTTTTTAGAGACTTGAAACATTCATGCTAACTTATTTCTAATAGAAGCTCAAATCTTACATTAGCGCTAACATTATTGTGAATGAGCTACGCAGTAAATCTGTAGCTTGGTTGTGGGGTTTGTCCTCCCGCTGCTGCTGGTTCCCTCTCAGCCTGTGGCAGCTTTATTCATGGTCATTAGTCACTACAACAATACGATCATTAAAATGAAATGTGTGCACTATTAACACTGCAATATTTTGACATGGGCCTACCAAGGAAGAGTTAAACAAGTGATACCATTTGCTTCATGGAGTAAAAGTAATGATATCAAATTAGAGCGAACTCAGAGAAAACGTGCAGTTGACCCTTGTTCAATGAAGGTTCGAACGTTTCGCCTTTTCATCCAAAAGGCTTCGTCATTAAAGGTTCAGCTCAGCCCACAGCCCAGATAAAGACCACAGGGAGGAGTTCAGCTTGGCTCAGTCCCTCCCCTCTATGAACAGCTACTCTCACCTGTAGGTAAACATCTTTGTAGTTCTGAGTCTTTGTAGTTCTAAGTCCTAACGACTGAACTCACACCTGAGCTAATTGCCTGCTTATTGATCTGTCCTGGGCGGGGTTGCAGCTTCGTTAACGTGAGAGTTTTCCTGGCCTGGAGAAGATTGGTGTACACTGGGGAGAGATGAAATCGAAGTCCTCCATTCCAGTTCATGGATGGATTCTCCTTCTTCACAAAAATAGCTTATTTGACTCCTCGTTCAAACCGATGTTTTTCTTGAGCTAAAATGTGAGCTCAGCATGTGAGGACGCGTGCTCGCTGAGCTCTGCAGGCAGTGTTAACAGAAGTGGCCAAAATACACTTTGATTTCCTCAATGTGTTGGATAATTGATCAGACATCATCCTCAAATCTTGTGATTATACAAGACCAAAAGACAACGAGAAGTCAGGAGTACGGTGTTCATTTTAGGACATCTTCAGACTCAGGTGTCAGATTCCGAAAAACCTCCGTCATCCTCAGACAAAACTCCCTCAGCTTTAGAAAAACCTCCGTCATCCTCAGACAAAACTCCCTCAGCATCAGAAAAACCTCCGTCATCCTCAGACAAAACTCCCTCAGCTTTAGAAAAACCTCCGTCATCCTCAGACAAAACTCCCTCAGCATCAGAAAAACCTCCGTCATCCTCAGACAAAACTCCCTCAGCTTTAGAAAAACCTCCGTCATCCTCAGACAAAACTCCCTCAGCATCAGAAAAACCTCCGTCATCCTCAGACAAAACTCCCTCAGCTTTAGAAAAACCTCCGTCATCCTCAGACAAAACTCCCTCAGCATCAGAAAAACCTCTGTCATCCTCAGACAAAACTGCTTCAAACCAAACGGACTCAGAAAAACCTCCGTCATCCTCAGACAAAACTCCCTCAGCATCAGAAAAACCTCCGTCATCCTCAGACAAAACTGCGTCAAACCAAACGGCCTCAGAAAAACCTCCGTCATCCTCAGACAAAACTGCGTCAAACCAAATGGCCTCAGAAAAGTCAGAGTCAGGTCTCGGAAAAAACATAGTCAGGAAAACCGCTGTCAGAAAAAGTGGAGTCAGACGAAAAAGTCTCAAATTAAAAGTTATCAGAATTAGCTGAAAAATATCACGCGTCACGGACGAAGCTGAAGTTCGCTTCCGAATCGTAATATGTAAGAGAATGGGTTCAGGGACAGAGGGAGAAAGGAGGTAAAACATTTGCAGCTGCAGCCCGTCCGCGAGGAACGAACCTGCTGTTTACAAAATCTAGATCTCTACAAACTTAAACTAATCCATAAATGTAGTCAGTACATCTCTAGCTTTTAGCCACTTCTTATTTGAGAAAGATCCGCCTCATATTTTCGGTTTTATGGTTAGATAAAGTCACGCTGGGTTTGTGGAGTGAAAAATAAACAATGCGATCACGCGCGGAGCGGCGATATGTCGTAATGTCGACATTTTCCACAGGTGTATGAGCCCATTGCAAAAGCAACTAAAGCAGAAGTACAACAGGAGTCCTGGTTAAAGTCTGGACTTCAGTGATGTCTGGAGTCTGTATTCCTCTCTCAGCGCGAGGCTCCAGCAGCTCCAGACTGAGCAGGACCAGGGGCGGAGCTACAGGCAGAGGGACTGGGCAGAAGCTATGGGAGAAACACTAAGGATTTTGACTGTAAATAAAAAAAGAGTACATATACGTATGTATATGTACTTATACATGTATGTACATATACGTATGTATATGTGTATGAGCCCATTGCAAAAGCAATGGGCTCATACACATATACATACGTCCAGACTTTAACCTGGACTCCTGTTGTACTTCTGCTTTAGTTGCTTTTGCAATGGGCTCATACACCTATGGAAAATGTCGACATTACGACATATCGCCGCTCCGCGCGTGATCGCATTGTTTATTTTTCACTCCACAAACCCAGCGTGACTTTATCTAACCATAAAACCAAAGATATGAGGCGGATCTTTCTCAAATAAGAAGTGGCTAAAAGCTAGAGATGTACTGACTACATTTATGGATTAGTTTAAGTTTGTAGAGATCTAGATTTTGTAAACAGCAGGTTCGTTCCTCGCGGACGGGCTGCAGCTGCAAATGTTTTACCTCCTTTCTCCCTCTGTCCCTGAACCCATTCTCTTACATATTACGATTCGGAAGCTAACTTCAGCTTCGTCCGTGACGCGTGATATTTTTCAGCTAATTCTGATAACTTTTAATTTGAGACTTTTTCGTCTGACTCCACTTTTTCTGACAGCGGTTTTCCTGACTATGTTTTTTCCGAGACCTGACTCTGACTTTTCTGAGGCCATTTGGTTTGACGCAGTTTTGTCTGAGGATGACGGAGGTTTTTCTGAGGCCGTTTGGTTTGACGCAGTTTTGTCTGAGGATGACGGAGGTTTTTCTGATGCTGAGGGAGTTTTGTCTGAGGATGACGGAGGTTTTTCTGATGCTGAGGGAGTTTTGTCTGAGGATGACGGAGGTTTTTCTGAGGCCGTTTGGTTTGACGCAGTTTTGTCTGAGGATGACGGAGGTTTTTCTGATGCTGAGGGAGTTTTGTCTGAGGATGACGGAGGTTTTTCTGAGTCCGTTTGGTTTGACGCAGTTTTGTCTGAGGATGACAGAGGTTTTTCTGATGCTGAGGGAGTTTCATCTGAGGATGACGCATGTTTTTCAGGATCTGACACATGAGTCTGAGGATGTCCTAAAATGAACACCGTACAGGAGGTCAAACAAAGGAGCAGCACCTGACACAGATTGGAGTTTACCGATTGCAGAAATGGAATCGCTTATGACTGTAATCAAAGACTCCGAGCAAAAGGTACTTGCCAAAATAGATGCATCTAGTAAGAAGATGGATGAAATGGCAAATATGGGCGCAGACTCACGAGCTTTGGAAGCGGTGGAGAAAGTCACCAATGCCCATGAGACACTGTAGATAATTAAAAGTAAGGAAAGATATGTCCAGGACCTTCTTTCTTGTACAAAAACAGCGCAGGAGAGAGACGTCGTTCTCAGGAGTTATTTATTCAGGCTTCAGCAGCAATACAGGAACAGCTTTTCTGATGTTCATCGAGGGAATTCAGAGTAGTATAGAAAACCGTTCAGCAGACACTCAAGGTGAAATCCAACAATAGTCTAAGCAGAAGTCCAACAGCAAGTCCAGCGTCACTAAACACAGAAGTCCAGCATCTAGCTGCATTCCCAGATGTTTTATAACATTAGCTACGCCCATTCCCAATGTACGGAGACAGTGGTCTGATGTCAGATGAAGAGGTACAGCTGCGGACTAGGCTTGTATACTTAAATACCAAATATGGTCTTGGACTGCACTGAATGTGCTCACCGTACCAGGCCGTGCTCGTCTCCCGTTCCCTACCCTTATCTAAATGTACTTTTAGCAGACGAACTCGCTCAACCCCAGCCTCCGCACGTAGTCCATAGAGAACATCTCATAGGATTGATAAACAGACAAATTAATCTCACAATCTCCCCTGTCAATCACTTTTCTTTTAAGTGATTGCCAAGAGATACAAGTCGCTATTTCCTGCTTAAATCATATATCTACATTCATTAATATAAATTTCACAACACGGATCAAAGGCCTGGAAGATGAAGCTAATGTGAATTCTGACCTGATAAGGAGCCAATAAAATGAAACAGATTACACTGCTAACAAGTGAACTCGAGACGCGCACGGAAGGATATGAGTCCCAGCAGCGCAGGAATAACTGCAGAATTATTGTTGTAGACGATTTTGGGACCGAAAAACCTGTTCATGGCATCGCCAAACTCATTAAAGAAACGCTGATGCTGGACTATACGCCGACATTGGATTGGGCAAACAGAAGTGGCCCTCAAAGCACCACTCCAAACTATAGGATCAAGTTCCACTGTTTCCAGGAGAAGATTGATGTTCTCCGGAAGGCGGCTGCGGCGGCTGGAGGTTCTGCTCACGGCGGGAGGGCGATGTGCATCTACCCGGACTTCAACACCTGTGAGGAAGAAGAAGCTGCGTTTAATGAAGTCCGGGCACTTCCACTAACTTTCAAAATACACTCTTGGTCAAGCAGAATGTCGTTTGATGATATTAGACCATTGCCTTCTATTAGTGAGCAATAAGGAGGACTCTCATGTTTGTGTTATGCTCTAATGAAGGGGAGGGGTCTTCATTTGGGGGAAGACCAGCTCCACAGTTCCCAGGGTGTTTCCATGATATTGTCCTTTTTTTTTTTTTTTTGCTGTTTGGTATGTGGTATGTGAGAGTGGCATGGATGTGTGTATGGGTGTGTCTGCATATTTCTACACTTATAATGTTCAGAATCAGAATCAGAATCAGAATAGGTTTTATTGCCATTGTGATGAACAGGTTCACAACTAGGAATTTTACTCGGTGCGTTTGCGCACATGCGCTAAACGCCCCAGGGCAGCCGTACAAGGCGCCCCTTTTGTTGCTGAAAGTAGAAATCACAATAAAGCAAAGCTCATACATAAGACAATTATGGGGGTATAGATACAGTGAGAGAGTGTGAGGCGGACAGAGGGAGGGGGGGTTAAGGCAGGTCATTATTGTGTTATGCAGGAGGCTTCTGGCCTTGGAGTGTTGTGTTTGTCTACTCGCCGTAGCGTGTCCTTGTGGGAGAGTTTACGTTGCACAGGAGAGATAACTGCACAGCTGCACTCTGGAGTCCTTGGAGATTACTTTCTTAAACTTCATTAATTGTTGTCCGCTTTAATTTAAAATAAAAAAAAATCACTTTGCTTTTCGCTTTACGCTGGTCCTCAACGTTATTCAGACATTCGCAGCGGCCTTAGTCCATCAACAGTTCTGCACAGCCCGGAGATCTGTCCCGTGACCTCACGAAACATTTCTCCAGACCGAGCCAGGGTGTAATCCATCTTCCTTATACCTTCCTCGTACCGAGCAGAAAGGACTTTAAAGAGCCAACTTTGCGATAGACCAGGGCAACTCCTACACTTGTAAGAAGGTGCCCTGCTATCATGAGCCCAAAAAGATAAATATCTTCGATGTCTTCCACAGATAGCACTGCCAAACATATCACTTTCCACTTATTCCAAGAGTCAAGCGAGTAGCCCGCAGGGAAAGAGCCATCTGGACATTGCTGATCCCCAACAGCACCGCTTCTTTGAGAAAATATCGTGTCAGTTGCAGAGAGACCAGCTGATCAATTCCATGGTTGTTCCAATATTTATTACTTGGAATGTCAGAGGGCTGAATAATCCAATTAAAAAAACTAGAATACTCAGCCATTTAAAATCGTTAAAACCAGACTTCACATATTTACAGGAGACCCACTCGGACTTTGCAGGACAGACTAAGTTGAAGGCAAACTGGTTAGGCCATATTTTATACTCTGGGTTTAATTATAAAACAAGAGGGACAGTAATTCTAATGAGAAAAGGTATTCCCTTCACACCCACCCACGTGGACTCCGATGTTAATGGTCGCTATATCATTGTCACTGGTTGTCGGCGTATTCGGTAATGGATGGAAAATAAGACGGAGGCTCGATCGATTAAAATCAATAATAGTTTTATTCCCTCAACAATACAATTCAAGTTATCTGAACTCTAAGGCCCAATCTCAATTCTCCCCGTTAGCCTCCGCTTAGCCCTGTCCCTTCGTTTTGCGCGTTCACGAGAGACGAAGGGGTGTCCCAATTCTATTTGCGGTGAGGGGTAGGGTTGAGGGGTGAGGGAGAGGGGTGAGGGTGAGGGCCACATAGCCCTCAAAGTGAGAGTTTTTCAGATGCACACTACAGACGAAGGAGTAGGAGGAGTTTGACAAAACACGGAAATAAACTCTTACAACATTTATAAAGCTGCAGAATGTTTGTTCATGACTTTAATCGCTTTGTGCAACAATTAGAACAGTCCATTGCTTTAAACGTGGCTGTATGTCTCCCCGCTGTCTGTCTCCCCGCTGTCTCCCCGCTGTCTGCCTCCCCGCTGTCTGTCTCTCCGCTGTCTGTCTCCCCGCTGTCTGTCTCCCCGCTGTCTGTCTCTCAGCTGTCCGTCTCCCCGCTGTCCGTCTCCCCGCTCTCTGTCTCCCCGCTGTCTGTCTCTCCGCTGTCTGTCTCCCTACTGTCTGTCTCTCCGCTGTCTGTCTCTCCGCTGTCTGTCTCCCCGCTGTCTGTCCCTCTGCTGCCTGCCTCCCTGCTGTCTGTCTCCCTACTGTCTGTCTCTCCGCTGTCTGTCTCCCCGCTGTCTCCCCGCTGTCTGTCTCTCCGCTGTCTGTCTCCCCGCTGTCTGTCTCCCCGCTGTCCGTCTCCCCGCTGTCTGTCTCTTCGCTGTCTGTCTCCCCGCTGTCTCCCCGCTGTCCGTCTCCCCGCTGTCCGTCTCTCCGCTGTCCGTCTCTACGCTGTCTGTCTCTCCGCTGTCTGTCTCCCCGCTGTCTGTCTCTCTGCTGTCTGCCTCCCTGCTGTCTGTCTCTCCGCTGTCTGTCTCCCCGCTGTCTGTCTCTCTGCTGTCTGCCTCCCTGCTGTCTGTCTCCCTACTGTCTGTCTCTCCGCTGTCTGTCTCCCCGCTGTCTGTCTCTCCGCTGTGTGTCTCCCCGCTGTCTCCCCGCTGTCTGTCTCTCCGCTGTCTGTCTCCCCGCTGTCTCCCCGCTGTCTGTCTCCCCGCTGTCTGTCTCCCCGCTGTCTGTCTCCCCGCTGTCTGTCTCTCCGCTGTCTGTCTCCCCGCTGTCTCCCCGCTGTCCGTCTCCCCGCTGTCTGTCTCCCCGCTGTCTCCCCGATGTCTGTCTCCCCGCTGTCTGTCTCCCCGCTGTCCGTATCTCCGCTGTCCGTCTCCCCGCTGTCCGTCTCCCCGCTGTCTGTCTCTCCGCTGTCTGCCTCCCCGCTGTCTGTCTCCCCGCTTTCTGCCTTCCCCACTGTCTGTCTCCCCACTCTCTGTCTCCCCGCTGTCTGTCTCTCCGCTGTCTGTCTCCCAACTGTCTGTCTCTCCGCTGTCTGTCTCTCCGCTGTCTGTCTCCCCGCTGTCCATCTCCCCGCTGTCCGTCTCCCTGCTGTCCGTCTCCCCGCTGTCCGTCTCCCCGCTGTCCGTCTCTCCGCTGTCTGTCTCCCCGCTGTCTGTCTCCGCGCTGTCTGTCTCTCCGCTGTCTGTCTCTCCGCTGTCTGTCTCCCCGCTGTCTGTCTCCCCGTTGTCTGTCTCTCCGCTGTCTGTCTCTCCGCTGTCTGTCTCCCCGCTGTGTGTCTCCCTGCTGTCTCCCCGCTGTCTCCCCGCTGTCTGTCTCCCCGCTGTCTGTCTCCCCGCTGTCTGTCTCTCCGCTGTCTGTCTCCCCGCTGTCTCCCCGCTGTCTGTCTCCCCGCTGTCCGTCTCCCCGCTGTCTGTCTCCCCGCTGTCTCCCCGATGTCTGTCTCCCCGCTGTCTGTCTCCCCGCTGTCCGTATCTCCGCTGTCCGTCTCCCCGCTGTCCGTCTCCCCGCTGTTTTTCTCTCCGCTGTCTGTCTCCCCGCTGTCTGTCTCCCCGCTGTCTGTCTCTCCGCTGTCTGTCTCCCCGCTGTCTGTCTCCCCGCTGTCTGTCTCCCCGCTGTCTGTCTCCCCTCTGTCTGTCTCCCCGCTGTCTCCCCGCTGTCTACCTCCCCGCTGTCTGTCTCCCCGCTGTCTGTGTCCCCGCTGTCTCCCCGCTGTCTGCCTCCCCGCTGTCTGTCTCCCCGCTGTCTGTCTCCCCGCTGTCTGTCTCTCAGCTGTCCGTCTCCCCGCTGTCCGTCTCCCCGCTCTCTGTCTCCCCGCTGTCTGTCTCTCCGCTGTCTGCCTCCCCGCTGTCTGTCTCCCCGCTGTCTGTCTCCCCGCTGTCTGTCTCCCCGCTGTCTCCCCGCTGTCTGCCTCCCCGCTGTCTGTCTCTCCGCTGTCTGTCTCCCCGCTGTCTGTCTCTCAGCTGTCCGTCTCCCCGCTGTCCGTCTCCCCGCTCTCTGTCTCCCCGCTGTCTGTCTCTCCGCTGTCTGTCTCCCTACTGTCTGTCTCTCCGCTGTCTGTCTCTCCGCTGTCTGTCTCCCCGCTGTCTGTCCCTCTGCTGCCTGCCTCCCTGCTGTCTGTCTCCCTACTGTCTGTCTCTCCGCTGTCTGTCTCCCCGCTGTCTCCCCGCTGTCTGTCTCTCCGCTGTCTGTCTCCCCGCTGTCTGTCTCCCCGCTGTCCGTCTCCCCGCTGTCCGTCTCTCCGCTGTCCGTCTCTCCGCTGTCTGTCTCTCCGCTGTCTGTCTCCCAACTGTCTGTCTCTCCGCTGTCTGTCTCTCCGCTGTCTGTCTCCCCGCTGTCCATCTCCCCGCTGTCCGTCTCCCCGCTGTCCGTCTCCCCGCTGTCCGTCTCTCCGCTGTCTGTCTCCCCGCTGTCTGTCTCCGCGCTGTCTGTCTCTCCGCTGTCTGTCTCTCCGCTGTCTGTCTCCCCGCTGTCTGTCTCCCCGTTGTCTGTCTCTCCGCTGTCTGTCTCTCCGCTGTCTGTCTCCCCGCTGTCTCCCCGCTGTCTGTCTCTCCGCTGTCTGTCTCCCTACTGTCTGTCTCTCCGCTGTCTGTCTCCCCGCTGTCTCCCCGCTGTCTGTCTCTCCGCTGTCTGTCTCCCCGCTGTCTCCCCGCTGTCTGTCTCCCCGCTGTCTGTCTCCCCACTGTATGTCTCCCCGCTGTCCGTCTCCCCGCTGTCCGTCTCCCCGCTGTCCGTCTCTCCGCTGTCCGTCTCTCCGCTGTCTGTCTCCCCGCTGTCTGTCTCCGCGCTGTCTGTCTCTCCGCTGTCTGTCTCTCCGCTGTCTGTCTCCCCGCTGTCTGTCTCCCCGTTGTCTGTCTCTCCGCTGTCTGTCTCTCCGCTGTCTGTCTCTCCGCTGTCTGTCTCTCCGCTGTCTGTCTCCCCGCTGTCTGTCTCTCCGCTGTCTGTCTCTCCGCTGTCTGTCCCGGCGCTGTCTGTCTCTCCGTTGTCTGTCTCTCCGCTGTCTTTCTCCCCGCTGTCTGTCTCTCCGCTGTCTGTCTCCCCGCTGTCTGTCACCCCGCTGTCCGTCTCCCCGCTGTCTGTCTCCGCGCTGTCCGTCTCTCCGCTGTCCGTCTCTCCGCTGTCTGTCTCTCCGCTGTCCGTCTCTCCGCTGTCTGTCTCCCCGCTGTCCGTCTCTCCGCTGTCTGTCTCTCCGCTGTCTGTCTCTCTGCTGTCTGTCTCTCCGCTGTCTGTCTCCCCGCTGTCTGTCTCCCCGCTGTCTGTCTCTCTGCTGTCTGCCTCCCTGCTGTCTGTCTCCCTGCTGTCTGTCTCCCTACTGTCTGTCTCTCCGCTGTCTGCCTCCCTACTGTCTGTCTCTCCGCTGTCTGTCTCCCCGCTGTCTGTCTCCCTGCTGTCTGTCTCTCTGCTGTCTGCCTCCCTGCTGTCTGTCTCCCTACTGTCTGTCTCTCCGCTGTCTGTCTCTCCGCTGTCTGTCTCTCCGCTGTCTGTCTCTCCGCTCTCTGTCTCTCCGCTGTCTGTCTCTCCGCTGTCTGTCTCCCCGCTGTCTGTCTCTCCGCTGTCTGTCTCCCCGCTGTCTGTCTCTCTGCTGTCTGCCTCCCTGCTGTCTGTCTCCCTACTGTCTGTCTCCCTACTGTCTGTCTCTCCGCTGTCTGTCTCTCCGCTGTCTGTCTCCCTACTGTCTGTCTCTCCGCTGTCTGTCTCCCCGCTGTCTGTCTCCCCGCTGTCTCCCCGCTGTCTGTCTCCCTACTGTCTGTCTCTCCGCTGTCTGTCTCCCTACTGTCTGTCTCTCCGCTGTCTGTCTCTCCGCTGTCTGTCTCCCTACTGTCTGTCTCCCCGCTGTCTGTCTCCCCGCTGTCTGTCTCTCCGCTGTCTGTCTCCCTACTGTCTGTCTCTCCGCTGTCTGTCTCCCCGCTGTCTCCCCGCTGTCTGTCTCTCCGCTGTCTGTCTGCCCGCTGTCTCCCCGCTGTCTGTCTCCCCGCTGTCTGTCTCCCCACTGTATGTCTCCCCGCTGTCCGTCTCCCCGCTGTCCGTCTCTCCGCTGTCCGTCTCCCCGCTGTCCGTCTCCCTACTGTCTGTCTCCCCGCTGTCTGTCTCCCCGCTGTCTCCCCGCTGTCTGTCTCTCCGCTGTCTGTCTCCCTACTGTCTGTCTCTCCGCTGTCTGTCTCCCCGCTGTCTCCCCGCTGTCTGTCTCTCCGCTGTCTGTCTCCCCGCTGTCTCCCCGCTGTCTGTCTCCCCGCTGTCTGTCTCCCCACTGTATGTCTCCCCGCTGTCCGTCTCCCCGCTGTCCGTCTCCCCGCTGTCCGTCTCTCCGCTGTCCGTCTCTCCGCTGTCCGTCTCCCCGCTGTCTGTCTCCCCGCTGTCTCCCCGCTGTCTGTCTCTCCGCTGTCTGTCTCCCTACTGTCTGTCTCTCCGCTGTCTGTCTCCCCGCTGTCTCCCCGCTGTCTGTCTCTCCGCGGTCTGTCTCCCCGCTGTCTCCCCGCTGTCTGTCTCCCCGCT
This sequence comes from Proterorhinus semilunaris, assembly GCA_021464625.1. Classification (NCBI taxonomy): domain Eukaryota; kingdom Metazoa; phylum Chordata; class Actinopteri; order Gobiiformes; family Gobiidae; genus Proterorhinus; species Proterorhinus semilunaris. Next base: position 40,266,621 of record CM038346.1, read on the forward strand.
GTCTGTCTCCCCACTGTATGTCTCCCCGCTGTCCGTCTCCCCGCTGTCCGTCTCTCCGCTGTCCGTCTACCCGCTGTCCGTCTCTCCGCTGTCTGTCTCTCCGCTGTCTGCCTCCCCGCTGTCTCCCCGCTGTCTGTCTCCCCGCTGTCGTTCTCCCCGCTGTCTGTCTCCCCGCTGTCTCCCCGCTGTCTGTCTCCCCGCTGTCTGTCTCTCCGCTGTCTGTCTCCCCGCTGTCTCCCCGCTGTCTGTCTCTCAGCTGTCCGTCTCCCCGCTGTCCGTCTCCCCGCTCTCTGTCTCCCCGCTGTCTGTCTCTCCGCTGTCTGTCTCCCTACTGTCTGTCTCTCCGCTGTCTGTCTCTCCGCTGTCTGTCTCCCCGCTGTCTGTCCCTCTGCTGCCTGCCTCCCTGCTGTCTGTCTCCCTACTGTCTGTCTCTCCGCTGTCTGTCTCCCCGCTGTCTCCCCGCTGTCTGTCTCTCCGCTGTCTGTCTCCCCGCTGTCTGTCTCCCCGCTGTCCGTCTCCCCGCTGTCCGTCTCTCCGCTGTCCGTCTCTCCGCTGTCTGTCTCTCCGCTGTCTGTCTCCCAACTGTCTGTCTCTCCGCTGTCTGTCTCTCCGCTGTCTGTCTCCCCGCTGTCCATCTCCCCGCTGTCCGTCTCCCCGCTGTCCGTCTCCCCGCTGTCCGTCTCTCCGCTGTCTGTCTCCCCGCTGTCTGTCTCCGCGCTGTCTGTCTCTCCGCTGTCTGTCTCTCCGCTGTCTGTCTCCCCGCTGTCTGTCTCCCCGTTGTCTGTCTCTCCGCTGTCTGTCTCTCCGCTGTCTGTCTCCCCGCTGTCTCCCCGCTGTCTGTCTCTCCGCTGTCTGTCTCCCTACTGTCTGTCTCTCCGCTGTCTGTCTCCCCGCTGTCTCCCCGCTGTCTGTCTCTCCGCTGTCTGTCTCCCCGCTGTCTCCCCGCTGTCTGTCTCCCCGCTGTCTGTCTCCCCACTGTATGTCTCCCCGCTGTCCGTCTCCCCGCTGTCCGTCTCCCCGCTGTCCGTCTCTCCGCTGTCCGTCTCTCCGCTGTCTGTCTCCCCGCTGTCTGTCTCCGCGCTGTCTGTCTCTCCGCTGTCTGTCTCTCCGCTGTCTGTCTCCCCGCTGTCTGTCTCCCCGTTGTCTGTCTCTCCGCTGTCTGTCTCTCCGCTGTCTGTCTCTCCGCTGTCTGTCTCTCCGCTGTCTGTCTCCCCGCTGTCTGTCTCTCCGCTGTCTGTCTCTCCGCTGTCTGTCCCGGCGCTGTCTGTCTCTCCGTTGTCTGTCTCTCCGCTGTCTTTCTCCCCGCTGTCTGTCTCTCCGCTGTCTGTCTCCCCGCTGTCTGTCACCCCGCTGTCCGTCTCCCCGCTGTCTGTCTCCGCGCTGTCCGTCTCTCCGCTGTCCGTCTCTCCGCTGTCTGTCTCTCCGCTGTCCGTCTCTCCGCTGTCTGTCTCCCCGCTGTCTGTCTCCCTACTGTCTGTCTCTCCGCTGTCTGTCTCCCCGCTGTCTCCCCGCTGTCTGTCTCTCCGCTGTCTGTCTCCCTACTGACTGTCTCTCCGCTGTCTGTCTCCCCGCTGTCTCTCCTCTATCTGTCTCCCCGCTGTCTCCCCGCTGTCTGTCTCCCCGCTGTCCGTCTCCCCGCTGTATGTCTCCCCGCTGTCCGTCTCCCCGCTGTCCGTCTCTCCGCTGTCCGTCTCCCCGCTGTCCATCTCTCCGCTGTCTGTCTCCCCGCTGTCTGTCTCCCCGCTGTCTCCCCGCTGTCGTTCTCCCCGCTGTCTGTCTCTCCGCTGTCTGTCTCTCCGCTGTCTGTCTCCCCGCTGTCTGTCTCCCCGCTGTCTGTCTCCCCGCTGTCTGCCTCCCCGCTGTCTGTCTCCCCGCTGTCTGTCTCTCCGCTGTCTGTCTCTCCGCTGTCTGCCTCCCCGCTGTCTGCCTCCCCGCTGTCTGTCTCCCCGCTGTCTGTCTCCCCGCTGTCTGTCTCCCCGCTGTCTGTCTCTCCGCTGTCTGTCTCCCCGCTGTCTGTCTCTCAGCTGTCCGTCTCCCCGCTGTCCGTCTCCCCGCTCTCTGTCTCCCCGCTGTCTGTCTCTCCGCTGTCTGTCTCCCCGCTGTCTGTCTCCCCGCTGTCTGTCTCCCCGCTGTCCGTCTCCCCGCTGTATGTCTCCCCGCTGTCCGTCTCCCCGCTGTCCGTCTCTCCGCTGTCCGTCTCCCCGCTGTCCGTCTCTCCGCTGTCTGTCTCCCCGCTGTCTGTCTCCCCGCTGTCTCCCCGCTGTCGTTCTCCCCGCTGTCTGTCTCTCCGCTGTCTGTCTCTCCGCTGTCTGCCTCCCCGCTGTCTGTCTCCCCGCTGTCTGTCTCCCCGCTGTCTGTCTCCCCGCTGTCTGTCTCCCCGCTGTCTGTCTCTCCGCTGTCTGTCTCCCTGCTGTCTGTCTCCCTGCTGTCTGTCTCTCAGCTGTCCGTCTCCCCGCTGTCTGTCTCCCCGCTCTCTGTCTCCCCGCTGTCTGTCTCCGCGCTGTCTGTCTCCGCGCTGTCTGTTTCTCCGTTGTCTGTCTCTCCGCTGTCTTTCTCCCCGCTGTCTGTCTCTCCGCTGTCTGTCTCCCCGATGTCTGTCTCCCCGCTGTCTGTCTCCCCGCTGTCTGTCTCTCCGCTGTCTGTCTCCCCGCTGTCTGTCTCCCCGCTGTATGTCTCCCTGCTGTTTGTCTCTCTGCTGCCTGCCTCCCTGCTGTCTGTCTCCCTACTGTCTGTCTCTCCGCTGTCTGTCTCTCCGCTGTCTGTCTCCCTACTGTCTGTCTCTCCGCTGTCTGTCTCCCCGCTGTCTCCCCGCTGTCTGTCTCCCCGCTGTCTGTCTCTCCGCTGTCTGTCTCCCCGCTGTCTGTCTCTCCTCTATCTGTCTCCCCGCTGTCTCCCCGCTGTCTGTCTCCCCGCTGTCCGTCTCCCCGCTGTATGTCTCCCCGCTGTCCGTCTCCCCGCTGTCCGTCTCTCCGCTGTCCGTCTCCCCGCTGTCCGTCTCTCCGCTGTCTGTCTCCCCGCTGTCTGTCTCTCCGCTGTCTGTCTCTCCGCTGTCTGCCTCCCCGCTGTCTGTCTCCCCGCTGTCTGTCTCCCCGCTGTCTGTCTCCCCGCTGTCTGTCTCTCCGCTGTCTGTCTCCCTGCTGTCTGTCTCCCTGCTGTCTGTCTCTCAGCTGTCCGTCTCCCCGCTGTCTGTCTCCCCGCTCTCTGTCTCCCCGCTGTTTGTCTCCGCGCTGTCTGTCTCCGCGCTGTCTGTTTCTCCGTTGTCTGTCTCTCCGCTGTCTTTCTCCCCGCTGTCTGTCTCTCCGCTGTCTGTCACCCCGCTGTCCGTCTCTCCGCTGTCTGTCTCCCCGCTGTCCGTCTCTCCGCTGTCTGTCTCTCCGCTGTCTGTCTCCCCGCTGTCTGTCACCCCGCTGTCCGTCTCTCCGCTGTCTGTCTCCCCGCTGTCTGTCTCCCCGTTGTCTGTCTCCCCGCTGTCTGCCTCCCCGCTGTCTGTCTCCCCGCTGTCTGTCTCTCCGCTGTCTGTCTCTCCGCTGTCTGTCTCCCCGCTGTCTGTCTCCCCGCTGTCTGTCTCCCCGCTGTCTGTCTCCCCGCTGTCTGTCTCTCCGCTGTCTGTCTCCCCGCTGTCTGTCTCCCCGCTGTCTGTCTCTCAGCTGTCCGTCTCCCCGCTGTCCGTCTCCCCGCTCTCTGTCTCCCCGCTGTCTGTCTCTCCGCTGTCTGTCTCCCTACTGTCTGTCTCTCCGCTGTCTGTCTCTCCGCTGTCTGTCTCCCCGCTGTCTCCCCGCTGTCTGTCTCCCCGCTGTCCGTCTCCCCGCTGTCTGTCTCCCCGATGTCTGTCTCCCCGCTGTCTGTCTCCCCGCTGTCTGTCTCTCCGCTGTCTGTCTCCCCGCTGTCTGTCTCCCCGCTGTATGTCTCCCCGCTGTTTGTCTCTCTGCTGCCTGCCTCCCTGCTGTCTGTCTCCCTACTGTCTGTCTCTCCGCTGTCTGTCTCTCCGCTGTCTGTCTCCCTACTGTCTGTCTCTCCGCTGTCTGTCTCCCCGCTGTCTCCCCGCTGTCTGTCTCCCCGCTGTCTGTCTCTCCGCTGTCTGTCTCCCCGCTGTCTGTCTCTCCTCTATCTGTCTCCCCGCTGTCTCCCCGCTGTCTGTCTCCCCGCTGTCCGTCTCCCCGCTGTATGTCTCCCCGCTGTCCGTCTCCCCGCTGTCCGTCTCTCCGCTGTCCGTCTCCCCGCTGTCCGTCTCTCCGCTGTCTGTCTCCCCGCTGTCTGTCTCTCCGCTGTCTGTCTCTCCGCTGTCTGCCTCCCCGCTGTCTGTCTCCCCGCTGTCTGTCTCCCCGCTGTCTGTCTCCCCGCTGTCTGTCTCCCCGCTGTCTGTCTCTCCGCTGTCTGTCTCCCTGCTGTCTGTCTCCCTGCTGTCTGTCTCTCAGCTGTCCGTCTCCCCGCTGTCTGTCTCCCCGCTCTCTGTCTCCCCGCTGTCTGTCTCCGCGCTGTCTGTCTCCGCGCTGTCTGTTTCTCCGTTGTCTGTCTCTCCGCTGTCTTTCTCCCCGCTGTCTGTCTCTCCGCTGTCTGTCTCCCCGCTGTCTGTCACCCCGCTGTCCGTCTCTCCGCTGTCTGTCTCCCCGCTGTCCGTCTCTCCGCTGTCTGTCTCTCCGCTGTCTGTCTCCCCGCTGTCTGTCACCCCGCTGTCCGTCTCTCCGCTGTCTGTCTCCCCGCTGTCTGTCTCCCCGTTGTCTGTCTCCCCGCTGTCTGCCTCCCCGCTGTCTGTCTCCCCGCTGTCTGTCTCTCCGCTGTCTGTCTCTCCGCTGTCTGTCTCCCCGCTGTCTGTCTCCCCGCTGTCTGTCTCCCCGCTGTCTGTCTCCCCGCTGTCTGTCTCTCCGCTGTCTGTCTCCCCGCTGTCTGTCTCCCCGCTGTCTGTCTCTCAGCTGTCCGTCTCCCCGCTGTCCGTCTCCCCGCTCTCTGTCTCCCCACTGTCTGTCTCTCCGCTGTCTGTCTCCCTACTGTCTGTCTCTCCGCTGTCTGTCTCTCCGCTGTCTGTCTCCCCGCTGTCTCCCCGCTGTCTGTCTCCCCGCTGTCCGTCTCCCCGCTGTCTGTCTCCCCGATGTCTGTCTCCCCGCTGTCTGTCTCCCCGCTGTCTGTCTCTCCGCTGTCTGTCTCCCCGCTGTCTGTCTCCCCGCTGTATGTCTCCCCGCTGTTTGTCTCTCTGCTGCCTGCCTCCCTGCTGTCTGTCTCCCTACTGTCTGTCTCTCCGCTGTCTGTCTCTCCGCTGTCTGTCTCCCTACTGTCTGTCTCTCCGCTGTCTGTCTCCCCGCTGTCTCCCCGCTGTCTGTCTCCCCGCTGTCTGTCTCTCCGCTGTCTGTCTCCCCGCTGTCTGTCTCTCCTCTATCTGTCTCCCCGCTGTCTCCCCGCTGTCCGTCTCTCCGCTGTCCGTCTCCCCGCTGTCCGTCTCTCCGCTGTCTGTCTCCCCGCTGTCTGTCTCCCCGCTGTCTCCCCGCTGTCGTTCTCCCCGCTGTCTGTCTCTCCGCTGTCTGTCTCTCCGCTGTCTGTCTCCCCGCTGTCTGTCTCCCCGCTGTCTGTCTCCCCGCTGTCTGTCTCCCCGCTGTCTGTCTCTCCGCTGTCTGTCTCCCTGCTGTCTGTCTCCCTGCTGTCTGTCTCTCAGCTGTCCGTCTCCCCGCTGTCTGTCTCCCCGCTCTATGTCTCCCCGCTGTCTGTCTCCGCGCTGTCTGTCTCCGCGCTGTCTGTTTCTCCGTTGTCTGTCTCTCCGCTGTCTTTCTCCCCGCTGTCTGTCTCTCCGCTGTCTGTCTCCCCGCTGTCTGTAACCCCGCTGTCCGTCTCTCCGCTGTCTGTCTCCCCGCTGTCCGTCTCTCCGCTGTCTGTCTCTCCGCTGTCTGTCTCTCCGCTGTCTGTCTCCCTACTGTCTGTCTCTCCGATGTCTTTCTCTCCGCTGTCTGTCTCCCCGCTGTCTGTCTCCCCGCTGTCTCCCCGCTGTCTCCCCGCTGTCTGCCTCCCCGCTGTCTGTCTCTCCGCTGTCTGTCTCCCCGCTGTCTGTCTCCCCGCTGTGTGTCTCTCAGCTGTCCGTCTCCCCGCTGTCCGTCTCCCCGCTCTCTGTCTCCCCGCTGTCTGTCTCTCCGCTGTCTGTCTCCCTACTGTCTGTCTCTCCGCTGTCTGTCTCTCCGCTGTCTGTCTCCCCGCTGTCTGTCCCTCTGCTGCCTGCCTCCCTGCTGTCTGTCTCCCTACTGTCTGTCTCTCCGCTGTCTGTCTCTCCGCTGTCTGTCTCTCCGCTGTCTGTCTCTCCGCTCTCTGTCTCTCCGCTGTCTGTCTCTCCGCTGTCTGTCTCTCCGCTGTCTGTCTCCGCGCTGTCTGTCTCTCCGTTGTCTGTCTCTCCGCTGTCTTTCTCCCCGCTGTTTGTCTCTCCGCTGTCTGTCTCCCCGCTGTCTGTCACCCCGCTGTCCGTCTCTCCGCTGTCTGTCTCCCCGCTGTCCGTCTCTCCGCTGTCTGTCTCTCCGCTGTCTGTCTCCCCGCTGTCTGTCTCTCCGCTGTCCGTCTCTCCGCTGTCTGTCTCTCCGCTGTCTGCCTCCCCGCTGTCCGTCTCTCCGCTGTCTGTCTCTTCGCTGTCTTTCTCCCCGCTGTCTGTCTCCCCGCTGTCTGTCTCTCCGCTGTCTGTCTCTCCGCTGTCTGTCTCCCCGCTGTCTGTCTCCCCGCTGTCTGCCTCCCCGCTGTCTGTCTCCCTGCTGTCTGCCTCCCCGCTGTCTGTCTCCCCGCTCTCTGTCTCTCCGCTGTCTGTCTCTCCGCTGTCTGTCTCCCCGCTGTCTGTCTCTCCGCTGTCTGTCTCCCCGCTGTCTGTCTCTCCGCTGTCTGTCTCCCCGCTGTCTGTCTCCCCGCTGTCTGTCTCTCTGCTGTCTGTCTCCCTACTGTCTGTCTCTCCGCTGTCTGTCTCCCCGCTGTCTCCCCGCTGTCTGTCTCTCCGCTGTCTGTTTCCCTACTGTCTGTCTCTCCGCTGTCTGTCTCCCCGCTGTCTCCCCGCTGTCTGTCTCTCCGCTGTCTGTCTCCCCGCTGTCTCCCCCCTGTCTGTCTCCCCGCTGTCTGTCTCCCCGCTGTATGTCTCCCCGCTGTCCGTCTCCCCGCTGTCCGTCTCTCCGCTGTCCGTCTCCCCGCTGTCCGTCTCTCCGCTGTCTGTCTCCCCGCTGTCTGTCTCCCCCCTGTCTGTCTCCCCGCCGCTGTCTCCCCGCTGTCGTTCTCCCCGCTGTCTGTCTCTCCGCTGTCTGTCTCCCCGCTGTCTGTCTCCCCGCTGTCTGCCTCCCCGCTGTCTGTCTCCCCGCTGTCTGTCTCTCCGCTGTCTGTCTCTCCGCTGTCTGCCTCCCCGCTGTCTGTCTCCCCGCTGTCTTTCTCCCCGCTGTCTGTCTCCCCGCTGTCTGTTTCCCCGCTGTCTGTCTCTCCGCTGTCTGTCTCCCCGCTGTCTGTCTCCCCGCTGTCTGTCTCTCAGCTGTCCGTCTCCCCGCTGTCCGTCTCCCCGCTCTCTGTCTCCCCGCTGTCTGTCTCTCCGCTGTCTGTCTCCCTACTGTCTGTCTCTCCGCTGTCTGTCTCTCCGCTGTCTGTCTCCCCGCTGTCTGTCTCTCCGCTGTCTGTCTCTCCGCTGTCTGTCTCCGCGCTGTCTGTCTCTCCGTTGTCTGTCTCTCCGCTGTCTTTCTCCCCGCTGTCTGTCTCTCCGCTGTCTGTCTCCCCGCTGTCTGTCACCCCGCTGTCCGTCTCTCCGCTGTCTGTCTCCCCGCTGTCCGTCTCTCCGCTGTCTGTCTCTCCGCTGTCTGTCTCTCCGCTGTCTGTCTCTCCGCTGTCCGTCTCTCCGCTGTCTGTCTCTCCGCTGTCTGCCTCCCCGCTGTCCGTCTCTCCGCTGTCTGTCTCTCCGCTGTCTGTCTCTCCGCTGTCTGTCTCCCCGCTGTCCGTCTCTCCGCTGTCTGTCTCTCCGCTGTCTGTCTCTCCGCTGTCTGTCTCCCCGCTTTCTGTCTCCCCGCTGTCTGTCTCTCTGCTGTCTGCCTCCCTGCTGTCTGTCTCCCTACTGTCTGTCTCTCCGCTGTCTGCCTCCCTGCTGTCTGTCTCCCTACTGTCTGTCTCTCCGCTGTCTGTCTCCCCGCTGTCTGTCTCCCTGCTGTCTGTCTCTCTGCTGTCTGCCTCCCTGCTGTCTGTCTCCCTACTGTCTGTCTCTCCGCTGTCTGTCTCTCCGCTGTCTGTCTCTCCGCTGTCTGTCTCTCCGCTCTCTGTCTCTCCGCTGTCTGTCTCTCCGCTGTCTGTCTCCCCGCTGTCTGTCTCTCCGCTGTCTGTCTCCCCGCTGTCTGTCTCTCTGCTGTCTGCCTCCCTGCTGTCTGTCTCCCTACTGTCTGTCTCCCTACTGTCTGTCCCTCCGCTGTCTGTCTCTCCGCTGTCTGTCTCCCCACTGTATGTCTCCCCGCTGTCCGTCTCCCCGCTGTCCGTCTCTCCTTTGTCCGTCTCCCCGCTGTCCGTCTCTCCGCTGTCTGTCTCTCCGCTGTCTGCCTCCCCGCTGTCTCCCCGCTGTCTGTCTCCCCGCTGTCTCCCCGCTGTCTGTCTCCCCGCTGTCTGTCTCCCCGCTGTCTCCCCGATGTCTGTCTCCCCGCTGTCTGTCTCCCCGCTGTCCGTATCTCCGCTGTCCGTCTCCCCGCTGTCCGTCTCCCCGCTGTCTGTCTCTCCGCTGTCTGCCTCCCCGCGGTCTGTCTCCCCGCTGTCTGCCTCCCCGCTGTCTGTCTCCCCACTCTCTGTCTCCCCGCTGTCTGTCTCTCCGCTGTCTGTCTCCCAACTGTCTGTCTCTCCGCTGTCTGTCTCTCCGCTGTCTGTCTCCCCGCTGTCCATCTCCCCGCTGTCCGTCTCCCCGCTGTCTGCCTCCCCGCTGTCCGTCTCTCCGCTGTCTGTCTCTTCGCTGTCTTTCTCCCCGCTGTCTGTCTCCCCGCTGTCTGTCTCTCCGCTGTCTGTCTCTCCGCTGTCTGTCTCCCCGCTGTCTGTCTCCTCGCTGTCTGCCTCCCCGCTGTCTGTCTCCCCGCTGTCTGCCTCCCCGCTGTCTGTCTCCCCGCTCTCTGTCTCTCCGCTGTCTGTCTCTCCGCTGTCTGTCTCCCCGCTGTCTGTCTCTCCGCTGTCTGTCTCCCCGCTGTCTGTCTCTCTGCTGTCTGTCTCCCTACTGTCTGTCTCTCCGCTGTCTGTCTCCCCGCTGTCTCCCCGCTGTCTGTCTCTCCGCTGTCTGTCTCCCTACTGACTGTCTCTCCGCTGTCTGTCTCCCCGCTGTCTCCCCGCTGTCTGTCTCTCCGCTGTCTGTCTCCCCGCTGTCTCCCCGCTGTCTGTCTCCCCGCTGTATGTCTCCCCGCTGTACGTCTCCCCGCTGTCCGTCTCTCCGCTGTCCGTCTCCCCGCTGTCCGTCTCTCCGCTGTCTGTCTCCCCGCTGTCTGTCTCCCCGCTGTCTCCCCGCTGTCGTTCTCCCCGCTGTCTGTCTCTCCGCTGTCTGTCTCTCCGCTGTCTGTCTCCCCGCTGTCTGTCTCCCCGCTGTCTGCCTCCCCGCTGTCTGTCTCCCCGCTGTCTGTCTCTCCGCTGTCTGTCTCTCCGCTGTCTGCCTCCCCGCTGTCTGTCTCCCCGCTGTCTGTCTCCCCGCTGTCTGTCTCCCCGCTGTCTGTCTCCCCGCTGTCTGTCTCTCCGCTGTCTGTCTCCCCGCTGTCTGTCTCTCAGCTGTCCGTCTCCCCGCTGTCCGTCTCCCCGCTCTCTGTCTCCCCGCTGTCTGTCTCTCCGCTGTCTGTCTCCCTACTGTCTGTCTCTCCGCTGTCTGTCTCCCCGCTGTCTCCCCGCTGTCTGTCTCCTCGCTGTCCGTCTCCCCGCTGTCTGTCTCCCCGATGTCTGTCTCCCCGCTGTCTGTCTCCCCGCTGTCTGTCTCTCCGCTGTCTGTCTCCCCGCTGTCTGTCTCCCCGCTGTATGTCTCCCCGCTGTTTGTCTCTCTGCTGCCTGCCTCCCTGCTGTCTGTCTCCCTACTGTCTGTCTCTCCGCTGTCTGTCTCTCCGCTGTCTGTCTCCCTACTGTCTGTCTCTCCGCTGTCTGTCTCCCCGCTGTCTCCCCGCTGTCTGTCTCCCCGCTGTCTGTCTCTCCTCTATCTGTCTCCCCGCTGTCTCCCCGCTGTCTGTCTCCCCGCTGTCCGTCTCCCCGCTGTATGTCTCCCCGCTGTCCGTCTCCCCGCTGTCCGTCTCTCCGCTGTCCGTCTCCCCGCTGTCCGTCTCTCCACTGTCTGTCTCCCCGCTGTCTGTCTCCCCGCTGTCTCCCCGCTGTCGTTCTCCCCGCTGTCTGTCTCTCCGCTGTCTGTCTCTCCGCTGTCTGCCTCCCCGCTGTCTGTCTCCCCGCTGTCTGTCTCCCCGCTGTCTGTCTCCCCGCTGTCTGTCTCCCCGCTGTCTGTCTCTCCGCTGTCTGTCTCCCTGCTGTCTGTCTCCCTGCTGTCTGTCTCTCAGCTGTCCGTCTCCCCGCTGTCTGTCTCCCCGCTCTCTGTCTCCCCGCTGTCTGTCTCCGCGCTGTCTGTCTCCGCGCTGTCTGTTTCTCCGTTGTCTGTCTCTCCGCTGTCTTTCTCCCCGCTGTCTGTCTCTCCGCTGTCTGTCTCCCCGCTGTCTGTCACCCCGCTTTTCGTCTCTCCGCTGTCTGTCTCCCCGCTGTCCGTCTCTCCGCTGTCTGTCTCTCCGCTGTCTGTCTCCCCGCTGTCTGTCACCCCGCTGTCCGTCTCTCCGCTGTCTGTCTCCCCGCTGTCTGTCTCCCCGTTGTCTGTCTCCCCGCTGTCTGCCTCCCCGCTGTCTGTCTCCCCGCTGTCTGTCTCTCCGCTGTCTGTCTCTCCGCTGTCTGCCTCCCCGCTGTCTGTCTCCCCGCTGTCTGTCTCCCCGCTGTCTGTCTCCCCGCTGTCTGTCTCCCCGCTGTCTGTCTCTCCGCTGTCCGTCTCCCCGCTGTCTGTCTCCCCGCTGTCTGTCTCTCAGCTGTCCGTCTCCCCGCTGTCCGTCTCCCCGCTCTCTGTCTCCCCGCTGTCTGTCTCTCCGCTGTCTGTCTCCCTACTGTCTGTCTCTCCGCTGTCTGTCTCCCCGCTGTCTCCCCGCTGTATGTCTCCCCGCTGTCCGTCTCCCCGCTGTCCGTCTCTCCTTTGTCCGTCTCTCCGCTGTCTGTCTCTCCGCTGTCTGCCTCCCCGCTGTCTCCCCGCTGTCTGTCTCCCCGCTGTCGTTCTCCCCGCTGTCTGTCTCCCCGCTGTCTCCCCGCTGTCTGTCTCCCCGCTGTCTGTCTCCCCGCTGTCTCCCCGATGTCTGTCTCCCCGCTGTCTGTCTCCCCGCTGTCCGTATCTCCGCTGTCCGTCTCCCCGCTGTCCGTCTCCCCGCTGTCTGTCTCCCCGCTGTCTGCCTCCCCGCGGTCTGTCTCCCCGCTGTCTGCCTCCCCGCTGTCTGTCTCCCCACTCTCTGTCTCCCCGCTGTCTGTCTCTCCGCTGTCTGTCTCCCAACTGTCTGTCTCTCCGCTGTCTGTCTCTCCGCTGTCTGTCTCCCCGCTGTCCATCTCCCCGCTGTCCGTCTCCCCGCTGTCTGCCTCCCCGCTGTCCGTCTCTCCGCTGTCTGTCTCTTCGCTGTCTTTCTCCCCGCTGTCTGTCTCCCCGCTGTCTGTCTCTCCGCTGTCTGTCTCTCCGCTGTCTGTCTCCCCGCTGTCTGTCTCCTCGCTGTCTGCCTCCCCGCTGTCTGTCTCCCCGCTGTCTGCCTCCCCGCTGTCTGTCTCCCCGCTCTCTGTCTCTCCGCTGTCTGTCTCTCCGCTGTCTGTCTCCCCGCTGTCTGTCTCTCCGCTGTCTGTCTCCCCGCTGTCTGTCTCTCTGCTGTCTGTCTCCCTACTGTCTGTCTCTCCGCTGTCTGTCTCCCCGCTGTCTCCCCGCTGTCTGTCTCTCCGCTGTCTGTCTCCCTACTGACTGTCTCTCCGCTGTCTGTCTCCCCGCTGTCTCCCCGCTGTCTGTCTCTCCGCTGTCTGTCTCCCCGCTGTCTCCCCGCTGTCTGTCTCCCCGCTGTCTGTCTCCCCGCTGTATGTCTCCCCGCTGTACGTCTCCCCGCTGTCCGTCTCTCCGCTGTCCGTCTCCCCGCTGTCCGTCTCTCCGCTGTCTGTCTCCCCGCTGTCTGTCTCCCCGCTGTCTCCCCGCTGTCGTTCTCCCCGCTGTCTGTCTCTCCGCTGTCTGTCTCTCCGCTGTCTGTCTCCCCGCTGTCTGTCTCCCCGCTGTCTGCCTCCCCGCTGTCTGTCTCCCCGCTGTCTGTCTCTCCGCTGTCTGTCTCTCCGCTGTCTGCCTCCCCGCTGTCTGTCTCCCCGCTGTCTGTCTCCCCGCTGTCTGTCTCCCCGCTGTCTGTCTCCCCGCTGTCTGTCTCCCCGCTGTCTGTCTCTCCGCTGTCTGTCTCCCTGCTGTCTGTCTCCCTGCTGTCTGTCTCTCAGCTGTCCGTCTCCCCGCTGTCTGTCTCCCCGCTCTCTGTCTCCCCGCTGTCTGTCTCCGCGCTGTCTGTCTCCGCGCTGTCTGTTTCTCCGTTGTCTGTCTCTCCGCTGTCTTTCTCCCCGCTGTCTGTCTCTCCGCTGTCTGTCTCCCCGCTGTCTGTCACCCCGCTGTCCGTCTCTCCGCTGTCTGTCTCCCCGCTGTCCGTCTCTCCGCTGTCTGTCTCTCCGCTGTCTGTCTCCCCGCTGTCTGTCACCCCGCTGTCCGTCTCTCCGCTGTCTGTCTCCCCGCTGTCTGTCTCCCCGTTGTCTGTCTCCCCGCTGTCTGCCTCCCCGCTGTCTGTCTCCCCGCTGTCTGTCTCTCCGCTGTCTGTCTCTCCGCTGTCTGCCTCCCCGCTGTCTGTCTCCCCGCTGTCTGTCTCCCCGCTGTCTGTCTCCCCGCTGTCTGTCTCCCCGCTGTCTGTCTCTCCGCTGTCTGTCTCCCCGCTGTCTGTCTCCCCGCTGTCTGTCTCTCAGCTGTCCGTCTCCCCGCTGTCCGTCTCCCCGCTCTCTGTCTCCCCGCTGTCTGTCTCTCCGCTGTCTGTCTCCCTACTGTCTGTCTCTCCGCTGTCTGTCTCCCCGCTGTCTCCCCGCTGTCTGTCTCCCCGCTGTCCGTCTCCCCGCTGTCTGTCTCCCCGATGTCTGTCTCCCCGCTGTCTGTCTCCCCGCTGTCTGTCTCTCCGCTGTCTGTCTCCCCGCTGTCTGTCTCCCCGCTGTATGTCTCCCCGCTGTTTGTCTCTCTGCTGCCTGCCTCCCTGCTGTCTGTCTCCCTACTGTCTGTCTCTCCGCTGTCTGTCTCTCCGCTGTCTGTCTCCCTACTGTCTGTCTCTCCGCTGTCTGTCTCCCCGCTGTCTCCCCGCTGTCTGTCTCCCCGCTGTCTGTCTCCCCGCTGTCTGTCTCTCCGCTGTCTGTCTCCCCGCTGTCTGTCTCTCCTCTATCTGTCTCCCCGCTGTCTCCCCGCTGTCTGTCTCCCCGCTGTCCGTCTCCCCGCTGTATGTCTCCCCGCTGTCCGTCTCCCCGCTGTCCGTCTCTCCGCTGTCCGTCTCCCCGCTGTCCGTCTCTCCGCTGTCTGTCTCCCCGCTGTCTGTCTCCCCGCTGTCTCCCCGCTGTCGTTCTCCCCGCTGTCTGTCTCTCCGCTGTCTGTCTCTCCGCTGTCTGCCTCCCCGGTGTCTGTCTCCCCGCTGTCTGTCTCCCCGCTGTCTGTCTCCCCGCTGTCTGTCTCTCCGCTGTCTGTCTCCCTGCTGTCTGTCTCCCTGCTGTCTGTCTCTCAGCTGTCCGTCTCCCCGCTGTCTGTCTCCCCGCTCTCTGTCTCCCCGCTGTCTGTCTCCGCGCTGTCTGTCTCCGCGCTGTCTGTTTCTCCGTTGTATGTCTCCCCGCTGTCCGTCTCCCCGCTGTCCGTCTCCCCGCTGTCCGTCTCTCCGCTGTCCGTCTCCCCGCTGTCCGTCTCTCCGCTGTCTGTCTCCCCGCTGTCTGTCTCCCCGCTGTCTCCCCGCTGTCGTTCTCCCCGCTGTCTGTCTCTCCGCTGTCTGTCTCTCCGCTGTCTGCCTCCCCGCTGTCTGTCTCCCCGCTGTCTGTCTCCCCGCTGTCTGTCTCCCCGCTGTCTGTCTCCCTGCTGTCTGTCTCCCTGCTGTCTGTCTCTCAGCTGTCCGTCTCCCCGCTGTCTGTCTCCCCGCTCTCTGTCTCCCCGCTGTCTGTCTCCGCGCTGTCTGTCTCCGCGCTGTCTGTTTCTCCGTTGTCTGTCTCTCCGCTGTCTTTCTCCCCGCTGTCTGTCTCTCCGCTGTCTGTCTCCCCGCTGTCTGTCACCCTGCTGTCCGTCTCTCCGCTGTCTGTCTCCCCGCTGTCCGTCTCTCCGCTGTCTGTCTCTCCGCTGTCTGTCTCCCCGCTGTCTGTCACCCCGCTGTCCGTCTCTCCGCTGTCTGTCTCCCCGCTGTCTGTCTCCCCGTTGTCTGTCTCCCCGCTGTCTGCCTCCCCGCTGTCTGTCTCCCCGCTGTCTGTCTCTCCGCTGTCTGTCTCTCCGCTGTCTGCCTCCCCGCTGTCTGTCTCCCCGCTGTCTGTCTCCCCGCTGTCTGTCTCCCCGCTGTCTGTCTCTCCGCTGTCTGTCTCCCCGCTGTCTGTCTCCCCGCTGTCTGTCTCTCAGCTGTCCGTCTCCCCGCTGTCCGTCTCCCCGCTCTCTGTCTCCCCGCTGTCTGTCTCTCCGCTGTCTGTCTCCCTACTGTCTGTCTCTCCGCTGTCTGTCTCCCCGCTGTCTCCCCGCTGTCTGTCTCCCCGCTGTCCGTCTCCCCGCTGTCTGTCTCCCCGATGTCTGTCTCCCCGCTGTCTGTCTCCCCGCTGTCTGTCTCTCCGCTGTCTGTCTCCCCGCTGTCTGTCTCCCCGCTGTATGTCTCCCCGCTGTTTGTCTCTCTGCTGTCTGTCTCTCCGCTGTCTGTCTCCCTACTGTCTGTCTCTCCGCTGTCTGTCTCCCTACTGTCTGTCTCTCCGCTGTCTGTCTCTCCGCTGTCTGTCTCCCTACTGTCTGTCTCTCCGCTGTCTGTCTCCCCGCTGTCTCCCCGCTGTCTGTCTCCCCGCTGTCTGTCTCCCCGCTGTCTGTCTCTCCGCTGTCTGTCTCCCCGCTGTCCGTCTCTCCGCTGTCTGTCTCCCCGCTGTCTGTCTCCCCGCTGTCTCCCCGCTGTCGTTCTCCCCGCTGTCTGTCTCTCCGCTGTCTGTCTCTCCGCTGTCTGCCTCCCCGGTGTCTGTCTCCCCGCTGTCTGTCTCCCCGCTGTCTGTCTCCCCGCTGTCTGTCTCTCCGCTGTCTGTCTCCCTGCTGTCTGTCTCCCTGCTGTCTGTCTCTCAGCTGTCCGTCTCCCCGCTGTCTGTCTCCCCGCTCTCTGTCTCCCCGCTGTCTGTCTCCGCGCTGTCTGTTTCTCCGTTGTCTGTCTCTCCGCTGTCTTTCTCCCCGCTGTCTGTCTCTCCGCTGTCTGTCTCCCCGCTGTCTGTCACCCCGCTGTCCGTCTCTCCGCTGTCTGTCTCCCCGCTGTCTGCCTCCCCGCTGTCTGTCTCCCCGCTGTCTGTCTCCCCGCTGTCTGTCTCTCCGCTGTCTGTCTCCCCGCTGTCTGTCTCTCAGCTGTCCGTCTCCCCGCTGTCCGTCTCCCCGCTCTCTGTCTCCCCGCTGTCTGTCTCCGCGCTGTCTGTCTCTCCGTTGTCTGTCTCTCCGCTGTCTTTCTCCCCGCTGTCTGTCACCCCGCTGTCCGTCTCTCCGCTGTCTGTCTCCCCGCTGTCCGTCTCTCCGCTGTCTGTATCTCCGCTGTCTGTCTCTCCGCTGTCTGTCTCCCTACTGTCTGTCTCTCCGCTGTCTGTCTCCCCGCTGTCTCCCCGCTGTCTGTCTCTCCGCTGTCTGTCTCCCTACTGTCTGTCTCCCCGCTGTCTGTCTCTCCGCTGTCTGTCTCTCCGCTGTCTGCCTCCCCGCTGTCTGTCTCCCCGCTGTCTGTCTCCCCGCTGTCTGTCTCTCCGCTGTCTGTCTCCCCGCTGTCTGTCTCTCAGCTGTCCGTCTCCCCGCTGTCCGTCTCCCCGCTCTCTGTCTCCCCGCTGTCTGTCTCCGCGCTGTCTGTCTCTCCGTTGTCTGTCTCTCCGCTGTCTTTCTCCCCGCTGTCTGTCACCCCGCTGTCCGTCTCTCCGCTGTCTGTCTCCCCGCTGTCCGTCTCTCCGCTGTCTGTATCTCCGCTGTCTGTCTCTCCGCTGTCTGTCTCCCTACTGTCTGTCTCTCCGCTGTCTGTCTCCCCGCTGTCTGTCTCTCCGCTGTCTGTCTCCCTACTGTCTGTCTCTCAGCTGTCCGTCTCCCCGCTGTCCGTCTCCCCGCTCTCTGTCTCCCCGCTGTCTGTCTCCGCGCTGTCTGTCTCTCCGTTGTCTGTCTCTCCGCTGTCTTTCTCCCCGCTGTCTGTCACCCCGCTGTCCGTCTCTCCGCTGTCTGTCTCCCCGCTGTCCGTCTCTCCGCTGTCTGTATCTCCGCTGTCTGTCTCTCCGCTGTCTGTCTCCCTACTGTCTGTCTCTCCGCTGTCTGTCTCCCCGCTGTCTGTCTCTCCGCTGTCTGTCTCCCTACTGTCTGTCTCTCCGCTGTCTGTCTCCCCGCTGTCTCCCCGCTGTCTGTCTCCCCGCTGTCTCCCCGCTGTCTGTCTCCCCGCTGTCTGTCTCCCCGCTGTATGTCTCCCCGCTGTCCGTCTCTCCGCTGTCCGTCTCCCCGCTGTCCGTCTCTCCGCTGTCCGTCTCCCCGCTGTCTGTCTCTTCGCTGTCTGTCTCCCCGCTGTCTCCCCGCTGTCCGTCTCCCCGCTGTCCGTCTCTCCGCTGTCTGTCTCTCCGCTGTCTGTCTCCCCGCTGTCTGTCTCCCCGCTGTCTGCCTCCCCGCTGTCTGTCTCCCCGCTGTCTGTCTCCCCGCTGTCTGTCTCTCCGCTGTCTGTCTCTCCGCTGTCTGTCTCCCCGCTGTCTGTCTCCCCGCTGTCTGTCTCTCAGCTGTCCGTCTCCCCGCTGTCCGTCTCCCCGCTCTCTGTCTCTCCGCTGTCTGTCTCTCCGCTGTCTGTCTCTCCGTTTTCCGTCTCCCCGCTGTCTGTTTCCCCGTTGTCTGTCTCTCCGCTGTCTGTCTCCCCGCTGTCTGTCTCTCTGCTGTCTGTCTCTCCGCTGTCTCCCCGCTGTCTGTCTCCCCGCTGTCCGTCTCCCCGCTGTCTGTCTCCCCGATGTCTGTCTCCCCGCTGTCTGTCTCCCCGCTGTATGTCTCCCCGGTGTTTGTCTCTCTGCTGCCTGCCTCCCCGCTGTCTGTCTCCCCGCTGTCTGTCTCTCCGCTGTCTGTCTCTCCGCTGTCTGTCTCCCCGCTGTCTGTCTCCCCGCTGTCTGTCTCTCCGCTGTCTGTCTCCCCGCTGTCTCCCCGCTGTCTCCCCGCTGTCTGTCTCCCCGATGTCTGTCTCCCCGCTGTCTGTCTCTCCGCTGTCTGTCTCCCCGCTGTCTGTCTCCCCGCTGTCTGTCTCTCCGCTGTCTGTCTCCCCGCTGTCTCCCCGCTGTCTCCCCGCTGTCTGTCTCCCCGATGTCTGTCTCCCCGCTGTCTGTCTCCCCGCTGTCTGTCTCCCCGCTGTATGTCTCCCCGCTGTTTCTCTCTCTGCTGCCTGCCTCCCTGCTGTCTGTCTCCCTACTGTCTGTCTCCCCGCTGTCTGTCTCTCCGCTGTCCGTCTCCCCGCTGTCCGTCTCCCCGCTGTCTGTCTCCCCGCTGTCTGTCTCCCCGCTGTCTGCCTCCCCGCTGTCTGTGTCCCCGCTCTCTGTCTCCCCGCTGTCTGTCTCTCCGCTGTCTGTCTCCCTACTGTCTGTCTCTCCGCTGTCTGTCTCTCCGCTGTCTGTCTCCCCGCTGTCTGTCTCCCCGCTGTCTGTCTCTCCACTGTCTGTCTCCCCGCTGTCTGTCACCCCGCTGTCCGTCTCTCCGCTGTCTGTCTCCCCGCTGTCCGTCTCTCCGCTGTCTGTCTCCCCGCTGTCCGTCTCTCCGCTGTCTGTCTCTCCGCTGTCCGTCTCTCCGCTGTGTGTCTCCCCGCTGTCTGTCACCCCGCTGTCCACCTCCCCGCTGTCTGTCTCTCCACTGTCTGTCTCCCCGTTGTCTGTCTCCCCGCTGTCTGTCACCCCGCTGTCCGTCTCTCCGCTGTCTGTCTCCCCGCTGTCCGTCTCTCCGCTGTCTGTCTCCCCGCTGTCCGTCTCTCCGCTGTCTGTCTCTCCGCTGTCCGTCTCTCTGCTGTGTGTCTCCCCGCTGTCTGTCACCCCGCTGTCCACCTCCCCGCTGTCTGTCTCTCCACTGTCTGTCTCCCCGTTGTCTGTCTCCCCGCTGTCTGTCTCCCCGCTGTCTGTCTCCCCGCTGTCTGTCTCTCCGCTGTCTGTCTCTCCGCTGTCTGTCTCCGCGCTGTCTGTCTCTCCGTTGTCTGTCTCTCCGCTGTCTGTCTCCCCGCTGTCCGTCTCTCCGCTGTCTGTCTCTCCGCTGTCTGCCTCCCCGCTGTCTGTCACCCCGCTGTCCACCTCCCCGCTGTCTGTCTCTCCACTGTCTGTCTCCCCGTTGTCTGTCTCCCCGCTGTCTGTCTCCCCGCTGTCTGTCTCCCCGCTGTCTGTCTCTCCGCTGTCTGTCTCTCCGCTGTCTGTCTCCGCGCTGTCTGTCTCTCCGTTGTCTGTCTCTCCGCTGTCTTTCTCCCCGCTGTCTGTCTCCCCGCTGTCTGTCTCTCCGCTGTCTGTCTCTCCGCTGTCTGTCTCCCCGCTGTCTGTCTCCCCGCTGTCTGTCTCTCCGCTGTCCGTCTCCCCGCTGTCCGTCTCCCCGCTGTCTGTCTCTCCGCTGTCTGCCTCCCCGCTGTCTGTCTCCCCGCTGTCTGCCTCCCCGCTGTCTGTCTCTCCGCTGTCTGTCTCCCCGATGTCTGTCTCTCCGCTGTCTGTCTCCCCGATGTCTGTCTCCCCGCTGTCTGTCTCCCCGCTGTCTGTCTCCCCGCTGTCTGTCTCCCCGCTGTATGTCTCCCCGCTGTTTCTCTCTCTGCTGCCTGCCTCCCTGCTGTCTGTCTCCCTACTGTCTGTCTCCCCGCTGTCTGTCTCTCCGCTGTCCGTCTCCCCGCTGTCCGTCTCCCCGCTGTCTGTCTCCCCGCTGTCTGTCTCCCCGCTGTCTGCCTCCCCGCTGTCTGTGTCCCCACTCTCTGTCTCCCCGCTGTCTGTCTCTCCGCTGTCTGTCTCCCTACTGTCTGTCTCTCCGCTGTCTGTCTCTCCGCTGTCTGTCTCCCCGCTGTCTGTCTCCCCGCTGTCTGTCTCTCCACTGTCTGTCTCCCCGCTGTCTGTCACCCCGCTGTCCGTCTCTCCGCTGTCTGTCTCCCCGCTGTCCGTCTCTCCGCTGTCTGTCTCCCCGCTGTCCGTCTCTCCGCTGTCTGTCTCTCCGCTGTCCGTCTCTCCGCTGTGTGTCTCCCCGCTGTCTGTCACCCCGCTGTCCACCTCCCCGCTGTCTGTCTCTCCACTGTCTGTCTCCCCGTTGTCTGTCTCCCCGCTGTCTGTCTCCCCGCTGTCTGTCTCCCCGCTGTCTGTCTCTCCGCTGTCTGTCTCTCCGCTGTCTGTCTCCGCGCTGTCTTTCTCTCCGTTGTCTGTCTCTCCGCTGTCTGTCTCCCCGCTGTCTGTCTCTCCGCTGTCTGTCTCCCCGCTGTCTCCCCGCTGTCTGTCTCTCCGCTGTCTGTCTCCCTACTGTCTGTCTCTCCGCTGTCTGTCTCCCCGCTGTCTCCCCGCTGTCCGTCTCCCCGCTGTCTGTCTCCCCGCTGTCTGTCTCTCCGCTGTCTGTCTCCCCGCTGTCTGTCTCCCCGCTGTCTGTCTCCCCGCTGTCTGTCTCTCCGCTGTCTGTCTCCCCGCTGTCTGTCTCCCCGCTCTCTGTCTCCCCGCTGTCTGTCTCTCCGCTGTCTGTCTCCCCGCTGTCTGTCTCTCTGCTGTCTGCCTCCCTGCTGTCTGTCTCCCTAATGTCTGTCTCTCCGCTGTCTGTCTCTCCGCTGTCTGTCTCTCCGCTGTCTGTCTCCCCGCTGTCTGTCTCCCCGCTGTCTGTCTCTCCGCTGTCTGTCTCCCCGCTGTCTCCCCGCTGTCTCCCCGCTGTCTGTCTCCCCGATGTCTGTCTCCCCGCTGTCTGTCTCCCCGCTGTCTGTCTCCCCGCTGTCTGTCTCCCCGCTGTATGTCTCCCCGCTGTTTCTCTCTCTGCTGCCTGCCTCCCTGCTGTCTGTCTCCCTACTGTCTGTCTCCCCGCTGTCTGTCTCTCCGCTGTCCGTCTCCCCGCTGTCCGTCTCCCCGCTGTCTGTCTCCCCGCTGTCTGTCTCCCCGCTGTCTGCCTCCCCGCTGTCTGTGTCCCCGCTCTCTGTCTCCCCGCTGTCTGTCTCTCCGCTGTCTGTCTCCCTACTGTCTGTCTCTCCGCTGTCTGTCTCTCCGCTGTCTGTCTCCCCGCTGTCTGTCTCCCCGCTGTCTGTCTCTCCACTGTCTGTCTCCCCGCTGTCTGTCACCCCGCTGTCCGTCTCTCCGCTGTCTGTCTCCCCGCTGTCCGTCTCTCCGCTGTCTGTCTCCCCGCTGTCCGTCTCTCCGCTGTCTGTCTCTCCGCTGTCCGTCTCTCCGCTGTGTGTCTCCCCGCTGTCTGTCACCCCGCTGTCCACCTCCCCGCTGTCTGTCTCTCCACTGTCTGTCTCCCCGTTGTCTGTCTCCCCGCTGTCTGTCACCCCGCTGTCCGTCTCTCCGCTGTCTGTCTCCCCGCTGTCCGTCTCTCCGCTGTCTGTCTCCCCGCTGTCCGTCTCTCCGCTGTCTGTCTCTCCGCTGTCCGTCTCTCTGCTGTGTGTCTCCCCGCTGTCTGTCACCCCGCTGTCCACCTCCCCGCTGTCTGTCTCTCCACTGTCTGTCTCCCCGTTGTCTGTCTCCCCGCTGTCTGTCTCCCCGCTGTCTGTCTCCCCGCTGTCTGTCTCTCCGCTGTCTGTCTCTCCGCTGTCTGTCTCCGCGCTGTCTGTCTCTCCGTTGTCTGTCTCTCCGCTGTCTGTCTCCCCGCTGTCCGTCTCTCCGCTGTCTGTCTCTCCGCTGTCTGCCTCCCCGCTGTCTGTCACCCCGCTGTCCACCTCCCCGCTGTCTGTCTCTCCACTGTCTGTCTCCCCGTTGTCTGTCTCCCCGCTGTCTGTCTCCCCGCTGTCTGTCTCCCCGCTGTCTGTCTCTCCGCTGTCTGTCTCTCCGCTGTCTGTCTCCGCGCTGTCTGTCTCTCCGTTGTCTGTCTCTCCGCTGTCTTTCTCCCCGCTGTCTGTCTCCCCGCTGTCTGTCTCTCCGCTGTCTGTCTCTCCGCTGTCTGTCTCCCCGCTGTCTGTCTCCCCGCTGTCTGTCTCTCCGCTGTCCGTCTCCCCGCTGTCCGTCTCCCCGCTGTCTGTCTCTCCGCTGTCTGCCTCCCCGCTGTCTGTCTCCCCGCTGTCTGCCTCCCCGCTGTCTGTCTCCCAGCTCTCTGTCTCTCCGCTGTCTGTCTCTCCGCTGTCTGTCTCCCCGATGTCTGTCTCTCCGCTGTCTGTCTCCCCGATGTCTGTCTCCCCGCTGTCTGTCTCCCCGCTGTCTGTCTCCCCGCTGTTTCTCTCTCTGCTGCCTGCCTCCCTGCTGTCTGTCTCCCTACTGTCTGTCTCCCCGCTGTCTGTCTCTCCGCTGTCCGTCTCCCCGCTGTCCGTCTCCCCGCTGTCTGTCTCCCCGCTGTCTGTCTCCCCGCTGTCTGCCTCCCTACTGTCTGTCTCTCCGCTGTCTGTCTCTCCGCTGTCTGTCTCCCCGCTGTCTGTCTCCCCGCTGTCTGTCTCTCCACTGTCTGTCTCCCCGCTGTCTGTCACCCCGCTGTCCGTCTCTCCGCTGTCTGTCTCCCCGCTGTCCGTCTCTCCGCTGTCTGTCTCCCCGCTGTCCGTCTCTCCGCTGTCTGTCTCTCCGCTGTCCGTCTCTCCGCTGTGTGTCTCCCCGCTGTCTGTCACCCCGCTGTCCACCTCCCCGCTGTCTGTCTCTCCACTGTCTGTCTCCCCGTTGTCTGTCTCCCCGCTGTCTGTCTCCCCGCTGTCTGTCTCTCCGCTGTCTGTCTCTCCGCTGTCTGTCTCCGCGCTGTCTTTCTCTCCGTTGTCTGTCTCTCCGCTGTCTGTCTCCCCGCTGTCTGTCTCTCCGCTGTCTGTCTCCCCGCTGTCTCCCCGCTGTCTGTCTGTCCGCTGTCTGTCTCCCTACTGTCTGTCTCTCCGCTGTCTGTCTCCCCGCTGTCTCCCCGCTGTCCGTCTCCCCGCTGTCTGTCTCCCCGCTGTCTGTGTCTCCGCTGTCTGTCTCCTCGCTGTCTGTCTCCCCGCTGTCTGTCTCTCCGCTGTCTGTCTCCCCGCTGTCTGTCTCCCCGCTCTCTGTCTCCCCGCTGTCTGTCTCTCCGCTGTCTGTCTCCCCGCTGTCTGTCTCTCTGCTGTCTGCCTCCCTGCTGTCTGTCTCCCTAATGTCTGTCTCTCCGCTGTCTGTCTCTCCGCTGTCTGTCTCTCCGCTGTCTGTCTCCCCGCTGTCTGTCTCCCCGCTGTCTGTCTCTCTGCTGTCTGCCTCCCTGCTGTCTGTCTCCCTACTGTCCGTCTCTCCGCTGTCTGTGCCTAATTTTGGCTTCATGGCTTCAGATGGTTCATATCTAACGATGATGACGACATTTATATTTCACTTTAGTCATTCAATTGTGTTTGTGTTTCTCAGATTACTGTGACCTCACTCTGGACCCAAACACAGCTCACAGAGACCTCCGACTGTCAGAGGACAAACGGACTGTGGAACGACATTACACATCTGGGCGTCCGGATCATAAGGACAGATTCACAGACTGTCCTCAGGTCCTGAGCTCCTCCGGCCTGAGGGGGCGCTGTTACTGGGAGGTGAAGTGGTTCGGGAGGGATGTTGATATCTCAGTGAGTTACAGAGGAATCAGACGGAGAGGAGGCGACAGTCGGTTTGGAGAAAATGATCAGTCCTGGACGATGAGGATCAAGGGGGGAGATTATTATTTCTTACACAATGAGAAAAAACAGCCAGATGTTTCCTCATCGAGGGGTTCTTCTTCATCCTTCTCCGGTGCAGTGGGTGTGTTCTATTCCGGTCGAGTGGGCGTGTTCCTGGACTCTGAGGCTGGAGCTCTGTCCTTCTATCACGTCAGCTCTGATGGAAAACTGTCCCACCTCCACACCTTCATCAGCTCCTTCACTGAGCCTCTGTTCCCAGGGTTTGGACTGTGGTCAGCGGGGTCTGTGTCTCTGGTGAAAGTGTAAACAGGAAGGACACAGCGCCCCCTGGAGGACTTTGGTTTTATTATGAATGAATGATTTGAATCTGTGGCTTTATAAAGTCTGATCTTCTCCTGTATTTTCTTCCATATTTCAGAGTTTAAATGCAGAGTTAAATGCTGCTGGTCAATAGAATCGTACTGGATCATATTTGACATGAACTGAAGCCGGTGCACTCTCAAAGATGAAGGATATCGTCTACGGCATCATCAAAATGATGATTATTTAGAGTCAAATCATCTCAAACATGTGGTGGATAAATGTTCCCGACGTGTGTGAAGCTGCTGAAGAACGGAGTTTTCAAAAGTAGAAGATTAATTCATCTTTGCTTTGGGATGTTGTGGGTTTTAGTTCCTCATGAGTTTGCTGTGAGTAAATACCACGCTGAGGAAATGACGGTGAAGGGAATGAGCTTTTCTTTTCTCATACTGGTTAGTCCTGGTTAGTCCTGGTTAGTTAGTCCTGGTTAGTCCTGGTTAGTTAGTCCTGGTTAGTCCTGGTTTATTAGTCCTGGTAAGTTAGTCCTGGTTAATTAGTCCTGGTTAGTTAGTCCTGGTTAGTTAGTCCTGGTTAGTCCTGGTTTATTAGTCCTGGTTAGTTAGTCCTGGTTAGACCTGGTTAGTTAGTCCTGGTTAGTCCTGATTAGTTAGTCCTGGTTAGTTAGTCCTGGTTAGACCTGGTTAGTCCTGGTTAGTTAGTCCTGGTTAGTCCTGGTTAGTTAGTCCTGGTTAGTCCTGGTTAGTTAGTCCTGGTTAGTCCTGGTTAGTTAGTCCTGGTTAGTTAGTTCGGGTTAGTCCTGGTTAGTTAGTCCTGGTTAGTCCTGGTTAGTTAGTCCTGGTTATTCCTGGTTAATTAGTTGTGGTTAGTCCTGGTTAGTTAGAGTTAGTCCTGGTTAGTTAGTCCTGGTTAGTTAGTCCTGGTTAGCCCTGGTTAGTTAGTCCTGGTTAGTCCTGGTTGGTTAGTCCTGGTTAGTTATTCCTGGTTATTCCTGGTAATTTGTTGTGGTTAGTCCTGGTTAGTTAGAGTTAGTCCTGGGTAGTTAGTCCTGGTTAGTTAGTCCTGGTTAGTTAGTCCTGGTTAGCCCTGGTTAGTTAGTCCTGGTTGGTTAGTCCTGGTTAGTTAGTCCTTGTTAGTCCGGGTTAGTCCTGGTTAGTTAGTCCTGGTTAGTCCTGGTTAGTTAGTCCTGGTTAGTTAGTCCTGGTTAGTCCTGGTTAGTTAGTCCTGGTTAGTTAGTCCTGGTTAGTTAGTCCTGGTTAGTTAGTCATTGTTAGTCCTGGTTAGTTAGTCCTGGTTAGTCCTGGTTAGTTAGAGTTAGTCCTGGGTAGTTAGTCCTGGTTAGTTAGTCCTGGTTAGTTAGTCCTGGTTAGCCCTGGTTAGTTAGTCCTGGTTGGTTAGTCCTGGTTAGTTAGTCCTTGTTAGTCCGGGTTAGTCCTGGTTAGTTAGTCCTGGTTAGTCCTGGTTAGTTAGTCCTGGTTAGTTAGTCCTTGTTAGTCCTGGTTAGTTAGTCCTGGTTGGTTAGTCCTGGTTAGTTAGTCCTGGTTAGTTAGTCATTGTTAGTCCTGGTTAGTTAGTCCTGGTTAGTCCTGGTTAGTTAGTCCTGGTTAGTTAGTCCTTGTTAGTCCTGGTTAGTTAGTCCTTGTTAGTCCGGGTTAGTTAGTCCTGGTTAGTTAGTCCTGGTTAGTCCTGGTTAGTTAGTCCTGGTTAGTCCGGGTTAGTCCTGGTTAGTTAGTCCTGGTTAGTTAGTCCGGGTTAGTTAGTCCTTGTTAGTCCTGGTTAGTCCTGGTTAGTTAGTCCTTGTTAGTTAGTCCTTGTTAGTCCTGGTTAGTCCTGGTTATTTAGTCCTTGTTAGTCCGGGTTAGTCCTGGTTAGTTAGTCCTGGTTAGTCCTGGTTAGTCCTTACTCAAGGAAGCAACAGATACAGTGAGAAGATGTTTATATTCACTTTATAAAAAGACACATTTGAGTTTTTTTTCTCCCTGTCTGACATGAAACCAGAATTTACTTTTATTTGTTTAGGTCTATTAGAATTTTAAATATATATATTTCTATTTGCTAAACTCCAGAAGAACGAGAGATATATTTTTTCATAAATGTTAGTGCCTTTTTCCAAAGCAAAGTGTCCCACACTCAGAGGACTATACCTTCCACACTTGGGGAAAGCCCAGAGGTCGATATCATGACCTTGGAAGCACAAGTCTGGTTCCGGCTCGTTGCAGTTTTCACAGCCGTCTGCAGACACACGGGGCTGCTTAGATTTCTGTCCCACTTGCTCCAGACTCGCTCTGATGTCACGGGCACGTGGGGCACGGAAAGATCGTGAGACCCCAACGAGACCAGCCCACTTGATCAGCAAAGGCTACTGCAGCGGCTCCATGGCCCCGTGCATGATGGGAAAACGCCCACCTGTCAGGTGATTGGATACGAGTCTGCTGTGATCAGAAACATGTGACCCCCTCCTCTCTCCTCAGGGCAACACTTTAGATCTGAACAAATAAACTATTACAGTTGTGTATCGCCCCCAAAATAGAGCTCATGTTTGATGCTTTCCACAACAAAGGAAATATTCCATCTCTCAAACTAACACATGGGAAAGTTTCCTCTGATGAACAATGATGTGACTGGGCTGAGGTTGTTGAAATCAATTTAGAATATCCGTAAAAAAAAAAAAAAAAAAGTCTTAGCTTGACATTGACAAAGCATCGATCACGAACATGGTTACCTAATCAATAACTTGAATACATAAAGATTTAACGTTAACACTCATTCAAATTCAAGCAGTTTACTGTTAACGCTAAAGCTACAAATGCAGCTTCTAGTTCAAGTGAATTTGGCGGAGCTCGTTTTTTTATTTTTTTATTTTTAAGTGGAGAGTGCACTGCAAATACAAACCCCCAAAATAGTACTTACACTAAAACTGCAAATACAAATCTAGGATATAATGATATTTCAGTGATATTGTGAAAGTGCTGACTACATGGGTAACGAGAGTTGATCCTGTAACACAGAACATGCTAGGCGCTGTTAGCAAAATCATTCTTAAATTCAAGATACAGTTAAGCTTTGAACAGAAAGAGGTTCCATTACTTACCCCGGAATGTTCTTGCCTCTTCTTGGTTAATATTGATCCCAGCTTCAGATATTTTTTGAATAAGTTCTTCCGTGGAAAGGCAGCGTGGGCCTGGACAGTCCGCCATTTCACTCTTCTGGCGCCTTTTTTGTCCCCCCCACCCGACACTGACCCCTACTGGTACAATGTTGAACCATTTGGCTTAAGACGTGATGTTGTAGCTCTAAAATGACATAAAGGTCCACAGTGAGTCGCCTTAAGGACCATATATGTACTGGCAGGGCACTTTCTTGATAAAAGTACCTTTTAGGTACAACATTGTACCTCTGTTTTTCTGTATCGACCAAAAGTTTCAAAAGTCCTGCTCCCACAGCACATGTTGTAAGCTTTTCATTGCACACAGAAAATGATAGCCTATATGCTTTCCTCTTTTCCAGGAGCCTATGAATTATTTACAACGGCAAATTATTTCTTGGATGTTTGATAAAAGCTTTTGGCTGCTCTACTCGGCCATCGGTATTAATAACATGTACAGTGGGAACCGGATGTTTACATACACTTCATAAAAAGACACGTTTGGATTTTTCTGTCACTGTCTGACATGAAACTAGAATCAACTTTTACTTTTTAGGTCAATTGGAATTTTAAAATATATATGTATTTTTGCTAAATGCCAGAAGAATGAGAGATATAAACTTGTTTCTAGCTCTCACAATCCCTCCTGCACATTGGAATGGTTCAAATGAATGATATGCATGTTTCACGCCCGTGTTCAGCTTTGAGCGCTGGAAAAGTTAAGCAGGGGAGACCCCCCCCCCCCCCCAATATAAACGGCACTATTTTAGATTCTAGTTCTATCTTCCATCGCTCAATAAACATTTAAATGGAGACGATGCAACAAGGTCTGATTTTTCTTGCCATAAAGCTTCTTGTGGTCTTGTATATTACATTCATATTTTCTACTGTATATTTATATGTGTTTGTTACCCAGACTATAGCCTGGTTTTACCATACCCTCGTACTTGTTTCGTACAGAGGGTCTGGACTTTCTCAATTGAGCTCCGTTTACAAGTGGGAGGGGTGAACTCTGTTTAAAGTTTGAAACGATTGGGTCTGATTTTACCCAATCGCTAGCGTTTGGTTGTGAAGTAATGCGCCCGGCCGAGTCAAGCTATGCTTGACGTCACCTACAACACCCGCCTCCCCCGCTCGCTGAATGGTAGGATGAAATTCAACCGATTGAATCGCAGCCATTGAGATCAAACCCAGACGTACATGCAGGGAAAAATATTTGACCGGAGTTTACGGATGGCAAAGGCCAGGCTACCCAGACTATGTCATCTCTTGAAATTGCATGGACTATCTTTTCAGCTCAAACAAAACATTATCCAACAGTCATGTTGATTTGAAGGCTGCCCTCTACTGTTTGTATAGGGAACTACAAAGCCTGCTGCCATGGAGATTTGAAGTTTTTGATTTCTGGCAATATCGACTCCTCACTTAATAATCTTGAATCATGGTAAAATGGTAAATGGTCTCAACTTATATAGCGCTTTTCCACCTACATTAGGCACTCAAAGCGCTTTACAGCAGGGAACCTCTCACCCATTCATACACCAATGTACGCAGACACTGGAGGCAAGGTGGGTGAAGTGTCTTGCCCAAGGACACAACGACAGCATGCACCTTCAGGAGGCGGGATTCGAACCCCCGACCTTTCGATCATGAGACGACCCGCTCTACCATCTGCGCCACCGTCGCCCCATCATTTGTGTGTTTGTGTTGCAATGCCAAACCAGACAGCTGTGTATTATTATTGTTCTTACTATTGTTTGGTCATTTATTGTAAATGTTTATAACACAATATTTAAAACTATTGTTTCAGCTTAATCACTTTGATTAAATGTATTTGCAGCATGTGAAAATGTAAAGATGTACGAATACTGTCAGCTTTTCTCACCACTAGGACTATAGCGAGGCTATCCAAGTTTAACAGGCCTGTAATGGGAACTTTATACAATAGAAAACGTCATAATATGAAATAGATTTTAAAATGTGGTAAGAAAATGGTCTAAAATATCAAAAGGCAATCCTTAATCCTTATGATCATACTTGCATGTGTTGTTATAATAGGTTTGATCAGAATATACCATTACGTTGCATTGACTGACGTAATAACACAGCACAGCCAGCCCGACACGTCCCCCCCTCCCCCGGCCCTCCTCGCGCTTAGAGAACACCTCGTCCAAGACCCTCCTGGACATGGGCACCAGGCGCATCTTCAACGAGGACCACGACCTGTCAGTGTCAGTTCAGCATACTTTCTTTTATAAGTACATTTCTCAAATGGACCTTTGTCGACGTCAACAACCTTTGCAATAAAAGTTGGAAAACTAGAAAGCTGTAGAATCATAGCCATGTTTGTTTTGCTTGGCCCCCAGTGTAGCGGCGGCTCATGTAGAGCAGTGGTTCTATCCTTTGCAGCCCTGGGGGGCCACTACATGTGCTCCCCCGAGTCTGTGGCCCCCTACATATTGTTTAGTTCTATCTGCACTATAACCCTAATGTCTTATGTGATGATATGTCTCAGTCTTATGCTAATTCAGGAACATTGAAAGGAGGATGCAGGTTATGTTGGTTACCTTTAAAACACTTTTCTTATTTAATCATCTTTAATAATCCATTCTCTTTGGCTCCTTATTTCAGCCCAGGCTCCAGGCTGGTGAGGAAACCACTGTTTTAACTTGGATTGGTAAAAATATCTAGCCTCCTTCCAACATTAATAAAACAGATCCTGCTTGAAGTCAATATAATATTCATACATTTGTTGCAGAAGATGCAGAAAAGTGCAAAGCAAGAAAGACCAATCTCCTCCTGAATCAGTTTGATGCGCTCCCCTCAGGGAGCCCTCCTCAGCACAGGCACAACGCTGTGGGCAGAGGCTAAATACTTCCATACCTCCTTTTCAAGTCACGTTTCAAGGAGAACATTGTTGACGCGTCTGGTTCAACAATGTGGTTCTCGTATTGAAAACTTGAACAGGATGTTTCTCATCTGTCCATGGGCCGATTTTAGCCAAATCAAAACTCAGAGAAATGTTCAAATCTCATCTGTATTGATCTCTTCAAGGGAACTTGCTCTCTTTGGTCAAACGCTGCGCAGAGCGAGAGAGAAGTGTCGGCTCTCCACAGTTGCGTAACGCCACACCTCCTCGGACTAAATGCTAATGTCTATTAGAAAATCAATCTTTGAATTGATTTTTGATTTCATGGCAAAACCAACTTAAAGAGTAGCCGATCTCACAGGTGAATGTCAACAGTTAAATTGATCCTAATTTGGATTTGTCATATAAATCATACGTTTCCACACGGCACCCCTGGACTTGCAGGTTGAAAACCTCTGATGTAGAAAACCAAAACAGACTGCGGGAAGTGAATGAATTATGGCCCACGTAAGGGTTTATACTGTTTACTGTCACGTCCATCCATCCCCTCCCACATGGGTCACCATCCAGCGAGCAGCAGACCCGTCCCCGTCAGCACCCAACCGTCTGCCTCCCCACGCCCCTCTTCCTTTAGTTATCTCTTTTGAATCATTATTATTTTGTTTTGTCTTTAAATAAACTTGGTAGTAGATCTTCGAGCTAGCCAAGATCTTTTCGGGTTTTGCCTCTTGAGGGAAACTTTCAGACCCATTGGGAGAGGGTATGTCCCCTCAGCAATACTTTTACTACCAGTTTAGATGCAGAAACACTCCAGATTGTTGTTATTTTGTTATGTGCATTTTATTTGTTATTCTTTGCTTGTTTTATACATTTATTTGTTATTCTTGACGTATCAGGGCAGGGCGGACTAGAGGGCCAGGGCCACCGCACAGCCGACATAGCCCCCTGGACAGTCGGGGCGATGGACGCAGCAACAACAATTAGGGAACAGGGGAGAGGAGGAAGAAGAGGAAGTAGGACAAATAATCATATGATCATGATAATAAGTGTAACATTGATAAATAAATAAACTCAATCATAAAACAGAGGGGGAGAATAGCCGTGACTAATGAACACAACAATAGATCATGATAAAGGCAGAATCTATGATCTAGAATATCAAAGTGCAAAATAATGAATCATAAAACTAGTATAAAACAATAGGGAGAAATAAACTCAATGAATGAAATAGAATAGTCTTTAATGTAAGATTCAGGGACATAAGAGGAATAGTTTTTATTGTTCATTTGTTAAAAGGTGTATGAGTGATGTCCCAGGGTGATTCTACTGTAATACATTTGACTGGTGTGGTGGATACGGTTTCCATGGCGATGAAGTCTATGAGTACATTTTTCCAATGATGAATATTGATTTTATTCTTGGGTTTCCAGTTGATAAGTATTGTCTTCTACTGTTTTATTTCCTAAACCCCTTTGTCTCTCTCTCTCTGTCAGTGGCGGCAGGGTCTCAGCTCTGCTCCGGACTCTAGCGCCTGAAAACGCTGTGACGCTCCTGGTTTTGGCTCTGACCGAACACAAGCTCCTCATCCACTCGCTCAGACCCTCCGTCCTCACCAGCGTCACTGAGGCCCTTGTCTCCGTGAGTCCGCAGTCGTATCGTAGTCGTTATTTAAAGCACGTTTCTAATTCTTGTGTCGATGCGTGTACTGTAAATCTGTCCCGCTGCTGTTCCCGTCCCACTGGGCCTGTCCCGACGTGCCCCTCTGTCCCCTGCCTCTCACCCCCGTCCCTTCATCGTGGGCGTGGACTCTCGCTACTCTCGTCAGCTGTGTGGACCTGGACACCAGCGCCATCTACCAGTGAGGACCACAACTGCACCGTTGTTTCTGAAGAGCTGATGAATGAATGTGCAGCCTTGAAATACTGACAAGTGAAGTGTTTCTGTTGTCCCACAGCACAGAGGAGAAGAAGGCCGTCTCCTGGAAGATCCTCCCCAAGAAAGCCTGTAAGAACCTGCTGAACTCACTCAGGTCTGTGCACCAGCAGCTGCTACAAGGTCAGTGCTCTACCTCGGGCGTACCCTAGACTCCTACAGAGGAATCGTATGTGTTTGATCAGGTTTCCAGACCAATGGACAAACCAGGCTTCTGCTGCATTCCAGGCAAATGGCAACTTCTGACCTCCGACCTCAGAGCGTTCCAGCGGAATAAAAGCACACGGCTAGTGCAACAACGTGTCGGCTGATAAGATGCTGACACATACAATTTTCTTCACTGCAGATATGATTTAAAACATGCTAAATAACATGATTTTAAAGACCATGTACAAAAGCAAAGGTCCACATTACGGATACAGAGGTGCAGTTATAGTTTTATTGTCAGATATACTCCTTCCCAGCAGAGGGCGCCATTGTTGTCTTACCTTATCATCTCTGAGTTGTAATTACCGGTTCGAGTGGAGTTGTAGTAAGCTGGCTTATGCTGAAAAAGGGCAAATCTAGTTGTAATAATAAGTAACCGTCTCAATACTATTATTAAATAATAAATCAATGAATACAGCACAGGCTTTGAGTCACTTTGGGGCTGGTCTTCTGTCTATGATGGACTTATAGGAACAGGCCACTGTTTGTCCACACTGAGATATTGTTGAAAACACATTCTTTACTACATGGACAAAAGGATGGAGACTCGGTCTATTAAAATCTAAATCATAGTTTTATTCCCTATATTACAAACCAAAGCACACAGGTAATGTTGAGTACATGTTGACCGGTCGGTGAGAGACGAGAGAGAGAGAGCATCTCTCCTGAGCAACACACAAGACAAAGGAGGAGGTGTGTCCTCCTTTAACCAATCAGTGCTCTTGGAACGTTCTCGTCACTTCTTCTGCACAATCTGACTCCTCGTTTGAACACACTGCCCCCCAGTGGATCAACCGTGAACACAACAATAGGACAGTAATAAAATGTCCGCCAAATTCAAATGAAACCTAAGCACAGATTACATCAACACAGTTTTATATATAATCACTAAAGCCTAATGTGACAAATATGTATATTAATAATTCAACAGTGACACGGAGGGTGTGGGATTTGCAGTCGTTTATGGAGATGTTTTGGGATCTGTCAGAGAGGTAAGAGGAGAACCAGGAAAGAGCTGGAGCAGTGATGTCAATAGACTGAAGACGGAGGAGGAGGATGGAGAGGTCCATGGTTTGTGGTTTTCAGGATCCAGATTGGGGTTTTTGATGATGGGGCAAGAACTGGTCAGATTGTGCGTTGACAACAACACCTGCACACTCCCTGATCAGCTTCCATTGGTTTGTTTAAATCCCAGCACAGAGTCGTTCAAAGTGGAATAATAAAACCCTGTCCCGTTGGAGAGTACAGGCCGACGCTGCAGGAGGAACAAACACGACTGTACAGACGTCAGTGGAACTTCTGCTGGAGATGAATGACAAAAACTTTTATTTAGCTCCAAAGGTTTGCTCAGAGGGATTTTGGATCCGGTTTAGTTTTGGAATAAAGTAGTTATTAGTGAAAAAAAACATCTTTGTTTTTTGGTTCAAAGCTGAATAAATGTGTCAGGAATTAGATCTGTAAAAATCCTTGTGTGAAAAAAACTTCAAAATGTAGTTGAGTCGGAGCCTGTAAAGTAAAAAAAAATTGTTTCAATAATATCTGAAAAATTCCTTCAGAGAAAACTGCCTTTGAATTCACAATTTCACAAATCAATCTATGGAGAAACATCAGATCAGTGGAATATTTAAACGTCTCACAGTGAAGATGAAAGTTCATATTTAAGACCAAACCGGCCCCTTAACGGCGCTATACCGGGTTTTATTTCTGGAAATGAAACCAAGTCTGTTTGCTTCTCTGATCTGTGCGTTACTCACCTCTGAGTCTTCACGGCTCGAACAGAACCAGAGAAAGAAGAGGAAACTCTGCTGAGACTGAGACTGAGCAGGAAGAGAAGAAGAAGCTTTGACCACAAACTCACTTTCATGTCAGTGCAGAAGAAACACTGAGAGCTGTTTGGATCCTGCACATGATCATGAAAAAACAAACATCTTAAATATGAGCTGATAAATGAGCCATTCATTATCTCAAACATAAACGTTCATGAGAAAAGCTTCATTCAAACTCAATGCAATGAGTATTTACAAGAACGTCAGAAATATGCAGGATATGAAATAACAAACTATTGAAGATATGGACAATAAATGGAGCTCGTTTCCAGATATTAAAATCCTGCATTATTGCCGTTCTGGCTAAAAGCAGAACTACAGTTTGTCACTTGAAGTCACTCTAGGTCTCTTTGATAAGTTGGTCCCACCTGAGGTCTGACCCGGAGCTGGTTGGACTGAAGCTGGATTAGTTCCTCTGACTCAGGTCGACAAACACAGACATGTTTCCTCTGGATCAGAGCATTTATAAAGCGCTTTATCAGTGGGTTTCTCTGTGAGGCGATCATGTGACACATGATCTGGGGGCACTAGGGAGGGGACGGATAACCGGTTTGTATCGATACACGGAGGTGCGAGTGCATCGGCAGAGAAGCTACAGATCGATGCAGTTCAGAGGACAAACACAAGATGCATCGGATTTTACTGCTCATGTCGGTTTCATCTAGATACATTCCAGCTGCAAAGCCTTTGGGCCGATGCGCGAGTCTTACCGGTAAACTTCAGGCTCAGAGCGGCAGAAACACCTCCGCGGTGTGGAGTTGGGTCGGCCGCTGTGTTGAATGAAGGACGTCCCGTGTGTGAGAAGTTGCAGGAAGCCAAACGCAGATAAATATTCCAAACATCGCCATGATCAGCCATCTTCATTTGCCCAAGTCATTGTGTCCACTTACAAGCCTAAAGAGTCCAGAAATCCACTTTACTGCCCTGCATTAGAGCCAGGGGGGGGAACACGTGTGACTGAGAGGCAGAGGAAGCCCCGCCCATTCATTAGCATAACTATGTGGAACGTTTCTGTGTTATTAATGTGGAGATAATTCACACAATCGCCTTTTTAATTTGAACAACACTGATCATAGATTAATAATAACTGTCCCCCCAAAAATATGGAAAAAAACTAAAGAAAAAACAATCTTAAGGTGGATAAACCCATAGAATATATAGGATACAAAACATAAATAGTAGATCGTGGCAGGTGTATCGAGATGCGAATCGTATCGGACAGAGGCCTAAGATTCCCATCCCGAGGGGGTGCGCAAAGAATTTTTGGAGAAAAGAATCAAATGTTTATTGCAATCTGATCAATATTGAACGGTTAAACCGCGGCACGGGAAACGCACTTATACCGGCGGAAGAGTCTCTGATTCAGACGTGGATGAGCTTGTCCTGGACCTAAATGTGTCCACTCTAAAACCGAACCTCATGAGCCGCTTTGGACCCGAGTGTAAAACTCTGCGCCCGCGGAGGCCGAGAGCGCGGCTCCAGATGCAAAATCTGTAATATCTGTCATAAAGAGGGAGGAGCCTGTGATCAGATACTTCCATTTACAACAGTTTTCCTCTTATTCTGATCCGAGGAGCGAGAGGAACAAGTGTCTGCAGCCGCATCATTCTCCTCCTCTGCCGCTAAACCCGTGGCTTTGTATCTGTCACTTACATTTACATTTACGAGCTGATGTGCAGAGATGGTAATGTCCTGCGTATATACATGATCTCTGCTATAACAAAAGCTTAAACCTGCCACTGCGACAGTACGACTGAGGGGGCGGGGCCAAACAACAGGCTGATGTTGACAATGAGCTGGTCACTGAGACAAACCTAAATACTCAGCTTTACCCACTCACACGAACAGCCTGTTTCCAAAATAATCACAAACTGGCATTTTCATTCAATGGTTTTGTATTTGAAAAAACCTGCTCGAGTTCACTGTAATAATGGAGGAAAAATATAATCTCATATCTAATATGTTCCCAGTGTTTTCAATCGCGTTAAAGTAGGGGGTACCACTCGTCACCTAAAGCTTCAGGGGGTACCCACTCGTCACCTAAAGCTTCAGGGGGTACCCACTCGTCACTTAAAGATTCAGGGAGTACCCACTCGTCACCTAAAGCTTCAGGGGGTACCCACTCGTCACCTAAAGAAGATTCAGGGGGTACCCACTCCTCACCTAAAGCTTCGGGGGGTACCCACTCGTCACCTAAAGAAGATTCAGGGGGTACCAACTCATCACATAAAGCTTCAGGGGGCACCCACTCGTCACCTAAAGCTTCAGGGGGTACCCACTCGTCACCTAAAGCTTCAGGGAGTACCCACTCGTCGCCTAAAGATTCAGGGGGTACCACTCGTCACCTAAAGCTTCAGGGGTACCCACTCGTCTCCTAAAGCTTCAGGGAGAACCCACTCGTCACCTAAAGCTTCAGGGGGTACCACTCGTCACCTAAAGCTTCAGGGGTACCCACTCGTCTCCTAAAGCTTCAGGGAGAACCCACTCGTCACCTAAAGCTTCAGGGGGTACCCACTCGTCACCTAAAGCTTCAGGGGGTACCACTCGTCACCTAAAGCTTCAGGGGTACCCACTCGTCTCCTAAAGCTTCAGGGAGAACCCACTCGTCACCTAAAGCTTCGGGGGTACCCACTCGTCACCTAAAGCTTCAGGGGGTACCCACTCGTCAC
The DNA here is from genome assembly GCA_021464625.1 of Proterorhinus semilunaris. Taxonomy (NCBI): domain Eukaryota; kingdom Metazoa; phylum Chordata; class Actinopteri; order Gobiiformes; family Gobiidae; genus Proterorhinus; species Proterorhinus semilunaris. The sequence goes on from CM038346.1 coordinate 40,302,524, forward strand.
CTAAAGAAGATTCAGGGGGTACCCACTCCTCACCTAAAGCTTCAGGGGGTACCCACTCCTCACCCACTCCTCACCTAAAGCTTCGGGGGGTACACACTCGTCACCTAAAGCTTCAGGGGGTACACACTCGTCACCTAAAGCTTCAGGGGGTACCCACTCGTCACCTAAAGCTTCAGGGGGTACCACTCGTCACCTAAAGCTTCAGGGGGCACCCACTCATCATCTAAAGCTTCAGGGGGTACCCACTCATCACCTAAAGCTTCAGAGGGTACCCACTCCTCACCTAAAGCTTCAGGGAGTACCCACTCGTCACCTAAAAATTCAGGGGGTACCACTCGTCACCTAAAGCTTCAGGGGGTACCACTCGTCACCTAAAGCTTTAGGGGGTACCCACTCGTCACCTAAAGAAGCTTCAGGGCGTACCACTCATCACCTAAAGCTTAAGGGGGTACCCACTCATCATCTAAAGCTTCAGGGGGCACCCACTCATCATCTAAAGCTTCAGGGGGTACCCACTCATCACCTAAAGCTTCAGAGGGTACCCACTCGTCACCTAAAAATTCAGGGGGTACCACTCGTCACCTAAAGCTTCAGGGGGTACCACTCGTCACCTAAAGCTTTAGGGGGTACCCACTCGTCACCTAAAGAAGCTTCAGGGCGTACCACTCGACACCTAAAGCTTCAGGGGGTACCTACTCGTCACCTAAAGCTTCAGGGAGTACCCACTCGTCACCTAAAGCTTCAGGGTGTACCCACTCATCACCTAAAGCTTCAGGGACTACCCACTCGTCACCTAAAGCTTCAGGGATTACCCACTCGTCACCTAAAGCTTCAGGGGGTACCCACTCCTCACCTAACGCTTCAGGGGGTACCCACTCGTCACCTAAAGCTTCAGGGGGTACCACTCGTCACCTAAAGCTTCAGTGGGCAACCACTCATCACCTAAAGCTTAAGGGGGTACCCACTCGTCACCTAAAGCTTCAGGGGTACCCACTCCTCACCTAACGCATCAGGGGGTACCCACTCGTCACCTGAAGCTTCAGGCAGTACCCACTCGTCACCTAAATCTTTGGGGGTACCCACTCCTCACCTAAAGCTTCAGGGGGTACCCACTCGTCACCTAAAGCTTCAGTGGGTAACCACTCATCACCTAAAGCTTCAGGGGGTACCCAATCGTCACCTAAAGCTTCAGGGAGTACCCACTCGTCACCTAAAGCTTCAGGGGGTACCCACTTGTCACCTAAAGCTTCAGGGGGTACCACTTGTCACCTAAAGATTCAGGGGGTACCACTCGTCACCTAAAGATTCAGGGGGTACCACTCGTCACCTAAAGCTTCAGGGGGTACCCACTCCTCACCTAACGCTTCAGGGGGTACCCACTCGTCACCTAACGCTTCAGGGGGTACCACTCGTCACCTAAAGCTTTAGGGGGTACCACTCGTCACCTAAAGCTTCAGGGGGTACCACTCGTCACCTAAAGCTTCAGTGGGCAACCACTCATCACCTAAAGCTTAAGGGGGTACCCACTCGTCACCTAAAGCTTCAGGGGGTACCCACTCCTCACCTAACGCATCAGGGGGTACCCACTCGTCACCTAACGCTTCAGGCAGTACCCACTCGTCACCTAAAGCTTTAGGGGGTACCCACTCCTCACCTAAAGCTTCAGGGGGTACCCACTCGTCACCTAAAGCTTCAGTGGGTAACCACTCATCACCTAAAGCTTCAGGGGGTACCCAATCGTCACCTAAAGCTTCAGGGAGTACCCACTCGTCACCTAAAGCTTCAGGGGGTACCCACTTGTCACCTAAAGCTTCAGGGGGTACCACTCGTCACCTAAAGATTCAGGGGGTACCACTCGTCACCTAAAGCTTCAGGGGGTACCCACTCGTCACCTAAAGCTTCAGTGGGTAACCACTCATCACCTAAAGCTTCAGGGGGTACCCAATCGTCACCTAAAGCTTCAGGGAGTACCCACTCGTCACCTAAAGCTTCAGGGGGTACCACTCGTCACCTAAAGATTCAGGGGGTACCACTCGTCACCTAAAGATTCAGGGGGTACCCACTCGTCACCTAAAGATTCAGGGGGTACCACTCGTCACCTAAAGATTCAGGGGGTACCACTCGTCACCTAAAGATTCAGGGGGTACCACTCGTCACCTAAAGATTCAGGGGGTACCCACTCGTCACCTAAAGCTTCAGGGGGTACCACTCGTCACCTAAAGCTTCAGGGGTACCCACTCGTCCCCTAAAGCTTCAGGGGGTACACGGCTCCAAAGGTTTGGGAACTACTGGTTTATGAGGAGCGTCTTGTTTGTAAGTGATCGGACGTTTCTCAATGCCACGAGCTAACGTTTCCACTCAACAGGCGGAAGCTGCTGCTGAAACCCAGCTCGGACCTCAGTGGGGACGATGGGACGGATCGACCCTCGGCAGCCCTACAGGATGGGCCCCTCGTCTCCTCGGGCGCTTGCTCCGTGGTGGATAGGGCGTGTGCCACAGGTCAGCCGGTATGTTGGCTAGCGGGGGAGGAGGGAAGGACCCTGCATACTGCTGGCACCATCATGGAAGCACAGGGAGGGCCAGGGCCGCCTTATTAGATATAAGCGAGATCCATTTTATACTGCAATTTGTTTGTTTTACCTGTCAATCAGATACTGTGGTATCAACTGACCAATTGGCTATAATTAGTCATAGCGTCACATTAACACTATGACAAATTCTAGCGCAGAGAAAGTTCAGACGTAACTTACGTACGTAGCGCATCTATTCACTCATAATATGACTTGTTAACTTGATGGCGACTCGAGACCGAAATGTCGGGGAAAAAAAAGTTTGAGAGCGGTGCACTGAAGGAGAAAGAGTTGATGAGCCAAATGCCGAAGCTAACGGGCTTTTTTAAAACAAAAAGCTCAACCAGCGGTGATGAAACCGGCGCCGCGGCCGCAGGCAGCTCAACGACAAGCGGCTGCGAACAAGCCCCCGCAGCCGCTGCAGCCGCTGCAGCCGGTGCCTATGGGTACATTAAGGCGGCCCTGGGGAGGGCAGGGAGTTCAGCTACTTCTTCAGTCAAATGGACCTGGCCTCCTCCCTGAAGGCATTACCTGGAACATACTGTGATATGTGCGGGGGAGACAGGGAGGGTACATGTCCTTAAGTGAGGGAAGAGGCCCTGCAGGTCTTCTCCGCTGCTCCCACAATGCACTGGAGGCTCCTGTGCATCGTGAGTAAAGTACATGTACTTGAGTAACTGCCCTGGTTCATTCATTATCGTTTGTGTGCTTTGATTCTGGTTTAAGGCTCATCAAAGTAAAAATAGAATAAACCTGTCCCGTCACATTCTCCAAACCATAGCTCTGCTCTGATTGGCTGAGACCGTCTCCAGGGGACAGTCCTGTCTGAGCGCGCTCAGTGTGTGTCTGCGTCCACAGGTAAGAGCTCTTTTTTACATTTACAGTTGATTTCAGGACGTTTATATTTGAAAATATCAGGTAATAAGAATACTATGAGTATAACGTATAAAATGACCCACACACGGGATATGAGGAAGTACTCACTCCCACATCCTGACGGTCAGAGTCACGTCTTTTTCTGAGCAACACCAGCCGCCATTTCACAGAAGGGAAAACACACGGGGAAGTAATGAGTTACAGCCACTTCACTCTAATCATTCAAATCTGTGAAATGATGGCGGCACGTTTATTTATAGAGCACAATTCACACACATGGTCCTTCAAATCCATTCAATAAAACATCCATATCAAATGAAAACAAGAGAGCCAAAGCAGCAGCTCCGTATCTCTGTGTGAAGCATCTTTATCTGTGAACTGCATGTGTAGATTCTGTTCCATATGGTTTGTTCTGGATACTTTTGTACATCTGTCGTGTTTTGTGGAGATTCAGTGGATATTTTACTATATTATATATACTATATATTTTAACAGGGGCTATTTTGAGAGGCTGAAAGACATTTCCCTGAACATATTGGACTGTTTCATTTTGTGAAGATTTCAACAGAACCAGGTCACCGTACACCAGGGGTCACCAATTAAAAGTCAGTTGGGTCCAAAAAAAAAACAGCAACAACCATTGAAGGTCCGGAATGTTTTTGTTTTTTTAATAATCATATAATTTCAAACATTTACATCAATACCACCAAAAATGTTGGTATTTGAAAAGTGCTTCAAATAATAAATATGAAAGAAAATAACATTTTTAGTATCAAAATAGAACTCTAAAATAAAGTGCTTGTTGCAACATAGAAAAGCAAAAATACTTTCCAAGTCGGTGAATTTGACAACTAAAAAATACACCTTTTATAAAACACCTGAACTGATTGCATTTAGTCGCTAATGAGAGAAGTGGGCTACTTGCTGCCCTGCAAGAATTTTAAACCTGGGATTGAAAGATGACAAAGCCATTCTCAAGCACATGTCAAGATGTTCATTGGTGAGCCTGGAACGATATTTATTTTTGATCACATTCATCGTGGAGAATGCTGCTTCACAGCAGTAGGTTGAGCCAAACATACTCAAAATGTGCAGGGCAGCCTTTTTCAGAGTTGGGAACGCTGTCTCTGAGACTATTTGGATCCAGAAAGATGCAGCATCACTTCCTCCAATTTGCCCTTTCAGTACAACATTGGACTGAAGATCTGCAAGTTCCAGCTGAAGAGCTCCTGCATTTGCCCAGCTGAAAGTGTCACTTGCTTCCTTTGAATATCCTCTGATGTCAGTGATAAGGAATGGATTCTGAAAAAACAAACTGAGCTGTTCTCCCAGAGTGAAACTGTTCCCAAAATTGGTAATCAGTTTTTCCACAAAATCAACAAAACTGGACTTGTCACCCCTGATTTGTTCCTTGACAGCAGGGAAGTGTGTGCAGTCTCCCTGCAGGTCTCCTTTAAACAGCTCCAGCTTTCTCTGGAATGCATGGACATCTGTCATCAGATCACAGACTGAATGGTCCTTGCCTTGTAGTTTTAAATTCAGTTGATTCAGGTGTGATGTGATATCAACCAAGAATGCTACATGATCCATCTTCTCCATATCCCTCAGAAACAAAAGAAATGGCGTTGCCTTTTGGCTCTTAAGTTGTCCCAAGAAACTTTCGATTTCTTTTCTAATGGACCAAAAGCGCTCCAACACTCTGCCTTTACTGAGCCATCTAACATTATTGTGGAGCAGGAGGTCATCTGCATTTGCTTCAACTTCTTTGAGGAACTCTCTGAGGAGACGATGTTGCAGAGAAGAAGATGCCCGGAGAAAGTTAATCATTTTCATCATTGTGCTCATCACATCTGCATACTGATCTGAAAGTATGGCACATAGGACTGATTGGTGTATTATGCAATGGTAAGAGATAAGTCCAGGGTGGTCTTCTCTCATTCTTGCCACAGCTCCCCTTTCTCTCCCTAACATGGCTGGAGCTCCATCTGTTGTTATTGAAACAACTTTTCTCACATCTATTCCCCTTTCTGTTAACATCTTCTTTATTGCTTTGTAGATGTCTTCTCCTCTTGTGTTGCTCTCCAGGGTTGCTACTCCTAACAGGTCCTCAAACATTTTCTTTTCCTCTTTGTTAAAAAATCTTACAAAAACTACAAGCTGGGCATTGTCAGTTCTATCAGTGGACTCATCTACAGCCAAACCTATGCATTCTGCCTTTTTAATCGCTTCATCAAGCTGTGCCAGTACATCACGTGTTACAATTTGTGTTTTATGTGTGGCTGATGAAGCTGACAGAGGAATTTGCTGTATTTTTTGACAGAGCTCTTCTTTTTGCTTTCCATCAAGTAATGTCTCAGTAACTGCACTCATACATTCTTTGACAACCATTGCATCGCTGAATGACTTTTTGTGTTGACCCAATATCCACGCAATTCTCAGAGAACACTCATTAGCGCGTTGCTGAGCAGTGAATGTTTGGACCATAATCCTGGAGGACCGAGCATATTGTGCCTTTAAATCGGCTATTTTCTGCGACCGTATGGCTGAGCTCGGGGGATATGTGTGGGAAAACGTGGAGTGCTTCGTCTCATAGTGCCGCTTTATATTGCTGCTTTTGATGAGAGCGACAGTCTCGGAGCAAATGAGACACACGGGTTTTGCGCTGTCAGCAGGTAAAACGAACAAGTACGTGTCAGTCCATTCTTGTTTAAAAACTCTGTTTTCCGCGTCTACCTTCCTCTGTTTTGAGCACGCCATTTCACTTTTCTCTCGCCTGTTCGCGCTGCTGATCACTCTCCGTCTTCGCCTGTTTCGCTGCCTGCTTCTCTCTGACTTGCCGGTGTTTAAAAATAGCTAGCACTGGCAGCAGCACTACGCGCCACACAGTTCATTGGCTGACCGAATCACGTGTGGCCCCTGGCTGAAGGGACGCCCCGCCCGGTCGGCCCTCACCAACACCAGAAGGAGCGGCGCAAAATGAAGTTAGAATAGACGCGGTTGGAAAGCCTGCATTATTATTATTAATATTTTTAAAGCAGGTTTGGGCCCGGATCGGATGGGTTGGGGGTCCGGATCCGATGGGTTGGGGATCCGGATCCGGACCGAGGTCCGCCGTTTAACGACCTCTGCCGTACACCATGTATATTGTTCAGTCATGTGACCTCATTAGGGGCACTACACACACAGGTGTTTCATCTCTTACTTCATGTCTGATGAACGGCTGACATGTCACTTTAGTTGAGCCGGTAATAATAACAGATCAGCTTGTAAGCTGTGGGGATCTTTTTACCTTTCATGTCCTCAAATGTCTTTAGCTCAGGAGCTAAAGTTCCTAGTTTGTGAACCTGTTCTCAAACAATGGCAATACAAACTATTCTGATTCTGAAAATACAAACTTACCTGGTATAATGGCGTATCTGGTCATGTGATCCTGCAAAGCGCTCCAGACAAAAACCTCTATTTGACGTATTGTGACGTAGCCGATAAGGAGGACGATTGGGACGAAAAAGAATTTGGAGAAAATGAAAAATGTGGGGGGAAAAACTAATGTTCTATTTTTTTAATCTGATTTATTGCTTTCAACCAAAAAACAAGGATGAATTTAAAGTTTTAGTTTGTATGGAGAAATTATGATCTTTAAAAAAAACAAAGAAAGAAATACTTTCTGTTACAAATGTTTCAGTGTATTTAAATTTCCGCTTGAATTTGCTCTTATTTTGGACGCTTTTGTCTGGACTGAGTCTCATTTTGCAGGGATAAATACAATGTTATTTTGAAAGATAAAGTTATGAACTCACGGCTGGTTGTTGCTATGTAACTCTTTCTTCACTCTTCAAAATAAAAGCCTGTTTCCTCTTCAAAATAAAAGCCCTCTCTCCTCGTGAGTGCTTCCTTGGTTTGTTCCTCAGTCCTTTCCTCCTCGTTCCCTCTGTGAGAGTGAATGTTGGCAAAGTGATCAAGTAAATCCAAACGTGTAAAGAAGAGCTCAGCTTTTTCTCCGATCCGCCAAGTCTCTCCCAGAGTGTTGTGTTGTTGCCATGGAGACGCTTCCAGGAACCCTCGCACCTCCACAATAAAAGCCTTGGTTCAGTGTTGGGAGAATGCCGCACAGTCAAACCAGTTTGGTGAGGTCTTATGAACGTGACATGTCATGTGACTGACAGTGATAGAAGTCATGAGCACGTTGTTTTGTAAATGGAAAAGGGCTCTCCATAAATTCAATAGGTTGTGTTAATGTGACATCACAACATTCTAAAGAGCCCGTAGTTTAAACATCCATGGTGGTAACTATGGTGTGGGACTGCAGATTTATTTGTCTTAGTTTTTTGGCGAATATCTCAGTCATTGTTGGAAGAATCCACATGAAACTGTCAGCTCTGACCTGAGTTTGGAACATTAGTCACTGTGGTTTTCTTACATAAACCTGTTTGTAGAAACTAAACAAACGAAATACCAGAACAGACCACACGGTTACATTACAAACCGGTTTGCTGAGTTCCTCTAAATCATGTGACCGAGTGACCCTTATATTCTGCATGTATCAGCTGTGACTGTCTTATTCACTCTTGGTGACAGAGTCAGAGGCTGTGGAGCGATACCAAAGCTGAGTCTGCGCCATCTTGATTTGTCTCCATCATGCCCGTCAGTGCACCTGCGGGATTCCAACTGCTGACCCTCCAATCACAAGACGACCCAGGGGCGGGGCTAGGCCTAAAAATGTCAGGCCACAAATATAATAACAGAAATAAAATAAAAATATCTACTGCTATTATATATTTCATTAAAATATGAGTATTTAAAGAAATAAAGCATAAACACCCCTCTTCACTAAATGGTTTGGTCTGATGTCTCGTTGCTGTAGCTAAGCCCCGCCCCCTCTCCTCACAGCGCTGAGCTCTCACCCTCCCCTCTCCTCACAGCGCTGTCGCCTCAGACTCTCTGCTCTGTCTCTCCCTGAAGTTCAAACGTTGGTGCTGGTCTTCAACAGCACATACAGAGTAAATCATGATTGTAGGGATTTTTTAATTGTCATCGTTTGGGTCTCATTTAGGAAGGAGATAGAACGATCTGCCATACTCTCTGACTCTGCACTCAGACTAATGCGTCTCAATATAACCGCATTCATCACGAAATCATCAACTTCACAGACATAAACTAACCCATGAACGAAGTCTACTCTTCCCAAGCTTTAGTCCGCTTTTTATTCCACATCGGCCTCATGTGTTCGGTTTTAGAGACTCATTTAGGAAGCATACTGAAGAGAAATCATAGCGTGATGAGCAGCTACAGACGGAGGAGGAACAGGGGCGGAGCTGACACGGGCCGCAGAGGGACTGGGGCCCCACTGGGAAACACTAACACAGTACATCAAAAACAATAACTACATAGAATAAATAATAAAAGTAGTCTAATTGCAGCTTTAACAATCACTGTTGCTTTTCTTTTTTTAGGATAGTAATCATAATGTAGACGGTTCAGTTTCATCTCTGTATAAGGCTAATTTAAACAGAATATTTTTTCCTAAAATACTCCAGATTGCACCAAATTGTATCTGATTAATCAAACATTCCCTGGGGAGGACTGGTTGTAACTTTCTTAGAGTATTTCAAACAAATGCACATATAAAGAAGAGTTATTCTGTAAAATGGTTAAAACTTATTTCTAAAATAAATAAATAAAGAGTAATATAAAACACCTTCTGTTACATATAATCTACACACAGCCTTTCATATATCGTTCTGAGTCGTCTAGATTAGTCCCACCACCTCCCAAAGTCCATTTTAACCACTGCTAATAAGTATGCAATACCTCACCTTACAGAAAGACAGTGCTTAACCCGTAACATGTATAATATATAACATCAATACATACATGAAAGATCCAACATTGTTTGGATGCATGTGTTAAAAACCTGGTTACAGCGAATGAAAAAATAATCTGTAAATGACAAACTCTAAAGTCGTCTATTGCTGTCGTTGTCGCCCCCGCACCCCGGTCGCCCAAAAGTGTCCCTTATCTTTCTGTTCTCAAGATGGCGACCCTAGATAAAGGTGAGGCCTGGAACTCTGTGAACTCCGTTTGTAAAGAGATTTGAACACAGTTGGTTCTGTCAAAGGGCGAGCTCCTAAAATAGGATCAAAAGTGGGAGTAGTTTTGGTATTTGTGGGACATGGAGGGACAGACCTGAGAAAGTGAAAGGTCTCACTTACAGAATAAACAAACACACTTTAACATAAGGTCAGGTTAGCAGTAGACTATAGATGGGTAGACTTGAATGACTTTAATGCAGACTGAGATGAGCTGAACACTTATACGACCACATCATTCAAACCAGACAAAGGAGACAAAGACTTCTGTTTCATTTAAAGATATTTGTCCAAAAACTAAAGAGAATGTTTCTTGTTTTTGTCCTTATTTGGTTCTGCAAAGCCCCGGTCACTCCTGATCCAGGATGAGTCAAAGTAAGCAGCAGCGGCCTCCAGGGGGCAGCACTGATCCACCGTGAGTGTTTTTATATAAAGGACTTTTCACTTTGTTTCTGTTTGATAATGTTTTCTAAACCTGTTCTCCAGGTCTGTGTCCATGAAGAGCAACCGGTCAAAAGATCAACCTTTATTCTTCAGGAAAGGACTAAGAACAGGCTCACAGTAAGACTCACTCTTATGGTTTAAATGTCACACACACATGAACCTCACAATAAATCAGATTTTCAGCCACAGCCGCTAATGGGCGGCTGTGGCTACAATAGTAGTTTACCATCACCGAGTACAGTGTGAAATAATAATGAGTACAGTGTGGCACCTTGAGAAACTTGGTAACACAGGCTTGTAAAGTGCAATACAAGTGTAAGCCGTTATTATCATTATTATTATTATGTGATTCAAATAAAAGACTGACCTGTTGCTGTGACTGTGGCTCAGTGGTTAAAGCTTTTGTCCTGTAATCTAAAGTCTGCGGTTCAAATCCAGCCCCAGTACATCCTGTTGTTGTGTCTTTGGGCAGGACACTCCACACCTTCAGTGTATGTGTTACATGCATGAGTCTTGTGACATAAACAAATAATGATTATAATAATGCCATTTGTAACAACTGAACAGAATCATTCTGAATATGATAAAAGAGTGATCCTTTGAGGACCCGTTAAGAGGCCGAACGAAGAGGCCGTTTGGACTGATACAAACCACATGTGTCTTTAAGGCTCTGGTCCACATTTGTTCTGCTTCACCCAGAACATCGCTCCATTTATTTGGACCTGTTTCCTCTGAACAATCATACACAGAGTTCCTGTTTCGTTCTGTGTGAAGCTGTGACTGTGCTGCTGTTTTCCAGGTCGGGAGGCAGTGGTCTGTCTTTGAAAAGTGACCGCTCAAAAAATAAACCTCCAGACTTTGAGGAGCCAGGACCAGACTCAGGGTAAGACCTTCAGTTTCTCTGTATTTAGAGACATATTGATTAGTATGAACTGATCTCACCTGAAACACAGCAATAAAGAACATTACATAAATCAATAAGTTCTATCTAATGCTGAAATATGAAACAAATATTCACGTCAGTTAATGACAAACACAAAGATCTGTCTTTAAACAAGAGAAAAATACTAGAAATACAAACAGTAGAGAAGTAAGATCAGTTTAGAAAGACGATGAAAAGCTTCATACGAAATGACAATACAGTTTATGATAAATATATCCATCTGTTTTTCCTCCAGTAAAGTGACTGATCTTCAGCCTCGATGTCAGATGTTGAGTGTGACATAGTTTTAATATTTATCCCACAGAGATGAGCGCCTCGAGGGTCTCAGTGCGGAGTGTGACCTGGACGCTGTTTTCAGGGTCTGTACCAGAACCTCCTTCTCCTCAGCCCTCTGTCTGTCCTGACCTCATGTCGTCTCAAACTCATCTATCGCCTTTTACTGAACATTCAGACGATCACTGATGTACAGGGACAGCGTTACGTGAAGGTTCTTTGCTCTATTTCTGTTACAGCGACTGGAGGAGGATGTTCTGACCTTTGTCAAAGAGGAACTGAGGAGGTTCAAAAAGCTCCTGACCTCAGAGCATCCAGAGAGGAGCTCAGAGAGGAGCTCAGAGAGGAGCCCAGAGAGGAGCCCAGAGAGGAACCCAGAGAGGAACCCAGAGAGGAGCTCAGAGAGGAGATCAGAGAGGAGCTCAGAGAGGAGCTCAGAGAGTCAGGAGGAGCGGAGCTGCAGGGAGGCTGTGCTAAACATCACTCTGGACTTCCTGAGGAGGATGAAGCAGGAGCATCTGGCCCAGCATCTGCAGAACTGTAAGAACTCTGTCTGAAGCTTTAAACTGGCCTTACACTGAATTTCAGCTTCTCTGTGTCTCTGTGGTGCAGTGTCAGGGTGTTACGCAGTTAATGTCTAGGAAGTTGCAAAATTCAGAACATTTTAATTGTTGGACATTTTCCATGGGAATGTATGGGAGTTCATGAAAATATACGTAAATTAAATTCTATTAAACTTTGAACAAACATTACTATTATTCTATGTAAAGTACGACCAAAATAATTTAATTCATGGGAATAAACAGGAAATTAATGTGATTGAATAGTAATACACTTAAATATCTGTCACAGGAGAGATGAAAAGTCTCTCAGAAGCCATCACTGGCATGTCTGACCTCAAAGGTTTGAAGAGAACAGTGTTTTAGCTGATGGGTGAAGCGTCAGCAGTGATGCGGTCGCTGTATCAGACTGTTGTGGTGCAGAAGGAGCTGAGTCTGGGGCAAAGCTCTCCATTTACCCATTGATATACATTAGATCGACTCGCTGGAGGGGCCAAGATCGAAATGAGTTTCCTTCACAGGGCGGCTGGGTGCACCCTTAGAGATCGGGTGAGGAGCTCAGACACCTGGGTGGAGCTCGGAGTGGAGTCGCTGCTCTGTCATGTTGAGAGGAGCAGATGAGGTGTTCCGGGCATGTCGTATTGGGAGGAGGCAGGGGTGTAGCACCAACTTCTGGGCCCTAGGTACAAACTATTTTGATGGGCCCCCGACGCCCCTTCTCACGTGCACGTTCAGTCGATTCACATTTTATTCTCATCTCAACATATTCTGTGGTTTCGTTTGTGTAGTTCATTTCTTTTACATTGTAACTTTTTTACACAAACTGTATACTTACATCCTGTATATTTAGTATGTGGTTTGTCTGTTTTAACCTTAAGATTATTATTAGAATTAAAATGATTAGTCCCACGCTGGTGGGACCAGGTCTCCGACCTGGCCTGGTGTCACCTCGGGGTTCCCCCAGAACAGCTGGAGGAGGTGTGCGTGGATCGGGAAGACTGGGCATCTCTGCTGAGACTGCTGCCCCCGCGACCCAGCCCCGGATAAAGCAGAAGAAAATGGATGGATGGAGTTTTACATAGACCAAAGATATCACATCAAAACAAACGGGGGCTGCACAGGTTTTTGTTTTGTTAATAGGCATGAATACTATTTTAAAATGCTGGTTTATGTTATACAATTCATTGATACGTTGCCTCTTGCCGATGTGTTCATGAACAAGAAATCTAATGCATCTGGTTTGGTCTCACCATATTTTCAATCCCACGTTTAGGTGTAGGCTTCAGTGGTGTTAAATTCTTGTTCTGTTAAAGCTTGAAGAGTCTGGCACGGGCCGTCCCATACATGTCCACTAGAACCAAGTCAAAGGAGTCTCTGAATCAATCAATCAATCAATGGTTTTGTATAGCCCAATATCACAACAGGAGTTGCCTCATAGGGCTGTAACAAACATTAAGGCAATAAAACAGAACAGTAAATAAGACAATGTAAAGTTCCGGTGAATCAAATATCCAGGCAAACATAATGTCCAAATAAGCGTCAGCAGTGGGTGGCGACGAGCAGTGGGTGGCGACGAGCAGCTCGGGTGTCCCCTGTCCTTAGACTCTCCAGCCTGGCAAGGAAAAACTCAAAAACCCAGTGGGAGAAACGAGAAACCTTGAGGAGAACCACAGAAGGAGAGATCCACTCCCATGGACGGACAGGCTATAGAGACCCAGGGCCGAAGGAGTCCCTCAGTAGACGGGCCAAGATCACAGACCGTCCAGTCCTTGTTGTCAGTAGGCAGGGTTCCTCCGTTCAGCCGGGTTCCTCCGTTCAGCCGGGTTCCTCCGTTCGATCTAGACAGGCACTCCCAAGGGGGAGTGGGACAGGAGACACCATGTGAATAGTAATGAACAGACTACAGATGAAATAAATATTGTGAAGAAAACCTCTTTTCTTTGTCCTTGTGGTTGTCCTCGGTTACCTTGTACACAATAAAATATGATTAACACATATTTACCATTACCACCGTTGGACAATGCGCATTCACACTGGAAGGGGGATTAGAAAGTAAGTCGTCAACACTGCCCTATCAGCCTAATAAACAAACCAGGATAAAGATGAATATGAAACCAGGAACTTAAAGTCACAAGGATTTTATTCACAGGTCACCTCACACAGACGCGTCTGTTCCCCAGGTCCCTAACACTCAATCTGTCAGCACCCCACACGGAGAAGACTGAACTCTCTGGGGACACAGACTTCTTCACACCACACCCTCAAATTATAATATTCATGAGCCTATACTAAGCGCATCCGTTTCCCATCGTACGAGTCTGGCACTTTCCACTTATCGGCCCATGTCTGCCAGCCGGCCTTGGTTGGGCCCATGTTATCTCTTTGTTTACGTGTGCATGGGGTCTGTTTTCGGAGCCCGTCTGCACATCGGCTCTGTGTTTTTCCACTCCACTGTAACAGAAAACTGAAACACTTCTATTGCTAAATTGCTCTCTAAGCAAGACATCATTGATTAGAAACAATCATTCTTTTCATCCCCCTTCTGGCCTCGAAGAGGCCATTTCCTTGTTTCTAATTAATGAAGGTACAGCCGTCGTCAAAACATAGTTGTCCCCTGCCCAATGTATATTGCCACCACCACCAGGTGTCGAATTTGGCTTGGGCATAGGCAACCACATCCTCCAGCCCTGTGAAATCATCACTTTCTTCCCATGTATAATTACCACTCACTAATCGTCCCATCCGGAACCTGTATCTCCCAGGACTGGGTTCACTGATACATTTCACTTCCTCAGTTCCATAGGCTCCATCTCGAATCAATATGAAAATAAACATTCCTGCAAAATACAAGCACAGCGAAGCAAAACACAACATAACACTCATCATATGGTTCTTAAAGTTATTCTGAGCCACGTGTGTCCTCCCATCCATATCCCAGAGCCTTAAATGCCCCGAGTTGATACAGGCTCGGCTCACCCCCTTCAGGCAGGGACCTGTCCCCGGCCTCTGGGTCCTCCGGGGGCAGGGTCACAGCTGCGTACAACCCCCCCGAAGTCCCCAGAGCCCTGGAGACCATGCTGCGGACGAGAGGGAGAACACAACAGAACAACACACAACACAACAACAGTATTACACCAATTAATATACCCACCTTTTGAAGTACATTATAACTATATTTAGGACAATAATTTTTACTGTCTTCGAGCCAATTATGGTTTAGTTCTGTTTGTTAGAAAGCTCCTTCTAATCGTAAATGTAGAACCCATTCTCTTACTCATTTGTATGAAGTACACTGATACCCTATGTTTTCATAAACAAACCTCCACTTTTAGCCGAGCTTTGGAAGCTCAACCACCAATACTTATTCAAGCTCCAAAGATGCTTGATTGTCTTTGTCAGATCCCACCTGCCTCTCCGATTTCCTCTCTTGCTTGGAACACCAAATCGTTACACAAGGGATTCTGTTGCTCGGATAGGACCTCCAGGCCTCCAAAGCCAATCGACATTTTCTCCTTCCATGCTGCCTCCTGCAACAATAAAAGAAGAACACTCCGGCCTGCATAAAATCAAATTTTACCATGCCATTGTGACCAGTTCTTGGCTCATCAGCTCCTGTCCTGAATCCGTCCCTGCAGCATCACAATTCCTCCTGTAAAGTCCCTGTCTCTGTGTAAAATTAATGTTATCAACCTGGAATGAATATGGATTAAAACATGTTACACACTCAGTACATAAAATAGTCACACTTATAATCTTATAGTAACTTATGTTTTCTCATTATTTGTTTATTTAGATCCGAAAGAGTCACAATTATTTCTACGGAGGTCCAATCGACTCTCCATCTCTTTTTAATAATCATAGCGAGTCTGTGTGCACCAAGAGACGCGATGACCATTAGAAAGCTGGGCAATATATCCTTGAGGTCATGAGTGTGACCTTTTCAGTGACTCTTAAGATACCGGATTTACACTGATCTTATCACATTTTGCTATTTTGAAATAAAACACGTTTGCCAACACAAATTACAGATTTGAAGACGCCGTTTTACTTACACTGTATGTAAACCTCTATATTCAGAATCCATACCACTCCATATCTCGGCCTCAGATCTAAAATCTAAGCATGTGTTCAAATCTGGATTCAGCCACCCCTTCTTTGGCAAACCACACAATATTTCAACTCACACATCCAAGGGTTTACCAGTGCAAATGTAAATGATCACCTTTATCACCAACGCTCCAAATTAAGATACACCAGTATCTCCCGCTGATCAAAACATAGGACTCCATCTCTTTCCTGTATTCAACCAAAACCCAACAATAAAACACTACGCCGTCAATTCCTGTACAAAACTCACTCAGTTTGCTCAAATTAAATCCACAACATCTCTGATCAATTTCGGGACGTTCAGAGACCCCCTACACAATCAACAAATTGTTACGCCTTAACCCACCTTAGACACAAACCCCCAAACAAGCAAATGAACCCCAACCACTCCTATCAACAAAACTCTTCCACACGACAATGGTAACCTGTGGATGTTTACTGGTCAAAGTTAAGGGTACAATATTATTATCAGCTGTAACCTGTGCTACAAAGTAATTGGAGAATTACTATACTGTTCTTGAGAAGCTAATCACACCACTGATTGAATATTCATTTTAATCGTTTATGTACTTTGCATAGATGCCTAAGATCCGCTGCAAATCAGGTAACATTCAAATTAGGACACCTTTGCCTATAACCCAAGAATTATTAGAAATACTATTTTACTAAACCAATAACGGGCCTTAGCTACGCCTAAACTCGCCTCGCTACACCAAATTATTTTCACTTTGTGTGAACCCTACACTCACTATGTTTATTTATCCCTCTGTAAATATGTTATCTCTTAAAATATTTAATTAAGTGTATTTATCTGTTTATTTCATTATCTATTTCGACTTAATTATTATAGCTGTTTAATTAGGATGCACATTGATCAATTGGAGCATTCTAAAAGATCAAAAAATAAAATGAGAAAAATAGAGATAGATTACCGCCACGCGGAGTCCCATGGGCCCTGGCCCATTGGCAAAACACAAAAGAAATTGATCAAAACAAAATATATAAATATCTATATTTGCCTAAAAAATTCAAAAATCTAAGTCCGAGTGGAGCAGAGGTCAAGGCATCAGACCTGTGGCAAATTGTGAACACCGGCCCTTGTGCATGTGACTTTCAAGGGCTTTTCAGGGAGCAGCAGAGGGAGAGCGTATTTGTTGACATATTTCGAGGGCATATTGTCAGCGAGGCAGCGTGGAGGAGACTTTCAGTGTGGCAGACTTTCTCTTCTAATGCATTTGGACCAATGAACACGCAGAGCGCAACAGGCCTTCGCCTCTCCCCCTTTTACCACCAAAAATGTCAGAGTAAAAAGTAAAATTTAAAACCAGCATGTCCTATCACGCTCAGCATTACAAATAGGGTAACATTCAAAAAAAAAACTACCAAAAGTAAAAAATACACGAGTGAATATTGATAATAAAAATTAAAAGAATCCTCTGTCCACTATCAAAAAAAGGCTCATGCTCCACTATTGCCTTTGAAGACAAGCATAGTGCTATTAATTTCTCCTTTTATTTTCAATATAATGTAGTTGCTTTTAGGTTGTTAAAACCACATCACTAATAATAAAACTTCAGGAATTCACATACTGGATAACGATCTAATGGAAGGTTTCTTTAACTAGTTATTTCATATGCTTATATTGATTAGTGATCAGTTTCCGCATATATTTTATCCTATTAAATTCAATAGTCTTTTTGTGTCAGACTCTTAGTTTTCGATTATAACGCTATGGCCGTCTTATCAAAAATATGTTTCTCCTAAACACAGTTTGGATTCCAGGTGACCTCCGATCTAACCTCAGGCGCAAACTTTAAAGGATGTAAGAAAGTTTACAAAGCAATTACTTAACTAATTTAAAGAAACCAGGAAAAGCCATCCTGCCGTAATCTGGGCAGCTCTCCTTTTATCAAAGTACCCCTGTACAACTGAGAGCCCGCTCAGACACCTAGAACCTACAAAGATAGAGCTAAGATTCACTTCACCACAAGTCTAAACGATAAAGACAATATTCTATATATCTTTGTATGTCCTGGTACCTTTAGAACCGGACCTACCAACCCAGGGTTCAGAAACAAATCACAGCAGAACAATATGTATTCACTCTATTAGCGCTTCCTGCAAGCACAACATTATATAATAATAAACTAAAAATGCAAGACATTTCACCTTTTATACTTTCTAAATATTGTTTGGCCGTTATCAATATTATTTGTTTTGGTTGTTTGATAAGCACAAATTATGCCCCATTTCCTTTAGCATAATGTCAAAGAATTATACGTCTTGTATTATTATTAAAACAACAACAACAAGCTCTTGGCCTTTACCCATTTATTCTCGTCTGGACCCTGGCCGTCTACATTAAGAGACCGTCGCTTCCTAGATCCATCGCCTTCTGTGGGAACAGACATGTTAGATAAAACCTTTCAACAAAACCTTCTCTTTCTTTCGGTTTTCCCATGTTTCTTGATTACAATAGATTGCCAACTTTCCGCCTGGTTTTGTGCCTATCCGACGACACACTCTCAGGTATTCTCTCCTAAGTTGGGGAAAGGGATGTCCCCTTACTATCCCCTCACAACTGTTTTGGTCTTCCACCATTAACATACTTGGTATTATTGTCATACTTAAGGCCAGTATCAGTCCCCACACCCAAAATGGACACCGTAAGGGGCCCATACTCCACATTTTTGTTGATAATCTAATGATACTCTGCCATAGATGTATATCATATAAGTTTATTTATTGGTTTATCTACCATACAGCACTGTCCCTTTTAAGAAGTCAGAACATGCTTGCCTTGCGGAGTCTTTGTGATCTCCTGGGTGGGGGTGGGATGTGTCCTCCCCCCCCCTTCAGTGGGGCCACCGGTCCCACTACCATTTCTAATACGGGCCCAAAGCGGGAGCTCCTCCTCCGGGAGGGGCTTTTGAATCCCGCCCCCTGAGACGGGGGAAAAAATCTTCTCGTTTTTCCACCATTGTGCTGTTACCAGCTCAACCGGTTCCACGCGTTTCCCCACTGTCCGACACTCACTGAGCGCGAGCCCCAGCAGCTCTCCTACTCCTCCAGAGTCCACCACTCTCCCCCGACATTCCTCACACCCTCTTCCCCACACAAGCCACACACATTTGACCACCCGCAATAGACGATTCTAATCAGGCTTAAACAACACGTGTGCCCACGGCGGCTTTCACTCCTCTGACTGTTTCAACAACAAACCACATGGCCCATTCAACATTCAGCACACAGTCCAAATTAAAGACAACACGAAACAACAGCCACACACAGTTTGGGTACCCGACTATGACTCCAACAACATAACCGAACATCAATGCGCCTAATTTTCAATGTTTTCACCCCTAATTCCCCCGTTTTCGCAGACTTTAGGATCCTCGATCCAGGGACACAAACCCTTTAGGAACCTCGTTCCAGGGACTTTAACCCGTTTAGGAACCTCGTTCCAGGGACTTTAACCCGTTTAGGAACCTCGTTCCAGGGACTTTAACCCGTTTAGGAACCTCGTTCCAGGGACTTTAACCCGTTTAGGAACCTCGTTCCAGGGACTTTAACCCGTTTAGGAACCTCGTTCCAGGGCCCCTTGCCCGTATACTTTAGGATCCTCGATCCTATTTCAGACAGCCCCTCGGACTGTCAACGGCCGTGTCTCAACTCTTATCTCCAGCCCGCGCGTCCGCGGTGCTGGTCGGACGTACTACGTGCTTATCAGCTTTTACAGGGATATCCCCAACGCGTAGTCCTGTAGATAAACTCTCGCTTCTGTAGTTATACTCCCAATTTCTTAACTTCTATTTTGGTTCGGTATTTGGTTCGGTATCTTAGTTATGACGTGTTTTCCCTTCTTACTTCCAAACATCAATGCAGATTTAAACCATCCAACACTTAGCTTCGTTGACTATACTCCTAACTAAAATTTAGACAAAAAATAGCCAATAGACGTACTTTGACACTCGTTAAAAATAGTAGTCAAAAGCAGTCTTACCTTATTCTAGAGTGGACGCGTCCCTGAAGCCGTGGGTGAGTGGTTTTTGGAAGATAAGACACCTGGCATGTCTACCGCGAAGAATTACCGGACCGGACCTTCGCCGTCGTCCGTAGTTGACGACTCCAATCCCCCCTTCAGCACTTTCGGGGTCACCAAATGAAGAAAACCTCTTTTCTTTGTCCTTGTGGTTGTCCTCGGTTACCTTGTACACAATAAAATATGATTAACACATATTTACCATTACCACCGTTGGACAATGCGCATTCACACTGGAAGGGGGATTAGAAAGTAAGTCGTCAACACTGCCCTATCAGCCTAATAAACAAACCAGGATAAAGATGAATATGAAACCAGGAACTTAAAGTCACAAGGATTTTATTCACAGGTCACCTCACACAGACGCGTCTGTTCCCCAGGTCCCTAACACTCAATCTGTCAGCACCCCACACGGAGAAGACTGAACTCTCTGGGGACACAGACTTCTTCACACCACACCCTCAAATTATAATATTCATGAGCCTATACTAAGCGCATCCGTTTCCCATCGTACGAGTCTGGCACTTTCCACTTATCGGCCCATGTCTGCCAGCCGGCCTTGGTTGGGCCCATGTTATCTCTTTGTTTACGTGTGCATGGGGTCTGTTTTCGGAGCCCGTCTGCACATCGGCTCTGTGTTTTTCCACTCCACTGTAACAGAAAACTGAAACACTTCTATTGCTAAATTGCTCTCTAAGCAAGACATCATTGATTAGAAACAATCATTCTTTTCAATTGTATCATAGTAAGACAAAGTTTGCAGTAAGAAGAAGAAGAGGATAGCGCTCAGTGTACCGTACTTCCCACAGCAGAGTTTCTCCTAAAGCAGCTTTACTTCAGGCTGAGGGTTAGAGCTTTACCTGACCTGATCATAAGCTAATTCGAAGAGGTACGTTTTGAGCCTAGTCTTAAATGTAGGGACTGTTTCTGCTTCTTTAACGTGAGCTGGGAGTTTATTCCATAAAACCGGAGCTTGGAGCTCTTCCTCCTACAGTGATTTTGGAGACCCGAGGAATCACTAGTAGCCCTGAGTTTTGAGAGCGGAGTGCTCTGGTTGGCCGATATGGAACGATAACGTCTTGGAGATAAAGCGGAGCCAAACCCTTTATGGCTTTAAATGTGAGGAGCAGGATTTTAAATTTGATTCTAAACTCAACAGGAAGCCAATGGAGAGACTTTAGCACAGGTGTAATGTGTTCTCTTCTCTTTGTACGCGTTAACAATCTTGCAGCTGCATTTTGAACTAGTTGAAAACTTTTTAGGGAACTTTTAGGACACGCTGCTAGCAGGCAGTTGCAGTAGTCCAGCCTTGAGGAAACAAATGCATGAATAAGTTTTTCTGCATCACTCTTAGGTAGAATGTTTCGTATTTTAGCAATGTTGCGCAGGTGAAAGAACGCAATTTTACAAGCCTGGTTTATATGCGTTTTAAAAGAGAGGTCCTGGTCAAACAGAACTCCAAGGTTTTTTACTTTAGAGCTCGTTAATACGCTAACATTATCCAGGGAGATGATCTGCTGAGATAAAGACTCTCTCAGTTTTTGAGGACCTAAAATAATAACCTCTGTTTTATCAGGGTTAAGGAGAAGGTAGTTTACAGTCATCCAGGTCTTGATGGCTTTTACGCAGGAACTAAGCACATCTAATTTATCTGTCTGACCTGGTTTTATTGATAAGTACAGCTGTGTGTCGTCCGCGTAACAGTGAAAATTTATATTATGATTTCGGATTATGTTACCTAATGGGAGCATGTACAATATAAATAAAATTGGCCCGAGCACTGAACCCTGTGGCACCCCATAGCACACTTTAGAACACGGTGAAGACTTTAGGTTTACATTAACAAATTGGATCAGATAAGTAAGATTTAAACCAAGAGAGGGCTGTTCCCCTGAGGCCTACGTCAGTTTCTAACCTCTGCAGGAGAATCTTGTGGTCGATTGTGTCAAAGGCTGCACTGAGGTCTAACAGAACCAGGACTGAAGCTAGTCCGGCGTCAGCTGCTAATAACAGGTCGTTGGTAACTTTGACTAAGGCGGTCTCTGTGCTATGATAAGTTCTGTACCCTGACTGAAATTTTTCAAATAAACTATTGTCCTGTAGGTGGCGGCAAAGCTGCTTAGCCACTACTTTTTCAAGGACTTTTGAAATGAAAGGCAGATTAGATATGGGCCTATAGTTTGCTAGAATATCAGGATCGAGATTGGGTTTTTTCAAAAGTGGTTTGATAACAGCATATTTAAAGGACTTTGGTACATACCCATTTTCTAAAGATGAGTTAATTATTTTCAATATGGTATCTGAGATTTCTGGGGTAATTTCTTTGAGGAGTTTAATTGGAATTGGATCTAGAAGACAAGTTGATGGTTTTGAAGACATAATGATTGATAATACCTCAGCCTCATCTACAGTTATGAACCTGTCTAAGGCTTTGAAAGGAGGCAATGATTCTACAGCTGGATTTAGATCAGAAGACAAGGGAAGCTTATCATTTATTTTATCTCTAATGGTTGTGATTTTGTCATTAAAGAATTTAAGGAAGTCATCGCAGCTAAGGGTATCAGGAATGGAAGGCTCTACTGCGCTGTGACTGTTTGTTAGCCGGGCCACCGTATTAAAAAGAAACCTAGGGTTATTTTTATTTACTTCAATTAATGAAGAGTAGTAATCTGTTTTTGCTTTCCTCATGGCTTGCTTATAGGCGAGTAGGCAATTTTTCCAAGATCTAAGAGATTGCTCAGTGCTAGAATTGCGCCATAACCGTTCTAATTTGCGAGTCTTTCGTTTAAGCGCTCGTGTTTCCGCGTTGAACCAGGGAGCGACGCACCGAGGCCGAACCACTTTCTGTTTCAGTGGAGCCGCAACATCAAGGGCTGTTTTTAGTGTGAGCATAACACTGTCGACAAACTCATCACTTTTATTTAAATCAATAAGCGAGCTATTCTCTGTAGACATAATATTAAAGACTGGCTGGATCATTTCTTTAAACTTTAACACAGCTTTTTCAGATAGTGGCCGTTTTAATTGAATTTTATCTTGTGGATTAGTATAATCTTCGATTAGGAACCTAAATGTAATTAAAAAATGGTCAGAAAGCACGGGATTCTGAGGGAGAACGTTTAGGTCGCTAATTTCAATCCCATATGTTAAAACCAGATCAAGAGTGTGTTTATGGCAGTGAGTAGGTTTATTCACATTTTGTGTAAAGCCAACCCCATCCAGTAGGGCACTAAATGCCTTGCTCAGACAATCACTATTATTATCGACATGAATGTTAAAATCACCTACTATTATAATTTTATTCCAATTCAACACTATACTGGCTAAAAACTCAGAGAACTCTGCTAAGAAGTCTGAATAGGGGCCAGGAGGCCGATAAATAATAGCAAGTAGTAAAGCTTTTAGATTTTTCCATTTGGGACATGTAAGAGATAATGTTAGACTTTCAAACGAATTAAACTTTAGGTTATTTTTGGGATTTAGAACAAGATTAGAGTGTGATATCACTGCAACCCCACCACCTCGGCCTGTGGTTCTGGCAGCCTGAAAATGAACGTAACTAGGAGGGGTAGATTCATTAAGCCTAACATAGTCATCCTGCTGAAGCCATGTTTCAGTTAGGGCGAGAAAGTCAATGTTGTTATCGCAAATTAAATCATTTACTAAAATGGACTTTGATGAGATTGATCTAATATTCAACAACCCACACGTTATGTGCTTAGCACTTTGTTTATTGTTTCGTTTAATGTTAAGTTTACTCTTGGGTATCTGTGTTAGGTTATTTGGTCGCATGCCAGCATTTGGTTTGTGAGCTTTTGATGTTTTAGTGCTTGGTATACGGGGGACTGACACGGTCTTTATTTGTTCTGGTATTTGAATTAAGTTATTTGGTCGGACGCCAGCGTTTGTTTTCTTAGCATTTGATGTTTTAGTCTTTGGTTTACGGGGGACAGACACAGTCTTTATTTGAGAATCTACACACTTGATGATTTGTGACAATCCGGGAGCAGGGTCGGTGGTTACAGAGGAGTGTTCTACACTACTGCTCTGCGCCCGGGGCTCATATCTGGACCGTCAATTTGGGCCGCGACTAAGGCTATCGGCCACATTCGTAGATAAAAGGGATGCACCAGCCAAATTTGGATGTATGCCATCCCTGCGCATGAGCTTGGGCTTTCCCCAAAAGGCGCTCCAATTATTGACATATCCAACATCATTTTGCTCGCACCATCTAGACAACCAGCAGTTAAATGATAAATGTCTGCTATACATTTCATCATTGACCAAATTGGGCAGAGGGCCAGAGTATATTACGGTATCTGACATCGATTTAGCCAATTCACTGCGGTCCCTGCCACTATCTGACTGTAGCCAACACTAGCCTTCACTAAAACTCCGGACAGCCGCGCCTCTAACTCGGACACCCTGGCCTCCAAAGCTACCACTGAAGCTGTGCATTTATAATGAACGAGTCTGCAAATGCGTGGAAACAGGGAAACATCAGCGATTAAAATTAGAAGAGAAGGAGCGGACAGGGCGGGTCAGTGCGCTCTGCTTCACTCTGCACCTACTGCAGCAGCGCAGGCAGAGAGGAGGCCCTCGCCTGGACCTGACTCATGTTTAACTGTCATTTATCACAGAAAGTTTCATCCCAGGCTCGTGATAATAGTGTAAATAAGAGCCTGTAAGCGCAAAAGAGCGAGGCAAGACTAACATTTCTCTTTCCTAGCTCTGTGTCATGGCGTTACGGAGCTCTCCACACACGCACTTGAGTTGAATAGCGCGGTGCTGAACACCGGTGTGTGGGCTGAACCATTTGGCACATTTTTAAAGGGGTGTCAGGGCCTTGAGATTCATCCATCATTAGTGTTTGTGCAAAATTCTGTCTCGCAACCATTGTATTTCAGCCTGGTTATGTTCCGTTGTTATATCAATTATGAGGAGTTTAAAAAGTGCAATACAGAACGCGTTTATAGCAGCACTTTTGAGGGCCCCCACCCTGCTCTGGGCCCTGGGTACTCAGTACCCTTTACCCCCCCCCCCCAGTCCGACGCCCATGTCAGGAGGCCCCTGGAAAGACCCAGGACACGCTAGAGGGACCATGTCTCTGTGGCCTGGTGTCGCATCAGGATCCCTCCAGAACAGCTGGAGGAAGTGTCGGGGGAGAGGGAAGTGCTGCCTCTGCAACCCAGCCCAGATAAAGGAAGAAAATGGATGGATGGATATTTTCCATTTGTTGCAGAAGTTCACCTCACACCAACTGTTTAGCAAATGTTTAGGTGTTTAAAGATCCAACATAACTCCAGTTCTCAGATATAACACGTGGTTCAGTCAGTGGTTCTAGTCACAGTGGATCTGCTGATCTTAGGTCTGATGTGTTTTCTTACAGGTCACATTTCTCCGGTTCAGAGTGAACTGAAGAGTCATCTGCAGCAGAAGTTCAGTCATCTGTGTGAAGGCGTGGCTAAAGCAGGAGACCACGCCCCCCTGAAGCAGATCTACACAGAGCTATACATCACAGAGGGCGGGGCCTCAGAGGTCAACCAGGAACATGAGGTCAGACACATGGAGAAGGCCTCCAGACCAGCTGCTGACGAGACCAGCATCACGAGTGAAGACATGTTTAAACAACGACCCGAGTCTGAAGAGCCAATCAGGACGGTGCTGACGAAGGGCGTGGCCGGTGTGGGGAAAACAGTGCTGACTCAGAAGTTCAGTCTGGACTGGGCTGAAGGCAGAGCCCACCAGGACGTCCAGCTGCTGTTCCCCTTCACTTTCAGAGAGCTCAATGTGCTCCGAGGCTCAGAGTTCAGCCTGGTGGAGCTGATCCATCGCTTCTTCAGTCAAACCAAAAGTCTCAGCAGCTTTAAGTTCGTCCAGCTGCTCTTCATCTTGGACGGTCTGGACGAGTGCAGACTTCCTCTGGACTTCAGTCGGACCCGGGTCCTGACGGAGCCCACAGAGAGCGCCTCAGTGGAGGAGCTGCTGGTGAACCTCATCAGGGGGAGCCTGCTTCCCTCCGCTCGCCTCTGGATAACCACACGCCCCGCGGCGACCAATCAGATCCCTGCTGAGTGTGTTTCCATGGTGACAGAGGTGAGAGGGTTCACCGACCCACAGAAGGAGCAGTACTTCATGAAGAGGTTCACCAACGAGGCCACAGTCGTCATCTCCCACATCAAGAGCATCCGCAGCCTGTACATCATGTGCTACATCCCAGTCTTCTGCTGGATCCTCTCCACTGTTATACAGAAGCTCCTGAAGCAAACAGAGAAACCAGAGCTTCCCAAGACTCTGACTGAGATGTATGTCCACTTCCTGGTGGTCCAGGCCAAAGTCAAGAACATCAAGTATCATGAGGGAACAGGAGCAGATGGTCACTGGACTGAAGAGACTATAAAGATGATACGATCACTGGGAAAACTGGCCTTTGAGCAGCTGCTGAAAGGAAACCTGATCTTCTACGAGAGTGACCTGAGCGAGTGTGGGCTGGACGCTGCAGAGATCGCCCGTTACTCCGGAGTCTTCACAGAGGTCTTTAGAGAAGAACAAGGTCTGTACCAGGACAAGGTCTACTGCTTCATCCATCTGAGTGTGCAGGAGTTTCTGGCTGCACTTCACGTCCATCAGACCTTCATTAAGTCTCGGGTCAACCTGCTGGAGGTTCAGAAATCTTCTCTCTTTACAAGATTGTTAAAGCCTGATCTGAAGTGTCTACACCGCTCTGCTGTGGACCAGGCCTTACAGAGTCCAAACGGACACCTGGACCTGTTCCTGCGCTTCCTCGTGGGGCTGTCTCTGCCGACCAATCAGAGGCTGCTGCCTGGTCTTCTGACTAAGACAGGAAGTGACTGGACCAATCAGGCAACTGTAGAGTACATCAAACAGAAGCTGAATGAAGAGGGTCTGTCTACAGAGAGGAGCCTGAACCTGTTCCACTGTCTGATCGAACTGAACGACCACAGCCTGATGGAGGAGATACAGAAGTTCATGAGAAAAGGACGTCTCTCTGACAGAGACATGTCTCCTGCTCAGTGGTCTGCTCTGTCCTTCCTCCTACTGTCCTCAGACTCAGCCCTGGAGGAGTTTGACCTCAGGAAATACTGTCCCACAGAGAGGGGTCTCCAGAACCTTCTGCCGGTCGTCAAAGCCTCCACCAAAGCCACGTGAGTCCAGACTGTGTTTAACACTTGTGTCATTGTCACCAGTTAGACTAGAAATGGTCAACAACGCCACCTAGTGTTGATTTAAAAGAGGTTAGTAACTCTTTGCCCTGTTACCGGCCGTCCCCCTGATCAGGGGGTTAGGGTTAGGTAACTGTAATCAGGGTTATGATCAGGGTTAGGAACGGTAAAGGTGATGTAAGTTGTGTTTCACTCACATAGATCTCACACATATTTTTAGAAACTAGAAGGTCTTGGCTGTCAATACGCTCTTGTTAACCCTAACCCTAAGGTGGCAGTTAACAGGTTAAAACCAATGGCCGCTGACTGCTCTGCTTTTTGACTACGACACTGGAGGCCGCCATTGCTCCACCATTGCTGTAGTACCTCCATATGACCGCTATTCCCCCATTGGAATGCATGGGACTTTAGACACGTTAAAAACAACTTTAATGCCCGGTGCCTAATGTTTTAGAAGTGGCTAGAGCTAGATTTTCCTCCTGTGATTACGCTGGATTAAAAACAATATGGAGCACCAGGGTTTTTATCGTAGATAAACATTTTAGAAATCGTGCATAATTAATGAGGGCCTGACTTTGATTGACAGGACGTTTACGTCGCTGCCTGGCCATGGGCGCGATTACAACAGAAATACACGCCCATTACACGCCCCGCGAGGGCCAAGCAGGGCGGGGTCTACAGTCAATATCCCTCCCTTATGCCCTTTTTAGGAACATGCTTCGTCAGAGCTGGAGAGGAGGAGCCTGTAAATCTGCCATGATTTCCCCCACGAACGTGGTCATTTTGGTAAACGGGGAGGACTGAGGAGGAGCTGTCTATTCTTTATACAGTCTATGGTTAAAACACAAATACTAAAAGGTTCTGTTACCAACCAATGTATTACAACATCTAAAAACTGTAAATAATTAGGCCCGATTGTAAAATGATTAGGGCTGTGTACCGTTTAACAATACCAGTGTGCTACTGGTATTGAAAAAATGAAAGTATCGGAAACAGGTATCAAATAAATAAAGGATTTCCTCCCCCAATCTTTTTTTATTTTTCTATATAAAAAAAAATACAAAATAAAACCTTTTTTATTTCACCCCTAATTTCTGGCAATTGTGTTATTACTCTTCTCCCTTCATTACCCCCATTATTTCTCCATTTATTCATATGGGAAAAATTATGGTTTATGGCAGTGCTGGGTGATATGGAAAAAGTCATATATCATGATATGAACTATGTTATACTAATGACTAAAATATAGTTGCTTACTTTTTTCAACTTTATTATGAAGCAGGAGTTTCGCTAGGAATAATTTATCTCCTTCATAACGACGGATAGGGTTGTAAAGAAATATGGTTTAGGTTTGGAAAAAATGTGAGTTTGCAGGATAAATGAAGCTAAACTAAACATGACCTGAACAGTCTTGGAACACACATTTTGAAACAGAAATGTCTATAAACTCGTGTGTAAAAGTCTCAGAGGAGAACGACTTATTCAGAGTGTCATCAGCTCGTCAATATTAAGGCTCATATTACACGAATACAAATGTAAATTGGAGCTTATTGTTTGCATTTTCTCAATTTTAACGTAATGTTTAAGAAACAGTGGGTCTTTAGCTGCTCCACTCGATCCGTCTCTTACCTCCTGCCTCTCCTCTCTCGGTCCTTCTGTGTTTATCCAAATCCATGGTCTCTTATCTTCGTTGTGAGATCGATCACGGCTCTAAAAAGCTGTTTATTTGCCGTGCGAAAGGCAAAGCAAAACCACTCGGTGTTAAACAGTGAAGTAGCTGCTTTTAGAGAGAGAGCCTCGCGCAGTCAGAGACAGAGCAGCTGCGTCTAAACTGAAAATATTACATAAATGACGGAGAATTTTCGGTTAATGTAACCTCTGTTTTGAAGTGACATGGTGCGGTGGCGGCGGACAGCAAACAATAACGTGGTGTCGCAAAACCACAAGACAGAGTTTCTTTGCAAAAAATGTTTTTTATTTATGTTTATTATCACTTGTGTAAACTTAGTGTTGTCTTGTCACTATTATATTATATATATGCATCCTCTAATACATTGTACGTGGCCTGTTTATTGAAATATTAGCTTTAATAATTCAAATGAGGTTAGAAACGATAGAAGAGAAATGGTCCCCATGATGTATTGTCATATCACACAGTCCTAGTTTATGATTTTGACTCTTCTTGTGGTTCACATCTCCGAGCGTCCTCCCACCGTTGGAGCCTCTGTGGACAAAGAGAGCTGGGGACAGTCATTTCTCCTTTTTTCAATCACCTAGTGAGCAACAACAAATGCAGTCAACAATCCAGCCAGAGTACTAGAGTGATACTAGTGCGATTTTAGAGCTGATTTTGATCTGACAGCCCAAACTTGTATCCATAGTAACGCACACACTGCTCAGGTTATGTCACTCGTGCAGTGTGAGCAGGTCAGACGAGTGTGTTTTTATCATTAAGTCTCACTGTGAGATGACTCATTTGGCTTGTTCAAATTCCTCTCTAAAATAGCACAGTGTAAGCCCAGTTTAAAGCTCTTTTAGGGCCCTTTCCCATTCCTGAGAGGTGCTTTGAACATGTTCATGTGGATCTTGTCGGTCCTCTTCCTCCGTCCCGTGGATTTACTCACCTACTGACCATAGTAGACAGAACCACACGTTGCCTCGAGGCTGTTAAGCTGCAAACACTTCTAAGGCGGATCCCACGGCAGGTGCAGGTGATTACTGTGTTTTGGGCGGGACGGTAGCGCAGTGGTTAGTGCTCTCGCTTCACAGCTAGAAGGTCCCGGGTTCAATTCCCACCTGGACGGGGCCTTTCTGTGTGGATTTTGCATGTGTCTGCGTAGGTTTCCCCTACTACCAAAAACATGTACAATAGGCCAGGATGAATGATGTGTGTGTGTGTGAATGAATGGTAGTTGTCAGAGCGACCGTCGGCGCAGATGTGTGCAGTCGCGACAGAGCTTCTGTCAGTCTCCCCCAGGGGAAACTGAAGCTACTAACGTAGCTTATCACCACCGAGTATGGAGTGAATGTAAAGCGCTTTGTGGCCATGTCTGTGAAAGGCGCTACATTAATAAAGATCTTCTTTGTCAATGTGAAAGGCGCACACGTGCGGCAGGAGCGGTGTGGACATGGCACTGCACACGTCAGCTTTTAAGAGCAGGTGAACGCAGCGTTAGGAGGAAGTGGAGTCCAACATTAGGAAAAAAAACAAGGACACTGATCATCTGAATTTGAAGCAACATAACCACCTCTACGACATCATGAAGACACAGGTGAAATGGAAACCACGCCTGAGAAGAGGAGGAAAAGCTCAGTGACAACGATCAGCCCAGGCATTTGGATCAGAGGAATTATACGCAGATCTTGTTCTGTGGTTACTGGTCAGAATCGCTCTGTAGTTGCATTGATTTCAGCTTTAGGCAAATGCTGTCACCTCCGGTCACCAGTGTTGGGATGGAATCGAAGCTGGCCGCTCATTTCAGTCAAAATAAAATTCTATTGTCCATTGGCTCTGACTGTAGTCTCTGTCCTCATTGGACAAAAACTAGGTCAAAACAGTCTGCCACAGGTGCAAGGGTCCAGGTGATTCAAAAACAGGAAATAAAAACATTTCAAAATAAAAGCACACAAACCAATAAGAAATGTGCAAACACAAAGTGCTAAATGATGGTCCTGTGACATCGTGGCTCTAGTCTCTGATCGTCCTCTCTGTCCTCAGTCTGAGCGGCTGTGGTCTGTCCCAGAGCGTCTGTGCTCCTCTGGCCTCAGTCCTCAGCTCCTCCAGTCTGACTCACTTGGACCTCAGTAACAATGACCTCCAGGACTCAGGAATGGAGCTGCTGTGTGAGGGACTGAAGAGCGCCCCCTGCAGACTGGAGACTCTCAGGTTTTGTTTCAATATTTTCATTTAATGCACTGATTTTTTATTTTTTATTCCTGAAGTTAGTTTCTCATTGAATTAGCGGTGTTAGTTTCGGGCAGGGATCTCCAACCTTTTTTAATCCGGTGAACTACTTTTGCGTGAGAAAAACGTCGGAGGGCAATGCGAGTCATGCAAGACACTGTGTAAAATGTGACTTAAGTGGATTTAGCCCCGGAGAAATTGTAGCCAAGATGATGACTTGAGTTTTGTGCTTATACTTTATTACATTGACCAAGATGCTTGTAGATTGTGTATGTTCATAACAAGAATAATGGTATCTAAAATGTCATCAGGCATAAGTGGAAATGTAGAAAGTGTTCTAGAAGTCCTAGAAAGGGCTGGAGAGCTACTGGTTGGAGATCCCTGGTTCAGTCAGACTGGAGCTTTAGGCGTCGCTCTGATCTGCTGCTGGGGCTTTGAATGAAAACTGTTCTTTCTTCAGTCTGAGCGGCTGTGGTCTGTCCCAGAGCGTCTGTGCTCCTCTGGCCTCAGTCCTCAGCTCCTCCAGTCTGACTCACTTGGACCTCAGTAACAATGACCTCCAGGACTCAGGAGTGGAGCTCCTGTGTGAGGGACTGAAGAGCGCCCCCTGCAGACTGGAGACTCTCAGGTGAGACGCTCTCATGAAGGACTCTGTCTCTGTGTCCACATCAGAGGCTAATGCTGTGTGTCTTTAGTCTGTCTGGATGTTTGGTCACAGAGAGGGGCGGGGCTTCTCTGGCCAGAGCTCTAAGCTCCGCCTCCTCCCATCTAAGAGAGTTAGACCTGAGCTACAACCATCCAGGAGCCTCCGCCAAGCTGCTGACGGCTCTACAGGCCCCACACGGGCCCCTGCAGACGCTCAGGTGAGGCCTGGTCCTGGTCTTGGTCCTGGTCCTGGTTCTGGTTCTGGTCTTGGTTCTGGTCCTGGTTCTGGTTCTGGTCCTGGTCCTGGTCCTGGTCCTGATCCTGGTCCTGGTCCTGGTTCTGGTCTTGGTTCTGGTCGACAGTAAACTGGACTTGTGTGTTTCAGGCTGGATCCTGCTGGAGAACGGTGGATGGTCCCAGGTCCAAGGAAGTGTGAGTTTGATTCATTCACAACATGAGAAACACTCACCTCCGAGTGTTCAGCCTCAGATACAAGTCTGTGGCCGTTTCTCAATACTCATGAACACAAGTACATTGAAGTATGGACTTGGGGAGAACGGGAGCTCGCAGAACGGTTAAACGAGGAATTGGAACAGTGCTCACGTACTCAGGGCTGTCAACGCACAGCTGAGCTCACCTTAACCTGCGCGCCTTTAACTTCTCAGGAGAATGACACGGGGAAGAAAAAGGTTTTGCGAAATATGCAGTGATTACTTTTAATGTTCAACTACATTTTTTAGAGACTTGAAACATTCATGCTAACTTATTTCTAATAGAAGCTCAAATCTTACATTAGCGCTAACATTATTGTGAATGAGCAGTAAATCTGTAGCTTGGTTGTGGGGTTTGTCCTCCCGCTGCTGCTGGTTCCCTCTCAGCCTGTGGCAGCTTTATTCATGGTCATTAGTCACTACAACAATACGATCATCAAAATGAAATGTGTGCACTATTAACACTGCAATATTTTGACATGGGCCTACCAAGGAAGAGTTAAAAAAGTGATACCATTTGCTTCATGGAGTCATGTGAAAGTAATGATATCAAATTGAGAGCGAACTCAGAGAAAACGTTTGCAGTTAACCCTTGTTCAATGAAGGTTCTTGAGTCTTCTTCTGTACTCTGTAGTTGAAGTGTCCAACGTTTCGCCTCTTCATCCAAAAGGCTTCGTCAGCAGCACTAAAGTTTCAGCTCAGCCCACAGCCCAGATAAAGACCACAGGGAGGAGTTCAGCTTGGCTCAGTCCCTCCCCTCTATGAACAGCTACTCTTTCCACAACTCATTGTCGTCTCGGTGTGTTCACTGGTTTGTGGTAAACTGGAATTCTGTGTTTCCTAAAAACTCTCTGAAGTTCCTCTGAGACCCCGGCTACATACGGCGAGGAGACTCCCTTCCTTCTGGGCTCTGTGGTCTGTCTGTCCTGTTCTTTAGGTCTTTTTGCTCTTTGTGCTTTAGTGAAACTGGTGGGCACCTCTTTAGCGCTGTGTTGGAGCAACCGAATTAGAGGCAAGATTTTAGGCCCGAGCCCGAGATATCACGCATGACAGTCGGGTTTGGGTCGGGTGGGGCATCAATCTTTTATATTAATGTCATTATAATCTCTAATAAAATCTAAGCGATAGGCTTAGACTATTGGATACATAATATGATTATACTTATTCCTGCGTGCTGGGAGGGGAGGGAGGTGGTGCGGGGGGGCCAGTGCACGTGCTTATTGTTGTCCCGTTGAAGCAGCATGGCCAGCTTTGACCGGCACTACACAGAGAACATGGCTCTTTCTCTCAGGACAGCATTGACCGTACACTGGATAAATCAGACGTTTGGTTCCTGTTTGTGCGTAAAAAGTCGGCTTTTGCAAAGGCAGCACAATGTTTCTGAACAACTAGAAGGAGGAGAGAGACGGAAAGAGGAGAGACGTGCACACTTCTCTGCCTGCCCAGGTGTGTGTGCAGCACTGCAGCGTGCACGTACCGCTCACCTCTCGGTGCTGCTGCTGAATGCACAGAGGCTCTGACCGGGCGGCCATTAAATAAATCATTATTTACGTCGGGTTTGTTTCGGGCTCGGGTCGGGTTTTAAACAATTAGATATTACTCAAACTCAGAGAACATTGTTCACGTTAACATTAACGTCATTAACTTCACAACAACCATCACAGGAACATTTCAAGGTTTAATGAAACTGCAATATTTGATCAAAAATACATTTGATTGATTCATAGAAGATAAAACAGTGACTGCAGAGGAACAGTCATAAATGTGTCCGTTCTGTTGTGCTCATGTTATTCGTCCTGAGAAGCATCTGCAGATTCAGACGGCGTCCTGTCTGAAGTCTCAGATCTATGAGGAGCTGGTCTCCATGTCCTGCTGAGCTGTGGAGCATCTAGAGCTGGATCCTTTCCCCTGGACTCCACTGCAGCCTGTCCAAGCCACTGTCCAGCACTGCTGACCAACACTGCTGACTATCACCACAAAACAAAAGCAATAATACAATCAACTTTGAATCATATCATTATGTGGAGCCCAAACCTACTGAAAAGAAACATCAGAACTGAATGTGAAAAATGAAGTATTCTGATAAAACAAGCCTGTGCCAAGTGTACCGTAATGTCTGGAATATAAGCCTCTACTTTTTTCACACGCTCTGAACCATGCAGCCGATAAAACCATGCGGCTAATTTACACATGAACATAAAATAAGTGAGAAACACTGGTCTAGATCTTATGCCCGAGCCCTTTGTCCCGCTTAGACCACTACCAGACTGTGGCATGGGGAGGGGGTGCTGCGGGGGGAGTGCACGTGCTGAGTATATTGGTCACGTTTCTAAAGCGGCGAGGCCAGCGCTTTGATACCGGCGCTTTATGCTCTTTATCTCAGAACAGTTGAACTCACAGTGGGCTAAATAAGTGCTTTGGTGTCCATGTAGTGTGTAAAAAGTCTGGAAAATGCAGCAGGATGTTTGTGGAAAAAGGAGAATGAAATGGCAAAGAGGAGGGACACTTGCCTGTGGTGCTGCTCGTACGCCGTGTGTATAACCTGTCCCGCACCGGGCTCACCTCTTGGCCCTAGTGCAGTGTGTGTGCGCTCTCATGTAACAACATGGACACACACCTGCGGCTTATAAACAAATGCAGCCTATACAGTCTATATATACTTTTTCCTTTTTCTTTTGGAATTGAGTTGGTGCGTCATATATTTGGGTGCGCTCATAGTCCGGGATTTACGGTATTTGAAATGTGGAGGATGTTCATATGATGCGATGCTGCTTTCAGTCACTACAATGTGATTGTAATGATGGTAAGCGTGTGGCGCAGTGGAGTGGACAGGCGTCCAGTGGAATCTGGAAGTTACAACCACAGGTCAGAGCGCTGCTGGTGCATCCACAAAGCAGGAGACAACAGGACACTCTGCTGCAGAGAGATAGTAGAGAACAAAACAAGTGTGAGAAGCAACAAAGAACATGTCCCTGTAAATGAGCCCAGTGTAATGTAGAGCTGCATGTTTCCTACATCAAAACACATGAGTATATGACACACCATTGCTGAACACCAAACTGTTGACAATGAGAAGGATCCTCAATAGTCCATCCTGACACTTTCCTCACACCGTCAGCCCGGCAGGAGGAAGTGGCACCTGCAGTAACAGTAACATTAACATTAGACTTCAAATCCAAAAGGCTTTTTGGTGCTACAGATTCATATACAAACAGAAGCGTTACGTCCTGGACAGACTGCACACGTTCTTTACCAAGGTAACACATCTCCATCACTGCTCTGTGAAAAGGAAACATAAGCATAGTAATAATAGCATAACAGTATAATACAGAATAATAATACATCTTTAACAAAAGGCATCTATTTGACTTTTCTAATGTTATTGTACATCAACATGTACAGCACTTCTCCCTGACTTCAACAAAACCATCTTTATCATGACTGTTAGAATAATCCACTTTCAAATGTTCACATTTGGTTTTGAAAGCCAAGTATGACTCTAAATAAATAATGGGACATGTTTACTTTTGTTGTTTCAATGCAGATGTTCATTACTGTGCATTGTCCCTGTCAAAGAAATCATTCAAATAACCTTTGACCTTTTCAGTTCTGAAGTAACCTATCTTACACTTTTTATTTCATGACAGTGATTATCTATTGATAAAAAGATATGAAGAGATATGATAAGATATAATGACAAAGATGGCTCCAGTATTTCCTCATTTGTTATGAAACGACACTATTCTGAGCACCTAACTTCATATATTAGCCAAACTATTAGCAGTAATATAAATACGCAGTCAACAACAGTCACTAACAAACTTTTCCTCTCAACTTTTCACAAGTTTAACTACAATAGAGCCGGAGAAAACCAGCGGAGCTTCGTGGAACTTTTAGCCGAGACAGAGCTCGCCCCGCTCAGCTACAACTCACTGCGTGGGCCGCTAAGTGGCCGAAGCGGCCGGATCGTACTTTAACTCGGGATTGAACCGGTAAACAGACCATTGGGTTTACTTTACAAATGGACATTTCTCGCCTCAAATCGCCTTCAAAGTGAAGTTTAGATGAGAGGAACAATAAAACAGGCAACATTCACTTTAGCCTCACTTTCACTTCAGACTGGGTAAAGGGGGCGGGGCTTGAACTGTTCTCAGTCTGATGTGAACTTTGAACTGGAACAGTTCTCGGGCCGGCTCTGATGACGTTTCACGAGTACTCGAGTACACAAGCACAAGAACCAGAACGCATATTGAGAAACGGCCTGTGTCTTCACCTCAGCACATGACTTTACTGCACTGATGTCCGCCACAATTCCCTCAGTCAGCCCCAGGGCAGCTGTGGCTACAGAGGTGACCATCAGTGTTTAGTCCCTGCAGCTGTGCTCTTGTTTATTTTTCTGGTTATGATGATTATTGTTCAACTGATTTTGTGCCTAATTTTGGCTTCATGGCTTCAGATGGTTCATATCTAACGATGATGACGACATTTATATTTCACTTTAGTCATTCAATTGTGTTTGTGTTTCTCAGATTACTGTGACCTCACTCTGGACCCAAACACAGCTCACGGAGACCTCCGACTGTCAGGGGACAAACGGACTGTGAGAGGACTGTACCCATCTGAGCCTCCGGATCATGAGGACAGATTCACAGACTGTCGTCAGGTCCTGAGCTCCTCCGGCCTGAGGGGGCGCTGTTTCTGGGAGGTGGAGTGGAGAGGGT
The DNA here is from genome assembly GCA_021464625.1 of Proterorhinus semilunaris. Lineage (NCBI taxonomy): Eukaryota > Metazoa > Chordata > Actinopteri > Gobiiformes > Gobiidae > Proterorhinus > Proterorhinus semilunaris. Next base: position 40,339,370 of record CM038346.1, read on the forward strand.
TAGAGGTTGATATCTCAGTGAGTTACAGAGGAATCAGACGGAGAGGAGGCGACAGTCGGTTTGGAGAAAATGATCAGTCCTGGACGATGAGGATCGAGGAGGGAAAGTATTATTTCTTACACAATGAGAAAAAACAGTCACATGTGAAGACTTTATTCAAACACCATTCCGGTGCAGTGGGTGTGTTCCTGGACTCTGAGGCTGGAGCTCTGTCCTTCTATGACGTCAGCTCTGATGGAAAACTGTCCCACCTCCACACCTTCATCAGCTCCTTCACTGAGCCTCTGTTCCCAGGGTTTGGACTGAGGTATGGGGCGTTTGTGTCTCTGGTGAATGTGTAAACAGGAAGGACACAGCGCCCCCTGGAGGACTTTGGTTTTATTATGAATGAATGATTTGAATCTGTGGCTTTATAAAGTCTGATCTTCTCCTGTATTTTCTTCCATATTTCAGAGTTTAAATGCAGAGTTAAATGCTGCTGGTCAATAGAATCGTACTGGATCATATTTGACATGAACTGAAGCCGGTGCACTCTCAAAGATGAAGGATATCGTCTACGGCATCATCAAAATGATGATTATTTAGAGTCAAATCATCTCAAACATGTGGTGGATAAATGTTCCCGACGTGTGTGAAGCTGCTGAAGAACGGAGTTTTCAAAAGTAGAAGAATAATTCATCTTTGCTTTGGGATGTTGTGGGTTTTAGTTCCTCATGAGTTTGCTGTGAGTAAATACCACGCTGAGGAAATGACGGTGAAGGGAATGAGCTTTTCTTTTCTCATACTGGTTAGTCCTGGTTAGTCCTGGTTAGTTAGTCCTGGTTAGTCCTGGTTAGTTAGTCCTGGTTAGTCCTGGTTAATTAGTCCTGTTTAGTTAGTCCTTGTTATTCCTGGCTAGTTAGTCCTGGTTAGTTAGTCCTGTTTAGTCCTGGTTAGTTAGTCCTGGTTAGTTAGTCTTGGTTACTTAGTCCTGGTTAGTTAGTCCTGGTTAGTTAGTCCTGGTTAATTAGTCCTGGTTAGTTAGTCCTGGTTAGTTAGTCTTGGTTAGTCCTGGTTAGTTAGTCCTGGTTAGTCCTGGTTAGTTAGCCGTGGTTAGTTAGTCCTGGTTAGTTAGTCCTGGTTAGTCCTGGGATGGAGCAGGTGGACTGTTTCCTTATTGTAAAATGAAAACAATTCTAAGGCTCCAATCCGGCGTGGCTTGTTTACATGTATGTTCATTCACCTCTGAACCCCGGCCTTTAACCCAGTGCCTTTTCTCCAGTTCGGCTTTACCCAAATGTAAAAGCTTCTGGACTGGAGCCAGTGTAACGCCTCATTTGAAAGCTAAGACCCACAAAACTGATCTAAACGGATCTTTGTCCTTGTGTTGTTGCCGAGTTGTTTTTTTCACCTTTTTTTTCTTCATTTTCGTTTCTATTTTGACTCTTTTTTTTTTTTCCTTAAGTTTTCGATTGGAGTCGTTCCAAACTGGAGAAGATGTTTATATTTATAAAAAGACACATTTGAGGGTTTTTTCTCACTGTCTGACATGAAACTTTGTTTATGTCTATTAGAATAAAAAAAAAAAACTTCTATTTCCTAAATGCCAGAAGAACGAGAGATATATTTGTTCATAAATGTTAGTGCCTTTTTCCAAAGCAAAGTGTCCCACACTCAGAGGACTATACCTTCCACACTTGGGGAAAGCCCAGAGGTCGATATCATGACCTTGGAAGCACAAGTCTGGTTCCGGCTCGTTGCAGTTTTCACAGCCGTCTGCAGACACACGGGGCTGCTTAGATTTCTGTCCCACTTGCTCCAGACTCGCTCTGATGTCACGGGCACGTGGGGCACGGAAAGATCGTGAGACCCCAACGAGACCAGCCCACTTGATCAGCAAAGGCTACTGCAGCGGCTCCATGGCCCCGTGCATGATGGGAAAACGCCCACCTGTCAGGTGATTGGATACGAGTCTGCTGTGATCAGAAACATGTGACCCCCTCCTCTCTCCTCAGGGCAACACTTTAGATCTGAACAAAGAAACTATTACAGTTGTGTATCGCCCCCAAAATAGAGCTCATGTTTGATGCTTTCCACAACAAAGGAAATATTCCATCTCTCAAACTAACACATGGGAAAGTTTCCTCTGATGAAGAATGATGTGACTGTTCGTGCACTATGTTTCTTAACCCCTTAACCCCCGCCTTAACCAAGCACATTTTCTCCAGTTTTACCCAAATCTAAAAGCATGTAGACTGGAGAGTTTACAGCCTATAGGCCGGTGTAACGCCTCATCTGAAGGTTTTTAGTCATTTTCCGGTGCATTTTCATCACGTTTTTGTCCCATTGTTGTTGCTTTTTTTTATTTATTTTTTTACACATTTTTATCACATTTTCATTGTTTTTTGTGGTATTTTTGTCACCTTTTGAAAAAATATTTTGGGCTGCATTTAGATTTATCTTTTGTTTGATCATGTAAACAAGGAATTTGAGTTTCCCGCTTTCTCAGTGTCATATAAACACCATATCCCGAAAACTTCCATAACCGGGAATGTGGAGCCCTTATAAACGCACTCATTAGGATGATTCTGTTCCAATGCTCCTAAAGCTGCTGTAAATGGTTCTAATTCTACCAAAACATACATTTATTACTTCTATTCTCTTCTAGTGATCAACACTGTTGTTCCAATGACAACATTTTGGATCAATGTGTTTCTTTTGTTTCTCTGCCTGAACCAGGGTTTCAAAGTCTTTCAATGAATTTGGCCAAAATCAAGGCCTTAAATGTCATTAAAAAGCTTTAATTGGACTCAAACTGGCTTTGAATCTAAATCTATTGGAAAATGATGACATTGCCCGACAATATATACCGTATAAGTTGATGAAAAAGACCAAAGTTATGTTCTGAATCTAAAACAGTTTGGGCTCAAAGGTTTCCCCTGTTTTGTCCAGTTCTTTCTCTTTGTTTGATGAAATGTTTGAAAGGGACCCTCACAACGGGCTCAAAACCTTGTCTTTTAATGCACCACTCAGCATAGGAACATCATCTACAAAATCAGCTGTTAGAGCAGCTGTGTGGGGGTTTGCTGATGGTGAGCTACTGCCCTCTTCAACTGGCCCGCTCTACACCCTGGCTTTTTAATGCACCACACTGTACAGAGCTACATCATACTTCATATTTAACTCAATTAAATAAATATATAATAATAATAATAATAATAATAAAATTTAAATTATATTGAGGATGGTAATGACAGCTGGGAAGTAGTAAGATCTCGGAGTATAATAAGTATTAATGCTTTGTAATGCATTACACTATGTAGGGCTTTCATAATACATTATACATGAAAAAAAGAGGAAATTGTACACACATTGATATTATACTGAGGATGGTAATGACAACTGGGAAGTAGCAGGATCACGAAGTATAATATGTACTGCATAGTAACGTGCCTTTATAACATTAAAATAATGTTACACTAGTGATTCTAGTAATGTACTAATGTTTGGCACTGGTAACAATTTGTAAGAAATATATTAATGATCATCATTTGTTACTTGCTCTGTACTAGACATTGTACAAGAAATGAAACAGTTGTTGTGTTTTGTATCTACTCGTTTCTGTTTATTACTGGATGAGTTCAAATAGTGCTTTGTAAGTTTGGTCTGTGTCAGAATAGCAGATTTGGTGTGATGTTTTGTAATTGACTGGATATAGATATTGTGAGTGTTGTAGTACATTCTTTTGCTGTTGTTTCTTTATTGTTGTTCTTTATTATTTGTTGTTACCTTGCGCTATGTGCCTTGCTTTTTTGGGGGGTGGGCACTTATAACCCTTTTGCTTCGACCCACTCCTTTTGCGCAGACTCACTGCTCAAATGAACAAATAAACTAAACAAAAAAAAAGTAATGTTTGCAAATCTGAAATGAAATGTGCACAGATTGTTTTGTGCGTTTGTGTCATTCAAATGTAGTATGTGTGCGTTGAAAAGCATTGAATGTGAGTTCTTCTGCCTGTATAAACCCTGATGTATGAAGAACACAAATGTGTGAGTGACTCAATAAAGACGTAAACATAAAGTAACATGGCTCCTTTCTTTCATCTTACCAGGAGTCATGCATTTGTTGATGTAGCTCTTCAGATTCTACACACAGTTCTTACTGTATTCCTCAAACTCTTTCCTCCTGACACAGCAGTCACATGTGTGAATGTTTTGTGATGAATAAACCATTAAAGAGGTTCTTTACAGTCAGTGTCCTGTACAGTCTTCAGGGACATGTCCTCCTGGAGAAGAGTGACTGTCCACAAGTTCAGGCGCAGGAACCAAAACAGCTCCACTATCAACCCCGCACAGAGGAGGGAGTACTCAGTTACATCTGCTCAAGTACATGTACTCGAGTAACTGTACTTTGGACTTGTACTTGAGTCAAATGACTTGAAAGTAACGTTCCTCTTCCTTGAGTCAATCTTCTGGCTGCTCTACCACCTCTGACCACGTAATATCCACACTAAGTGAAGCTCATGGGGAAAAGTGCACAAAGCTGACATTTAGACACAACTTTGATCAAATGAGCTGCATTACATGTGACCACTTTATGAACCCCTGAGCACATGTACACACTTTAGCTTTACCCAAATCTAAAAGCTTCTTTCTCTTAAAAAGAGCCACCGACACCAGGATGAAAACACAACAAAAACACCAACAATAACAAAGTAAAAACAACACAAAAAAGCCACGACAAAAGTCACGTTAAAAAGACACAACAAGAGCGACAAAAAACAACAAAGAAGCAACACAAGAGCGACAAAAACATGCCCGAAAATCCACAACAACACAACAAAAATAATATGAAAAAAACACTTTGAATGTGTGACAGAAGAGTTGGGATCCGTTTTGCAGGTCTTAGCTTTCAAATGAGGCGTCACAGAAGCTCTTAGATTTGGGTAAAGCTGGGTTCAGAGCTTCAGGAGTAAACTGAGAGTCCAGAATGGTCCTTCCTCTCTCTCTATGTTCCCATTAAAGGAAGTGATTTGTACATTTAGTTTGTCCTCCTTTAGTCTCAAACACTGAGCATCAAATTCTAAAACATTTGTCTCAGTTTCATCGACTTTCAGGCCAGTTTTCCAGCATTTTGTGTCAAAGTCAAAAGTTGTGAAATGTGCCGATAAACTTGTCCCTGTGACCAGTTTAGACGCTACAAATATAACGGGAAAGTTAGGAATGAGTTTGGACACAACCAACATTTTCTTCTTCTTCTTTCATTGTTTGCAATAAAACAATCAGGTCTAGGATCTTTAAGGATCAGCCATGTCTTCCACAAATCAACAAATAGTTGAAGAAAACATCACGGCCCTGAGGTCAAATGAGCCACAAAAGCACTTTTTTGAAAGAGCAACATCTTCCAAACATATTTTCCAGATGCAAACAAACAGAAAACATCCCAATATGTCTCTGAATAGTCCAATGTTGTTTTGACACAATAAGCAGCAAAGCTAAAAGTGGCTCATCTTCCCCCACTCTCCCCTTTGCCTTTTTGCTTTTCTTCATTTCATCCTTTTCTTCATTTTCTTTGTCTCCTGTATTTTCACAATGACTTCCGTAAAGCCTAAGTGCGTTTCTTTGTTTGCTAAAGAGAACCACAGTATATTTGATCATCTTTATTTGGATTGGATCATTATTTGGACCAAACCAATGTGTCCGACACACAGGGGTGGGAGGAGTCGCCCAAATATTGACTCCAGTCCAAGTGAAAAGCAGTTTTGTTTTGTTTTGTTTTCATCCTTGTTTTGGTCTGGTTTGTGCTTTTAGATTTGAGTCAAACCGAGCTGGGATAAGGCGGGGGTTAAGAGGTTAACTAGATTAGTTGAAACGTCTCAGTTTGAGCAGAATAATCCACATTTGACAAGTTGAGATGTAGCATTTGAGCGAGATCATTGGACTTGTTCTGGTTTCAAACATTTCCTCTTTATTTCAGCTCATTTTCTTTCCCAGTGGGCTCAGAACATTGCTCTTTTCCCATTGGCTGTTTGACTTTCTTATATGAAGCCAGTTTGACCTTTGACCTCGTCTGAAATGTCCACAAAACTAGAAAAGTCAAGTCAGATCAGGAACAAAGTCCAAATGAGTTGAAACATTTCCTCAGTTCAGTTCATTTCACCTCTTCACCCTCACCTCAACCGAGCACATTCTCTCCCGTTTGGCTTTACCCAAATCTAAAAGTGAAGGAAAGAAAAGCATCAAAATGGAGACGACAACACGACAAAAACACTGCGACAACGTGACAACAGAGTTACGGTCACTTTTGTAGGTCTTAGCTTTCAAATGAGGCGTTACGCTGTTGCTCTCCAGTTAAGAGGCTTTTAGATTTGGGTAAAGCCGAACTGGAGTAAATGTGCTCAGTTCAGGTGTTAAGTTAAGCCAATGCTTGATATCGACTTTTTGAAGTGAAGGGAATGAGCTTTTCTTTTCTCATACTGGTTAGTCCTGGTTAGTCCTGGTTAGTTAGTCCTGGTTAGTCCTGGTTAGTTAGACCTGGTTAGTCCTGGTTAGTCTTGGTTAGTCTTGGTTAGTTAGTCCTGGTTAGTCCTGGTTAGTTAGACCTGGTTAGTCCTGGTTAGTTAGACCTGGTTAGTCCTGGTTAGTTAGTCCTGGTTAGTCCTGGTTAGTCCTGGGATGGAGCAGGTGGTCTGTTTCCTTATTGTAAAATGAAAACAATTCTAAGGCTCCAATCCAGCGTGGCTTGTTTACATGTATGTTCATTCACCTCTGAACCCCGGCCTTTAACCCAGTGCCTTTTCTCCAGTTCAGCTTTACCCAAATGTAAAAGCTTCTGGACTGGAGCCAGTGTAACGCCTCATTTGAAAGCTAAGACCCACAAAACTGATCTAAACATTTTTTCCACCTTCTTTTTCATTTCTTTTTTGCCTCTTTTTTGTTTTTGTCACTTTTTTCATTCTCGTTTTCTTCATTTTCGTTTCTATTTTGATTCTTTTTTTCCTTAAGTTTTCGATTGGAGTTGTTCCAAACTGGAGAGAATGTGCTCAGTTCAGGTGGGGGTTAAGAGGTTAACATGCACTGTCCTGACCAAATAAACAAACACACAAATAAGTACAAGTACAAAAGTACTTGGAGGAAATGTTACTCGAGTACTGTGAGTAACTGAGTCACAGATATTTTGCTACAGTCAGTCTCTGCCACATTGTCAACACGGCTGACAAGATGGCGGCGGTTGGTGCGCACAGGTTGGCAGGTGCTGTGCGCCCTTCACCAAAACCGTCTAAACCACTTCTAGCACGCTGGTTTTTAGTATTGTATGTGTCCACAATACTGGTGATTTGTATGAGACAAAACGATTTACAAGGAGAATGTGACAATATCGTCACAGAGAGCCAACATGTTCTCTATGCAAAACTGCTTAACAACGGATACACTGCAACTGCCCCAAAGACGCATGAGAGGAAGAGCAAGCGCAACTATACAGAGATCCAACTGTTAATCGTGCTGCTACTTGCTGGGGATGTGGAACTGAACCCTGGACCACGGCTGCCAGCTGCGGGTGCCACAGTGTCGGCTTCCTCTCCGGGCAGCCCCCAGCGTCCTGGCCTTGACAGTCCCATTGACCAGGCTCGTTCGCCGTCGTCGAGGCTTCTGTTTCCGCTGGCTGTGTCGGCGGTCTGCGCTCACCTTGGGCCGGCGGTGGGTGATGCACGGTCGCCTGGTTTGGTACCCGCGCTGTCCGTGCTTCCCTCGTCCGGTCCTGGGCGGTTCGGGGACGGGTCAGCCGTGGCGGAGGGGGTGGTGACCAGCGGCCTTGATCCAGTTCTCTACCCGGGCTGTGCGCACGGCGAGAGGTTGGGAGTTGTTGGCGTCTCCATGGCTGGCGGTGGCTGCTTTTCGGCTTCTTGCACGGCCGCGGGGGCGACGCCTGCTCCTGGCTCGATTTCTGGCGGGAGGTTTCCATTGACGGCGGCCCCACTGGTCGCTGGGTGTGGCACGGAGGATCGCGCGGATGTGTTCAAACCAGGAATCCAAACTACTGGTATGCCTACAACTACTGGAAACGACATTGCGCTGCCTTCACATGACTCAACAACTTCCATCGTGGTGAGTGGAGATGCTCTTACATCCACAAACACAGATGCGCCTCTACAAACTGTGAAAGTCAAAAACACCACGGTTAACCCTTTAATACCCCTCGTTCACCCGGACTTAGTGGATACAGGCCCATGTACAGATAATGTGGCCTCAAAGCAGTCAACGTTTAGGTTGTTTCAAACCGTAAATCATGCAAAAATCCTCTAGGACCCCAAAGTTAAACCAAAGGGTATTCTTGGTGGACATTTGAATATTAGGAGTGTCGTGTCACTGGACACAGGGACTGGTGCTATGTGACTTGGGCAGCTCCAACAGCTGCCCCCACGACCCGGCAACGGACAAGTGGGAGAAAATGGATGGATGGATGGATGGAGTGTCGTGTCAAAAACTGAGAAACTGGAGCATTTGCTGACAGACTCCAATTTGGATTTTCTGGGTCTGTCAGAGACTTGGTTAAAACCATCAACTCCACACAGTGTATTTTATGTACCAGGGTATAACGTTTTTAGATGTGACCGAAAACAAGGAAAAGGTGGTGGAGTAATGATATATGTGAAAGAGAGGTTTGACTGTAAATTAATTGAAAACCTCAGTGAGTCTTTGGAATGTGTGGGATTAACCATTAGACTCTCCCCGGAAATGTCATTTGTAGTTATTGTGCTGTATAGACCTTCAACAGCAAAGGACATTTTCTTTACACATCTCACTGAGGTACTTAAAAAATGTAACAATAAGGACATTATTTTACTAGGGGATTTTAATATCAACTGGCTAGACAAAAGCTGCAGGAAAAAAATTAAACAAATAACAACTAAGTTTCACATGACACAAATGATAAAGAATGCAACTCGTATAACAAAATCATCCCAAACACTGATTGATCATATATTTACAAATAGAGAAGAACGAATTACAAAAGCCTACAACTTGATAACTGGTCTATCTGACCACAACCTTACTTTAATAGTCAGGAGGTTATCAAAAATGAGATATAAAACTTTTAATAGAATTGATATCAATTCAGTGGCTTCATATATCTCAAAGAGACACTTGGAATTGTTTAATAATGAAATAGAGCAAATTCAATGGAGTCAGATAACTTGTGGAAAAAACTGCCAATTAGCAAGTAATGACTTCATGATAACCTTTAATAATCTCCTATTGAAGTACTCCAAAGAATCATCTGGAAAAATCAAAAGTAAAATACCTCTTCCCTGGATGAATGAGTCCGCGTGGAATTTAATGAAAGTAAGAGATGCAGCACTTAAAAAATCCGTGAAAACTGGCCTTTTGACAGACTCACTTCTGTACAAGGAGCTCAGAAACAAAGTGACCACACAGTTACGAAGGACTAAAGCTAATTTTTTTATGAGCTTAATTGAACAAGCAAAAGGAAATACTAAAAGGCTTTGGGAAACCATTGATAAAGTAACTGGAAGGAAGAGTTTTAAGGGTCATAAATTAGAAATTAATATTAATGGAAATCCAGAAACTGATGCTCAAATTGTGGCGAATCACTTTAACAATTACTTCATAGTCAAAGAACTGGGAATTCAAAACAGAGATACAAATAATTATGTACAAGTATCTGATAATATTTCATATGAACAAAATAAGCTAAACTTTCAAACGATAAATGAATTTGAAATAAATAAAATATTGCAATCCTTGACAAATTCTAAAAGTAAAGATAACTGGGGAATGGACAACGCTCTTCTCAAAAAACATAAAGACAATTTTGTAACTCCCATCACATACCTGACAAATAAATCAATAGAAGAGAGTTCTTTTCCTACTGCTTTTAAAACCGCAGTAATCACTCCAGTATTCAAATCGGGGGACAAACATGAGGTCTGCAATTACAGGCCAATTAGCATACTTCATGTTGTCTCAAAGATTACAGAGAAAGTAATTGCGATGCAATTAAAAGAACACCTAAACAAAAATAATATGCTACATCCAATGCAATTTGGATATAGAAAACACCATTCCACCGAAACTGCATGTTGTTACTTTATTGAGGTGGTGAAGGCAAAGCTGGACAAGGGCGGAGTCGTGGGCGCCGTGTTTTTGGACCTACGCAAGGCGTTTGACACGGTCAACCACTCTGTGCTACTGAGGAAGCTGAGCAATTACTATCTGTCCCCAAGAGCACTACAGTGGATACAATCATATCTTAGTGACCGTGTCCAGTGCGTAAGAGTCAAAAGTAAGCTTTCAACATCTAAGGCTAATGGCATGGGAGTCCCACAAGGCTCTGTTCTTGGGCCATTGCTGTTTGCGCTTTATATAAACGATCTCCCTTCGGTGTGTGGTGGGGTGGACATACAGATGTGTGCAGATGATACTGTGGTTCACGTGCATGGAAGTGATGTGACCAGTGTGGCCAATAAACTTACCGATGTCATGGGAAACATCTCAAACTGGCGTTCCTCTGCCTCGCTTACACTTAATGTAAATAAAACCGTGGCAATGTATTTGACCAAAACTCAAAAACTGAAGTCCTCCTTCCCATGCATTTATGTAAACCAGAGTCAAATAAAAGTGGTAAAGGAATTTAAATATCTAGGCCTTGTTTTGGATTCATCGTTTAGTTTTAAAAAACATGTTAAGAAAATCGGCAACACGCTAAAATACAGTTTGTCTGTTTTTAAACATATTAGGAATACACTGACTCATGATGCTGCACAAATGTACTTGGAGGCAAAGATAATTCCTCATATTAATGACATATGTATTTCTTGTTGGTCACAGACGAGTGACGTAACAGTAAAACCTCTAAAATCTCTGTATAATCAAACTGTTGAAGTGCTGGACAAAAAGCCACTGAGATCCATCACTGTCTGATCCTTGGAAAATACAGCATGTTTAACTTTGATCATTTAATTGTGTACGCAAATGTAAGATTAGTTTTTAAAATGTTTAATAATACTGCGCCTCCACCACTGAAAACATTTGTCCAGCTCTGTTCTGAGCAGATGAACAGGAGCTCCAGGTCCACGAGTCGCAATGACTGTAGAGTAAGGCCTAAACGTAGCTCAGCCTTCTCATTCAAAGGCATCAAAGAATGGAATAAACTCCCACAGAATCTGAAACTTTCCTTAGACCTGAAAGATTTCTCTCGTAATATAAAAAAAGTGCTGTTGGAAAACCAGTCCTGACAGCACTGATAACTGTAAATGTAAATATGACTTTTATTGATGTTTTATGTAGTAATTTGAGCATGATTCTATGTGGACTGATGCTGTAACGGGTGAATGAATGAATGAATATTTGTATTTGAGTGTATAAACATATTTTATATTGTACATTTTGTAACTCACCTGCTCAGGGACTACAGATGGAAACTAGCTCAAGCTAAATCTGGTGCAAAGCATCTTTAATTAATGTGTTTGCACATTGTCCCCGTTGAAATAAATTAATAAACTAAACTAAACTATGTAATCTCTTGAAATTGCATGGACTATCTTTTCAACTCAAACAAAACATTATCCAACAGTCATGTTGATTTGAAGGCTGCCCTCTACTGTTTGTATAGGGAACTACAAAGCCTGCTGCCATGGAGATTTGAAGTTTTTGATTTCTGGCAATATCGACTCCTCACTTAATAATCTTGAATTATTTGTGTGTTTGTGTTGCAATGCCAAACCAGACAGCTGTGTATTATTATTGTTCTTACTATTGTTTGGTCATTTATTGTAAATGTTTATAACACAATATTTAAAACTGTATTGTTTCAGATTAATTACTTTGGTTAAATGTATTTGCAGCATGTGAAAATGTAAAGATGTACGAATACTGTCAGCTTTTCTCACCACTAGGACTATAGCGAGGCTATCCAAGTTTAACAGGCCTGTAATGGGAACTTTATACAATAGAAAACGTCATAATATGAAATAGATTTTAGAATGTGGTAAGAAAATTGTCTAAAATATCAAAAGGCAATCCTTAATCCTATGATCATACTTGCATGTGTTGTTATAATAGGTTTTATCAGAATATACCATTACGTTGCATTGACTGACGTAATAACACACGCCGGACCAAGATGGCGGCGTGTCGTCCGTATTGTGACAATGGAACTTAGCCGCTAAAGGCATTTCTGTGATTTCTATGCAAAACGCTATTGGGAAGCTCACGGACCAATCAGCTGCCACGTCGAGGCAGCAGTAGACCAATCAGAGAGCAGGACGGGCACAATGATCCGCCCCCCTAACCTTTCCTTTATTAAACTTTTCCATTTCAGATCAAATTACACCAAATCCTTCTTATCCGGGCTTAGGAATGTTTCCGGTCCAAACAGGGGGATTCCAGCCGCCTCCATAAGGTAAACACGATTTCAACACTTTTACAGAAATAGACACTCACGAGAAGAGTAACAAATCAATGACTAAAGAAGAGGGTTATTTACTCGTTCTCTCATTTACATCTGATGTTGGTCTGGAATGCAGTCATGCGCCGTTTCAAATGGTAAATGAAGTGCAAATCTCTACTGTATATTACATTTCCCAGCTTTTAGCCCCTGCCATGATAAATGATCCTCTACGTTTTGTTTCTATGGGCACCTGGCCTTTAGTGAATGCATTCTAATTCTCTAAGTGTTCATTCTGTGGTTGTCAGACTGCAGCACAGCCAGCCCGACACGTCCCCCCTCCCCCGGCCCTCCTCGCGCTTAGAGAACACCTCGTCCAAGACCCTCCTGGACATGGGCACCAGGCGCATCTTCAACGAGGACCACGACCTGTCAGTGTCAGTTCAGCAGACTTTCTTTTATAAGTACATTTCTCAAATGGACCTTTGTTGACGTCAACAACCTTTGCAATAAAAGTTGTAAAACTAGAAAGCTGTAGAATCATAGCCATGTTTGTTTTGCTTGGCCCCCAGTGCAGCGGCGGCTCATGTAGAGCAGTGGTTCTATCCTTTGCAGCCCTGGGGGGCCCCACTACATGTGCTCCCCCGAGTCTGTGGCCCCCTACATATTGTTTAGTTGTATCTGCACTATAACCCTAATGTCTTATGTGATGATATGTCTCAGTCTTATGCTAATTCAGGAACATTGAAAGGAGGATGCAGGTTATGTTGGTTACCTTTAAAACACTTTTCTTATTTAATCATCTTTAATAATCCATTCTCTTTGGCTCCTTATTTCAGCCCAGGCTCCAGGCTGGTGAGGAAACCACTGTTTTAACTTGGATTGGTAAAAATATCTAGCCTCCTTCCAACGTTAATAAAACAGATCCTGCTTGAAGTCAATATAATATTCATACATTTGTTGCAGAAGATGCAGAAAAGTGCAAAGCAAGAAAGACCAATCTCCTCCTGAATCAGTTTGATGCGCTCCCCTCAGGGAGCCCTCCTCAGCACAGGCACAACGCTGTGGGCAGAGGCTAAATACTTCCATATCTCCTTTTCAAGTCACGTTTCAAGGAAAACATTGTTGACGCGTCTGGTTCAACAATGTGGTTCTCGTATTGAAAACTTGAACAGGATGTTTCTCATCTGTCCATGGGCCGATTTTAGCCAAATCAAAACTCAGAGAAATGTTCAAATCTCATCTGTATTGATCTCTTCAAGGGAACTTGCTCTCTGTTGTCAAACGCTGCGCAGAGCGAGAGGGAAGTGTCGGCTCTCCACAGCTGCGTAAGTGAATGAATTATGGCCCACGTAAGGGTTTATACTGTTTACTGTCACGTCCATCCATCCCCTCCCACATGGGTCACCATCCAGCGAGCAGCAGACCCGTCCCCGTCAGCACCCAACCGTCTGCCTCCCCACGCCCCTCTTCCTTTAGTTATCTCTTTTGAATCATTATTATTTTGTTTTGTCTTTAAATAAACTTGGTAGTAGATCTTCGAGCTAGCCAAGATCTTTTCGGGTTTTGCCTCTTGAGGGAAACTTTCAGACCCATTGGGAGAGGGTATGTCCCCTCAGCAATACTTTCACTACCAGTTTAGATGCAGAAAGACTCCAGATTGTTGTTATTTTGTTATGTGCATTTTATTTGTTATTCTTTGCTTGTTTTATACATTTATTTGTTATTCTTGACGTATCAGGGCAGGGCGGACTAGAGGGCCAGGGCCACCGCACAGCCGACATAGCCCCCTGGACAGTCGGGGCGATGGACGCAGTAACAACAATTAGGGAACAGGGGAGAGGAGGAAGAAGAGGAAGTAGGACAAATAATCATATGATCATGATAATAAGTGTAACATTGATAAATAAATAAACAATCATAAAACAGAGGGGGAGAATAGCAGTGACTAATCAATACAACAATAGATCATGATAAAGGCAGAATCTATGATCTAGAATATCAAAGTGCAAAATAATGAATCATAAAACTAGTATAAAACAATAGGGAGAAATAAACTCAATGAATGAAATAGAATAGTCTTTAATGTAAGATTCAGGGACATAAGAGGAATTGTTTTTATTGTTCATTTGTTAAAAGGTGTATGAGTGATGTCCCAGGGTGATTCTACTGTAATACATTTGACTGGTGTGGTGGATACGGTTTCCATGGCGATGAAGTCTATGAGTACATTTTTCCAATGATGAATATTGATTTTATTCTTGGATTTCCAGTTGATAAGTATTGTCTTCTACTGTGTTATTTCCTAAACCCCTTTGTCTCTCTCTCTCTGTCAGTGGCGGCAGGGTCTCAGCTCTGCTCCGGACTCTAGCGCCTGAAAACGCTGTCCTGGTTTTGGCTCTGACCGAACACAAGCTCCTCATCCACTCGCTCAGACCCTCCGTCCTCACCAGCGTCACTGAGGCCCTTGTCTCCGTGAGTCCGCAGTCGTATCGTAGTCGTTATTTAAAGCACGTTTCTAATTCTTGTGTCGATGCGTGTACTGTAAATCTGTCCCGCTGCTGTTCCCGTCCCACTGGGCCTGTCCCGACGTGCCCCTCTGTCCCCTGCCTCTCGCCCCCTGTCCCTTCATCGTGGGCGTGGACTCTCGCTACTCTCGTCAGCTGTGTGGACCTGGACACCAGCGCCATCTACCAGTGAGGACCACAACTGCACCGTTGTTTCTGAAGAGCTGATAAATGAATGTGCAGCCTTGAAATACTGACAAGTGAAGTGTTTCTGTTGTCCCACAGCACAGAGGAGAAGAAGGCCGTCTCCTGGAAGATCCTCCCCAAGAAAGCCTGTAAGAACCTGCTGAACTCACTCAGGTCTGTGCACCAGCAGCTGCTACAAGGTCAGTGCTCTACCTCGGGCGTACCCTAGACTCCTACAGAGGACTCGTATGTGTTTGATCAGGTTTCCAGACCAATGGACAAACCAGGCTTCTGCTGCATTCCAGGCAAATGGCAACTTCTGACCTCCGACCTCAGAGCGTTCCAGCGGAATAAAAGCACACGGCTAGTGCAACAACGTGTCGGCTGATAAGACGCTGACACATACCATTTTCTTCACTCCAGATATGATTTAAAACATGCTAAATAACATGATTTTAAAGACCATGTACAAAAGCAAAGGTCCACATCACGGATACAGAGGTGCAGTTATAGTTTTATTGTCAGATATACTCCTTCCCAGCAGAGGGCGCCATTGTTGTCTTACCTTATCATCTCTGAGTTGTAATCACCGGTTCGAGCGGAGTTGTAGTAAGCTGGCTGATGCTGAAAGAGGCCAATCTAGTTGTAATAATAAGTAACCGTCTCAATACTGTTATTAAATAATAAATCAATGAATACAGCACAGGCTTTGAGTCACTTTGGGGCTGGTCTTCTGTCTATGATGGACTTATAGGAACAGGCCACTGTTTGTCCACACTGAGATATTGTTGAAAACACATTCTTTACTACATGGACAAAAGGATGGAGACTCGGTCTATTAAAATCAAAATCATAGTTTTATTCCCTATATTACAAACCAAAGCACACAGGTAATGTTGAGTACATGTTGACCGGTCGGTGAGAGACGAGAGAGAGAGAGCATCTCTCCTGAGCAACACACAAGACAAAGGAGGAGGTGTGTCCTCCTTTAACCAATCAGTGCTCTTGGAATGTTCTCGTCACTTCTTCTGCACAATCTGACTCCTCGTTTGAACACACTGCCCCCCAGTGGATCAACCGTGAACACAACAATAGGGCAGTAATAAAATGTCACAGTTTTATATATAATCACTAAAGCCTAATGTGACAAATATGTATATTAATAATTCAACAGTGACACGGAGGGTGTGGGATTTGCAGTCGTTTATGGAGATGTTTTGGGATCTGTCAGAGAGGTAAGAGGAGAACCAGGAAACAGCTGAAGCAGTGATGTCAATAGACTGAAGACGGAGGAGGAGGATGGAGAGGTCCATGGTTTGTGGTTTTCAGGATCCAGATTGGGGTTTTTGATGATGGGGCAAGAACTGGTCAGATTGTGCGTTGACAACAACACCTGCACACTCCCTGATCAGCTTCCATTGGTTTGTTTAAATCCCAGCACAGAGTCGTTCAAAGTGGAATAATAAAACCCTGTCCCGTTGGAGAGTACAGGCCGACGCTGCAGGAGGAACACACACGACTGTACAGACGTCAGTGTGGAACTTCTGCTGGAGATGAATGACAAAAACACATTTTAATACGTTTTTATTCAAATGTGTGCTTTTATTTAGCTCCAAAGGTTTGCTCAGAGGGATTTTGGATCCGGTTTAGTTTTGGAATAAACTAGTTATTAGTGAAAAAAACATCTTTGTTTTTTGGTTCAAAGCTGAATAAATGTGTCAGGAATTAGATCTGTAAAAATCCTTGTGTGAAAAAAACTTCAAAATGCAGTTGAGTCGGAGCCTGTAAAGTAAACGTGCCACGTGAAAGTTCATATTTAAGACCAAACCGGCCCCTTAACGGTGCTATACCGGGTTTTATTTCTGGAAATGAAACCAAATCTGTTTGCTTCTCTGATCTGTGCGTTACTCACCTCTGAGTCTTCACGGCTCGAACAGAACCAGAGGAAGAAGAGGAAACTCTGCTGAGACTGAGACTGAGCAGGAAGAGAAGAAGAACAAACTCACTTTCATGTCAGTGCAGAAGAAACACTGAGAGCTGTTTGGATCCTGCACATGATCATGAAAAAACAAACATCTCAAAAGTCACGTATCGATATGAGCTGATAAATGAGCCATTCATTATCTCAAACATAAACGTTCATGAGAAAAGCTTCATTCAAACTCAATGCAATGAGTATTTACAAGAACGTCAGAAATATGCAGGATATGAAATAACAAACTATTGAAGATATGGACAATAAATGGAGCTCGTTTACAGATATTAAAATCCTGCATTATTGCCGTTCTGGCTAAAAGCAGAACTACAGTTTGTCACTTGAAGTCACTCTGGGTCTCTTTGATAAGTTGGTCCCACCTGAGGTCTGACCCGGAGCTGGTTGGACTGAAGCTGGATTAGTTCCTCTGACTCAGGTCGACAAACACAGACATGTTTCCTCTGGATCAGAGCATTTATAAAGCGCTTTATCAGTGGGTTTCTCTGTGAGGCGATCATGTGACACATGATCTGGGGGCACTAGGGAGGGGACGGATAACCGGTTTGTATCGATACACGGAGGTGCGAGTGCATCGGCAGAGAAGCTACAGATCGATGCAGTTCAGAGGACAAACACAAGATGCATCGGATTTTACTGCTCATGTCGGTTTCATCTAGAGACATTCCAGCTGCAAAGCCTTTGGGCCGATGCGTGCGAGTCTTACCGGTAAACTTCAGGCTCAGAGCGGCAGAAACACCTCCGCGGTGTGGAGTTGGGTCGCCCGCTGCGTTGAATGAAGGACGTCCCGTGTGTGAGAAGTTGCAGGAAGCCAAACGCAGATAAATATTCCAAACATCGCCATGATCAGCCATCTTCATTTGCCCAAGTCATTATGTCCACTTACAAGCCTAAAGAGTCCAGAAATCCACTTTACTGCCCTGCATTAGAGCCAGGGGGGGGAACACGTGTGACTGAGAGGCAGAGGAAGCCCCGCCCATTCATTAGCATAACTATGTGGAGCGTTTCTGTGTTATTAATGTGGAGATAATTCACACAATCGCCTTTTTAATTTGAACAATACTGATCATAGATTAATAATAACTGTCCCCCCAAAAATGTTGAAAAAAACTAAAGAAAAAACAATCTTAAGGTGGATAAACCCATAGAATATATAGGATACAAAACATAAAAAAACATACAAATAAATAAATAAATATGTAGTCTAAATGAAAATAGTAGATCGTGGCAGGTGTATCGAGATGCCAATCGTATCGGACAGAGGCCTAAGATTCCCATCCCGAGGGGGTGCGCAAAGAATTTTTGGAGAAAATAATAAAATGTTTATTGCAATCTGATCAATATTGAACAGTTAAACCGCGGCACGGGAAACGCACTCATACCGGCGGAAGAGTCTCTGATTCAGACGTGGATGAGCTTGTCCTGGACCTAAATGTGTCCACTCTAAAACAGAACCTCATGAGCCGCTTTGGACCCGAGTGTAAAACTCTGCGCCCGCGGAGGCCGAGAGCGCGGCTCCAGATGCAATATCTGTAATATCTGTCATAAAGAGGGAGGAGCCTGTGATCAGATACTTCCATTTACAACAGTTTTCCTCTTATTCTGATCCGAGGAGCGAGAGGAACAAGTGTCTGCAGCCGCATCATTCTCCTCCTCTGCCGCTAAACCCGTGGCTTTGTATCTGTCACTTACATTTACATTTACGAGCTGATGTGCAGAGATGGTAATGTCCTGCGTATATACATGAGCTCTGCTATAACAAAAGCTTAAACCTGCCACTGCGACAGTACGACTGAGGGGGCGGGGCCAAACAACAGTCTGATGTTCAGAATGAGCTGGTCACTGAGACAAACCTAAATACTCAGCTTTACCCACTCACACGAACAGCCTGTTTCCAAAATAATCACAAACTGGCATTTTCATTCAATGGTTTTGTATTTGAAAAAACCTGCTCGAGTTCACAGTAATAATGGAGGAAAAAATATAATCTCATATCTAATATGTTCCCAGTGTTTTCAATCGCGTTAAAGTAGGGGGTACCACTCGTCACCTAAAGCTTCAGGGGGTACCCACTCGTCACCTAAAGCTTCAGGGGGTACCACTCATCACCTAAAGCTTCAGGGGGTACCCACTCGTAACCTAAAGCTTCAGGGGGTACCCACTCGTCACCTAAAGCTTCAGGGAGTACCCACTCGTCACCTAAAGCTTCAGGGGGTACCCACTCGTCGCCTAAAGCTTCAGGGGGTACCTACTCGAGCTTCAGGGGGTACCCACTCGTCACCTAAAGCTTCAGGGGGTACCCACTCGTCACCTAAAGCTTCAGGAGGGACCACTCGTCACCTAAAGATTCAGGGGGTACCACTCGTCATCTAAAGCTTCAGGGGGTACCCACTCGTCACCTAAAGCTTCAGGGGGTACCAGTCGTCACCTAAAGCTTCAGGAGGTACCCACTCGTCACCTAAAGCTTCAGGGAGTACCCACTCGTAACCTAAAGCTTCAGGGGGTACCCACTCGTCACCTAAAGCTTCAGGGGGTACCCACTCGTCACCTAAAGCTTCAAGGGGTACCCACTCGTCACCTAAAGCTTCAGGGGGTACCTACTCGTCACCTAAAGCTTCAGGGGGTACCCACTCGTCACCAAAAGCTTCAGGGAGTACCCACCTAAAGATTCAGGGGTACCCACTCGTCACCTAAAGCTTCAGGGGGTACCCACCTAAAGATTCAGGGGGTACCCACTCGTCACTTAAAGCTTTAAGGGGTACCCACTCGTCATCTAAAGCTTCAGGGGGTACCCACTCGTCACCTAAACATTCAGGGGGTACACACTCGTCGCCTAAAGCTTCAGGGGGTACCTACTCGAGCTTCAGGGGGTACCCACTCGTCACCTAAAGCTTCAGGGGGTACCAGTCGTCACCTAAAGCTTCAGGGGGTACCCACTCGTCACCTAAAGCTTCAGGGAGTACCCACTCGTAACCTAAAGCTTCAGGGGGTACCCACTCGTCACCTAAACATTCAGGGGGTACCCACTCGTCACCTAAAGATTCAGGGGTACCACTCGTCACCTAAAGCTTCAGGGGGTACCCACTCGTCACCTAAAGATTCAGGGGGTACCCGCTCATCACCTAAAGCTTCAGGGGGTACACACTCGTCACCTAAAGCTTCAGGGAGTACCCACTTGTCACTTAAAGCTTCAGGGGGTACCCACTCGTCACCTAAAGCTTCAGGGAGTACCCACTTGTCACTTAAAGCTTCAGGGGGTACCCACTCGTCACCTAAAGCTTCAGGGGGTACCCACTCGTCACCTAAAGCTTCAGGGGGTACCCACTCGTCATCTAAAGCTTCAGGGGGTACCCACTCGTCATCTAAAGCTTCAAGGGGTACTCACTCGTCACCTAAAGTTTCATGGGGTACCCACTCGTCACCTAAAGCTCCAGGGGGTACCCACCTAAAGCTTCAGGGAGTACCCACTTGTCACTTAAAGCTTCAGGGAGTACCCACTCGTCACCTAAAGCTTCAGGGGGTACCCACTCGTCACCTAAAGCTTCAGGGGGAACCACTCGTCATCTAAAGCTTCAGGGGGTACCCACTCATCATCTAAAGCTCCAAGGGGTACTCACTCGTCACCTAAAGCTTCAGGGGGTACACACTCGTTACCTAAAGCTTCAGGGAGTACCCACTTGTCACTTAAAGCTTCAGGGGGTACCCACTCGTCACCTAAAGTTTCATGGGGTACCACTCGTCACCTAAAGCTCCAGGGGGTACCCACCTAAAGCTTCAGGGAGTACCCACTCGTCACCTAAAGCTTCAGGGGGTACCACTCGTCACCTAAAGCTTCAGGGGGCACCACTCGTCACCTAAAGCTTCAGGGGGAACCACTCGTCACCTAAAGCTTCAGGGGGAACCATTCGTCACCTAAAGATTCAAGGGGTACCCACTCGTCACCTAAAGCTTCATGGGGTACCACTCGTCACCTAAAGCTCCAGGGGGTACCCACCTAAAGCTTCAGGGAGTACCCACTTGTCACTTAAAGCTTCAGGGGGTACACACTCGTCACCTATTGCTTCAGGGGGTACCCACTTGTCACCTAAAGCTTCAAGGTGTACCCACTCGTCACCTAAAGATTCCGGGAGTACCCACTCGTCACCTAAAGCTTCAGGGGGTACCAGTCGTCACCTAAAGCTTCAGGAGGTACCCACTCGTCACCTAAAGCTTCAGGGAGTACCCACTCGTAACCTAAAGCTTCAGGGGGTACCCACTCGTCACCTAAAGCTTCAGGGGGTACCCACTCGTCACCTAAAGCTTCAAGGGGTACCCACTCGTCACCTAAAGCTTCAGGGGGTACCTACTCGTCACCTAAAGCTTCAGGGGGTACCCACTCGTCACCAAAAGCTTCAGGGAGTACCCACCTAAAGATTCAGGGGTACCCACTCGTCACCTAAAGCTTCAGGGGGTACCCACCTAAAGATTCAGGGGGTACCCACTCGTCACTTAAAGCTTTAAAGGGTACCCACTCGTCATCTAAAGCTTCAGGGGGTACCCACTCGTCACCTAAACATTCAGGGGGTACACACTCGTCACCTAAACATTCAGGGGGTACACACTCGTCACCTAAAGATTCAGGGGGTACCCACTAGTCACCTAAAGCTTTAGGGAGTACCCACTCGTCACCTAAAGCTTCAGGGAGTACCCACTCGTCACCTAAAGCTTCAGGGGGTACCCACTCGTCATCTAAAGCTTCAGGGGGTACTCACTCGTCACCTAAAGCTTCAGGGGGTACCCACTCGTCGCCTAAAGCTTCAGGGGGTACCTACTCGAGCTTCAGGGGGTACCCACTCGTCACCTAAAGCTTCAGGGGGTACCCACTCGTCACCCAAAGATTCAGGGGGTACCACTCGTCATCTAAAGCTTCAGGGGGTACCCACTCGTCACCTAAAGCTTCAGGGGGTACCAGTCGTCACCTAAAGCTTCAGGGGGTACCCACTCGTCACCTAAAGCTTCAGGGAGTACCCACTCGTAACCTAAAGCTTCAGGGGGTACCCACTCGTCACCTAAACATTCAGGGGGTACCCACTCGTCACCTAAAGATTCAGGGGTACCACTCGTCACCTAAAGCTTTAGGGAGTACCCACTCGTCACCTAAAGCTTCAGGGAGTACCCACTCGTCACCTAAAGCTTCAGGGGGTACCCACTCGTCATCTAAAGCTTCAGGGGGTACTCACTCGTCACCTAAAGCTTCAGGGGGTACCCACTCGTCGCCTAAAGCTTCAGGGGGTACCTACTCGAGCTTCAGGGGGTACCCACTCGTCACCTAAAGCTTCAGGGGGTACCCACTCGTCACCCAAAGATTCAGGGGGTACCACTCGTCATCTAAAGCTTCAGGGGGTACCCACTCGTCACCTAAAGCTTCAGGGGGTACCAGTCGTCACCTAAAGCTTCAGGGGGTACCCACTCGTCACCTAAAGCTTCAGGGGGTACCCACTCGTCACCTAAACATTCAGGGGGTACCCACTCGTCACCTAAAGATTCAGGGGTACCACTCGTCACCTAAAGCTTCAGGGGGTACCCACTCGTCACCTAAAGATTCAGGGGGTACCCGCTCATCACCTAAAGCTTCAGGGGGTACACACTCGTCACCTAAAGCTTCAGGGAGTACCCACTTGTCACTTAAAGCTTCAGGGGGTACCCACTCGTCACCTAAAGCTTCAGGGAGTACCCACTTGTCACTTAAAGCTTCAGGGGGTACCCACTCGTCACCTAAAGCTTCAGGGGGTACCCACTCGTCACCTAAAGCTTCAGGGGGTACCCACTCGTCATCTAAAGCTTCAGGGGGTACCCACTCGTCATCTAAAGCTTCAAGGGGTACTCACTCGTCACCTAAAGTTTCATGGGGTACCCACTCGTCACCTAAAGCTCCAGGGGGTACCCACCTAAAGCTTCAGGGAGTACCCACTTGTCACTTAAAGCTTCAGGGAGTACCCACTCGTCACCTAAAGCTTCAGGGGGTACCCACTCGTCACCTAAAGCTTCAGGGGGAACCACTCGTCATCTAAAGCTTCAGGGGGTACCCACTCATCATCTAAAGCTCCAAGGGGTACTCACTCGTCACCTAAAGCTTCAGGGGGTACACACTCGTTACCTAAAGCTTCAGGGAGTACCCACTTGTCACTTAAAGCTTCAGGGGGTACCCACTCGTCACCTAAAGTTTCATGGGGTACCACTCGTCACCTAAAGCTCCAGGGGGTACCCACCTAAAGCTTCAGGGAGTACCCACTCGTCACCTAAAGCTTCAGGGGGTACCACTCGTCACCTAAAGCTTCAGGGGGAACCACTCGTCACCTAAAGCTTCAGGGGTACCCATTCGTCACCTAAAGATTCAAGGGGTACCCACTCGTCACCTAAAGCTTCATGGGGTACCACTCGTCACCTAAAGCTCCAGGGGGTACCCACCTAAAGCTTCAGGGAGTACCCACTTGTCACTTAAAGCTTCAGGGGGTACACACTCGTCACCTATTGCTTCAGGGGGTACCCACTTGTCACCTAAAGCTTCAAGGTGTACCCACTCGTCACCTAAAGATTCCGGGAGTACCCACTCGTCACCTAAAGCTTCAAGGGGTACCCACTCGTCACGTAAAGATTCAGGGGGTACCCACTCGTCACCTAAAGTTTCATGGGGTACCACTCGTCATCTAAAGCTTCAGGGGGTACCCACTCGTCATCTAAAGCTTCAAGGGGTACTCACTCGTCACCTAAAGTTTCATGGGGTACCACTCGTCACCTAAAGCTCAAGGGGGTACCCACCTAAAGCTTCAGGGAGTACCCACTTGTCACTTAAAGCTTCAGGGGGTACCCACTCGTCACCTAAAGCTTCAGGGGGTACCCACTCGTCACCTAAAGCTTCAGGGGGTACCCACTCGTCACCTAAAGCTTCAGGGAGTACCCACTTGTCACTTAAAGCTTCAGGGGGTACCCACTCGTCACTTAAAGCTTCAGGGGGTACACACTCGTCACCTAAAGCTTCAGGGGGTACACACTCGTCACCTAAAGCTTCAGGGAGTACCCACTTGTCACTTAAAGCTTCAGGGGGTACCCACTCGTCACCTAAAGCTTCAGGGAGTACCCACTCGTCACTTAAAGCTTCAGGGGGTACCCACTCGTCACCTAAAGCTTCAGGGGGTACCCACTCGTCATCTAAAGCTTCAGGGGGTACCCACTCGTCATCTAAAGCTTCAAGGGGTACTCACTCGTCACCTAAAGTTTCATGGGGTACCACTCGTCACCTAAAGCTCCAGGGGGTACCCACCTAAAGCTTCAGGGAGTACCCACTTGTCACTTAAAGCTTCAGGGAGTACCCACTCGTCACCTAAAGCTTCAGGGGATACCCACTCGTCACCTAAAGCTTCAGGGGGAACCACTCGTCATCTAAAGCTTCAGGGGGTACCCACTCGTCATCTAAAGCTTCAAGGGGTACTCACTCGTCACCTAAAGCTTCAGGGGGTACACACTCGTCACCTAAAGCTTCAGGGAGTACCCACTTGTCACTTAAAACTTGAGGGGGTACCCACTCATCACCTAAAGCTTCAGGGGGAACCACTCGTCATCTAAAGCTTCAAGGGGTACTCACTCGTCACCTAAAGCTTCAGGGGTACACACTCGTCACCTAAAGCTTCAGGGAGTACCCACTTGTCACTTAAAACTTCAGGGGGTACCCACTCATCACCTAAAGCTTCAGGGGGAACCACTCGTCATCTAAAGCTCCAGGGGGTACCCACTCGTCATCTAAAGCTTCAAGGGGTACTTACTCGTCACCTAAAGCTTCAGGGGGTACACACTCGTCACCTAAAGCTTCAGGGAGTACCCACTCGTCACTTAAAACTTCAGGGGGTACCCACTCGTCACCTAAAGTTTCATGGGGTACCACTCGTCACCTAAAGCTCCAGGGGGTACCCACCTAAAGCTTCAAGGAGTACCCACTCGTCACCTAAAGCTTCAGGGGGTACCACTCGTCACCTAAAGCTTCAGGGGGTACCACTGGTCACCTAAAGCTTCAGGGGGAACCACTCGTCACCTAAAGCTTCAGGGGGTACCCATTCGTCACCTAAAGCTTCAGGGGGTACCACTCGTCACCTAAAGCTTCAGGGGGTACCCACTCGTCACCTAAAGTTTCATGGGGTACCACTCCTCACCTAAAGCTCCAGGGGGTACACACTCGTCACCTAAAGCTTCAGGGGGTACGCACTCGTCACCCAAAGCTTCAGGGGGTACCCACTCGTCACCTAAAGCTTCAGGGGGTACTCACTCGTCACCTAAAGCTTCAGGGGGTACACACTCGTCACCTAAAGCTTCAGGGGGTACTCACTCGTCACCTAAAGCTTCAGGGGGTCACCTAAAGCTTCAGGGGGTACCCACTCGTCACCTAAAGCTTCAGGGGGTACATGGCTCCAAAGGTTTGGGAACTACTGGTTTATGAGGAGCGTCTTGTTTGTAAGTGATCGAACGTTTCTCAATGCCCGGTGAAGAGGTACAGATCCAGAATTAGCCGAGGAGCCACGAGCTAACGTT
This sequence comes from Proterorhinus semilunaris, assembly GCA_021464625.1. Classification (NCBI taxonomy): domain Eukaryota; kingdom Metazoa; phylum Chordata; class Actinopteri; order Gobiiformes; family Gobiidae; genus Proterorhinus; species Proterorhinus semilunaris. Next base: position 40,365,002 of record CM038346.1, read on the forward strand.
TCCACCCAACAGGCGGAAGCTGCTGCTGAAACCCGGCTCGGACCTCAGTGGGGACGATGGGACGGATCGACCGCAGCCTGGACTGGATGTCGGCAGCCCTACAGGATGGGCCCCTCGTCTCCTCGGGCGCTTGCTCCGTGGTGGATAGGGCGTGTGCCACAGGTCAGCCGGTATGTTGGCTAGCGGGGGAGGAGGGCAGGACCCTGCATACTGCTGGCACCATCATGGAAGCACAGGGAGGGCAGGGAGTTCAGCTTCTTCTTCAGTCAAATGGACCTGGCCTCCTCCCTGAAGGCATTACCTGGAACATACTGTGCGGGGGAGACGGGGAGGGTACATGTCCTTAAGTGAGGGAAGAGGCCCTGCAGGTCTTCTCCGCTGCTCCCACAATGCACTGGAGGCTCCTGTGCATCGTGAGTAAAGTACATGTACTTGAGTAACTGCCCTGGTTCATTCATTCTCGTTTGTGTGCTTTGATTCTGGTTTAAGGCTCATCAAAGTAAAAATAGAATAAACCTGTCCCGTCACATTCTCCAAACCATAGCTCTGCTCTGATTGGCTGAGACCGTCTCCAGGTGACAGTCCTGTCTGAGCGCGCTCAGTGTGTGTCTGCGTCCACAGGTAAGAGCTCTTTTTTACATTTACAGTTGATTTCAGGACGTTTATATTTGAAAATATCAGGTAATAAGAATACTATGAGTATAACGTATAAAATGACCCACACACGGGATATGAGGAAGTACTCACTCCCACATCCTGACGGTCAGAGTCACGTCTTTTTCTGAGCAACACCAGCCGCCATTTCACAGAAGGGAAAACACACGGGAAAGTAATGAGTTACAGCCACTTCACTCTAATCATTCAAATCTGTGAAATGATGGCGGCACGTTTATTTATAGAGCACAATTCACACACATGGTCATTCAAATCCATTCAATAAAACATCCATATCAAATGAAAACAATCGAGCCAAAGCAGCAGCTCCGTGTCTCTGTGTGAAGCATCTTTATCTGTGAACTGCATGTGTAGATTCTGTTCCATATGGTTTGTTCTGGATACTTTTGTACATCTGTGGTGTTTTGTGGAGATTCAGTGGATATTTTACTACAGAGTCCATACTAGCCATGAACGTAAACTAACAGCTAGCTTATGAGCTAAAGACATTTGAGGACATGAAAGGTAAAGAGATCCCCACAGCTTACAAGCTGATCTGTTATTATTACCGGCTCAACTAAAGTGACATGTCAGCCGTTCATCAGACATGAAGTAAGAGATGAAACACCTGTGTGTGTAGTGCCCCTAATGAGGTCACATGACTGAACAATATACATGGTGTACGGTGACCTGGTTCTGTTGAAATCTTCACAAAATGAAACAGTCCAATATGTTCAGGGAAATGTCTTTCAGCCTCTCAAAATACCCCCTGTTATTTATTGTTATTTCCTCCGCCTGGGACGGGACCAGGATGGACCGTGTTATTTCTGTGAAGGCAGAGTCTCTGAACCTCAGGCTGAGCTCCAGCGCCTGATCTCACACATGCAGAACTGCTCTTTCAGCCTGAGGTTCTCTGCAGTGAAGTACCGCTGTAAGATCCTGGGGGGCTCTCTCTTCCTCCTCACCATTGTCTCTGTGGTGATGGGGGGGCTCTATGGTCTTATAACGGAGCAGCATGAAAAATATTAAAGACATAAAAAGTCAAATATGGTAAGACGACAACAATTAAATCAATCAATCAATAAATAACAGGGGGTATTTTGAGAGGCTGACATGTCACTTTAGTTGAGCCGGTAATAATAACAGATCAGCTTGTAAGCTGTGGGGATCTTTTTACCTTTCATGTCCTCAAATGTCTTTAGCTCAGGAGCTAAAGTTCCTAGTTTGTGAACCTGTTCTCAAACAATGGCAATACAAACTATTCTGATTCTGAAAATACAAACTTACCTGGTATAATGGCGTATCTGGTCATGTGATCCTGCAAAGCGCTCCAGACAAAAACCTCTATTTGACGTATTGTGACGTAGCCGATAAGGAGGATGATTGGGACAACAAAGAATTTGGAGGAAAATGAAAAATGTGGCGGGAAAAACTTATTTTTTTATTTTTTTAATCTGATTTATTGAGCTTTCAACCAAAAAACAAGGATGAATTTAAAGTTTTAGTTTGTATGGAGAAATTATGATCTTTAAAAAAAACAAAGAAAATGTTTCAATGTATTTAAATTTGCGCTTGAATTTGCTCCTCTTTTGGACGCTTCTGTCTGGACTGAGTCTCATTTTGCAGGGATAAATACAATGTTATTTTTAAAGATAAAGTTATGAACTCACGGCTGGTTGTTGCTATGTAACTCTTTCTTCACTCTTCAAAATAAAAGCCTGTTTCCTCTTCAAAATAAAAGCCCTCTCTCCTCGTGAGTGCTTCCTTGGTTTGTTCCTCAGTCCTTTCCTCCTCGTTCCCTCTGGGAGAGTGAATGTTGGAAAAGTGATAAAGTAAATCCAAACGTGTAAAGAAGAGCTCAGCTTTTTCTCCGCCAAGTCTCTCCCAGGGTGTTGTGTTGTTGCCATGGAGACGCTTCCAGGAACCCTCGCACCTCCACAATAAAAGCCTTGGTTCAGTGTTTGGGAGAATGCCGCACAGTCAAACCAGTTTGGTGAGGTCTTATGAACGTGACATGTCATGTGACTGACAGTGATAGAAGTCATGAGCACGTTGTTTTGTAAATGGAAAAGGGCTGTCCATAAATTCAATAGGTTGTGTTAATGTGACATCACAACATTCTAAAGAGCCCGTAGTTTAAACATCCATGGTGGTAACTATGGTGTGGGCCTGCAGATTTATTTGTCTTAGTTTTTTGGCGAATATCTCAGTCATTGTTGGAAGAATCCACATGAAACTGTCAGCTCTGACCTGAGTTTGGAACATTAGTCACTGTGGTTTTCTTACATAAACCTGTTTGTAGAAACTAAACAAACGAAATACCAGAACAGACCACACGGTTACATTACAAACCGGTTTGCTGAGTTCCTCTAAATCAGGGGTCGGCAAGTTGGCTTGGCTTCGGGCCAACATTTTTTTACGCCGATAGATCGCGGGCCAGCCGGTCAATTGATAAAAAATAGATTTATTCATGCATGGATAGTCAATGCTAGATAACCCCAAGCTATACATATATGATCGTGCCTCGTTTAAAGCGTCCTGGATTTTGGCCCGGTGTTACACCGAAAACTGCATGACTGCCGAAAAATGCACCCCCTCTTACAGCGCACAGATGAAACAACGGCAGGAAGGTTTCTAGGACTGTCTCTTAACAATGACCAGGGCACGACTGGACTCGCATTCGAATCATGCAGTGTGGGCAGCAGTCAGACGCAACTGGACTACAGTCGCAGGAAATCAAACCTGTTTGATTTTTAAGACAGATTTTGGACGCACAGGAGGAACGTGGGTGATTTTACTGTGCCTCATTTTCATTTCTCCGTGAAAACAGCGGCACAAACAGCTCATTTCATGACCACAGCCCCAAACGAAACAGCACAACTTTATATCACCAAAAGTGCACGAGAACCACCTTTTCAAGCTACATTTCAACCGCGAACAGAGTTTAGCGGCACTTACTGAGTTTGGAGACGGAGTTCAGCTTCACCTCGCCGCTAGGGCTCTCCTTTCTCCGCTGTCTCCTCCGCCTCCTCCATCTCGGAGCGGAGACCCGTCTCCTTTTCTTATTAAATCCACTGAAATACGTCCCGCTTCTTCGTGTCGCCGACTTTAATTTCCATTTGACAGAACTAAAGCCAAGTTGAAGGCTTCGTAGCAGTAGGACCATTGCACTGCGATGTTGTGACACTGTTGACACTGCTGACCAAACTGGGACACGCACATGTTTTCGCACGCTCACAAACACGGCCTATCGTTGCGGATTTCAGGTCAGTTTTTGAAGCTGGAGGAGAAATGAAGCGGTAGAGACACAGACGTGCTGTGTATCAAACATCCGCTGTTTGTCAGAATCGTGTCGTGTGTTCGCTCTGACGATAGAGAATATAATATACGGATAAAGAAGTCTCTGCTAGGCTTTTATTTTTTATATCCCCTGGCGGGCCAAAAAATATTGGCAACGGGCCAAAAGTGTCCCCCGGGCGGACGTTGCCGACCACTGCTCTAAATCATGTGACTGAGTGACCCTTATATTCTGCATGTATCAGCTGTGACTGTCTTATTCACTCTTGGGGACAGAGTCAGAGGCTGTGGAGCGATACCAAAGGTGAGTCTGCGCCATCTTGATTTGTCTCCATCATGCCCGTCAGTGCACCTGCGGGATTCCAACTGCTGACCCTCCAATCACAAGACGACCCAGGGGCGGGGCTAGGCCTAAAAATGTCAGGCCACAAATATAATAACAGAAATAAAATAAAAATATCTACTGCTATTATATATTTCATTAAAATATGAGTATTTAAAGAAATAAAGCATAAACACCCCTCTTCACTAAATGGTTTGGTCTGATGTCTCGTTGCTGTAGCTAAGCCCCGCCCCCTCTCCTCACAGCGCTGAGCTCTCACCCTCCCCTCTCCTCACAGCGCTGTCGCCTCAGACTCTCTCTGCTCTGTCTCTCCCTGAAGTTCAAACGTTGGTGCTGGTCTTCAACAGCACATACAGAGTAAATGTGACCCGCCATGGAATCCAAAGACACAAGTCGGCAGCTTGCGTTTGGAGAAAAATGTAAACAAAGTTTTTATTTTGAAAATTGGTGATTTTCACTTTTTTGCAGAATCGTTCAGTTGAAGTCACGAAGAAGCCTCTCCGTGTTTAAGCTACCAGTATTGGTATATTTAAAAGCGTAAACTTTTAGGTTCAAACCTGCTTGTTTTTGGGAGATTTGGGAGCGCGCTGGGGGGCGTGACTTTGTCTGTGTGTATTTACATGCTGGGAGGAGGGGGGGCAGCACAGCCACACAGCTGCTTGGTTTGCTAGTCCACACATGCTTTAGCAAACAAATGCCACGCAAAAAAGGCAGTTTTATACATACGCCTATTGTCGATCAGTTTTCAGGTTGAAAACGTCTGGTTTTGTCAGAGAAATAGCGCACGCCGTGGGGCCGTGTGCGGCTTCATGGCTGTAACCCCCCCTGTGTGGCTCTCAGAAGCTGCCACTACTACACTGGAACATGGATTTACCACGAGTTTACTGAGCAGAAGGCAAAGGTTCAGACGGGTGAGTGAAAGTTTGTTTGTTTTTATCGCTTGCGGGTGCTGTGCCAGTTTTGACGAGTCTATTGTGCTTTTGGAAGCTAACGGCTAACGTCTAAGCTAACGGCTAGCGGCTAAGCTAACGTGCAGCTGAACCTGCTATTTACACTAAAACCAAGACCTCTCCCAACTTAAACTACTCCATACATGTAGTCAGCGCATCCCTAGCTTTCAGCCACTTCTTATTTGAGAGAGATCCGCTTCATATTTTCGGTTTTATGACCAAATAAAGTTACTCTGGATTACTGCAGTGAAATGTAAACAATGGGGAACGCGCGGCGATAAAACGCAAATTCGGCCTTTTCCTCTCGTGTATGTGCATTACAAGTAGTACAGGAGACTTTCTAAAGTTATAAATGTAGTTATAAACGCATCCATAGCTCTCTCTCAGTGTGAGGCGGAGCAGACACAGACAGAGAAACAGCAGGATTGTGTCTGTAAATTAAAGAGCAGCTACACTATGTCCATTATCTACATCACTATGGCCTAGTAAACATCATCTTGTGTTCATTCTAAAAACACGTACGTTATCTCATGTTTAGTCCATGTTTAGACTTTCTCATACCTATTGTTATTAGCTAGCTCGGACACTCGTGCGTTATAAGTAAAAGTATTCATCAATGTACAGGATTTTTTTTAATCCTTTGACTCAAACCAGGGCGATCCACTAACTGAGGTCTAAACCAAGACTAAACCAGGAAGTACAGATACAGACTCTGAGATCTTTTTTTTTCTTCAGGCCGGGTCTAACAGCTCCAGCCCGACCAGATGCAGGAAGAAAATCTTTATGCCAAGTTTCCGCCAGAGACCAGAGGTATGTGTCTATTCTTTTATTCTTATTTTTCTGTTATGTCCCCTCTCTTCCTGTCTCCATCCCTCTCCTCCTCCTCATGCCTCCATCCCTGTTTTATTTATATTTTATGTACATTAATGTTTTGATTTTGCTCAGCAGGTGATCTTTAACACACATTCACTTTACTTTATTAATTTATTAATGTCCCTTAAAGGGTGATTTATTCATGAGAATAAGCAGCCTGATAGTAGCGTGAAATAATGCAGAATAGCATCAATATAGTAATTTTTATCTTTGTTAGACAGTTATGAAAAGGCACACATTTCATTTAATCTAATCCAAGTTCCCTCTCTCCTACAGTTACACTTTCTCCAGCCAGGACCAATGTACTTCCTGAAACAGAGGTGGATCTTCATTGTGACAACTGCAGTGGGCCGAACAAGAACAACTTCATGCCTGGCGTGTTGGACACAAGCTTCACGATAAAATTGAAATCAACTTCCTTATTGCTGCCACACTGTTTTCCCCTGACTGTGGCTTTGGACTGATCAAGCCTACATGAAGACAGGAGGCAACACTTTGGCAGAGATCGCTGAGGTACTTTCACTTTACCGACTTCAGTGTAGTTTTCTGATTTGCTTCAATGAAACATTTAACTGAAGATCTTTTTTTCTTCTTCTGCCCCGTATGGATGGTCTTCCTGTCCTGGCCCCACCTGGACTAAACATCCACAGACAGACCTATCAGTATGGAAACATCAGGCCATTCTAAAAGTGGTCAGGACTTTGTGGAGGAGGAGAGTTCACCCACTGCACGGGACTGCAGAGGAGCAGCTCTGCAATGTCACTTTATCAACCAACCACCTGAATTTAGTTTTAGAGACTTTGTGTTACATTCACCCACCACTACCCACACTCCAGAAGAAGCAACGCCGACTCATCTCAGAACATCCTACTAGACCTTTATCAGGAGGAAAAACTGTTGTGCATTATTTTTGGATTTATTTATGTTTTGATTTTTGAGTAAATGCCAAAATATTTATGCTTTAAGAAGTGGACAATGACCACTCACAATGCTTGCCAAAACAGAAAACTTTTATTTCTTTTTTCATAAAGTGCAAATGACACTGTGCATACTATGTGGTGCAGATTTAGAGGAAAACATGGTTTAAGAACAGATGGCGTTGAGTGTAAAAAAACAGTAAGGTTAAAGCATTGAATAATAAAAACTTTAAGGAATAAAAATCAACCTCCATGTGATGTGGTAAATATTAGGTATTGATCCGTTATTACTGAAATATTGATTCATATTCACTCAATTGGCAATTTTCTATGGCTTAAAGTAAAGTTGTAACTCACTTAAAGTATTTATATTATGAATTTTTTGGGGGGATGATGTGTAGAAACTGTGTGAGGTTTCATGAATCAGAGCACTGCAATAACATTAAAATACCCAAACACCAGATCTCTTCTGTTGTTTTTTAAATATATTCTAAAATTATCTTTCATCATTCTTGTATGAAAAGCGCTCTCTAAGCAATGTTTGAGTGATTTGCTTTATTGATTGATATATACTTTTATTTTCAATAGTTTATTGCTTATTATTTATCATTAGCAAAAAACAACAATGGCAATAAAAACGATTCATACTCATACTGTATATAATATATCACTGTTTTTGATCTGAACATTAACATTATTTTTAACATAAAAGTTACATGTGTTACACAACACGTTCTCAAGCCAGTGACAGTTTATCAGTTGATATAAAAAAATGTAAGAGAACAATAACAACCTTCTGCTGTGAGGTGAGATCAATAAATGAAACCAAAAATAAAACAGATACACATAATGAAACTGGTAAACAATGGTTTGTTGTGGAAGCAGTAACCTTTGTGCTCCCTCTCTGTGCTTTAGTGCTTTGAGGGGGAGCTTGACAGGGGGTGTGGCTTATTCAAATGAGATGTAAATGAGCCCTATTGTCACCCCCAACAGCAGAGAGGTGAGAATGGCCCAAAACTTCAGAGGCCGTTTAATCCCCTTTGGTTTTTTAGGAATTGCCAACTTCAAATCACCGCTACACCTCCAAATATGATCAGATTTCCATGTGTTACACATCATTGGAAAGCTTGGAGACTACACTTTCACAATCTGTTATTATCTCATAATGTCCCAAAACCGACTTGTGTCTTTGGGTTCTGTGCCTGGTCACAAATCATGATTGTAGGGATTTTTTAATCCCTACCACTGTAGTTAAAAACTAGAAACGTGAGCGATTGAATAATGCTGTTGCAGAAGTAACCTGAAAAATCCTTGAAATCCTTGAAACTGAAACTGTTTCTATATTTAGGGACAACCTATCCTGCCACAAACTTTCATTTGGGGAGTTGTCATCGTTTGGGTCTCATTTAGGAAGGAGATAGAACAATCTGCCATACTCTCTGACTCTGCACTCAGACTAATGCGTCTCAATATAACCGCATTTATCACGAAATCATCAACTTTACAGGCATGAACGTAGTCTACTCTTCCCAAGCTTTAGTCCGCTTTTTATTCCACATCAATCGGCCTCATATGTTCGGTTTTAGAGACTCATTTAGGAAGCATAATGAAGAGAAATCGTGATGAGCAGCTACAGACGGAGGAGGAACAGGATATTTTTGCCTAAAATACTCCAGATTGCACTAAATTGTATCTGATTAATCAAACATTCCCTGGGGAGGACTGGTTGTAACTTTCTTAGACTATTTCAAACAAATGCACATATAAAGAAGAGTTATTCTGTAAAATGGTTTAAAACTTATTTCTAAAATAAATAAATAAAGAGTAATATAAAACACCTTCTGTTACATATAATCTACACACAGCCTTTCATATATCGTTCTGAGTCGTCTAGATTAGTCCCACCACCTCCCAAAGTCCATTTTAACCACTGCTAATAAGTATGCAATACCTCACCTTACAGAAAGAAAGTGCTTAACCCGTAACATATATAATATATAACATCAATACATACATAAAAGATCCAACATTGTTTGGATGCATGTGTTAAAAACCTGGTTACAGCGACTGAAAAATAATCTGTAAATGACAAACTCTAAAGTCGTCTATTGATGTCGTTGTCGCCCCCTCACCCCGGTCGCCCAAAAGTGTCCCTTATCTTTCTGTTCTCAAGATGGCGACCCTAGATAAAGGTGAGGCCTGAAACTCTGTGAACTCCATTTGTAAAGAGATTTGAACCCAGTTGGTTCTGTCAAAGGGCGAGCTCCTAAAATAGGATCAAAAGTGGGAGTAGTTTTGGTATTTGTGGGACATGGAGGGACAGACCTGAGAAAGTGAAAGGTCTCACTTACAGAATAAACAAACACACTTTAACATAAGGTCAGGTTAGCAGTAGACTATAGATGGATAGACTTGAATGACTTTAATGCAGACTGAGATGAGCTGAACACTTATACGACCACATCATTCAAACCAGACAAAGGAGACAAAGACTTCTGTTTCATTTAAAGATATTTGTCCAAAAACTAAAGAGAATGTTTATTTCTTGTTTTTGTCCTTATTTGGTTCTGCAAAGCCCCGGTCACTCCTGATCCAGGATGAGTCAAAGTAAGCAGCAGCGGCCTCCAGGGGGCAGCACTGACCCACCGTGAGTGTTTTTATATAAAGGACTTTTCACTTTGTTTCTGTTTGATAATGTTTTCTAAACCTGTTCTCCAGGTCTGTGTCCATGAAGAGCAACTGGTCAAAAGATGAACCTTTAGATTTCAGGAAAGGACTAAGAACAGGCTCACAGTAAGACTCACTCTTATGGTTTAAATGTCACACACACATGAACCTCACAATAAATCAGATTTGCAGCCACACTCCTGTCAGTCTAATGGGCGGCTGTGGCTACAATAGTAGTTTACCATCACCGAGTACATCGTGAAATAATAATGAGTACAGTGTGGCACCTTGAGAAACTTGGTAACACAGGCTTGTAAAGTGCAATACAAGTGTAAGCCGTTATTATCATCATTATTATTATTATGTGATTCAAATAAAAGACTGACCTGTTGCTGTGACAGTGGCTCAGTGGTTAAAGCTTTTGTCCTGTAATCTAAAGTCTGCGGTTCAAATCCAGCCCCAGTACATCCTGTTGTTGTGTCTTTGGGCAGGACACTCCACACCTTCAGTGTATGTGTTACATGCATGAGTCTTGTGACATAAACAAATAATGATTATAATAATGCCATTTGTAACAATTGAACAGAATCATTCTGAATATGATAAAAGAGTGATCCTTTGAGGACCCGTTAAGAGGCCGAACGAAGAGGCCGTTTGGACTGATACAAACCACATGTGTCTTTAAGGCTCTGGTCCACATTTGTTCTGCTTCACCCAGAACATCGCTCCATTTATTTGGACCTGTTTCCTCTGAACAATCATACACAGAGTTCCTGTTTCGTTCTGTGTGAAGCTGTGACTGTGCTGCTGTTTTCCAGGTCGGGAGGCAGTGGTCTGTCTTTGAAAAGTGACAACTCAAAATGTTATCCTCCAACTTTTGAGGAGCCAGGACCAGACTCAGGGTAAGACCTTCAGTTTCTCTGTATTTAGAGACATATTGATTAGTATGAACTGATCTCACCTGAAACACAGCAATAAAGAACATTACATAAATCAATAAGTTCTATCTAATGCTGAAATATGAAAGAAATATTCACGTCAGTTAATGACAAACACAAAGATCTGTCTTTAAACAAGAGAAAAATACTAGAAATACAAACAGTAGAGAAGTAAGATCGGTTTAGAAAGACGATGAAAAGCTTCATACGAAATGACAATACAGTTTATGATAAATATATCCATCTGTTTTTCCTCCAGTAAAGTGACTGATCTTCAGCCTCGATGTCAGATGTTGAGTGTGACATAGTTTTAATATTTATCCCACAGAGATGAGCGCCTCGAGGGTCTCAGTGCGGAGTGTGACCTGGACGCTGTTTTCAGGGTCTGTACCAGAACCTCCTTCTCCTCAGCCCTCTGTCTGTCCTGACCTCATGTCGTCTCAAACTCATCTATCGCCTTTTACTGAACATTCAGACGATCACTGATGTACAGGGACAGCGTTACGTGAAGGTTCTTTGCTCTATTTCTGTTACAGCGACTGGAGGAGGATGTTCTGACCTTTGTCAAAGACGAACTGAGGAGGTTCCACAGGCTCCTGACCTCAGAGCATCCAGAGAGGAGCTCAGAGAGGAGCTCAGAGAGGAGCACAGAGAGGAGCTCAGAGAGGAGCCCAGCGAGGAGCCCAGAGAAGAGCTCAGAAAGGAGCCCAGAGAGGAGATCAGAGAGTGATGAGGAGCGGAGCTGCAGGGAGGCTGTGCTGAACATCACTCTGGACTTCCTGAGGAGGATGAAGCAGGAGCATCTGGCCCAGCGTCTGCAGAACTGTAAGAACTCTGTCTGAAGCTTTAAACTGGCCTCACACTGAATTTCAGCTTCTCTGTGTCTCTGTGGTGCAGTGTCAGGGTGTTACGCAGTTAGTGTCTAGGAACTAGAGTTGCAAAATTCAGAACATTTCAATTGTTAAACATTTTCCATGGGAATTTATGGGAGTTCAAGAAAATATACGGAAAAAATATACGGAAATTAAATTCTATTAAACTTTGAACAAACATTACTATTATTCTATGTAAAGTAAGACCAAAATAATTTAATTCATGGGAATAAACAGGAAATTAACGCAACTGAAGGTTTCTTCAACACAAATGTGATGGAATAGTAATACACTTAAATATCTGTCACAGGAGAGATGAAAAGTCTCTCAGAAGCCATCACTGGCATGTCTGACCTCAAAGGTTTGAAGAGAACAGTGTTTTAGCTGATGGGTGAAGCGTCAGCAGTGATGCGGTCGCTGTATCAGACTGTTGTGGTGCAGAAGGAGCTGAGTCTGGGGCAAAGCTCTCGATTTACCCATTGATATACATTAGATCGACACGCTGGAGGGGCCAAGATCGAAATGAGTTTCCTTCACAGGGCAGCTGGGTGCACCCTTAGAGATCGGGTGAGGAGCTCAGTCACCTGGGTGGAGCTCAGAGTAGAGTCGCTGCTCCGTCATGTTGAGAGGAGCAGATGAGGTGTTCCGGGCATGTCGTATTGGGAGGAGGCAGGGGTGTAGCACCAAATTCTGGGCCCTAGGTACAAACTATATTGATGGGCCCCCTACGCCCCTTCTCACGTGCACGTTCAGTCAATTCACATTTTATTCTCATCTCAACATATTCTGTGGTTTAGTTTGTGTAGTTTATTTCTTTTACATTGTAACTTTGTTACACAAACTGTATACTTACATCCTGTATATTCAGTATGTGGTTTATCTGTTTTAACCTTAAGATTATTATTAGAATTAAAATTATTAGTTTTACATAGACCAAAGATATCACATCAAACCAAACGGGGGCTGCACTTTGGCACACAGGATTTTTTTTGTTAATAGGCATTAATACTATTTTAAAATGCTAGTTCATGTTATACAATTCATTGATACGTTGCCTCTTGCCCATATGTTCATGAACAAGAAATCTAATGCATCAGCCTGGTTTGGTCATATTTTCAATCCCAACAGGCTACAGTGCTGTTAAATTCTTGTTCTGTTAAAGCTTGAAGAGTCTGGCACGGGCCGTCCCATACATGTCCACTAGAACCAAGTCAAAGGAGTCTCTGAAGCTGTGCATTTATAATGAACGAGTCTGCAAATGTGTGGAAACAGGGAAACATCAGCGATTAAAATGAGAAGAGAAGGAGCGGACAGGGCGGGTCAGTGCGCTCTGCTTCACTCTGCACCTACTGCAGCAGCACAGGCAGAGAGGAGGCCCTCGCCTGGACCTGACTCATGTTTAACTGTCATTTATCACAGAAAGTTTCATCCCAGGCTCGTGATAATAGTGTAAATAAGAGCCTGTAAGCACGAAAGAGCGAGGCAAGACTAACATTTCCCTTTCCTAGCTCTGTGTCATGGCGTTACGGAGCTCTCCACACACGCACTTGAGTTGAACAGCGCGGTGCTGAACACCGGTGTGTGGGCTGAACCATTTGGCACATTTTTAAAGGGGTGTCAGGGCCTTGAGATTCATCCATCATTATTGTTTGTGCAAAATTGTGTCTCGCAACCATTTTATTTCAGCCTGGTTATGTTCCGTTGTTATATCAATTATGAGGAGTTTAAAAAGTGCAATACAGAACGCGTTTATAGCAGCACTTTTGAGGGCCCCCACCCTGCTCTGGGCCCTGGGTACTCAGTACCCTTAACCCCCCCAGTCCGACGCCCATGTGAGGAGGCCCCTGGAAAGACCCAGGACACGCTAGAGGGACCATGTCTCTGTGGCCTGGTGTCGCATCAGGATCCCTCCAGAACAGCTGGAGGAAGTGTCGGGGGAGAGGGAAGTGCTGCCTCTGCAACCCAGCCCCAGATAAAGTGGAAGAAAATGGATGGATGGATCTTTTCCATTTGTTGCAGAAGTTCACCTCACAACAACTGTTTAGCAAATGTTTAGGTGTTTAAAGATCCAACATAACTCCAGTTCTCAGATATAACACGTGGTTCAGTCAGTGGTTCTAGTCACAGTGGATCTGCTGATCTTAGGTCTGATGTGTTTTCTTACAGGTCACATTTCTCCGGTTCAGAGTAAACTGAAGAGTCATCTGCAGCAGAAGTTCAGTCATCTGTGTGAAGGTGTGGCTAAAGCAGGAGACCACGCCCCCCTGAAGCAGATCTACACAGAGCTGTACATCACAGAGGGCGGGGCCTCAGAGGTCAACCAGGAACATGAGGTCAGACACATGGAGAAGGCCTCCAGACCAGCTGCTGACGAGACCAGCATCACGAGTGAAGACATGTTTAAACAACGACCCGAGTCTGAAGAGCCAATCAGGACGGTGCTGACAAAGGGCGTGGCCGGTGTGGGGAAAACAGTGCTGACTCAGAAGTTCAGTCTGGACTGGGCTGAAGGCAGAGCCCACCAGGACGTCCAGCTGCTGTTCCCCTTCACTTTCAGAGAGCTCAATGTGCTCCGAGGCTCTGAGTTCAGCCTGGTGGAGCTGATCCATCACTTCTTCAGTCAAACCAAAAGTCTCAGCAGCTTTAAGTTCGTCCAGCTGCTCTTCATCTTGGACGGTCTGGACGAGTGCAGACTTCCTCTGGACTTCAGTCGGACCCGGGTCCTGACGGAGCCCACAGAGAGCGCCTCAGTGGAGGAGCTGCTGGTGAACCTCATCAGGGGGAGCCTGCTTCCCTCCGCTCGCCTCTGGATAACCACACGCCCCGCGGCGGCCAATCAAATCCCTGCTGAGTGTGTTTCCATGGTGACAGAGGTGCGAGGGTTCACTGACCCACAGAAGGAGCAGTACTTCATGAAGAGGTTCACAGATGAGGCCACAGTCGTCATCTCCCACATCAAGAGCATCCGCAGCCTGTACATCATGTGCTACATCCCAGTCTTCTGCTGGATCCTCTCCACTGTTTTACAGAAGCTCCTGAAGCAAACAGAGAAACCAGAGCTGCCCAAGACTCTGACTGAGATGTACGTCCACTTCCTGGTGGTCCATGCCAAAGTCAAGAACATCAAGTATCATGAGGGAACAGGAGCAGATGGTCACTGGACTAAAGAGACTATAAAGATGGTGCGGTCTCTGGGAAAACTGGCCTTTGAGCAGCTGCTGAAAGGAAACCTGATCTTCTACGAGAGTGACCTGAGCGAGTGTGGGCTGGACGCTGCAGAGATCGCTCTTTACTCCGGAGTCTTCACAGAGGTCTTTAGAGAAGAACAAGGTCTGTACCAGGACAAGGTCTTCTGCTTCATCCACCTGAGTGTGCAGGAGTTTCTGGCTGCACTTCACGTCCATCAGACCTTCATTAAGTCTGGGGTCAACCTGCTGGAGGTTCAGAAATCTTCTCTCTTAAGATCAAGATTGTTAAAGCCTGATCTGATGTCTCTACACCGCTCTGCTGTGGACCTGGCCTTGCAGAGTCCAAACGGACACCTGGACCTGTTCCTGCGCTTCCTTCTCGGGCTGTCTCTGCCGACCAATCAGATGCTGCTGCCTGGTCTGCTGACTGAGACAGGAAGTGACCGGACCAATCAGGAGACTGTAGAGTACATCAAACAGAAGCTGAATGAAGAGGGTCTGTCTACAGAGAGGAGCCTGAACCTGTTCCACTGTCTGATCGAACTGAACGACCACAGCCTGATGGAGGAGATACAGAAGTTCATGAGAAAAGGACGTCTCTCTGACAGAGACATGTCTCCTGCTCTGTGGTCTGCTCTGTCCTTCCTCCTACTGTCCTCAGACTCAGCCCTGGAGGAGTTTGACCTCAGGAAATACTGTCCCACAGAGAGGGGTCTCCGGAACCTTCTGCCGGTCATCAAAGCCTCCACCAAAGCCATGTGAGTCCAGACTGTGTTTTACACTTGTGTCATTGTCACCAGTTAGACTAGAAATGGGCAACAACGCCACCTAGTGTTGATTTAAAAGCGGTTAGTAACGCTTTGCCCTGTTACCGGCCGTGCCCCTGGTCAGGGGGTTAGGGTTAGGTAACTGTAATCAGGGTTATGATCAGGGTTAGGAACGGTAAAGGTGATGTAAGTTGTGTTTCACTCACATAGATCTCACACATATTTTTAGAAACTAGAAGGTCCTGGCTGTCAATACGCTCTTGTTAACCCTAACCCTAAGGTGGCAGTTAACAGGTTAAAACACAAATATTAAAAGGTACTGTTACCAACCAATGTATTACAACATCTAAAAACTGTAAATAATTAGGCCCAATTGTAAAATGATTAGGGCTGTGTACCGTTTAACAATACCAGTGTGCTACTGGAAAAAAAGTACTACTGGTTTTGAAAAAATGAAAGTATCAAAAACAGGTATCAAATAAATTAAGTATTTCCTCCCCAAATTTTTGTTTATTATTTTTCTATATTTAAAAAAAAAAAATCACTTATTTTTCTTATAGTTTTTTATTGTATCCCTTAATTTATGGCCATTTAGTTATTACTATTCTCCCTTCATTCCCCCCATTATTTCTCCATTTATTCATATGGGAAAAAGTATGGTTTATGGCAGTGCTGGGTGATATGGAAAAAATCATATATCATGATATGGACTATTTTATATCACGATAATGATATATATCACGATATAGCACGTTTTCAGTTATTCTTTAAAATGTTTGACTAAAATATAGTTGCTTACTTTTTTCAACTTTATTATGAAGCAGGAGTTTTGCTAGGAATAATTTATCTCTTTCATAACGACGGATAGGGTTGTAAAGAAATATGGTTTAGGTTTGGAAAAATGTGAGTTTGCAGGATAAATGAAGCTAAACTAAACATGATCTGAACAGTCTTGGAACACACATTTTTAAACAGAAATGTCAATAAACTCGTGTGTAAAAGTCTCAGAGGAGAACGACTTATTCAGAGTGTCATCAGCTCGTCAATATTAAGGCTCATATTACACGAATACAAATGTAAATTGGAGCTTATTGTTTGCATTTTCTCAATAACGTAATGTTTAAGAAACAGTGGGTCTTTAGCTGCTCCACTCGATCCGTCTCTTACCTCCTGCCTCTCCTCTCTCGGTCCTTCTGTGTTTATCCAAATCCATGCTCTCTTATCTTCGTTGTGAGATCGATCGATCTAAAAAGCTGTTTATTTGCCGTGCCAAAGGCAAAGCAAAACCACTCGGTGTTAAACAGTGAAGTAGCTGCTTTTAGAGAGAGAGCCTCGCACGGTCAGAGACAGAGCAGCTGCGTCAAAACTGAAAATATTACGTGAATGAGTTTATGATTTTGACTCTTCTTGTGGTTCACATCTCCGAGCGTCCTCCCACCGTTGGAGCCTCTGTGGACAAAGAGAGCTGGGGACAGTCATTTCTCTTTTTTCAATCACCTAGTGAGCAACAACAAATGCAGTCAACAATCCAGCCAGAGTACTAGAGTGATACTAGTGCGATTTTAGAGCTGATTTTGATCTGACAGCCCAAACTTGTATCCATAGTAACGCACACACTGCTCAGGTTATGTCACTCGTGCAGTGTGAGCAGGTCAGACGAGTGTGTTTTTATCATTAAGTCTCACTGTGAGATGACTCTTGTTCAAATTCCTCTCTAAAATTGCACAGTGTAAGCCCAGTTTAAAGCTCTTTTAGGGCCCTTTCCCATTCCTGAGAGGTGCTTTGAACATGTCCATGTGGATCTTGTCGGTCCTCTTCCTCCGTCCCGTGGATTTACTCACCTACTGACCCTAGTAGACAGAACCACACGTTGCCTCGAGGCTGTTAAGCTGCAAACACTTCTAAGGCGGGTCCCACGGCAGGTGCAGGTGATTACTGTGTTTTGGGCGGGACGGTAGCGCAGCGGTTAGTGCTCTCGCTTCACAGCTAGAAGGTCCCGGGTTCAATTCCCACCTGTACGGGACCTTTCTGTGTGGAGTTTGCATGTTCTCCCCGTGTCTGCTAAAACAGGAAATAAAAACACTTCAAAATAAAAGCACACAAACCAATAAGAAATGTGCAAACACAAAGTGCTGAATGATGGTCCTGTGACATCGTGGCTCTAGTCTCTGATCGTCCTCTCTGTCCTCAGTCTGAGCGGCTGTGGTCTGTCCCAGAGCGTCTGTGCTCCTCTGGCCTCAGTCCTCAGCTCCTCCAGTCTGACTCACTTGGACCTCAGTAACAATGACCTCCAGGACTCAGGAGTGGAGCTGCTGTGTGAGGGACTGAAGAGCGCCCCCTGCAGACTGGAGACTCTCAGGTGAGACGCTCTCATGAAGGACTCTGTCTCTGTGTCCACATCAGAGGCTAACGCTGTGTGTCTTTAGTCTGTCTGGATGTTTGGTCACAGAGAGGGGCGGGGCTCCTCTGGCCTCAGTCCTCAGCTCCTCCAGTCTGACTCACTTGGACCTCAGTAACAATGACCTCCAGGACTCAGGAGTGGAGCTGCTGTGTGAGGGACTGAAGAGCGCCCCCTGCAGACTGGAGACACTCAGGTGAGACGCTCTCATGAAGGACTCTGTCTCTGTGTCCACATCAGAGGCTAATGCCGTGTGTCTTTAGTCTGTCTGGATGTTTGGTCACAGAGAGGGGCGGGGCTTCCTTGGCCACAGCTCTAAGCTCCGCCTCCTCCCATCTAAGAGAGTTAGACCTGAGCTACAACCATCCAGGATTCTCCGCCGAGCTGCTGACGGCTCTACAGGCCCCACACGGGCCCCTGCAGACGCTCAGGTGAGGCCTGGTCCTGGTCCCAGTCCTGGTCCTGGTTCTGGTCCTGGTTCTGGTTCTATTCTTGGTTCTGGTCGACAGTAAACTGGACTTGTGTGTTTCAGGCTGGATCCTGCTGGAGAACGGTGGATGGTCCCAGGTCTAAGGAAGTGTGAGTTTGATTCATTCACAACATGAGAAACACTCACCTCCGAGTGTTCAGCCTCAGATACAAGTCTGTGGCCGTTTCTCAATACTCATGAACACAAGTACATTGAAGTATGGACTTGGGGAGAACGGGAGCTCGCAGAACGGTTAAACGAGGAATTGGAACAGTGCTCACGTACTCAGGGCTGTCAACGCACAGCTGAGCTCACCTTAACCTGCGCGCCTTTAACTTCTCCGGAGAATGACACGGGGAAGAAAAAGGTTTTGCGGTATATGCAGTGATTACTTCTTTTTTAATGTTCAACTACATTTTTTAGAGACTTGAAACATTCATGCTAACTTATTTCTAATAGAAGCTCAAATCTTACATTAGCGCTAACATTATTGTGAATGAGCTACGCAGTAAATCTGTAGCTTGGTTGTGGGGTTTGTCCTCCCGCTGCTGCTGGTTCCCTCTCAGCCTGTGGCAGCTTTATTCATGGTCATTAGTCACTACAACAATACGATCATCAAAATGAAATGTGTGCACTATTAACACTGCAATATTTTGACATGGGCCTACCCAGGAAGAGTTAAAAAAGTGATACCATTTGCTTCATGGAGTCATGTGAAAGTAATGATATCAAATTGAGAGCGAACTCAGAGAAAACGTTTGCAGTTAACCCTTGTTCAATGAAGGTTCTTGAGTCTTCTTCTGTACTCTGTAGTTGAAGTGTCCAACGTTTCGCCTCTTCATCCAAAAGGCTTCATCAGCAGCACTAAAGGTTCAGCTCAGCCCGCAGCCCAGATAAAGACCACAGGGAGGAGTTCAGCTTGGCTCAGTCCCTCCCCTCTATGAACAGCTACTCTTTCCACAACTCATTGTTGTCTCGGTGTGTTCACTGGTTTGTGGGAAACTGGAATTCTGTGTTTCCTAAAAACTCTCTGAAGTTCCTCTGAGACCCCGGCTACATACGGCGAGGAGACTCCCTTCCTTCTGGGCTCTGTGGTCTGTCTGTCCTGTTCTTTAGGTCTTTTTGCTCTTTGTGCTTTAGTGAAACTGGTAGGCACCTCTTTAGCGCTGTGTTGGAGCAACCGAATTAGAGGCAAGATTTTAGGCCCGAGCCCGAGATATCACGCATGACAGTCGGGTTTGGGTCGGGTGGGGCATCAGTCTTTTATATTAATGTCATTATAATCTCTAATAAAAATCTAAGCTATAGGCTTAGACTATTGGATACATAATATGATTATACTTATTCCTGCGTGCTGGGAGGGGAGGGAGGTGGTGCGGGGGGGCGAGTGCACGTGCTTATTGTCGTCCCGTTGAAGCAGCATGGCCAGCTTTGACGGCACTACACAGAGAACATGGCTCTTTCTCTCAGGACAGCATTGACCGTACACTGGATAAATCAGACGTTTGGTTCCTGTTTGTGCGTAAAAAGTCGGCTTTTGCAAAGGCAGCACAATGTTTCTGAACAACTAGAAGGAGGAGAGAGACGGAAAGAGGAGAGACGTGCACACTTCTCTGCCTGCCCAGGTGTGTGTGCAGCACTGCAGCGTGCACGTACCGCTCACCTCTCGGTGCTGCTGCTGAATGCACAGAGGCTCTGACCGGGCGGCCATTAAATAAATCATTATTTACGTCGGGTTTGTTTCGGGCTCGGGTCGGGTTTGAAACAATTAGATATTACTCAAACTCAGAGAACATTGTTCACGTTAACATTAACGTCATTAACTTCACAACAACCATCACAGGAACATTTCAAGGTTTAATGAAACTGCAATATTTGATCAAAAATACATTTGATTGATTCATAGAAGATAAAACAGTGACTGCAGAGGAACAGTCATAAATGTGTCCGTTCTGTTGTGCTCATGTTATTCGTCCTGAGAAGCATCTGCAGATTCAGACGGCGTCCTGTCTGAAGTCTCAGATCTATGAGGAGCTGGTCTCCATGTCCTGCTGAGCTGTGGAGCATCTAGAGCTGGATCCTTTCACCTGGACTCCACTGCAGCCTGTCCAAGCCACTGTCCAGCACTGCTGACCAACACTGCTGACTATCACCACAAAACAAAAGCAATAATACAATCAACTTTGAATCATATCATTATGTGGAGCCCAAACCTACTGAAAAGAAACATCAGAAATGAATGTGAAAAATGAAGTATTCTGATCAAACAAGCCTGTGCCAAGTGTACCGTAATGTCTGGAATATAAGCCTCTACTTTTTTCACACGCTCTGAACCATGCAGCCGATAAAACGATGCGGCTAATTTACACATGAACATAAAATAAGTGAGAAACACTGGTCTAGATCTTATGCCCGAGCCCTTTGTCCCGCTTAGACCACTACCAGACTGTGGCATGGGGAGGGGGTGCTGCGGGGGGAGTGCACGTGCTGAGTATATTGGTCACGTTTCTAAAGCGCTTTATGCTCTTTATCTCAGAACAGTTGAACTCACAGTGGGCTAAATAAGTGCTTTGGTGTCCATGTAGTGTGTAAAAAGTCTGGAAAATGCAGCAGGATGTTTGTGGAAAAAGGAGAATGAAATGGCAAAGAGGAGGGACACTTGCCTGTGGTGCTGCTCGTACGCCGTGTGTATAACCTGTCCCGCACCGGGCTCACCTCTTGGCCCTAGTGCAGTGTGTGTGCGCTCTCATGTAACAACATGGACACACACCTGCGGCTTATAAACAAATGCAGCCTATACAGTCTATATATACTTTTTCCTTTTTCTTTTGGAATTGAGTTGGTGCGTCATATATTTGGGTGCGCTCATAGTCCGGGATTTACGGTATTTGAAATGTGGAGGATGTTCATATGATGCGATGCTGCTTTCAGTCACTACAATGTGATTGTAATGATGGTAAGCGTGTGGCGCAGTGGAGTGGACAGGCGTCCAGTGGAATCTGGAAGTTACAACCACAGGTCAGAGCGCTGCTGGTGCATCCACAAAGCAGGAGACAACAGGACACTCTGCTGCAGAGAGATAGTAGAGAACAAAACAAGTGTGAGAAGCAACAAAGAACATGTCCCTGTAAATGAGCCCAGTGTAATGTAGAGCTGCATGTTTCCTACATCAAAACACATGAGTATATGACACACCATTGCTGAACACCAAACTGTTGACAATGAGAAGGATCCTCAATAGTCCATCCTGACACTTTCCTCACACCGTCAGCCCGGCAGGAGCAAGTGGCACCTGCAGTAACAGTAACATTAACATTAGACTTCAAATCCAAAAGGCTTTTTGGTGCTACAGATTCATATACAAACAGAAGCGTTACGTCCTGGACAGACTGCACACGTTATTTACCAAGGTAACACATCTCCATCACTGCTCTGTGAAAAGGAAACATAAGCATAGTAATAATAGCATAACAGTATACAATTCAATTCAACTTTATTCCGGACTCATAGTCCAATAAAATAAATAAAAATAAAGGACAAGACAAACAATTAAGATGGCATTTTAAAAAGACAATCATGCCAATGTCTCCACAAGTCAGATTGATAACGTGTCGCACTCCATTTTATATTCGTGAGGGACACTATTATTTCATTTTCAGACATGTTCAATCGACACATAAAGCTGTACATCAAAGTTCGTAGCACGGCCTGTAAAGTGTTCACTCTGGCATTAACAAACATTTCTGTGGCACTTGACCATCTCAGCTTTTTCAAAAGCACACGCAAAGCATCATTATAGGCCACCTGGAGCTTACGCATGCTGGCTTTCTTATAATGAGACCAGAGATGAGCTGTGTATAGGGGAGTACAGTACGCTTTAAATAACGTTAGCTTCACTCTCTCTGTACAACAGCCAAACTTCCGTGCCAGGGTATTAGCCTGGGCATACAACACTCTGCATTGTCTGTAAATGTCATCATCATCAGACAAGTCCTCAGTGATGATGTGCCCGAGGTACTTGATTTTGGTGACAACATGCAAAACATCATTACACAAACAAAAGTTAGGAAATGTCAGGTTCTTATCTTCCTTGGTTTTAGAAATCATAACCACACTCTTTGAACTATTATACTTAATATCATGTTCCAGACCATAAGTTGAGCAGATATTAAGGAGCTGCTGTAAACCAGCCGTACTTGGACTAAACACGACTAAATCATCTGCGTACAAAAAATGATTCATAACAGCTCTTCCAGAGACACAGCCAGTGTGACAGTCTTTGAGTTTAGATGACAGTTTGTCTAGATACAGGTTAAATAACACTGGGGACAGAACACCCCCCTGTCGGACCCCATTGCTCACTTTAAAAGGGGTAGATACACTGTTCCCCCATTTTATTTGCACTGTTTGCTGTGAGTACCAGTATGCTAAAAAACGCACAACATAACTGGGTACACCTTTTTGGGCTAATTTCAAGAATAGTTTTCTATGATTGACCCTGTCAAATGCTTTTGAAGCATCCAAAAAGCACATAAAAACAGATGAATTTTGTCTTCTATATTTAGCAATTACCTCTTTAAGTGCATATATACACATGTCAGTGCCTAACCTGGTCTTAAATCCAAACTGGTTATCCGTAGATCTCACAAGTTTGAGAATCCTTTCCAAAAGGACAGTTTCAATGATTTTAGACACTATACTAGCCAAGGCTATCGGTCTGTAGTTATCTGAACAGCCAAGCTTCCCAGTTTTGTTTTTAATGACTGGAACCAATAACACAGCTAACATAGAGTCTGGTATGAAACCATGCACAAGAAAAGCTGTGAAACAGATAGAAAGCAGTGGGGCCAGCCTCACACTTGCAAACTTTAAGTGCTCAGCAGAGATTCCTTCCAATCCTGTACTTTTGTTATTAGACAAATTGGTTATTGTACAATATAGTATAATACAGAATAATAATACATCTTTAACAAAAGGCATCTATTTGACTTTTCTAATGTTATTGTACATCAACATGTACAGCACTTCTCCCTGACGTCAACAAAACCATCTTTATCATGACTGTTAGAATAATCCACTTTCAAATGTTCACATTTGGTTTTGAAAGCCAAGTATGACTCTAAATAAATAA
This sequence comes from Proterorhinus semilunaris, assembly GCA_021464625.1. Lineage (NCBI taxonomy): Eukaryota > Metazoa > Chordata > Actinopteri > Gobiiformes > Gobiidae > Proterorhinus > Proterorhinus semilunaris. The sequence continues at coordinate 40,388,466 of CM038346.1, forward strand.
TGGGACATGTTTACTTTTGTTGTTTCAATGCAGATGTTCATTACTGTGCATTGTCCCTGTCAAAGAAATCATTCAAATAACCTTTGACCTTTTCAGTTCTGAAGTAACCTATCTTACACTTTTTATTTCATGACAGTGATTATCTATTCATAAAAAGATATGAAGAGATAAGATAAGATATAATGACAAAGATGGCTCCAGTATTTCCTCATTTGTTATGAAACGACACTATTCTGAGCACCTAACTTCATATATTAGCCAAACTATTAGCAGTAATATAAATACGCAGTCAACAACAGTCACTAACAAACTTTTCCTCTCAACTTTTCACAAGTTTAACTACAATAGAGCCGGAGAAAACCAGCGGAGCTTCGTGGAACTTTTAGCCGAGACAGAGCTCGCCCCGCTCAGCTACAACTCACTGCGTGGGCCGCTAAGTGGCCGAAGCGGCCGGATCGTACTTTAACTCGGGATTGAACCGGTAAACAGACCATTGGGTTTACTTTACAAATGGACATTTCTCGCCTCAAATCGCCTTCAAAGTGAAGTTTAGATGAGAGGAACAATAAAACAGGCAACATTCACTTTAGCCTCACTTTCACTTCAGACTGGGTAAAGGGGGCGGGGCTTGAACTGTTCTCAGTCTGATGTGAACTTTGAACTGGAACAGTTCTCGGGCCGGCTCTGATGTAGAGCCCTGCATTTGAGCCCGAGGCCCGAGGGGCCCGAAGGCCCGCGGGCCGGGCTTCGGGCCCATTACCGCATCATTGCGTCGGACACGGGCCGGGCTCGGGCTTGGTTTTTTCCCCCTGCCAATGCGTTGTGCTGCTATTTTTTAACCAACTTAAATGGCGACATTAAATGCAGCACCCGCTCTCCTCTCTCCCTGCCCACCTCGTCTTGTCTTGACCCGCCAACTCAACACAAACATGTACCTGCCTTCCCCGTGGACCGTGGCGTGGGAGTTTTCCTCGCCGTGCGTACAGCTCTGCAAAGCGGTCGTATTGAGAGAGAGGACCGGGCGGTTCGCGTGCGGATGTGCTTCTATCGATGTCCTCTCGCCCCGTCGTTAATTATAATACATCCATGGTCTTGACCCGCCACCTCTTGCCACAAACATGTACCTGCCGTCCATGTGGGCTCCCAGGTAGCAGTCGTGTCTGAGCCAGTTCTGGCTTTCTTGTGGCACAGCTGGCTGACTGGCGACCCGTATGCTCTTATCTGGGCCAGTAACGAGCCATACGTAGTAAATCGAGTGTTAGTATTCAGGTTGTAAAACGACTAATGGGCCGCAAGTGGACACGCTGTGTCTGCACCATAACAATTCAAACGGACGCAGGCCACAGCATTCGGAACATGCTGTGGCGCATACTAGCTGTGCCACCTGCTGGCCCAATAACAAACAAACAAGGAGTGAGCCAATATATACTGGGTTTGTCATGCCTTGACAAACGAGAGGGGCGGGGATTACCCTACACAAAACGTATTGCTTGAAATAAAACATTTCTACGGTATTATCAAGGCTGTCATCCTAAAATGTGTGATTGCCAATTGGGAAAAAACACCTTCAGATAAGTCAAATGGAGAATCAATTCGATGGCTGAAATGTCTCCGCCCGCCCGGTAAACACTGACATTAACCAACAAACATACACACTTCACAAATACGTCAGAGTACGTCGTTCAGCCGTTGAGCACCAGCTGAGAGGAGATGAGACGCGCAACCCAGCTGCTCTGAACTGACTGCAATTTTTCAGCTGTAAGTGGACAATTTTATTATGTTTGTTTAGTTGTCATTTAGTATGTAACTATATATTCAGTGTCGAAGACATAGTTTTTTTAATGCTTGTGTGACTCATGTCTTCCTGCCGTTAACGTTTCTGTCATCGTAGCCTACAGTTGGTCTTGGGTTTTTAACGTATGTAAATTGCGTTACATAGTTAAACTGGTCGCTAACAAAACATAATTTTGTTTAAAGCATGTAATTAAGCCGCAGTACCTTTTGTAATATTGTGTGTGTGTTTTTCTGCATTTTATAAGTTGGTAACGTTACGTATTAAGGGGGAAATAGCAATGGGCCGTTACCGTTACACGTCCGTTGATTGATTTAGATTTAATCACAGATACAGCTCCCCTGGTCTTGATTAGGGTAGCTCCTGGTTTATAAAGCCCTTGCAAAGCCAAATGTATATCTATGTCAAGTTGAGCTTTGTGCATTGCAGTTGTGTACATCCAACAATTTTTAAAAACAATTTACACTAACAGTTATTTTATGTTTCAATCAATACAGGTGCTGTCAGAAAAAAAAACGCCATCTGCCTCAGCCTGGGATCTTGGGAAGGTTAACATAATAATGGACATATGGCCAATGACCAGAGCAGAGGTAGCAGACAAACCAGCAAGAGCACCGTGTTATTTTTATTTACTTGGGAGCGGTTTGTTAAACTAGTCACTTGAGTGCCTCTGAATTGTTACTGGAACATGGACATTTCACAGTAACAAATGTTACTTCTTACTGTGCTGAGATTAGGATATGCAATTTGAAATTACTTGATCAGCACATTCAATGCGTTGATGTTATTTCTGTATTTAAAATATTTTTTTGTAAACAATAAATTTTGTTTTGAGCGCATTAATCCTTGTTTTATTCTGTTATGCAAATGTTAAGATGGATACTTTTTAGTGATTGCAAATTGTGTTTTAATCATTTGTAGCCCTGTTTGTTCATTTGTATTGTACATAGAGTTTGTAGATATTTCCTTCTGCATATAGAGACAGCTGTGTTGACATTTTGATAACTGCGATATATGACCCAGATCTGGGCAAGAATAACTTTTCACTTCATTAGATTTGCAGTGCATGAACCAGTACTGGGCCAGAACACATTCTAAACTTCATTAGATTTGAAGTGTATGAACCAGTACTGGGCCAGAACACATTCTAAACTTCATTAGATTTGAAGTGTATGAACCAGTACGGGGCCAAAAGAGAACTCTCGCTAATTAAGCCTTTACGGAGCGTGTGGCCCACTAGAGCGCCAGCAGCTGTTAATCGATAAGACACGCTGCCTATGGCCCGGTAAAGGGCCGCCGGACTAGCCAGTTGTCAGCCAGAAGAAACGTAAGGTTGTAGGCCAGTTCTGGCCCAAGAGAAATTTGCTAGCTGGGCTGTGGCGTGGGGTGACGGACTGGCCATTGGCCGCCTGGTCTCATCACTTGTTGTGGCCGCATCACAAACAAATAAATAGGCTAAATAAAGCGAGGAAGCGGCCGCCTATTGGCGCATTTAGAACAGTCCATTGCTGTATACGTGTCAGTTCTACGTTTTCGCTTTGCTGCTGCAAACGCTCCGTGTATTTGCGCTGTATTGACTGACTTTTGGCATTTCTTTCCAAACTTTCGATACGTCGCTAATGTCATAACACACGGGGTTCATCGCTGCTGCACCCGCGGTCTGTCTGAGCCCGGGTCCGAGGCTGTCTGTCTCCCCGCGCCGCTATGCTCAGAGCCCGGGTCCGAGGCTGTCTGTCTCCCCGCGCCGCTGTGCTCTGAGCCCGGGTCCGAGGCTGTCTCTCCCCCCGCGCCGCTGTGCTCTGAGCCCGGGTCCGAGGCTGTCTGTCTCCCCGCGCCGCTGTGCTCTGAGCCCGGGTCCGAGGCTGTCTCTCCCCCCGCGCCGCTGTGCTCTGAGCCCGGGTCCGAGGCTGTCTCTCCCCCCGCGCCGCTATGCTCAGAGCCCGGGTCCGAGGCTGTCTCTCCCCCCGCGCCGCTGTGCTCTGAGCCCGGGTCCGAGGCTGTCTCTCCCCCCGCGCCGCTGTGCTCTGAGCCCGGGTCCGAGGCTGTCTGTCTCCCCGCGCCGCTGTGCTCTGAGCCCGGGTCCGAGGCTGTCTCTCCCCCCGCGCCGCTGTGCTCTGAGCCCGGGTCCGAGGCTGTCTCTCCCCCCGCGCCGCTGTGCTCTGAGCCCGGGTCCGAGGCTGTCTCTCCCCCCGCGCCGCTGTGCTCTGAGCCCGGGTCCGAGGCTGTCTCTCCCCCCGCGCCGCTATGCTCAGAGCCCGGGTCCGAGGCTGTCTCTCCCCCCGCGCCGCTGTGCTCTGAGCCCGGGTCCGAGGCTGTCTGTCTCCCCGCGCCGCTGTGCTCTGAGCCCGGGTCTGAGGCTGTCTCTCCCCCCGCGCCGCTGTGCTCTGAGCCCGGGTCCGAGGCTGTCTCTCCCCCCGCGCCGCTGTGCTCTGAGCCCGGGTCCGAGGCTGTCTGTCTCCCCGCGCCGCTGTGCTCTGAGCCCGGGTCCGAGGCGGTCTGTCCCCGTTCTGAGCGCAGCCTCCGCTACCGCGGTGAAGTTGGTTTCACGTTGGACGTTGGATATTCGCCTCCAGCACTAAGATCGTTCGAACTTAGGGACCGTCTATGAATTACTGTCTTTGTAAAAAGGCGTTGGTTTAAAAAAAATAATGTAGGTGTAAATCAATAATGTGATACAAATAAACAATTTTAATGAAAGGAGATAGATTAAATGTAATCTTTAGGTGTATTTTCTACCACATTTAATATTATAGTATTTTATACCTACTGTTGAATGTAGCCTATATATTTTCAATAAGCCTATATTCGGAATCATGTGAACCAGCAAAGTAAATAATATTTACCACACGTTTTTATTTTCCTATTTTCATGTTTTGAAACTTTAGAAAAATCATAATCCTGGAAAATCACCAAAAAATACAATATTTTTTTCAATAGGTTTATGGTTATGTGACCCAGTCACCCCAAACCACTTTACAAAATTAGTACTACCTCTAGGCTATGGGGCTCAGGCCATGAAATTATGCTTAATAGATTTGGTGTATTTTTCAAGGATTTTTGATTGAAAGTATGGGTTTTTCCTCAATAGCTTTTAAGGCATTTGACCCAGTCACCCCAAACCACTTTACAAAATTAGTACTTCCTCTAGGCTATGGGGCTCAGGCCATGAAATTATGCTGAATAGATTTGGTGTATTTTTCAAGGATTTTTTTATATAAAGTATGGGTTTTTCCTCAATAGCTTTTAGGGCATTTGACCCAGTCACCCCAAAACACTTTACACAATTAGTACTTCCTCTAGGCTTTGGGGCTCAGGCCATGAAATTATGCTGAATAGATTTGGTGTAATTTTCAAGGATTTTTAATGGAAAGTATGGGTTTTTCCTCAATAGCTTTTAGGGCATTTGACCCAGTCACCCCAAAACACTTTACAAAATTAGTACTACCTCTAGGCTATGGGGCTCAGGCAATGAAATTATGCTTAATAGATTTGATGTATTTTTCAAGGATTTTTAATGGAAAGTATGGGTTTTTCCTCAATAGCTTTTAGGGCATTTGACCCAGTCACCCCAAAACACTTTACAAAATTAGTACTACCTCTAGGCTATGGGGCTCAGGCAATGAAATTATGCTTAATAGACTTGGTGTATTTTTCAAGGATTTTTTTATATAAAGTATGGGTTTTTCCTCAATACCTTTTAGAGCATTTGACCCAGTCACCCAAGAATACTTTACAAAATTAGTACTTCCTCTAGGCTATGGGGCTCAGGCAATGAAATTATGCTTAATAGATTTGATGTATTTTTTAAGGATTTTTTTATATAAAGTATGGGTTTTTCCTCAATAGCTTTTAGAGCATTTGACCCAGTCACCCCAAAACACTTTACAAAATTAGTACTACCTCTAGGCTATGGGGCTCAGGCAATGAAATTATGCTTAATAGATTTGATGTATTTTTCAAGGATGTTTTTATATAAAGTATGGGTTTTTCCTCAATACCTTTTAGAGCATTTGACCCAGTCACCCCAGAATACCTTACAAAATTAGTACTTCCTCTAGGCTATGGGGCTCAGGCAATGAAATTATGCTGAATAGATTTGGTGTATTTTTCAAGGATTTTTTTATATAAAGTATGGGTTTTTCCTCAATAGCTTTTAGAGGATTTGACCCAGTCACCACAGAATACTTTACAAAATTAGTACTTCCTCTAGGCTATGGGGCTCAGGCAATGAAATTATGCTAAATAGATTTGGTGTATTTTTCAAGGATTTTTTTATAGAAAGTATGGGTTTTTCCTCAATACCTTTTAGAGCATTTGACCCAGTCACCCCAGAATACCTTACAAAATTAGTACTTCCTCTAGGCTATGGGGCTCAGGCAATGAAATTATGCCGAATAGATTTGGTGTATTTTTCAAGGATTTTTTTATATAAAGTATGGGTTTTTCCTCAATACCTTTTAGATTATTTGACCCAGTCACCCCAGAATACTTTACACAATTAGAACTTCCTCTAGGCTATGGGGCTCAGGCCATGAAATTATGCTGAATAGATTTGGTGTATTTTTCACGGATTTTTTATATAAAGTTTGGGTTTTTCCTCAATAGCTTTTAGGGCATTTGACCCAGTCACCCCAAAATACTTTACAAAATTAGTACTACCTCTAGGCTATAGGGCTCAGGCTATGAAATTATGCTGAATAGATTTGGTGTATTTTTCAAGGATTTTTAATGGGAAGTATGGGTTTTTCCTCAATAGCTTTTAGAGCATTTGACCCAGTCACCACAGAATACTTTACAAAATTAGTACTTCCTCTAGGCTATGGGGCTCAGGCAATGAAATTATGCTTAATAGATTTGGTGTATTTTTCAAGGATTTTTTTATAGAAAGTATGGGTTTTTCCTCAATACCTTTTAGAGCATTTGACCCAGTCACCCCAGAATACTTTACAAAATTAGTACTTCCTCTAGGCTATGGGGCTCAGGCAATGAAATTATGCTTAATAGATTTGGTGTATTTTTCAAGGATTTTTTTATATAAAGTATGGGTTTTTCCTCAATAGCTTTTAGGGCATTTGACCCAGTCACCCCAAAACACTTTACAAAATTAGTACTACCTCTAGGCTATGGGGCTCAGGCCATGAAATTATGCTTATTAGACTTGGTGTATTTTTCAAGGATTTTTGATTGAAAGTATGGGTTCTAACCCTATTGAGGAAAAACCCATACTTTATATAAAAAAATCCTTGAAAAATACACCAAATCTATTCAGCATAATTTCATGGCCTGAGCCCCAAAGCCTAGAGGAAGTACTAATTGTGTAAAGTGTTTTGGGGTGACTGGGTCAAATGCCCTAAAAGCTATTGAGGAAAAACCCATACTTTACATAAAAAAATCCTTAAAAAATACACCAAATCTATTATGCATAATTTCATTGCCTGAGCCCCATAGCCTAGAGGAAGTACTAATTTTGTAAAGTATTCTGGGGTGACTGGGTCAAATGCTCTAAAAGGTATTGAGGAAAAACCCATACTTTCTATAAAAAAATCCTTGAAAAATACACCAAATCTATTAAGCATAATTTCATTGCCTGAGCCCCATAGCCTAGAGGAAGTACTAATTGTGTAAAGTGTTTTGGGGTGACTGGGTCAAATGCCCTAAAAGCTATTGAGGAAAAACCCATACTTTATATAAAAAAATCCTTGAAAAATACACCAAATCTATTCCGCATAATTTCATTGCCTGAGCCCCATAGCCTAGAGGAAGTACTAATTTTGTAAAGTATTCTTGGGTGACTGGGTCAAATGCTCTAAAAGGTATTGAGGAAAAACCCATACTTAATATAAAAAAATCCTTGAAAAATACACCAAATCTATTAAGCATAATTTTATGGCCTGAGCCCCATAGCCTAGAGGAAGTACTAATTATGTAAAGTGTTTTGGGGTGACTGGGTCAAATGCCCTAAAAGCTATTGAGGAAAAACCCATACTTTCCATTAAAAATCCTTGAAAAATACACCAAATCTATTAAGCATAATTTCATTGCCTGAGCCCCATAGCCTAGAGGAAGTACTAATTTTGTAAAGTATTCTTGGGTGACTGGGTCAAATGCTCTAAAAGGTATTGAGGAAAAACCCATACTTTATATAAAAAATCCGTGAAAAATACACCAAATCTATTCCACATAATTTCATGGCCTGAGCCCCATAGCCTAGAGGAAGTACTAATTGTGTAAAGTGTTTTGGGGTGACTGGGTCAAATGCCCTAAAAGCTATTGAAGAAAAACCCATACTTTCCATTAAAAATCCTTGAAAAATACACCAAATCTATTAAGCATAATTTCATTGCCTGAGCCCCATAGCCTAGAGGAAGTACTAATTTTGTAAAGTATTCTTGGGTGACTGGGTCAAATGCTCTAAAAGGTATTGAGGAAAAACCCATACTTTCTATAAAAAAAATCCTTGAAAAATACACCAAATCTATTAAGCATAATTTCATGGCCTGAGCCCCATAGCCTAGAGGAAGTACTAATTTTGTAAAGTATTCTAGGGTGACTGGGTCAAATGCTCTAAAAGCTATTGAGGAAAAACCCATACTTTTCCATCAAAAGTCTTTGAAAAAAACATGAAATACAATAAAATATTAAATGTGGTAGACTAAATGTAATCTTTAGGTGTATTTTCTATCTCTTTTCATTAAAATTGTTTATTTGTATCATATTATTGATTTACACATAAACTACATTTTTTACACAGACAGTAATTCATAGACGGTCCCTAAGTTCGAACGATCTTAGTGCTGGAGGCGAATATCCAACGTCCAACGTGAAACCAACTTCACCACGGTGCCTCCGCTCAGGCCCGGGGCTCAGAGCGGAGGCTGCGGGTGCTTCTGTCCCCGCCCTGTGCGCACTGCGAGCGGGTCTAACCTCTGCCCGTCCCCGCTGAGTGGCTACAAGAACTTTGTGATACCTTTCAGTATGAAAAGCGCTTTATAAATGAAGTTTGATAGATTGACGAGCGGATCGGCTGGTCTCTGGCAGCTCTGGCTGCCACAGCGACACACGGACAGGGGGAAGGAGAATGTAGCGCCGAATGAAGCAGAAATTGATGACAATCTGTAGGGTTTGGGCTGAGTTTAAGTGCTTGTTTAGGTTTTACAAAACAGCATCAATCAAGTGATGAACTGGTTCAGTAGAAACATGCTATAGAGACAAGTAGGCTTGCTTTTTATTTACATAACCTGATTCATCTGTGTTAATAGTAAATGCAGTCAAATGGAGGGCTGTCCCATTTCTTAGGGCGGTCTTTTCAACCCTCGCCCTTAGCCCTTGGTTTCAGGGTGTAGGGAAAGGGCAAGGGCTAGGGCTAGGGCTAGGGGTAGAAAAGAGAATTGAGATTGGGCCAAAAAGGCTAAATAAATAAATAAATCGGAGATGGGGCCGCCTTTTGGCGGATTGGCCGCCCGCAGATGACTTAAAACAAATGTGGCCTCTCTGCTAAAATTGCCAGGGCCTCTTTTTGGTGCCAGTCCGCCACCGCGTGGGGGGTTTCCCCGCGTGGGCAAACCTCTGCAAAGCGGTATGGAGCGAGAGGACGGAGCGGTTCGCGTGCGGAGTGCTTCTATCGACGGTATGTGTTCGCAGTGTTTCCAGGAAACAAATGCACGCGTGTTCCTCCCAACAATAAAAAATAAACACTGTGCTTTATGTTACGTTTAGATAGAAGTGTTTATTTATTCATACAATGCAGGTCAACTGTTGCAGCGCTGTTTAATCACGCATTTGGAAAATATTGGAAAGGGAGCAAGAGAGAGAGAGAGAGAGAGAGAGAGAGTGAGAGGGAAGAGCCGGGCCGCGGGCCGGGCTCGGGCCTGATAATTCTGAAAGTCTGTCGGGCCGGGCCGGGCTCGGGCCCAGAAATCAGGCCCGTGCAGGGCTCTACTCTGATGACGTTTCACGAGTACTCGAGTACACAAGCACAAGAACCAGAACGCATATTGAGAAACGGCCTGTGTCTTCACCTCAGCACATGACTTTACTGCACTGATGTCCGCCACAATTCCCTCAGTCAGCCCCAGGGCAGCTGTGGCTACAGAGGTGACCATCAGTGTTTAGTCCCTGCAGCTGTGCTCTTGTTTATTTTTCTGGTTATGATGATTATTGTTCAACTGATTTTGTGCCTAATTTTGGCTTCATGGCTTCAGATGGTTCATATCTAACGATGATGACGACATTTATATTTCACTTTAGTCATTCAATTGTGTTTGTGTTTCTCAGATTACTGTGACCTCACTCTGGACCCAAACACAGCTCACAGAGGCCTCGGACTGACAGAGGACAAACGGACTGTGAGACCAGAGGACAAACGGACTGTGAGACGAGAGTACACATCTGAGCCTCCGGATCATGAGGACAGATTCACAGACTGTCGTCAGGTCCTGAGCTCCTCCGGCCTGAGGGGGCGCTGTTACTGGGAGGTGAAGTGGAGCGGGTGGGAGGTTGATATCTCAGTGAGTTACAGAGGAATCAGACGGAGAAGAGACGACAGTCGGTTTGGAGAAAATGATCAGTCCTGGACGATGAGGATCGAGGACGGAGAGTATTATTTCTTACACAATGAGAAAAAACAGCCACATGTTTCCTCATCGAGGGGTTCTTCTTCATCCCGCTCCGTTGGAGTGGATGTGTTCCCCTCCGGTCGAGTGGGTGTGTTCCTGGACTCTGAAGCTGGAGCTCTGTCCTTCTATGACGTCAGCTCTGATGGAAAACTGTCCCACCTCCACACCTTCATCAGCTCCTTCACTGAGCCTCTGTTCCCAGGGTTTAGACTGACAGGGTTATGGGCGTCTGTGTCTCTGGTGAATGTGTAAACAGGAAGGACACAGCGCCCCCTGGAGGACTTTGGTTTTATTATGAATGAATGATTTGAATCTGTGGCTTTATAAAGTCTGATCTTCTCCTGTATTTTCTTCCATATTTCAGAGTTTAAATGCAGAGTTAAATGCTGCTGGTCAATAGAATCGTACTGGATCATATTTGACATGAACTGAAGCCGGTGCACTCTCAAAGATGAAGGATATCGTCTACGGCATCATCAAAATGATGATTATTTAGAGTCAAATCATCTCAAACATGTGGTGGATAAATGTTCCCGACGTGTGTGAAGCTGCTGAAGAACGGAGTTTTCAAAAGTAGAAGAATAATTCATCTTTGCTTTGGGATGTTGTGGGTTTTAGTTCCTCATCATCAAATCAAATCAAACTTTATTTATAAAGCGCTTTTCATACAAAATGTAACACAAAGTGCTTTACAGTGCTTAAAAATCATTAAAATCGTCCCCACCAGTAAATATACATAAATAACTACAACCCCACCACCCCACCCGCACACACAGACACACAGGCACACATACGTACAGACAGCCAGCAGTTAAAAGTCTTAAATAAAAATGGACATAGAGTTGAGTATGTAAGGCTGGGTACAGATAGACCGAAAGAGGAAACATCATCCAAGGAGCCGTCTGCACCAGGAGCAGCCCATCGGCCACAGCCACAGAGCGCCAACCCAGGGGGCCCGGAGTAGGTGTAGGAGAGATGTCCTATCTCCATCCAGGCACCCCCAGGAGAGCGCCCGCATAGCCGCAGCCAACCAGCACTCCTGGGGCAGAGGGCTCCCTCAGAGGAACCACTAGGAGAACATAAAAAATAAATAAATAACTAAAAAATAGATAAATAAATACAATAAAAATTATAAATATATATATATATATACACACACATAAAAAATAAATTAATATTTAATAAGAGATACATTAAAAACAGCTAAAACTGTGCGTGAAATAGCACAGGATAAAGAGAGGGAAACTAAAGAAATAATAGAACTAAAACCGGTAAATAAGGTTAATATAAGTAAATATTAGTTAAAAGCTAAACTAAAAAGGTGGGTCTTGAGCCTGCTCTTAAAAACATGAACGTTCTCTGCGGTCCTGAGCTCCTCCTCAGGTCGTTCCAGAGGCGAGGGCCATAATATTGGAAAGACGCCTCGCCGTGAGTCTTTCTGTTGACTTTAGGAATAACTAGGAGACCCCTGCCAGAGGAGCGCAGGGACCGCGAAGGCTCATATGGTAAAATCAGTTCTGAAAGATAAGAAGGACCAAGACCATTAAGACATTTAAAAACCATTAAAAGAACTTTAAAATGGATCCTGAAACACACGGGGAGCCAATGCAGCGACTCTAAAACCGGTGTAATGTGGTCCCGCCTCCTGGTCTTCGTCAGGACACGAGCTGCTGAATTTTGTAAAAGTTGTAAACCTGAGATCCTCTTTTTGGGAAGACCAGAAAGCAGGGCATTACAGTAGTCAATACGACTGGTGATAAAAGCATGCATTAGCGTCTCCGTGTTGGCCCGAGAGAGAATGGGGCGGACTCTGGCTATGTTCTTTAGATGGTAAAAACCTATCTTTGTGATATTCTTAATGTGTGGAAAAAAAGTCAGCTCAGAGTCAAAAATCACACCCAGGTTCTTCACCTGTGAGGAAGGATTAAAAGACAATGACTGTAGTTTGGGTAAAAGTTTCTCTCTCTGGGCCTGAGGACCGATGACTAAAACTTCAGTTTTGTCCTGGTTAAGCTGGAGGAAGTTTTCTGCCATCCAGGATTTAATATCTAAAATGCAGTCATGAGTTTGCTGTGAGTAAATACCACGCTGAGGAAATGACGGTGAAGGGAATGAGCTTTTCTTTTCTCATACTGGTTAGTCCTGGTTAGTTAGTCCTGGTTAGTCCTGGTTAATTAGTCCTGGTTAGTCCTGGTTAGTACTGGTTAGTTAGTCCTGGTTAGTTAGTCCTGGTTAATCCTGGTTAGTACTGGTTAATTAGTCACGTTTAGTCCTGGTTAGTTAGTCCTGGTTACTCCTGGTTAATTAATCCTGGTTAATTAATCCTGGTTAATTAATCCTGGTTAGTCCTGGTTAGTTAGTCCTGGTTAGTTAGTCCTGGTTAGTTAGTCCTGGTTAGTTAGTCCTGGTTAGTACTGGTTAGTTAGTCCTGGTTAGTCCTGGTTAGTCCTGGTTGGTTAGTCCTGGTTAGTTAGTCCTGGTTAGTCCTGGTTAGTTAGTCCTGGTTAGTTAGTCCTGGTTAGTTAGTCCTGGTTAGTCCTGGTTAGTCCTGGTTAGTTAGTCCTGGTTAGGTAGTCCTGGTTAGGTAGTCCTGGTTAGTCCTGGTTAGTTAGTCCTGGTTGGTTAGTCCTGGTTAGTTAGTCCTGGTTAGTTAGTCCTGGTTAGTCCTGGTTAGTTAGTCCTGGTTAGTCTCGGTTAGTTAGTCCTGGTTAGTTAGTCCTGGTTAGTTAGTCCTGGTTAGTCCTGGTTAGTTAGTCCTGGTTAGTTAGTCCTGGTTAGTTAGTCCTGGTTAGTCCTGGTTAGTCCTGGTTAGTCCTGGGATGGAGCAGGTGGTCTGTTTCCTTATTGTAAAATGAAAACAATTCTAAGGCTCCAATCCGGCGTGGCTTGTTTACATGTATGTTCATTCACCTCTGAACCCCGGCCTTTAACCCAGTGCCTTTTCTCCAGTTCGGCTTTACCCAAATGTAAAAGCTTCTGGACTGGAGCCAGTGTAACGCTTCATTTGAAAGCTAAGACCCACAAAACTGATGTAAACGGATCTTTGTCCTTGTGTTGTTGTCGAGTTGTTTTTTTCACCTTTTTTTTCTTCATTTTCGTTTCTATTTTGACTCTTTTTTTTTTCCCTTAATTTTCGATTGGAGTCGTTCCAAACTGGAGAAGATGTTTATATTCACTTTATAAAAAGACACATTTGTTTTTTTTTCTCACTGACATGAAACCAGAATTTACTTGTATTTGTTTAGGTCTATTAGAATAAAAAAAAAAAAACTTCTATTTGCTAAACTCCAGAAGAACGAGAGAGATATTTTTTCATAAATGTTAGTGCCTTTTTCCAAAGCAAAGTGTCCCACACTCAGAGGACTATACCTTCCACACTTGGGGAAAGCCCAGAGGTCGATATCATGACCTTGGAAGCACAAGTCTGGTTCCGGCTCGTTGCAGTTTTCACAGCCGTCTGCAGACACACGGGGCTGCTTAGATTTCTGTCCCACTTGCTCCAGACTCGCTCTGATGTCACGGGCACGTGGGGCACGGAAAGATCGTGAGACCCCAACGAGACCAGCCCACTTGATCAGCAAAGGCTACTGCAGCGGCTCCATGGCCCCGTGCATGATGGGAAAACGCCCACCTGTCAGGTGATTGGATACGAGTCTGCTGTGATCAGAAACATGTGACCCCCTCCTCTCTCCTCAGGGCAACACTTTAGATCTGAACAAAGAAACTATTACAGTTGTGTATCGCCCCCAAAATAGAGCTCATGTTTGATGCTTTCCACAACAAAGGAAATATTCCATCTCTCAAACTAACACATGGGAAAGTTTCCTCTGATGAAGAATGATGTGACTGGGCGGAGGTTGTTGAAATCAATTTAGAATATCCGTAAAAAAAAAAAAAAAGGCTTAGCATGACATCGACAAAGCATCGATCACGAACATGGTTACCTAATCAATAACTTGAATACCATAAAGATTTAACGTTAACACTCATTCAAATTTAAGCAGTTTACTGTTAACGCTAAAGCTACAAATGCAGCTTCTAGTTCAAGTGAATTTGGCGGAGCTCGTTTTTTTATTTATTTATTTTTAATTGGAGAGTGCACTGCAAATACAAACCCCCAAAATAGTACTTACACTAAAACTGCAAATACAAATCTAGGATATAATGTCCTGTTCAAACTGCACTTTTTTTTTTGTTTGGGCCCAAACTTGTTTCTAGCTCTCACAATCCCTCCTGCACATTGGAATGGTTCAAATGAATGATATGCATGTTTCACGCCCGTGTTCAGCTTTGAGCGCTGGAAAAGTTAAGCAGGGGAGACCCCCCCCCCAATATAAACGGCACTATTTTAGATTCTAGTTCTATCTGCCATCGCTCAATAAACATTTAAATGGAGACGATGCAACAAGGTCTGATTTTTCTTGCCATAAAGCTTCTTGAGGTCTTGTATATTACATTCATATTTTCTACTGTATATTTATATTTGTTTGTTACCCAGACTATGTAATCTCTTGAAATTGCATGGACTATCTTTTCAACTCAAACAAAACATTATCCAACAGTCATGTTGATTTGAAGGCTGCCCTCTACTGTTTGTATAGGGAACTACAAAGCCTGCTGCCATGGAGATTTGAAGTTTTTGATTTCTGGCAATATCGACTCCTCACTTAATAATCTTGAATTATTTGCGTGTTTGTGTTGCAATGCCAAACCAGACAGCTGTGTATTATTATTGTTCTTACTATTGTTTGGTCATTTATTGTAAATGTTTATAACACAATATTTAAAACTGTATTGTTTCAGATTAATTACTTTGATTAAATGTATTTGCAGCATGTGAAAATGTAAAGATGTACGAATACTGTCAGCTTTTCTCACCACTAGGACTATAGCGAGGCTATCCAAGTTTAACAGGCCTGTAATGGGAACTTTATACAATAGAAAACGTCATAATATGAAATAGATTTTAAAATGTGGTAAGAAAATTGTCCTTAATCCTTATGATCATACTTGCATGTGTTGTTATAATAGGTTTGATCAGAATATACCATTACGTTGCATTGACTGACGTAATAACACACGCCGGACCAAGATGGCGGCGTGTCGTCCGTATTGTGACAATGGAACTTAGCCGCTAAAGGCATTTCTGTGATTTCTATGCAAAACGCTATTGGGAAGCTCACGGACCAATCAGCTGCCACGTCGAGGCAGCAGTAGACCAATCAGAGAGCAGGACGGGCACAATGATCCACCCCCCTAACCTTTCCTTTATTAAACGTTTCCATTTCAGATCAAATTACACCAAATCCTTCTTATCCGGGCTTAGGGATGTTTCTGGTCCAAACAGGGGGATTCCAGCCGCCTCCATAAGGTAAACACGATTTCAACACTTTTACAGAAATAGACACTCACGAGAAGAGTAACAAATCAATGACTAAAGAAGAGGGTTATTTACTCGTTCTCTCATTTACATCTGATGTTGGTCTGGAATGCAGTCATGCGCCGTTTCAAATGGTAAATGAAGTGCAAATCTCTACTGTATATTACATTTCCCAGCTTTTAGCCCCTGCCATGATAAATGATCCTCTACGTGTTGTTTCTATGGGCACCTGGCCTTTAGTGAATGCATTCTAATTCTCTAAGTGTTCATTCTGTGGTTGTCAGACTGCAGCACAGCCAGCCCGACACGTCCCCCCTCCCCCGGCCCTCCTCGCGCTTAGAGAACACCTCGTCCAAGACCCTCCTGGACATGGGCACCAGGCGCATCTTCAACGAGGACCACGACCTGTCAGTGTCAGTTCAGCAGACTTTCTTTTATAAGTACATTTCTCAAATGGACCTTTGTTGACGTCAACAACCTTTGCAATAAAAGTTGTAAAACTAGAAAGCTGTAGAATCATAGCCATGTTTGTTTTGCTTGGCCCCCAGTGTAGCGGCGGCTCATGTAGAGCAGTGGTTCTATCCTTTGCAGCCCTGGGGGGCCACTACATGTGCTCCCCCGAGTCTGTGGCCCCCTACATATTGTTTAGTTGTATCTGCACTATAACCCTAATGTCTTATGTGATGATATGTCTCAGTCTTATGCTAATTCAGGAACATTGAAAGGAGGATGCAGGTTATGTTGGTTACCTTTAAAACACTTTTCTTATTTCATCATCTTTAATAATCCATTCTCTTTGGCTCCTTATTTCAGCCCAGGCTCCAGGCTGGTGAGGAAACCACTGTTTTAACTTGGATTGGTAAAAATATCTAGCCTCCTTCCAACGTTAATAAAACAGATCCTGCTTGAAGTCAATATAATATTCATACATTTGTTGCAGAAGATGCAGAAAAGTGCAAAGCAAGAAAGACCAATCTCCTCCTGAATCAGTTTGATGCGCTCCCCTCAGGGAGCCCTCCTCAGCACAGGCACAACGCTGTGGGCAGAGGCTAAATACTTCCATACCTCCTTTTCAAGTCACGTTTCAAGGGAAACATTGTTGACGCGTCTGGTTCAACAATGTGGTTCTCGTATTGAAAACTTGAACAGGATGTTCCTCATCTGTCCATGGGCCGATTTTAGCCAAATCAAAACTCAGAGAAATGTTCAAATCTCATCTGTATTGATCTCTTCAAGGGAACTTGCTCTCTTTTGTCAAACGCTGCGCAGAGCGAGAGAGAAGTGTCGGCTCTCCACAGCTGCGTAACGCCACACCTCCTCGGACTAAATGCTCATGTCTATTAGAAAATCAATCTTTCAATTGATTTTTGATTTCATGGCTAAACCAACTTAAAGAGTAGCCGATCTCACAGGTGAATTTCAACAGTTAAATTGATCCTAATTTGGATTTGTCATATAAATCATACGTTTCCACACGGCACCCCTGGACTTGCAGGTTGAAAACCTCTGATGTAGAAAACCAAAACAGACTGCGGGAAGTGAATGAATTATGGCCCACGTAAGGGTTTATACTGTTTACTGTCACGTCCATCCATCCCCTCCCACATGGGTCACCATCCAGCGAGCAGCAGACCCGCCCCCGTCAGCACCCAACCGTCTGCCTCCCCACGCCCCTCTTCCTTTAGTTATCTCTTTTGAATCATTATTATTTAGTTTTGTCTTTAAATAAACTTGGTAGTAGATCTTAGAGCTAGCCAAGATCTTTTCGGGTTTTGCCTCTGGAGGGAAACTTTCAGACCCATTGGGAGAGGGTATGTCCCCTCAGCAATACTTTTACTACCAGTTTAGATGCAGAAAGACTCCAGATTGTTGTTATTTTGTTATGTGCATTTTATTTGTTATTCTTTGCTTGTTTTATACATTTATTTGTTATTCTTGACGTATCAGGGCAGGGCGGACTAGAGGGCCAGGGCCACCGCACAGCCGACATAGCCCCCTGGACAGTCGGGGCGATGGACACAGTAACAACAATTAGGGAACAGGGGAGAGGAGGAAGTAGGACAAATAATCATATGATCATGATAATAAGTGTAACATTGATAAATAAATAAACTCAATCATAAAACAGAGGGGGAGAATAGCAGTGACTAATGAATACACAATAGATCATGATAAAGGCAGAATCTATGATCTAGAATATCAAAGTGCAAAATAATGAATCATAAAACTAGTATAAAACAATAGGGAGAAATAAACTAAATGAATGAAGTAGAATAGTCTTTAATGTAAGATTCAGGGACATAAGAGGAATTGTTTTTATTGTTCATTTGTTAAAAGGTGTATGAGTGATGTCCCAGGGTGATTCTACTGTAATACATTTGACTGGTGTGGTGGATACGGTTTCCATGGCGATGAAGTCTATGAGTACATTTTTCCAATGATGAATATTGATTTTGGATTTCCAGTTGATAAGTATTGTCTTCTACTGTTTTATTTCCTAAACCCCTTTGTCTCTCTCTCTCTGTCAGTGGCGGCAGGGTCTCAGCTCTGCTCCGGACTCTAGCGCCTGAAAACGCTGTGACGCTCCTGGTTTTGGCTCTGACCGAACACAAGCTCCTCATCCACTCGCTCAGACCCTCCGTCCTCACCAGCGTCACTGAGGCCCTTGTCTCCGTGAGTCCGCAGTCGTATCGTAGTCGTTATTTAAAGCACGTTTCTAATTCTTGTGTCGATGCGTGTACTGTAAATCTGTCCCGCTGCTGTTCCCGTCCCACTGGGCCTGTCCCGACGTGCCCCTCTGTCCCCTGCCTCTCGCCCCCTGTCCCTTCATCGTGGGCGTGGACTCTCGCTACTCTCGTCAGCTGTGTGGACCTGGACACCAGCGCCATCTACCAGTGAGGACCACAACTGCACCGTTGTTTCTGAAGAGCTGATAAATGAATGTGCAGCCTTGAAATACTGACAAGTGAAGTGTTTCTGTTGTCCCACAGCACAGAGGAGAAGAAGGCCGTCTCCTGGAAGATCCTCCCCAAGAAAGCCTGTAAGAACCTGCTGAACTCACTCAGGTCTGTGCACCAGCAGCTGCTACAAGGTCAGTGCTCTACCTCGGGCGTACCCTAGACTCCTACAGAGGACTCGTATGTGTTTGATCAGGTTTCCAGACCAATGGACAAACCAGGCTTCTGCTGCATTCCAGGCAAATGGCAAATATTTTCCTCTTGAAGCTTCTGACCTCCGACCTCAGAGCATTCCAGCTGAATAAAACCACACGGCTAGTGCAACAACGTGTCGGCTGATAAGATGCTGACACATACCATTTTCTTCACTGCAGATATGATTTAAAACATGCTAAATAACATTATTTTAAAGACCATGCACAAAAGCAAAGGTCCACATTACGGATACAGAGGTGCAGTTATAGTTTTATTGTCAGATATACTCCTTCCCAGCAGAGGGCGCCATTGTTGTCTTACCTTATCATCTCTGAGTTGTAATTACCGGTTCGAGCGGAGTTGTAGTAAGCTGGCTGATGCTGAAAGAGGCCAATCTAGTTGTAATAATAAGTAACCGTCTCAATACTATTATTAAATAATAAATCAATGAATACAGCACAGGCTTTGAGTCACTTTGGGGCTGGTCTTCTGTCTATGATGGACTTATAGGAACAGGCCACTGTTTGTCCACACTGAGATATTGTTGAAAACACATTCTTTACTACATGGACAAAAGGATGGAGACTCGGTCTATTAAAACCAAAATCATAGTTTTATTCCCTATATTACAAACCAAAGCACACAGGTAATGTTGAGTACATGTTGACCGGTCGGTGAGAGACGAGAGAGAGAGAGCATCTCTCCTGAGCAACACACAAGACAAAGGAGGAGGTGTGTCCTCCTTTAACCAATCAGTGCTCTTGGAATGTTCTCGTCACTTCTTCTGCACAATCTGACTCCTCGTTTGAACACACTGCCCCCCAGTGGATCAACCGTGAACACAACAATAGGGCAGTAATAAAATGTCACAGTTTTATACATAATCACTAAAGCCTAATGTGACAAATATGTATATTAATAATTCAACAGTGACACGGAGGGTGTGGGATTTGCAGTCGTCTATGGAGATGTTTTGGGATCTGTCAGAGAGGTAAGAGGAGAACCAGGAAAGAGCTGAAGCAGTGATGTCAATAGACTGAAGACGGAGGAGGAGGATGGAGAGGTCCATGGTTTGTGGTTTTCAGGATCCAGATTGGGGTTTTTGATGATGGGGCAAGAACTGGTCAGATTGTGCGTTGACAACAACACCTGCACACTCCCTGATCAGCTTCCATTGGTTTGTTTAAATTCCAGCACAGAGTCGTTCAAAGTGGAATAATAACACCCTGTCCCGTTGGAGAGTACAGGCCGACGCTGCAGGAGGAACAAACACGACTGTACAGACGTCAGTGTGGAACTTCTGCTGGAGATGAATGACAAAAACACATTTTAATACGTTTTTATTCAAATGTGTGCTTTTATTTAGCTCCAAAGGTTTGCTCAGAGGGATTTTGGATCCGGTTTAGTTTTGGAATAAACTAGTTATTAGTGAAAAAAAAAACATCTTTGTTTTTTGGTTCAAAGCTGAATAAATGTGTCAGAATTAGATCTGTAAAAATCCTTGTGTGAAAAAAACTTCAAAATGTAGTTGAGTCAGGGCCTGTAAAGTTTGGAGCCTGTAAAGTAAAAAAATGGTTTCAATAATATCCGAAAAATTCCTTCAGAGAAAACTGCCTTTGAATTTACAATTTCACAAATCAATCTATGGAGAAACATCAGATCAGTGGAATATTTAAACGTCTCACAGTGAAGATGAAAGTTCATGTTTAAGACCAAACCGGCCCCTTAACGGCGCTATACCGGGTTTTAATTCTGGAAATGAAACCAAATCTGTTTGCTTCTCTGATCTGTGCGTTACTCACCTCTGAGTCTTCACGGCTCGAACAGAACCAGAGGAAGAAGAGGAAACTCTGCTGAGACTGAGACTGAGCAGGAAGAGAAGAAGAAGCTTTGACCACAAACTCACTTTCATGTCAGTGCAGAAGAAACACTGAGAGCTGTTTGGATCCTGCACATGATCATGAAAAAACAAACATCTGGGAGCTATTTCTTACTATTGTCGCCCCTTTGCTCCTGTATTTCTGACCTCGTTGACCTAAAAGTCCATGTTGAAATATGTATTGCCGTGTTTAGTCGTTTGTTTCGCCACTGGATCGATCCTGAATTGTGGACCTTGTTTTTGCACAAAAATAGTTTTTTCCAATATATCCCGGTCCCTCTAAGTATCAAAATTAACACTACTTTGTTCATCGTGGTCCGGTTTTACTTCATTTTGTTTTGTTTTTTAGCTGTAGAAAAAATCTAAAATGGTGTTGACGCTGCTTTCGGTTGTTTCTTTTTTCTTTTTTCTTTACCCTGATCATTTTTGTATTTAAAAAGAATGTATTGAGAATCCTGCAGATATTTTGTCGTATTGGAAAAAGTGATGCTATATTATGATGTATTAAAAACGTGAACACAGGTGGTAAAGACTCGCGCCTTTTTGTCTGTGGAGCTCGAAATCCGCTCTGGTTCCTAAGGGAATTTCCCATTCATGTTCCCTATAGACTGTTAGAAAAATAAGTATTCAAAGTACAATAGAGGCTCTGTGTTAACTGCTGAACAGAGCACGGGTATTAATGAAAGAAAAGAGTTTATTTCAGATAAATCCGTATGGGAATTCTACTTCCAGAACAAACCATAATGCAGTTTCCTACAATGAAGCGGTCTGGTCAATTTCCCTTGTACCGTATCAGCCTTTTAGCTTCTGAAATCACAAGAAACCTGTGTAAATGTGCCATTCATTTGAACAAATTAAGTCTCCAACTTTTCAAATTGTACTTGACAGACTTATTTGGCCTCCTGGAAAGACGACTCACACCTGTCACGTCCTCAGGGTTTGTTTTAACCTCTTAACCCCCACCTGAACAGAGCACATTATCTCCGGTTTGGCCTTGTCCAAATCTACAAGCTTCTTGAAAAAAGAGTCAAAAATAACGACAAAAACATGAAGAAAACAAAAGATGAAACTCATCAAAAAGGCACAAGAGACCAACACAAATGTGACAACGAAAAAATCCAAAGCGCAGCAAGACAGCGACAAAAATGAGATGAAAAAGAACATTTTAAAAGTGACGACAAGGCGGCAACAACGTAAAGGAAAAATATCCGTTTAGATCAGTTTTGTAGGTCTTAGCTTTTAAATGAGGCGATACACTGGCCTATAGACTATGAGCTTTGGGATTTGGATAAAGCCGAACTGGAGAAAATGCACTCGGTTAAGGCGGGTGGTGAGAGGTTAACATAACGACAAAGTAAAAATCATGAGCCTCATGGAAAAGAGAGATTGGAAAATACACTCAGTACAAAAACCTGATACAGAAAAATGTAGGTCATTTTCAGATTCTGCAAAAATTGTTCTGAATCAATAAAAAATGACAGACGCCTGTGAAGCAAAGGCACTAACCGCTGCGCTAAATTATAAACCGCTACAAAAAAACGCCACATGAAAAAATATACATCTTCTCAGTTCGCGTAGCGTCGACCGGGTCAGCAGCAACGGGAAATCAAATAAAACATGCGTCAAGTGGACTTTGGAGGTCAGACTGTGGAAACCATGTGGACCAGAACGGCGGCCATCTTGGAAATGCCACGGTAAATGCTTTGTCAAAAACTGCTGCTGAGACGCTGTTCCCTCGAAAAAGGCCAAACTGCGGCTGCGTTTTGTTCCGTTTGATTCCGTTTGGAAAGTAATATTCGAAAAGTACTTAAGAATTCAAAGTAGAAAGTGCAAATATGTTGTATACGTGTCAGTAAAATAGCTGTCCGGCTTAAACCCCCCAATCATCTCATTAACACTTGTATTACCCCCAGAGGGACTACAGGAGGGATTTACTCAGTTCTGCTTCAATAGAGTCGACCGATATGGGTTTGTGTTAAACTGATGCCGATTTCCGCTCTATAATCCTGTAAAAACATAAATACTTGGCCAATTTTATTACAATAATATTACTTGAGGTGATTCAATTATTGTTTCTGTCCCAGTTTTGATTAGTTGCCGTTAGCATTAGCATGCCGCCGTTAGCCGCGGCATTATGCAGCACGTCCATTTTGACTGAGGTTTAGTTAAACTTGTGTTTTCATTGTGATATTTCTCAGTTCCCCTGAAACCTAGGACGTTGTGGGGGGACTCGTTTGAAAGCCTTGACTCGGCTCTTTTAGAGGCAAAAAAACGGGAAGTCTCTATCACTTTCGGTCCCGGAGATATCAGCTTTTATCGGTACTAGATGAGCCGATGTTGTAGAATTCCCAAATATCGGCCCGGTCGACCTCTAATAACTACAGTAATTCCTGCCTGATATATTCAGCTTTGAACCCTAGAAAGAAACAAGGAAGATTTAGAATTTTTACACATTTTTTCACTTAGAAATAGATTATTCATAAACTAAACAAGATGAAAAATCCCCTCTGAATAAGTCTTTGTAACTAATATACAAACAAAATAAACCCATACATTTAAACCTGGCTCGATCCATTATTTAGATTCATTATAATATCTGCACATTTGGTCATATTTACGCAGAAAATGCCTTATGTAGGTTTCTCTACATTAGTTTCTTTCCTCATTCACCTGCAGCATCTCGCCATAATCGTTTCCTGATCTAATTAAAATCTCTCCATTTTGTTTCTGCAGGTTTGTCGCCGAGAGATTTAATTTTGCACTTTCAACACAAGGTACAAAGTGCTGGAAATCGACCACATTTCTCGTTCGTCGTGTAAAACGCTTTTCTGTTTTCCAGGTCCTGATCTTGTTCAAACTCATTTTGCTGGAGAAGAAGGTACGGTTTCAAAGCTTCTCCGTTGAATGACGTGTGGCAATATTTAAGCCTTACATTTCTTTGCGTTTGTGGCATTGAAAATACACTGTTTAAAATGACAGTAAAATGTATTCAAATGTGCCTGTTTTCTAAGCCTTTGTTCCTGTGTTGTTCTGCAGGTGATGTTTTACGTGGCTCCTGTGAACAGACTGGTGGGGGCGCTCATGACCGTGTTATCGCTGTTTCCAGGTCAGAACCTTTACAGTAATGCCACAGATGGGAGCAACATCTGGATACTTTGGCCGAGTCCCAGCTGCAGGACATGTCAACTAGTTTAACAACTTTCTGACGTTAAAGGGATATTTCAGGATTTTTGACATAGGGCCTCATTTCCTAGTTATTTCCAAGTGTTGTTGATTTCTGGATATTTATATATTTTTAATTCACACTGTCCTCATATTTGGAGAGTTTCGTGGCGCTAGGCTAGTGCAAGGCTAGCGCATTAGCCTGCATTAAAAACAGTCTGACCCACTCCACAGTGCACCTGAGGCAAATCACTTATAACGCCAGACTAACCATATAAATGTCTGTGTCGATTGAATAACTTTAACCATTTTGCATTTAAAATAACTTATATTTGAGCAGCATCAGCTTCGTGGCTGTAAGCTAAGCAGCGGCGGAGTGATTTAAGAGAAAATAGTCCCTCAAAAACTTATTCTATCGACACAGACATTTACAGTGAGGAAAATAAGTATTTGAACACCCTGCTATTTTGCAAGTTCTCCCACTTAGAAATCATGGAGGGGTCTGAAATTGTCATCGTAGGTGCATGTCCACTGTGAGAGACATAATCTAACAAAAAAAATCCAGAAATCACAATGTATGATTTTTTAACTTTTTATTTGTATGATACAGCTGCAAATAAGTATTTGAACACCTGTCTATCAGCTAGAATTCTGACCCTCAAAGACCTGTTAGTCTGCCTTTAAAATGTCCACCTCCACTCCATTTATTATCCTAAATTTAGATGCACCTGTTTGAGGTGGTTAGCTGCATAAAGACACCTGTCCACCCCATACAATCAGTAAGAATCCAACTACTAACATGGCCAAGACCAAAGAGCTGTCCAAAGACACTAGAGACAAACTTGTACACCTCCACAAGGTTGGAAAGGGCTACGGGGAAATTGCCAAGCAGCTTGGTGAAAAAAGGTCCACTGTTGGAGCAATCATTAAAAAATGGAAGAAGCTAAACATGACTGTCAATCTCCCTCGGACTGGGGCTCCATGCAAGATCTCACCTCGTGGGGTCTCAATGATCCTAAGAAAGGTGAGAAATCAGCCCAGAACTACACGGGGGGAGCTGGTCAATGACCTGGAAAGAGCTGGGACCACCGTTTCCAAGGTTACTGTTGGTAATACACTAAGACGTCATGGTTTGAAATCATGCATGGCACGGAAGGTTCCCCTGCTTAAACCAGCACATGTCAAGGCCCGTCTTAAGTTTGCCAATGACCATTTGGATGATCCAGAGGAGTCATGGGAGAAAGTCATGTGGTCAGATGAGACCAAAATGGAACGTTTTGGTCATAATTCCACTAAACGTGTTTGGAGGAAGAAGAATGATGAGTACCATCCCAAGAACACCATCCCTACTGCGAAGCATGGGGGTGGTAGCATCATGCTTTGGGGGTGTTTTTCTGCACATGGGACAGGGCGACTGCACTGTATTAAGGAGCGGATGACCGGGGCCATGTATTGCGAGATTTTGGGGAACAACCTCCTTCCCTCAGTTAGAGCATTGAAGATGGGTCGAGGCTGGGTCTTCCAACATGACAATGACCCGAAGCACACAGCCAGGATAACCAAGGAGTGGCTCTGTAAGAAGCATATCAAGGTTCTGGCGTGGCCTAGCCAGTCTCCAGACCTAAACCCAATAGAGAATCTTTGGAGGGAGCTCAAACTCCGTGTTTCTCAGCGACAGCCCAGAAACCTGACTGATCTAGAGAAGATCTGTGTGGAGGAGTGGGCCAAAATCCCTCCTGCAGTGTGTGCAAACCTGGTGAAAAACTACAGGAAACGTTTGACCTCTGTAATTGCAAACAAAGGCTACTGTACCAAATATTAACATTGATTTTCTCAGGTGTTCAAATACTTATTTGTAGCTGTATCATACAAAATCATACATTGTGATTTCTGGATTTATTTTTTAGATTATGTCTCTCACAGTGGACATGCACCTACGATGACAATTTCAGACCCTCCATGATTTCTAAGTGGGAGAACTTGCAAAATAGCAGGGTGTTCTAATACTTATTTTCCTCACTGTATATGGTTAGTCTGGCGTTCTAAGTGATTTGCCTCAGGTTCACTGTGGAGTGGGTCAGACTGTTTTTAATGCAGGCTAACTGATACCATAGAATTGCGCTAGTCTAGCATTAGCCTAGCGCCACAAAGCTCTTCAAATATAAGAACTGCATGAAAAAATATATATCTCCAGAAATCAACAAAACTCTGGATAACTAGGAAATTAGGCCTTATGTCAAAAATCCTGAAATATCGCTTTAATTTGAGGTTTTAAGACGATCTCTGCCCATTCACTTCAGTAGACGATGGTGCATGTTTCACCCAAAGGCGGCGCTAACCTTCTCAGTGACGTAGATGTTGCTCCTTTTATGAAACTGTAGACCTAACGCTGCTGTGTGTCTCCTGGCGCTGAAGGTCTGGTGGAGCACGGCCTGGTGGACAGCTCTCACTACAGGCCTCAGAGCAGCGTGTCCGAGGAGCTCAGCCTGACCTTGGAGAGCGGCTCGGGGGCCGACGAGTTCGTGTCCGTGTCCGTCACCGACCTCCGCGAGCACCAGGGCGAGGGCGAGGCGTGCCCCAGTCAGAGGCAGAAAGAGCAGATACATTCAGGAGCCAACGGGGACTGCAACGGAGGTGAGACATTCAAACGTATTATAACACAGCCTGCACTTTTTACACATTGTGTTATTGACCTTGCGAGGGCGGCCGGGACGGTCCTGGTTAGGAATGCCCAATAATCTTATGTCATTGTATTCAGTAGAATTTCTAATGTTTTGCATTACAATTGACATAAATGACATAAATGACATAAATAGCAATACTGTGAGCTAAATACAGATGTAGAGTGCTAGGATTTAATTAATAAATAGATATGCATTTTCTTCCAAACTCAACGTACTTTTTTGCAGACATGTTTTGTTAGGCCCCCCGTAGGGCCTGTGACGTCTAATGGGGGCCCCGGACCTCCGCTCTCAGCTTCGTAGTGCTGCGACACCAGGGTTAATCCTGAGTTTACGTCGCTAACAGAGCTGCATAATATGAGAAAACATTCAAATGTTCAATAGACGGTCTTGAATATTGCAATAATGATTATAGTCATATATTGTTATATTTTATTAAATAATTTCAACACAGTGCTTTCCACAAAAAATATTTTTAATCAAATTGTCCAAACAAGACAAACAAGACGCTCGCCATCTTCACCAAGGGTTACCTGTGTCTGCCGTACATGGCTCTGCAGCAGCACCACCTGCTCTCCGAGGTCTCCATCAGGGGCTTCGTCGCCGGGGCAACCAACATCCTGTTCAGACAGCAGCGGCACCTCAGCGACACCATCGTAGAGGTACAGTACGAATGGCTGCAGCAGCATTGAAAGAATCATGGTCACATTTTTTCCCTCTTATTTTCTCACTGAGTCAAACACAATGTCACTTTCTGAACTGATCTTTTATTTATTTCTTCCAGGTGGAGGAGGCTCGTATCCAGACCCAGGACCTGGAGCTGCGGCTCGCGCTCAGCCTGACCACGGCCGACCTCCGGTTCGTGGATTACCTGATCAAACACGTGACGACGTGTTCCTGGACGGGACGGGCTGGGAGGGCGGAGACGGGTGGAACCGAGCGCAGTTCACGCTCTACATGCACTCGCTGCTGGCGTCGGCGCTGCACCAGGGTGAGTCCCGCCGCGGAGGACGATCACAGGCTGCAGCTGTTCAGGTCAAACAAGCCCCTTTAACACTGGCAGACACTAGACCACCCGGTGGTTGGGCGAGCTTTTCGACAGCCGAGGCCCGGGCCAAACCCGTCTGACCAGGTGTAAGTTTTGGCACAGACCTCTGGCTGTGGCCAAAGCGCTAAACCGTGACTAACGTGACGTGAACAGACGCTGGCGTTTGATTGGCCAGAGGAGAGTGGACCGCCCTCACTAATAAGGTCATATGGATTTACAAAACTGTTCTAAAAGGGGATTTGACCGATATTAGCATTTAGCCGCTGTTAGCGTAACTTTAGCTGGTGTTAGCATAACATTAGCATGTTGCTTACCTTCATAGCTGTATTTAGCGGTTTCTTCTCTGGTTTATTAGCCTTAGCTCCTCTGAATGATTCCATAACTCCCACCAGAGGCAGCATTTGTTCACATTCGTTCTCATCGCGGGTAACACAACTGTAATGACCTTCTGTACAGCGTGCACATCTGTAGGGGCGCCGCCCACAACAACTGCGCTTGTGTCTTGCAGTGGAAACAACTGGGTAGAGTCGATATGTGACAATGCGAGCCCACAGAACATGGCGTGCGCAGTCGAGCCGTGCTCTGTGGAACACCGGTTACAGAGAATCAAATGGTTTTGACGGACTTTAAGGGCCAACATGAAGTTCATCAATGTATTTAAGAAGGTTTCATTGGATTCAAACTGGCCCTAAAATCTAAGTTTCTTTAAAAATTGTGACCAGTACTTTAACGATACTTGGTTTACGATGTTGACACCTGAACGATACATATCAGGGCTGAAACAGTCCACTTTTGTCACGATCCGATATTGCGATACAGTAAGTAATTATGATCAGTATTATGTTTACCTCAAAATGTGTAAAAAGAAAACAGTCATGTGTCCACAGTTTATAAACGAAACGCCATTTGACATTTACTGAAGTGTGACGATGGAAAAGTGCTTTAACACAAAATGTAAGAGCTGTTACTGTAAAACAAAGGAGTGCAGGAAAAAAGTGCCTCAAACACAAGTATTGAAAGTATTGCAATACTTGGTATCACAGCACAAAGTATTGCTATACGATACGATATTTTGTCCCAGCCCTAATACCTATATTCAAGTATTCAAAGTCTAGAACCAGAGAACAGGTAAATCATGTTTATTTTTTCGATACCAGTAGCAGCTTAACATTTTTTTCTGATTCCGGACTCGAATCGTTTGGTCAGGTCTACGTTCAGCAACACTCTGGGCCCAAAGAATGAGAACCTCGTGAACGACCAGGTTATTCCATCAATGGATTTCTTCTTTCCTGATGGATCTGTTGACGTTGCAGAAGCTTATTGAAACAACGCCACGGCGAAAGCAAAGCTAAAGGCGTCCAAACTAATGTTAGAGCGTGTGTTTAAAGGAAACACATCTTGCCTTTCGGCCTTTTTTAAACACCCAAACTGAGACAGAGAAACCCAACAGAAAGATGAAGTCCTCTTTAATCCTCCTTTAAGGTGTGTCCTGTTGCATCTTTCCACACATTCTCTTTCTCTGACTCTCTCTCTGTGGGGAAATGTAGCTTCGATCGAATTATTTCTCGTGATTAAATCTTGCGTTTCCGCTCTATGATTGTCCAGATAACGAGCGTCTCTTGTCGGACTATGGCGCCCCCTTCATCACGGCCTGGAGAATGACACACAACTATCGAGTGTGGATCAGCAACAAGCACCCGGGGATGACGCACATCACGGCAGGGTACGGGGAATGTTTGATATTCAAAGTGTTTTGTAAGTAATCCAGAGCATTAGTGTTTACCTCTTTATCCCTTAAAGGTGAGACACTGCAGGTGAAAACATGGATTTTTCACGTGCACGGTGGTCAATGTTGAGATTTTTGAACTAGTTTTCTCCCTAAACATCTTGTCAGAGTGTAAAAAAGACGTTTTTTCTGATGTTTTGTTGCTTTGAGCCGGAGATTTCCAGGAAATCCCTCTATCGTGGCCTGTGGCGTAGCAAGAGCACCAAGGGGCCCCAAGCATGAATGTTGGTAAGGGGCCCCTCTGGCGGCCGCCCTGTGTACTGCGCACTGGGAGAGAGGACATCACCTGGGCAGGAGGTGGTCACCTCACAATACAAACCGTACTTTCTCCCGCAAATTAAGAAGAGCTAGAGTCCCAGCCTCTGTTATGTGCAACTTCTACAGAGGGACTATAGAGAGCATCCTGACCAGCTCCATCACTGTGTGGTTCTTCTACAGAGGGACTATAGAGAGCATCCTGACCAGCTCCATCACTGTGTGGTTCTTCTACAGAGGGACTATAGAGAGCATCCCGACCAGCTCCATCACTGTGTGGTACTTCTACAGAGGGACTATAGAGAGCATCCTGACCAGCTCCATCACTGTGTGGTTCTTCTACAGAGGGACTATAGAGAGCATCCTGACCAGCTCCATCACTGTGTGGTTCTTCTACAGAGGGATTATAGAGAGCATCCTGACCAGCTCCATCACTGTGTGGTTCTTCTACAGAGGGACTACAGAGAGCATCCTGACCAGCTCCATCACTGTGTGGTTCTTCTACAGAGGGACTACAGACAGCATCCTGACCAGCTCCATCACTGTGTGGTTCTTCTACAGAGGGACTATAGAGAGCATCCTGACCAGCTCCATCACTGTGTGGTTCTTCTACAGAGGGACTACAGAGAGCATCCTGACCAGCTCCATCACTGTGTGGTTCTTCTACAGAGGGACTATAGAGAGCATCCTGACCAGCTCCATCACTGTGTGGTTCTTCTACAGAGGGACTACAGAGAGCATCCTGACCAGCTCCATCACTGTGTGGCACGGCACCAGCACTGCCTCCTGCCGAAGGAGCCTCCAGCGCATCATGAGAGCAGCGGAGAAGATCTGTGGAGCTCCTCACCCCTCCATTAAGGACATGTACTCCACCCTTCAGAATCACCAGGGACCCTACGCACCCATCACACAGTCTCTTCAAGGTAATGCCTTCTGGGAGGAGACTGCGGAATCTACGGGCCAGGTCGAGTCGACTTAAGAACAGCTTCGTACACAGGGCCATCGGGAAGCTGAACTCTTTGGAGCCAGGCTTTTAAGCTGTTCTCGGGACATTTGAACTCCCATTTGAATCAATGCTCCCAAGTGTCTCTTGGAGTTGCCCTTGGCCACCAGGGGGTGATATTACAGCAATGTCAGCTCCCCGCCATAAGCACCATAGAGAAGCGCGTTCCTCGCCCATTGGTAAGATGCAAGCTTATAAATACGGGGCCCCAAGTTGCTGCCTTCCTTGCCTCATGGCAATAGGGATGGGATGATAAACAATAATATCGTTAGAATAACACAGCTGGTCCCTCTGCTATAAAGTACCTCAGTCAATTATAGTGTTACACCACAAGGGGGCCCGACTCCCCAATCAGTGCAAGCTTTGGCAGAATGAGGAGTCAATGAGAAACGCCGCTGTCCTGGCGAGTGAACGAGGTGGATCTGAATAACTCCACACTTTACCCTCCACACCTCAGAAAGTAAAGTCTGAGGTGTGGGATCTTTGTGGATTGACGGCAAAAGAAATCTAAGAGATGAAACTCTCACATGCAGAACATGTCGAAGAAAAGTATCTGCTCTGTGTGCTAACGCTAATGCACCCCCAGTTATGAGTTGAATTTGTTTAAATATACTGTATTAGCGCTCACTTAATATGACATTTATAGAAGACAATGAAGAGACATATTTCACTTTATGTTTTCATAAACATTTTCAACGACCAAATCTAAATAAAGGACAGAGCCAGGTTTAAATGTATGGCTTCATGTTGTTGATATATTGGTCATTATTGTTGTTGTTTCTTGGTAATATGAAACTACTCACTAATCCGTCTCTACTAGGATTTAGACCTTAATATTACCGTGTTTTATGACAAAGTAATTCATTCAGGCAAAAGTAAAGCCTTCAGTTGAGAAAAATGATATTATAATGATCAGAAAGCACACTTAGACTTATATTTGTTTGTATTCTTTGTATTGAAGTAAATAGGAGGGAGGGGGGGTTCGGGGGCTGATGGGAGACCCTCTGTAGGCCGTGGTGGAAGAACGTCCAGTTGTTGCTTCAGTTCGGTTCCTCCGAGGACATGGCCGAGGACTGTGATACAATGACCGGCCATCTGAAACAGGGGGAGACAAATAGATGAATCTGCGATGAGAGGAGAAGTCAGGCGTTAGAGCCACATCTGAGGAGCGAGATGTTCAGCGATGAGGACACACAGGTTCTGCTCGAGGACAAGGAGACTACAGGCGAGAGAGAGGAGGTCTGTGAAGGTAACACAAGATGGTTTTCAGGAGAGAAGAGGGAGGACTGAGGGAGAGAGGAGAGGACAGAGAGAGGGAGAGGATGTAGGAGAGAAATGGTAAATGGTCCCATATATGTAGCGCCGTTTGTACTTGCCCGAGGCACTCAAAGGGCTTTACATCAAGGAACCACTCACCCATTCACACTCATTCATACACCAGCATCAACACTGGAGGCAAGGCGGGTGAAGTGTCTTGCCCAAGGACACAACGACAGTGTGCGCCCCAGGAAAAAAAAGAGGGGGGAGAGAAGAGAGAAAGAGCAGGGTAACACTTATTCTACACTACCCTTGATACATTGTACTCAACTAAACTGCAAATGTTGCAGGTACAATGTATCAAGGGTAGTGTAAAGTCAAGTGTTACCAAGATAGAAAAGAGAGATGGATCCGTCCTCCTCAGACCTCGTGAGAGAGATCTGTCCTCCTCAGACCTCGTGAGAGATCTGTCCTCCTCAGACCTCGTGAGAGATCTGTCCTCCTCAGACCTCGTGAGAGATCTGTCCTCCTCAGACCTCGTGAGAGATCTGTCCTCCTCAGACCTCGTGAGAGAGATCTGTCCTCCTCAGACCTCGTGAGAGATCTGTCCTCCTCAGACCTCGTGAGAGATCTGTCCTCCTCAGACCTCGTGAGAGAGATCTGTCCTCCTCAGACCTCGTGAGAGATCTGTCCTCCTCAGACCTCGTGAGAGATCTGTCCTCCTCAGACCTCGTGAGAGAGATCCGTCCTCCTCAGACCTCGTGAGAGAGATCTGTCCTCCTCAGACCTCGTGAGAGATCTGTCCTCCTCAGACCCAGCGATCGTTTCTCCTCTGACCCTGCTCCTTCTCCTGGCGTCTCCTGTTAAAGCCATTACTCCTCGTCTGCCCTTGAACGTTGGGCATCTCTCTCTGGTTCCTGTGGTCTTTCCAGGTGTTGTATTTGGTCCGTATGTCCTGCGATGCTGTGCTCCACTCTGGCTCTTTGGTTTTCAGCTGATCCGGTTGTTGTTTGTTCGTCTCCTGCAGTGCGGCTGCTTTCTCTGCCTTCTCATACTTTATGATGGTCTCTAAATGGTAGTCTCTAGCTTTCCGAATGGCCTCATTGTCCAACTTCAAACTCACAACTACTTCGACACTGTGTTCCAGGTTTTCATACAGCTCCTTGACTTGTCCCTGGAGAACGTTTACTTCTTTCCTCAACTTGTTGGCCTCTTCTATAGCGCTGTCACGGTCCGCCTTGATTTCTAATGTCTCCTCTTGGAGTCTCTTAAGCAGTTCCTCAACCTGTCCACGGAGAACAATTGCTTCTTCCCTATTCTTGTCGCTTTCTTCGATTGCCTTGTCGCGGTCCACCTTCATTGCTAATTGCTCTTTTTGAAAACTCTCAAACATACGACTGCAGGAGACCATTTTCTTGTCGAAGGTCAACTGCAGAGTCTGGTTAGCTCTCTCAAGCAGCGTGAACTTGAGACGACTCTCGGTCAGCTCCTCGTCCTGCCGATGTAGCAAAAGGATTTTTTGTCTGACCTGGCCTTCAACGTCTTTAATCTTCTGAAGAAGACTCGCGTTCTTAAGGGCAACGATAACCGTCTTTGTAAAGTCTTTTTGGTTCTCGTGTTCCTGTTTAAGGAGGAGAATTGTGGCATCTCGCTCTGACACGGAGGCTCGAAGCCTGTTGGTCTCCTCGTTTTGGCCCTGTAGAGCGTGAACATCTGCTCTGATCGCCGTCAGAGTCTCATTCTTGATGTCCAGCGCGTCTTGGAGACTCTGTGAGTGCAGTTTTTCTGCGCAGAGATCCCGGGCTAACGAGGCTTTGTCTAGACGCTCGCTTTGCAGCTGCTGTTCGGCTGAACAAAGTGCAAGGCGTAAGTCCTGGATGAGCGTGGCATCTGCCAAACGCTTCTTTCCAAAGAGCTTCATGTTAGTTTGTGTCTTTGAAAAAGACTGAAAATTCGGCAAAATGCTTCGAAAACTTGACGAGATGTTTCGAAACGTGGCTTGTCGAACTGAAGTGTCTGTATAAGTGAGGTAAGATTGTGCTCACATACGAGGTGACGTCATGGAAGAGAATGGATCACTTAAGGATAGAATGTGACGTCATCACAGAATCACATTTAAACAGCGCAAAAACGTTCCACGGGTCTCTAGGGCCGTTGCCATGGTAATCCATTGTTCATCGGGTTTGAGAGCCTGAATGGTCCAACCCCTTAAGTAAAATAGTGTATACACGTTTATAAACCTGCATTTGTCTATATTGGGAAGCTTTTAAATGATGGGTAAAAGCAAACTGGAGATAATGTGCTGGGTTCAGGTGGGGGTTAAGAGGTTAAATACATTGCGTTAGATTGAAACTGGCATTAAATCCAATATTTAAATATTGACATTGCTCGACTATTTCTACTGCGGAAGTTCATCCAAAAATATGACATAGTGGGTGTACAACATACTACAGTTTGAGCTGAAATTTGTTCACTTTTTTGGCTCAAAAGTTTCCCCCAATTTTGTTTTGTATATTGAAATTTATGGCTTATGGAATAAAATATGCACAGATATTTAACATTGTAGCAATAGAAATAAAGCCTACATGTGCAATAAAAGCATTACATTTGACCTGCTGCTGCATAAACCTTGTATTGTAACATATCTAGTTTGTGTTACTGTATGTTTAGCTTGGCTTGTGTGTACATTGTCAGGAAAGTGGAGAAACCCTATAGCCACAGCTTTAGCCGCTAGCGTCTCATTTTACAGCCACTTCCTGGAATTGAAACCTGATCGTGTCCAGCGTTTGTGAACTAACTCCCTCATAAATAATGATGCAGGGCTGCCATGAATTCAGACACATCATAAAGATGTTATTAAAGAACAGCAGCTGCGTTTATTAAAAGTGAAATCTCTGAAGCTGTCCTTCCTCCGCAGCTCGGTGCAGAACAGCGAACGAGGGAAGAAGATCGGGAACGCCATGATGACGACGAGCCGCAGCGTTGTGCAGACGGGGAAAGCCGTCGGTGAGAGGGGTTTAAATAAAAAGGAGAAGCAGTGGTCATAGAGTCCGTTAGCCTTTTAAATGTATTTTTCCCACAGCCGTTAGCATTAGCCTCAAACATCGCAAATTATGAAAGATCCAGATGTTTTCAGCTGCATTTAACCATCGACCACATTTAGGTCTAAGCCTCGTTAGAAATCATGAATGAATGTACAGACCTTTTTAGGTTTTACTTTAGATAAGAAATACTAGAGATGAACCGATCCAGCTTTTTTGCTTCAGATACCGATACTGAGCATTTGAGTATCTGCCGATATCCGATATTAACCGATACAAAGAGATTTTCTTAAAAAGTGGCTTTTGTGAGTGAAACAGTGACTGATCCTCTTTTCTTCAGTTTTTTTCTTGCAAACGAGATGTTACAGATCAATTATGACTTAGATCTATTCATAAACTAATGAATAGAAGTGATCCTTGTTAAAGCATTTAACAAGGATCACTGACTTTAGGTTACAATAATATAAACAACTCACATTAAATGATCCGTTCATCATCATTTCATAAACTAAATTTCAAACACTTGGCCTCAGCAGTGGCTAGTTTATTCAAAATGAATAATGAAATAATCATTACTTGACATGATCCAATCATATCTGTCCCAGCCTTGATTAGTGGCCGCTAGCCTTAGCATTCTGCGGCTGCTAGCATTAGCATTCTGCGGCTGCTAGCATTAGCATTCTGCTGCTGCTAGCATTAGCATGCTGCTGCTGCTAGCATTAGCATTCCGCTGCTGCCAGCATTAGTATTCTGCTGGTGCTAGCA
Source organism: Proterorhinus semilunaris (assembly GCA_021464625.1). Lineage (NCBI taxonomy): Eukaryota > Metazoa > Chordata > Actinopteri > Gobiiformes > Gobiidae > Proterorhinus > Proterorhinus semilunaris. The sequence continues at coordinate 40,424,282 of CM038346.1, forward strand.
TTAACATTCTGCTGGTACTAGCATTAGCATTCTGCACCTGCTACTATTTTTTTCCAGTATCGGCTCCAGAGAGTGTGAGAAGATCTCTGAGCAGGATCAACGTACACAAAGCACCGGGTCCAGACAACATACCAGGCCGTGTACTGAAAGGTTGCGCTGATGAACTCACTGAGGTCTTCACAGACATTTTTAACACATCTCTGCAGCAGGCTGTGGTCCCAACGTGCCTCAAAGCGACCACCATCATTCCGGTGCCAAAGAAGTCACCACCCTCCTGCTTTAATGACACCGCCCAGTAGCACTCACTCCAATTCTTATGAAGTGCTTCGAGCGGCTCGTCATGGAACATATCAAGTCTGTTCTCCCTCCCACCCTGGACCCATACCAGTTTGCTTACCGGCCCAATCGCTCAACTGAAGATGCCATCTCCAGTGCACTTCATTCAGCCCTCACTCACCTTGAAACAAAGGACTCTTACGTTAGAATGCTGTTTTTAGACTTTAGCTCAGCATTCAACACTATAATCCCACAGCAGCTAATACACAAACGGCTCCACCTGGGGATCAACACATCACTGTGTAACTGGCTGCTGGACTTTCTGACGGCGAGACCACAGGCTGTACGTGTCGGCGGAAAGTCCTCCAGAACCATCACACTGAACACGGGAGCTCCCCAAGGCTGTGTGCTGAGCCCCCTCCTGTTCACTCTGCTGACCCATGACTGCGCTCCAAAGTACGACTCAAACCTCTTCATCAAGTTTGCAGACGACACAACAGTGGTGGGTCTCATCAACAACAGAGACGAGTCAAACTACAGGAGTGAGGTGAGCAGTCTGACCATGTGGTGCACACAGAACAACCTCTCTCTAAATGTGGAGAAGACAAAAGAGATTGTTGTGGACTTTCGTAGAGCACGGGTCCAGCATGCTCCTCTAACAATCAATGGTGCTGCAGTGGAGAGGGTGACCAGCACTAAGTTCCTGGGTGTGCACATCACAGAGAACCTTTCCTGGACCATGCACACTACATCTCTGGTCAAGAAAAGTAATCAGCGTCTCTACTTTCTCCGCAAGTTAAGAAGAGCTAGAGTCCCAGCCTCTGTTATGTGCAACTTCTACAGAGGGACTATAGAGAGCATCCTGACCAGCTCCATCACTGTGTGGCTCTTCTACAGAGGGACTATAGAGAGCATCCTGACCAGCTCCATCACTGTGTGGTTCTTCTACAGAGGGACTATAGAGAGCATCCTGAGCAGCTCCATCACTGTGTGGTTCTTCTACAGAGGGACTATAGAGAGCATCCTGACCAGCTCCATCACTGTGTGGTTCTTCTACAGAGGGACTATAGAGAGCATCCTGACCAGCTCCATCACTGTGTGGTTCTTCTACAGAGGGACTATAGAGAGCATCCTGACCAGCTCCATTACTGTGTGGCACGGCGCCAGCACTGCCTCCTGCCGAAGGAGCCTCCAGCGCATCGTGAGAGCAGCGGAGAAGATCTGTGGAGCTCCTCTCCCCTCCATTAAGGACATGTACTCCACCCGTCTCACCCGCAAAGCCGTCAGAATCACCAGGGACCCTACGCACCCATCACACAGTCTCTTCAGAGTAATGCCTTCTGGGAGGAGACTGCGGAATCTGCGGGCCAGGTCGAGTCGCCTTAAGAACAGTTTCGTACACAGGGCCATCGGGAAGCTGAACTCCCTGCCCTCCCTCCCACCCCTCTTCCCCCACCCCCCGCTTCACAATCAAGTATGAGAGAAATATAATTTCGAATCAGTCACATGGTTTGACAAACAAAACATCTTGAATCTTGAATGAATCTTGAATCAATGTCTGATACCAATATGGGATTGGTGCATCCCTAAGAATTACTGTATAAAATAAACATAACTTTATTATGTTAATGATGGCGAAACCACAGAAGTAGCAGGAAGCCAAACGCAGATAAATATTCCAAACATCGCCATGATCAGCCATCTTCATTTGCCCAAGTCATTGTGTCCACTTACAAGCCTAAAGAGTCCAGAAATCCACTTTACTGCCCTGCATTCCTGTCTCTGTCTCTGTCGAGTGCGGACGTGTCTTCTAGCTTCTCCTGCTTTCGTGCTTTTTCCTGCCTCTGCGAGTGTCTTGTCTGACTTTTATTTTTCCTCTTGGACCACCTGCTCGCTGTCCTCCCGAACCGCTAAACTATGGAATTGATTAACTGGAATCTCATCGCAATTGATAAGTTTTTTTCACAAAGTGAGGCCACGGAGGAGGTCGTCTTCCCTGACGGGATTTTCACAGCTCGGTTTGCGATGGATGTCGTTTGCCTCGCGGTCCTGTCGGTCGGAGACATCAAAGATATTTACTTATTTGGACTCTTGATAACAGGGTACCTGCTTATTGGATGGACTGCCCTGGATTATCGGACATTTGGAAAGGCAGCAGTTTTCAATCGGACCACGCTGCTGTCCATTGAAATTAACGAGCACTTTGGAGCAAGAAGTGACCGAGTGATGGAATTACACCGGAAAGTAACGCACAACGTGGACTGTTATGTACGACCTGGCAGCTCGCTGTGGAGACGGACAATAGATGGACTTTATTTCTGGGATGAAAAGGGATGAACGTTGAAGGGAACTACCTGCTCTGGAGAACTGAACTAAAGCTGAGACCAAGAAAAAAGCTAATTCATTATAAATGTATAAACTGTTACTGGAATAATTCTCGTCCTCCTGAGAGACGTTTGAAGCAGCTGGACCGCTTATCTCTCCTACGCCGTCAACACTTCCCTTCAAGGCCAAGCCACGGAGCTAAACCTGATGAGGACTGAGCTCTCTGGGTCATATTTTGCATAACACTGACTTTCAGACTGTAAACAACCGCACACACATACCCCCTCCCTAACCACGCCCCCGTCGTTCTGCGTCTGCCTCAACACGTTTCTTCAGCCCCGCCCCCCGGTCAATGGCCGGTCGTCCTTCCCCTCCCCAAGAAAAAATTCCGCACGTGACCTCGTGTGCTGTGTATTTCCCATGTCTTGATGTTTCTATATATGTGCTTTGCCTTAAGTTAACCCGATTGTAATTTTGCATTATCTTCTTTTGTAAGGCGCATTGAGTTGCCTTGTGTACGAAATGCGCGGTATAAATAAAGTTGCCTTGCCTTGCCTTGCCATTAGAGCCAGGGGGGAGAACACGTGTGACTGAGAGGCAGAGGAAGCCCCGCCCATTCATTAGCATAACTATGTGGAGCGTTTCTGTGTGATTAATGTGGAGATAATTCACACGATCGCCTTTTTAATTTGAACAATACTGATCATAGATTAATAATAATTGTCCCCCCAAAAATGTTGAAAAAAACTAAAGAAAAAACAATCTTAAGGTGGAATAAAACCCATAGAATATATAGGATACAAAACATAAAAAAAACATAAAAATAAATAAATAAATATGTAGTCTAAATGAAAATAGTAGATCGTGGCAGGTGTATCGAGATGCCAATCGTATCGGACAGAGGCCTAAGACTCCCATCCCGAGGGGGTACGCAAAGAATTTTTGGAGAAAAGTATCAAATGTTTATTGCAATCTGATCAATATTGAACGGTTAAACCGCCACACGGGAAACGCACTTATACCGGCGGAAGAGTCTCTGATTCAGACGTGGATGAGCTTGTCCTGGACCTAAATGTGTCCACTCTAAAACCGAACCTCATGAGCCGCTTTGGCCCCGAGTGTAAAACTCTGCGCCCGCGGAGGCCGAGAGCGCGGCTCCAGATGCAATATCTGTAATATCTGTCATAAAGAGGGAGGAGCCTGTGATCAGATACTTCCATTTCCAACAGTTTTCCTCTTATTCTGATCCGAGGAGCGAGAGGAACAAGTGTCTGCAGCCGCATCATTCTCCTCCTCTGCCGCTAAACCCGTGGCTTTGTATCTGTCACTTACATTTACATTTACGAGCTGATGTGCAGAGATGGTAATGTCCTGCGTATATACATGATCTCTGCTATAACAAAAGCTTAAACCTGCCACTGCGACAGTACGACTGAGGGGGCGGGGCCAAACCACAGTCTGATGTTCACAATGAGCTGGTCACTGAGACAAACCTAAATACTCAGCTTTACCCACTCACACGAACAGCCTGTTTCCAAAATAATCACAAACTGGCATTTTCATTCAATGGTTTTGTATTTGAAAAAACCTGCTCGAGTTCACTGTAATAATGGAGGAAAAATATAATCTCATATCTAATATATTCCCACCGGGATACCCACTCGTCACCTAAAGCATCAGGGGTACCCACTCGTCACCTAAAGATTCAGGGGGTACCCACTCGTCACCTAAAGCTTCAGGGGGTACCCACTCGTCACCTAAAGCATCAGGGGGTACCCACTCATCACCTAAAGCTTCAGGGGGTACCCACTCATCACCTAAAGCTGCAGGGGGTACCCACTCGTCACCTAAAGCTTCAGGGGGCACCCACTCGTCACCTAAAGCTTCAGGGGGTACCCACTCGTCACCTAAAGCTTCAGGGGGTACCACTCATCACCTAAAGCTTCAGGGGGTACCACTCATCACCTAAAGCTTCAGGGGGTACCACTCGTCAGGGGGTACCCACTCGTCACCTAAAGCTTCAAGGGGTACCCACTCGTCACCTAAAGCTTCAAGGGGTACCCACTCGTCCCCTGAAGCTTCAGGGGGTACCCACGCGTCACCAGTGTTGGGAACGTTACTTTAAAAAAGTTATTAGTTATAGTTACTCACTACTTGTTCCAAAAAGTAACGGAGTTAGTAACTGAACTACTCTATAATGAAAGTAACTCGTTACCAGGTAAAGTAACTATTTGTATTACTGTAAAAAAATAAAAGTTTCTATATGTCAAAGAATTTAGATTGTTTTCTTTTTTTTGCAGTTTTTTCAAGTCAGTGTAAATGAGTAGAACAGACAGGTGTTTGTATTTATGTTCTATCATGACATAGATGTTCATAGTAACTGAATGAACTGAATGGGGGGTAGAGTGGGGGGGGGGGCTGTGACTGAACGGTATTGACCAGTATTTGCGCCGCTGTTTTATTAAAGTAGGAATACGGCCGAATTCAAAGAGAATGAGGAGGAACAGGAATAAAAGAAACATGTGCCAACGCAGCCAACGATCAGGGCAGACTTTACAGAAAGGCCTTGTGCATAAAGTCTCTCCGTTCATTCATCAATGATGATGATGATTTTCAGCTAAACGTAAAACAATCATCAGCAAATATAAGGCTAAATGCCCTAACAGAAGGTTAGCGGCCTGTAGTGTTCTCTGGAGCGGAGAGCGGGGACAGAGGAAGAAGAAAATGCGCTGAGAGAGAGAGGGAGAGGGGGGAAGACGTGTCTCCGCCGATTCTGTGTCTTTGGGTTGAAAATAAGTTCCAACACGACAGATCAATGATCACCAACTCGATTCTCCCCCGCGGCCGCACCGCGCTGTGGGCATGACGAGCCGCGGGTCGGGGACACACGTAGTTTTTGGAGCAGAGAGCACGAGCTCTGCGCACACAGGCAGCGTGAGTCTCCGTGAGACTCTGCCCACCCTCTCCGCTGCTCGCCCCATTGCTGACACCGCGGCGCTCATTGAGTCCAATTGTAACGGGCCACTTTGTTTACCCAGTAACGATAACAGCGTTGTAACGACGGGGAGAGGAATGAATTAGATTACTCTGTTACTGAAAACATAACGCCGTTCTTTTAAACAGCGTTATTCCGAACACTGCTCGTCACCTAAAGCTTCAGGGGGTACCACTCGTCACCTAAAGCTTCAGGGGGTACCCACTCGTCACCTAAAGATTCAGGGAGTACCCACTCATCACCTAAAGCTTCTGGGGGTACCCACTCGTCACCTAAATATTCAGGGAGTACCCACTCGTCACCTAAATCTTCAGGGAGTACCCACTCGTCACCTAAAGCTTCAAGGGGTACCCACTCGTCACCTAAATCTTCAGGGAGTACCCACTCGTCACCTAAATCTTCAGGCGGTACCCACTCGTCACCTAAATCTTCAGGGGGTACCCACTCGTCACCTAAAGCTTCAGGGGGTACCCACTCGTCACCTAAAGCTTCTGGGGGTACCCACTCCTCACCTAAATCTTCAGGGAGTACCCACTCGTCACCTAAAATTTCAGGGAGTACCCACTCATCACCTAAAGCTTCTGGGGGTACCCACTCGTCACCTAAATCTTCAGGGAGTACCCACTCGTCACCTAAAGCTTCTGAGGGTACCCACTCGTTACCTAAATCTTCAGGGAGTACCCACTCGTCACTTAAATCTTCAGGGAGTACCCACTCGTCACCTAAATCTTCAGGGGGTACCCACTCGTCACCTAAAGCTTCAGGGGGTACCCACTCGTCACCTAAAGCTTCTGGGGGTACCCACTCGTCACCTAAAGTGTAAGGGGGTACCCACTCGTCACCTAAATCTTCAGGGGGTACCCACTCGTCACCTAAAGCTTCTGGGGGTACCCACTCGTCACCTAAAGCTTCTGGGGGTACCCACTCGTCACCTAAATCTTCAGGGAGTACCCACTCGTCACCTAAATCTTCAGGGAGTACCCACTCGTCACCTAAATCTTCAGGGGGTACCCACTCGTCACCTAAAGCTTCTGGGGGTACCCACTCGTCACCTAAAGCTTCTGGGGGTACCCACTCGTCACCTAAAGCTTCTGGGGGTACCCACTCGTCACCTAAAGTGTCAGGGGGTACCCACTCGTCACCTAAAGCTTCTGGGGGTACCCACTCGTCACCTAAAGCTTCTGGGGGTATCCACTCGTCAGGGGGTACCCACTCGTCAGGGGGTACCCACTCGTCACCTAAAGCTTCTGGGGGTACCCACTCGTCACCTAAAGCTTCTGGGGGTACCACTCGTCACCTATAGCTTCAGGGGGTACCACTCAACCCCTAAAGATTCAGGGGGTACCACTCGTCACCTATAGCTTCAGGGGGTACCCACTCGTCACCTAAAGATTCAAGGAGTACCCACTCGTCACCTAAAGCTTCAGGGGGTACCCACTCATCACCTAAAGATTCAGGGAGTACCCACTCGTCACCTAAAGTGTCAGGGGGTACCCACTCGTCACCTAAAGCTTCTGGGGGTACCCACTCGTCACCTAAATCTTCAGGGAGTACCCACTCATCACCTAAAGATTCAGGGAGTACCCACTCGTCACCTAAAGTGTCAGGGGGTACCCACTCATCACCTAAAGCTTCAGGGGGTACCACTCGTCAGGGGGTACCCACTCGTCACCTAAATCTTCAGGGGGTACCCACTCGTCAGGGGGTACCCACTCGTCACCTAAAGCTTCAGGGGGTACCCACTCGTCAGGGGGTACCCACTCGTCACCTAAAGCTTCAAGGGGTACCCACTCGTCACCTAAAGCTTCTGGGGGTACCCACTCGTCACCTAAAGCTTCTGGGGGTACCCACTCGTCACTTAAAGCTTCTGGGGGTACCCACTTGTCACCTAAAGATTCAGGGGGTACCCACTCGTCAGGGGGTACCCACTCGTCAGGGGGTACCCACTCGTCACCTAAAGCTTCAAGGGGTACCCACTCGTCACCTAAAGCTTCTGGGGGTACCCACTCGTCACCTAAAGCTTCAGGGGGTACCCACTCATCACCTAAAGCTTCAGGGGGTACCCACTCGTAAGCCGGTATGTTGGCTAGCGGGGGAGGAGGGCAGGACCCTGCATACTGCTGGCACCATCATGGAAGCACAGAGAGGGCAGGGAGTTCAGCTTCTTCTTCAGTCAAATGGACCTGGCCTCCTCCCTGAAGGCATTACCTGGAACATACTGTGATGTGTGCGGGGGAGACGGGGAGGGTACATGTCCTTAAGTGAGGGAAGAGGCCCTGCAGGTCTTCTCCGCTGCTCCCACAATGCACTGGAGGCTCCTGTGCATCGTGAGTAAAGTACATGTACTTGAGTAACTGCCCTGGTTCATTCATTATCGTTTGTGTGCTTTGATTCTGGTTTAAGGATCATCAAAGTAAAAATAGAATAAACCTGTCCCGTCACATTCTCCAAACCGTAGCTCTGCTCTGATTGGCTGAGACCGTCTCCAGGGGACAGTCCTGTCTGAGCGCGCTCAGTGTGTGTCTGCGTCCACAGGTAAGAGCTCTTTTTTACATTTACAGTTGATTTCAGGACGTTTATATTTGAAAATATCAGGTAATAAGAATACTATGAGTATAACGTATAAAATGACCAACACACGGGATATGAGGAAGTACTCACTCCCACATCCTGACGGTCAGAGTCACGTCTTTTTCTGAGCAACACCAGCCGCCATTTCACAGAAGGGAAAACACACGGGGAAGTAATGAGTTACAGCCACTTCACTCTAATCATTCAAATCTGTGAAATGATGGCGGCACGTTTATTTATAGAGCACAATTCACACACATGGTCATTCAAATCCATTCAATAAAACATCCATATCAAATGAAAACAATCGAGCCAAAGCAGCAGCTCCGTGTCTCTGTGTGAAGCATCTTTATCTGTGAACTGCATGTGTAGATTCTGTTCCATATGGTTTGTTCTGGATACTTTTGTACCTCTGTCGTGTTTTGTGGAGATTCAGTGGATATTTTACTATATTATATATACTATATATTTTAACAGGGGCTATTTTGAGAGGCTGAAAGACATTTCCCTGAACATATTGGACTGTTTCATTTTGTGAAGATTTCAACAGAACCAGGTCCCCGTACACCATGTATATTGTTCAGTCATGTGACCTCATTAGGGGCACTACACACACAGGTGTTTCATCTCTTACTTCATGTCTGATGAACGGCTGACATGTCACTTTAGTTGAGCCGGTAATAATAACAGATCAGCTTGTAAGCTGTGGGGATCTTTTTACCTTTCATGTCCTCAAATGTCTTTAGCTCAGGAGCTAAAGTTCCTAGTTTGTGAACCTGTTCTCAAACAATGGCAATACAAACTATTCTGATTCTGAAAATACAAACTTACCTGGTATAATGGCGTATCTGGTCATGTGATCCTGCAAAGCGCTCCAGACAAAAACCTCTATTTGACGTATTGTGACGTAGCCGATAAGGAGGACGATTGGGACAAAAAAGAATTTGGAGAAAATGAAAAATGTGGGGGGAAAAACTAATGTTCTATTTTTTTAATCTGATTTATTGCTTTCAACCAAAAAACAAGGATGAATAAAGTTTTAGTTTGTATGGAGAAATGATGATCTTTAAAAAAAACAAAGAAAGAAATACTTTCTGTTACAAATGTTTCAATGTATTTAAATTTCCGCTTGAATTTGCTCTTATTTTGGACGCTTTTGTCTGGACTGAGTCTCATTTTGCAGGGATAAATACAATGTTATTTTGAAAGATAAAGTTATGAACTCACGGCTGGTTGTTGCTATGTAACTCTTTCTTCACTCTTCAAAATAAAAGCCTGTTTCCTCTTCAAAATAAAAGCCCTCTCTCCTCGTGAGTGCTTCCTTGGTTTGTTCCTCAGTCCTTTCCTCCTCGTTCCCTCTGTGAGAGTGAATGTTGGAAAAGTGATCAAGTAAATCCAAACGTGTAAAGAAGAGCTCAGCTTTTTCTCCGATCCGCCAAGTCTCTCCCAGAGTGTTGTGTTGTTGCCATGGAGACGCTTCCAGGAACCCTCGCACCTCCACAATAAAAGCCTTGGTTCAGTGTTTGGGAGAATGCCGCACAGTCAAACCAGTTTGGTGAGGTCTTATGAACGTGACATGTCATGTGACTGACAGTGATAGAAGTCATGAGCACGTTGTTTTGTAAATGGAAAAGGGCTCTCCATAAATTCAATAGGTTGTGTTAATGTGACATCACAACATTCTAAAGAGCCCGTAGTTTAAACATCCATGGTGGTAACTATGGTGTGGGCCTGCAGATTTATTTGTCTTAGTTTTTTGGCGAATATCTCAGTCATTGTTGGAAGAATCCACATGAAACTGTCAGCTCTGACCTGAGTTTGGAACATTAGTCACTGTGGTTTTCTTACATAAACCTGTTTGTAGAAACTAAACAAACGAAATACCAGAACAGACCACACGGTTACATTACAAACCGGTTTGCTGAGTTCCTCTAAATCAGGGGTCGGCAAGTTGGCTTGGCTTCGGGCCAACATTTTTTTACGCCGATAGATCGCGGGCCAGCCGGTCAATTGATAAAAAATAGATTTATTCATGCATGGATAGTCAATGCTAGATAACCCCAAGCTATACATATATGATCGTGCCTCGTTTAAAGCGTCCTGGATTTTGGCCCGGTGTTACACCGAAAACTGCATGAAAAATGCACCCCCTCTTACAGCGCACAGATGAAACAACGGCAGGAAGGTTTCTAGGACTGTCTCTTAACAATAATACCAGGGCACGACTGGACTGGCGTTCGAATCGTGTAGTGTGGGCAGCAGTCAGACGCAACTGGACTACAGTCGCAGGAAATCAAACATGTTTGATTTTTAAGACAGATTTTGGACGCACAGGAGGAACGTGGGTGATTTTACTGTGCCTCATTTTCATTTCTCCGTGAAAACAGCGGCACAAACGGCTCATTTCATGACCACAGCCCCAAACGAAAAAGCACAACTTTATATCACCAAAAGTGCACGAGAATCACCTTTTCAAACTACATTTAAACTGCGAACAGAGTTTAGCGGCACTGACTGAGTTTGGAGACGGACTGTTCAGCTTCACCTCGCCGCTAGGGCTCTCCTCTCTCCGCTGTCTCCTCCGCCTCCTCCATCTCGGAGCGGAGACCCGTCTCCTTTTCTTATTAAATCCACTGAAATACGTCCCGCTTCTTCGTGTCGCCGACTTTAATTTCCATTTGACAGAACTAAAGCCAAGTGGAAGGCTTCGTAGGAGTAGGACCATTGCACTGCGATGTTGTGACACTGTTGACACCGCTGACCAAACTGGGACACGCACATGTTTTCGCACGCTCACAAACACGGCCTATCTTTGCGGATTTCAGGTCAGTTTTTGAAGCTGGAGGAGAAATGAAGCTGTAGAGACACAGACGTGCTGTGTATCAAACATCCGCTGTTTGTCAGAATCGTGTCGTGTGTTCGCTCTGACGATAGAGAATATAATATACGGATAAAGAAGTCTCTGCTAGGCTTTTATTTTTTATATCCCCTGGCGGGCCAAAAAATATTGGCAACGGGCCAAAAGTGTCCCCCGGGCCGGACGTTGCCGACCACTGCTCTAAACCATGTGACTGAGTGACCCTTATATTCTGCATGTATCAGCTGTGACTGTCTTATTCACTCTTGGGGACAGAGTCAGAGGCTGTGGAGCGATACCAAAGCTGAGTCTGCGCCATCTTGATTTGTCTCCATCATGCCCGTCAGTGCACCTGCGGGATTCCAACTGCTGACCCTCCAATCACAAGACGACCCAGGGGCGGGGCTAGGCCTAAAAATGTCAGGCCACAAATATAATAACAGAAATAAAATAAAAATATCTACTGCTATTATATATTTCATTAAAATATGAGTATTTAAAGAAATAAAGCATAAACACCCCTCTTCACTAAATGGTTTGGTCTGATGTCTCGTTGCTGTAGCTAAGCCCCGCCCCCTCTCCTCACAGCGCTGAGCTCTCACCCTCCCCTCTCCTCACAGCGCTGTCGCCTCAGACTCTCTCTGCTCTGTCTCTCCCTGAAGTTCAAACGTTGGTGCTGGTCTTCAACAGCACATACAGAGTAAATCATGATTGTAGGGATTTTTTAATCCCTACCACTGTAGTTAAAAACTAGAAACGTGAGCGATTGAATAATGCTGTTGCAGAAGTAACCTGAAAAATCCTTGAAATCCTTGAAATCCTTGAAACTGAAACTGTTTCTATGTTTAGGGACAACCTATCCTGCCACAAACTTTCATTTGGGGAGTTGTCATCGTTTGGGTCTCATTTAGGAAGGAGATAGAACGATCTGCCATACTCTCTGACTCTGCACTAATGCGTCTCAATATAACCGCATTTATCACGAAATCATCAACTTCACAGACATGAACGAAGTCTACTCTTCCCAAGCTTTAGTCCGCTTTGTATTCCACATCAGTCGGCCTCATGTGTTCGGTTTTAGAGACTCATTTAGGAAGCATACTGAAGAGAAATCATAGCGTGATGAGCAGCTACAGACGGAGGAGGAACAGGGGCGGAGCTGACACGGGCCGCAGAGGGACTGGGGCCCCACTGGGAAACACTAACACAGTACATCAAAAACAATAACTACATAGAATAAATAATAACAGTAGTCTAATTGCAGCTATAACAATCACCGTTGCTTTTCTTTTTTTAGGAAAGTAATCATAATGTAGACGGTTCAGTTTCATCTCTGTATAAGGCTAATTTAAACAGAATATTTTTTCCTAAAATACTCCAGATTGCACAAAATTGTATCTGATTAATCAAACATTCCCTGGGGAGGACTGGTTGTAACTTTCTTAGAGTATTTCAAACAAATGCACATATGAAGAAGAGTTATTCTGTAAAATGGTTTAAAACTTATTTCTAAAATAAATAAATAAAGAGTAATATAAAACACCTTCTGTTACATATAATCTACACACAGCCTTTCATATATCGTTCTGAGTCGTCTAGATTAGTCCCACCACCTCCCAAAGTCCATTTTAACCACTGCTAATAAGTATGCAATACCTCACCTTACAGAAAGACAGTGCTTAACCCGTAACATGTATAATATATAACATCAATACATACATAAAAGATCCAACATTGTTTGGATGCATGTGTTAAAAACCTGGTTACAGCAAATGAAAAAATAATCTGTAAACGACAAACTCTAAAGTTGTCTATTGCTGTCGTTGTCGCCCCCTCACCCCGGTCGCCCAAAAGTGTCCCTTATCTTTCTGTTCTCAAGATGGCGACTCTAGATAAAGGCGAGGCCTGAAACTCTGTGAACTCCGTTTGTAAAGAGATTTGAACACAGTTGGTTCTGTCAAAGGGCGAGCTCCTAAAATAGGATCAAAAGTGGGAGTAGTTTTGGTATTTGTGGGACATGGAGGGACAGACCTGAGACAGTGAAAGGTCTCACTTACAGAATAAACAAACACACTTTAACATAAGGTCAGGTTAGCAGTAGACTATAGATGGATAGACTTGAATGACTTTAATGCAGACTGAGATGAGCTGAACACTTATACGACCACATCATTCAAACCAGACAAAGGAGACAAAGACTTCTGTTTCATTTAAAGATATTTGTCCAAAAACTAAAGAGAATGTTTATTTCTTGTTTTTTGGTTCTGCAAAGCCCCGGTCACTCCTGATCCAGGATGAGTCAAAGTAAGCAGCAGCGGCCTCCAGGGGGCAGCACTGATCCACCGTGAGTGTTTTTATATAAAGGACTTTTCACTTTGTTTCTGTTTGATAATGTTTTCTAAACCTGTTCTCCAGGTCTGTGTCCATGAAGAGCAACCGGTCAAAAGAAGAACCTTTATTCTTCAGGAAAGGACTAAGAACAGGCTCACAGTAAGACTCACTCTTATGGTTTAAATGTCACACACACATGAACCTCACAATAAATCAGATTTGCAGCCACACTTCTGTCAGTCTAATGGGCAGCTGTGGCTACAATAGTAGTTTACCATCACCGAGTACAGCGTGAAATAATAATGAGTACAGTGTGGCACCTTGAGAAACTTGGTAACACAGGCTTGTAAAGTGCAATACAAGTGTAAGCCGTTATTATCATCATTATTATTATTATGTGATTCAAATAAAAGACTGACCTGTTGCTGTGACAGTGGCTCAGTGGTTAAAGCTTTTGTCCTGTAATCTAAAGTCTCCGGTTCAAATCCGGCCCCAGTACATCCTGTTGTTGTGTCTTTGGGCAGGACACTCCACACCTTCAGTGTATGTGTTACATGCATGAGTCTTGTGACATAAACAAATAATGATTATAATAATGCCATTTGTAACAATTGAACAGAATCATTCTGAATATGATAAAAGAGTGATCCTTTGAGGACCCGTTAAGAGGCCGAACGAAGAGGCCGTTTGGACTGATACAAACCACATGTGTCTTTAAGGCTCTGGTCCACATTTGTTCTGCTTCACCCAGAACATCGCTCCATTTATTTGGACCTGTTTCCTCTGAACAATCATACACAGAGTTCCTGTTTCGTTCTGTGTGAAGCTGTGACTGTGCTGCTGTTTTCCAGGTCGGGAGGCAGTGGTCTGTCTTTGAAAAGTGACCGCTCAAAATATAAACCTCCAGACTTTGAGGAGCCAGGACCAGACTCAGGGTAAGACCTTCAGTTTCTCTGTATTTAGAGACATATTGATTAGTATGAACTGATCTCACCTGAAACACAGCAATAAAGAACATTACATAAATCAATAAGTTCTATCTAATGCTGAAATATGGAACAAATATTCACGTCAGTTAATGACAAACACAAAGATCTGTCTTTAAACAAGAGAAAAATACTAGAAATACAAACAGTAGAGAAGTAAGATCGGTTTAGAAAGACGATGAAAAGCTTCATACGAAATGACAATACAGTTTATGATAAATATATCCATATGCTTTTCCTCCAGTAAAGTGACTGATCTTCAGCCTCGATAGAGCCCTGCATTTGAGCCCGAGGCCCGAGGGGCCCGACGGCCCGAAGGCCCGCGGGCCGGGCTTCGGGCCCATTACCGCATCATTGCGTCGGACACGGGCCGGGCTCGGGCTTGGTTTTTTCCCCCCTGCCAATGCGGTGTGCTGCTAATTTTTAACCAACTTAAATGGCGACATTAAATGCAGCACCCGCTCTCCTCTCTCCCTGCCCACCTGCTCTCTTGACCCGCCAACTCAACACAAACATGTACCTGCCTTCCCCGTGGACCGTGGCGTGGGGGTTTTCCTCGCCGTGCGTACAGCTCTGCAAAGCGGTCGTATTGAGAGAGAGGACCGGGCGGTTCGCGTGCGGATGTGCTTCTATCGATGTCCTCTCGCCCCGTCGTTAATTATAATACATCCATGGTCTTGACCCGCCACCTCTTGCCACAAACATGTACCTGCCGTCCATGTGGGCTGTGGCGTGGGGGGTTCCCCGCGTGGGCAAACCTCTGCAAAGCGGTATGGAGAGAGAGAGGACCGGGCGGTTCGCGTGCGGAGTGCTTCTATCGACGGTATGTGTTCGCGGGAAACAAATGCATGCGTGTTCCTCCCAACAATAAAAAATAAACACTGTGCTTTGTTACGTTTAGATAGAAGTGTTTATTCATTCATACAATACAGGTCAACTGTTGCAGCGCTGTTTAATCACGCATTTGGAAAATATTGGAAAGGGAGCGAGAGAGAGAGAGAGAGGGAAGAGCCGGGCCGCGGGCCGGGCTCGGGCCTGATAATTCTGAAAGTCTGTCGGGCCGGGCCGGGCTCGGGCCCGAACCTCACGGGCCCGGGCCGGGCTCGGGCCCAGAAATCAGGCCCGTGCAGGGCTCTAAGCCTCGATGTCAGATGTTGAGTGTGACATAGTTTTAATATTTATCCCACAGAGATGAGCGCCTCGAGGGTCTCAGTGCGGAGTGTGACCTGGACGCTGTTTTCAGGGTCTGTACCAGAACCTCCTTCTCCTCAGCCCTCTGTCTGTCCTGACCTCATGTCGTCTCAAACTCATCTATCGCCTTTTACTGAACATTCAGACGATCACTGATGTACAGGGACAGCGTTACGTGAAGGTTCTTTGCTCTATTTCTGTTACAGCGACTGGAGGAGGATGTTCTGACCTTTGTCAAAGAGGAACTGAGGAGGTTCAAAAAGCTCCTGACCTCAGAGCATCCAGAGAGGAGCCCCGAGAGGAGCTCAAAGAGCAGCCCAGAGAGGAGCTCAGAGAGGAGCCCAGAGAGGAGCTCAAAGAGGAGCTCAGAGAGGAGCTCAGAGAAGAGCCCAGAGAGGAGCCCAGAGAGGATCCCAGAGAGGACCTCAGAGAGGAGCCCACAGAGGATCCCAGAGAGGACCTCAGAGAGGAGCCCACAGAGGACCTCAGAGAGGAGCCCAGAGAGGAGCTCAGAGAGGAGCTCAGAGAGTGAGGAGGAGCGGAGCTGCAGGGAGGCTGTGCTGAACATCACTCTGGACTTCCTGAGGAGGATGAAGCAGGAGCATCTGGCCCAGCATCTGCAGAACTGTAAGAACTCTGTCTGAAGCTTTAAACTGGCCTTACACTTTTTGGAAAGTTTTTGACACGAGTTTTGATCAAACTATATTTGAATGGGTCTGAATTTCAGCTTCTCTGTGTCTCTGTGGTGCAGATACGTATGTTATTTTAATTCAATAAAAATAACATGGGTATAAAAAAGTATGGTTCAGGAGGACGTCCTAAAACTGCACAGAAAGAACACAGGCTGCAGCAATGTCACCTGTAACTTCATGATTTGAGCAGAATTCCCACTTAAGCAGCGATAAAAAGAGAGAAAGGACGTTATTACCTCCTGAGCTGAGGGACAGATCCACATCAGGACACGCTTTTCAGATAAACTCTTATGCTTTTCCATTCTCCTAAAAACTAAAGTTTCTTATTCAGTCCTGGTTTAGTCCTGGGTTTACAACCGGTTTAGTCCTGGCTGAGACCTGCCGCAGACTCTGCCATCTCTAATAATTACAAAAGTAAGTTATAGCTTTGATTCGCTTTAAGAAAACATCTGCATTTGCGCTGAAGCGGATAATTATCTGCACACACTCATGCTGCTTTTTTTAGACTCACTGCGGGTCATGGAGATAAAAAAGTACAGAAATGAGGTACCCAAAGAATTTTAGTTTTTTGATACTACCCCCTACTGAAGCTTTTCGGTCGGTGTAAGTAGGCACCGTTTAACGGGACCCAGCCCTGGATATAACACGTGGTTCAGTCAGTGGTTCTAGTCACAGTGGATCTGCTGATCTTAGGTCTGATGTGTTTTCTTACAGGTCACATTTCTCCGGTTCAGAGTGAACTGAAGAGTCATCTGCAGCAGAAGTTCAGTCATCTATGTGAAGGTGTGGCTAAAGCAGGAGACCACGCCCCCCTGAAGCAGATCTACACAGAGCTGTACATCACAGAGGGCGGGGCCTCAGAGGTCAACCAGGAACATGAGGTCAGACACATGGAGAAGGCCTCCAGACCAGCTGCTGACGAGACCAGCATCACGAGTGAAGACATGTTTAAACAACGACCCGAGTCTGAAGAGCCAATCAGGACGGTGCTGACGAAGGGCGTGGCCGGTGTGGGGAAAACAGTGCTGACTCAGAAGTTCAGTCTGGACTGGGCTGAAGGCAGAGCCCACCAGGACGTCCAGCTGCTGTTCCCCTTCACTTTCAGAGAGCTCAATGTGCTCCGAGGCTCAGAGTTCAGCCTGGTGGAGCTGATCCATCGCTTCTTCAGTCAAACCAAAGGTCTCAGCAGCTTTAAGTTCGTCCAGCTGCTCTTCATCTTGGACGGTCTGGACGAGTGCAGACTTCCTCTGGACTTCAGTCGGACCCGGGTCCTGACGGAGCCCACAGAGAGCGCCTCAGTGGAGGAGCTGCTGGTGAACCTCATCAGGGGGAGCCTGCTTCCCTCCGCTCGCCTCTGGATAACCACACGCCCCGCGGCGGCCAATCAAATCCCTGCTGAGTGTGTTTCCATGGTGACAGAGGTGCGAGGGTTCACTGACCCACAGAAGGAGCAGTACTTCATGAAGAGGTTCACAGATGAGGCCACAGTCGTCATCTCCCACATCAAGAGCATCCGCAGCCTGTACATCATGTGCTACATCCCAGTCTTCTGCTGGATCCTCTCCACTGTTTTACAGATGCTCCTGAAGCAAACAGAGAAACCAGAGCTGCCCAAGACTCTGACTGAGATGTACGTCCACTTCCTGGTGGTCCAGGCCAAAGTCAAGAACATCAAGTATCATGGGGGAACAGGAGCAGATGGTCACTGGACTGAAGAGACTATAAAGATGATACGATCACTGGGGAAACTGGCCTTTGAGGAGCTGCTGGAAGGAAACCTGATCTTCTACGAGAGTGACCTGAGCGAGTGTGGGCTGGACGCTGCAGAGATCGCTCGTTACTCCGGAGTCTTCACAGAGGTCTTTAGAAAAGAACAAGATCTGTACGAGGACAAGGTCTACTGCTTCATCCATCTGAGTGTGCAGGAGTTTCTGGCTGCACTTCATGTCCATCAGACCTTCTTCAGCTCTGGGGTTAACCTGCTGTCACCACCACACTCCCCTGAGAGTCATCAGACCTTCTTCAGCTCTGGGGTTAACCTGCTGTCACCACCACACTCCCCTGAGAGCCCTGAGGCCTTCTACAGCTCTGCTGTGGACCTGGCCATACAGAGTCCAAATGGACACCTGGACCTGTTCCTGCGCTTCCTCCTGGGGCTGTCTCTGCCGACCAATCAGAGGCTGCTGCCTGGTCTGCTGACTGAGACAGGAAGTGACCGGACCAATCAGGCGACTGTAGAGTACATCAAACAGAAGCTGAATGAAGAGGGTCTGTCTACAGAGAGGAGCCTGAACCTGTTCCACTGTCTGAACGAACTGAACGACCACAGCCTGATGGAGGAGATACAGAAGTTCATGAGAAAAGGACGTCTCTCTGACAGAGACATGTCTCCTGCTCTGTGGTCTGCTCTGTCCTTCCTCCTACTGTCCTCAGACTCAGCCCTGGAGGAGTTTGACCTCAGGAAATACTGTCCCACAGAGAGGGGTCTCTGGAACCTTCTGCCGGTCGTCAAAGCCTCCACCAAAGCCACGTGAGTCCAGACTGTGTTTAACACTTGTGTCATTGTCACCGGGTAGAAAATGGTCAACAACGCCACCTAGTGTTGATTTAAAAGAGGTTAGTAACAGGTCTAGAAGGTTCTTATTGAAAGACACTGGGTATGACAAAAATGTTTTGTTCAAATACCTTACGCGTTTCGACGGACTGGGAATTTACTTCCGTCAGAGACGTCTCCCAACGTGCATGAAGCGTCTCTTATCAGATGTTCTTCCCAGGCGTAGATACAGACAGCACCGCGTCATAGAAGGGGGCGTGGCCTCGCCGAGGGGGAAAACAGAATAACAATTTTTCACTATTTTCTGGCAAAATATAAACCTATACACACATACAAATAAAGTCTAAATCGGGTCCATATTGATGTTTATTCAACAGATTGTTCAGTAGAAGCGAAAAAAACGATACAAATAATTAAACATCTGTTAAAGTAATTTTTAGATTTTCTCCAAATAGGTGGCGTTCACGATTTAGAATGTGATGATGTCATAATGTCAGGTGGAGGGCGGGGCCAATACAACTGAAAGTCCTTCCTATTGGCCAACATCACGCTCATGTTTTCGAATATTGTCACCACTTTTGGACGCCTTTCAGAGAAAATAATGGGCATTAGTTCATCTGTGCGGACAAAGGAGAGAATTAACTTAGAGACAGTTTTTGTTTCATGTGGATTCTTTCAGTTATGACTGACATATTAACCAAAAACTAAGACTAAGAAATCAGCAATTTACCAGTTACCATAGTTACAACTATGGAATGTTCAGTTCCCTCCACCTCAGTTTTAAACTATGGACTCTTCAGAATGTTGTGACGTCACGTGAACACAACCTATTGTTTCTCCTTAACTGTTTTCAGACATGACCATATGGGCGATTCCAGAGATTCACAGACATAGATACAGACTGCATCTGCACCTTTCGTACTGACTTCATTTGTGCTTCAGATATGAAACCATTATTATGTATCCATCCCAGAGGACCTCCTCGACGTGCACATTCACCACATTTTAAAGTCACATATTTTTACTCTATAATAGAACTCGTTGCCAGGGAAAGTAACTATTTGCGTTACTGCAGTTTTTTCAAGTCAGTGTAAATGAGTAGAACAAACAGGTGTTTGTATTTATGTTCTATCGTGTCAAAGATGTTCATAGTAACTGAATGAACTGAATGGGGGGTAGAGTGGGGGGGGGGGCCCTGTGACGGAACGGTATTGACCAGTATTTGCGCCGCTGTTTTATTACGGCTGAATTCAAAGAGAATGAGGAGGAACGGGAGTAAAAGAAACATGTGCCAACGCAGCCAACGATCAGGGCAGACTTTACACAAAGGCCTTGTGCATAAAGTCTCTCCGTTCATTCATCAATGATGATGATGATTTTCAGCTAAACGGAAAACAATCATCAGCAAATATAAGGTTCAATGCCCTAACAGAAGGTTAGCGGCCTGTAGTGTTCTCTGGAGCGGAGAGCGGGGAGAGAGGAAGAAGAAAAGGCGCTGAAATAAGTTCCAACACTATTGATCCATGATCACCAACTGGATTCTGCCCCGTCCCGTTCACAAACAGCGCTGTGGGGATGACGAGCCGCGGGTCGGGGACACGAGTAGTTTCTGGAGCAGAGAGCACGATGCAACACTCTACACAGACAGTCAGATGTGTGTGTTAGTTTCTGCTCCGTGAGACTCCACCCACCCTCTCCGCTGCTCGCCCCATTGCTGACACCACGGCGCTCATTCAGTCCAATTGTAACGGGCCACTTTGTTTACAATGGAATGTCCACATACCTTAGTCGTCTTCTGTCTTATTGATTTTGTTGCCTCTATATCGTGGCTCTAGTCTCTGATCGTCCTCTCTGTCCTCAGTCTGAGCGGCTGTGGTCTGTCCCAGAGCGTCTGTGCTCCTCTGGCCTCAGTCCTCAGCTCCTCCAGTCTGACTCACTTGGACCTCAGTAACAATGACCTCCAGGACTCAGGAGTGGAGCTGCTGTGTGAGGGACTGAAGAGCGCCCCCTGCAGACTGGAGACTCTCAGGTGAGACGCTCTCATGAAGGACTCTGTCTCTGTGTCCACATCAGAGGCTAATGCTGTGTGTCTTTAGTCTGTCTGGATGTTTGGTCACAGAGAGGGGCGGGGCTTCTCTGGCCACAGCTCTAAGCTCCGCCTCCTCCCATCTACGAGAGTTAGACCTGAGCTACAACCATCCAGGAGCCTCCGCCGAGCTGCTGACGGCTCTACAGGCCCCACACGGGCCCCTGCAGACGCTCAGGTGAGGCCTGGTCCTGGTCCTGGTCCTGGTTCTGGTCTTGGTCCTGCTCCTGGTTCTGGTTCTGGTCTTGGTTCTGGTCGACAGTAAACTGGACTTGTGTGTTTCAGGCTGGATCATGCTGGAGAACGGTGGATGGTCCCAGGTCTAAGGAAGTGTGAGTTTGATTCATTCACAACATGAGAAACACTCACCTCCGAGTGTTCAGCCTCAGATACAAGTCTGTGGCCGTTTCTCAATACTCATGAACACAAGTACATTGAAGTATGGACTTGGGGAGAACGGGAGCTCGCAGAACGGTTAAACGAGGAATTGGAACAGTGGTCACGTACTCAGGGCTGTCAACGCACAGCTGAGCTCACCTTAACCTGCGCGCCTTTAACTTCTCAGGAGAATGACACGGGGAAGAAAAAGGTTTTGCGGTATATGCAGTGATTACTTCTTTTTTTAATGTTAAATTTTTTAGAGACTTGAAACATTCATGCTAACTTATTTCTAATAGAAGCTCAAATCTTACATTAGCGCTAACATGATTGTGAATGAGCTAAGCAGTAAATCTGTAGCTTGGTTGTGGGGTTTGTCCTCCCGCTGCTGCTGGTTCCCTCTCAGCCTGTGGCAGCTTTATTCATGGTCATTAGTCACTACAACAATACGACCATCAAAATGAAATGTGTGCACTATTAACACTGCAATATTTTGACATGGGCCTACCAAGGAAGAGTTAAAAAAGTGATACCATTTGCTTCATGGAGTCATGTGAAAGTCATAATATCAAATTGAGAGCGAACTCAGAGAAAACGTTTGCAGTTAACCCTTGTTCAATGAAGGTTCTTGAGTCTTCTTCTGTACTCTGTAGTTGAAGTGTCGAATGTTTCGCCTCTTCATCCAAAAGGCTTCGTCAGCAACACTAAAGTTTCAGCTCAGCCCGCAGCCCAGATAAAGACCACAGGGAGGAGTTCAGCTTGGCTCAGTCCCTCCCCTCTATGAACAGCTACTCTTTCCACAACTCATTATTATATTGGTCACGTTTCTAAAGCGGCGAGGCCAGCGCTTTGATACCGGCGCTTTATGCTCTTTATCTCAGAACAGTTGAACTCACAGTGGGCTAAATAAGTGCTTTGGTGTCCATGTAGTGTGTAAAAAGTCTGGAAAATGCAGCAGGATGTTTGTGGAAAAAGGAGAATGAAATGGCAAAGAGGAGGGACACTTGCCTGTGGTGCTGCTCGTACGCCGTGTGTATAACCTGTCCCGCACCGGGCTCACCTCTTGGCCCTAGTGCAGTGTGTGTGCGCTCTCATGTAACAACATGGACACACACCTGCGGCTTATAAACAAATGCAGCCTATACAGTCTATATATACTTTTTCCTTTTTCTTTTGGAATTGAGTTGGTGCGTCATATATTTGGGTGCGCTCATAGTCCGGGATTTACGGTATTTGAAATGTGGAGGATGTTCATATGATGCGATGCTGCTTTCAGTCACTACAATGTGATTGTAATGATGGTAAGCGTGTGGCGCAGTGGAGTGGACAGG
The DNA here is from genome assembly GCA_021464625.1 of Proterorhinus semilunaris. Classification (NCBI taxonomy): domain Eukaryota; kingdom Metazoa; phylum Chordata; class Actinopteri; order Gobiiformes; family Gobiidae; genus Proterorhinus; species Proterorhinus semilunaris. Next base: position 40,446,855 of record CM038346.1, read on the forward strand.
CGTCCAGTGGAATCTGGAAGTTACAACCACAGGTCAGAGCGCTGCTGGTGCATCCACAAAGCAGGAGACAACAGGACACTCTGCTGCAGAGAGATAGTAGAGAACAAAACAAGTGTGAGAAGCAACAAAGAACATGTCCCTGTAAATGAGCCCAGTGTAATGTAGAGCTGCATGTTTCCTACATCAAAACACATGAGTATATGACACACCATTGCTGAACACCAAACTGTTGACAATGAGAAGGATCCTCAATAGTCCATCCTGACACTTTCCTCACACCGTCAGCCCGGCAGGAGCAAGTGGCACCTGCAGTAACAGTAACATTAACATTAGACTTCAAATCCAAAAGGCTTTTTGGTGCTACAGATTCATATACAAACAGAAGCGTTACGTCCTGGACAGACTGCACACGTTATTTACCAAGGTAACACATCTCCATCACTGCTCTGTGAAAAGGAAACATAAGCATAGTAATAATAGCATAACAGTATAATACAGAATAATAATACATCTTTAACAAAAGGCATCTATTTGACTTTTCTAATGTTATTGTACATCAACATGTACAGCACTTCTCCCTGACTTCAACAAAACCATCTTTATCATGACTGTTAGAATAATCCACTTTCAAATGTTCACATTTGGTTTTGAAAGCCAAGTATGACTCTAAATAAATAATGGGACATGTTTACTTTTGTTGTTTCAATGCAGATGTTCATTACTGTGCATTGTCCCTGTCAAAGAAATCATTCAAATAACCTTTGACCTTTTCAGTTCTGAAGTAACCTATCTTACACTTTTTATTTCATGACAGTGATGATCTATTCATACAAAGATATGAAGAGATATGATAAGATATAATGACAAAGATGGCTCCAGTATTTCCTCATTTGTTATGAAACGACACTATTCTGAGCACCTAACTTCATATATTAGCCAAACTATTAGCAGTAATATAAATACGCAGTCAACAACAGTCACTAACAAACTTTTCCTCTCAACTTTTCACAAGTTTAACTACAATAGAGCCGGAGAAAACCAGCGGAGCTTCGTGGAACTTTTAGCCGAGACAGAGCTCGCCCCGCTCAGCTACAACTCACTGCGTGGGCCGCTAAGTGGCCGAAGCGGCCGGATCGTACTTTAACTCGGGATTGAACCGGTAAACAGACCATTGGGTTTACTTTACAAATGGACATTTCTCGCCTCAAATCGCCTTCAAAGTGAAGTTTAGATGAGAGGAACAATAAAACAGGCAACATTCACTTTAGCCTCACTTTCACTTCAGACTGGGTAAAGGGGGCGGGGCTTGAACTGTTCTCAGTCTGATGTGAACTTTGAACTGGAACAGTTCTCGGGCCGGCTCTGATGACGTTTCACGAGTACTCGAGTACACAAGCACAAGAACCAGAACGCATATTGAGAAACGGCCTGTGTCTTCACCTCAGCACATGACTTTACTGCACTGATGTCCGCCACAATTCCCTCAGTCAGCCCCAGGGCAGCTGTGGCTACAGAGGTGACCATCAGTGTTTAGTCCCTGCAGCTGTGCTCTTGTTTATTTTTCTGGTTATGATGATTATTGTTCAACTGATTTTGTGCCTAATTTTGGCTTCATGGCTTCAGATGGTTCATATCTAACGATGATGACGACATTTATATTTCACTTTAGTCATTCAATTGTGTTTGTGTTTCTCAGATTACTGTGACCTCACTCTGGACCCAAACACAGCTCACAGAGACCTCCGACTGTCAGAGGACAGACGGACTGTGAGAGGACTGTACCCACCTGAGCTTCCGGATCATGAGGACAGATTCACAGACTGTTATCAGGTCCTGAGCTCCTCCGGCCTGAGGGGGCGCTGTTACTGGGAGGTGAAGTGGAGCGGGAGGAAGGTTGATATCTCAGTGAGTTACAGAGGAATCAGTCGGAGAGGAGACGACAGTCGGTTTGGAGAAAATGATCAGTCCTGGACGATGAGGATCGAGGAGGGAGAGTATTATTTCTTACACAATGAGAAAAAACAGTCAAATGTTTCCTTCAGGAATCCTTTCTCTCCCCTCCCCTCCGGTGCAGTGGGTGTGTTCCTGGACTCTGAGGCTGGAGCTCTGTCCTTCTATGACGTCAGCTCTGATGGAAAACTGTCCCACCTCCACACCTTCATCAGCTCCTTCACTGAGCCTCTGTTCCCAGGGTTTGGACTGACAAGGTTTGGACTGAGGTTTGGGGCGTCTGTGTCTCTGGTGAATATGTGAACAGGAAGGACACAGCGCCCCCTGGAGGACTTTGGTTTTATTATGAATGAATGATTTGAATCTGTGGCTTTATAAAGTCTGATCTTCTCCTGTATTTTCTTCCATATTTCAGAGTTTAAATGCAGAGTTAAATGCTGCTGGTCAATAGAATCGTACTGGATCATATTTGACATGAACTGAAGCCGGTGCACTCTCAAAGATGAAGGATATCGTCTACGGCATCATCAAAATGATGATTATTTAGAGTCAAATCATCTCAAACATGTGGTGGATAAATGTTCCCGACGTGTGTGAAGCTGCTGAAGAACGGAGTTTTCAAAAGTAGAAGAATAATTCATCTTTGCTTTGGGATGTTGTGGGTTTTAGTTCCTCATGAGTTTGCTGTGAGTAAATACCACGCTGAGGAAATGACGGTGAAGGGAATGAGCTTTTCTTTTCTCATACTGGTTAGTCCTGGTTAGTCCTGGTTAGTTAGTCCTGGTTAATTAGTCCTGGTTAGTTAGTCCTGGTTAGACCTGGTTAGTTAGTCCTGGTTAGTCCTGTTTACTCCTGGTTAGTTAGTCATGGTCAGTCCCGGTTAATTAGTCCTGGTTAATTAGTCCTGGTTAATTAGTCCTGGTTAGCCCTGGTTAGTTAGTCCTGGTTAGTTAGTCAGTCCTGGTTAGTCCTGGTTAGTTAGTCCCGATTAGTCCTGGTTAGTCCTGGTTATTTAGTCCTGGTTAGTTAGTCCTGGTTAGTTAGTCCTGGTTAGTTAGTCCTGGTTAGTGCTGGTTAGTCCTGGTTAGTTAGCCCTGGTTAGTCCTGGTTAGTTAGCCCTGGTTACTTAGTCCTGGTTAGTTAGTCCTGGTTAGTTAGCCCTGGTTAGTTAGTCCTGGTTAGACCTGGTTAGTTAGTCCTGGTTAGTCCTGTTTACTCCTGGTTAGTTAGTCATGGTCAGTCCCGGTTAATTAGTCCTGGTTAGTTAGTCCTGGTTAATTAGTCCTGGTTAGCCCTGGTTAGTTAGTCCTGGTTAGTTAGTCCTGGTTAGTCCTGGTTAGTTAGTCCTGGTTAGTTAGTCCCGATTAGTCCTGGTTAGTCCTGGTTAGTTAGTCCTGGTTAGTTAGTCCTGGTTAGTCCTGGTTAGTTAGTCCTGGTTAGTGCTGGTTAGTCCTGGTTAGTTAGCCCTGGTTAGTCCTGGTTAGTTAGCCCTGGTTACTTAGTCCTGGTTAGTTAGTCCTGGTTAGTCCTGGTTAGTTAGTCCTGGTTAGTTAGTCCTGGTTAGTTAGTCCTGGTTAGTTAGCCCTGGTTACTTAGTCCTGGTTAGTTAGTCCTGGTTAGTTAGCCCTGGTTAGTTAGTCCTGGTTAGTTAGTCCTGGTTAGTTAGTCCTGGTTAGTCCTGGTTAGTTAGTCCTGGTTAGTTAGTCCTGGTTAGTCCTGGGATGGAGCAGGTGGTCTCCTTATTGTAAAATGAAAACAATTCTAAGGCTCCAATCCGGCGTGGCTTGTTTACATGTATGTTCATTCACCTCTGAACCCCGGCCTTTAACCCAGTGCCTTTTCTCCAGTTCGGCTTTACCCAAATGTAAAAGCTTCTGGACTGGAGCCAGTGTAACGCTTCATTTGAAAGCTAAGACCCACAAAACTGATCTAAACAGATCTTTGTCCTTGTGTTGTTGCCGAGTTGTTTTTTTCACCTTAAGTTTTCGATTGGAGTCGTTCCAAACTGGAGAAGATGTTTATATTCACTTTATAAAAAGACACATTTTTTTTTTTTTCTCACTGTCTGACATGAAACCAGAATTTACTTTTTTTATGTCAATTAGAATAAAATAAATAAATAATTATATTTGCTAAATGCCAGAAGAACGAGAGATATATTTTTTCATAAATGTTAGTGCCTTTTTCCAAAGCAAAGTGTCCCACACTCAGAGGACTATACCTTCCACACTTGGGGAAAGCCCAGAGGTCGATATCATGACCTTGGAAGCACAAGTCTGGTTCCGGCTCGTTGCAGTTTTCACAGCCGTCTGCAGACACACGGGGCTGCTTAGATTTCTGTCCCACTTGCTCCAGACTCGCTCTGATGTCACGGGCACGTGGGGCACGGAAAGATCGTGAGACCCCAACGAGACCAGCCCACTTGATCAGCAAAGGCTACTGCAGCGGCTCCATGGCCCCGTGCATGATGGGAAAACGCCCACCTGTCAGGTGATTGGATACGAGTCTGCTGTGATCAGAAACATGTGACCCCCTCCTCTCTCCTCAGGGCAACACTTTAGATCTGAACAAATAAACTATTACAGTTGTGTATCGCCCCCAAAATAGAGCTCATGTTTGATGCTTTCCACAACAAAGGAAATATTCCATCTCTCAAACTAACACATGGGAAAGTTTCCTCTGATGAAGAATGATGAGACTGGGCGGAGGTTGTTGAAATCAATTTAGAATATCCGTAAAAAATTTTTTAAAAGTCTTAGCATGACATTGACAAAGCATCGATCACGAACATGGTTACCTAATCAATAACTTGAATACCATAAAGATTTAACGTTCACACTCATTCAAATTTAAGCAGTTTACTGTTAACGCTAAAGCTACAAATGCAGCTTCTAGTTCAAGTGAATTTGGCGGAGCTCGTTTTTTATGTATTTATTTTTAAGTGGAGAGTGCACTGCAAATACAAACCCCCAAAATAGTACTTACACTAAAACTGCAAATACAAATCTAGGATATAATGATATTTCAGTGATATTGTGAAAGTGCTGACTACATGGGTAACGAGAGTTGATCCTGTAACACAGAACATGCTAGGCGCTGTTAGCAAAATCATTCTTAAATTCAAGATACAGTTAAGCTTTGAACAGAAAGAGGTTCCATTACTTACCCCGGAATGTTCTTGCCTCTTCTTGGTTAATATTGATCCCAGCTTCAGATATTTGTTGAATAAGTTCTTCCGTGGAAAGGCAGCGTAGGCCTGGACAGTCCGCCATTTCACTCTTCTGGCCTTTTTTGTCACCCCCACCCGACACTGACCCCTACTGGTACAATGTTGAACCATTTGGCTTAAGACGTGATGTTGTAGCTCTAAAATGACATAAAGGTCCACAGTGAGTCACCTTAAGGACCATATATGTAATAATAATAATATGTAATGTTGAGTACATGTTGACCGGTCGGTGAGAGACGAGAGAGAGAGAGCATCTCTCCTGAGCAACACACAAGACAAAGGAGGAGGTGTGTCCTCCTTTAACCAATCAGTGCTCTTGGAATGTTCTCGTCACTTCTTCTGCACAATCTGACTCCTCGTTTGAACACACTGCCCCCCAGTGGATCAACCGTGAACACAACAATAGGGCAGTAATAAAATGTCACAGTTTTATATATAATCACTAAAGCCTAATGTGACAAATATGTATATTAATAATTCAACAGTGACACGGAGGGTGTGGGATTTGCAGTCGTTTATGGAGATGTTTTGGGATCTGTCAGAGAGGTAAGAGGAGAACCAGGAAAGAGCTGAAGCAGTGATGTCAATAGACTGAAGACGGAGGAGGAGGATGGAGAGGTCCATGGTTTGTGGTTTTCAGGATCCAGATTGGGGTTTTTGATGATGGGGCAAGAACTGGTCAGATTGTGCGTTGACAACAACACCTGCACACTCCCTGATCAGCTTCCATTGGTTTGTTTAAATTCCAGCACAGAGTCGTTCAAAGTGGAATAATAAAACCCTGTCCCGTTGGAGAGTACAGGCCGACGCTGCAGGAGGAACAAACACGACTGGACAGACGTCAGTGTGGAACTTCTGCTGGAGATGAATGACAAAAACACATTTTAATACGTTTTTATTCAAATGTGAGCTTTTATTTAGCTCCAAAGGTTTGCTCAGAGGGATTTTGGATCCGGTTTAGTTTTGGAATAAAGTAGTTATTAGTGAAAAAAAAAACATCTTTGTTTTTTGGTTCAAAGCTGAATAAATGTGTCAGAATTAGATCTGTAAAAATCCTTGTGTGAAAAAAAACTTCAAAATGCAGTTGAGTCGGAGCCTGTAAAAAAAATATATTTTTTAAATAATATCTGAAAAAATCCTTCAGAGAAAACTGCCTTTGAATTCATAATTTCACAAATCGATCTATGGAGAAACATCAGATCAGTGGAATATTTAAACGTCTCACAGTGAAGATGAAAGTTCATATTTAAGACCAAACCGGCCCCTTAACGGCGCTATACCGGGTTTTATTTCTGGAAATGAAACCAAATCTGTTTGCTTCTCTGATCTGTGCGTTACTCACCTCTGAGTCTTCACGGCTCGAACAGAACCAGAGGAAGAAGAGGAAACTCTGCTGAGACTGAGACTGAGCAGGAAGAGAAGAAGAAGCTTTGACCACAAACTCACTTTCATGTCAGTGCAGAAGAAACACTGAGAGCTGTTTGGATCCTGCACATGATCATGAAAAAACAAACATCTTAAATATGAGCTGATAAATGAGCCATTCATTATCTCAAACATAAACGTTCATGAGAAAAGCTTCATTCAAACTCAATGCAATGAGTATTTACAAGAACGTCAGAAATATGCAGGATATGAAAAACAAACTATTGAAGATATGGACAATACATGGAGCTGGTTTACAGATATTAAAATCCTGCATTATTGCCGTTCTGGCTAAAAGCAGAACTACAGTTTGTCACTTGAAGTCACTCTAGGTCTCTTTGATAAGTTGGTCCCACCTGAGGTCTGACCCGGAGCTGGTTGGACTGAAGCTGGATTAGTTCCTCTGACTCAGGTCGACAAACACAGACATGTTTCCTCTGGATCAGAGCATTTATAAAGCGCTTTATCAGTGGGTTTCTCTGTGAGGCGATCATGTGACACATGATCTGGGGGCACTAGGGAGGGGACGGATAACCGGTTTGTATCGATACACGGAGGTGCGAGTGCATCGGCAGAGAAGCTACAGATCGATGCAGTTCAGAGGACAAACACAAGATGCATCGGATTTTACTGCTCATGTCGGTTTCATCTAGATACATTCCAGCTGCAAAGCCTTTGGGCCGATGCGCGAGTCTTACCGGTAAACTTCAGGCTCAGAGCGGCAGAAACACGTCCGCGGTGTGGAGTTGGGTCGGCCGCTGTGTTGAATGAAGGACGTCCCGTGTGTGAGAAGTTGCAGGAAGCCAAACGCAGATAAATATTCCAAACATCGCCATGATCAGCCATCTTCATTTGCCCAAGTCATTGTGTCCACTTACAAGCCTAAAGAGTCCAGAAATCCACTTTACTGCCCTGCATTAGAGCCAGGGGGGGGAACACGTGTGACTGAGAGGCAGAGGAAGCCCCGCCCATTCATTAGCATAACTATGTGGAGCGTTTCTGTGTTATTAATGTGGAGATAATTCACACAATCGCCTTTTTAATTTGAACAATACTGATCATAGATTAATAATAACTGTCCCCCCAAAAATGTTGAATATAGAATATATAGGATACAAAACATTAAAAAAAAACATAAAAATAAATAAATAAATATGTAGTATAAATGAAAGTAGTAGATCGTGGCAGGTGTATCGAGATGCCAATCGTATCGGACAGAGGCCTAAGATTCCCAGCTTGCCTAAGCTTCAGGGGGTACCACTCGGGTAGTCACTCGTCACCTAAAGCTTCAGTGGGTACTCACTCGTCAGCTAAAGCTTCAGGGGGTACTCACTCGTCAGCTAAAGCTTCAGGGGGTACCCACTCGTCACCTAAAGCTTCGGGGGGTATCCACTCGTCACCTAAAGCTTCAGGGGGTACCCACTCGTCACCTAAAGCTTCAGGGGGTATCCACTCGTCACCTAAAGCTTCAGGGGGTATCCACTCGTCACCTATAGCTTCAGGCGGTACCCACTCATCACCTAAAGCTTCAGGGGGTATCCACTCGTCACCTAAAGCTTCAGGGAGTACCCACTCGTCACCTAAAGCTTCAGGGGGAAACCACTCATCAACTAAAGCTTCAGTGGGTACCCACTAATCACCTAAAGCTTCAGGGGGTACCCACTCGTCACGTAAAGATTCAGGGGGTACCCACTCTTCACTTAAAGCTTCAGGGGGTACCACTCGTCACCTAAAGCTACAGGGGGTACCCATTCGTCACCTAAAGCTTCAGTGGGTACCCACTCGTCACCTAAAGCTTCAGGGGGTACCCATTCGTCACCTAAAGCTTCAGTGGGTACCCACTCGTCACCTAAAGCTTCAGTGGGTACCCACTCGTCACCTAAAGCTTCAGTGGGTACCCACTCGTCACCTAAAGCTTCAGTGGGTACCCACTCGTCACCTAAAGCTTCAGTGGGTACCCACTCGTCACCTACAGCTTCAGCGGGTACCCACTCGTCACCTAAAGCTTCAGGGGGTACCCACTCGTCACCTAAAGCTTCAGGGGGTACCACTCGTCACCTACAGCTTCAGCGGGTACCCACTCGTCACCTATAGCTTCAGGGGGTACCCACTCGTCACCTAAAGCTTCAGGGGGTACCCACTCGTCACCTAAAGCTTCAGGGGGTACCCACTCGTCACCTAAAGCTTCAGGGGGTACCCACTCGTCACCTAAAGCTTCAGGGGGTACCCACTCGTCACCTAAAGCTTCAGGGGGTACATGGCTCCAAAGGTTTGGGAACTACTGGTTTATGAGGAGCGTCTTGTTTGTAAGTGATCGGACGTTTCTCAATGCCCGGTGAAGAGGTACAGATCCAGAATTAGCCGAGGAGCCACGAGCTAACGGTTCCACTCAACAGGCGGAAGCTGCTGCTGAAACCCGGCTCGGACCTCAGTGGGGACGATGGGACGGATCGACCCTCGGCAGCCCTACAGGATGGGCCCCTCGTCTCCTCGGGCGCTTGCTCCGTGGTGGATAGGGCGTGTGCCACAGGTAAGCTGGTATGTTGGCTAGCGGGGGAGGAGGGCAGGACCCTGCATACTGCTGGCACCATCATGGAAGCACAGGGAGGGCAGGGAGTTCAGCTTCTTCTTCAGTCAAATGGACCTGGCCTCCTCCCTGAAGGCATTACCTGGAACATACTGTGATATGTTCGGGGGAGACGGGGAGGGTACATGTCCTTAAGTGAGGGAAGAGGCCCTGCAGGTCTTCTCCGCTGCTCCCACAATGCACTGGAGGCTCCTGTGCCTCGTGAGTAAAGTACATGTACTTGAGTAACTGCCCTGGTTCATTCATTATCGTTTGTGTGCTTTGATTCTGGTTTAAGGCTCATCAAAGTAAAAATAGAATAAACCTGTCCCGTCACATTCTCCAAACCGTAGCTCTGCTCTGATTGGCTGAGACCGTCTCCAGGTGACAGTCCTGTCTGAGCGCGCTCAGTGTGTGTCTGCGTCCACAGGTAAGAGCTCTTTTTTACATTTACAGTTGATTTCAGGACGTTTATATTTGAAAATATCAGGTAATAAGAATACTATGAGTATAAAATGACCCACACACGGGATATGAGGAAGTACTCACTCCCACATCCTGACGGTCAGAGTCACGTCTTTTTCTGAGCAACACCAGCCGCCATTTCACAGAAGGGAAAACACACGGGAAAGTAATGAGTTACAGCCACTTCACTCTAATCATTCAAATCTGTGAAATGATGGCGGCACGTTTATTTATAGAGCACAATTCACACACATGGTCCTTCAAATCCATTCAATAAAACATCCATATCAAATGAAAACAATCGAGCCAAAGCAGCAGCTCCGTGTCTCTGTGTGAAGCATCTTTATCTGTGAACTGCATGTGTAGATTCTGTTCCATATGGTTTGTTCTGGATACTTTTGTACATCTGTCGTGTTTTGTGGAGATTCAGTGGATATTTTACTACAGAGTCCATACTAGCCATGAACGTAAACTAACAGCTAGCTCCTGAGCTAAAGACATTTGAGGACATGAAAGGTCAAAAGATCCCCACAGCTTACAAGCTGATCTGTTATTATTACCGGCTCAACTAAAGTGACATGTCAGCCGTTCATCAGACATGAAGTAAGAGATGAAACACCTGTGTGTGTAGTGCCCCTAATGAGGTCACATGACTGAACAATATACATGGTGTACGGTGACCTGGTTCTGTTGAAATCTTCACAAAATGAAACAGTCCAATATGTTCAGGGAAATGTCTTTCAGCCTCTCAAAATAGCCCCTGTTATTTATTGTTATTTCCTCCGCCTGGGACGGGACCAGGATGGACCGTGTTATTTCTGTGAAGGCAGAGTCTCTGAACCTCAGGCTGAGCTCCAGCGCCTGATCTCACACATGCAGAACTGCTCTTTCAGCCTGAGGTTCTCTGCAGTGAAGTACCGCTGTAAGATCCTGGGGGGCTCTCTCTTCCTCCTCCCCATTGTCTCTGTGGTGATGGGGGGGCTCTATGGTTTTATGACGGAGCAGCATGAAAAATATTAAAGACATAAAAAGTCAAATATGGTAAGACGACAACAATTAAATCAATCAATCAATAAATAATAGGGGGTATTTTGAGAGGCTGACATGTCACTTTAGTTGAGCCGGTAATAATAACAGATCAGCTTGTAAGCTGTGGGGATCTTTTTACCTTTCATGTCCTCAAATGTCTTTAGCTCAGGAGCTAAAGTTCCTAGTTTGTGAACCTGTTCTCAAACAATGGCAATACAAACTATTCTGATTCTGAAAATACAAACTTACCTGGTATAATGGCGTATCTGGTCATGTGATCCTGCAAAGCGCTCCAGACAAAAACCTCTATTTGACGTATTGTGACGTAGCCGATAAGGAGGACGATTGGGACAACAAAGAATTTGGAGGAAAATGAAAAATGTGGCGGGAAAAACTTATTTTTTTATTTTTTTAATCTGATTTATTGAGCTTTCAACCAAAAAACAAGGATGAATTTAAAGTTTTAGTTTGTATGGAGAAATTATGATCTTTAAAAAAAACAAAGAAAATGTTTCAATGTATTTAAATTTGCGCTTGAATTTGCTCCTCTTTTGGACGCTTCTGTCTGGACTGAGTCTCATTTTGCAGGGATAAATACAATGTTATTTTTAAAGATAAAGTTATGAACTCACGGCTGGTTGTTGCTATGTAACTCTTTCTTCACTCTTCAAAATAAAAGCCTGTTTCCTCTTCAAAATAAAAGCCCTCTCTCCTCGTGAGTGCTTCCTTGGTTTGTTCCTCAGTCCTCTCCTCCTCGTTCCCTCTGTGAGAGTGAATGTTGGAAAAGTGATAAAGTAAATCCAAACGTGTAAAGAAGAGCTCAGCTTTTTCTCCGATCCGCCAAGTCTCTCCCAGAGTGTTGTGTTGTTGCCATGGAAATGCTTCCAGGAACCCTCGCACCTCCACAATAAAAGCCTTGGTTCAGTGTTTGGGAGAATGCCGCACAGTCAAACCAGTTTGGTGAGGTCTTATGAACGTGACATGTCATGTGACTGACAGTGATAGAAGTCATGAGCACGTTGTTTTGTAAATGGAAAAGGGCTCTCCATAAATTCAATAGGTTGTGTTAATGTGACATCACAACATTCTAAAGAGCCCGTAGTTTAAACATCCATGGTGGTAACTATGGTGTGGGCCTGCAGATTTATTTGTCTTAGTTTTTTGGCGAATATCTCAGTCATTGTTGGAAGAATCCACATGAAACTGTCAGCTCTGACCTGAGTTTGGAACATTAGTCACTGTGGTTTTCTTACATAAACCTGTTTGTAGAAACTAAACAAACGAAATACCAGAACAGACCACACGGTTACATTACAAACCGGTTTGCTGAGTTCCTCTAAATCATGTGACTGAGTGACCCTTATATTCTGCATGTATCAGCTGTGACTGTCTTATTCACTCTTGGGGACAGAGTCAGAGGCTGTGGAGCGATACCAAAGCTGAGCCTTTATCGAATTGTGATAGTTCATTTTCCTGTGGTTTTGTTCTGTTTACCGCCTCCCAGATCCAGGAAAAGGTGAGCGAGAAATTAAAACGTCTTAACACAGTGAATTAAGTATTTTTATTTTTTTCACTGAAACGCGTTGTTGCCTGTGGTACATGAAGTACTGGTTTGTCAGTCCTTTTTTAGTAGGTGTTGTTATGCCTGAGCACCATGAGGGCTGGCAAAGGGGCTCTTATTATCGTATAGCAGTGCCCCCCCTCAAACAAACACTTTTTCATTTTTCATTGATTTCAATCAATCAATCAATCAATGGTTTGTATAGCCCAATATCACAACAGGAGTTGCCTCATAGGGCTGCACCGAACAATAAGGCAATAAAACAGAGCAGTAAATAAGACCGTGTAAAGTTCAAGCGTCAGTAGTGGGTGGGACGAGCAGCTCGGGCGTCCCCTGTCCTTAGACTCTCCAGCACGGCAAGGAACAACTCAAAAACCCAGGGGAGAAAAGAGAAACCTTGAGGAGAACCACAGAAGGAGAGATCCACTCCCATGGACGGACAGGCTATAGAGACCCAGGGCCGAAGGAGTCCCTCAGCAGACGGGCCGAGATCACAGACCGTCCAGTCCTTGTTGTCAGTAGGCAGGGTTCCTCCGTTCAGCCGGGTTCCTCCCGAGGGGGAGTGGGACAGGAGACACCATGTGAATAGTAATGAACAGACTACAGATAAAATTAATATTTATCATAATAAGACAAAGTTTGCAGTAAGCTTTACTTCAGGCTGAGTGTAGGAGCCAAATATGGCATTAAGGTAATTCCTATGTTTGTTCACCTGCGTGTGTGTACACTGTGTGGCGCTGTCGCCATTTGTATATAGGCCGGGGCAATCTATGGGAAACCAGGTGTTTGAACCGGAAGGGCAAACAGGTTTTTGACCGCTTAGGCGGAGGGTTGTGTCAATGATGTCGTGTTTTTATTGGTGATTTTATCTTTGAACCTATGGAATAAACGTTGATTATTTTTTGCACCTTATTGGACCTGTATGGACTATGTTTGATCAAGACGAAACCATCAGGTAATCAGTCGCCTGCGCGTCATACCCACCTACCGGCAACACCCCACTAGCCCAGTACTAGGCTGGCTAGTATACTGAGGGTTAGAGCTTTACTTCATACTGAGGGTTAGAGCTTTACATCATACTGAGGGTTAGAGCTTTACATCAGGCTGTGGGTTAGAGCTTTACTTCATACTGAGGGTTAGAGCTTTACTTCATACTGAGGGTTAGAGCTTTACATCATACTGAGGGTTAGAGCTTTACATCAGGCTGTGGGTTAGAGCTTTACTTCATACTGAGGGTTAGAGCTTTACTTCAGGCTGAGGGTTAGAGCTTTACTTCATACTGAGGGTTAGAGCTTTACTTCATACTGAGGGTTAGAGCTTTACTTCATACTGAGGGTTAGAGCTTTACTTCATACTGAGGGTTAGAGCTTTTCTTCAGACTGTGGGTTAGAGCTTTACTTCAGGCTGAGGGTTAGAGCTTTACTCCAGGCTGAGGGTTAGAGCTTTACTTCATACTGAGGGTTAGAGCTTTACTTCATACTGAGGGTTAGAGCTTTACTTCATACTGAGGGTTAGAGCTTTACTTCAGGCTGAGGGTTAGAGCTTTACATCAGGCTGTGGGTTAGAGCTTTACTTCATACTGAGGGTTAGAGCTTTACTTCATACTGAGGGTTAGAGCTTTTCTTCAGACTGTGGGTTAGAGCTTTACTTCAGGCTGAGGGTTAGAGCTTTACTTCAGACTGTGGGTTAGAGCTTTACTTCATACTGTGGGTTAGAGCTTTACTTCAGGCTGAGGGTTAGAGCTTTACTTCATACTGAGGGTTAGAGCTTTACTTCAGGCTGAGGGTTAGAGCTTTACTTCAGGCTGAGGGTTAGAGCTTTACTTCAGGCTGAGGGTTAGAGCTTTACTTCATACTGAGGGTTAGAGCTTTACTTCAGGCTGTGGGTTAGAGCTTTACTTCATACTGAGGGTTAGAGCTTTTCTTCAGACTGTGGGTTAGAGCTTTACTTCAGGCTGAGGGTTAGAGCTTTACTTCAGGCTGAGGGTTAGAGCTTTACTTCAGGCTGTGGGTTAGAGCTTTACTTCAGGCTGTGGGTTAGAGCTTTACTTCAGACTGTGGGTTAGAGCTTTACTTCATACTGTGGGTTAGAGCTTTACTTCAGGCTGAGGGTTAGAGCTTTACTTCATACTGAGGGTTAGAGCTTTACTTCAGGCTGAGGGTTAGAGCTTTACTTCAGGCTGAGGGTTAGAGCTTTACTTCAGGCTGAGGGTTAGAGCTTTACTTCAGGCTGTGGGTTAGAGCTTTACTTCAGGCTGAGGGTTAGAGCTTTACTTCAGGCTGTGAGTTAGAGCTTTACTTCAGGCTGAGGGTTAGAGCTTTACTTCATACTGAGGGTTAGAGCTTTACTTCATACTGAGGGTTAGAGCTTTACTTCATACTGAGGGTTAGAGCTTTACTTCATACTGAGGGTTAGAGCTTTACATCAGGCTGAGGGTTAGAGCTTTACTTCATACTGAGGGTTAGAGCTTTACTTCATACTGAGGGTTAGAGCTTTACTTCAGGCTGAGGGTTAGAGCTTTACTTCAGGCTGAGGGTTAGAGCTTTACTTCATACTGAGGGTTAGAGCTTTACTTCATACTGAGGGTTAGAGCTTTACTTCATACTGAGGGTTAGAGCTTTACTTCATACTGAGGGTTAGAGCTTTTCTTCAGACTGTGGGTTAGAGCTTTACTTCAGGCTGAGGGTTAGAGCTTTACTTCAGGCTGAGGGTTAGAGCTTTACTTCATACTGTGGGTTAGAGCTTTACTTCAGGCTGAGGGTTAGAGCTTTACTTCATACTGAGGGTTAGAGCTTTACTTCAGGCTGAGGGTTAGAGCTTTACTTCATGCTGAGGGTTAGAGCTTTACATCATACTGAGGGTTAGAGCTTTACATCAGGCTGTGGGTTAGAGCTTTACTTCATACTGAGGGTTAGAGCTTTACTTCAGGCTGAGGGTTAGAGCTTTACTTCAGGCTGAGGGTTAGAGCTTTACTTCATACTGAGGGTTAGAGCTTTACTTCATACTGAGGGTTAGAGCTTTACTTCATACTGAGGGTTAGAGCTTTTCTTCAGACTGTGGGTTAGAGCTTTACTTCAGGCTGAGGGTTAGAGCTTTACTTCAGGCTGAGGGTTAGAGCTTTACTTCAGGCTGTGGGTTAGAGCTTTACTTCAGGCTGTGGGTTAGAGCTTTACTTCAGACTGTGGGTTAGAGCTTTACTTCATACTGTGGGTTAGAGCTTTACTTCAGGCTGAGGGTTAGAGCTTTACTTCATACTGAGGGTTAGAGCTTTACTTCAGGCTGTGGGTTAGAGCTTTACTTCAGGCTGAGGGTTAGAGCTTTACTTCAGGCTGAGGGTTAGAGCTTTACTTCAGGCTGAGGGTTAGAGCTTTACTTCAGGCTGTGGGTTAGAGCTTTACTTCAGGCTGAGGGTTAGAGCTTTACTTCAGGCTGAGGGTTAGAGCTTTACTTCAGGCCGTGGGTTAGAGCTTTACTTCATACTGAGGGTTAGAGCTTTACTTCATACTGAGGGTTAGAGCTTTACTTCATACTGAGGGTTAGAGCTTTACTTCATACTGAGGGTTAGAGCTTTACTTCATACTGAGGGTTAGAGCTTTACATCAGGCTGAGGGTTAGAGCTTTACTTCATACTGAGGGTTAGAGCTTTACTTCATACTGAGGGTTAGAGCTTTACTTCAGGCTGAGGGTTAGAGCTTTACTTCATACTGAGGGTTAGAGCTTTACTTCATACTGAGGGTTAGAGCTTTACTTCATACTGAGGGTTAGAGCTTTTCTTCAGACTGTGGGTTAGAGCTTTACTTCAGGCTGAGGGTTAGAGCTTTACTTCAGGCTGAGGGTTAGAGCTTTACTTCATACTGTGGGTTAGAGCTTTACTTCAGGCTGAGGGTTAGAGCTTTACTTCATACTGAGGGTTAGAGCTTTACTTCAGGCTGAGGGTTAGAGCTTTACTTCAGGCTGAGGGTTAGAGCTTTACTTCAGGCTGTGGGTTAGAGCTTTACTTCAGGCTGAGGGTTAGAGCTTTACTTCAGGCTGAGGGTTAGAGCTTTACTTCAGGCTGAGGGTTAGAGCTTTACTTCAGGCTGAGGGTTAGAGCTTTACTTCAGGCTGTGGGTTAGAGCTTTACTTCAGGCTGAGGGTTAGAGCTTTACTTCAGGCTGAGGGTTAGAGCTTTACTTCAGGCTGAGGGTTAGAGCTTTACTTCAGGCTGAGGGTTAGAGCTTTACTTCAGGCTGAGGGTTAGAGCTTTACTTCAGGCCGTGGGTTAGAGCTTTACTTCATACTGAGGGTTAGAGCTTTACTTCATACTGAGGGTTAGAGCTTTACTTCATACTGAGGGATAGAGCTTTACTTCATACTGAGGGTTAGAGCTTTACTTCAAGCTGAGGGTTAGAGCTTTACTTCATACTGAGGGTTAGAGCTTTACTTCAGGCTGAGGGTTAGAGCTTTACTTCATACTGAGGGTTAGAGCTTTACTTCAGGCTGAGGGTTAGAGCTTTACTTTAGGCTGAGGGTTAGAGCTTTACTTCAGGCTGTGGGTTAGAGCTTTACTGTGGGTTAGAGCTTTACTTCAGGCTGAGGGTTCCTCCTACAGTGATGTTGGAGCTAAAGGTTCTTCCTCCTACAGTGATTTTGGAGCTAAAGGCTCTTCCTCCTACAGTGATTTTGGAGATAAAGGCTCTTCCTCCTACAGTGATTTTGGAGACCCGAGGAATCACTAGTAGCCCTGAGTTTTGAGAGCGGAGAGCTCTGGTTGGCCGATATGGAACGATAACGTCTTGGAGATAAAGCGGAGCCAAACCCTTTATGGCTTTAAATGTGAGGAGCAGGATTTTAAATTTGATTTTAAACTCAACAGGAAGCCAATGGAGAGACTTTAGCACAGGTGTCATGTGTTCTCTTCTCTTTGTACGCGTTAACAATCTTGCAGCTGCATTTTGAACGAATTGAAAACTTTTTAGGGAACTTTTCGGACCTGCTGCTAGCAGGCAGTTACAGTAGTCCAGCCTTGAGGAAACAAATGCATGAATACGTTTTTCTGCATCACTCTTAGGTAGGATGTTTTGTATTTTAGCAATGTTGCGCAGGTGAAAGAACGCAATCGAAAACTTTCTCCATCAGGGATTTGTTTCCTGGAGCCAGGAAATCAACTTTGTAGCTTCTCTATGTTTTCTTTCATCTATGGCTCGTTTAATGGCGTCGGTGCGTTTCTCGATGTTCTTTGTTTTCCAGGGCATCAAACTTGTTCAGAGCTTCTTGAACATTATTCATCTGCGCTTCATTGTTTTCCAGCTTCCCATCTAAACCGGAAAATCTTCTCATCACAGACGCAATAGCTAGCGTAAAGCTACACTCAACACAAATATAAACGCAACACCTTTGTTTCTGCTCCATTTTTCATGAGATGGACTTAAAGATCTAAAATTCATTCCAGATACACAATATTACCATTTCTCTCAAACATTGTTCACAAATCAGTCCAAATGTGTGATAGTGAGCACTTCTGCTTTGCTGAGATAATCCATCCCACCTCACAGGTGTGCCACATCAAGATGCTGATCTGACATCATGATTAGTGCACAGGTGTACCTTATACTGCCCACAATAAAAGGCCACCCTGAAATGTGCAGTTTTGTCTCACAGCAAAATGCCACAGATGCCACAAGCATTGAGGGAGCGTGCACTTGGCATGCTGACAGCAGGAATGTCAACCAGATCTGTTGCTCGTGCATTGAATGTTCATTTCTCCACCATAAGCCCTAACTCCTCCCCAAGAGGGAAACTCACGTGCACTTCTGTTCCCGCGAGGGTTTCTGTGCCTGACGCAGCTTCTGGCGCCGGAGCTGGCGGAGCCACAGTGTCAGCCGGACTCACTGTGAGTGGTAGTTTGGGGCAAAACCGGACCGGATCAGGACCGAACCCGGACCGTAGTTAATGTGAGCCGGGGTTAAACATTTCGAGCTTTACGCTCATTACGCACATGCTTCGCCTCAAACGCTCCGACCGAGGCCACTGGGATTGAACGGCATCGCCCAGTATTTGTGTCGCTGTTTTATTAATGCAGTTATTTAGGCCTCGTCTTAGTCCAGGTTTGAGAACAACAGCACAAGTCTTGATAAAAATAGCATCACCACAATGACCTCAATGGTTTTCAAATCAGGAGTGAAAAAAGCTGGAACTATATGTTTGAAAGCGGATGTGTGTGTGGATGGTAAAGGTAGGGTTGCCAACCGTCCCTTGAAATACGGAATCGTCCCGTTATTTTTAAATAACGGTGCGTCCCGTATTGAAACAATAAGGGGCGGCTGTTGTCCCGTATTTCGAGGATCCTCCCTTTCTCCTCGTCATAATATAACAGATCCATGCCCGTCACTCACTAAGTCTGCGCTGGACAGAAGTCTAGTCTTCAGAGAGAGACCGGATAAATAATCATCAGATCAGCAGCAGCTCAGTCCGCTCCCCATGCGCGGGTTTAATGCGTCTCAATATAACCGCATTTATCACGAAATCATCAACTTCACAGACATAAACTAACCCATGAACGAAGTCTACTCTTCCCAAGCTTTAGTCCGCTTTTTATTCCACATCAGTCGGCCTCATGTGTTCGGTTTTAGAGACTCATTTAGGAAGCATACTGAAGAGGAAAGGCGGTGCGGACAGTGCGGAGCGCGGGGTTACGGCGCGAGGCCTTTTCCACACAATCTTTCCTCTGATCTGATCCTCTGAATCTGTCCGGTTTAAAAGCAACAACAACGTCTGAAATCCTGGTTCAAGTTTGAGTCTTTAGTGTTGTCTGTGTCTCCTCCTCTTCAGCTCATAGCGTGATGAGCAGCTACAGTAATATATGAAATATATTAAATGGAAGAGGCATGATGTCTCAGCTCCTATCTCTTTCAATAGTTGTGCTCAGTGGCGCATGACTCCAGTTTCGTCCACCATTACGGCCCATGGTCCCGTATGACGCGTCACCTGTATCTATGAAGGCAGCGTGAACGCGCACAGCTGTCGAGGAAGCCCCATGACGAAGCCTCAGAGCGGCCATTACGCCGTATCAAATCTCTTAATATCATCGTTCTTTAAATACAAAATGAATGTTTGAGGCCATTTCAGGCGAATAAGCTGCTATGTTAAGATGACCTGGGGGGTCAGTTTGTCAGTGCGGGGCCAAATAAGCTAAGTTTCTCCGCTCTTGTACAACAACCGGAGCTTACAGCGGCCCTTCGAACGCACGCAGCCGCGCTAATGTACTCACGCTCGGCCACTTTTCCGAGAAGTTCCGTAAGTGCTGGCAGCCTGGTTATTGTGATAAAAATGATAGAAGTCGAGTTTTTACTTTGTTTTTAATATAAACTCACTACTAGAATTGTTTGGCTGAATACAAAGAAGGAGCACTACAAAAGTGTTCTATATTACATTTTCATAGGTAAAATGTGAGGTTTTGTTTTTATACAGCACTGATCTTTTCACAGATGCAATGCTGTGTTTGTGAACGATGTTTTGACCCACCATAGAACTATTAATATCTATTCATACATTTGCGTTGCCCACCAGTGCCTCGGACGGGACGACAGGGCGATCCCCCTCATTGTGCCGTTTCTGTTTCTGATCAAACTTCACTAAAGGTTATGATTCACGAACTGTCCATCATAAAGAGGTCACCTTACGCTTAAAACAGATTTATTTTGTCCTTTTCATTACGTTGCTTTCCGTCAAACATTTAAGCTATTTTCAAAAGCGTGCAGCCTAATCAGGAAACGATCACGTCTTCATTAGTTTATTGTTGTTGTTGATGTTAGCTATAAGACTAATTTTTAACATTAAAACACACGCACGATGTGTAGGTTTGCAATACATTCTAGTACTGAGTAAAGAAAAACATTTACTTGAGGTTCTTAGCGTTTATCTTAGTACAGTCCCGTAGATTCCCGTTCATTATTTGTTTGAATCAATTGTTTGGCTCTCAGACCCACAGAGACCACACGGAGAAGACCTGTGCTCGTTCATGAGTCACGAGCACGTCCACAGGCCTAGTGACGTCACACCATTGGAAAAATTAAAAAAAAAATATTTTGGATGCTTTACAATTTTTCTAAGAAAAAAAAAAGTATATGTCCTAAAACTTGTAATTTTTAAGAAATATATTAGCCTTAGTCTGAAACTCCAGATGCCCTGTGGACCATTTTACAGGCTCCTCCTTTTACATGAGTGTCTATGACAAAAAGGGCTTTTGAGCCACAGGCTGCAATACCACGGCCTGCCACTAGCACGAACTGAAATTGGGTGAAAAGGGGCGTATCCCCCCCTTGCTACAGACGGAGGAGGAACAGGGGCGGAGCTGACACGGGCCGCAGAGGGACTGGGGCCCCACTGGGAAACACTAACACAGTACATAAAAAATAACAACTAAATAGAATAAATAATAAAAGTAGTCTAATTGCAGCTATAGAAATCAGTGTTGCTTTTCTTTTCTTTTTTTTTAGGAAAGTAATCATAATGTAGACGGTTCAGTTTCATCTCTGTATAAGGCTAATTTAAACAGAATATTTTCGCCTAAAATACTCCAGATTGCACAAAATTGTATCTGATTAATCAAACATTCCCTGGGGAGGACTGGTTGTAACTTTCTTAGAGTATTTCAAACAAATGCACATATAAAGAAGAGTTATTCTGTAAAATGGTTTAAAACTTATTTCTAAAATAAATAAATAAAGAGTAATATAAAACACCTTCTGTTACATATAATCTACACACAGCCTTTCATATATCGTTCTGAGTCGTCTAGATTAGTCCCACCACCTCCCAAAGTCCATTTTAACCACTGCTAATAAGTATGCAATACCTCACCTTACAGAAAGAAAGTGCTTAACCCGTAACATGTATAATATATAACATCAATACATACATAAAAGATCCAACATTGTTTGGATGCATGTGTTAAAAACCTGGTTACAGCGAATGAAAAAATAATCTGTAAATGACAAACTCTAAAGTCGTCTATTGATGTCGTTGTCGCCCCCGCACCCCGGTCGCCCAAAAGTGTCCCTTATCTTTCTGTTCTCAAGATGGCGACCCTAGATAAAGGTTAGGCCTGAAACTCTGTGAACTCCGTTTGTAAAGAGATTTGAACACAGTTGGTTCTGTCAAAGGGCGAGCTCCTAAAATAGGATCAAAAGTGGGAGTAGTTTTGGTATTTGTGGGACATGGAGGGACAGACCTGAGAAAGTGAAAGGTCTCACTTACAGAATAAACAAACACACTTTAACATAAGGTCAGGTTAGC
This sequence comes from Proterorhinus semilunaris, assembly GCA_021464625.1. Lineage (NCBI taxonomy): Eukaryota > Metazoa > Chordata > Actinopteri > Gobiiformes > Gobiidae > Proterorhinus > Proterorhinus semilunaris. The sequence continues at coordinate 40,468,356 of CM038346.1, forward strand.
AGTAGACTATAGATGGATAGACTTGAATGACTTTAATGCAGACTGAGATGAGCTGAACACTTATACGACCACATCATTCAAACCAGACAAAGGAGACAAAGACTTCTGTTTCATTTAAAGATATTTGTCCAAAAACTAAAGAGAATGTGTATTTCTTGTTTTTTGGTTCTGCAAAGCCCCGGTCACTCCTGATCCAGGATGAGTCAAAGTAAGCAGCAGCGGCCTCCAGGGGGCAGCACTGATCCACCGTGAGTGTTTTTATATAAAGGACTTTTCACTTTGTTTCTGTTTGATAATGTTTTCTAAACCTGTTCTCCAGGTCTGTGTCCATGAAGAGCAACCGGTCAAAAGATCTACCTTTAGACTTCAGGAAAGGACGAAGAACAGGCTCACAGTAAGACTCACTCTTATGGTTTAAATGTCACACACACATGAACCTCACAATAAATCAGATTTGCAGCCACACTTCTGTCAGTCTAATGGGCGGCTGTGGCTACAATAGTAGTTTACCATCACCGAGTACAGCGTGAAATAATAATGAGTACAGTGTGGCAGTTTGAGAAACTTGGTAACACAGGCTTGTAAAGTGCAATTGTTAGGGCAAAATTATAGTTTAAAATTGTTTTGACTAAAATGAGATAATTGCCTTATTAAAGTCATATTTTATGTTAACAAATTATTAAAGTATTTCTACATTTTAGCACGTTGTGGTGTGGTAGTGGGCGGGTCAAAGGAAACTAGGTCACAGGTAATCAGGTCAAGTAAGGGAGACAGGTGTGGGGGGAAAACAGACTAGTTTGGAGGGTGACCGACACGGTCTTTGACCGCACGCACGCAAACACGACGCAGTTTTTGGACTTTGATATAAAAGAAAATAAAATATTGGAAATTAAATGGACACTGGCAACGTGAGTTTTTGTTATCGAAAGTATTTTTTTGTGCGAGTCAAACGGCGGACACCCTAAAGATGGCTGCGTTATTGTTTTATAGCTAAAGTTAAAATCAGCCATAACAGCAATACAAGTGTAAGCCGTTATTATCATCATTATTATTATTATGTGATTCAAATAAAAGACTGACCTGTTGCTGTGACAGTGGCTCAGTGGTTAAAGCTTTTGTCCTGTAATCTAAAGTCTGCGGTTCAAATCCAGCCCCAGTACATCCTGTTGTTGTGTCTTTGGGCAGGACACTCCACACCTTCAGTGTATGTGTTACATGCATGAGTCTTGTGACATAAACAAATAATGATTATAATAATGCCATTTGTAACAATTGAACAGAATCATTCTGAATATGATAAAAGAGTGATCCTTTGAGGACCCGTTAAGAGGCCGAACGAAGAGGCCGTTTGGACTGATACAAACCACATGTGTCTTTAAGGCTCTGGTCCACATTTGTTCTGCTTCACCCAGAACATCGCTCCATTTATTTGGACCTGTTTCCTCTGAACAATCATACACAGAGTTCCTGTTTCGTTCTGTGTGAAGCTGTGACTGTGCTGCTGTTTTCCAGGTCGGGAGGCAGTGGTCTGTCTTTGAAAAGTGATGACTCAAAACGTTATCCTCCAGACTTTGAGGAGCCAGGACCAGACTCAGGGTAAGACCTTCAGTTTCTCTGTATTTAGAGACATATTGATTAGTATGAACTGATCTCAGCTGAAACACAGCAATAAAGAACATTACATAAATCAATAAGTTCTATCTGATGCTGAAATATGAAACAAATATTCACGTCAGTTAATGACAAACACAAAGATCTGTCTTTAAACAAGAGAAAAATACTAGAAATACAAACAGTAGAGAAGTAAGATCGGTTTAGAAAGACGATGAAAAGCTTCATACGAAATGACAATACAGTTTATGATAAATATATCCATCTGTTTTTCCTCCAGTAAAGTGACTGATCTTCAGCCTCGATGTCAGATGTTGAGTGTGACATAGTTTTAATATTTATCCCACAGAGATGAGCGCCTCGAGGGTCTCAGTGCGGAGTGTGACCTGGACGCTGTTTTCAGGGTCTGTACCAGAACCTCCTTCTCCTCAGCCCTCTGTCTGTCCTGACCTCATGTCGTCTCAAACTCATCTATCGCCTTTTACTGAACATTCAGACGATCACTGATGTACAGGGACAGCGTTATGTGAAGGTTCTTTGCTCTATTTCTGTTACAGCGACTGGAGGAGGATGTTCTGACCTTTGTCAAAGAGGAACTGAGAAGGTTCAAAAAGCTCCTGACCTCAGAGCATCCAGAGAGGAGCTCAGAGAGGAGATCAGAGAGGAGCTCAGAGAGGAGCCCAGAGAGTGAGGAGGAGCGGAGCTGCAGGGAGGCTGTGCTGAACATCACTCTGGACTTCCTGAGGAGGATGAAGCAGGAGCATCTGGTCCAGCGTCTGCAGAACTGTAAGAACTCTGTCTGAAGCTTTAAACTGGCCTCACACTCTGCGATTTTTGAAACATTTTTTAAATCGGGCTGAATTTCAGCTTCTCTGTGTCTCTGTGGTGCAGTGTCAGGGTGTTACGCAGTTAATGTCTAGGAACTAGAGTTGCAAAATTCAGAACATTTTAATTGTTGGACATTTTCCATGGGAATTTATGGGAGTTCAAGAAAATATACGGAAAAAATATACGGAAATTAAATTCAATTAAACTTTGAACAAACATTACTATTATTCTATGTAAAGTACCATCAACATAATTTAATTCATGGGAATAAACAGGAAATTAACGCACCTGAAGGTTTCTTCAACACAAATGTGATTGAATAGTAATACACTTAAATATCTGTCACAGGAGAGATGAAAAGTCTCTCAGAAGCCATCACTGGCATGTCTGACCTCAAAGGTTTGAAGAGAACAGTGTTTTAGCTGATGGGTGAAGCGTCAGCAGTGATGCGGTCGCTGTATCAGACTGTTGTGGTGCAGAAGGAGCTGAGTCTGGGGCAAAGCTCTCCATTTACCCATTGATATACATTAGATCGACACGCTGGAGGGGCCAAGATCGAAATGAGTTTCCTTCACCGGGCGGCTGGGTGCACCCTTAGAGATCGGGGGAGGAGCTCAGTCACCTGGGAGGAGCTCGGAGTGGAGTCGCTGCTCCGTCATGTTGAGAGAAGCAGATGAGGCGTTCCGGGCATGTCGTATTGGGAGGAGGCAGGGGTGTAGCACCAAATTCTGAGCCCTAGGTACAAACTATATTGATGGGCCCCCGACGCCCCTTCTCGCGTGCACGTTCAGTCAATTCACATTTTATACTCATCTCAACATATTCTGTGGTTTAGTTTGTGTAGTTGAACACCGGTGTGTGGGCTGAACCATTTGGAACATTTTTAAAGGGGTGACAGGGCCTTGAGATTCATCCATCATTATTGTTTGTGCAAAATTCTGTCTCGCAACCATTGTATTTCAGCCTGGTTATGTTCCGTTGTTATATCAATTATGAGGAGTTTAAAAAGTGCAATACAGAACGCGTTTATAGCAGCACTCTTGAGGGCCCCCACCCTGCTCTGGGCCCTGGGTACTCAGTACCCTTTACCCCCCCAGTCCGACGCCCATGGGAGGAGGCCCCTGGAAAGACCCAGGACACACTAGAGGGACCATGTCTCTGTGGCCTGGTGTCGCATCAGGATCCATCCAGAACAGCTGGAGGAAGTGTCGGGGGAGAGGGAAGTGCTGCCTCTGCAACCCAGCCCCAGATAAAGTGGAAGAAAATGGATGGATGGATCTTTTCCATTTGTTGCAGAAGTTCAACTGTTTAGCAAATGTTTAGGTGTTTAAAGATCCAACATAACTCCAGTTCTCAGATATAACACGTGGTTCAGTCAGTGGTTCTAGTCACAGTGGATCTGCTGATCTTAGGTCTGATGTGTTTTCTTACAGGTCACATTTCTCCGGTTCAGAGTGAACTGAAGAGTCATCTGCAGCAGAGGTTCAGTCATCTGTGTGAAGGTGTGGCTAAAGCAGGAGACCACGCCTCCCTGAAGCAGATCTACACAGAGCTGTACATCACAGAGGGCGGGGCCTCAGAGGTCAACCAGGAACATGAGGTCAGACACATGGAGACGGCCTCTAGACCAGCTGCTGACGAGACCAGCATCACGAGTGAAGACATGTTTAAACAACGACCCGAGTCTGAAGAGCCAATCAGGACGGTGCTGACGAAGGGCGTGGCCGGTGTGGGGAAAACAGTGCTGACTCAGAAGTTCAGTCTGGACTGGGCTGAAGGCAGAGCCCACCAGGACGTCCAGCTGCTGTTCCCCTTCACTTTCAGAGAGCTCAATGTGCTCCGAGGCTCAGAGTTCAGCCTGGTGGAGCTGATCCATCGCTTCTTCAGTCAAACCAAAAGTCTCAGCAGCTTTACGTTCATCCAGCTGCTCTTCATCTTGGACGGTCTGGACGAGTGCAGACTTCCTCTGGACTTCAGTCGGACCCGGGTCCTGACGGAGCCCACAGAGAGCGCCTCAGTGGAGGAGCTGCTGGTGAACCTCATCAGGGGGAGCCTGCTTCCCTCCGCTCGCCTCTGGATAACCACACGCCCCGCGGCGGCCAATCAGATCCCTGCTGAGTGTGTTTCCATGGTGACAGAGGTGCGAGGGTTCACTGACCCACAGAAGGAGCAGTACTTCAGGAAGAGGTTCACAGATGAGGCCACAGTCGTCATCTCCCACATCAAGAGCATCCGCAGCCTGTACATCATGTGCTACATCCCAGTCTTCTGCTGGATCCTCTCCACTGTTTTACAGAAGCTCCTGAAGAAAACAGAGAAACCAGAGCTGCCCAAGACTCTGACTGAGATGTACGTCCACTTCCTGGTGGTCCAGGCCAAAGTCAAGAACATCAAGTATCATGAGGGAACAGGAGCAGATGGTCACTGGACTAAAGAGACTATAAAGATGGTGCGGTCTCTGGGAAAACTGGCCTTTGAGCAGCTGCTGAAAGGAAACCTGATCTTCTACAAGAGTGACCTGAGCGAGTGTGGGCTGGACGCTGCAAAGATCGCTCGTTACTCCGGAGTCTTCACAGAGGTCTTTAGAAAAGAACAAGATCTGTACGAGGACAAGGTCTACTGCTTCATCCACCTGAGTGTGCAGGAGTTTCTGGCTGCACTTCACGTCCATCAGACCTTCATTAAGTCTGGGGTCAACCTGCTGGAGGTTCAGAAATCTTCTCTCTTTACAAGATTGTTAAAGCCTGATCTGATGTCTCTACACCGCTCTGCTGTGGACCTGGCCTTACAGAGTCCAAACGGACATCTGGACCTGTTCCTGCGCTTCCTCCTGGGGCTGTCTCTGCCGACCAATGAGAGGCTGTTGCCTGGTCTGCTGACTGAGACAGGAAGTGACCGGACCAATCAGGCGACTGTAAAGTACATCAAACAGAAGCTGAATGAAGAGGGTCTGTCTACAGAGAGGAGCCTGAACCTGTTCCACTGTCTGAACGAACTGAACGACCACAGCCTGATGGAGGAGATACAGAAGTTCATGAGAAAAGGACGTCTCTCTGACAGAGACATGTCTCCTGCTCTGTGGTCTGCTCTGTCCTTCCTCCTACTGTCCTCAGACTCAGCCCTGGAGGAGTTTGACCTCAGGAAATACTGTCCCACAGAGAGGGGTCTCCGGAACCTTCTGCCGGTCGTCAAAGCCTCCACCAAAGCCACGTGAGTCCAGACTGTGTTTAACACTTGTGTCATTGTCACCAGTTAGACTAGAAATGGTCAACAACGCCACCTAGTGTTGATTTAAAAGAGGTTAGTTACTCTTTGCCCTGTTACCGGCCGTCCCCCTGATCAGGGAGTTAGAGTCTTTGAACGCAGCGTTAGGAGGAAGTGGAGTCCAACATTAGGAAAAAAACAAGGACACTGATCATCTGAATTTGGAGCAACATAACCACCTCTACGACGTGATATTATATATCGATATAATAATCTATATAATTATCGATTATTATATCGATTATAAAATAATTGTTATATTATCGATTATTAACAAGATAATCGATAATATAACGATTATTTTGTTATATTTAAGATAATCGTTTAATTGATTTGCAACTGTTTTTTCTAGTACCTTGGAAAAAATTGGAAGAATTGAAATCGGCCTGTAATTACACGCTTGATCAAGATCTCCAGCTTTAAAAATTGGGCTGATAAGACCTTGTTTTAATTTCTGTGGAAATGTCTCACTAGTGATTGACAGGTTTACCAGATGGGTCAGGGGGCAGATAAAGAATCATTGTGCTTTCTGACAAAGTCAGAGTCTAATCCGAATACATCTTTGGCTTTAGATGGTTTAAGATGACTGATTATTTGTTTAATGCTAGCCTCATTTGTTTGTGCAATAGAAATGTATTTTTCCAGTGGGCTTATTGGTTTTTCATTGAGCTCTATTGATTTAAAAGATGCTGCTATTCGTCCCACTGATGTCACAAAATAGGTATTGGGCAAAGAAGCCATTTGCATATGGTCAGTAATCAGTTTGCCATCGATATTTAGTTGTGTTATGGCTCTGGCTTCTTGTTTGGAATCATTTTTAGTCAGTCTATGTATGTTTCCAGAGACAAGCACGGTTTCCTTTGGATTCTTCCATCAAGTGCACAAAGTATGCAGTTTTAGCTTTTCGCATCTCACTTACCACTTTATTTCTAAGGCTTTTAAAAATTGCATTATCTGTGTTTAGTTTTGTTGAGATTTCTTTTTTACGAGCGAGATCTCTTTGTTTCATTAATTGACATAATTTGCTAGTAATCCATGGTAATGCTTGACGCTTTTTCCTCATGTATACTTCCTTTGTATACTTTTGAATTATTTGTGCTACATTACTTGTCAACATAATGCAATAATTGTTTAAATCATGCATTTTAAGTGCTGGCTCCCAATTAATATTGTGCATATCATTGTCGAGATGAGGCATATCATTTTTCCTTATGCCTTTTGTTATTTTAGTAACAGCATTTTGAGTAAGAAACTGCAGCCGTTTCTTAGTCAGTTTCCTTGATATTAGTGTCAAATGATGGTCAGACAACCCAGTAACAAGATTATAGGTCTTCATAACTCGTTCTGGCTTATTTGTAAACATAAGGTCTATTTGAGTTTTACTTGTTTTTGTTAGTCTTGTTGGACCCTCTGTTAATTGATGTAATTTATATTTTGATGTTTCCTGTTGCCACGTCACCTTGTTTCCTGTTGCCACGTCACCTTTGCGAGACTCGTGTTTGTTTCGCTGGAAGTCTCTTGGAATTTCAGTAACATTTTAAGAGTTGGTGAAATCAATCATTATGGCTAGCCGCACCGAGCAAGAGCTTCACCGTCTAAGACTGGACATCAAGCGATTGACGGAGGATATTAAAAAGAAAGAAGCGCTTGTTTCCGACCTCATGGAAATATCCCATAGACAATCACTCCATATTTCCTCTCTGACTGCTGCCCTCCAAGAGACAGTGCTCGGAGACCCAGTTACCTGTCCCTCACCCTCTAGCTCAACTCCCCACCCGCAAACCGTGCACAGAACAAAAACACTTGGATCCACCTGCTTGAGCCTCACGAACCGCTTCTCTGTGTTGGCGGAGGACTCACCTACTCCAGCTGTTCCGGCAACGGCGCTCTCCAATCTGGACCCGGCGATGGATTTCCCGGCTCTCCAAGGGGGTGGCGCGGATCCCCGCTCGGCCCAGCCTCACAAACAGGGGGAAAAAACATCGGCCAGGAGTAATATCCTAAAAGAGGCGGTCCGGAGACGATCCAGTGGATCCTCGGGTATGGCTCCGGTCTTGTCGCTGTCCCCGACGCTGCACGCGCCCTCGCAGCTGCTGACGGAGTCGCGGTCTCATCAAGCCGCGACACCGCCGGTGGCCCCCCCGCGGTCCTCTCCGGCGGAGCCACGGACACAACAACCCGCGGTGCAGCCGGTGATCCCGGACGAGGGCGCGCAACAACAGCAGCCAGGATCCACTCCTGTCGGGGCGGGACTTGAACCCATCGGTCAGCCCGCGGCCCTGGTCTCTCCTCCGTCCTCTCCACATGGCGATGTTTCCGAGTCCGCCCACCAGCCAAAGCCACTATTCCCCACCACAACACTCATAATAGGAGACTCCATTATCAGAAACGTCCGTTTTTATAACGCCGCAACCCACTGCTTCCCAGGTGCTACAGTTTCCAGGATAACGGAAGAACTCCCAGGCATTCTCCAGTCCATGCCCCCATCCGTCCATAGAGTGATCGTCCACGTGGGTACAAATGACGTATCGAAAAGACAATCGGAGCGTACAAAACTGGATTTTAAAGAACTCCTCAGCGTTCTGAGACCATGGGGTGTGTCTGTGTTCATCTCGGGCCCCCTCCCCACGCTGAATCGTGGCGATGAACATTTTAGCAGGACCTTCCATCTGAACTGCTGGCTTAAATCCGTATGTAGACCTCTAACCTCTTTTATTGACAATTTTAGCCTTTTTATGGACCGACCCTCTCATTTCCGAGTCGACGGCTTACATCTGAACCTGAGGGGCAGCCGTCTGCTCACAAAGAACATGACCCTGGCAGTCCACTCCGCACCTGCGCGTGATTGACGGTTTGCCTCCAGTCAATCACGCGCAGGTGCAGCCTCCGCCCACACTCCCCCTCCTATCGTTTCCACGCCCCCCTCACAAACCATCCCTGTCATCACTAGCAGAGAGCGGACACAACACAACCCTCCATGGAATTATCCCGTTAATATGGACAGGAATTATCCTGTCCATATTAACGTTTTAAAACCCCTCCCCAAAGCCCCCCCACAGTCCACAGCTAATCCATCTCAAACCACAATAAACATGGCTCTTTTAAATGTCCGCTCTCTGCAGAACAAGTCTTTTATTGTGAATGACCTGATTTTAGATAATAATCTTGATTGTTTGTTTTTAACTGAAACCTGGCTGGGTACAGATGCGACCGCGGTTCTTGCTGAGGCCCCCCCACCTAATTTTAGCAGCACCTTTTCAATAAGGAATGGGAAAAGGGGAGGTGGCACTGCTTCCATATGTACAAACACTATTGCCACCAAACCTATTTTATTTGATCCATTCCCCACTTTTGAGCACCATGCAGTTGTTTTTAGTAATCCCCCCATTTTATGTGTCACTATTTACAGACCCCCCAAAAAATGCCCTCTTTTTGTTAAGGAATTTTCTGAGTTTTTATCACTTTTACATAGCTCTTTTAATATGATTCTTTTAACTGGTGATTTTAATCTACACATAGATAATCTTTTAGACCCTGTTGCTAGGGATTTTTTAAATGTTCTTAATTATATGGATTTTACCCAACACGTCACACAGCCAACTCACGACAGAGGACACAGTCTGGACCTGGTCATCACGTATGGCCTGTCCACAGCTGTGTCCTCTGTCACTGACTTGGCTGTTTCTGACCATTACTGTGTGTTTTTTAATATCACCAGTTTTACCCAGCGGGAGACCTCGGTAAGAGCTGTGAGGAAACGTCATCTCACCCCTGAAGTGGCTGCAAATTTTATTGATGTTTTAGAGAAATATTCTCCTATTGTTCTACCTGCCCCCTGTGATTTTATTTTTGAAAATTTTAATAGCAAACTCAAGTCAGCGCTTGATTCTATCGCTCCTTTAAAATCCAAGAAACTCCCTACAAAACCAATTCCTCCATGGAGGAATGAGGAAATTAAACAACTCAAAAGACAATGCAGGGTGGCAGAGAGAAAATGGAGAAAAAACAAAATTACCATAAACTACCAAATCTTCCGTGAACAACAATCAACCTACAATAACACAGTAAGAAACACAAGAAACAACTACTTCTCAAAAATTATCAACAATAATAAAAATAATCCCAAGGTACTCTTCTCTACAATAGAACATCTAATCAATCCTGATTTTAACAAGACCAACTTTACTCCAAGTGACTCCCTTTGCGAGGCGTTTGCAGACCAGGGGAAAGATCGACACTATCAGATGTAATATTTTATCTACTCAAAGTAACACGGTTTTAAATACATCTGGTTGTCTACTTGTTCCAGAGGAAACACTGCACAGTTTTGTCCAGGTTAATGCTGAGATGCTTGATAAAGTTTTCTCCTCAGTGAGGCCCACCACATGTCCTTTAGACCCGGTCCCAACCCCGTTTTTTAAAACTTTCTATGGATCTCTTAGAGACGAGCTTTTACACATGATGAATTGCTCCCTTCAGACGGGGGTCTTCCCTGCTGCCTTTAAGGGGGCGGTGGTGAGGCCCCTGCTGAAGACGAGCAATTTGGACCGTAATGATTTTAACAACTTTAGACCGGTATCCAACTTACCATTTTTAAGCAAAATCTTAGAAAAACTTGTTTTTACCCAACTTAGCGACTTTATAAATGCACATGACGTCCTTGAGAAATTTCAGTCTGGCTTTAGGGTAAACCACAGCTCAGAGACAGCCCTTTTAAAGATCTTAAATGATCTTAGATTAAATTATGATTCCAAAAGGCTGACAGTGTTGGTTCTACTGGATCTGAGCGCTGCCTTTGATACAGTCGACCATACTATTCTTTTAACTCGTTTAAAACACATCGGCCTCTCTGGTGCTGTCCACAAATGGTTTACGTCCTACCTCACAGACAGGACATTCATGGTAAGTGTGGATACCTGCTCCTCCAAGGTCCATAATATTACATGTGGTGTGCCTCAAGGTTCGATTTTAGGCCCAGTGCTTTTTAACCTGTATATGCTCCCTCTTGGTGATGTCATCAGGAGACATGGAGTCAACTTTCATAGTTACGCTGATGATACACAGTTGTACATCTCCATGTCTCCTGAGGACACCAGGCCAATGGATGCACTTTTTAACTGCATTTTAGATCAAATCCTGGATGGCAGAAAACTTTCTCCAGCTTAACCAGGACAAAACTGAGGTTTAAGTCATCGGTCCTGAGGCCCAGAGAGAGAAACTTTTACCCAAACTACAGTCATTGTCTTTTAATCCTTCCTCACAGGTGAAGAACCTGGGTGTGATTTTTGACTCTGAGCTGACTTTAATTCCACACATTAAGAATATCACAAAGATAGGTTTTTACCATCTAAAGAACATAGCCAGAGTCCGCCCCATTCTCTCTCGGGCCAACACGGAGACGCTAATGCATGCTTTTATCACCAGTCATATCGACTACTGTAATGCCCTGCTTTCTGGTCTTCCCAAAAAGAGTATCTCAGGTTTACAACTTTTACAAAATTCAGCAGCTCGTGTCCTGACGAAGACCAGGAGGCGGGACCACATTACACCGGTTTTAGAGTCACTGCATTGGCTCTCCGTGTGTTTCAGAATCGATTTTAAAGTTCTTTTAATGGTTTTTAAATGTCTTAATGGTCTTGGTCCTTCTTATCTTTCAGAATTGATTTTACCATATGAGCCTTCGCGGTCCCTTCGCTCCTCTGGCAGGGGTCTCCTAGTTATTCCTAAAGTCAACAGAAAGACTCACGGCGAGGCGTCTTTCCAATACTATGGCCCTCGCCTCTGGAACGACCTGCCAGAGGAGCTCAGGACCGCAGAGAACGTTCATGTTTTTAAGAGCAGGCTCAAGACCCACCTTTTTAGTTTAGCTTTTAATTAATATTTACTTATATTAACCTTATTTACCGGTTTTAGTTCTATTATTTCTTTATTTTCCCTCTTTTATCCTGTGCTATTTCACGCACAGTTTTAGCTGTTTTTAATGTATCTCTTATTAAATATTTATTTATTTATTTTTATTTATTTTATTCATTTATTTTTTATGTTCTCCTAGTGGTTCCTCTGAGGGAGCCCTCTGCCCCGGGAGTGCTGGTTGGCTGTGGCCGTGCGGGCGCTCTCCTGGGGGTGCCTGGATGGAGGTAGGACGTCTCTCCTACACCTACTCCGGGCCCCCTGGGTTGGCGCTCTGTGGCTGTGGCCGATGGGCTGCTCCTGGTGCAGACGGCTCCTTGGATGATGTTTCCTCTTTCGGCCTATCTGTACCCAGCCTTATGTACTCAACTCTATGTCCATTTTTATTTAAGACTTTTAACTGCTGGCTGTCTGTACGTATATGTGTCTGTGTGTCTGTGTGTGCGGGTGGTGGGTGGTGGGGTTGTAGTTATTTATGTATATTTACTGGTGGGGACGATTTTTATTATTTTTAATGATTTTTAAGCACTGTAAAGCACTTTGTGTTACATTTTGTATGAAAAGCGCTCTATAAATAAAGTTTGATTTGATTTGATTTGATTTATGGCTTTTAGCTTTTGTTTTCCATGTTTATCTAACCAATTAATGTTGAAATCTCCGAGCACCATTATTTCACTATCACCTTTTAACTGTTCAAGCATTGTATCCAAGTTACAATAAAAAGACACATTAAAGGATGGTGGGTTATATAGAATAACAACTTTAAAATTCATTCTTGGTGATAAAACAATGTTTAAAACTAGACATTCTAGGTTGCAAGTGTTCACATTGATTTCAGTGCATGTTAGGGTTTTCTTAACATATGTTAGAAACCTCCTCCTTTTCCTGTTTGTCTATCTTTGCGAAAACAAGCATACTCTGGGATTTCAATCATTTGAGTAGGGACGTTAGAGTTTAGCCATGTTTCACTCAGAGCCAGAAAATCCAAGTTTGAGTCTGTCAGCAAGTGTTCAATTTGCTCGCGCTTTGAGACGAGGCTCCTCATATTTAGGTGGCCTCCAAGAATTCCTCTCCGCTTACAATCGCGATCCCATATCACTTTAGCGTGGTTAACAGTTTGGAAGTACCTGTGTCTTTGCTGCGTAGGCCTGCGTTGCTTGTGCGGCCGCTTGGACGTATTATGCAAATGCTGTCACCTCCGGTCGCCCGTGTTAGGCCCGTGTGTTACCGGTAGTTGCTTTCCGGTCGCCAGTGTTGGGATGGAATCGAAGCTGGCCGCTTGTTTCACTCAAAATAATAATAATAATATCGAACTTGTATAGCGCCTTTTTGGACACTCAAAGACGCTTTACATGGGGAATAAACAAAACAAAAAAAGGGTTTAAAGAAAAGCTAGTTTGAACAGGTGGGTTTTGAGTACTGATTTGAAGGTTGGTAGTGAGTTTCTAATGGGCAGTGGGAGTGAGTTCCAGAGGGTGGGGGCGGCGATGGCAAAGGCTCGGTCCCCCAAGGTCCGGCGGTTAGTGCGGATGATGGGGGTGAGGCGGTTGGTGCCGGCTGAGCGGAGGTGGCGGGTGGGCTGGTGTTGTTGCAGGAGCTCGGTGAGGTAGGGCGGGGCCAGGTTATGGAGGGACTTGTAGGTGAGGAGGAGGAGCTTGTATTGAATGCGATATTGAACGGGGAGCCAGTGGAGCTGTTGGAGGACAGGGGTGATGTGTTCTCCGTAGAGGAGGCTATTGCAGTAGTCGAGTCTGGAAGTGATGAATGCGTGGATGAGGATTTCAGCTGTTGACTGGGTAAGGGAGGGGCGGAGGCGGGTAATGTTGCGGAGGTGTAAGAAGGATGTTTTAGTGATGTTGTTGATGTGTGTTTTGTATGAGAGGGTGGGGTCCATTATGATGCCGAGGTTGTGTACAGAGGGGGAGGGGGTGACGTTGTGAAAGATTTGGGGCCGGTGATGAGGAGTTCTGTTTTATTGCTGTTGCGTTTGAGAAAGTTATTGTCCATCCAGGTTTTGATGTCGGAGATGCAGTCAGTGATGGTGGAGAGGATAACCGGGGTGATGGATTTGGTGGAGATGTAGAGTTGGGTATCGTCGGCGTAGCAGTGAAAGTTGAGTCCATGGTGACGGATGATCTGACCGAGGGGAAGCATGTAGATGGTAAAGAGGAGGGGGCTGAGCACGGAACCTTGGGGGACACCGTGGGTGACGGGAGAAGTGTGGGAGTTGCAGTTGTTGACAGAGACAAAGTGGTGACGGTCGGAGAGGTCTGAGGTGAACCAGAGGAGTGCTGTGCTGGAGATGCCGATTGATTGTAGACGATGGAGGAGGTGGTGTCGGAGGGAGACAGAGGAGAGAAGGAGGGAAGACTATGGAGTGTGAGTGGAGCGAGTTCATGTTCAGAGGGAGGAGAAGCGGAGGAAGTGGATGCAAGTGAACAGTGTATGGTATGGATTTTAGTATGGTAGGATGACAGGAAGTTATTGCATTTGTCAGTGGTGAATGTGGTGAATGTGGAGGTTATATTGTCCTTGGGTTTGGTCAGTTTTGAAAATGTGGAGAATAGTGTGCGGGGGTTGGAAGAATTAGAGTGGATGAGTTGTGAGTAGAAGTTGGACCGGGCAGTTTTGAGGGCGGAGTTATATGTGGTTACAGCTTGTTTGTAGGCTTGGGCATGGACAATGAGACCGGATTTTTTATGGAGCCTTTCAATTTGTCTTTTTTGTTTTTTTAAATTGTGGAGATCTGGGGTGAACCAAGGGGCGGAAGTGGAGACTGAGGCAGTTTTGAGGGGGGCTATTTGGTTGAGGCAGGAGGAGAGTGTGTGGTTGTAGAAGTTGACGAGATCAGTGGCAGTTGGATCTGAGGGAAGCAAAGAGCTGGTGATGGCATGTGATATGGAGGCAGAGAGAGAGATGGGACTGATTGATTTCAGGTTTCGGAATGTAATTGTTCTTGAGTGTTTGGCGGTGGGAGAGGGGGTAATGATGTCCAGGGTGATGGCCAGATGATCAGAAATTGTGAGGTCGGTCAATGACAGGTTATGTATGGTGAGGGAGGGTGTGGAACAGACCATGATTGTGTGTGGGAGAAGTGACGTGCTGGGTGAGGTTGAGGCAGTTTAAAATGTCCAAAAAGTCAGATGTGGATTTAACTGTAGGGGAGTCAATATGGATGTTGAAGTCACCGAGGAGGAGAACGGACGGGGAAATGGAGGACAGCTGAGTTACAAAATCTGTGAAATCTGAAAGAAATGATGGGCAGTTTTTTGGGGGGCGGTAGATGACTGCAGCGGTGAGTGATTGGGAACCGGGAAGTCTGAAAGCCAAGTGTTCAAAGGAGGACACAGCCGGATGGAGATGGGGCGGAGGAGGATGTCACTGCGATGGATAACTGCAATGCCGCCTCCTCGCCGGTCCAGACGGGGGTTGTCGATGTAGGAGTATCCAAAAAAATAAAATAACATTCTATTGTCCATTGGCTTCCAACTGTAGTCTCTGTCCTCATTGGACAAAAACTAGGTCAAAACAGTCTGCCACAGGTGCAAGGGTCTGGGTGATTCAAAAACAGGAAATAAAAACACTTCAAAATAAAAGCACACAAACCAATAAGAAATGTGCAAACACAAAGTGCTGAATGATGGTCCTGTGCCGTCGTGGCTCTAGTCTCTGATCGTCCTCTCTGTCCTCAGTCTGAGCGGCTGTGGTCTGTCCCAGAGCGTCTGTGCTCCTCTGGCCTCAGTCCTCAGCTCCTCCAGTCTGACTCACTTGGACCTCAGTAACAATGACCTCCAGGACTCAGGAGTGGAGCTGCTGTGTGAGGGACTGAAGAGCGCCCCCTGCAGACTGGAGACTCTCAGGTGAGACGCTCTCATGAAGGACTCTGTCTCTGTGTCCACATCAGAGGCTAATGCTGTGTGTCTTTAGTCTGTCTGGATGTTTGGTCACAGAGAGGGGCGGGGCTTCTCTGGCCACAGCTCTAAGCTCCGCCTCCTCCCATCTAAGAGAGTTAGACCTGAGCTACAACCATCCAGGAGCCTCCGCCAAGCTGCTGACGGCTCTACAGGCCCCTCACGGGCCCCTGCAGACGCTCAGGTGAGGCCTGGTTCTGGTCCTGGTCCTGGTCCTGGTTCTGGTCCTGGTCCTGGTCCTGGTTCTGGTTCTGGTCTTGGTTCTGGTCTTGGATCTGGTCGACAGTAAACTGGACTTGTGTGTTTCAGGCTGGATCCTGCTGGAGAACGGTGGATGGTCCCAGGTCCAAGGAAGTGTGAGTTTGATTCATTCACAACATGAGAAACACTCACCTCCGAGTGTTCAGCCTCAGATACAAGTCTGTGGCCGTTTCTCAATACTCATGAACACAAGTACATTGAAGTATGGACTTGGGGAGAACGGGAGCTCGCAGAACGGTTAAACGAGGAATTGGAACAGTGCTCACGTACTCAGGGCTGTCAACGCACAGCTGAGCTCACCTTAACCTGCGCGCCTTTAACTTCTCAGGAGAATGACACGGGGAAGAAAAAAGTTTTGCGGTATATGCAGTGATTACTTCTTTTTTTAATGTTCAACTACATTTTTTAGAGACTTGAAACATTCATGCTAACTTATTTCTAATAGAAGCTCAAATCTTACATTAGCGCTAACATTATTGTGAATGAGCTACGCAGTAAATCTGTAGCCTGGTTGTGGGGTTTGTCCTCCCGCTGCTGCTGGTTCCCTCTCAGCCTGTGGCAGCTTTATTCATGGTCATTAGTCACTACAACAATACGATCATCAAAATGAAATGTGTGCACTATTAACACTGCAAGATTTTGACATGGGCCTACCCAGGAAGAGTTAAAAAAGTGATACCATTTGCTTCATGGAGTCATGTGAAAGTCATGATATCAAATTGAGAGCGAACTCAGAGAAAACGTTTGCAGTTAACCCTTGTTCAATGAAGGTTCTTGAGTCTTCTTCTGTACTCTGTAGTTGAAGTGTCCAACATTTCGCCTCTTCATCCAAAATGCTTCGTCACTAAAGGCTCAGCTCAGCCCACAGCCCAGATAAAGACCACAGGGAGGGGTTCAGCTTGGCTCAGTCCCTCCCCTCTATGAACAGCTCCTCTCACCTGTAGGTAAACATCTTTGTAGTTCTGAGTCTTTGTAGTTCTAAGTCCTAACAACTGAACTCACACCTGAGCTAATTGCCTGCTTATTGATCTGTCCTGGGCGGGGTTGCAGCTACATTAACATAAAATCAAAGTCCTCCATTCCTGTTCATGGATGGATTCTCCTTCTTCACAAAAATTGCTTCTTTTACTTCTCATTCAAATGAGATGTTTTTCTTGAGCTAAAATCCTGACCTCAAAGGAGTGGTGGTGCTTTGAGGTGGAGGTGGAGAGAGGATTGATTGAATCCTTCGTTGATTGAACGAACGGTACACGGACCGTGCAATGGGGCGTTATGGCGTAATAAGGGTGTAATAGTGTAATAAGGGTGTAATAGGGGTGTAATAGTGTAATAAGGGTGTAATGGGGCATAGTGGTTTAATAGGGGTGTAATAGTGGTGCAATAGTTTAATAAGGGTGTAATAGTGTAATGGGGCATAATTATTCTTTATTTGTTTATGTGAGATAAACAGCGCTTACTTGTTTTGTTTAACTGCTCTAATGGTTACAGCCATATTTTTTTAAAGGTTGACCTGAAAATGATGAGTACAGTGAACTTTTGATACAGTGATACAGTAACATGTTCTGTAGTGTTATCAAAGCAAAAGTTGTTTGTTTGCACTTTGGTCTTGGACTTAATAAAATGTGCATAGTATTTAAGCCAATCACAGTAAAAGAGGAGGACACATGTGTGAGGAGAGGTAAACACTCCTGCTACCCTCAAAATGGGACGGCATATTTCGTTTTCTTTATATTTCTGTATGGTTTTACAGTTGACCTAAGTTGTTTACATGTTTTGTTTGGTTTGCTGTGTACATTTTGAGTTAACACCTCCTAGTTTGTTACTGGTGACCCCAGTACACATGACCGTCTGCAACCAATCAGTTACCCTGTAATGGGCACACCTGTTGTCCTGCGGGGATTGGAGAACAACAAAAGAGTCAGGTTAACAGTCGAGGAAAGGAAGGCAGCGTGTGAGGAGAACGGGGCGTGCACAGATCCAGCTGTGCAGCACAGACTCAGAGAACACCCGCACAACCCGCACCACAGCACAGACTACACTACACGCAGGGCGATCGACCCTGCCTCGCCAGTGAGTAGCAGCTCCCTTCATGTTAATGGTGCAGAGCTTGGGGCACTTTCAACACACTAGGAACCCTTCATAAAGTCATGCGTCTGACAAAATCATCCCATAGAGTCAGTGAAAATTGGCCGAAGACGGAACTAGAAACTGTACACCCCATTACACTATTATGCCCCATCACACCCTTATTGCACTATTACACCCATATTACACTATTACGCCCCTATTAAACCCTTATTACTTCCCTATTAAATCCTTATTACGCTATAACGCCCATATTGCACCACTACAGTTTCTTGTTTTCCATCTTCTGTGTTTTATTACACCCCACATTACACCCTTATTACACTACTGCACCGCTATTATGCCTCATTACTCTATTACACCCTTATTACACTATTACACCCTTATTACACCCTTATTACACTACTGCACCGCTATTACACCCCATTACATTATTACACCCTTATTACACTATTATGCCTCATTACACCCTTATCATACTATTGCACTGCTATTACACCCTTATTACACTACTGCATCGGTATTACACCCCATTACAGTATTACACCCTTATTACACTACTGCACCGCTATTACACCCCATTACACAATTACACCCTTAATACACTATTACACCCCATTACACCCTTATTATACTATTGCACCACTAATACACCCTTATTACACTACTGCACCGCTATTACACCCCATTACACTATTACACCCTTAATACACTATTACACCCTTATTATACTATTGCACCGCTATTACACCCTTATTACACTATTGCACCGCTTTTACTCTCCTATTACACCCCATTACAGTATTACACCCTTATTACGCTATTACACCGCTGTTACACCCTTATTACACTATTACACCCTTATTACACTATTGCACCACTATTACACTATTACAACCTTATTACACTATTGCATCGCTATTACACTATTACACCCTTATTACACTATTGCACCGCTATTACACTATTACAACCTTATTACACTATTGCACCGCTATTACACTATTACAACCTTATTACACTATTGCACCGCTATTACACTCCTAATACACTATTACACACTTTACACTATTACATCCATTACACTACTACAACCTTACTACACTATTGCACCACTATTACACCCTTATTACACTATTACTTCCCTATTACACCCTTATTACACCATTACTTCCCTATTACACTCTTATTACACTATTACACCCTGATTACACTATTACACCCTTATTACACTATAACGCCCCTATTGCGCCACTATAGTTTCTCATTCTGCGTTTTTCATTGTGTGTTTAGACCTGCCGCATTAGGACATGGCTGGAACATGTAGGGGAGGAAAATACATCATTAATTTACTGGTGTTTATTGATTTTAAAATAGTTTTATTTGACTGTGATTTGAATGAGTGTAAAACATAGAAACCATGAGACCTGGACCTGCAGGTCAGGGACTTATGTGCTTCTCTGCCTCTGCTCTGGGAGCCTCCTGTGGAGCTCTGTGTTGGAGCGTCCTGATGACCCCTAGTTTGTGCTGGAGCAGATGGTTG
Organism: Proterorhinus semilunaris; assembly: GCA_021464625.1. Taxonomy (NCBI): domain Eukaryota; kingdom Metazoa; phylum Chordata; class Actinopteri; order Gobiiformes; family Gobiidae; genus Proterorhinus; species Proterorhinus semilunaris. The sequence continues at coordinate 40,487,769 of CM038346.1, forward strand.
GATTTAAACCTCAGGTGGTCAGTGTGAACTCCTCCCTGAGGTCTTTATCTAGTCTGCGGGCTGAGCTGAAACTTTAGTGTCGCTGACGAAGTCTTTTGGATGAAGAGGCGAAACGTACGACACTTTAACAACAGAGTACAGAAGAAGACTCAAGAACCTTCATTGAAGATGGACAACTCCTGTACGACTGAGAGCCTACACAGACATGTTGCTGTTAAACAAAGCACATTTTGTAATGATTTGAAACAATTAGAAAAATAACTTTTGGTATTTGAAATGTGGAGGATGTTCATATGATGCGATGCTGCTTTCAGTCACTACAATGTGATTGTAATGATGGTAAGCGTGTGGCGCAGTGGAGTGGACAGGCGTCCAGTGGAATCTGGAAGTTACAACCACAGGTCAGAGCGCTGCTGGTGCATCCACAAAGCAGGAGACAACAGGACACTCTGCTGCAGAGAGATAGTAGAGAACAAAACAAGTGTGAGAAGCAACAAAGAACATGTCCCTGTAAATGAGCCCAGTGTAATGTAGAGCTGCATGTTTCCTACATCAAAACACATGAGTATATGACACACCATTGCTGAACACCAAACTGTTGACAATGAGAAGGATCCTCAATAGTCCATCCTGACACTTTCCTCACACCGTCAGCCCGGCAGGAGCAAGTGGCACCTGCAGTAACAGTAACATTAACATTAGACTTCAAATCCAAAAGGCTTTTTGGTGCTACAGATTCATATACAAACAGAAGCGTTACGTCCTGGACAGACTGCACACGTTATTTACCAAGGTAACACATCTCCATCACTGCTCTGTGAAAAGGAAACATAAGCATAGTAATAATAGCATAACAGTATAATACAGAATAATAATACATCTTTAACAAAAGGCATCTATTTGACTTTTCTAATGTTATTGTACATCAACATGTACAGCACTTCTCCCTGACTTCAACAAAACCATCTTTATCATGACTGTTAGAATAATCCACTTTCAAATGTTCACATTTGGTTTTGAAAGCCAAGTATGACTCTAAATAAATAATGGGACATGTTTACTTTTGTTGTTTCAATGCAGATGTTCATTACTGTGCATTGTCCCTGTCAAAGAAATCATTCAAATAACCTTTGACCTTTTCAGTTCTGAAGTAACCTATCTTACACTTTTTATTTCATGACAGTGATTATCTATTCATAAAAAGATATGAAGAGATATGATAAGATATAATGACAAAGATGGCTCCAGTATTTCCTCATTTGTTATGAAACGACACTATTCTGAGCACCTAACTTCATATATTAGCCAAACTATTAGCAGTAATATAAATACGCAGTCAACAACAGTCACTAACAAACTTTTCCTCTCAACTTTTCACAAGTTTAACTACAATAGAGCCGGAGAAAACCAGCGGAGCTTCGTGGAACTTTTAGCCGAGACAGAGCTCGCCCCGCTCAGCTACAACTCACTGCGTGGGCCGCTAAGTGGCCGAAGCGGCCGGATCGTACTTTAACTCGGGATTGAACCGGTAAACAGACCATTGGGTTTACTTTACAAATGGACATTTCTCGCCTCAAATCGCCTTCAAAGTGAAGTTTAGATGAGAGGAACAATAAAACAGGCAACATTCACTTTAGCCTCACTTTCACTTCAGACTGGGTAAAGGGGGCGGGGCTTGAACTGTTCTCAGTCTGATGTGAACTTTGAACTGGAACAGTTCTCGGGCCGGCTCTGATGACGTTTCACGAGTACTCGAGTACACAAGCACAAGAACCAGAACGCATATTGAGAAACGGCCTGTGTCTTCACCTCAGCACATGACTTTACTGCACTGATGTCCGCCACAATTCCCTCAGTCAGCCCCAGGGCAGCTGTGGCTACAGAGGTGACCATCAGTGTTTAGTCCCTGCAGCTGTGCTCTTGTTTATTTTTCTGGTTATGATGATTATTGTTCAACTGATTTTGTGCCTAATTTTGGCTTCATGGCTTCAGATGGTTCATATCTAACGATGATGACGACATTTATATTTCACTTTAGTCATTCAATTGTGTTTGTGTTTCTCAGATTACTGTGACCTCACTCTGGACCCAAACACAGCTCACAGTCTACTCCGACTGTCAGAGGACAAACGGACTGTGAGAGGACTGTACCCATCTGAGCCTCCGGATCATGAGGACAGATTCACAGACTGTCTTCAGGTCCTGAGCTCCTCCGGCCTGAGGGGGCGCTGTTACTGGGAGGTGAAGTGGAGCGGGTTAGAGTTTGATATCTCAGTGAGTTACAGAGGAATCAGACGGAGAGGAGGCGACAGTCGGTTTGGAGAAAATGATCAGTCCTGGACGATGAGGATCGAGAAGGGAGAGTATTATTTCTTACACAATGAGAAAAAACAGTCAAATGTTTCCTTCAGGAATCCTTTCTCTCCACCCCCCTCCGGTGCAGTGGGTGTGTTCCTGGACTCTGAGGCTGGAGCTCTGTCCTTCTATGACGTCAGCTCTGATGGAAAACTGTCCCACCTCCACACCTTCATCAGCTCCTTCACTGAGCCTCTGTTCCCAGGGTTTGGACTGACAAGGTTTGGACTGAGGTTTGGGGCGTCTGTGTCTCTGGTGAATATGTGAACAGGAAGGACACAGCGCCCCCTGGAGGACTTTGGTTTTATTATGAATGAATGATTTGAATCTGTGGCTTTATAAAGTCTGATCTTCTCCTGTATTTTCTTCCATATTTCAGAGTTTAAATGCAGAGTTAAATGCTGCTGGTCAATAGAATCGTACTGGATCATATTTGACATGAACTGAAGCCGGTGCACTCTCAAAGATGAAGGATATCGTCTACGGCATCATCAAAATGATGATTATTTAGAGTCAAATCATCTCAAACATGTGGTGGATAAATGTTCCCGACGTGTGTGAAGCTGCTGAAGAACGGAGTTTTCAAAAGTAGAAGAATAATTCATCTTTGCTTTGGGATGTTGTGGGTTTTAGTTCCTCATGAGTTTGCTGTGAGTAAATACCACGCTGAGGAAATGACGGTGAAGGGAATGAGCTTTTCTTTTCTCATACTGGTTAGTCCTGGTTAGTTAGTCCTGGTTAGTCCTGGTTAATTAGTCCTGGTTAGTTAGTCCTGGTTAGACCTGGTTAGTTAGTCCTGGTTAGTCCTGGTTAGTCCTGTTTACTCCTGGTTAGTTAGTCATGGTCAGTCCTGGTTAATTAGTCCTGGTTAGTTAGTCCTGGTTAATTAGTCCTGGTTAATTAGTCCTGGTTAGCCCTGGTTAGTTAGTCCTGGTTAGTTAGTCCTGATTAGTTAGTCCTGGTTAGTCCTGGTTAGTTAGTCCTGGTTAGTTAGTCCTGGTTAGTTAGTCCCGATTAGTCCTGGTTAGTCCTGGTTATTTAGTCCTGGTTAGTTAGTCCTGGTTAGTCCTGGGATGGAGCAGGTGGACTGTTTCCTTATTGTAAAATGAAAACAATTCTGAGGCTCCAATCCGGCGTGGCTTGTTTACATGTATGTTCATTCACCTCTGAACCCCGGCCTTTAACCCAGTGCCTTTTCTCCAGTTCGGCTTTACCCAAATGTAAAAGCTTCTGGACTGGAGCCAGTGTAACGCTTCATTTGAAAGCTAAGACCCACAAAACTGATCTAAACAGATCTTTGTCCTTGTGTTGTTGCCGAGTTGTTTTTTTCACCTTAAGTTTTCGATTGGAGTCGTTCCAAACTGGAGAAGATGTTTATATTCACTTTATAAAAAGACACATTTGTTTTTTTTTTCTCACTGTCTGACATGAAACCAGAATTTACTTTTTTTATGTCAATTAGAATAAAATAAATAAATAATTATATTTCCTAAATGTCAGAAGAACGAGAGATATATTTTTTCATAAATGTTAGTGCCTTTTTCCAAAGCAAAGTGTCCCACACTCAGAGGACTATACCTTCCACACTTGGGGAAAGCCCAGAGGTCGATATCATGACCTTGGAAGCACAAGTCTGGTTCCGGCTCGTTGCAGTTTTCACAGCCGTCTGCAGACACACGGGGCTGCTTAGATTTCTGTCCCACTTGCTCCAGACTCGCTCTGATGTCACGGGCACGTGGGGCACGGAAAGATCGTGAGACCCCAACGAGACCAGCCCACTTGATCAGCAAAGGCTACTGCAGCGGCTCCATGGCCCCGTGCATGATGGGAAAACGCCCACCTGTCAGGTGATTGGATACGAGTCTGCTGTGATCAGAAACATGTGACCCCCTCCTCTCTCCTCAGGGCAACACTTTAGATCTGAACAAAGAAACTATTACAGTTGTGTATCGCCCCCAAAATAGAGCTCATGTTTGATGCTTTCCACAACAAAGGAAATATTCCATCTCTCAAACTAACACATGGGAAAGTTTCCTCTGATGAACAATGATGTGACTGGGCGGAGGTTGTTGAAATCAATTTAGAATATCCGTAAAAAAAAAAAGTCTTAGCATGACATTGACAAAGCATCGATCACGAACATGGTTACCTAATCAATAACTTGAATACCATAAAGATTTAACGTTCACACTCATTCAAATTTAAGCAGTTTACTGTCAACGCTAAAGCTACAAATGCAGCTTCTAGTTCAAGTGAATTTGGCGGAGCTCGTTTTTTTGTTTTTTTATTTTTAAGTGGAGAGTGCACTGCAAATACAACCCCCCAAAATAGTACTTACACTAAAACTGCAAATACAAATCTAGGATATAATGATATTTCAGTGATATTGTGAAAGTGCTGACTACATGGGTAACGAGAGTTGATCCTGTAACACAGAACATGCTAGGCGCTGTTAGCAAAATCATTCTTAAATTCAAGATACAGTTAAGCTTTGAACAGAAAGAGGTTCCATTACTTACCCCGGAATGTTCTTGCCTCTTCTTGGTTAATATTGATCCCAGCTTCAGATATTTTTTGAATAAGTTCTTCCGTGGAAAGGCAGCGTAGGCCTGGACAGTCCGCCATTTCACTCTTCTGGCCTTTTTTGTCCCCCCCACCCGACACTGACCCCTACTGGTACAATGTTGAACCATTTGGCTTAAGACGTGATGTTGTAGCTCTAAAATGACATAAAGGTCCACAGTAAGTCGCCTTAAGGACCATATATGTACTGGCAGGGCACTTTCTTGATAAAAGTACCTTTTAGGTACAACATTGTACCTCTGTTTTTCTGTATCGACCAAAAGTTTCAAAAGTCCTGCTCCCACAGCACATGTTGTAAGCTTTTCATTGCACACAGAAAATGATAGCCTATATGCTTTCCTCTTTTCCAGGAGCCTATGAATTATTTACAACGGCAAATTATTTCTTGGATGTTTGATAAAAGCTTTTGGCTGCTCTACTCGGCCAACGGTATTAAAACATGTACAGTGGGAACCGGATGTTTACATACACTTCATCAAAAGACACGTTTGGATTTTTCTGTCACTGTCTGACATGAAACTAGAATCAACTTTTACTTTTTAGGTCAATTGGAATTTTAACTAATATATTTATTTTTGCTAAATGCCAGAGGAATGAGAGATATAAACTTGTTTCTAGCTCTCACAATCCCTCCTGCACATTGGAATGGTTCAAATGAATGATATGCATGTTTCACGCCCGTGTTCAGCTTTGAGCGCTGGAAAAGTTAAGCAGGGGAGACCCCCCCCCCCCAATATAAACGGCACTATTTTAGATTCTAGTTCTATCTTCCATCGCTCAATAAACATTTAAATGGAGACGATGCAACAAGCTCTGATTTTTCTTGCCATAAAGCTTCTTGAGGTCTTGTATATTACATTCATATTTTCTACTGTATATTTATATTTGTTTGTTACCCAGACTATGTCATCTCTTGAAATTGCATGGACTATCTTTTCAACTCAAACAAAACATTATCCAACAGTCATGTTGATTTGAAGGCTGCCCTCTACTGTTTGTATAGGGAACTACAAAGCCTGCTGCCATGGAGATTTGAAGTTTTTGATTTCTGGCAATATCGACTCCTCACTTAATAATCTTGAATTATTTGTGTGTTTGTGTTGCAATGCCAAACCAGACAGCTGTGTGTTATTATTGTTCTTACTATTGTTTGGTCATTTATTGTAAATGTTTATAACACAATATTTAAAACTGTATTGTTTCAGATTAATTACTTTGATTAAATGTATTTGCAGCATGTGAAAATGTAAAGATGTACGAATACTGTCAGCTTTTCTCACCACTAGGACTATAGCGAGGCTATCCAAGTTTAACAGGCCTGTAATGGGAACTTTATACAATAGAAAACGTCATAATATGAAATAGATTTTAAAATGTGGTAAGAAAATGGTCTAAAATATCAAAAGGCAATCCTTAATCCTTATGATCATACTTGCATGTGTTGTTATAATAGGTTTGATCAGAATATACCATTACGTTGCATTGACTGACGTAATAACACAGCACATCCAGCCCGACACGTCCCCCCTCCCCCGGCCCTCCTCGCGCTTAGAGAACACCTCGTCCAAGACCCTCCTGGACATGGGCACCAGGCGCATCTTCAACGAGGACCACGACCTGTCAGTGTCAGTTCAGCAGACTTTCTTTTATAAGTACATTTCTCAAATGGACCTTTGTTGACGTCAACAACCTTTGCAATAAAAGTTGTAAAACTAGAAAGCTGTAGAATCATAGCCATGTTTGTTTTGCTTGGCCCCCAGTGCAGCGGCGGCTCATGTAGAGCAGTGGTTCTATCCTTTGCAGCCCTGGGGGGCCCCACTACATGTGCTCCCCCGAGTCTGTGGCCCCCTACATAGTGTTTAGTTCTAACTGCACTATAACCCTAATGTCTTATGTGATGATATGTCTCAGTCTTATGCTAATTCAGGAACATTGAAAGGAGGATGCAGGTTATGTTGGTTACCTTTAAAACACTTTTCTTATTTAATCATCTTTAATAATCCATTCTCTTTGGCTCCTTATTTCAGCCCAGGCTCCAGGCTGGTGAGGAAACCACTGTTTTAACTTGGATTGATAAAAATATCTAGCCTCCTTCCAACGTTAATAAAACAGATCCTGCTTGAAGTCAATATAATATTCATACATTTGTTGCAGAATATGCAGAAAAGTGCAAAGCAAGAAAGACCAATCTCCTCCTGAATCAGTTTGATGCGCTCCCCTCAGGGAGCCCTCCTCAGCACAGGCACAACGCTGTGGGCAGAGGCTAAATACTTCCATACCTCCTTTTCAAGTCACGTTTCAAGGAAAACATTGTTGACGCGTCTGGTTCAACAATGTGGTTCTCGTATTGAAAACTTGAACAGGATGTTTCTCATCTGTCCATGGGCCGATTTTAGCCAAATCAAAACTCAGAGAAATGTTCAAATCTCATCTGTATTGATCTCTTCAAGGGAACTTGCTCTCTTTGGTCAAACGCTGCGCAGAGCGAGAGAGAAGTGTCGGCTCTCCACAGTTGCGTAACGCCACACCTCCTCGGACTAAATACTAATGTCTATTAGAAAATCAATCTTTCAATTGATTTTTGATTTCATGGCTAAACCAACTTAAAGAGTAGCCGATCTCACAGGTGAATTTCAACAGTTAAATTGATCTTAATTTGGATTTGTCATATAAATCATACGTTTCCACACGGCACCCCTGGACTTGCAGGTTGAAAACCAAAACAGACTGCGGGAAGTGAATGAATTATGGCCCACGTAAGGGTTTATACTGTTTACTGTCACGTCCATCCATCCCCTCCCACATGGGTCACCATCCAGCGAGCAGCAGACCCGTCCCCGTCAGCACCCAACCGCCCCTCTTCCTTTAGTTATCTCTTTTGAATCATTATTATTTTGTTTTGTCTTTAAATAAACTTGGTAGTAGATCTTAGAGCTAGCCAAGATCTTTTCGGGTTTTGCCTCTTGAGGGAAACTTTCAGACCCATTGGGAGAGGGTATGTCCCCTCAGCAATACTTTTACTACCAGTTTAGATGCAGAAAGACTCCAGATTGTTGTTATTTTGTTATGTGCATTTTATTTGTTATTCTTTGCTTGTTTTATACATTTATTTGTTATTCTTGACGTATCAGGGCAGGGCGGACTAGAGGGCCAGGGCCACCGCACAGCCGACATAGCCCCCTGGACAGTCGGGGCGATGGACGCAGTAACAACAATTAGGGAACAGGGGAGAGGAGGAAGCAGAGGAAGTAGGACAAATAATCATATGATCATGATAATAAGTGTAACATTGATAAATAAATAAACTAAATCATAAAACAGAGGGGGAGAATAGCAGTGCCTAATGAATACAACAATAGATCATGATAAAGGCAGAATCTATGATCTAGATCAGGGGTGGCCAACTGGTCAGAGGCCAAGAGCCGAAATGTTCAACCTTGATCCTGTGAAGAGCCACAAAGGCACCGACCATTCGCGAAATCCGAGTGCGGTAGTTTAATATGATTAAATGTAATGAAACTGTTATATTTAATCATAATAAACAATAACTTTATGCCTGGCCTTTTTCTTTTCAATAATTGTGGTAGTTTTACTCCTCACAAAGATTGAAATAAATGTATATTAAATAAACTGACATTTTCTGCTATTCTGTTCTGACTGGGACAACATTTGATCTATTTATTAACATTATTATTTCGAATAGTTTTTGTTGTTGCTTGTTTTTTTGTTTTGTTTTTAATGCTGGTGTATATTTGTGAGTGGGGCCCTGCCCACTGAGCCCCCTCCTCTGATTCGCCCCTGGCCTGTGCACTCAGTGCCCGCAGCCTGGTCCTGACTGGACTGTGCAGAGAGAGAAGTTCATAAGCCCTAATCAGGAGCCTCTGGAGGACGTCTGAAATTCTGTTTATGTTGCATTTGTTACAGTTACAACATGTGACAGAAAAGTCAATGACTTTGCGTACATTTTCCGCGTTACGATGTCGCGCTTCATTAGAGCTCGGCTTTTTTCCATTTACTAATTTTGATCTTTTTCTGTGAATATGAGGCCAACTTTCATCAAATAAAGAGTAGGCTAATCAGAAACTTAAAGCACAGAAGCTGACCCCAGTGCCACGATCTGCCTGACTGTTGTTTAACCACATCCCGCTTTGAGTGAGGCTGCACGAGCACCTTTTACACGCCGCCTCGAAAAGGAGGGAGATACGGACATTCATGCGTGTAGAGATGGGAACACATGAACTATGGTTGGATTTGTGGTCAATATTCTTAAAGACTGTTACAGCTTATGGGGAATATGTACTAATTATTTTGCAAAGAGCCGCACTCTGATTGGCCAAGAGCCGCATGCGGCCCGAGAGCCGCGGGTTGGCCACCCCTGATCTAGAATATCAAAGTGCAAAATAATGAATCATAAAACTAGTATAAAACAATAGGGAGAAATAAACTAAAGTAATGAAATAGAATAGTCTTTAATCTAAGATTCAGGGACATAAGAGGAATTGTTTTTATTGTTCATTTGTTAAAAGGTGTATGAGTGATGTCCCAGGGTGATTCTACTGTAATACATCTGACTGGTGTGGTGGATACGGTTTCCATGGCGATGAAGTCTATGAGTACATTTTTCCAATGATGAATATTGATTTTGGATTTCCAGTTGATAAGTATTGTCTTCTACTGTTTTATTTCCTAAACCCCTTTGTCTCTGTCTCTCTGTCAGTGGCGGCAGGGTCTCAGCTCTGCTCCGGACTCTAGCGCCTGAAAACGCTGTGACGCTCCTGGTTTTGGCTCTGACCGAACACAAGCTCCTCATCCACTCGCTCAGACCCTCCGTCCTCACCAGCGTCACTGAGGCCCTTGTCTCCGTGAGTCCGCAGTCGTATCGTAGTCGTTATTTAAAGCACGTTTCTAATTCTTGTGTCGATGCGTGTACTGTAAATCTGTCCCGCTGCTGTTCCCGTCCCACTGGGCCTGTCCCGACGTGCCCCTCTGTCCCCTGCCTCTCGCCCCCTGTCCCTTCATCGTGGGCGTGGACTCTCGCTACTCTCGTCAGCTGTGTGGACCTGGACACCAGCGCCATCTACCAGTGAGGACCACAACTGCACCGTTGTTTCTGAAGAGCTGATAAATGAATGTGCAGCCTTGAAATACTGACAAGTGAAGTGTTTCTGTTGTCCCACAGCACAGAGGAGAAGAAGGCCGTCTCCTGGAAGATCCTCCCCAAGAAAGCCTGTAAGAACCTGCTGAACTCACTCAGGTCTGTGCACCAGCAGCTGCTACAAGGTCAGTGCTCTACCTCGGGCGTACCCTAGACTCCTACAGAGGACTCGTATGTGTTTGATCAGGTTTCCAGACCAATGGACAAACCAGGCTTCTGCCGCATTCCAGGCAAATGGCAAATATTTTCCTCTTGAAACTTCTGACCTCCGACCTCAGAGCGTTCCAGCGGAATAAAAGCACACGGCTAGTGCAACAACGTGTCGGCTGATAAGATGCTGACACATACAATTTTCTTCACTCCAGATATGATTTAAAACATGCTAAATAACATTATTTTAAAGACCATGTACAAAAGCAAAGGTCCACATCACGGATACAGAGGTGCAGTTATAGTTTTATTGTCAGATATACTCCTTCCCAGCAGAGGGCGCCATTGTTGTCTTACCTTATCATCTCTGAGTTGTAATCACCGGTTCGAGCGGAGTTGTAGTAAGCTGGCTGATGCTAAAAGAGGCCAATCTAGTTGTAATAATAAGTAACCGTCTCAATACTATTATTAAATAATAAATCAATGAATACAGCCCAGGCTTTGAGTCACTTTGGGGCTGGTCTTCTGTCTATGATGGACTTATAGGAACAGGCCACTGTTTGTCCACACTGAGATATTGTTGAAAACACATTCTTTACTACATGGACAAAAGGATGGAGACTCGGTCTATTAAAATCAAAATCATAGTTTTATTCCCTATATTACAAACCAAAGCACACAGGTAATGTTGAGTACATGTTGACCGGTCGGTGAGAGACGAGAGAGAGAGAGCATCTCTCCTGAGCAACACACAAGACAAAGGAGGAGGTGTGTCCTCCTTTAACCAATCAGTGCTCTTGGAATGTTCTCGTCACTTCTTCTGCACAATCTGACTCCTCGTTTGAACACACTGCCCCCCAGTGGATCAGCCGTAAACACAACAATAGGGCAGTAATAAAATGTCACAGTTTTATATATAATCACTAAAGGCTAATGTGACAAATATGTATATTAATAATTCAACAGTGAGGAGGGTGTGGGATTTGCAGTCGTTTATGGAGATGTTTTGGGATCTGTCAGAGAGGTAAGAGGAGAACCAGGAAACAGCTGAAGCAGTGATGTCAATAGACTGAAGACGGAGGAGGAGGATGGAGAGGTCCATGGTTTGTGGTTTTCAGGATCCAGATTGGGGTTTTTGATGATGGGGCAAGAACTGGTCAGATTGTGCGTTGACAACAACACCTGCACACTCCCTGATCAGCTTCCATTGGTTTGTTTAAATCCCAGCACAGAGTCGTTCAAAGTGGAATAATAAAACCCTGTCCTGTTGGAGAGTACAGGCCGACGCTGCAGGAGGAACAAACACGACTGTACAGACGTCAGTGTGGAACTTCTGCTGGAGATGAATGACAAAAACACATTTTAATACGTTTTTATTCAAATGTGTGCTTTTATTTAGCTCCAAAGGTTTGCTCAGAGGGATTTTGGATCCGGTTTAGTTTTGGAATAAACTAGTTATTAGTGAAAAAAAACAGCTTTGTTTTTTGGTTCAAAGCTGAATAAATGTGTCAGAATTAGATCTGTAAAAATCCTTGTGTGAAAAAAACTTCAAAATGTAGTTGAGTCGGAGCCTGTAAAGTTCGGAGCCTGTAAAAAAAATATATTTTTTAAATAATATCAGAAAAAATCCTTCAGAGAAAACTGCCTTTGAATTCATAATTTCACAAATCGATCTATGGAGAAACATCAGATCAGTGGAATATTCAAACGTCTCACAGTGAAGATGAAAGTTGATATTTAAGACCAAACCGGCCCCTTAACGGCGCTATACCGGGTTTTATTTCTGGAAATGAAACCAAATCTGTTTGCTTCTCTGATCTGTGCGTTACTCACCTCTGAGTCTTCACGGCTCGAACAGAACCAGAGAAAGAAGAGGAAACTCTGCTGAGACTGAGACTGAGCAGGAAGAGAAGAAGAAGCTTTGACCACAAACTCACTTTCATGTCAGTGCAGAAGAAACACTGAGAGCTGTTTGGATCCTGCACATGATCATGAAAAAACAAACAACCTAAATATGAGCTGATAAATGAGCCATTCATTATCTCAAACATAAACGTTCATGAGAAAAGCTTCATTCAAACTCAATGCAATGAGTATTTACAAGAACGTCAGAAATATGCAGGATATGAAATAACAAACTATTGAAGATATGGACAATAAATGGAGCTCGTTTACAGATATTAAAATCCTGCATTATTGCCGTTCTGGCTAAAAGCAGAACTACAGTTTGTCACTTGAAGTCACTCTAGGTCTCTTTGATAAGTTGGTCCCACCTGAGGTCTGACCCGGAGCTGGTTGGACTGAAGCTGGATTAGTTCCTCTGACTCAGGTCGACAAACACAGACATGTTTCCTCTGGATCAGAGCATTTATAAAGCGCTTTATCAGTGGGTTTCTCTGTGAGGCGATCATGTGACACATGATCTGGGGGCACTAGGGAGGGGACGGATAACCGGTTTGTATCGATACACGGAGGTGCGGGTGCATCGGCAGAGAAGCTACAGATCGATGCAGTTCAGAGGAGAAACACAAGATGCATCGGATTTTACTGCTCATGTCGGTTTCATCTAGATACATTCCAGCTGCAAAGCCTTTGGGCCGATGCGCGCGAGTCTTACCGGTAAACTTCAGGCTCAGAGCGGCAGGAACACGTCCGCGGTGTGGAGTTGGGTCGGCCGCTGTGTTGAATGAAGGACGTCCCGTGTGTGAGAAGTAGCAGGAAGCCAAACGCAGATAAATATTCCAAACATCGCCATGATCAGCCATCTTCATTTGCCCAAGTCATTATGTCCACTTACAAGCCTAAAGAGTCCAGAAATCCACTTTACTGCCCTGCATTAGAGCCAGGGGGGGGGAACACGTGTGACTGAGAGGCAGAGGAAGCCCCGCCCATTCATTAGCATAACTATGTGGAACGTTTCTGTGTTATTAATGTGGAGATAATTCACACAATCGCCTTTTTAATTTGAACAACACTGATCATAGATTAATAATAACTGTCCCCCCAAAAATGTTGAAAAAAACTAAAGAAAAAACAATCTTAAGGTGGATAAACCCATAGAATATATAGGATACCAAACATAAAAAAACATACAAATAAATAAATAAATATGTAGTCCAAATGAAATTAGTAGATCGTGGCAGGTGTATCGAGATGCCAATCGTATCGGACAGAGGCCTAAGATTCTCATCCCTAGGGGGTAGGCAAAGAATTTTTGGAGATAAGAATCAAATGTTTATTGCAATCTGATCAATATTGAACGGTTAAACCGCGGCACGGGAAACGCACTTATACCGGCGGAAGAGTCTCTGATTCAGACGTGGAGGAGCTTGTCCTGGACCTAAATGTGTCCACTCTAAAACCGAACCTCATGAGCCGCTTTGGACCCGAGTGTAAAAATCTGCGCCCGCGGAGGCCGAGAGCGCGGCTTCAGATGCAATATCTGTAATATCTGTCATAAAGAGGGAGGAGCCTGTGATCAGATACTTCCATTTACAACAGTTTTCCTCTTATTCTGATCCGAGGAGCGAGAGGAACAAGTGTCTGCAGCCGCATCATTCTCCTCCTCTGCCGCTAAACCCGTGGCTTTGTATCTGTCACTTACATTTACATTTACGAGCTGATGTGCAGAGATGGTAATGTCCTGCGTATATACATGATCTCTGCTATAACAAAAGCTTAAACCTGCCACTGCGACAGTACGACTGAGGGGGCGGGGCCAAACCACAGTCTGATGTTCACAATGAGCTGGTCACTGAGACAAACCTAAATACTCAGCTTTACCCACTCACACGAACAGCCTGCTTCCAAAATAATCACAAACTGGCATTTTCATTCAATGGTTTTGTATTTGAAAAAACCTGCTCGAGTTCAATGTAATAATGGAGGAAAAATATAATCTCATTTCTAATATATTCCCAGTGTTTTCAATCGCGTTAAAGTAGGGGGTACCACTCGTCACCTAAAGCTTCAGGGGGTACCCACTCGTCACCTAAAGATTCAGGGGTACCACTCGTCACCTAAAGCTTCAGGGAGTACCCACTCATCACCTAAAGCTTCAGGGGGTACCACTCGTCACCTAAAGCTTCAGGGAGTACCCACTCATCACCTAAAGCTTCAGGGGGTACCCACTCGTCACCTAAAGCTTCAGGGGGTACCCACTCGTCACCTAAAGCTTCAGGGGGTACCCACTCATCACCTAAAGCTTCAGGGGGTACCCACTCGTCACCTAAAGCTTCAGGGGGTACCCACTCGTCACCTAAAGCTTCAGGGGGTACCACTCGTCACCTAAAGCTTCAGGGGGTACCCACTCGTCACCTAAAGTTTCAGGGGGTACCCACTCGTCAGCTAAAGCTTCAAGGGGTACCCACTCGTCACCTATAGCTTCAAGGGGTACCCACTCGTTACCTAAAGCTTCAGGGGGTACCCACTCGTCACCTAAAGCTTCAGGGGGTACCCACTAGTCACATAAAGCTTCAGGGAGTACCCACCTAAAGCTTCAGGGGGTACCCACCTAAAGCTTCAGGGGGTACCCACCTAAAGCTTCAGGGGGTACCACTCGTCACCTAAAGCTTCAGGGGTACCACTCGTCACCTAAAGCTTCAGGGGGTACCACTCGTCACCTAAAGCTTCAGGGGGTACCCACTCGTCACCTAAAGCTTCAGGGGGTACCACTCGTCCCCTAAAGCTTCAGGGGGTACCCACTAGTCACCTAAAGCTTCAGGGAGTACCCACCTAAAGCTTCAGGGGGTACCCACCTAAAGCTTCAGGGGGTACCCACCTAAAGCTTCAGGGGGTACCCACTCGTCACCTAAAGCTTCAGGGGGTACCACTCGTCACCTAAAGCTTCAGGGGGTACCCACTAGTCACCTAAAGCTTCAGGGAGTACCCACCTAAAGCTTCAGGGGGTACCCACCTAAAGCTTCAGGGGGTACCACTCGTCACCTAAAGCTTCAGGGGGTACCCACCTAAAGCTTCAGGGGGTACCCACCTAAAGCTTCAGGGGGTACCCACCTAAAGCTTCAGGGGGTACCCACTCGTCACCTAAAGCTTCAGGGGGTACCACTCGTCACCTAAAGCTTCAGGGAGTACCCACTCATCACCTAAAGCTTCAGGGGGTACCACTCGTCACCTAAAGATTCAGGGGTACCCACTCGTCACCTAAAGCTTCAGGGGGTACCCACTCGTCACCTAAAGCTTCAGGGGGTACCCACTCATCACCTAAAGCTTCAGGGGGTACCCACTCGTCACCTAAAGCTTCAGGGGGTACCCACTCGTCACCTAAAGCTTCAGGGGGTACCACTCGTCACCTAAAGCTTCAGGGGGTACCACTCGTCACCTAAAGCTTTAGGGGGTACCCACTCGTCAGCTAAAGCTTCAAGGGGTACCCACTCGTCACCTAAAGCTTCAGGGAGTACCCACTCGTCACCTAAAGCTTCAGGGAGTACCCACTCATCACCTAAAGCTTCAGGGAGTACCCACTCGTCACCTAAAGAAGCTTCAGGGGTACCACTCGTCACCTAAAGCTTCAGGGGGTACCACTCGTCACCTAAAGCTTCAGGGGTACCACTCGTCACCTAAAGCTTCAGGGGGTACCACTCGTCACCTAAAGCTTCAGGGGGTACCCACTCGTCACCTAAAGCTTCAGGGGGTACCACTCGTCACCTAAAGCTTCAGGGGGTACCCACTAGTCACCTAAAGCTTCAGGGAGTACCCACCTAAAGCTTCAGGGGGTACCCACCTAAAGCTTCAGGGGGTACCCACCTAAAGCTTCAGGGGGTACCCACTTGTCACCTAAAGCTTCAGGGGGTACCACTCGTCACCTAAAGCTTCAGGGGGTACCCACTAGTCACCTAAAGCTTCAGGGAGTACCCACCTAAAGCTTCAGGGGGTACCCACCTAAAGCTTCAGGGGGTACCCACCTAAAGCTTCAGGGGGTACCACTCGTCACCTAAAGCTTCAGGGGGTACCCACTAGTCACCTAAAGCTTCAGGGAGTACCCACCTAAAGCTTCAGGGGGTACCCACCTAAAGCTTCAGGTGGTACCCACCTAAAGCTTCAGGGGGTACCCACTCGTCACCTAAAGCTTCAGGGGGTACCACTCGTCACCTAAAGCTTCAGGGGGTACCACTCGTCACCTAAAGCTTCAGGGGGTACCACTCGTCACCTAAAGCTTCAGGGGGTACCACTCGTCACCTAAAGCTTCAGGGGGTACCACTCGTCCCCTAAAGCTTCAGGGGTACCCACTCGTCACCTAAAGCTTCAGGGGGTACCCACTCTTCACTTAAAGCTTCAGGGAGTACCCACTCGTCACCTAAAGCTTCAGGGGGTACCCACTCGTCACCTAAAGCTTCAGGGGGTACCCACTCGTCACCTAAAGCTTCAGGGAGTACCCACTCGTCACCTAAAGCTTCAGGGGGTACCCACTCGTCACCTAAAGCTTCAGGGGGTACCCACTCGTCACCTAAAGCTTCAGGGGGTACACGGCTCCAAAGGTTTGGGAACTACTGGCTTATGAGGAACGTCTTGTTTGTAAGTGATCGGACGTTTCTCAATGCCCGGTGAAGAGGTACAGATCCAGAATTAGCCGAGGAGCCACGAGCTAACGTTTCCACTCAACAGGCGGAAGCTGCTGCTGAAACCCGGCTCGGACCTCAGTGGGGACGATGGGACGGATCGACCCCAGCCTGGACTGGATGTCGGCAGCCCTACAGGTGCTCCGTGGTGGATAGGGCGTGTGCCACAGGTCAGCCGGTATGTTGGCTAGCGGGGGAGGAGGGCAGGACCCTGCATACTGCTGGCACCATCATGGAAGCACAGGGAGGGCAGGGAGTTCAGCTTCTTCTTCAGTCAAATGGACCTGGCCTCCTCCCTGAAGGCATTACCTGGAACATACTCTGATGTGTGCGGGGGAGACGGGGAGGGTACATGTCCTTAAGTGAGGGAAGAGGCCCTGCAGGTCTTCTCCGCTGCTCCCACAATGCACTGGAGGCTCCTGTGCATCGTGAGTAAAGTACATGTACTTGAGTAACTGCCCTGGTTCATTCATTCTCGTTTGTGTGCTTTGATTCTGGTTTAAGGCTCATCAAAGTAAAAATAGAATAAACCTGTCCCGTCACATTCTCCAAGCTCTGCTCTGATTGGCTGAGACCGTCTCCAGGTGACAGTCCTGTCTGAGCGCGCTCAGTGTGTGTCTGCGTCCACAGGTAAGAGCTCTTTTTTACATTTACAGTTGATTTCAGGACGTTTATATTTGAAAATATCAGGTAATAAGAATACTATGAGTATAACGTATAAAATGACCAGCACACGGGATATGAGGAAGTACTCACTCCCACATCCTGACGGTCAGAGTCACGTCTTTTTCTGAGCAACACCAGCCGCCATTTCACAGAAGGGAAAACACACGGGGAAGTAATGAGTTACAGCCACTTCACTCTAATCATTCAAATCTGTGAAATGATGGCGGCACGTTTATTTATAGAGCACAATTCACACACATGGTCCTTCAAATCCATTCAATAAAACATCCATATCAAATGAAAACAATCGAGCCAAAGCAGCAGCTCCGTATCTCTGTGTGAAGCATCTTTATCTGTGAACTGCATGTGTAGATTCTGTTCCATATGTTTTTTTCTGGATACTTTTGTACATCTGTGGTGTTTTGTGGAGATTCAGTGGATATTTTACTACAGAGTCCATACTAGCCATGAACGTAAACTAACAGCTAGCTCATGAGCTAAAGACATTTGAGGACATGAAAGGTCAAAAGATCCCCACAGCTTACAAGCTGATCTGTTATTATTACCGTCCATCCATCCATCCATTTTCTTCCGCTTTATCCGGGGCCGGGTCGCGGGGGCAGCAGTCTCAGCAGAGATGCCCAGACTTCCCGATCCACGCACACCTCCTCCAGCTGTTCTGGGGGGACCCCGAGGCGACACCAGGCCAGCTCGGAGACATAGTCCCACCAGCGTGTCCTGGGCCTTCCACGAGGTCTCCTCCCAATAGGACATGCCTGGAACACCTCACGAGGGAGGCGACCAGGAGGCATCCGGAACAGATGCCCTAGCCACCTCAGCTGGCTCCTTTCGATGTGGAGGAGTAGCGGCTCGAGTCCGAGCTCCTCCCGGGTAACTGAGCTCCTCACCCGATCTCGGAGGGTGCGCCCAGCCACCCTGCGAAGGAAACTCATTTCGGCCGCTTGTATTCGCGATCTTGTCCTTTCGGTCATTACCCAGATCTCATGACCATAGGTGAGGGTGGGAACGTAGATCGATCGGTAAATCGAGAGCTTTGCCGCTTGGCTCAGCTCCCTCTTCACCACAACGGTCCGATACAGCGACCGCATCACTGCTGACGCCGCACCGATCCGTCTACCGATCTCACGCTCCATCCGTCCCTCACTCGTGAACAGGACCCCGAGATACTTGAACTCCTCCACTTGAGGCAAGGACACCCCACCGACTTGAAGCGGGGAAGCCACCTTTTTCCGGTCGAGAACCATGGCCTCAGATTTGGAGGTGCTGATCCTCATCCCGGCCGCTTCACACTCGGCTGCAAACCGCCCCAGTGCGTGCTGAAGGTCCTGATTTGATGAAGCCAACAGAACAACATCATCTGCAAAAAGCAGAGATGAGATTCTGAGGTTCCCAAACCGGACACCCTCCGGCCCCTGGCTGCGCCTAGAAATTCTGTCCATAAAAGTAATGAACAGAACCGGTGACAAAGGGCAGCCCTGGCGGAGCCCAACACG
The DNA here is from genome assembly GCA_021464625.1 of Proterorhinus semilunaris. Taxonomy (NCBI): domain Eukaryota; kingdom Metazoa; phylum Chordata; class Actinopteri; order Gobiiformes; family Gobiidae; genus Proterorhinus; species Proterorhinus semilunaris. Next base: position 40,506,767 of record CM038346.1, read on the forward strand.
CACCGGGAACAGGTCTGACTTACTGCCGGCAATGCGAACCAAGCTCCTGCTACGGTCATACAGGGAACGGACAGCCCTTAGTAGAGGGCCCCGGACCCCATACTCCCGGAGCACCCCCCACAGGGCACCACGAGGGACACGGTCGAACGCTTTCTCCAGGTCCACAAAGCACATGTGGACTGGTTGGGCGAACTCCCACAAACCCTCGAGCACCCGATGAAGGGTATAGAGCTGGTCCAGTGTTCCACGACCAGGACGAAAACCGCATTGTTCCTCCTGAATCCGAGGTTCGACTATTGGCCGGATCCTCCTCTCCAGCACCCTGGAATAGACCTTACCAGGGAGGCTGAGAAGTGTGATCCCTCTGTAATTGGAGCACACTCTCCGATCCCCCTTCTTGAAGAGGGGGACCACCACCCCGGTCTGCCAATCCAGAGGCACTGTCCCCAACCGCCACGCGATGTTGCAGAGACGTGTCAGCCAAGACAGCCCTACAACATCCAGAGACTTAAGGTACTCGGGACGAATCTCATCCACCCCCGGGGCCCTGCCACCGAGGAGCTTTCTAACCACCTCGGTGACTTCAGCCTGGGTGATGGATGAGCCCCCCGCCGAGTCCCCAGCCTCTGCCTCCTCATCGGAAGACGTGACAGTGGGATTGAGGAGATCCTCGAAGTACTCCTTCCACCGCCCGACCACATCCCCAGTCGAGGTCAGCAGCTCCCCACCCGCACTGTAAACAGTGTTGGTGAAGCACTGCTTCCCCCTCCTGAGGCGCCGGATGGTTTGCCAGAATCTCTTCGAGGCCGACCGATAGTCCTCCTCCATGGCTTCTCCGAACTCCTCCCAGACCTGAGTTTTTGCCTCTTTGACCACACGAGCTGCAGCACGCTTGGCCTGCCGGTACCTCTCAGCTGCCTCCGGAGTCCCACAAGCCAACAAGGCCAGATAGGACTCCTTCTTCAGCTTGACGGCATCCCTTACTTCCGGGCGCCACCACCGGGTTCGGGGGTTGCCGCCGCGACAGGCACCAGAGACCTTACGGCCACAACTACGAGCAGCCGCATCGACAATGGAGGAGGAGAACATGGTCCACTCGGACTCCATGTCCCCTACCTCCCTCGGAATCTGGATGAAGCTCTTCCGGAGGTGGGAGTTAAAGACCCTACTGACAGAGGGATCCACCAGACGTTCCCAACAGACCCTCACAACACGTTTGGGCCTGCCAGGTCTGACCGGCTTCTTCCCCTGCCAGCGGATCCAGCTCACCACCAGGTGGTGATCGGTTGACAGTTCAGCCCCTCTCTTCACCCGAGTGTCCGAGACACGCGGCCGGAGATCAGATGACACAACTACAAAGTCGATCATCGACCTCCTGCCTAGGGTGTCCTGGTGCCACGTGCACTTATGGACATCCTTGTGCTCGAACATGGTGTTCGTTATGGACAAACCGTAACTAGCACAGAAGTCCAATAACAGAACACCACTCGGGTTCTGATCGGGGAGACCGTTCTTCCCCATCACCCCCACCCAGGTCTCACTGTCGTTACCCACGTGGGCGTTGAAGTCCCCCAGTAGAACAATGGAGTCCCCGGCCGGAGCACCATCTAGTACCCCTCCCAGGGACTCCAAGAAGGCCGGGTACTCTGCACCGATGTTGGGCCCGTAGGCCGAGACAACGGTGAGAGACCTGTCCCCGACCCGAAGGCGTAGGGACGCGACCCTCTCGTTCACCGGGGTGAACTCCAACACGTGACGGCTGAGCTGGGGTGCTATGAGCAAACCCACCCCAGCCCGCCGCCGCTCCCCGCGGGCAACTCCAGAAAAATGGAGCGTCCAGCCCCTCTCCAGGAGTTGGGATCCAGAACCCAGGCTGTGCGTGGAGGTGAGCCCGACTATATCTAGCCGGTATCTCTCTACCTCCCGCACGAGCTCAGGCTCCTTCCCCCCCAGCGAGGTGACGTTCCATGTCCCGAACGCCAGAAGCTGCGCACGCGGACCAGGTCGTCGAGGCACCTGCCTTCGACTGCCACCCAGTCCTCTCTGCACCCGACCCCTACGGATCCCTCTGCGGGTGGTGAGTCCACAGGAGGGCGGGCCCACGTCGTCCCTTCGGGCTGTGCCCGGCCGAGCCCCGTGGGCAGAGGCCCGACCACCAGACGCTCGCATTCGAGCCCCAACCCCAGGCCTGGCTCCAGGGTGGGGCCCCGGCTGCGCCATACCGGGCGACGTCACGGTCCTTGTTGTAATATTGTCCATAGAAGTCTTTGAACTGCTCTTCGTCTGACCCGTCACCTAAGACCTGTTTGCCATGGGAGACCCTACCAGGGGCATGAAGCCCCAGACAACATAGCTCCTCGGATCATTCGGGCACTCAAACAACCCCACCACGTTAAGGTAGCAGTTCACGGGGTTGGTTATTATTACCGGCTCAACTAAAGTGACATGTCAGCCGTTCATCAGACATGAAGTAAGAGATGAAACACCTGTGTGTGTAGTGCCCCTAATGAGGTCACATGACTGAACAATATACATGGTGTACGGTGACCTGGTTCTGTTGAAATCTTCACAAAATGAAACAGTCCAATATGTTCAGGGAAATGTCTTCCAGCCTCTAAAAATAGCCCCTGTTATTTATTGTTATTTTGCTCCGCCTGGGACGGGACCAGGATGGACCGTGTTATTTCTGTGAAGGCAGAGTCTCTGAACCTCAGGCTGAGCTCCAGCGCCTGATCTCACACATGCAGAACTGCTCTTTCAGCCTGAGGTTCTCTGCAGTGAAGTACCGCTGTAAGGTCCTGGGGGGCTCTCTCTTCCTCCTCCCCATCGTCTCTGTGGTGATGGGTGGGCTCTATGGTTTTATGACGGAGCAGCATGAAAAATATTAAAGAAATAAAAAGTCAAATATGGTAAGACGACAACAATTCAATCAATCAATCAATAAATAACAGGGGGTATTTTGAGAGGCTGACATGTCACTTTAGTTGAGCCGGTAATAATAACAGATCGGCTTGTAAGCTGTGGGGATCTTTTTACCTTCATGTCCTCAAATGTCTTTAGCTCAGGAGCTAAAGTTCCTAGTTTGTGAACCTGTTCTCAAACAATGGCAATACAAACTATTCTGATTCTGAAAATACAAACTTACCTGGTATAATGGCGTATCTGGTCATGTGATCCTGCAAAGCGCTCCAGACAAAAACCTCTATTTGACGTATTGTGACGTAGCCGATAAGGAGGACGATTGGGACAAAAAAGAATTTGGAGAAAATGAAAAATGTGGGGGGAAAAACTAATGTTCTATTTTTTAAATCTGATTTATTGAGCTTTCAATCCAAAAAACAAGGATGAATTTAAAGTTTTAGTTTGTATGGAGAAATTATGATCTTTAAAAAAAACAAAGAATGAAATACTTTCTGTTACAAATGTTTCAATGTATTTAAATTTCCGCTTGAATTTGCTCTTATTTTGGACGCTTTTGTCTGGACTGAGTCTCATTTTGCAGGGATAAATACAATGTTATTTTGAAAGATAAAGTTATGAACTCACGGCTGGTTGTTGCTATGTAACTCTTTCTTCACTCTTCAAATTAAAGCCTGTTTCCTCTTCAAAATAAAAGCCCTCTCTCCTCGTGAGTGCTTCCTTGGTTTGTTCCTCAGTCCTCTCCTCCTCGTTCCCTCTGTGAGAGTGAATGTTGGAAAAGTGATAAAGTAAATCCAAACGTGTACAGAAGAGCTCAGCTTTTTCTCCGATCCGCCAAGTCTCTCCCAGAGTGTTGTGTTGTTGCCATGGAGACGCTTCCAGGAACCCTCGCACCTCCACAATAAAAGCCTTGGTTCAGTGTTTGGGAGAATGCCGCACAGTCAAACCAGTTTGGTGAGGTCTTATGAACGTGACATGTCATGTGACTGACAGTGATAGAAGTCATGAGCACGTTGTTTTGTAAATGGAAAAGGGCTCTCCATAAATTCAATAGGTTGTGTTAATGTGACATCACAACATTCTAAAGAGCCCGTAGTTTAAACATCCATGGTGGTAACTATGGTGTGGGCCTGCAGATTTATTTGTCTTAGTTTTTTGGCGAATATCTCAGTCATTGTTGGAAGAATCCACATGAAACTGTCAGCTCTGACCTGAGTTTGGAACATTAGTCACTGTGGTTTTCTTACATAAACCTGTTTGTAGAAACTAAACAAACGAAATACCAGAACAGACCACACGGTTACATTCCAAACCGGTTTGCTGAGTTCCTCTAAACCATGTGACTGAGTGACCCTTATATTCTGCATGTATCAGCTGTGACTGTCTTATTCACTCTTGGGGACAGAGTCAGAGGCTGTGGAGCGATACCAAAGCTGAGTCTGCGCCATCTTGATTTGTCTCCATCATGCCCGTCAGTGCACCTGCGGGATTCCAACTGCTGACCCTCCAATCACAAGACGACCCAGGGGCGGGGCTAGGCCTAAAAATGTCAGGCCACAAATATAATAACAGAAATAAAATAAAAATATCTACTGCTATTATATATTTCATTCAAATATGAGTATTTAAAGAAATAAAGCATAAACACCCCTCTTCACTAAATGGTTTGGTCTGATGTCTCGTTGCTGTAGCTAAGCCCCGCCCCCTCTCCTCACAGCGCTGTCGCCTCAGACTCTCTCTGCTCTGTCTCTCCCTGAAGTTCAAACGTTGGTGCTGGTCTTCAACAGCACATACAGAGTAAATCATGATTGTAGGGATTTTTTAATCCCTACCACTGTAGTTAAAAACTAGAAACGTGAGCGATTGAATAATGCTGTTGCAGAAGTAACCTGAAAAATCCTTGAAATCCTTGAAAATGCCTTGAAACTGAAACTGTTTCTATGTTTAGGGACAACCTATCCTGCCACAAACTTTCATTTGTGGAGTTGTCATCGTTTGGGTCTCATTTAGGAAGGAGATAGAACGATCTGCCATACTCTCTGACTCTGCACTCAGACTAATGCGTCTCAATATAACCGCATTTATCACGAAATCATCAACTTCACAGACATAAACTAACCCATGAACGAAGTCTACTCTTCCCAAGCTTTAGTCCGCTTTGTATTCCACATCAGTCGGCCTCATGTGTTCGGTTTTAGAGACTCATTTAGGAAGGAGATAGAACGATCTGCCATACTCTCTGTTACGGCGCGAGGCTTTTTCCACACAATCTTTCCTCTGATCTGATCCTCTGAATCTGTCCGGTTTAAAAGCAACAAAAACGTCTGAAATCCTGGTTCAAGTTTGAGTCTTTAGTGTTGTCTGTGTCTCCTCCTCTTCAGCTCATAGCGTGATGAGCAGCTACAGACGGAGGAGGAACAGGGGCGGAGCTGACACGGGCCGCAGAGGGACTGGGGCCCCACTGGGAAACACTAACACAGTACATAAAAAACAATAACTACATAGAATAAATAATAAAAGTAGTCTAACTGCAGCTATAACAATCAGTGTTGCTTTTCTTTTCTTTTTTTTTAGGAAAGTAATCAGTTCAGTTTCATCACTGTATAAGGCTAATTTAAACAGAATATTTTTGCCTAAAATACTCCAGATTTGTGGTTTCTGTTCCACGTTGTTTTTCTGGATACTTTTGTTCGTCTTTGCCGTGTTTTTGTGGAGGTTTGGTGGATTTGTTTACTTTGAGAGTCTAAAATGGTCCTGAAGAAAGCAGCTTTTTAAAGGTAAACAAAATGCTAGCTTATCAGCTAAACCCATTTGAGACCTACACATTTGTTCTTCTGAGACACTGAAGAGGCTCCAAGAGCCCCCCCTGCAGGACAGAGGAGGCGTCACAAGAGGAGCTACAGGAAACAAAACAGGACAAACGAGAGATGGTGAAAGACTGTGGTGAAGAGGAAGGAGGAGGTGGAGCTGACCAGTGCAGGACACCACGCTCTGAAACAGGGACAAACCCAGGAGGCGCGGCACCATTTCAGAGGATCAGAGGAGAGAGAGGGCAGCCAGGTTTCTTCAGTGCTACAGTTTCCCCGACCTCCAAGGTCATGCGGGTTAGGTTGACACAGTGGCAGCGGCTCAGCCGCAGCGGCTCAGGACTAACACCTGAACACTATTTCATTGTACAATGACAATAAAGCACTGACTTACTTACCAGATTGCACTAAATTGTATCTGATTAATCAAACATTCCCTGGGGAGGACTGGTTGTAACTTTCTTAGAGTATTTCAAACAAATGCACATATAAAGAAGAGTTATTCTGTAAAATGGTTTCAAACTTATTTCTAAAATAAATAAATAAAGAGTAATATAAAACACCTTCTGTTACATATAATCTACACACAGCCTTTCATATATCGTTCTGAGTCGTCTAGATTAGTCCCACCACCTCCCAAAGTCCATTTGAACCACTGCTAATAAGTATGCAATACCTCACCTTACAGAAAGAAAGTGCTTAACCCGTAACATATATAATATATAACATCAATACATACATAAAAGATCCAACATTGTTTGGATGCATGTGTTAAAAACCTGGTTACAGCGAATGAAAAAATAATCTGTAAATGACAAACTCTAAAGTCGTCTATTGATGTCGTTGTCGCCCCCTCACCCCGGTCGCCCAAAAGTGTCCCTTATCTTTCTGTTCTCAAGATGGCGACCCTAGATAAAGGTGAGGCGTGAAAAGTTTTTTCATTCTTTTCTGCACTCTGCTATAAATGATTAAAATGAGGCATTAGATGTGTTTTAAAATGTTGTCCTTAATGTAAAGGCATGTGTTACAACCGACCCCGCCCCTGTTTATTTTGTTTCATTCATTGTATCAGTGCTAGCAAGAAAATAGAAACAGGAAAATGCACCACACTTTGAGAAGCTGTATTTTTGATTGTCTTAATGATATAAGTCTGTGACCTCATTAACTCATTTAAAAGCCTAAAACACAAAGTCACATGTGAGCAAAACACGTACTGGGTTTTATTTATTTATTTTGACCTGAAAATGGTTTGTTTGCAGATGGATTCTACTGCACAGACTTTCAGTCCTGAGTGTGTTGTGTGTGATCAGAGAGAGAGAGGCTACAGACTGATCATGATCATCAGGATCATGTTACATGTATCTGGTCTCTGCTGGTTTAACTGGTGCTGTTAAAACTGACCCTGGTCTCACCTAACATCATATGTCTATGCCCTTAACTCATGTTTTATTCCCTCCATCATTTTAGTCTGAGAAACAGCTCCCTCTGGTGGTGCTCGCGGGAGGAGCAGCTGGTTCATGTCCGGTTTGGGAAGATCTGAAAAGCAGAACAGCAGAATAACGCGCTCGGATCCAGAGGTGAGTCCTGAAACTCTTTAGACTCCGTTTGTGAAGATGCTTTACCACTTCTGTCTCCATTTGGCTCCATTTTCAATCACGTGTTTAGTCCTGCTTTGTTTTAGAACTGCGTGGCAGTGAAAGTGAAAGTATCAAAATAAACGGTAAGTCTTTCTGTTGTGAAATGTTTTGTGCAGGAAATAGGCCCTAATGTAGTGCTACTGATCATCAATCGCCTAAAAGAAGCATTAACAGTTACATGGTCTTAAAGTTTACACGTATTTATTTGCGTGGTTCACAGCAGTGACTCTAAAGCCGCAGTAAAGTGAATGATTAAACAAATCAGAATAATAAAACAATAAACATTTAGGGCTGGTCTTAGTCCAGGTTTGAGAACAACAGCACAATCCTTAATAAAATAGCATCAACACAATGAACTCAACGCTTTTCAAATCAGGAGTGAAAAAAGCTGGAACTATATGTTTGAAAGAGGAAACGTTTAGGGGAGAGTGGGGAAGTTGAACCATCCACTATATTTAGAAAAGAAAACATTTTTATTACAATATGTAAACTTGTAGATTTGATCTTTACATGATTTGAACTTCCCAGACAAAACTATTTGAAAATGTTTGTAAAAAAAACATTTTTCTCATGTCGCTCATTTTGTTTGGTATGAAAGTAAATGAACCTCTTAACCCCCACCTGAATCGACCACATTTTCCCAGTTCAGTTTTACCCAAATCCAAAAGCTTCTCGACTGGAGCTTACAGTATAGGCCAGTGTAAGACCGACACAACTCATCCAAGATTTGACCTCACGTTGTTGTCGCTTTGCCGTCACTCTTTTGTCATTTTTCTTTTTACTGCCTTTTATGTAAATGTCTCTTTTGAATGAAACAGTGGGTCATTGTCTAAATAGGAGGGACAGGTCAGAGGTCACCCCAGACTTCTGTATAATTGATTGACCTTGGTCCAAAGTTTATTTCTCGTTTTTGTCCTTATTTGGTTCTGCAAAGCCCCGGTCACTCCTGATCCAGGATGAGTCAAAGTAAGCAGCAGCGGCCTCCAGGGGGCAGCACTGATCCACCGTGAGTGTTTTTATATAAAGGACTTTTCACTTTGTTTCTGTTTGATAATGTTTTCTAAACCTGTTCTCCAGGTCTGTGTCCATGAAGAGCAACCGGTCAAAAGATGAACCTTTATAACTTCAGGAAAGGACTAAGAACAGGCTCACAGTAAGACTCACTCTTATGGTTTAAACGTCACACACACATGAACCTCACAATAAATCATGATACATGTGTGTTTCACCAGTAGAAAACATAAACCTGTTCTTTTATTATTGTGTCACGTTTCTAAAACACATTAAGGCGGCACAGTGGCTCAGCAGTTAGTGCTGGTGTTTCACAGCTAAAGTCCCAGGTTCGATTCCCGGCTGGCCAGGGCCTCTCTGTGAAATTTGCATGTTCTCCCTGTGTCTGTGTAGGTTTGCCCTGTCACTAAAACAATAGGCCAGAATGAATGAGAGTGTGTTAACAGAATCATTCTGAATATGATAAAAGAGTGATCCTTTGAGGACCCGTTAAGAGGCCGAACGAAGAGGCCGTTTGGACTGATACAAACCACATGTGTCTTTAAGGCTCTGGTCCACATTTGTTCTGCTTCACCCAGAACATCGCTCCATTTATTTGGACCTGTTTCCTCTGAACAATCATACACAGAGTTCCTGTTTCGTTCTGTGTGAAGCTGTGACTGTGCTGCTGTTTTCCAGGTCGGGAGGCAGTGGTCTGTCTTTGAAAAGTGACCACTCAAAATTTGAACCTCCATACTTTGAGGAGCTAGGACCAGACTCAGGGTAAGACCTTCAGTTTCTCTGTATTTAGAGACATATTGATTAGTATGAACTGATCTCACCTGAAACACAAGAACATTACATAAATCCATAAGTTCTATCTAATGCTGAAATATGGAACAAATATTCACGTCAGTTAATGACAAACACAAAGATCTGTCTTTAAACAAGAGAAAAATACTAGAAATACAAACAGTAGAGAAGTAAGATCGGTTTAGAAAGACGATGAAAAGCTTCATACGAAATGACAATACAGTTTATGATAAATATATCCATCTGTTTTTCCTCCAGTAAAGTGACTGATCTTCAGCCTCGATGTCAGATGTTGAGTGTGACATAGTTTTAATATTTATCCAACAGAGATGAGCGCCTCGAGGGTCTCAGTGCGGAGTGTGACCTGGACGCTGTTTTCAGGGTCTGTACCAGAACCTCCTTCTCCTCAGCCCTCTGTCTGTCCTGACCTCATGTCGTCTCAAACTCATCTATCGCCTTTTACTGAACATTCAGACGATCACTGATGTACAGGGACAGCGTCACGTGAAGGTTCTTTGCTCTATTTCTGTTACAGCGACTGGAGGAGGATGTTCTGACCTTTGTCAAAGAGGAACTGAGGAGGTTCCACAGGCTCCTGACCATCCAGAGAGGAGCTCAGAGAGGAGCCCAGAGAGGAGCCCAGAAGAGCTCAGAGAGGAGCTCAGAGAGGAGCCCAGAGAGGAGATCAGAGAGGAGCTCAGAGAGGAGCCCAGAGAGGAGATCAGAGAGGAGCCCAGAGAGGAGCCCAGAGAGGAGCTCAGAGAGGAGCCCAGAGAGGAGCTCAGAGAGGAGCCCAGAGAGGAGCCCAGAGAGGAGCCCAGAGAGGAGCCCAGAGAGGAGCCCAGAGAGGAGCTCAGAGAGGAGATCAGAGAGTCAGGAGGAGCGGAGCTGCAGGGAGGCTGTGCTAAACATCACTCTGGACTTCCTGAGGAGGATGAAGCAGGAGCATCTGGCTCAGCATCTGCAGAACTGTAAGAACTCTGTCTGAAGCTTTAAACTGGCCTCACACTGAATTTCAGCTTCTCTGTGTCTCTGTGGTGCAGTGTCAGGGTGTTACACAGTTAATGTCTAGGAACTAGAGTTGTAAAATTCAGAACATTTTAATTGTTAAACATTTTCCATGGGAATTTATGGGAGTTGAAAAAAATATACGGAAAAAATATACAGAAATTAAATTCTATTAAACTTTGAACAAACATTACTATTATTCTATGTAAAGTATGACCCAAATAATTTAATTCATGGGAATAAACAGGAAATTAACGCAACTGAAGGTTTCTTCAACACAAATGTGATTGAATAGTAATACACTTAAATATCTGTCACAGGAGAGATGAAAAGTCTCTCAGAAGCCATCACTGGCATGTCTGACCTCAAAGGTTTGAAGAGAACAGTGTTTTAGCTGATGGGTGAAGCGTCAGCAGTGATGCGGTCGCTGTATCAGACTGTTGTGGTGCAGAAGGAGCTGAGTCTGGGGCAAAGCTCTCGACTTACCCATTGATATACATTAGATCGACACGCTGGAGGGGCCAAGATCGAAATGAGTTTCCTTCACAGGGCGGCTGGGTGCACCCTTAGAGATTGGGGGAGGCGCTCAGGCACCTGGGTGGAGCTCGGAGTGGAGTCGCTGCTCCATCATGTTGAGAGGAGCAGATGAGGTGTTCCGGGCATGTCGTATTGGGAGGAGGCAGGGGTGTAGCACCAAATTCTGGGCCCTAGGTACAAACTATTTTGATGGGCCCCCGACGCCCCTTCTCACGTGCACGTTCAGTCAATTCACATTTTATACTCATCTCAACATATTCTGTGGTTTAGTTTGTGTAGTTCATTTCTTTTACATTGTAACTTTGTTACACAAACTGTATACTTACATCCTGTATATTCAGTATGTGGTTTTTAACATTAATATTATTATTAGAATTAAAATTATTAGTTTTACATAGACCAAAGATATCACATCAAACCAAACGGGGGTACACAAGATTTTTTTTGTAAATAGACATTAATAATATTTTAAAATGCTAGTTCATGTTATACAATTCATTGATACGTTGCCTCTTGCCCATGTGTTCATGAACAAGAAATCTAATGCGTCTGGTTTGGTCATATTTTCAATCCCACGTTTAGGTGTAGGCTACAGTGCGGTTAAATTCTTGTTCTGTTAAAGCTTGAAGAGTCTGGCATGGGCCGTCCCATACATGTCCACTAGAACCAAGTCAAAGGAGTCTCTGAAGCTGTGCATTTATAATGAACGAGTCTGCAAATGCTTGGAAACAGGGAAACATCAGCGATTAAAATGAGAAGAGAAGGAGCGGACAGGGCGGGTCAGTGCGCTCTGCTTCACTCTGCACCTACTGCAGCAGCACAGGCAGAGAGGAGGCCCTCGCCTGGACCTGACTCATGTTTAACTGTCATTTATCACAGAAAGTTTCATCCCAGGCTCGTGATAATAGTGTAAATAAGAGCCTGTAAGCGCGAAAGAGCGAGGCAAGACTAACATTTCCCTTTCCTAGCTCTGTGTCATGGCGTTACGGAGCTCTCCACACACACACTTGAGTTGAATAGCGCGGTGCTGAACACCCACGTGTGTGGGCCGAACCATTTGGCACATTTTTAAAGGGGTGTCAGGGCCTTAAGACTCATCCATCATTATTGTTTGTGCAAAATTCTGTCTCGCAACCATTGTATTTCAGCCTGGTTATGTTCCGTTGTTATATCAATTATGAGGAGTTTAAAAAGTGCAATACAGAACACGTTTATAGCAGCACTTTTGAAGCCCCCCCCCCCCCTCCTAGTCACAGTGGATCTGCTGATCTTAGGTCTGATGTGTTTTCTTACAGGTCACATTTCTCCGGTTCAGAGTGAACTGAAGAGTCATCTGCAGCAGAAGTTCAATCATCTGTGTGAAGGCGTGGCTAAAGCAGGAGACCACGCCCTCCTGAAGCAGATCTACACAGAGCTATACATCACAGAGGGCGGGGCCTCAGAGGTCAACCAGGAACATGAGGTCAGACACATGGAGAAGGCCTCCAGACCAGCTGCTGACGAGACCAGCATCACGAGTGAAGACATGTTTAAACAACGACCCGAGTCTGAAGAGCCAATCAGGACGGTGCTGACGAAGGGCGTGGCCGGTGTGGGGAAAACAGTGCTGACTCAGAAGTTCAGTCTGGACTGGGCTGAAGGCAGAGCCCACCAGGACGTCCAGCTGCTGTTCCCCTTCACTTTCAGAGAGCTCAATGTGCTCCGAGGCTCAGAGTTCAGCCTGGTGGAGCTGATCCATCGCTTCTTCAGTCAAACCAAAAGTCTCAGCAGCTTTAAGTTCCTCCAGCTGTTCTTCATCTTGGACGGTCTGGACGAGTGCAGACTTCCTCTGGACTTCAGTCGGACCCGGGTCCTGACGGAGCCCACAGAGAGCGCCTCAGTGGAGGAGCTGCTGGTGAACCTCATCAGGGGGAGCCTGCTTCCCTCCGCTCGCCTCTGGATAACCACACGCCCCGCAGCGGCCAATCAGATCCCTGCTGAGTGTGTTTCCATGGTGACAGGGGTGCGAGGGTTCACTGACCCACAGAAGGAGCAGTACTTCATGAAGAGGTTCACAGATGAGGCCACAGTCGTCATCTCCCACATCAAGAGCATCCGCAGCCTGTACATCATGTGCCACATCCCAGTCTTCTGCTGGATCCTCTCCACTGTTTTACAGAAGCTCCTGAAGCAAACAGAGAAACCAGAGCTGCCCAAGACTCTGACTGAGATGTACGTCCACTTCCTGGTGGTCCAGGCCAAAGTCAAGAACATCAAGTATCATGAGGGAACAGGAGCAGATGGTCACTGGACTGATGAGACTATAAAGATGGTGCGGTCTCTGGGAAAACTGGCCTTTGAGCAGCTGCTGAAAGGAAACCTGATCTTCTACGAGAGTGACCTGAGCGAGTGTGGGCTCGACGCTGCAGAGATCGCTTGTTACTCCGGAGTCTTCACAGAGGTCTTTAGAGAAGAACAAGGTCTGTACGAGGACAAGGTCTACTGCTTCATCCACCTGAGTGTGCAGGAGTTTCTGGCTGCACTTCACGTCCATCAGACCTTCATTAAGTCTGGGGTCAACCTGGTGGAGGTTCAGAAATCTTCTCTCTTTACAAGATTGTTTAATCCTGATCTGAAGTCTCTACACCGCTCTGCTGTGGACCAGGCCTTACAGAGTCCAAACGGACACCTGGACCTGTTCCTGCGCTTCCTCGTCGGGCTGTCTCTGCCAACCAATCAGAGGCTGCTGCCTGGTCTGCTGACTGAGACAGGAAGTGACCGGACCAATCAGGCGACAGTAAAGTACATCAGACAGAAGCTGAATGAAGAGGGTCTGTCTACAGAGAGGAGCCTGAACCTGTTCCACTGTCTGATCGAACTGAACGACCACAGCCTGATGGAGGAGATACAGAAGTTCATGAGAAAAGGACGTCTCTCTGACAGAGACATGTCTCCTGCTCTGTGGTCTGCTCTGTCCTTCCTCCTATTGTCCTCAGACTCAGCCCTGGAGGAGTTTGACCTCAGGAAATACTGTCCCACAGAGAGGGGTCTCCGGAACCTTCTGCCGGTCGTCAAAGCCTCCACCAAAGCCACGTGAGTCCAGACTGTGTTTAACACTTGTGTCATTGTCACCGGGTAGAAAATGGTCAACAACGCCACCTAGTGTTGATTTAAAAGAGGTTAGTAACTCTTTGCCCTGTTACCGGCCGTCCCCCTGATCAGGGGGTTAGGGTTAGGTAACCGTAATCAGGGTTATGATCAGGGTTAGGAACGGTAAAGGTGATGTAAGTTGTGTTTCACTCACATAGATCTCACACATATTTTTAGAAACTAGAAGGTCTTGGCTGTCAATACGCTCTTGTTAACCCTAACCCTAAGGTGGCAGTTAACAGGTTAAAACACAAATATTAAAAGGTACTGTTACCAACCAATGTATTACAACATCTAAAAACTGTAAATAATTAGGCCCAATTGTAAAATAATTAGGGCTGTGTACCGTTTAACAATACCAGTGTGCTACTGGAAAAAAAGTACTACTGGTATTGAAAAAATGAAAGTATCGAAAACAGGTATCAAATAAATAAAGGATTTCCTCCCCCAATCTTTTTATATTTTTCTATATAAAAAAAATAAAAAATAAAACTTTTTTTATTTTACCCCTAATTTATGGCCATTTAGTTATTACTATTCTCCCTTCATTCCCCCCATTATTTCTCCATTTATTCATATGGGAAAAATTATGGTTTATGGCAGTGCTGGGTGATATGGAAAAAATCATATATCATGATATGGACTATTTTATATCACGATATAGCACGTTTTCAGTTATTCTTTGAAAAGTTTGACTAAAATATAGTTGCTTACTTTTTTCAACTTTATTATGAAGCAGGAGTTTCGCTAGGAATAATTTCTCTCCTTCTTAACGACGGATAGGGTTGTAAAGAAATATTGTTTAGGTTTGGAAAAAATGTGAGTTTGCAGGATAAATGAAGCTAAACTAAACATGATCTGAACAGTCTTGGAACACACATTTTGAAACCGAAATGTCTATAAACTCGTGTGTAAAAGTCTCAGAGGAGAACGACTTATTCAGACTGTCATCAGCTCGTCAATATTAAGGCTCATATTACACGAATACAAATGTAAATTGGAGCTTATTGTTTGCATTTTCTCAATTTTAACGTAATGTTTAAGAAACAGTGGGTCTTTAGCTGCTCCACTCGATCCGTCTCTTACCTCCTGCCTCTCCTCTCTCGGTCCTTCTGTGTTTATCCAAATCCATGCTCTCTTATCTTCGTTGTGAGATCGATCGCGGCTCTAAAAAGCTGTTTATTTGCCGTGCGAAAGGCAAAGCAAAACCACTCGGTGTTAAACAGTGAAGTAGCTGCTTTTAGAGAGAGAGCCTCGCGCAGTCAGAGACAGAGCAGCTGCGTCAAAACTAAAAATATTACATAAATGACGGAGAATTTTCGGTTAATGTAACCTCTGTTTTAAAGTGACATGGTGCGGTGACGGCGGACAGCAAACAATAACGTGGTGTCGCAAAACCACAAGACAGAGTTTCTTTGCAAAAAAGTTCTTTTTTATTTCACTTGTGTAAACTTAGTGTTGTCTTGTCACTATTATATTATATATATGCATCCTCTAATACATTGTACGTGGCCTGTTTATTGAAATATTAGCTTTAATAATTCAAATGAGGTTAGAAACGATAGAAGAGAAATGGTCCCCATGATGTATTGTCAGATCACACAGCCCTAGTTTATGATTTTGACTCTTCTTGTGGTTCACATCTCCGAGCGTCCTCCCACCGTTGGAGCCTCTGTGGACAAAGAGAGCTGGGGACAGTCATTTCTCCTTTTTTCAATCACCTAGTGAGCAACAACAAATGCAGTCAACAATCCAGCCAGAGTACTAGGGTGATACTAGTGCGATTTTAGAGCTGATTTTGATATGACAGACCAAACTTGTATCCATAGTAACGCACACACTGCTCAGGTTATGTCACTCGTGCAGTGTGAGCAGGTCAGACGAGTGTGTTTTTATCATTAAGTCTCACTGTGAGATGACTCATTTGGCTTGTTCAAATTCCTCTCTAAAATTGCACAGTGTAAGCCCAGTTTAAAGCTCTTTTAGGGCCCTTTCCCATTCCTGAGAGGTGCTTTGAACATGTTCATGTGGATCTTGTCGGTCCTCTTCCTCCGTCCCGTGGATTTACTCACCTACTGACCCTAGTAGACAGAACCACACGTTGCCTTGAGGCTGTTAAGCTGCAAACACTTCTAAGGCGGGTCCCACGGCAGGTGCAGGTGATTACTGTGTTTTGGGCGGGACGGTAGCGCAGCGGTTAGTGCTCTCGCTTCACAGCTAGAAGGTCCCGGGTTCAATTCCAACCTGGACGGGGCCTTTCTGTGTGGAGTTTGCATGTTCTCCTCATGTCTGCGTAGGTTTCCCCTACTACCAAAAACATGTACAATAGGCCAGGATGAATGATGTGTGTGTGAATGAATGGAAGTTGTCAGAGGGACCGTTGGCGCAGATGTGTGCAGTCGCGACAGCGCTTCTGTCAGTCTCCCCCAGGGGAAACTGAAGCTACTAATGTAATTTATCACCACCGTGAATGTAAAATGCTCTCATGTAAAGCGCTTTGTGACCATGTCTGTGAAAGGCGCTACATAAATAAAGATCTTCTTCTTTGTCAATGTGAAAGGCGCGCACACGGCAGGAGCGGTGTGGACATGGCACACGTCAGCTGTTAAGAGCAGGTGAACGCAGCGTTAGGAGGAAGTGGAGTCCAACATTAGGAAAAAAACAAGGACACTGTTTTTTTCCTAATTTGAAGCAACATAACCACCTCTACGACATCATGAAGACACAGGAGAAATGGAAACCGCGCCTAAGAGGAGGAAAAGCTCAGGCTCAGGATCAGCCCAGGCATTCGGATCAGAGGAATTACACGCAGATCTTGTTCTGTGGTTACTGGTCAGAATCGCTCTGGAGTTGCATTGATTTCAGCTTTATGCAAATGCTGTCACCTCCGGTCGCCAGTGTTGGGATGGAATCAAAGCTGGGCGCTCATTTCAGTCAAAATAAAATTCTATTGTCCATTGGCTCTGACTGTAGTCTCTGTCCTCATTGGACAAAAACTAGGTCAAAACAGTCTGCCACAGGTGCAAGGGTATGGGTGATTCAAAAACAGGAAATAAAAACACTTCAAAATAAAAGCACACAAACCAATAAAAAATGTGCAAACACAAAGTGCTGAATGATGGTCCTGTGACATCGTGGCTCTAGTCTCTGATCGTCCTCTCTGTCCTCAGTCTGAGCGGCTGTGGTCTGTCCCAGAGCGTCTGTGCTCCTCTGGCCTCAGTCCTCAGCTCCTCCAGTCTGACTCACTTGGACCTCAGTAACAATGACCTCCAGGACTCAGGAGTGGAGCTGCTGTGTGAGGGACTGAAGAGCGCCCCCTGCAGACTGGAGACTCTCAGGTTTTGTTTCAAAATTTTAATTTAATGCACTGATTTTTTATTTTTTAGCTTGATTAGCTGTGTTAGTTTCGGGCAGGGATCTCCAACCTTTTTTAATCCAGTGAACTACTTTTGCGTGACAAAAACGTCGGAGGGCAATGCGAGTCATGCAAGACACTGTGTAAAATGTGACTTAAGTGGATTTAGCCCTGGAGAAATTGTACCCAAGACGATGACTTAATTTTTTGTCCTTATACTTTACTACATTGACCAAGATGCTTGTGTTACGGGTCCCAGGTTTGGTAACCACGATAACAAAGAGAAATTACATCTGAAATAAATAAATGAGACGGAGACCACTGATTAGTGCTGTCGTCTTGGCTCTCTGCTTTGCTGACTTTTCTTTACTTGTGTTATTACACAAAAAAATACATTTCTCAAATTAATCGGCTACATTTCACAATGTGATCCATGACAAAATCTTCACCTAAATTCTAAATCAATACTGAAAATACTATACTATAGTAATAATCCGACGTTACATCTTAAAGAATTAACATTACTGATGCATATACATGTCTCCTTGACATTGTCAGGCAAATAGGCTTAACATACACTTATCAAATAACTAACACTTCTTTTACACCACAATGTACTGTACTAGAAAAACACGCATGAGAGTGACTAAGGAGACCAAGTTACATAGTGAGCCAAAAATAGGGCATAAACGGCTAGCGCGCGAGGTTAGCTTCTCAATGCTAATATGCTAACAAGTGAAACATTACTAATTTACTAGTCAACTTTCAACTACAAAACAATTCTAACAGAGCTACGTTTCGTGGGCTTCATCTGAGCCATTTGTGGTGATTGGTGACACTTTACCAACCTGAAATAAATAAATGAGACGGAGACCACTGATTAGTGCTGTCGTCTTGGCTCTCTGCTTTGCTGACTGACAAAGCTGGAGCACGCTAACTTAAGGCCGTCTCACGGTCATTGCCGCCCTCTAGTGGTGACGGTAAAGATTACATCGCCCATTTCCAGATAACCATTACTTTCACCTTAACCGTAGAAACATATGGTCTATAAAAAACATTGGCGAGTACCACAGTAGCTTATTTGCTAATATACAAATCCACTCTTAATTAAAACAATATGTGGTGTCATATATTTGTGGGCACCACACTTGCAGATTGTGTATGTTCATAACAAGAATAATGGTATCTAAAATCGCATCAGGCATAAGTGGAAATGTAGAAAGTGTTCTAGAAGTCCTAGAAAGGGCTGGAGAGCTACTGGTTGGAGATCCCTGGTTCAGTCAGACTGGAGCTTTAGGCGTCGCTCTGATCTGCTGCTGGGGCTTTGAATGAAAACATTTTTTTTTTTCAGTGTCAGCGGCTGTGATCTGTCCCAGAGCGTCTGTGCTCCTCTGGCCTCAGTCCTCAGCTCCTCCAGTCTGACTCACTTGGACCTCAGTAACAATGACCTCCAGGACTCAGGAGTGGAGCTGCTGTGTGAGGGACTGAAGAGCGCCCCCTGCAGACTGGAGACTCTCAGGTGAGACGCTCTCATGAAGGACTCTGTCTCTGTGTCCACATCAGAGGCTAATGCTGTGTGTCTTTAGTCTGTCTGGATGTTTGGTCACAGAGAGGGGCGGGGCTTCCCTGGCCACAGCTCTAAGCTCCGCCTCCTCCCATCTAAGAGAGTTAGACCTGAGCTACAACCATCCAGGAGCCTCCACCAAGCTGCTGGCGGCTCTACAGGCCCCACACGGGCCCCTGCAGACGCTCAGGTGAGGCCTGGTCCTGGTCCGGGTCCTGGTTCTGGTTCTGGTTCTGGTCTTGGTTCTGGTCGACAGTAAACTGGACTTGTGTGTTTCAGGCTGGATCCTGCTGGAGAACGGTGGATGGTCCCAGGTCCAAGGAAGTGTGAGTTTGATTCATTCACAACATGAGAAACACTCACCTCCGAGTGTTCAGCCTCAGATACAAGTCTGTGGCCGTTTCTCAATACTCATGAACACAAGTACATTGAAGTATGGACTTGGGGAGAACGGGAGCTCGCAGAACGGTTAAACGAGGAATTGGAACAGTGCTCACGTACTCAGGGCTGTCAACGCACAGCTGAGCTCACCTTAACCTGCGCGCCTTTAACTTCTCAGGAGAATGACAAGGGGAAGAAAAAGGTTTTGCGAAATATGCAGTGATTACTTCTTTTTTTAATGTTCAACTACATTTTTTAGAGACTTGAAACATTCATGCTAACTTATTTCTAATAGAAGCTCAAATCTTACATTAGCGCTAACATTATTGTGAATGAGCTACGCAGTAAATCTGTAGCTTGGTTGTGGGGTTTGTCCTCCCGCTGCTGCTGGTTCCCTCTCAGCCTGTGGCAGCTTTATTCATGGTCATTAGTCACTACAACAATACGATCATCAAAATGAAATGTGTGCACTATTAACACTGCAATATTTTGACATGGGCCTACCAAGGAAGAGTTAAAAAAGTGATACCATTTGCTTCATGGAGTCATGTGAAAGTCATGATATCAAATTGAGAGCGAACTCAGAGAAAACGTTTGCAGTTAACCCTTGTTCAATGAAGGTTCTTGAGTCTTCTTCTGTACTCTGTAGTTGAAGTGTCGAATGTTTCGCCTCTTCATCCAAAAGACTTCGTCACTGAAGGTTCAGCTCAGCCCACAGCCCAGATAAAGACCACAGGGAGGAGTTCAGCTTGGCTCAGTCCCTCCCCTCTATGAACAGCTACTCTCACCTGTAGGTAAACATCTTTGTAGTTCTGAGTCTTTGTAGTTCTAAGTCCTAACGACTGAACTCATACCTGAGGTAATTGCCTGCTTATTGATCTGTTCTGGGCTGGGTTGCAGCCTCATTAACATGACAGAGTTTTCCTGGCCTGGAGAAGATTGGTGTAAACTGGGGAGAGATGACATCGAAGTCCTCCATTCCTGTTCATGGATGGATTCTCCTTGTTCACAAAAATTGCTTATTTGACTCCTCATTCAAACCGATGTTTTTCTTGAGCTAAAATCTTGACCTCTCTGTCCTCAAAGGAGTGGTGGTGCTTTGAGGTGGAGGTGCACAGCGGACTGAGGGCCGTTTGTGCTTTCTCTGCGCTGTTGATAAAATGTGTTGCTCTCCATGTCCTGCTGAGCTGTGGAGCATCTAGAGCTGGATCCTTTCACCTGGACTCCACTACAGCCTGTCCAAGCCACTGTCTAGCACTGCTGACCAACACTGCTGACTATCACCACAACCGCCTACTGCATGCATGAGAGGAGAGCATGAACTACAAGACTGTGGACCATGGCGTAATAAAAGAAGCAGAATCTCTGAAAACTCCTGTCAAATATGAGATTGCTTTGTAGCTCACTTCTCTTTCACACCTTTTTACTTCAAGTAAAGTGACAATTGACTATAAATTAAGTGAATACAATAAACTTTTGATCATATCATTATGTGGAACCCAACTGAGAAGAAACATCAGAAATGAATGTGAAAAATGAAGTATTGATAAAACAAGCCTGTGTCGGGTGGATGACGGGTGGAGCTCAGCATGTGAGGACGCGTGCTCGCTGAGCTCTGCAGGCAGTGTTAACAAAAGTGGCCAAAATACACTTTGATTTCCTCAACAATGCCTTGCTGGATATGGGAAGCTGTTGGGGATAATTGATCAGACATCTTCCTCAAATCTTGTGATTATACAAGACCAAAAGACAACGAGAAGTCAGGAGGTCAAACAAAGCAAAAAAGGAGCAGCACCTGACACGACTGGAGTTTACTGATTGCAGAAATGGAATCGCTTATGACTGCAACCGAAGACTCCGAGCAAAAGGTACTTGCCAAAATAGATGCATCTAGTAAGAAGATGGATGAAATGGCAAATATGGGCGCAGACTCACGAGCTTTGGAAGCGGTGGAGAAAGTCACCAATGCCCATTTGACACAGATCAAAAGCCTGGAAGATTAAGCTAATGTGAATTCTGACCTGATAAGGAGCCAATAAAATGAAACAGATTACACTGCTAACAAGTGAACTCGAGACGCGCTCGGAAGGATATGAGTCCCAGCAGCAAAGGAATAACTGCAGAATTATTGCTGTAAGATTTTGAGACCAAAAAACCTGTTCATGGCATCGCCAAACTCATTAAAGAAACGCTGATGCTGGACTATACGCCGACATTGGATTGGGCAAACAGAAGTGGTCTTCAGAGGGGTCTTCATCTGGGGGAAGACCAGCTCCACAGTTCCCAGGGTGTTTCCATGATATTGTCCTTCTTTTTTTTTTTTTTTTGCTGTTTGGTATGTGGTATGTGAGAGTGGCATGGATGTGTGTATGGGTGTGTCTGCATATGTCTACACTTATAATGTTCAGAATCAGAATCAGAATAGGTTTTGTTGCCATTGTTATGAACAGGTTCACAACTAGGAATTTTACTCGGTGCGTTTGCGCACATGCGCTAAACGCCCCAGGGCAGCCGTACAAGGCGCCCCTTTTGTTGCTGAAAATAGAAATCACAATAAAGCAAAGCTCATACATAAGACAATTATGGGGGTAGAGATACAGTGATAGTGTGAGGCGGACAGAGGGAGGGGGGGTTAAGGCAGGTCATTATTGTGTTATGCAGGAGGCTTCTGGCCTTGGAGTGTTGTGTATGTCTAATCGCCGTAGCGTGTCCTTGTGGGGGAAGTTTACGTTGCACAGGAGAGATAACTGCACAGCTGCACTCTGGAGTCCTTGGAGATTACTTTCCTAAACTTCATTAATTGTTGTCGGCTATAATTTAAAATAAAAACGCTGGTCCTCAACGTTATTCAGACATTCGCAGCGGCCTTAGTCCATCAACAGTTCTGCACAGCCCGGAGATCTGTCCCGTGACCTCACCAAACATTTCTCCAGACCGAGCCGAGGTGTAATCCATCTTCCTTATACCTTCCTCGTACCGAGCAGAAAGGATTTTAAAGAGCCAACTTTGCGATAGACCAGGGCAACTCCTACACTTGTAAGAAGGTGCCCTGCTATCATGAGCCCAAAAAGATAAATATCTTCGATGTCTTCCACAGATAGCACTGCCAAACATATCACTCTCCACTTATTCCAAGAGTCAAGCGAGTAGCCCACAGGGAAAGAGCCATCTGGACATTTCTGATCCCCAACAGCACCGCTTCTTTGAGAAAATATCGTGTCGCAGAGAGAGACCAGCTAATCAATTCCATGGTTGTTCCATGTTATTACTTGGAATGTCAGAGGGCTGAATAATCCAATTAAAAAAACTAGAATACTCAGCCATTTAAAATCGTTAAAACCAGACTTCATATACTTACAGGAGACCCACTCGGACTTTGCAGGACAGACTAAGTTGAAGGCAAACTGGTTAGGCCATATTTTTCTCTCTGGGTTTAATTATAAAACAAGAGGGACAGTAATTCTAATGAGAAAAGGTATTCCCTTCACACCCACCCACGTGGACTCCGATGTTAATGGTCGCTATATCATTGTCACTGGTTGTCGGCGTATTCGTTAATGGATGGAAAAGAAGACGGAGGCTCGATCGATTAAAATCAATCATAGTTTTATTCCCTCAACAATACAATTCAAGTTATCTGAACTCTAAGGCCCAATCTCAATTCTGCCCCTTACCCTCCGCTTAGCCCTGTCCCTTCGTTTTGTGTGATCACGAGAGACGAAGGAGTAGGAAAAGTTTGACAAAACAGGGAAATAAGCTCTTACAACATTTATAAAGCTGCAGAATGTTTGTTCATGACTTTAATCGCTCTGTGCAACAATTAGAACAGTCCATTGCTTTAAACGTGTCAAATGCTCCGTTTATTCTGTCTCCCCGCTGTCTGTCTCTCCGCTGTCTGTCTCTCCACCTAACTTCATATATTAGCCAAACTATTAGCAGTAATATAAATACGCAGTCAACAACAGTCACTAACAAACTTTTCCTCTCAACTTTTCACAAGTTTAACTACAATAGAGCCGGAGAAAACCAGCGGAGCTTCGTGGAACTTTTAGCCGAGACAGAGCTCGCCCCGCTCAGCTACAACTCACTGCGTGGGCCGCTAAGTGGCCGAAGCGGCCGGATCGTACTTTAACTCGGGATTGAACCGGTAAACAGACCATTGGGTTTACTTTACAAATGGACATTTCTCGCCTCAAATCGCCTTCAAAGTGAAGTTTAGATGAGAGGAACAATAAAACAGGCAACATTCACTTTAGCCTCACTTTCACTTCAGACTGGGTAAAGGGGGCGGGGCTTGAACTGTTCTCAGTCTGATGTGAACTTTGAACTGGAACAGTTCTCGGGCCGGCTCTGATGACGTTTCACGAGTACTCGAGTACACAAGCACAAGAACCAGAACGCATATTGAGAAACGGCCTGTGTCTTCACCTCAGCACATGACTTTACTGCACTGATGTCCGCCACAATTCCCTCAGTCAGCCCCAGGGCAGCTGTGGCTACAGAGGTGACCATCAGTGTTTAGTCCCTGCAGCTGTGCTCTTGTTTATTTTTCTGGTTATGATGATTATTGTTCAACTGATTTTGTGCCTAATTTTGGCTTCATGGCTTCAGATGGTTCATATCTAACGATGATGACGACATTTATATTTCACTTTAGTCATTCAATTGTGTTTGTGTTTCTCAGATTACTGTGACCTCACTCTGGACCCAAACACAGCTCACAGAGACCTCCGACTGTCAGAGGACAAACGGACTGTGGGACGATGGGACACACCTGAGCCTCCGGATCATGAGGACAGATTCACAGACCGTCCTCAGGTCCTGAGCTCCTCCGGCCTGAGGGGGCGCTGTTACTGGGAGGTGGAGTGGAGAGGGTTAGTGGTTGATATCTCAGTGAGTTACAGAGGAATCAGACGGAGAGGAGACGACAGTCGGTTTGGAGAAAATGATCAGTCCTGGACGATGAGGATCAAGGAGGGAGAGTATTATTTCTTACACAATAAGAAAAAACAGTCACATGTTTCCTCATCGAGGGTTTCTTCTCCACCCCCCTCCGGTGAAGTGGATTTGTTCTTTTCCGGTGAAGTGGGTGTGTTCCTGGACTCTGAGGCTGGAGCTCTGTCCTTCTATGACGTCAGCTCTGATGGAAAACTGTCCCACCTCCACACCTTCATCAGCTCCTTCACTGAGCCTCTGTTCCCAGGGTTTGGACTGAGGTTTGAGGCGTCTGTGTCTCTGGTGAATGTGTAAACAGGAAGGACACAGCGCCCCCTGGAGGACTTTGGTTTTATTATGAATGAATGATTTGAATCTGTGGCTTTATAAAGTCTGATCTTCTCCTGTATTTTCTTCCATATTTCAGAGTTTAAATGCAGAGTTAAATGCTGCTGGTCAATAGAATCGTACTGGATCATATTTGACATGAACTGAAGCCGGTGCACTCTCAAAGATGAAGGATATCGTCTACGGCATCATCAAAATGATGATTATTTAGAGTCAAATCATCTCAAACATGTGGTGGCTAAATGTTCCCGACGTGTGTGAAGCTGCTGAAGAACGGAGTTTTCAAAAGTAGAAGAATAATTCATCTTTGCTTTGGGATGTTGTGGGTTTTAGTTCCTCATGAGTTTGCTGTGAGTAAATACCACGCTGAGGAAATGACGGTGAAGGGAATGAGCTTTTCTTTTCTCATACTGGTTAGTCCTGGTTAGTCCTGGTTAGTTAGACCTGGTTAGTCAGTCCTGGTTAGTCCTGGACAGTCTTGGTTAGTCCTGGTTAGTTAGTCCTGGTTAGCCTTGGTTAGTCCTGGTTAGTTAGTCCTGGTTAGACCTGGTTAGTTAGTCCTGGTTGGTTAGTCCTGGTTAGTTAGTCCTGGTTAGTCCTGGTTAGTTAGTCCTGGTTAGTTAGTCCTGGTTAGTCCTGGTTAGTTAGTCCTGGTTAGTCCTCGTTAGTTAGTCCTGGTTAGTCCTGGTTAGTTAGTCCTGGTTAGTTAGTCCTGGTTAGTTAGTCCTGGTTAGTCCTGGTTAGTCCTCGTTAGTTAGTCCTGGTTAGTCTTGGTTAGTTAGTCCTGGTTAGTTAGTCCTGGTTAGTTAGTCCTGGTTAGTCCTGGTTAGTTAGTCCTGGTTAGTTAGTCCTGGTTAGTTAGTCCTGGTTAGTCCTGGTTAGTTAGTCCTGGTTAGTCCTGGTTAGTCCTGGTTAGTCCTGGGATGGAGCAGGTGGACTGTTTCCTTATTGTAAAATGAAAACAATTCTAAGGCTCCAATCCGGCGTGGCTTGTTTACATGTATGTTCATTCACCTCTGAACCCCGGCCTTTAACCCAGTGCCTTTTCTCCAGTTCGGCTTTACCCAAATGTAAAAGCTTCTGGACTGGAGCCAGTGTAATGCCTCATTTGAAAGCTAAGACCCACAAAACTGATCTAAACTGATCTTTGTCCTTGTGTTGTTGCCGAGTTGTCGTAACTTTTTTCACCTTTCTTTTTCATTTCTTTTTGTTTTTGTCGCTTTTTTCATTTTCGTTTCTATTTTGACTCTTTTTTTTTCCTTAAGTTTTCGATTGGAGTCGTTCCAAACTGGAGAGAATGTGCTCAGTTCAGGTGGGGGTTAAGAGGTTAACATGCACTGTCCTGACCAAATAAACAAACACATGAATAAGTACAAGTACAAAAGTACTTGTAGGAAATGTTTCTCGAGTACTGTGAGTAACTGAGTAACTGTTTGAGTCTGATTTATTTTCAATGACGCCGTTAATGGAACAAAACCTAAAATAAAGAGGAAATGGAGAAATTTACAAAGAAAATTCAAAGAAAATAGAGAAAAAAATGATATTTCTCCAGAACCAGGAGTAGGAGACGATCTTCATACTTTATCCATCAGAATGAAGCTTTTGCCGCTTAAATATTTACTCACAGTGGAAAAAGGAACAATTATTTTGACTCAAGGAAGAAACAGATACTTTATTATAATGTTACTGCAGTAGAAGTAAAGAGTACTGTATGAGAAGTACATGTATGTGAGTAAATGTAAGTGAGTACTTCCTGCCTCTGCCAGCACATATGAAGTGACATTTGCTTCTTGTTGTATAATAATAAATGCTTTGTTTTCCTCATATTGATCACTGTAAGTATCACAAATCAAATGTTGTGATTTCAAGTCATTTCTTGGGATTTGACTTGTTAAAGATTGTATTTCCTGGTTCAGCCCAGTGTAATGCTGTCAGTGTTTAGTTCTCGTTAGAGCGTTGGCTAAACCTCGCCCTAAAACGCTCAGAGTCCAAAACGTCCGAGCGAAGGTTGTTCCCAGACATGGTCCGGATCACGTCCAGGATTGTCTCGTCCCGTTGAATGACGTTTTGAAGAGCAGAAAAACACGCTTGGATGGTAAAGGTGAGGCATGAAACTCTGTGAACTCCGTTTGTAAAGAGATTTGAACACAGTTGGTTCTGTCAAAGGGCGAGCTCCTAAAATAGGATCAAAAGTGGGAGTAGTTTTGGTATTTGTGGGACATGGAGGGACAGACCTGAGAAAGTGAAAGGTCTCACTTACAGAATAAACAAACACACTTTAACATAAGGTCAGGTTAGCAGTAGACTATAGATGGATAGACTTGAATGACTTTAATGCAGACTGACATCAGATCAACACAGACCACTTTTTGCCGTACTTTTGTCGCTTTTCCAGCACATTTTTGTTGCTCTTTTGTCACATTGTTGTTGTGTTTTCATCCTTGTTTCCGTCGCTATATTGATGCTTTTTCTTTAAGCTAAGTTGAAACGTATTTATTTGCGTGGTTCACAGCAGTGACTCTAAAGCCGCAGTAAAGTGAATGATTAAACAAAGCAGAATAATAAAACAATAAACATTTAGGGCTGGTCTTAGTCCAGGTTTGAGAACAACAGCACAATCCTTAATAAAATAGCATCAACACAATGAACTCAACGCTTTTCAAATCAGGAGTGAAAAAAGCTGGAACTATATGTTTGAAAGAGCAAACGTTTAGGGGGGAGTGGGGAAGTTGAACCATCCACTATATTTAGAAAAGAAAACATTTTTATTACAATCTGTAAACTTGTAGATTTGATCTTTACATGATTTGAACTTCCCAGACAAAACTATTTGAAAATGTTTATAAAAAAATCATTTTTCACACATGTAGGTCCTTTTTCTCATGTCGGACATTTTGTTTGGTATAAAAGTAAATTAACCTCTTAACCCCCACCTGATTCGACCACATTTTCCCAGTTCAGTTTTACCCAAATCCAAAAGCTTCTCGACTGGAGCTTACAGTATAGGCCAGTGTAAGACCGACACAACTCATCCAAGATTTGACCTCACGTTGTTGTCGCTTTGCCGTCACTCTTTTGTCATTTTTCTTTTTACTGCCTTTTATGTAAATGTCTCTTTTGAATGAAACAGTGGGTCATTTTCTAAATAGGAGGGACGGGTCAGAGGTCACCCCAGACTTCTGTATAATTGATTGACCTTGGTCCAAAGTTTATTTCTTGTTTTTGTCCTTATTTGGTTCTGCAAAGCCCCGGTCACTCCTGATCCAGGATGAGTCAAAGTAAGCAGCAGCGGCCTCCAGGGGGCAGCACTGATCCACCGTGAGTGTTTTTATATAAAGGACTTTTCACTTTGTTTCTGTTTGATAATGTTTTCTAAACCTGTTCTCCAGGTCTGTGTCCATGAAGAGCAACCGGTCAAAAAATGAACCTTTATTCTTCAGGAAAGGACTAAGAACAGGCTCACAGTAAGACTCACTCTTATGGTTTAAATGTCACACACACATGAACCTCACAATAAATCATGATACATGTGTGTTTCACCAGTAGAAAACATAAACCTGTTCTTTTATTATTGTGTCACGTTTCTAAAATACATTAAGGCGGCACAGTGGCTCAGCAGTTAGTGCTGGTGTTTCACAGCTAAAGTCCCAGGTTCGATTCCCGGCTGGACAGGGCCTCTCTGTGGAGTTTGCATGTTCTCCCTGTGTCTGTGTAGGTTTGCCCTGTCACTAAAACAATAGGCCAGAATGAATGAGAGTGTGTTAACAGAATCATTCTGAATATGATAAAAGAGTGATCCTTTGAGGACCCGTTAAGAGGCCGAACGAAGAGGCCGTTTGGACTGATACAAACCACATGTGTCTTTAAGGCTCTGGTCCACATTTGTTCTGCTTCACCCAGAACATCGCTCCATTTATTTGGACCTGTTTCCTCTGAACAATCATACACAGAGTTCCTGTTTCGTTCTGTGTGAAGCTGTGACTGTGCTGCTGTTTTCCAGGTCGGGAGGCAGTGGTCTGTCTTTGAAAAGTGATGACTCAAAAAATAAACCTCCAGACTTTGAGGAGCCAGGACCAGACTCAGGGTAAGACCTTCAGTTTCTCTGTATTTAGCGACATATTGATTAGTATGAACTGATCTCACCTGAAACACAGCAATAAAGAACATTACATAAATCCATAAGTTCTATCTAATGCTGAAATATGGAACAAATATTCACGTCAGTTAATGACAAACACAGAGAAACAAAGATCTGTCTTTAAACAAGAGAAAAATACTAGAAATACAAACAGTAGAGAAGTAAGATCGGTTTAGAAAGACGATGAAAAGCTTCATACGAAATGACAATACAGTTTATGATAAATATATCCATCTGTTTTTCCTCCAGTAAAGTGACTGATCTTCAGCCTCGATGTCAGATGTTGAGTGTGACATAGTTTTAATATTTATCCCACAGAGATGAGCGCCTCGAGGGTCTCAGTGCGGAGTGTGACCTGGACGCTGTTTTCAGGGTCTGTACCAGAACCTCCTTCTCCTCAGCCCTCTGTCTGTCCTGACCTCATGTCGTCTCAAACTCATCTATCGCCTTTTACTGAACATTCAGACGATCACTGATGTACAGGGACAGCGTTACGTGAAGGTTCTTTGCTCTATTTCTGTTACAGCGTCTGGAGGAGGATGTTCTGACCTTTGTCAAAGAGGAACTGAGGAGGTTCCACAGGCTCCTGACCATCCAGAGAGGAGCTCAGCGAGGAGCCCAGAGAGGAGCCCAGAAGAGCTCAGAGAGGAGCTCAGAGAGGAGCCCAGAGAGGAGCCCAGAGAGGAGCCCAGAGAGGAGCCCAGCGAGGAGCCCAGAGTGGAGCCCAGCGAGGAGCCCAGAGAGGAGCTCAGAGAGGAACCCAGAGAGGAGCTCAGAGAGGAGCCCAGAGAGGAGCTCAGAGAGTCAGGAGGAGCGGAGCTGCAGGGAGGCTGTGCTGAACATCACTCTGGACTTCCTGAGGAGGATGAAGCAGGAGCATCTGGTCCAGCGTCTGCAGAACTGTAAGAACTCTGTCTGAAGCTTTAAACTGGCCTCACACTGAATTTCAGCTTCTCTGTGTCTCTGTGGTGCAGTGTCAGGGTGTTACGCAGTTAATGTCTAGGAACTAGAGTTGCAAAATTCAGAACATTTTAATTGTTGGACATTTTCCATGGGAATTTATGGAAGTTCAAGAAAATATACGGAAAAAATATACGGAAATTAAATTCTATTAAACTTTGAACAAACATTACTATTATTATATGTAAAGTACGACCAAAATAATTTAATTCATGGGAATAAACAGGAAATTAACGCACCTGAAGGTTTCTTCTACACAAATGTGATTGAATAGTAATACACTTAAATATCTGTCACAGGAGAGATGAAAAGTCTCTCAGAAGCCATCACTGGCATGTCTGACCTCAAAGGTTTGAAGAGAACAGTGTTTTAGCTGATGGGTGAAGCGTCAGCAGTGATGCGGTCGCTGTATCAGACTGTTGTGGTGCAGAAGGAGCTGAGTCTGGGGCAAAGCTCTCCATTTACCCATTGATATACATTAGATCGACACGCTGGAGGGGCCAAGATCGAAATGAGTTTCCTTCACAGGGCGGCTGGGTGCACCCTTAGAGATCGGGGGAGGAGCTCAGTCACCTGGGAGGAGCTCGGAGTGGAGTCGCTGCTCCGTCATGTTGAGAGAAGCAGATGAGGCGTTCCGGGCATGTCGTATTGGGAGGAGGCAGGGGTGTAGCACCAAATTCTGAGCCCTAGGTACAAACTATATTGATGGGCCCCCGACGCCCCTTCTCACGTGCACGTTCAGTCAATTCACATTTTATACTCATCTCAACATATTCTGTGGTTTAGTTTGTGTAGTTGAACACCGGTGTGTGGGCTGAACCATTTGGAACATTTTTAAAGGGGTGACAGGGCCTTGAGATTCATCCATCATTATTGTTTGTGCAAAATTCTGTCTCGCAACCATTGTATTTCAGCCTGGTTATGTTCCGTTGTTATATCAATTATGAGGAGTTTAAAAAGTGCAATACAGAACGCGTTTATAGCAGCACTCTTGAGGGCCCCCACCCTGCTCTGGGCCCTGGGTACTCAGTACCCTTTACCCCCCAGTCCGACGCCCATGGGAGGAGGCCCCTGGAAAGACCCAGGACACACTAGAGGGACCATGTCTCTGTGGCCTGGTGTCGCATCAGGATCCATCCAGAACAGCTGGAGGAAGTGTCGGGGGAGAGGGAAGTGCTGCCTCTGCAACCCAGCCCCAGATAAAGTGGAAGAAAATGGATGGATGGATCTTTTCCATTTGTTGCAGAAGTTCACCTCACAACAACTGTTTAGCAAATGTTCAGGTGTTTAAAGATCCAACATAACTCCAGTTCTCAGATAGAACACGTGGTTCAGTCAGTGGTTCTAGTCACAGTGGATCTGCTGATCTTAGGTCTGATGTGTTTTCTTACAGGTCACATTTCTCCGGTTCAGAGTGAACTGAAGAGTCATCTGCAGCAGAGGTTCAGTCATCTGTGTGAAGGTGTGGCTAAAGCAGGAGACCACGCCTCCCTGAAGCAGATCTACACAGAGCTGTACATCACAGAGGGCGGGGCCTCACAGGTCAACCAGGAACATGAGGTCAGACACATGGAGACGGCCTCTAGACCAGCTGTTGACGAGACCAGCATCACGAGTGAAGACATGTTTAAACAACGACCCGAGTCTGAAGAGCCAATCAGGACGGTGCTGACGAAGGGCGTGGCCGGTGTGGGGAAAACAGTGCTGACTCAGAAGTTCAGTCTGGACTGGGCTGAAGGCAGAGCCCACCAGGACGTCCAGCTGCTGTTCCCCTTCACTTTCAGAGAGCTCAATGTGCTCCGAGGCTCAGAGTTCAGCCTGGTGGAGCTGATCCATCGCTTCTTCAGTCAAACCAAAAGTCTCAGCAGCTTTAAGTTCATCCAGCTGCTCTTCATCTTGGACGGTCTGGACGAGTGCAGACTTCCTCTGGACTTCAGTCGGACCCGGGTCCTGACGGAGCCCACAGAGAGCGCCTCAGTGGAGGAGCTGCTGGTGAACCTCATCAGGGGGAGCCTGCTTCCCTCCGCTCGCCTCTGGATAACCACACGCCCCGCGGCGGCCAATCAGATCCCTGCTGAGTGTGTTTCCATGGTGACAGAGGTGCGAGGGTTCACTGACCCACAGAAGGAGCAGTACTTCAGGAAGAGGTTCACAGATGAGGCCACAGTCGTCATCTCCCACATCAAGAGCATCCGCAGCCTGTACATCATGTGCTACATCCCAGTCTTCTGCTGGATCCTCTCCACTGTTTTACAGAAGCTCCTGAAGAAAACAGAGAAACCAGAGCTGCCCAAGACTCTGACTGAGATGTACGTTCACTTCCTGGTGGTCCAGGCCAAAGTCAAGAACATCAAGTATCATGAGGGAACAGGAGCAGATGGTCACTGGACTAAAGAGACTATAAAGATGGTACGGTCACTGGGGAAACTGGCCTTTGAGCAGCTGCTGAAAGGAAACCTGATCTTCTACGAGAGTGACCTGAGCGAGTGTGGGCTGGACGCTGCAAAGATCGCTCGTTACTCCGGAGTCTTCACAGAGGTCTTTAGAAAAGAACAAGATCTGTACGAGGACAAGGTCTACTGCTTCATCCACCTGAGTGTGCAGGAGTTTCTGGCTGCACTTCACGTCCATCAGACCTTCATTAAGTCTGGGGTCAACCTGCTGGAGGTTCAGAAATCTTCTCTCTTTACAAGATTGTTAAAGCCTGATCTGATGTCTCTACACCGCTCTGCTGTGGACCTGGCCTTACAGAGTCCAAACGGACATCTGGACCTGTTCCTGCGCTTCCTCCTGGGGCTGTCTCTGCCGACCAATCAGAGGCTGCTGCCTGGTCTGCTGACTGAGACAGGAAGTGACCGGACCAATCAGGCGACTGTAGAGTACATCAAACAGAAGCTGAATGAAGAGGGTCTGTCTACAGAGAAGAGCCTGAACCTGTTCCACTGTCTAAACGAACTGAACGACCACAGCCTGATGGAGGAGATACAGAAGTTCATGAGAAAAGGACGTCTCTCTGACAGAGACATGTCTCCTTCTCTGTGGTCTGCTCTGTCCTTCCTCCTACTGTCCTCAGACTCAGCCCTGGAGGAGTTTGACCTCAGGAAATACTGTCCCACAGAGAGGGGTCTCCAGAACCTTCTGCCGGTCGTCAAAGCCTCCACCAAAGCCACGTGAGTCCAGACTGTGTTTAACACTTGTGTCATTGTCACCAGTTAGACTAGAAATGGTCAACAACGCCACCTAGTGTTGATTTAAAAGAGGTTAGTTACTCTTTGCCCTGTTACCGGCCGTCCCCCTGATCAGGGGGTTAGAGTCTTTGAACGCAGCGTTAGGAGGAAGTGGAGTCCAACATTAGGAAAAAAACAAGGACACTGATCATCTGAATTTGGAGCAACATAACCACCTCTACGACGTGATATTATATATCGATATAATAATCTATATAATTATCGATTATTATATCGATTATAAAATAATTGTTATATTATCGATTATTAACAAGATAATCGATAATATAACGATTATTTTGTTATATTTAAGATAATCGTTTAATTGATTTGCAACTGTTTTTTCTAGTACCTTGGAAAAAATTGGAAGAATTGAAATCGGCCTGTAATTACACGCTTGATCAAGATCTCCAGCTTTAAAAATTGGGCTGATAAGACCTTGTTTTAATTTCTGTGGAAATGTCTCACTAGTGATTGACAGGTTTACCAGATGGGTCAGGGGGCAGATAAAGAATCATTGTGCTTTCTGACAAAGTCAGAGTCTAATCCGAATACATCTTTGGCTTTAGATGGTTTAAGATGACTGATTATTTGTTTAATGCTAGCCTCATTTGTTTGTGCAATAGAAATGTATTTTTCCAGTGGGCTTATTGGTTTTTCATTGAGCTCTATTGATTTAAAAGATGCTGCTATTTGTCCCACTGATGTCACAAAATAGGTATTGGGCAAAGAAGCCATTTGCATATGGTCAGTAATCAGTTTGCCATCGATATTTAGTTGTGTTATGGCTCTGGCTTCTTGTTTGGAATCATTTTTAGTCAGTCTATGTATGTTTCCAGAGACAAGCACGGTTTCCTTTGGATTCTTCCATCAAGTGCACAAAGTATGCAGTTTTAGCTTTTCGCATCTCACTTACCACTTTATTTCTAAGGCTTTTAAAAATTGCATTATCTGTGTTTAGTTTTGTTGAGATTTCTTTTTTACGAGCGAGATCTCTTTGTTTCATTAATTGACATAATTTGCTAGTAATCCATGGTAATGCTTGACGCTTTTTCCTCATGTATACTTCCTTTGTATACTTTTGAATTATTTGTGCTACATTACTTGTCAACATAATGCAATAATTGTTTAAATCATGCATTTTAAGTGCTGGCTCCCAATTAATATTGTGCATATCATTGTCGAGATGAGGCATATCATTTTTCCTTATGCCTTTTGTTATTTTAGTAACAGCATTTTGAGTAAGAAACTGCAGCCGTTTCTTAGTCAGTTTCCTTGATATTAGTGTCAAATGATGGTCAGACAACCCAGTAACAAGATTATAGGTCTTCATAACTCGTTCTGGCTTATTTGTAAACATAAGGTCTATTTGAGTTTTACTTGTTTTTGTTAGTCTTGTTGGACCCTCTGTTAATTGATGTAATTTATATTTTGATGTTTCCTGTTGCCACGTCACCTTGTTTCCTGTTGCCACGTCACCTTTGCGAGACTCGTGTTTGTTTCGCTGGAAGTCTCTTGGAATTTCAGTAACATTTTAAGAGTTGGTGAAATCAATCATTATGGCTAGCCGCACCGAGCAAGAGCTTCACCGTCTAAGACTGGACATCAAGCGATTGACGGAGGATATTAAAAAGAAAGAAGCGCTTGTTTCCGACCTCATGGAAATATCCCATAGACAATCACTCCATATTTCCTCTCTGACTGCTGCCCTCCAAGAGACAGTGCTCGGAGACCCGGTTACCTGTCCCTCACCCTCTAGCTCAACTCCCCACCCGCAAACCGTGCACAGAACAAAAACACTTGGATCCACCTGCTTGAGCCTCACGAACCGCTTCTCTGTGTTGGCGGAGGACTCACCTACTCCAGCTGTTCCGGCAACGGCGCTCCCCAATCTGGACCCGGCGATGGATTTCCCGGCTCTCCAAGGGGGTGGCGCGGATCCCCGCTCGGCCCAGCCTCACAAACAGGGGGAAAAAACATCGGCCAGGCGTAATATCCTAAAAGAGGCGGTCCGGAGACGATCCAGTGGATCCTCGGGTATGGCTCCGGTCTTGTCGCTGTCCCCGACGCTGCACGCGCCCTCGCAGCTGCTGACGGAGTCGCGGTCTCATCAAGCCGCGACACCGCCGGTGGCCCCCCCGCGGTCCTCTCCGGCGGAGCCACGGACACAACAACCCGCGGTGCAACCGGTGATCCCGGACGAGGGCGCGCAACAACAGCAGCCAGGATCCACTCCTGTCGGGGCGGGACTTGAACCCATCGGTCAGCCCGCGGCCCTGGTCTCTCCTCCGTCCTCTCCACATGGCGATGTTTCCGAGTCCGCCCACCAGCCAAAGCCACTATTCCCCACCACAACACTCATAATAGGAGACTCCATTATCAGAAACGTCCGTTTTTATAACGCCGCAACCCACTGCTTCCCAGGTGCTACAGTTTCCAGGATAACACAAAAACTCCCAGGCATTCTCCAGTCCATGCCCCCATCCGTCCATAGAGTGATCGTCCACGTGGGTACAAATGACGTATCGAAAAGACAATCGGAGCGTACAAAACTGGATTTTAAAGAACTCCTCAGCGTTCTGAGACCATGGGGTGTGTCTGTGTTCATCTCGGGCCCCCTCCCCACGCTGAATCGTGGCGATGAACATTTTAGCAGGACCTTCCATCTGAACTGCTGGCTTAAATCCGTATGTAGACCTCTAACCTCTTTTATTGACAATTTTAGCCTTTTTATGGACCGACCCTCTCATTTCCGAGTCGACGGCTTACATCTGAACTGGAGGGGCAGCCGTCTGCTCACAAAGAACATGTCCCTGGCAGTCCACTCCTCACCTGCGCGTGATTGACGGTTTGCCTCCCGTCAATCACGCGCAGGTGCAGCCTCCGCCCACACTCCCCCTCCTATCGTTTCCACGCCCCCCTCACAAACCATCCCTGTCATCACTAGCAGAGAGCGGACACAACACAACCCTCCATGCAATTATCCCGTTAATATGGACAGGAATTATCCTGTCCATATTAACGTTTTAAAACCCCTCCCCAAAGCCCCCCCACAGTCCACAGCTAATCCATCTCAAACCACAATAAACATGGCTCTTTTAAATGTCCGCTCTCTGCAGAACAAGTCTTTTATTGTGAATGACCTGATTTTAGATAATAATCTTGATTGTTTGTTTTTAACTGAAACCTGGCTGGGTACAGATGCGACCGCGGTTCTTGCTGAGGCCCCCCCACCTAATTTTAGCAGCACCTTTTCAATAAGGAATGGGAAAAGGGGAGGTGGCACTGCTTCCATATGTACAAACACTATTGCCACCAAACCTATTTTATTTGATCCATTCCCCACTTTTGAGCACCATGCAGTTGTTTTTAGTAATCCCCCCATTTTATGTGTCACTATTTACAGACCCCCCAAAAAATGCCCTCTTTTTGTTAAGGAATTTTCTGAGTTTTTATCACTTTTACATAGCTCTTTTAATATGATTCTTTTAACTGGTGATTTTAATCTACACATAGATAATCTTTTAGACCCTGTTGCTAGGGATTTTTTAAATGTTCTTAATTATATGGATTTTACCCAACACGTCACACAGCCAACTCACGACAGAGGACACAGTCTGGACCTGGTCATCACGTATGGCCTGTCCACAGCTGTGTCCTCTGTCATTGACTTGGCTGTTTCTGACCATTACTGTGTGTTTTTTAATATCACCAGTTTTACCCAGCGGGAGACCTCGGTAAGAGCTGTGAGGAAACGTCATCTCACCCCTGAAGTGGCTGCAAATTTTATTGATGTTTTAGAGAAATATTCTCCTATTGTTCTACCTGCCCCCTGTGATTTTATTTTTGAAAATTTTAATAGCAAACTCAAGTCAGCGCTTGATTCTATCGCTCCTTTAAAATCCAAGAAACTCCCTACAAAACCAATTACTCCATGGAGGAATGAGGAAATTAAACAACTCAAAAGACAATGCAGGGTGGCAGAGAGAAAATGGAGAAAAAACAAAATTACCATAAACTACCAAATCTTCCGTGAACAACAATCAACCTACAATAACACAGTAAGAAACACAAGAAACAACTACTTCTCAAAAATTATCAACAATAATAAAAATAATCCCAAGGTACTCTTCTCTACAATAGAACATCTAATCAATCCTGATTTTAACAAGACCAATTTTACTCCAAGTGACTCCCTTTGCGAGGCGTTTGCAGACCACTTCAGGGGAAAGATAGACACTATCAGATGTAATATTTTATCTACTCAAAGTAACACGGTTTTAAATGCATCTGGTTGTCTACTTGTTCCAGAGGAAACACTGCACAGTTTTGTCCAGGTTAATGCTGAGATGCTTGATAAAGTTTTCTCCTCAGTGAGGCCCACCACATGTCCTTTAGACCCGGTCCCAACCCCGTTTTTTAAAACTTTCTATGGATCTCTTAGAGACGAGCTTTTACACATGATGAATTGCTCCCTTCAGACGGGGGTCTTCCCTGCTGCCTTTAAGGGGGCGGTGGTGAGGCCCCTGCTGAAGACGAGCAATTTGGACCGTAATGATTTTAACAACTTTAGACCGGTATCCAACTTACCATTTTTAAGCAAAATCTTAGAAAAACTTGTTTTTACCCAACTTAGCGACTTTATAAATGCACATGACGTCCTTGAGAAATTTCAGTCTGGCTTTAGGGTAAACCACAGCTCAGAGACAGCCCTTTTAAAGATCTTAAATGATTTTAGATTAAATTATGATTCCAAAAGGCTGACAGTGTTGGTTCTACTGGATCTGAGCGCTGCCTTTGATACAGTCGACCATACTATTCTTTTAACTCGTTTAAAACACATCGGCCTCTCTGGTGCTGTCCACAAATGGTTTACGTCCTACCTCACAGACAGGACATTCATGGTAAGTGTGGATACCTGCTCCTCCAAAGGTCCATAATATTACATGTGGTGTGCCTCAAGGTTCGATTTTAGGCCCAGTGCTTTTTAACCTGTATATGCTCCCTCTTGGTGATGTCATCAGGAGACATGGAGTCAACTTTCATAGTTACGCTGATGATACACAGTTGTACATCTCCATGTCTCCTGAGGACACCAGGCCAATGGATGCACTTTTTAACTGCATTTTAGATATCAAATCCTGGATGGCAGAAAACTTTCTCCAGCTTAACCAGGACAAGACTGAAGTTTTAGTCATCGGTCCTGAGGCCCAGAGAGAGAAACTTTTACCCAAACTACAGTCATTGTCTTTTAATCCTTCCTCACAGGTGAAGAACCTGGGTGTGATTTTTGACTCTGAGCTGACTTTAATTCCACACATTAAGAATATCACAAAGATAGGTTTTTACCATCTAAAGAACATAGCCAGAGTCCGCCCCATTCTCTCTCGGGCCAACACGGAGACGCTAATGCATGCTTTTATCACCAGTCATATCGACTACTGTAATGCCCTGCTTTCTGGTCTTCCCAAAAAGAGTATCTCAGGTTTACAACTTTTACAAAATTCAGCAGCTCGTGTCCTGACGAAGACCAGGAGGCGGGACCACATTACACCGGTTTTAGAGTCACTGCATTGGCTTCCCGTGTGTTTCAGGATCCATTTTAAAGTTCTTTTAATGGTTTTTAAATGTCTTAATGGTCTTGGTCCTTCTTATCTTTCAGAATTGATTTTACCATATGAGCCTTCGCGGTCCCTTCGCTCCTCTGGCAGGGGTCTCCTAGTTATTCCTAAAGTCAACAGAAAGACTCACGGCGAGGCGTCTTTCCAATACTATGGCCCTCGCCTCTGGAACGACCTGCCAGAGGAGCTCAGGACCGCAGAGAACGTTCATGTTTTTAAGAGCAGGCTCAAGACCCACCTTTTTAGTTTAGCTTTTAATTAATATTTACTTATATTAACCTTATTTACCGGTTTTAGTTCTATTATTTCTTTATTTTCCCTCTTTTATCCTGTGCTATTTCACGCACAGTTTTAGCTGTTTTTAATGTATCTCTTATTAAATATTTATTTATTTATTTTTATTTATTTTATTCATTTATTTTTTATGTTCTCCTAGTGGTTCCTCTGAGGGAGCCCTCTGCCCCGGGAGTGCTGGTTGGCTGTGGCCGTGCGGGCGCTCTCCTGGGGGTGCCTGGATGGAGGTAGGACGTCTCTCCTACACCTACTCCGGGCCCCCTGGGTTGGCGCTCTGTGGCTGTGGCCGATGGGCTGCTCCTGGTGCAGACGGCTCCTTGGATGATGTTTCCTCTTTCGGCCTATCTGTACCCAGCCTTACATACTCAACTCTATGTCCATTTTTATTTAAGACTTTTAACTGCTGGGCTGTCTGTACGTATATGTGTCTGTGTGTCTGTGTGTGCGGGTGGTGGGTGGTGGGGTTGTAGTTATTTATGTATATTTACTGGTGGGGACGATTTTTATTATTTTTAATGATTTTTAAGCACTGTAAAGCACTTTGTGTTACATTTTGTATGAAAAGCGCTCTATAAATAAAGTTTGATTTGATTTGATTTGATTTATGGCTTTTAGCTTTTGTTTTCCATGTTTATCTAACCAATTAATGTTGAAATCTCCGAGCACCATTATTTCACTATCACCTTTTAACTGTTCAAGCATTGTATCCAAGTTACAATAAAAAGACACATTAAAGGATGGTGGGTTATATAGAATAACAACTTTAAAATTCATTCTTGGTGATAAAACAATGTTTAAAACTAGACATTCTAGGTTGCAAGTGTTCACATTGATTTCAGTGCATGTTAGGGTTTTCTTAACATATGTTAGAAACCTCCTCCTTTTCCTGTTTGTCTATCTTTGCGAAAACAAGCATACTCTGGGATTTCAATCATTTGAGTAGGGACGTTAGAGTTTAGCCATGTTTCACTCAGAGCCAGAAAATCCAAGTTTGAGTCTGTCAGCAAGTGTTCAATTTGCTCGCGCTTTGAGACGAGGCTCCTCATATTTAGGTGGCCTCCAAGAATTCCTCTCCGCTTACAATCGCGATCCCATATCACTTTAGCGTGGTTAACAGTTTGGAAGTACCTGTGTCTTTGCTGCGTAGGCCTGCGTTGCTTGTGCGGCCGCTTGGACGTATTATGCAAATGCTGTCACCTCCGGTCGCCCGTGTTAGGCCCGTGTGTTACCGGTAGTTGCTTTCCGGTCGCCAGTGTTGGGATGGAATCGAAGCTGGCCGCTTGTTTCACTCAAAATAATAATAATAATATCGAACTTGTATAGCGCCTTTTTGGACACTCAAAGACGCTTTACATGGGGAATAAACAAAACAAAAAAAGGGTTTAAAGAAAAGCTAGTTTGAACAGGTGGGTTTTGAGTACTGATTTGAAGGTTGGTAGTGAGTTTCTAATGGGCAGTGGGAGTGAGTTCCAGAGGGTGGGGGCGGCGATGGCAAAGGCTCGGTCCCCCAAGGTCCGGCGGTTAGTGCGGATGATGGGGGTGAGGCGGTTGGTGCCGGCTGAGCGGAGGTGGCGGGTGGGCTGGTGTTGTTGCAGGAGCTCGGTGAGGTAGGGCGGGGCCAGGTTATGGAGGGACTTGTAGGTGAGGAGGAGGAGCTTGTATTGAATGCGATATTGAACGGGGTGCCAGTGGAGCTGTTGGAGGACAGGGGTGATGTGTTCTCCGTAGAGGAGGCTATTGCAGTAGTCGAGTCTGGAAGTGATGAATGCGTGGATGAGGATTTCAGCTGTTGACTGGGTAAGGGAGGGGCGGAGGCGGGTAATGTTGCGGAGGTGTAAGAAGGATGTTTTAGTGATGTTGTTGATGTGTGTTTTGTATGAGAGGGTGGGGTCCATTATGATGCCGAGGTTGTGTACAGAGGGGGAGGGGGTGACGTTGTGAAAGATTTGGGGCCGGTGATGAGGAGTTCTGTTTTAT
Organism: Proterorhinus semilunaris; assembly: GCA_021464625.1. Lineage (NCBI taxonomy): Eukaryota > Metazoa > Chordata > Actinopteri > Gobiiformes > Gobiidae > Proterorhinus > Proterorhinus semilunaris. Next base: position 40,547,407 of record CM038346.1, read on the forward strand.
TGCTGTTGCGTTTGAGAAAGTTATTGTCCATCCAGGTTTTGATGTCGGAGATGCAGTCAGTGATGGTGGAGAGGATAACCGGGGTGATGGATTTGGTGGAGATGTAGAGTTGGGTATCGTCGGCGTAGCAGTGAAAGTTGAGTCCATGGTGACGGATGATCTGACCGAGGGGAAGCATGTAGATGGTAAAGAGGAGGGGGCTGAGCACGGAACCTTGGGGGACACCGTGGGTGACGGGAGAAGTGTGGGAGTTGCAGTTGTTGACAGAGACAAAGTGGTGACGGTCGGAGAGGTCTGAGGTGAACCAGAGGAGTGCTGTGCTGGAGATGCCGATTGATTGTAGACGATGGAGGAGGTGGTGTCGGAGGGAGACAGAGGAGAGAAGGAGGGAAGACTATGGAGTGTGAGTGGAGCGAGTTCATGTTCAGAGGGAGGAGAAGAGGAGGAAGTGAATGCAAGTGAACAGTGTATGGTATGGATTTTAGTATGGTAGGATGACAGGAAGTTATTGCATTTGTCAGTGGTGAATGTGGTGAATGTGGAGGTTATATTGTCCTTGGGTTTGGTCAGTTTTGAAAATGTGGAGAATAGTGTGCGGGGGTTGGAAGAATTAGAGTGGATGAGTTGTGAGTAGAAGTTGGACCGGGCAGTTTTGAGGGCGGAGTTATATGTGGTTACAGCTTGTTTGTAGGCTTGGGCATGGACAATGAGACCGGATTTTTTATGGAGCCTTTCAATTTGTCTTTTTTGTTTTTTTAAATTGTGGAGATCTGGGGTGAACCAAGGGGCGGAAGTGGAGACTGAGGCAGTTTTGAGGGGGGCTATTTGGTTGAGGCAGGAGGAGAGTGTGTGGTTGTAGAAGTTGACGAGATCAGTGGCAGTTGGATCTGAGGGAAGCAAAGAGCTGGTGATGGCATGTGATATGGAGGCAGAGAGAGAGATGGGACTGATTGATTTCAGGTTTCGGAATGTAATTGTTCTTGAGTGTTTGGCGGTGGGAGAGGGGGTAATGATGTCCAGGGTGATGGCCAGATGATCAGAAATTGTGAGGTCGGTCAATGACAGGTTATGTAGTGTGAGGGAGGGTGTGGAACAGACCATGATTGTGTGTGGGAGAAGTGACGTGCTGGGTGAGGTTGAGGCAGTTTAAAATGTCCAAAAAGTCAGATGTGGATTTAACTGTAGGGGAGTCAATATGGATGTTGAAGTCACCGAGGAGGAGAACGGACGGGGAAATGGAGGACAGCTGAGTTACAAAATCTGTGAAATCTGAAAGAAATGATGGGCAGTTTTTTGGGGGGCGGTAGATGACTGCAGCGGTGAGTGATTGGGAACCGGGAAGTCTGAAAGCCAAGTGTTCAAAGGAGGACACAGCCGGGATGGAGATGGGGCGGAGGAGGATGTCACTGCGATGGATAACTGCAATGCCGCCTCCTCGCCGGTCCAGACGGGGGTTGTCGATGTAGGAGTATCCAAAAAAATAAAATAACATTCTATTGTCCATTGGCTTCCAACTGTAGTCTCTGTCCTCATTGGACAAAAACTAGGTCAAAACAGTCTGCCACAGGTGCAAGGGTCTGGGTGATTCAAAAACAGGAAATAAAAACACTTCAAAATAAAAGCACACAAACCAATAAGAAATGTGCAAACACAAAGTGCTGAATGATGGTCCTGTGACATCGTGGCTCTAGTCTCTGATCGTCCTCTCTGTCCTCAGTCTGAGCGGCTGTGGTCTGTCCCAGAGCGTCTGTGCTCCTCTGGCCTCAGTCCTCAGCTGCTCCAGTCTGACTCACTTGGACCTCAGTAACAATGACCTCCAGGACTCAGGAGTGGAGCTGCTGTGTGAGGGACTGAAGAGCGCCCCCTGCAGACTGGAGACTCTCAGGTGAGACGCTCTCATGAAGGACTCTGTCTCTGTGTCCACATCAGAGGCTAATGCTGTGTGTCTTTAGTCTGTCTGGATGTTTGGTCACAGAGAGGGGCGGGGCTTCTCTGGCCACAGCTCTAAGCTCCGCCTCCTCCCATCTAAGAGAGTTAGACCTGAGCTACAACCATCCAGGAGCCTCCGCCAAGCTGCTGACGGCTCTACAGGCCCCACACGGGCCCCTGCAGACGCTCAGGTGAGGCCTGGTCCTGGTCCCAGTCCTGGTCCTGGTCCTGGTTCTGGTTCTGGTCTTGGTTCTGGTCGACAGTAAACTGGACTTGTGTGTTTCAGGCTGGATCCTGCTGGAGAACGGAGGATGGTCCCAGGTCCAAGGAAGTGTGAGTTTGATTCATTCACAACATGAGAAACACTCACCTCCGAGTGTTCAGCCTCAGATACAAGTCTGTGGCCGTTTCTCAATACTCATGAACACAAGTACATTGAAGTATGGACTTGGGGAGAACGGGAGCTCGCAGAACGGTTAAACGAGGAATTGGAACAGTGCTCACGTACTCAGGGCTGTCAACGCACAGCTGAGCTCACCTTAACCTGCGCGCCTTTAACTTCTCAGGAGAATGACACGGGGAAGAAAAAGGTTTTGCGGTATATGCAGTTATTACTTCTTTTTTTAATGTTCAACTACATTTTTTAGAGACTTGAAACATTCATGCTAACTTATTTCTAATAGAAGCTCAAATCTTACATTAGCGCTAACATTATTGTGAATGAGCTACGCAGTAAATCTGTAGCTTGGTTGTGGGGTTTGTCCTCCCGCTGCTGCTGGTTCCCTCTCAGCCTGTGGCAGCTTTATTCATGGTCATTAGTCACTACAACAATACGATCATCAAAATGAAATGTGTGCACTATTAACACTGCAATATTTTGACATGGGCCTACCCAGGAAGAGTTAAAAAAGTGATACCATTTGCTTCATGGAGTCATGTGAAAGTCATGATATCAAATTGAGAGGGAACTCAGAGAAAACGTTTGCAGTTAACCCTTGTTCAATGAAGGTTCTTGAGTCTTCTTCTGTACTCTGTAGTTGAAGTGTCCAACGTTTCGCCTCTTCATCCAAAAGGCTTCGTCACTAAAGGTTCAGCTCAGCCCACAGCCCAGATAAAGACCACAGGGAGGAGTTCAGCTTGGCTCAGTCCCTCCCCTCTATGAACAGCTACTCTCACCTGTAGGTAAACATCTTTGTAGTTCTGAGTCTTTGTAGTTCTAAGTCCTAACGACTGAACTCACACCTGAGCTAATTGCCTGCTTATTGATCTGTCCTGGGCGGGGTTGCAGCCTCATTAACATGACAGAGTTTTCCTGGCCTGGAGGAGATTGGTGTAAACTGGGGAGAGATGAAATCGAAGTCCTCCATTCCTGTTCATGGATGGATTCTCCTTCTTTACAAAAATTGCTTCTTTTACTCCTCATTCAAACCAACGTGTTTCTTGAGCTAAAATCTTGTCCTCAAAGGAGTGGTGGTGCTTTGAGGTGGAGGTGCACAGCCGACTGAGGGCCGTTTGTGCTTTCTCTGCGGTGTTGATAAAGCCTCTTCCGTAACACTTGTTTGGTTTCTCCAATGTAATGTGCTTTGCATTCTTCTTCTTTTCAACAAAAAGAATAAACCACGTTGCTTTGTTTGTGGCTCGGAGTTGTGTCTTTGGGAAGAAATCGTTTTTGTCTGGTTTGTGGTAAACTGGAATTCTGTGTTTCCTTAAAACTCTCTGAAGTTTCTCTGAGACCCCGGCTACATACGGCGAGGAGAATCCCTTCCTTCTGGGCTCTGTGGTCTGTCTGTCCTGTTCTTTAGGTCTTCTTGCTCTTTGTGCTTTAGTGAAAGACCAGTTAGGATAGCCACAGTCTGAGAGGGCTCTCTGGACGTGTTGCTCTTTGGTCTTTCCTTCTGCCAGAGATGGGGACTCGCGAGTCGGACTCGAGTCGGACTTAAGTTTCTATTTTTAGAGACTTGACACCCGACTCGGACTCGTCCCCTAAAGACTCGACACGACTCGTGGTCTGAGACTCGTGAACATTACGAGTCCCTCCCCCTAATACAGAGGCTTGATTCTCTGGCTTTTTTGTCGGCCGCTCCCTTATTAAGTGAACGTACACGGACTGTTTTTGTCCGTTCAATACATTTTCAATTTGAAAACAACAATGAAATTACCCAGAAACGTGTGCTATAAGCATTTTTCATTTCATAAAATGAAACGAAATCACTCAAAATGGCACGTATTTTCATATTTCAATATGATACAAAAACAGAAAAATGAAAATTGAAATCACAGCCTCAGAGCGTCAAATTTAGTTTTATGAATTTGCGTATAGCCGGAGGTTCGGCTGTACGGTTCACATTAAGGTCCCACCTGAAACACAAATTTAGAGAAAAACTAACGTGGAGATTGTATACATTGTTCAATGTTCAGTTCTTTGTCCTGGGGTATTAGCACTCTTTTATATGAATTCCTCATTAGCACTCTTTTATATGAATTCCTCATTAGCACTCTTTTATATGAATTCCTCAGAGATGGGATTGGTTATGCACGGAGCTAACTACAGCGCTGTGCTAGGTGACCAGCGCGCCCGTACAGGCTGTAGATGGCACTACCTGGAGCTCCTTGCTCCTCTCTCCTCCACTAAACAATGGACGAGTCTTCTGTCCACCTAGAGGCGGACTCTCTACGTCTGTGTAGAATCGGACATTCTGCGAGATGGATTGGACCGAGCGCTTTAGCTACAATTACGCACGGAGCTAAACATACTGTGCCAAGTGGCCAGTGCGCCGTTCGCAGGCTGGGAAGGTGGGACAACCTGGGGGCGTAGGTCGTGCTATCTCTTGAACAGTATGTTTAACTTTAGCTCTCCTTTAGGCTACACAGGTCAGCAGGGGAGGGGTTCCAGGTGAGTATGCAAATGTTGAGCGTCCTGTGAACAAAAACTCGAGGAAAGAGTTGAGAAAAGCTGGGACAGCACGACCTACGCCCCCAGGTTGTCCCACCTTCCCAGCCTGCGAACGGCGCACTGGCCACTTGGCACAGTATGTTTAGCTCCGTGCGTAATTGTAGCTAAAGCGCTCGGTCCAATCCATCTGGCAGAATGTCCGATTCTACACAGATGTAGAGAGCACATCTATGTGGACACAAGACTCGTGCGTTGTTCAGCGGAGGAGAGAGGAGAAAGGAGCTCAGGGAAAGCACACGAGTTACGCACTCCAGGTAGTGCCAGCCTGCTACGGGCGCGTTGGCCAGGTTGGCCACCTAGCATAGCGCTGTAGTTAGCTCCATGCATAACCAATCCCATCTCGGAGAAAGTCATAGAATCTAAAGAGTGCTAATACCCCAGGACAAAGCACTGAACATTGAACAACTGCAAAACGTGTATACAATCTCCGTGCTAGTTTTTCCCTTTTAGAAATTGCACCCCGAAAGACGAGCCCAGTGCTTCAGGCGGGACCTTAATGTGAACCGTACGGCCGAACTTCCGCTATACGCAAATCGACGTGCCATTTTGACTGATTTCGTTTCATTTTATGACATGAAAAATGCTTATAGCACACGTTTCTGGGAAATTTCATTTTTGTTTTCAAATGGAAAATTGATTGAACGAACGGTACACGGACCGTGCAATGGGGCGTTATGGCGTAATAAGGGTGTAATAGTGTAATAAGGGAGTAATAGTGTAATAGGGGTGTAATAAGGGTGCAACAGCAGTGCAATAGTGTAATAAGGGCGTAATAGTGTAATAGGGGTGTAATGGGGCATAATAGTGTAATAGGGGTGTAATAGTGTAATAAGGGTGTAATGGGGCATAATAGTGTAAAAGGGGTGTAATAGTGGTGCAATAGTTTAATAAGGGCGTAATAGTGTAATAAGGGTGTAATAGTGTATTAAGGGTGTAATAGTGTAATGGGGCATAATTATTCTTTATTTGTTTATGTGAGATAAACAGCGCTTACTTGTTTTGTTTAACTGCTCTAATGGTTACAGCCATATTTTTTTAAAGGTTGACCTGAAAATGATGAGTACAGTGAACTTTTGATACAGTGATACAGTAACATGTTCTGTAGTGTTATCAAAGTAAAAGTTGTTTGTTTGTCTTTGGTCTTGGACTTAATAAAATGTGCATAGTATTTAAGCCAATCACAGTAAAAGAGGAGGACACATGTGTGAGGAGAGGTAAAAACTCCTGCTACCTGTCCTCCTTGTAATCCAGTCAAAATGGGACGGCATATTTAGTTTTCTTTGTATTTCTGTATGGTTTTACAGTTGACCTAAGTTGTTTACATGCATGTTTTGGTTGGTTTGCTGTGTACATTTTGAGTTAACACCTCCTAGTTTGTTACTGGTGACCCCAGTACACATGACCGTCTGCAACCAATCAGTTACCCTGTAATGGGCACACCTGTTGTCCTGCGGGGATTGGAGAACAACAAAAGAGTCAGGTTAACAGTGAGGAAAGGAAGGCAGCGTGTGAGGAGAACGGGGCGTGCACAGATCCAGCTGTGCAGCACAGACTCAGAGAACACCCGCACAACCCGCACCACAGCACAGACTACACTACACGCAGGGCGATCGACCCTGCCTCGCCAGTGAGTAGCAGCTCCCTTCATGTCACTGATGCAGTGCTTGGGGCACTTTCAACACACTAGGAACCCTTCATAAAGTCATGCGTCTGACAAAATCATCCCATAGAGTCAGTGAAGACAAACACATGCATCTAACTGTGGCTCATATATAAATCCACGTTAAAGCGCGGAAGGGCATCCTACAGCCCAATCCTCGCTGTGGACCTGATGCAGTCAGATCTAGATAAGGACAGCGTTAGGGTCATAGATCGTTGTGTCCGAGTTAAAGTGCAGATGAGTGGGGTACATCCACGTGACACCTGCCGCTCGCCATAAGAAAAAGTCTAGCGGAACCTCTGGTTGAAACGCACCAAAAATTGGCCGAAGACGGAACTAGAAACTGTACAATGGCTGAAGCCATTGTGAGTGACTGCATTGTGTTAAAGGGTATTGAAGGTGTTAAAAGTGATGAAAGAGTTAAAAGGGTTAAAAGTTTTATTACACTTTAACGTCCTATTACACCCCATTACACTATTACACCCCTTTTACACTATTACACCCCTTTTACACCCTTTTTACACTATTACACCCCATTACACCCTTATTGCACTATTACACCCATATTACACTATTACGCCCCATTACTCTATTACACCCCTTTTACACCCTTTTTACACTATTACACCCCTTTACACTATTACACCCCATTACACTATTATGCCCCATCACACCCTTATTGCACTATTACACCCATATTACACTATTACGCCCCTATTACACCCTTATCCACATCTGCATCTCCGGGGAAAAGCTCAGCTTCGGTACCACCTGCATCTATAGTAAATGATTCAGCCGAAGGAGCACTTTCATCAGCTCCACCACAGGCCTTGAGCCCGACTGCTGCATCTACACCCTCCTCAGATTTTTCTGAATCATTCCCATCCCCAGACTCACCTATGGGATTCCCCATCCATTTTGAAACCTTAATACAACAAGGGACTCAAATGACTCCCCGCAGGAGGCTTTCATCCCCAAAGAAGTATCCTGCCCCTCTCCCACCTCTGTCTTTTTCACCCAAGGTCTCCCCAGCTCGGCCCCCACCACCGGTGCCCACAGCTGTTATCTCCAGCAGCGTCACTGCTGCTGTCTAGGACATTAGGGGCCTCTGCGTTGCTACCATGCATAGCAAACTCAAAACCAACCAGAGGTCCACAGAGGGAGTGTGTTCTTCTGAAACTATTAGTACTGTCAAACAACTTAGATTAGATAAGAGAGGGACAGTCAGACCTTCCAATCAAAGAACTCTAATCCATATCCCTTGCAAAAAGATTCCATCCACTCAAACACAGATCAATCTCAAACATGCTGTACTCAATGTCAGATCATTAAAAAACAAGTCCTTGTTAATAAATAGTTTTATTTCCTCTTATAATCTAGACTTTATGTTTTTAACTGAAACATGGCTTGACAAAAACACTGGAAACGCAGTTTTGATTGAGTGTAGTCCATCAAATTTCAATTTTGTGTCTGAAACACGTCAAAACCAAAGGGGCGGGGGTGTCTGTGCCATATTCAGGGACAATATAGTCATCCACAAATTGTCATTTGGGGTTTTTCAATCATTTGAGTATGTGTCTTTCAAAATGGAGATAAAACAATCTTCCATACTTTATATGACTATTTACAAACCACCACAGAATTGTTTTATTGAAGATTTTATTGAATTACTTTCATTTATATTGACTGATTGTTTAGTTATTTCAGGTGATTTTAATGTGCATGTGGATGTGACCAATGACAGGCATGCAAGAGAATTTAGAGCTGTTCTTGAAATGTTTGGTTTAACTCAGCACGTGAGTGAAGCGACTCACAACAAAGGTCACACTCTAGATCTAGTTATTACAAAAGGTGTTAATATATCAAATGTGAATGTTGTTGAGGTTACTTTGTCTGATCATTTTTGTGTCTTCTTTGACCTGTCTGTTACACCCAAACCAGAGGTTGGGCCTGGAGTTATTCAAAGAAGACACATAAATGATACAACAGGGACACAGTTTATGGAAATGATCAGATTTGAAAATCCTCCATGTTCTAATGTTGATAATCTGTTGGACTCTTACACATCAAGCGTCTTAAATGTGTTGGATACTATTGCTCCTGTCAAGGTTAAAATGGTTAACAATAGACAAATGGCACCTTGGAGAAGTGAAGTTTCGGTCAGAGCACAGAAAAGGGAGTGCCGAAAAGCCGAACGGAAATGGCGCAAGTCAAAGCTCCAGGTTCATTTTGAGATATACAAAGAAGTGCTTTGTGAGTTCAACCAGATCTTGCGTGGAGAAAGGGAGAAGTACTTCTCTAAAATCATCGCAAACTGCAGAAACAATTCTGGTGTTCTGTTTTCCACAGTAAACAGATTAACTAACCCTCCAGTTTCACTGCCCTTAGAACTAATCTCTACATCTAAGTGCAATGAGTTTGCAATATTTTTTTATGACAAAGTCCAAGGCATTAAAAATGCCATAATTTCAACAACACAAATAGCAACCCTGCCACCAGATAAACACCTTGAGCTGACACATTTCACACGTGTTACTGACAAAACAATGGAAGAGGTTATCTCCGGTCTGAGTTCATGCACATGCTGCCTTGATGAATTACCCACTAGATTTCTGAAGTCTGTGCTGACCAGCTTGTTACCACAACTTGTTCAGTTAGTCAACATCTCATTTGAGACTGGGGCATTTCCAAAGGCTCTGAAAACCGCGGTCATTAAGCCTCTTCTAAAGAAGAGCAGCCTTGATCCCAAGATACTGAACAACTACCGGCCCATATCAAACCTACCATTCTTAGTAAAAGTTCTGGAGAAAGTAATCTATCAACAGCTCACTTACTTTCTCCTATCTAACAATGTGTTTGATACTTTCCAGTCAGGTTTTAGGCCCCACCACAGCACTGAGACAGCTCTGATCAAGGTGACAAATGATATCCGTATGAACACTAACGCAGGTAAGGTCTCAGTTTTAGTTCTGCTGGACCTGAGCGCTGCCTTTGACACAGTGGACCACGGGATCTTACTTCACAGGTTAGAAAACTGGGTGGGAATCTCTGGTACTGCGCTAAACTGGTTCAAGTCCTATCTGGAGGATAGGACGTACTTTGTCGAAATTGGCAACTGTGTCTCAGACAAAATTTCCATGACCTGTGGAGTCCCCCAGGGGTCAATCTTGGGACCCCTCTTATTCAACTTGTACATGCTTCCATTGGGTCAGCTAATAAACAGCAACAATGTGTCGTACCATAACTACGCAGATGACACTCAGATCTACGTGTCACTGACGGCAGGTGAACATGAGCCTGTAGATACTCTCTGTCACTGATACAGGTGAACATGGGCCTGTAGATACTCTCTGTCACTGGTACAGGTGAACATGGGCCTGTAGATACTCTCTGTCACTGCATCGAACAGATCAGTTTGTGGATGCAAAACAACTTTCTCCAACTAAACTCAGACAAAACTGAGATAATTGTTTTTGGCCCACAGACACAAAGACAAAGTGTTATCAGTCACCTTGAGTCTCTCTCTCTAAAACCAAAAAATCAGGTTAGAAATCTAGGAGTAATCATGGACTCAGACCTGAACTTAAACAGCCACATCAAAGCAATAACATCATCAGCTTTTTACCATCTGAAAAACATGAAGATCAGAGGAATAGTGTCAGAACCAGACTTGGAGACACTCATCCATGCATTTGTCTCCAGCAGGTTAGACTACTGTAACAGCTGCTCACTGGCCTTTCTAAACGAGCTGTTAGAGCTGCAGAACATCCAGAACGCTGCTGCTCGAGTCCTGACAAGAACCAGGAAATATGACCATATTAGTCCAGTGCTTCGGTCTCTGCACTAAGGCTGAAACGACGCGTCGACGTAGTCGACGTCATCGATTACGTAAATACGTCGACGCAGTTTTTGTGCGTCGACGCGTCGCTTGTTTACATCATGGCGGCGCGCGATGCGAGCGAGGGGGAAAAAGGCACGCCAAAAGTAATCAAAAGTGTGGGAGTATTTCCAGAAACGGCCAAATAATGTTGTTTATGCACACTGTGTCGAGCGGAAATGGCCTACCACAGCAGCACAACGGCTATGAACGAACATTTAAAACGAAAACACCCGACAGCGTTCATGCCATCAACCAGTCAATCGGCCGCGTGAGTAATTTTCATTACACAAAAACATTAATGTATTATTTGTATCTGCGTTGTAAATTCATAAACTAAAGCACTGTTCCGCTCTGAGAGGAGTCAAAAACGCGCGTGTCTAACGCTACATAACGTTACGTTAGTTGTGTAACTAACTAAACTACCTTTGTACAACATTAACAGTTATGTACAAACGAACAATTAACTTTAATCATACAATCATTGTTGTGTGCTGGTTATTTATTTTTTATTTTGCGCATTTTAAAGCAAATAAGCAATACTTTTACTTTTATTCAAATGTTTACAGTGAGTGTTCCAGAAATTGCACATTTTATAGGCTACTGAGTTGCACATTGAGCCATAATTTTATTTGGTTAAATAAAAGCCATGCCATTTGAAAATACTGGCCTACGTCAATTTTTTCCCCTTCATTTTAAATGAAAAAATAATCGGTAAAAGGAAAAATAATCTATAGATTAATCGAAAAAATAATCTATAGATTAATCGATTAATCGAAAAAATAATCTATAGATTAATCGATAGAAAAATAATCGTTAGCTGCAGCCTTACTCTGCACTGGCTTCCTGTCACTCAGAGAATAGAATTTAAAACAGCTCTGCTTGTGTACAAGTCTTTTCATGGTTTAGCACCAAAGTCCATCTCTGACATGTTAGAGCCGTATGAACCATCTCAGGCCCTGAGAACTTCAGGGAGGGGTCTCCTGGGGGTTCCCAGAGTCAGGACTAAACACGGTGAGGCTGCGTTTCAGTTTCATGCAGCTAAAGTCTGGAACAGTCTTCATGAGGATGTGAGACAGGCCTCAACTCTGACAATGTTCAAATCCAGGCTGAAAACAGCTCTTTTTACCCGAGCATATGAAAACTGAAAGTACTTTATCTGCACTCTTGCCTTTTACTGTAATTGATTAACTTTATGTTGATGTTTTAATGATTGATTTGATCTGTTTTCTTGTAATTTTATGCAACTGTGAAGCACTTTGAATTGCCTTGTGTATGAATTGTGCTCTACAAATAAACTTGCCTTGCCTTGCCTTGCCTTATTACTTCCCTATTACGCTATAACGCCCATATTGCACCACTACAGTCTTCTCGTTTTCCATCTTCTGTGTTTTCTTACACCCCATTACACCCTTGTTACACTATTTCACCCTTATTACACTATTATGCCCCATTACACCATTATTATACTATTGCACCGCTATTACACCCTTATTACACTATTACGCCCAATTACACCATTATTACACTATTGCACCGCTATTACACACTTATTGCACTTTTGCACCGCTATTACTCTCCTATTACACCCCATTACAGTATTACACTCTTTTAGCCGAGACAGAGCTCGCCCCGCTCAGCTACAACTCACTGCGTGGGCCGCTAAGTGGCCGAAGCGGCCGGATCGTACTTTAACTCGGGATTGAACCGGTAAACAGACCATTGGGTTTACTTTACAAATGGACATTTCTCGCCTCAAATCGCCTTCAAAGTGAAGTTTAGATGAGAGGAACAATAAAACAGGCAACATTCACTTTAGCCTCACTTTCACTTCAGACTGGGTAAAGGGGGCGGGGCTTGAACTGTTCTCAGTCTGATGTGAACTTTGAACTGGAACAGTTCTCGGGCCGGCTCTGATGACGTTTCACGAGTACTCGAGTACACAAGCACAAGAACCAGAACGCATATTGAGAAACGGCCTGTGTCTTCACCTCAGCACATGACTTTACTGCACTGATGTCCGCCACAATTCCCTCAGTCAGCCCCAGGGCAGCTGTGGCTACAGAGGTGACCATCAGTGTTTAGTCCCTGCAGCTGTGCTCTTGTTTATTTTTCTGGTTATGATGATTATTGTTCAACTGATTTTGTGCCTAATTTTGGCTTCATGGCTTCAGATGGTTCATATCTAACGATGATGACGACATTTATATTTCACTTTAGTCATTCAATTGTGTTTGTGTTTCTCAGATTACTGTGACCTCACTCTGGACCCAAACACAGCTCACGGAGACCTCGGACTGAAAGAGGACAAACGGACTGTGAGAGGAGAGTACCCACCTGAGCCTCCGGATCATGAGGACAGATTCACAGACTGTCCTCAGGTCCTGAGCTCCTCCGGCCTGAGGGGGCGCTGTTACTGGGAGGTGAAGTGGAGCGGGTGGGAGGTTGATATCTCAGTGAGTTACAGAGGAATCAGACGGAGAGGAGACGACAGTCGGTTTGGAAAAAATGATCAGTCCTGGACGATGAGGATCGTGGGGGGAGAGTATTATTTCTTACACAATGAAAAAAAACCGCCACGTGTTTCCTCATGGAAGTCTATCTTTTCATCCCTCTCCGGTGCAGTGGGTGAGTTCCCCTCCGGTAGAGTGGGTGTGTTCCTGGACTCTGAGGCTGGAGCTCTGTCCTTCTATGACGTCAGCTCTGATGGAAAACTGTCCCACCTCCACACCTTCATCAGCTCCTTCACTGAGCCTCTGTTCCCAGGGTTTGGACTGTGGTCAGTGTATGGGGGATTTGTGTCTCTGGTGAATGTGTAAACAGGAAGGACACAGCGCCCCCTGGAGGACTTTGGTTTTATTATGAATGAATGATTTGAATCTGTGGCTTTATAAAGTCTGATCTTCTCCTGTATGTTCTTCCATATTTCAGAGTTTAAATGCAGAGTTAAATGCTGCTGGTCAATAGAATCGTACTGGATCATATTTGACATGAACTGAAGCCGGTGCACTCTCAAAGATGAAGGATATCGTCTACGGCATCATCAAAATGATGATTATTTAGAGTCAAATCATCTCAAACATGTGGTGGATAAATGTTCCCGACGTGTGTGAAGCTGCTGAAGAACGGAGTTTTCAAAAGTAGAAGAATAATTCATCTTTGCTTTGGGATGTTGTGGGTTTTAGTTCCTCATGAGTTTGCTGTGAGTAAATACCACGCTGAGGAAATGACGGTGAAGGGAATGAGCTTTTCTTTTCTCATACTGGTTAGTCCTGGTTAGTTAGTCCTGGTTAGTTTGTCCTGGTTAGTTAGTCCTGTTTAGTTAGTCCTGGTTAGTTAGTCCTGGTTAGTCCTGGTTACTTAGCCTTGGTTAGTCCTGGTTAGTTAGTCCTGGTTAGTCCTGGTTAGTTAGACCTGGTTAGTTAGTCCTGGTTAGTCCTGATTAGATAGTCCTGGTTAGTTAGTCCTGGTTAATTAGTCCTGGTTAGTTAGTCCTGGTTAGTCCTGGTTAGTTATTCCTGGTTATTCCTGGTTAGTTAGTCCTGGTTAATTAGTCCTGGTTAGTTAGTCCTGGTTATTCCTGGTTAGTTAGTCCTGGTTAGTTAGTCCTGTTTAGTTAGTCCTGGTTAGACCTGGTTAGTCCTGGTTAGTTAGTCCTGGTTAGACCTGGTTAGTCAGACCTGGTTAGTCCTGGTTAGTTAGTCCTTGTTAGTCTTGGTTAGTCCTGGTTAGTTAGTCCTGGTTATTCTTGGTTAGTTAGTCCTGGTTAATTAGTCCTGGTTAATTCATCCTGGTCAGTTAGGCCTGGTTAGTTAATCCTGGTTAGTTAGACCTGGTTAGTTAGTCCTGGTTAGTTAGTCCTGGTTTGTCCTGGTTAGTCCTGGTTAATTAATCCTGGTTAACTATTCCTGGTTAATTAGTCCTGGTTAGTTAGTCCTGGTTAGTCCTGGTTAGTTAATCCTGGTTAACTAGTCCTGGTTAGTTAGACCTGGGTAGTTAGTCCTGGTTAATTAATCCTGGTTAGTTAGGCCTGGTTAGTCCTGGTTAGTTAGTCCTGGTTAGTTAGACCTGGTTAGTTAATCCTGGTTAACTAGTCCTGGTTAGTTAGTCCTGGTTAGTCCTGGTTAGTTAGTCCTGGTTAGTCCTGGGTTGGAGCAGGTGGACTGTTTCCTTATTGTAAAATGAAAACAATTCTAAGGCTCCAATCCGGCGTGGCGTGTTTACATGTATGTTCATTCACCTCTGAACCCCGGCCTTTAACCCAGTGCCTTTTCTCCAGTTCGGCTTTACCCAAATGTAAAAGCTTCTGGACTGGACCCAGTGTAATGCTTCATTTGAAAGCTAAGACCCACAAAACTGATGTAAATGGATATTTGTCCTTGTGTTGTTGCCGAGTTGTTGTCGCTTTTGTCACCTTCTTTTTATTCTCATTGTTGTCTCTATTTTGACTCTTTCTTTTCCCTTCAGTTTTCGATTGGAGTCGTTCCAAACTGGAGAGAATGTGCTCAGTTCAGGTGGGGGTTAAGAGGTTAACATGCACTGTCCTGACCAAATAAACAAACACATAAATAAGTACAAGTACAAAAGTACTTGGAGGAAATGTTACTCGAGTACTGTGAGTAACTGAGTAACTGTTTGAGTCTGATTTATTTTCAATGACGCCGTTAATGGAACAAAACCTAAAATAAAGAGGAAATGGAGATATTTACAAAGAAAATTCAAAGAAAATAGAGAAAAAAATGATATTTCTCCAGAACCAGGAGCAGGAGACGATCTTCATACTTTATCCATCAGAATGAAGCTTTTGCCGCTTAAATATTTACTCACAGTGGAAAAAGGAACAATGATTTTGACTCAAGGAAGAAACTGATACTTTATTATAATGTTACTGCAGTAGAAGTAAAGAGTACTGTATGAGAAGTACATGTATGTGAGTAAATGTAAGTGAGTACTTCCTGCCTCTGCCAGCACATATGAAGTGACATTTGCTTCTTGTTGTATAATAATAAATGCTTTGTTTTCCTCATATTGATCACTGTAAGTATCACAAATCAAATGTTGTGATTTCAAGTCATTTCTTGGGATTTGACTTGTTAAAGATTGTATTTCCTGGTTCAGCCCAGTGTAATGCTGTCAGTGTTTAGTTCTCGTTAGAGCGTTGGCTAAACCTCGCCCTAAAACGCTCAGAGTCCAAAACGTCCGAGCGAAGGTTGTTCCCAGACATGGTCCGGATCACGTCCAGGATTGTCTCGTCCCGTTGAATGACGTTTTGAAGAGCAGAAAAACACGCTTGGATGGTAAAGGTGAGGCATGAAACTCTGTGAACTCCGTTTGTAAAGAGATTTGAACACAGTTGGTTCTGTCAAAGGGCGAGCTCCTAAAATAGGATCAAAAGTGGGAGTAGTTTTGGTATTTGTGGGACATGGAGGGACAGACCTGAGAAAGTGAAAGGTCTCACTTACAGAATAAACAAACACACTTTAACATAAGGTCAGGTTAGCAGTAGACTATAGATGGATAGACTTGAATGACTTTAATGCAGACTGACATCAGATCAACACAGACCACTTTTTGCCGTACTTTTGTTTCTTTTCCAGCACATTTTTGTTGCTCTTTTGTCACATTGTTGTTGTGTTTTCATCCTTGTTTCCGTCGCTATATTGATGCTTTTTCTTTAAGCTAAGTTGAAACGTATTTATTTGCGTGGTTCACAGCAGTGACTCTAAAGCCGCAGTAAAGTGAATGATTAAACAAAGCAGAATAATAAAACAATAAACATTTAGGGCTGGTCTTAGTCCAGGTTTGAGAACAACAGCACAATCCTTAATAAAATAGCATCAACACAATGAACTCAACGCTTTTCAAATCAGGAGTGAAAAGCTAACAATAACACCCCTCCCCCCTTTCCATGATGCCTATCCTTTCTAAACACATTATAGCCTTGTAATGTTACCAATGCTTGTGGGGAAGAGGGTTTGAGCCAAGTTTCTGAAAGTCCCATGAAATCTACATTTGAGTTAATGAGAATATGCTTCATTTGTTCCCTCTTAGGGGCCATACTGCGTATGTTCAGATGGCCACCTAGGAGCCCTTTGTTTTTACACTGTGGATCCCATATAATCCTAGCTTGATTAAGAGTCTGAAATAACTTACACGATCGATGCTTTTTGAGTACAGGGTTCCTCTGTGTACGCAGGGGTGTGATGGGTTGTGGTAACCTACTGGGTACTGTTGTATCAGAGTCCTGCAGTGATGGTGTTAGCCCAGGGGGCTGCTGTAGCCCAGGTAGCAGTGGTGGTGGTGTTAGCCCAGGGAACTGCTGTAGCCCAGGTAGCAGTGGTGGTGGTGTTAGCCCAGGGAGCTGCTGTAGCCCAGGTAGCAGTGGAGGTGGTGTTAGCCCAGGGAGCTGCTGTAGCCCAGGTAGCAGTGGTGGTGGTGTTAGCCCAGGGAGCTGCTGTAGCCCAGGTAGCAGTGGAGGTGGTGTTAGCCCAGGGAGCTGCTGTAGTCCAGGTAGCAGTGGTGGTGGTGTTAGCCCAGGGAGCTGCTGTAGCCCAGGTAGCAGTGGAGGTGGTGTTAGCCCAGGGAGCTGCTGTAGCCCAGGTAGCAGTGGAGGTGGTGTTAGCCCAGGGAGCTGCTGTAGCCCAGGTAGTAGTGGTGGTGTTAGCCCAGGGAGCTGCTGTAGCCCAGGTAGTAGAGGTGGAATTAGCCCAGGGAGCAGCTGTAGCCAATGGCCGCTGACTGCTCTGCTTTGTGACTACGACACTGGAGGCCGCCATTGCTCCACCATTGCTGTAGTACCTCCATATGGCCGCTATTCCCCCATTGGAATGCATTGGACTTTAGACACGTTAAAAACAACTTTAATGCCCGGTGCCTAATGGTTTAGAAGTGGCTAGAGCTAGATATTCCTCCTGTGATTACACTGGGTTAAAAACAATCTGGGGCACCGGGTTGGTTATTGTAGTATACATTTTAGAAATCTTGCATAATTAATGAGGGCCTAACTTTGATTGACAGGCTGTTTACGTCGCTGCCTGGTCCATCGGCTAGGCTAATAGCTCGCTGCGCAGAAATACACGCTCATTACACGCCCCGCGAGGGCCAAGCAGGGCCGGGTCTACAGTCAAGATCCCTCCCTTATGCCCTTTTTAGGAACATGCTTCGTCAGAGCTGGAGAGGAGGAGCCTCAAAATCTGCCATGATTTCCCCCTCGAACGTGGTCATTGTGGTAAACGGGGAGGACTGAGGAGGAGCTGTCTATTCTTTTTAACAGTCTATGGCTGTAGCCCAGGTAGCAGTGGTGGTAGTGTTAGCCCAGGGAGCTGCTGTAGCCCAGGTAGCCATGGTGGAATTAGCCCAGGGAGCAGCTGTAGCCCAGGTAGCCGTGGTGGAATTAGCCCAGGGAGCAGCTGTAGCCCAGGTAGCAGTGGTGGAATTATTCCAGGGAGCTGCTGTAGTCCAGGTAGCAGTGGTGGAATTATCCCAGGGAGCAGCTGTAGCCCAGGTAGCAGTGGTGGAATTATTCCAGGGAGCTGCTGTAGTCCAGGTAGCAGTGGTGGAATTAGCCCAGGGAGCAGCTGTAGCCCAGGTAGCAGTGGTGGAATTATTCCAGGGAGCTGCTGTAGTCCAGGTAGCAGTGGTGGAATTATCCCAGGGAGCTGCTGTAGCTGTGGCACAGAACTTAAAACAGGTCCAGGGTTTTGCTCAACATCACCAGCCAGAAGTATTATCATCAAAAGATTCACAACCCCGATCATGTTTACCTGGGGGCGGCCTAGCATGTCCACAATCCAGGATTCTTGCATACAGAGGATGTTGGCTCCTCTTTGCTAGATAAAGAGTTAAGTTATCCATTTTCCTTGGACATGTTAAGTTCAAGAGGAGGTAGAAGGACAGGAGAATACCAGACAAACATGGCAAAATCCAAGGCTTATTGATATATTTTTGTGGCAGACAAACAGGACCTGCCAGACTCTGTGGCTGCACCCCGGCGGCCATTTTGCAGAAGGAGCCTGGTCAATCTTAGTTAGTCCTGGTCAGTCTTGGTTAGTCTTGGTTAGTTAGTCCTAGTTAGTCCTGGTCAGTCTTGGTTAGTCTTGGTTAGTTAGTCCTAGTTAGTCCTGGTCAGTCTTGGTTTGTTGGTCCTGGTTGGTTAGTCATGGTTAGTACTGGTTAGTTAGTCCTGGTTAGTCCTGGTTAGTTAGTCCTGGTTAGTCCTGGGATGGAGCAGGTGGTCTGTTTCCTTATTGTAAAATGAAAACAATTCTAAGGCTCCAATCCGGCGTGGCTTGTTTACATGTATGTTCATTCACCTCTGAACCCCGGCCTTTCACCCAGTGCCTTTTCTCCAGTTCGGCTTTACCCAAATGTAAAAGCTTCTGGACTGGACCCAGTGTAACGCCTCATTTGAAAGCTAAGACCCACAAAACTGATGTAAACGGAGAGAATGTGCTCAGTTCAGGTGGGGGTTAAGAGGTTAACATGCACTGTCCTGACCAAATAAACAAACACATAAATAAGTACAAGTACAAAAGTACTTGGAGGAAATGTTACTCGAGTACTGTGAGTAACTGAGTAACTGTTTGAGTCTGATTTATTTTCAATGACGCCGTTAATGGAACAAAACCTAAAATAAAGAGGAAATGGAGATATTTACAAAGAAAATTCAAAGAAAATAGAGAAAAAAATGATATTTCTCCAGAACCAGGAGCAGGAGACGATCTTCATACTTTATCCATCAGAATGAAGCTTTTGCCGCTTCAATATTTACTCACAGTGGAAAAAGGAACAATTATTTTGACTCAAGGAAGAAACTGATACTTTATTATAATGTTACTGCAGTAGAAGTAAAGAGTACTGTATGAGAAGTACATGTATGTGAGTAAATGTAAGTGAGTACTTCCTGCCTCTGCCAGCACATATGAAGTGACATTTGCTTCTTGTTGTATAATAATAAATGCTTTGTTTTCCTCATATTGATCACTGTAAGTATCACAAATCAAATGTTGTGATTTCAAGTCATTTCTTGGGATTTGACTTGTTAAAGATTGTATTTCCTGGTTCAGCCCAGTGTAATGCTGTCAGTGTTTAGTTCTCGTTAGAGCGTTGGCTAAACCTCGCCCTAAAACGCTCAGAGTCCAAAACGTCCGAGCGAAGGTTGTTCCCAGACATGGTCCGGATCACGTCCAGGATTGTCTCGTCCTGTTGAATGACGTTTTGAAGAGCAGAAAAACACGCTTGGATGGTAAAGGTGAGGCATGAAACTCTGTGAACTCCGTTTGTAAAGAGATTTGAACACAGTTGGTTCTGTCAAAGGGCGAGCTCCTAAAATAGGATCAAAAGTGGGAGTAGTTTTGGTATTTGTGGGACATGGAGGGACAGACCTGAGAAAGTGAAAGGTCTCACTTACAGAATAAACAAACACACTTTAACATAAGGTCAGGTTAGCAGTAGACTATAGATGGATAGACTTGAATGACTTTAATGCAGACTGACATCAGATCAACACAGACCACTTTTTGCCGTAATTTTGTTTCTTTTCCAGCACATTTTTGTTTCTTTTGTCACATTGTTGTTGTGTTTTCATCCTTGTTTCCGTCGCTATATTGATATATATATTTTTTTAAGCTAAGTTGAAACGTATTTCTTTGCGTGGTTCACAGCAGTGACTCTAAAGCCGCAGTAAAGTGAATGATTAAACAAAGCAGAATAATGAAACAATAAACATTTAGGGCTGGTCTTAGTCCAGGTTTGAGAACAACAGCACAATCCTTAATAAAATAGCATCAACACAATGAACTCAACGCTTTTCAAATAAGGAGTGAAAAGCTAACAATAACACCCCTCCCCCTTTCCATGATGCCTATCCTTTCTAAACACATTATAGCCTTGTAATGTTACCAATGCTTGTGGGGAAGAGGGTTTGAGCCAAGTTTCTGAAAGTCCCATGAAATCTACATTTGAGTTAATGAGAATATGCTTCATTTGTTCCCTCTTAGGGGCCATACTGCGTATGTTGAGATGGCCACCTAGGAGCCCTTTGTTTTTACACTGTGGATCCCATATAATCCTAGCTTGATTAAGAGTCTGAAATAACTTACACGATCGATGCTTTTTGAGTACAGGGTTCCTCTGTGTACGCAGGGGTGTGATGGGTTGTGGTAACCTACTGGGTACTGTTGTATCAGAGTCCTGCAGTGATGGTGTTTAGCCCAGGGGGCTGCTGTAGCCCAGGTAGCAGTGGTGGTGGTGTTAGCCCAGGGAGCTGCTGTAGCCCAGGTAGCAGTGGTGGTGGTGTTAGCCCAGGGAACTGCTGTAGCCCAGGTAGCAGTGGTGGTGGTGTTAGCCCAGGGAGCAGCTGTAGCCCAGGTAGCAGTGGTGGTGGTGTTAGCCCAGGGAGCTGCTGTAGCCCAGGTAGCAGTGGTGGTGGTGTTAGCCCAGGGAGCTGCTGTAGCCCAGGTAGCAGTGGTGGTGGTGTTAGCCCAGGGAACTGCTGTAGCCCAGGTAGCAGTGGTGGTGGTGTTAGCCCAGGGAGCTGCTGTAGCCCAGGTAGCAGTGGTGGTGGTGTTAGCCCAGGGAGCTGCTGTAGCCCAGGTAGCAGTGGTGGTGGTGTTAGCCCAGGGAGCTGTTGTAGCCCAGGTAGCAGTGGAGGTGGTGTTAGCCCAGGGAGCTGCTGTAGCCCAGGTAGCAGTGGAGGTGGTGTTAGCCCGGGGAGCTGCTGTAGCCCAGGTAGTAGAGGTGGAATTAGCCCAGGGAGCAGCTGTAGCCAATGGCCGCTGACTGCTCTGCTTTGTGACTACGACACTGGAGGCCGCCATTGCTCCACCATTGCTGTAGTACCTCCATATGGCCGCTATTCCCCCATTGGAATGCATTGGCCTTTAGACACGTTAAAAACAACTTTAATGCCCGGTGCCTAATGTTTTAGAAGTGGCTAAAGCTAGATATTCCTCCTGTGATTACGTTGGGTTATTTTGACTCAAGGAAGAAACAGATACTTTATTATAATGTCACTGGAGTAGAAGTAAAGAGTACTGTATGAGAAGTACATGTATGTGAGTAAATGTAAGTGAGTACTTCCTGCCTCTGCCAGCACATATGAAGTGACATTTGCTTCTTGTTGTATAATAATAAATGCTTTGTTTTCCTCATATTGATCACTGTAAGTATCACAAATCAAATGTTGTGATTTCAAGTCATTTCTTGGGATTTGACTTGTTAAAGATTGTATTTCCTGGTTCAGCCCAGTGTAATGCTGTCAGTGTTTAGTTCTCGTTAGAGCGTTGGCTAAACCTCGCCCTAAAACGCTCAGAGTCCAAAACGTCCGAGCGAAGGTTGTTCCCAGACATGGTCCGGATCACGTCCAGGATTGTCTCGTCCCGTTGAATGACGTTTTGAAGAGCAGAAAAACACGCTTGGATGGTAAAGGTGAGGCATGAAACTCTGTGAACTCCGTTTGTAAAGAGATTTGAACACAGTTGGTTCTGTCAAAGGGCGAGCTCCTAAAATAGGATCAAAAGTGGGAGTAGTTTTGGTATTTGTGGGACATGGAGGGACAGACCTGAGAAAGTGAAAGGTCTCACTTACAGAATAAACAAACACACTTTAACATAAGGTCAGGTTAGCAGTAGACTATAGATGGATAGACTTGAATGACTTTAATGCAGACTGACATCAGATCAACACAGACCACTTTTTGTCGTACTTTTGTTGCTTTTCCAGCACATTTTTGTTGCTCTTTTGTCACATTGTTGTTGTGTTTTCATCCTTGTTTCCGTCGCTATATTGATGCTTTTTCTTTAAGCTAAGTTGAAACGTATTTATTTGCGTGGTTCACAGCAGTGACTCTAAAGCCGCAGTAAAGTGAATGATTAAACAAAGCAGAATAATAAAACAATAAACATTTAGGGCTGGTCTTAGTCCAGGTTTGAGAACAACAGCACAATCCTTAATAAAATAGTGTGGCAGTTAAAGCTAAAATAAAAACGAAGTTGACCCTCGCCTTGCCACATTTGGCGTTAGTTCGGGGCAGGATTTGATCAAATGTACAGCTTGCTAAGGTGACGTGGTAGCCTAAAGTTTTTGTTGGCCTTTGAAAACCGGCCATATTGACCAATTTTGTGATTTTTGTTATAAACCTGCACATTGGTATTTGTTTTGCTGTGTGATTTTTATTTTGTACCTTTTTTTGTGCATGCATGTTTATGTAGATATTTATTTTGGTCATGTGAAATGGTTTGGAAATCGCTAATGCTAAAACTGCTGAAGCTATTACTCTACTGACTGTAACTGTGTACATTGCATTGGCATACTATAATTGTTTTGTTTGTGCAGAAAAGACAAGACAGCCGTTGCCCAAGGAAACTTTTTGTCATGAGGTAGAAGCGTGAGGTCACTGCATCTTGGCATCGGAGCTGTACCTGTTGGCCTTCTGGGGGTGGCTCAAACCCACCCGGCAATAGTGTACGAGTCGAGAGGTTGGAGCTGCGGTGTGTGGGCAGTATCCGGGGTGGTCTCACTTATACGGGCGGTCAACGCAGCTATTGTGTCAAAGGAAAGGGCTCGGGTGCAGTTCCTAATGTAGGCCAAGTCTGTGTGGTTCAGCTGGTAAGCCGTCAAGGCCCCACATCCCATTTGTTTACAAGTGGATGGTGTGGCAGCTGTTTGTGATTTTAAATTGTTCGTGATGGGCCGTTGGTTCACGGCGTTTCTATAGTACAGTGGTCGGTTTAGGGTGAGCCCCTTAGCCTCATAGCGCCGCCGCTGTAGTCATGGGCGTCATTGTACACCCTTTGTGTATGTGTGTTGTCCGGCATTCAACACGCCCTTCTGCGGCTGTCAAGGCACCTCTTCCCATCCTTCCAGTGGGGTATGGGTTGAGGAAAAGTTGCAGTACCTGGTAGTTGTTTGCGAGTGTGGTATGAATTTGTTTTGCATCGCCGGGACGACGATATGTTTGGGGGGGGGGGGGGGGGGGTGGCATATGTGGCAGTATCGCCTGCTGGCAGGCTCTGCCACGTACATTGTTTTATTATTGGCTACATATTATTGCGTCGCCCTATAAAGAGTGCGTTGCGTAGGTTATGCGCCCTCTGACCTCTCACTTCCTGCCCTGGTCTCTGGGCCATCCGGTTCGAGCGCTCCGTCATGTCTGCGCAGCATGTCAGCGCCGCTGGTACCGGATGTGCGGGTTACATCGTTAGGCTTTCCGATGCTTGTGTTGGAGCTGCTGTCTTGTCTTGTGCTGTTTTGTCCTCACCATGGAGCACCGAACGGACTACAACATCGTGTACTGAAATACTGGACATTTTGTAATGGAAATATCTGGAACTTAAAGAAACGCAAACTAATTGTGCCAACTTGAAAATGAAACGTAAATCTAAACTGATACCTTTTTGTTTATACTAGAACGTAAAATAAAAGAACGTCTTGTAACATGAATCTTGCCGGCATGTCTTCTCTATCATAACGAACCTGTGTGCCTTGTACTTTGTCAGCAGAAAGTTAAATCTCCAGGTGAGACTCCTGGGGTGGCGTTGTGGCAGTTAAAGCTAAAATAAAAACGAAGTTGACCCTCGCCTTGCCACAATAGCATCAACACAATGAACTCAACGCTTTTCAAATAAGGAGTGAAAAGCTAACAATAACACCCCTCCCCCCTTTCCATGATGCCTATCCTTTCTAAACACATTATAGCCTTGTAATGTTACCAATGCTTGTGGGGAAGAGGGTTTGAGCCAAGTTTCTGAAAGTCCCATGAAATCTACATTTGAGTTAATGAGAATATGCTTCATTTGTTCCCTCTTAGGGGCCATACTGCGTATGTTCAGATGGCCCCTAGGAGCCCTTTGTTTTTACACTGTGGATCCCATATAATCCTAGCTTGATTAAGAGTCTGAAATAACTTACACGATCGATGCTTTTTGAGTACAGGGTTCCTCTGTGTACGCAGGGGTGTGATGGGTTGTGGTAACCTACTGGGTACTGTTGTATCAGAGTCCTGCAGTGATGGTGTTTAGCCCAGGGAGCTGCTGTAGCCCAGGTAGCAGTGGTGGTGGTGTTAGCCCAGGGAACTGCTGTAGCCCAGGTAGCAGTGGTGGTGGTGTTAGCCCAGGGAGCTGCTGTAGCCCAGGTAGCAGTAGTGGTGGTGTTAGCCCAGGGAACTGCTGTAGCCAATGGCCGCTGACTGCTCTGCTTTGTGACTACGACACTGGAGGCCGCCATTGCTCCACCATTGCTGTAGTACCTCCATATGGCCGCTATTCCCCCATTGGAATGCATTGGACTTTAGACACGTTAAAAACAACTTTAATGCCCGGTGCCTAATGTTTTAGAAGTGGCTAGAGCTAGATATTCCTCCTGTGATTTCGCTGGGTTATTTTGACTCAAGGACGAAACTGATACTTTATTATAATGTTACTGCCGTAGAAGTAAAGATTACTGTATGAGAAGTACATGTATGTGAGTAAATGTAAGTGAGTACTTCCTGCCTCTGCCAGCACATATGAAGTGACATTTGCTTCTTGTTGTATAATAATAAATGCTTTGTTTTCCTCATATTGATCACTGTAAGTATCACAAATCAAATGTTGTGATTTCAAGTCATTTCTTGGGATTTGACTTGTTAAAGATTGTATTTCCTGGTTCAGCCCAGTGTAATGCTGTCAGTGTTTAGTTCTCGTTAGAGCGTTGGCTAAACCTCGCCCTAAAACGCTCAGAGTCCAAAACGTCCGAGCGAAGGTTGTTCCCAGACATGGTCCGGATCACGTCCAGGATTGTCTCGTCCCGTTGAATGACGTTTTGAAGAGCAGAAAAACACGCTTGGATGGTAAAGGTGAGGCATGAAACTCTGTGAACTCCGTTTGTAAAGAGATTTGAACACAGTTGGTTCTGTCAAAGGGCGAGCTCCTAAAATAGGATCAAAAGTGGGAGTAGTTTTGGTATTTGTGGGACATGGAGGGACAGACCTGAGAAAGTGAAAGGTCTCACTTACAGAATAAACAAACACACTTTAACATAAGGTCAGGTTAGCAGTAGACTATAGATGGATAGACTTGAATGACTTTAATGCAGACTGACATCAGATCAACACAGACCACTTTTTGTCGTACTTTTGTCGCTTTTCCAGCACATTTTTGTTGCTCTTTTGTCACATTGTTGTTGTGTTTTCATCCTTGTTTCCGTCGCTATATTGATGCTTTTTCTTTAAGCTAAGTTGAAACATATTTATTTGCGTGGTTCACAGCAGTGACTCTAAAGCCGCAGTAAAGTGAATGATTAAACAAAGCAGAATAATAAAACAATAAACATTTAGGGCTGGTCTTAGTCCAGGTTTGAGAACAACAGCACAATCCTTAATAAAATAGCATCAACACAATGAACTCAACGCTTTTCAAATAAGGAGTGAAAAAAAGCTGGAACTCTATGTTTGAAAGAGGAAACGTTTAGGGGAGAGTGGGGAAGTTGAACCATCCACTATATTTAGAAAATAAAACATTATTATTACAATCTTTAAACTTGTAGATTTGATTTTTACATGATTTGAACTTCCCAGACAAAACTATTTGAAAATGTCTATAAAAAAACATTTTTCACGCACGGAGGTCCTTTTTTTCTGATGTCGCTCATTTTGTTTGGTATAAAAGTAAATGAACCTCTTAACCCCCACCTGAATCGACCACATTTTCCCAGTTCAGTTTTACCCAAATCCAAAAGCTTCTCGACTGGAGCTTACAGTATAGGCCAGTGTAAGACCGACACAACTCATCCAAGATTTGACCTCACGTTGTTGTCGCTTTGCCGTCACTCTTTTGTCATTTTTCTTTTTACTGCCTTTTATGTAAATGTCTCTTTTTAATGAAACAGTGGGTCATTGTCTAAATAGGAGGGACGGGTCAGAGGTCACCCCAGACTTCTGTATAATTGATTGACCTTGGTCCAAAGTTTATTTCTTGTTTTTGTCCTTATTTGGTTCTGCAAAGCCCCGGTCACTCCTGATCCAGGATGAGTCAAAGTAAGCAGCAGCGGCCTCCAGGGGGCAGCACTGATCCACCGTGAGTGTTTTTATATAAAGGACTTTTCACTTTGTTTCTGTTTGATAATGTTTTCTAAACCTGTTCTCCAGGTCTGTGTCCATGAAGAGCAACCGGTCAAAAGATCTACCTTGGAACTTCAGGAAAGGACTAAGAACAGGCTCACAGTAAGACTCACTCTTATGGTTTAAATGTCACACACACATGAACCTCACAATAAATCATGATACATGTGTGTTTCACCAGTAGAAAACATAAACCTGTTCTTTTATTATTGTGTCACGTTTCTAAAATACATTAAGGCGGCACAGTGGCTCAGCAGTTAGTGCTGGTGTTTCACAGCTAAAGTCCCAGGTTCGATTCCCGGCTGGACAGGGCCTCTCTGTGGAGTTTGCATGTTCTCCCTGTGTCTGTGTAGGTTTGCCCTGTCACTAAAACAATAGGCCAGAATGAATGAGAGTGTGTTTGCCTGAGTGAGGTGGGAGGGGCCCATGGTGCAGATTTGCAGCCACACTTCTGTCAGTCTAATGGGCGGCTGTGGCTACAATAGTAGTTTACCATCACCGAGTACAGCGTGAAATAATAATGAGTACAGTGTGGCAGCTTGAGAAACTTGGTAACACAGGCTTGTAAAGTGCAATACAAGTGTAAGCCGTTATTATCATCATTATTATTATTATGTGATTCAAATAAAAGACTGACCTGTTGCTGTGACAGTGGCTCAGTGGTTAAAGCTTTTGTCCTGTAATCTAAAGTCTGCGGTTCAAATCCAGCCCCAGTACATCCTGTTGTTGTGTCTTTGGGCAGGACACTCCACACCTTCACCTGTATGTGTTACAGGCATGAGTCTTGTGACATAAACAAATAATGATTATAATAATGCCATTTGTAACAATTGAACAGAATTATTATGAATATGATAAAAGAGTGATCCTTTGAGGACCCGTTAAGAGGCCGAACGAAGAGGCCGTTTGGACTGATACAAACCACATGTGTCTTTAAGGCTCTGGTCCACATTTGTTCTGCTTCACCCAGAACATTGCTCCATTTATTTGGACCTGTTTCCTCTGAACAATCATACACAGAGTTCCTGTTTCGTTCTGTGTGAAGCTGTGACTGTGCTGCTGTTTTCCAGGTCGGGGGGCAGTGGTCTGTCTTTGAAAAGTGACCACTCAAAATATCACCCTCCAGACTTTGAGGAGCCAGGACCAGACTCAGGGTAAGACCTTCAGTTTCTCTGTATTTAGAGACATATTGATTAGTATGAACTGATCTCACCTGAAACACAGCAATAAAGAACATTACATAAATCCATAAGTTCTATCTAATGCTGAAATATGGAACAAATATTCACGTCAGTTAATGACAAACACAAAGATCTGTCTTTAAACAAGAGAAAAATACTAGAAATACAAACAGTAGAGAAGTAAGATCGGTTTAGAAAGACGATGAAAAGCTTCATACGAAATGACAATACAGTTTATGATAAATATATCCATCTGTTTTTCCTCCAGTAAAGTGACTGATCTTCAGCCTCGATGTCAGATGTTGAGTGTGACATAGTTTTAATATTTATCCCACAGAGATGAGCGCCTCGAGGGTCTCAGTGCGGAGTGTGACCTGGACGCTGTTTTCAGGGTCTGTACCAGAACCTCCTTCTCCTCAGCCCTCTGTCTGTCCTGACCTCATGTCGTCTCAAACTCATCTATCGCCTTTTACTGAACATTCAGACGATCACTGATGTACAGGGACAGCGTTACGTGAAGGTTCTTTGCTCTATTTCTGTTACAGCGACTGGAGCAGGATGTCCTGACCTTTGTCAAAGAGGAACTGAGGAGGTTCAAAAAGCTCCTGACCTCAGAGCATCCAGAGAGGAGCTCAGAGAGGAGCCCAGAGAGGAGCCCAGAGCGGAGCCCAGAGAGGAGCTCAGAGAGGAGAGAGAGGAGAGAGAGGAGCTCAGAGAGGAGCTCAGCGAGGAGGTCAGAGAGGAGCCCAGAGAGGAGGTCAGAGAGGAGCTCAGAGAGGAGCTCAGAGAGGAGATCAGAGAGGAGCCCAGCGAGGAGGTCAGAGAGGTACTCAGTCTTTGAGCTCCTCTCTGATCTCATCTCTTGGTTCCTCCCCTGGTTTACAGAGAGGAGCCCAAAGAGGAGCTCAAAGAGGAGCTCAAAGAGGAGCTCAGAGAGGAGCTCAGAGAGGAGCTCAGAAAGGAGCCCAGAGAGAAGATCAGAGAGGAGCTCAGAGAGGAGATCAGAGAGTGAGGAGGAGCGGAGCTGCAGGGAGGCTGTGCTAAACATCACTCTGGACTTCCTGAGGAGGATGAAGCAGGAGCATCTGGCCCAGCATCTGCAGAACTGTAAGAACTCTGTCTGAAGCTTTAAACTGGCCTTACACTTTTTGGAAAGTTTTTGACACGAGTTTTGATCAAACTATATTTGAATGGGTCTGAAGTTCAGCTTCTCTGTGTCTCTGTGGTGCAGTGTCAGGGTATTACACAATTACCTTCTAACAACTAGGGTTACACAATTCTTTATGTGGTCATTATTCTTTTAAACATTAAACAAACCTTATTATATTCCCATGTACATTATGACCCAAAGAGTTTCATTCATGGGAATAAACAGGGAATGAACAACGTCTTCAACACTAGGGCTGGGTACCGTTTGTTTTATTTCGATACCACTACTTTAACGATACCTGCTTTTTGGTACCGGTGCCTTAACGGTACATTTTTAGATACGTATGTTATTTTAATTCAATAAAAATAACATGGGTATAAAAAAGTATTGTTCAGGAGGACGTCCTAAAACAGCACAGAAAGAACACAGGCTGCAGCAATGTCACCTGTAACTTCATGATTTGAGCAGAATTCCCACTTAAGCAGCGATAAAAAGAGAGAAAGGACGTTATTACCTCCTGAGCTGAGGGACAGATCCACATCAGGACACGCTTTTCAGATAAACTCTTATTAGTTTCTTATTCAGTCCTGGTTTAGTCCTGGGTTTACAACCGGTTTAGTCCTGGCTGAGACCTGCCGCAGACTCTGCCATCTCTAATAATTACAAAAGTAAGTTATAGCTTTGATTCGCTTTAAGAAAACATCTGCATTTGTGCTGAAGCGGATAATTATCTGCACACACTCATGCTGCTTTTTTTAGACTCACTGCGGGTCATGGAGATAAAAAAGTACAGAAATGAGGTACCCAAAGAATTTTTGTTTTTTGATACTACCCCCTACTGAAGCTTTTCGGTCGGTGTAAGTAGGCACCGTTTAACGGGACCCAGCCCTGGATATAACACGTGGTTCAGTCAGTGGTTCTAGTCACAGTGGATCTGCTGATCTTAGGTCTGATGTGTTTTCTTACAGGTCACATTTCTCCGGTTCAGAGTGAACTGAAGAGTCATCTGCAGCAGAAGTTCAGTCATCTATGTGAAGGTGTGGCTAAAGCAGGAGACCACGCCTCCATGAAGCAGATCTACACAGACCTATACATCACAGAGGGCGGGGCCTCAGAGGTCATCCAGGAACATGAGGTCAGACAAGTGGAGAAGGCCTCCAGACCAGCTGCTGACGAGACCAGCATCACGAGTGAAGACATGTTTAAACAACGACCCGAGTCTGAAGAGCCAATCAGGACGGTGCTGACGAAGGGCGTGGCCGGTGTGGGGAAAACAGTGCTGACTCAGAAGTTCAGTCTGGACTGGGCTGAAGGCAGAGCCCACCAGGACGTCCAGCTGCTGTTCCCCTTCACTTTCAGAGAGCTCAATGTGCTCCGAGGCTCAGAGTTCAGCCTGGTGGAGCTGATCCATCACTTCTTCAGTCAAACCAAAAGTCTCAGCAGCTTTAAGTTCATCCAGCTGCTCTTCATCTTTGACGGTCTGGACGAGTGCAGACTTCCTCTGGACTTCAGCCGGACCCGGGTCCTGACGGAGCCCACAGAGAGCGCCTCAGTGGAGGAGCTGCTGGTGAACCTCATCAGGGGGAGCCTGCTTCCCTCCGCTCGCCTCTGGATAACCACACGCCCCGCGGCGGCCAATCAGATCCCTGCTGAGTGTGTTTCCATGGTGACAGAGGTGCGAGGGTTCACTGACCCACATAAGGAGCAGTACTTCATGAAGAGGTTCACAGACGAGGCCACAGTCGTCATCTCCCACATCAAGAGCATCCGCAGCCTGTACATCATGTGCTACATCCCAGTCTTCTGCTGGATCCTCTCCACTGTTTTACAGAAGCTCCTGAAGCAAACAGAGAAACCAGAGCTGCCCAAGACTCTGACTGAGATGTATGTCCACTTCCTGGTGGTCCAGGCCAAAGTCAAGAACATCAAGTATCATGAGGGAACAGGAGAAGACCTTCATTGGACTAAAGAAACTATAAAGATGGTGCTGTCTTTGGGAAAACTGGCCTTTGAGCAGCTGCTGAAAGGAAACCTGATCTTCTACGAGACTGACCTGAGCGAGTGTGGGCTGGACGCTGCAGAGATCGCTCGTTACTCCGGAGTCTTCACAGAGGTCTTTAGAAAAGAACAAGGTCTGTACCAGGACAAGGTCTTCTGCTTCATCCACCTGAGTGTGCAGGAGTTTCTGGCTGCACTTCACGTCCATCAGTCCTTCTTCAGCTCTGGGGTTAACCTGCTGTCACCACCACACTCTGAGAGCCCTGATGCCTTCTACAGCTCTGCTGTGGACCAGGCCTTACAGAGTTCAAACGGACACCTGGACCTGTTCCTGCGCTTCCTCCTGGGGCTGTCTCTGCCAACCAATCAGAAGCTGTTGCCTGGTCTGCTGACTAAGACAGGAAGTGACCGGACCAATCAGGCGACAGTAAAGTACATCAAGCAGAAGCTGAATGAAGAGGGTCTGTCTACAGAGAGGAGCCTGAACCTGTTCCACTGTCTGATCGAACTGAACGACCACAGCCTGATGGAGGAGATACAGAAGTTCATGAGAAAAGGACGTCTCTCTGACAGAGACATGTCTCCTGCTCTGTGGTCTGCTCTGTCCTTCCTCCTACTGTCCTCAGACTCAGCCCTGGAGGAGTTTGACCTCAGGAAATACTGTCCCACAGAGAGGGGTCTCCAGAACCTTCTGCCGGTCGTCAAAGCCTCCACCAAAGCCACGTGAGTCCAGACTGTGTTTAACACTTGTGTCATTGTCACCAGTTAGACTAGAAATGGTCAACAACGCCACCTAGTGTTGATTTAAAAGAGGTTAGTAACTCTTTGCCCTGTTACCGGCCGTCCCCCTGATCAGGGGGTTAGGGTTAGGTAACTGTAATCAGGGTTATGATCGGGGTTAGGAACGGTAAAGGTGATGTAAGTTGTGTTTCACTCACATAGATCTCACACATATTTTTAGAAACTAGAAGGTCTTGGCTGTCAATACGCTCTTGTTAACCCTAACCCTAAGGTGGCAGTTAACAGGTTAAAACACAAATATTAAAAGGTATTGTTACCAACCAATGTATTACAACATCTAAAAACTGTAAATAATTAGGCCCAATTGTAAAATAATTAGGGCTGTGTACCGTTTAACGATACCAGTGTGCTACTGGAAAAAAAGTACTACTGGTATTGAAAAAATGAAAGTATCGAAAACTGGTATCAAATAAATAAAGGATTTCCTCCCCCAATCTTTTTATATTTTTCTATATAAAAAAAATAAAAATAACACCTTTTTTATTTTACCCCTAATTCATGGCAATTGTGTTATTACTCTTCTCCCTTCATTCCCCCCACATTATTTCTCCATTTATTCATATGGGAAAAAATATGGTTTATGGCAGTGCTGGGTGATATGGAAAAAATCATATATCATGATATGGACTATTTTATATCACGATATAGCACGTTTTCAGTTATTCTTTGAAAGGTTTGACCAAAATATAGTTGCTTACTTTTTTCAACTTTATTATGAAGCAGGAGTTTCGCTAGGAATAATTTCTCTCTTTCATAATGACGGATAGGGTTGTAAAGAAATATGGTTTAGGTTTGGAAAAAATTAGAGTTTGCAGGATAAATGAAACTAAACTAAACATGATCTGAACAGTCTTGGAACACACATTTTGAAACAGAAATGTCTATAAACTCGTGTGTAAAAGTCTCAGAGGAGAACGACTTATTCAGAGTGTCATCAGCTCATCAATATTAAGGCTCATATTACACGAATACAAATGTAAATTGGAGCTTATTGTTTGCATTTTCTCAATAACGTAATGTTTAAGAAACAGTGGGTCTTTAGCTGCTCCACTCGATCCGTCTCTTACCTCCTGCCTCTCCTCTCTCGGTCCTTCTGTGTTTATCCAAATCCATGCTCTCTTATCTTCGTTGTGAGATCGATCGCGGCTCTAAAAAGCTGTTTATTTGCCGTGCGAAAGGCAAAGCAAAACCCCTCGGTGTTAAACAGTGAAGTAGCTGCTTTTAGAGAGAGAGCCTCGCACGGTCAGAGACAGAGCAGCTGCGTCTAAACTGAAAATATTACATAAATGACGGAGAATTTTCGGTTAATGTAACCTCTGTTTTGAAGTGACATGGTGCGGTGGCGGCGGACAGCGAACAATAACGTGGTGTCGCAAAACCACAAGACAGAGTTTCTTTGCAAAAAAGTTCTTTTTTATTTCACTTGTGTAAACTTAGTGTTGTCTTGTCACTATTATATTATATATATGCATCCTCTAATACATTGTACGTGGCCTGTTTATTGAAATATTAGCTTTAATAATTCAAATGAGGTTAGAAACGATAGAAGAGAAATGGTCCCCATGATGTATTGTCATATCACACAGCCCTAGTTTATGATTTTGACTCTTCTTGTGGTTCACATCTCCGAGCGTCCTCCCACCGTTGGAGCCTCTGTGGACAAAGAGACCTGGGGACAGTCATTTCTCCTTTTCCAATCACCTAGTGAGCAACAACACATGCAGTCAACAATCCAGCCAGAGTACTAGGGTGATACTAGTGCGATTTTAGAGCTGATTTTGATCTGACAGACCAAACTTGTATCCATAGTAACGCACACACTGCTCAGGTTATGTCACTCGTGCAGTGTGAGCAGGTCAGACGAGTGTGTTTTTATCATTAAGTCTCACTGTGAGATGACTCATTTGGCTTGTTCAAATTCCTCTCTAAAATTGCACAGTGTAAGCCCAGTTTAAAGCTCTTTTAGGGCCCTTTCCCATTCCTGAGAGGTGCTTTGAACATGTTCATGTGGATCTTGTCGGTCCTCTTCCTCCGTCCCGTGGATGTACTCACCTACTGACCCTAGTAGACAGAACCACACGTTGCCTCGAGGCTGTTAAGCTGCAAACACTTCTAAGGCGGATCCCACGGCAGGTGCAGGTGATTACTGTGTTTTGAGCGGGACGGTAGCGCAGTGGTTAGTGCTCTCGCTTCACAGCTAGAAGGTCCCGGGTTTGATTCCCACCTGGACGGGGCCTTTCTGTGTGGAGTTTGCATGTTTCCCCTACTACCAAAAACATGTACAATAGGCCAGGATGAATGATGTGTGTGTGTGTGTGTGTGAATGAATGGTAGTTGTCAGAGCGACCGTCGGCGCAGATGTGTGCAGTCGCGACAGCGCTTCTGTCAGTCTCCCCCAGGGGAAACTGAAGCTACTAACGTAGTTTATCACCACCAAGTATGGAGTGAATGTAAAATGCTCTCATGTAAAGAGCTTTGTGGCCATGTCTGTGAAAGGCGCTACATAAATAAAGTTCTTCTTCTTCTTTGTCAATGTGAAAGGCGCGCACACGGCAGGAGCAGTGTGGACATTGCACACGTCAGCTGTTAAGAGCAGGTGAACGCAGCGTTAGAAGGAAGTGGAGTCCAACATTAGGAAAAAAACAAGGACACTGATCATCTGAATTTGAAGCAACATAACCACCTCTACTACATCATGAAGACACAGGAGAAATGGAAACCACGCCTGAGAAGAGGAGGAAAAGCTCAATGACAACGATCAGCCCAGGCATTCGGATCAGAGGAATTATACGCAGATCTTGTTCTGTGGTTACTGGTCAGAATCGCTCTGGAGTTGCATTGATTTCAGCTTTATGCAAATGCTGTCACCTCCGGTCACCAGTGTTGGGATGGAATCGAAGCTGGCCGCTCATTTCAGTCAAAATAAAATTCTATTGTCCATTGGCTCTGACTGTAGTCTCTGTCCTCATTGGACAAAAACTAGCTCAAAACAGTCTGCCACAGGTGCAAGGGTCTGGGTGATTCAAAAACAGGAAATAAAAACATTTCAAAATAAAAGCACACAAACCAATAAAAAATGTGCAAACACAAAGTGCTGAATGATGGTCCTGTGACATCGTGGCTCTAGTCTCTGATCGTCCTCTCTGTCCTCAGTCTGAGCGGCTGTGGTCTGTCCCAGAGCGTCTGTGCTCCTCTGGCCTCAGTCCTCAGCTCCTCCAGTCTGACTCACTTGGACCTCAGTAACAATGACCTCCAGGACTCAGGAGTGGAGCTGCTGTGTGAGGGACTGAAGAGCGCCCCCTGCAGACTGGAGACTCTCAGGTGAGACGCTCTCATGAAGGACTCTGTCTCTGTGTCCACATCAGGGGCTAATGCTGTGTGTCTTTAGTCTGTCTGGATGTTTGGTCTCAGAGAGGGGCGGGGCTTCTCTGGCCACAGCTCTAAGCTCCGCCTCCTCCCATCTAAGAGAGTTAGACCTGAGCTACAACCATCCAGGAGCCTCCGCCGAGCTGCTGACGGCTCTACAGGCCCCACACGGGCCCCTGCAGACGCTCAGGTGAGGCCTGGTCCTGGTTCTGGTTCTGGTTCTGGTCCTGGTCTTGGTTCTGTTCGACAGTAAACTGGACTTGTGTGTTTCAGGCTGGATTCTGCTGGAGAACAGAGGATGGTCCCAGGTCCAAGGAAGTGTGAGTTTGATTCATTCACAACATGAGAAACACTCACCTCCGAGTGTTCAGCCTCAGATACAAGTCTGTGGCCGTTTCTCAATACTCATGAACACAAGTACATTGAAGTATGGACTTGGGGAGAACGGGTTGTGGGGTTTGTCCTCCCGCTGCTGCTGGTTCCCTCTCAGCCTGTGGCAGCTTTATTCATGGTCATTAGTCACTACAACAATACGATCATCAAAATGAAATGTGTGCACTATTAACACTGCAATATTTTGACATGGGCCTACCCAGGAAGAGTTAAAAAAGTTATACCATTTGCTTCATGGAGTCATGTGAAAGTCATGATATCAAATTGAGAGCGAACTCAGAGAAAACGTTTGCAGTTAACCCTTGTTCAATGAAGGTTCTCGAGTCTTCTTCTGTACTCTGTAGTTGAAGTGTCCAACGTTTCGCCTCTTCATCCAAAAGGCTTCGTCACTAAAGGTTCAGCACAGCCCAGATAAAGACCACAGGGAGGAGTTCAGCTTGGCTCAGTCCCTCCCCTCTATGAACAGCTACTCTCACCTGTAGGTAAGTTCTGAGTCTTTGTAGTTCTAAGTCCTAACGACTGAACTCACACCTGAGCTAATTGCCTGCTTATTGATCTGTCCTGGGCGGGGTTGCAGCTTCATTACCATGACAGAGTTTTCCTGGCCTGGAGGAGATTGGTGTAAACTGGGGAGAGATGAAATCGAAGTCCTCCATTCCTGTTCATGGATGGATTCTCCTTCTTCACAGAAATTGCTTCTTTTACTCCTCATTCAAACCAACGTGTTTCTTGAGCTAAAATCTTGACCTCAAAGGAGTGGTGGTGCTTTGGGGTGGAGGTGCACAGCCGACTGAGGGCCGTTTGTGCTTTCTCTGCGGTGTTGATAAAGCCTCTTCCGTAACACTTGTTTGGTTTCTCCAATGTAATGTGCTTTGCATTCTTCTTCTTTTCAACAAAAAGAATAAACCACGTTGCTTTGTTTGTGGCTCGGAGTTGTATCTTTGGGAAGAAATCGTTTTTGTCTCAGTGTGTTCACTGGTTTGTGGTAAACTGGAATTCTGTGTTTCCTAAAAACTCTCTGAAGTTTCTCTGAGACCCCGGCTACATACGGCGAGGAGAATCCCTTCCTTCTGGGCTCTGTGGTCTGTCTGTCTTGTTCTTTAGGTCTTTTTGCTCTTTGTGCTTTAGTGAAAGACCAGTTAGGATAGCCACAGCCTGAGAGGGCTCTCTGGACGTGTTGCTCTTTGGTCTTTCCTTCTGCCAGAGATGGGGACTCGCGAGTCGGACTCGAGTCGGACTTAAGTTTCTATTTTTAGAGACTTGACACCCGACTCGGACTCGTCCCCTAAAGACTCGACTCGACTCGTGGTCTGAGACTCATGAACATTACGAGTCCCTCGTGCACTTAATACAGAGGCTTGATTCTGGCTTTTCTGTCGGCCGCTCCCTTATTAAGTGAACGGTACACGGACCCTTTTGGTCCGTGTACCGTTCGTTCAATACATTTTCAATTTGAAAACAACAATGAAATTACCCAGAAACGTGTGCTATAAGCATTTTTCATTTCATAAAATGAAACGAAATCACTCAAAATGGCACGTATTTTCATATTTCAATATGATACAAAAACAGAAAAATTAAAATGGAAATCACAGCCTCAGAGTGTCAAATTTAGTTTTATGAATTTGCGTATAGCCGGAGGTTCGGCTGTACGGTTCACATTAAGGTCCCACCTGAAACACAAATTTAGAGAAAAACTAACGTGGAGATTGTATACATTGTTCAATGTTCAGTTCTTTGTCCTGGGGTATTAGCACTCTTTTATATGAATTCCTCATTAGCACTCTTTTATATGAATTCCTCATTAGCACTCTTTTATATGAATTCCTCAGAGATGGGATTGGTTATGCACGGAGCTAACTACAGCGCTGTGCTAGGTGACCAGCGCGCCCGTACAGGCTGTAGATGGCACTACCTGGAGCTCCTTGCTCCTCTCTCCTCCACTAAACAATGGACGAGTCTTCTGTCCACCTAGAGGCGGACTCTCTACGTCTGTGTAGAATCGGACATTCTGCGAGATGGATTGGACCGAGCGCTTTAGCTACAATTACGCACGGAGCTAAACATACTGTGCCAAGTGGCCAGTGCGCCGTTCACAGGCTGGGAAGGTGGGACAACCTGGGGGCGTAGGTCGTGCTATCTCTTGAACAGTATGTTTAACTTTAGCTCTCCTTTAGGCTACACAGGTCAGCAGGGGAGGGGTTCCAGGTGAGTATGCAAATGTTGAGCGTCCTGTGAACAAAAACTCGAGGAAAGAGTTGAGAAAAGCTGGGACAGCACGACCTACGCCCCCAGGTTGTCCCACCTTCCCAGCCTGCGAACGGCGCACTGGCCACTTGGCACAGTATGTTTAGCTCCGTGCGTAATTGTAGCTAAAGCGCTCGGTCCAATCCATCTCGCAGAATGTCCGATTCTACACAGATGTAGAGAGCACATCTATGTGGACACAAGACTCGTGCGTTGTTCAGCGGAGGAGAGAGGAGAAAGGAGCTCAGGGAAAGCACACGAGTTACGCACTCCAGGTAGTGCCAGCCTGCTACGGGCGCGTTGGCCAGGTTGGCCACCTAGCATAGCGCTGTAGTTAGCTCCATGCATAACCAATCCCATCTCGGAGAAAGTCATAGAATCTAAAGAGTGCTAATACCCAAGGACAAAGCACTGAACATTGAACAACTGCAAAACGTGTATACAATCTCCGTGCTAGTTTTTCCCTTTTAGAAATTGCACCCCGAAAGACGAGCCCAGTGCTTCAGGCGGGACCTTAATGTGAACCGTACGGCCGAACTTCCGCTATACGCAAATCGACGTGCCATTTTGACTGATTTGGTTTCATTTTATGAAATGAAAAATGCTAATAGCACACGTTTCTGGGAAATTTCATTGTTTTTTTCAAATGGAAAATTGATTGAACAAACGGTACACGGACCGTGCAATGGGGCGTTATGGCGTAATAAGGGAGTAATAGTGTAATAGGGGTGTAATAAGGGTGTAACAGCAATGCAATAGTGTAATGAGGGCGTAATAGTGTAATAGGGGTGAAATAGTGTAATAAGGGTGTAATGGGGCATAATGGTGTAATAGGGGTGTAATAGTGGTGCAATAG
This sequence comes from Proterorhinus semilunaris, assembly GCA_021464625.1. Classification (NCBI taxonomy): domain Eukaryota; kingdom Metazoa; phylum Chordata; class Actinopteri; order Gobiiformes; family Gobiidae; genus Proterorhinus; species Proterorhinus semilunaris. The sequence goes on from CM038346.1 coordinate 40,585,914, forward strand.
TTTAATAAGGGTGTAATAGTGTAATGGGGCATAATTATTCTTTATTTGTTTATGTGAGATAAACAGCGCTTACTTGTTTTGTTTAACTGCTCTAATGGTTACAGCCATATTTTTTTAAAGGTTGACCTGAAAATGATGAGTACAGTGAACTTTTGATACAGTGATACAGTAACATGTTCTGTAGTGTTATCTGTAGTGTTATCAAAGTAAATTTACCATTTGAGACCATTTACCATTATCAAAGTAAAAGTTGTTTGTTTGCGCTTTGGTCTTGGACTTAATAAAATGTGCATAGTATTTAAGCCAATCACAGTAAAAGAGGAGGACACATGTGTGAGGAGAGGTAAAAACTCCTGCTACCTGTCCTCCTAGTAATCCAGTCAAAATGGGACGGCATATTTCGTTTTCTTTATATTTCTTTATGGTTTTACAGTTGACCTAAGTTGTTTACATGTTTTGTTTGGTTTGCTGTGTACATTTTGAGTTAACACCTCCTAGTTTGTTACTGGTGACCCCAGTACACATGACCGTCTGCAACCAATCAGTTACCCTGTAATGGGCACACCTGTTGTCCTGCGGGGATTGGAGAACAACAAAAGAGTCAGGTTAACAGTCGAGGAAAGGAGGGCAGCGTGTGAGGAGAACGGGGCGTGCACAGATCCAGCTGTGCAGCACAGACTCAGAGAACACCCGCACAACCCGCACCACAGCACAGACTACACTACACGCAGGGCGATCGACCCTGCCTCGCCAGTGAGTAGCAGCTCCCTTCATGTTAATGGTGCAGAGCTTGGGGCACTTTCGCGTCTGACAAAATCATCCCATAGAGTCAGTGAAGACAAACACATGCATCTAACTGTGGCTCATATATAAATCCACGTTAAAGCGCGCAAGGGCATCCTACAGCCCAACCCTCGCTGTGGACCTGATGCAGTCAGATCTGGATAAGGACAGCGTTAGGGTCATAGATCGTTTTGTCCGAGTTAAAGTGCAGATGAGTGGGGTACATCCGCGTGACACCTGCCGCTCGCCATAAGAAAAAGTCTAGCGGAACCTCTGGTTGAAACGCACCAAAAATTGGCCGAAGACGGAACTAGAAACTGTACAATGGCTGAAGCCATTGTGAGTGACTGCATTGTGTTAAAGGGTATTGAAGGTGTTAAAAGTGATGAAAGAGTTAAAAGGGTTAAAAGTTTTATTACACTTTAACGTCCCATTACACTATTACACCCCTTTTACACTATTACACCCCTTTTACACCCTTTTTACACTATTACACCCCATTACACCCTTATTGCACTATTACACCCCTTTACACTATTACACCCCATTACACTATTATGCCCCATCACACCCTTATTGCACTATTACACCCATATTACACTATTACGCCCCTATTACACCCTTATTACTTCCCTATTACGCTATAACGCCCATATTGCACCACTACAGTCTTCTCGTTTTCCATCTTCTGTGTTTTCTTACACCCCATTACACCCTTGTTACACTACTACACCGCTATTACACCCCATTACACTATTTCACCCTTATTACACTATTATGCCCCATTACACCATTATTACACTATTGCACCGCTCTTACACCCTTATTACACTATTACGCCCAATTACACCATTATTACACTATTGCACTGCTATTACACACTTATTGCACTTTTGCACCGCTATTACTCTCCTATTACACCCCATTACAGTATTACACTCTTATTACACTATTGCACTGCTATTACACCCTTATTACACTACTGCACCGCTATTACACCCCATTACATTATTTCACCCTTATTACACTATTACGCCCCATTACCCCCTTATTATACTATTGCACCGCTATTACACCCTTATAACACTATTGCACCGCTATTACTCTCCTATTACACCCATTACAGTATTACACCCTTATTACACTATTACACCGCCGTTACACTCTTATTACACTATTGCACCGCTATTACACTATTACAACCTTACTACACTATTGCACCACTATTACACCCTTATTTACACTATTACTTCCTGAGTACACCCTTATTACACTATTACTTCCTTATTACACCCTTATTACACCATTACTTCCCTGTTACACCCTTATAACACTATTACACCCTTATTACGCTATTACTTCCCTATTACACCCTTATTACACTATAACGCCCCTATTGCGCCACTATAGTTTCTCATTCTGCGTTTTTCATTGTGTGTTTAGACCTGCCGCATTAGGACATGGCTGGAACATGTAGGGGAGGAAAACACATCATTAATTTACTGGTGTTTATTGATTTTAAAATAGTTTTATTTGACTGTGATTTGAATGAGTGTAAAACATAGAAACCATGAGACCTGGACCTGCAGGTCAGGGACTTATGTGCTTCTCTGCCTCTGCTCTGGGAGCCTCCTGTGGAGCTCTGTGTTGGAGCGTCCTGATGACCCCTAGTTTGTGCTGGAGCAGATGGTTGGATTTAAACCTCAGGTGGTCAGTGTGAACTCCTCCCTGAGGTCTTTATCTAGTCTGTGGGCTGAGCTGAAACTTTAGTGTTGCTGACGAAGTCTTTTGGATGAAGAGGCGAAACGTTCAACACTTCAACTACAGAGTACAGAAGAAGACTCAAGAACCTTCATTGAAGATGGACAACTCCTGTATGACTGAGAGCTACACAGACATGTTGCTGTTAAACAAAGCACATTTTGTAATGATTTGAAACAATTGGATAAAGAACTTTTGGTATTTGAAATGTGGAGGATGTTCATATGATGCGATGCTGCTTTCAGTCACTACAATGTGATTGTAATGATGGTAAGCGTGTGGCGCAGTGGAGTGGACAGGCGTCCAGTGGAATCTGGAAGTTACAACCACAGGTCAGAGCGCTGCTGGTGCATCCACAAAGCAGGAGACAACAGGACACTCTGCTGCAGAGAGATAGTAGAGAACAAAACAAGTGTGAGAAGCAACAAAGAACATGTCCCTGTAAATGAGCCCAGTGTAATGTAGAGCTGCATGTTTCCTACATCAAAACACATGAGTATATGACACACCATTGCTGAACACCAAACTGTTGACAATGAGAAGGATCCTCAATAGTCCATCCTGACACTTTCCTCACACCGTCAGCCCGGCAGGAGCAAGTGGCACCTGCAGTAACAGTAACATTAACATTAGACTTCAAATCCAAAAGGCTTTTTGGTGCTACAGATTCATATACAAACAGAAGCGTTACGTCCTGGACAGACTGCACACGTTATTTACCAAGGTAACACATCTCCATCACTGCTCTGTGAAAAGGAAACATAAGCATAGTAATAATAGCATAACAGTATAATACAGAATAATAATACATCTTTAACAAAAGGCATCTATTTGACTTTTCTAATGTTATTGTACATCAACATGTACAGCACTTCTCCCTGACTTCAACAAAACCATCTTTATCATGACTGTTAGAATAATCCACTTTCAAATGTTCACATTTGGTTTTGAAAGCCAAGTATGACTCTAAATAAATAATGGGACATGTTTACTTTTGTTGTTTCAATGCAGATGTTCATTACTGTGCATTGTCCCTGTCAAAGAAATCATTCAAATAACCTTTGACCTTTTCAGTTCTGAAGTAACCTATCTTACACTTTTTATTTCATGACAGTGATTATCTATTCATAAAAAGATATGAAGAGATATGATAAGATATAATGACAAAGATGGCTCCAGTATTTCCTCATTTGTTATGAAACGACACTATTCTGAGCACCTAACTTCATATATTAGCCAAACTATTAGCAGTAATATAAATACGCAGTCAACAACAGTCACTAACAAACTTTTCCTCTCAACTTTTCACAAGTTTAACTACAATAGAGCCGGAGAAAACCAGCGGAGCTTCGTGGAACTTTTAGCCGAGACAGAGCTCGCCCCGCTCAGCTACAACTCACTGCGTGGGCCGCTAAGTGGCCGAAGCGGCCGGATCGTACTTTAACTCGGGATTGAACCGGTAAACAGACCATTGGGTTTACTTTACAAATGGACATTTCTCGCCTCAAATCGCCTTCAAAGTGAAGTTTAGATGAGAGGAACAATAAAACAGGCAACATTCACTTTAGCCTCACTTTCACTTCAGACTGGGTAAAGGGGGCGGGGCTTGAACTCTTCTCAGTCTGATGTGAACTTTGAACTGGAACAGTTCTCGGGCCGGCTCTGATGACGTTTCACGAGTACTCGAGTACACAAGCACAAGAACCAGAACGCATATTGAGAAACGGCCTGTGTCTTCACCTCAGCACATGACTTTACTGCACTGATGTCCGCCACAATTCCTTCAGTCAGCCCCAGGGCAGCTGTGGCTACAGAGGTGACCATCAGTGTTTAGTCCCTGCAGCTGTGCTCTTGTTTATTTTTCTGGTTATGATGATTATTGTTCAACTGATTTTGTGCCTAATTTTGGCTTCATGGCTTCAGATGGTTCATATCTAACGATGATGACGACATTTATATTTCACTTTAGTCATTCAATTGTGTTTGTGTTTCTCAGATTACTGTGACCTCACTCTGGACCCAAACACAGCTCACGGAGACCTCGGACTGTCAGAGGACAAACGGACTGTGAGACGAGGGGACAAACGGACTGTGAGAGGACAGTACCCATCTGAGCCTCCGGATCATAAGGACAGATTCACAGACTGTTATCAGGTCCTGAGCTCCTCCGGCCTGAGGGGGCGCTGTTACTGGGAGGTGAAGTGGAGCGGGGGGGTGGTTGATATCTCAGTGAGTTACAGAGGAATCAGACGGAGAAGAGACGACAGTCGGTTTGGAGAAAATGATCAGTCCTGGACGATGAGGATCGAGGAGGGACAGTATTATTTCTTACACAATGAGAAAAAACAGCCATATGTTCCCTCAGTGATGACTAAGGTAAAAGCTATACATCAGTTCCCTCGACTCCACTCCGGTGCAGTGGGTGTGTTCCTGGACTCTGAGGCTGGAGCTCTGTCCTTCTATGACGTCAGCTCTGATGGAAAACTGTCCCACCTCCACACCTTCATCAGCTCCTTCACTGAGCCTCTGTTCCCAGGGTTTGGACTGTGGTATGGGGGGTATGTGTCTCTGGTGAAAGTGTAAACAGGAAGGACACAGCGCCCCCTGGAGGACTTTGGTTTTATTATGAATGAATGATTTGAATCTGTGGCTTTATAAAGTCTGATCTTCTCCTGTATTTTCTTCCATATTTCAGAGTTTAAATGCAGAGTTAAATGCTGCTGGTCAATAGAATCGTACTGGATCATATTTGACATGAACTGAAGCCGGTGCACTCTCAAAGATGAAGGATATCGTCTACGGCATCATCAAAATCACTCACGGCGAGGCGTCTTTCCAATACTATGGCCCTCGCCTCTGGAACGACCTGCCAGAGGAGCTCAGGACCGCAGAGAACGTTCATGTTTTTAAGAGCAGGCTCAAGACCCACCTTTTTAGTTTAGCTTTTAATTAATATTTACTTATATTAACCTTATTTACCGGTTTTAGTTCTATTATTTCTTTATTTTCCCTCTTTTATCCTGTGCTATTTCACGCACAGTTTTAGCTGTTTTTAATGTATCTCTTATTAAATATTTATTTATTTATTTTTATTTATTTTATTCATTTATTTTTTATGTTCTCCTAGTGGTTCCTCTGAGGGAGCCCTCTGCCCCGGGAGTGCTGGTTGGCTGTGGCCGTGCGGGCGCTCTCCTGGGGGTGCCTGGATGGAGGTAGGACGTCTCTCCTACACCTACTCCGGGCCCCCTGGGTTGGCGCTCTGTGGCTGTGGGCGATGGGCTGCTCCTGGTGCAGACGGCTCCTTGGATGATGTTTCCTCTTTCGGTCCATCTGTACCCAGCCTTACGTACTCAACTCTATGTCCATTTTTATTTAAGACTTTTAACTGCTGGGCTGTCTGTACGTATATGTGTCTGTGTGTCTGTGTGTGCGGGTGGTGGGTGGTGGGGTTGTAGTTATTTATGTATATTTACTGGTGGGGACGATTTTTATTATTTTTAATGATTTTTAAGCACTGTAAAGCACTTTGTGTTACATTTTGTATGAAAAGCGCTCTATAAATAAAGTTTGATTTGATTTGATTTGACAAAATGATGATTATTTAATAATAATAATAATGCCTTACACTTATATTGCGCTTTACAAGCCTGTATTACCAAGTTTCTCAAAGCGCTACACTGTCGTCATTATTCATTCACTCCATACTTGGTGGTGAGCTGCTGTTGCAGCCACAGCTGCCCTGGGGCAGCCAGTCTGCGCCATCGGCCCACCACCTGCCACTCACTCATACACCAGTGTACGCAGACACTGGAGGCAAGGAGGCAAGGAGGGTGAAGTGTCTTGCCCAAGGACACAACGACAATGTGCACCTTCAGGAGGCGGGATTCGAACCCCCGACCTTCCGATCATGAGACGACCCACTCTACCATCTGCGCCACCGTCGCCCCCTTATTTAGAGTCAAATCATCTCAAACATGTGGTGGATAAATGTTCCCGACGTGTGTGAAGCTTAGAGCCCTGCACGGGCCTGATTTCTGGGCCCGAGCCCGGCCCGGGCCCGTGAGGTTCGGGCCCGAGCCCGGCCCGGCCCGACAGACTTTCAGAATTATCAGGCCCGAGCCCGGCCCGCGGCCCGGCTCTTCCCTCTCTCTCTCTCTCTCTCTTGCTCCCTTTCCAATATTTTCCAAATGCGTGATTAAACAGCGCTGCAACAGTTGACCTGTATTGTATGAATAAATAAACACTTCTATCTAAACGTAACATAAAGCACAGTGTTTATTTTTTATTGTTGGGAGGAACACGCACGCATTTGTTTCCTGGAAACACTGCGAACACATACCGTCGATAGAAGCACTCCGCACGCGAACCGCTCCGTCCTCTCTCCATACCGCTTTGCAGAGAAAAACCCCCCACGCCACAGCCCACATGGACGGCAGGTACATGTTTGTGGCAAGAGGTGGCGGGTCAAGACCATGGATGTATTATAATTAACGACGGGGCGAGAGGACATCGATAGAAGCACATCCGCACGCGAACTGCCCGGTCCTCTCTCTCAATACGACCGCTTTGCAGAGCTGTACGCACGGCGAGGAAAACTCCCACGCCACGGTCCACGGGGAAGGCAGGTACATGTTTGTGTTGAGTTCGCGGGTCAAGAGAGCAGGTGGGCAGGGAGAGAGGAGAGCGGGTGCTGCATTTAATGTCGCCATTTAAGTTGGTTAAAAATTAGCAGCACAACGCATTGGCAGGGGGGAAAAACCAAGCCCGAGCCCGGCCCGTGTCCGACGCAATGATGCGGTAATGGGCCCGAAGCCCGGACCGCGGGCCTTCGGGCCGTCGGGCCCCTCGGGCCTCGGGCTCAAATGCAGGGCTCTAGTGAAGCTGCTGAAGAACGGAGTTTTCAAAAGTAGAAGAATAATTCATCTTTGCTTTGGGATGTTGTGGGTTTTAGTTCCTCATGAGTTTGCTGTGAGTAAATACCACGCTGAGGAAATGACGGTGAAGGGAATGAGCTTTTCTTTTCTCATACTGGTTAGTCCTGGTTAGTTAGTCCTGTTTAGTTAGTCCTGGTTAGTTAGTCCTGGTTAGTCCTGGTTAGTTAGTCCAGATTGGTTAGTCCTGGTTAGTTAGTACTGGTTAGTCCTGGTTAGTTAGTCCTGGTTAGTCCTGGTTAGTTAGTCCTGGTTAGTTAGTCCTGGTTAGTCCTGGTTAGTTAGTCCTAGTTAGTTAGTACTGGTTAGTCCTGGTTAGTTAGTCCTGGTTAGTCCTGGTTAGTTAGTCCTGGTTAGTTAGTCCAGGTTGGTTAGTCCTGGTTAGTCCTGGTTAGTTAGTCCAGGTTGGTTAGTCCTGGTTAGTCCTGGTTAGTTAGTCCTGGTTAGTCCTGGTTAGTTAGTCCTGGTTAGTCCTGGTTAGTCCTGGTTAGTTAGTCCTGGTTAGTCCTGGTTAGTCCTGGTTAGTTAGTCATGGTTAGTTAGTCCTGGTTAGTTAGTCCTGGTTAGTCCTGGTTAGTCCTGGTTAGTTAGTCATGGTTAGTTAGTCCTGGTTAGTTAGTCCTGGTTAGTCCTGGTTAGTCCTGGTTATTCCTGGTTAGTCCAGGGATGGAGCAGGTGGACTGTTTCCTTATTGTAAAATGAAAACAATTCTAAGGCTCCAATCCGGCGTGGCTTGTTTACATGTATGTTCATTCACCTCTGAACCCCGGCCTTTAACCCAGTGCCTTTTCTCCAGGTCGGCTTTACCCAAATGTAAAAGCTTCTGGACTGGAGCCAGTGTAACGCCTCAGTTGAAAGCTAAGACCCACACAACTGATGTAAATGGATCTTTGTCCTTGTGTTGTTGCCGAGTTGTCGTCACTTTTTTCATCCTCGTTTTCTTCATTTTCATTTTTCTATTTTGATTCTTTCTTTTCCTTAAGTTTTCGATTGGAGTCGTTCCAAACTGGAGAGAATGTGCTCAGTTCAGGTGGGGGTTAAGAGGTTAACATGCACTGTCCTGACCAAATAAACAAACACATAAATAAGTACAAGTACAAAAGTCCTTGGAGGAAATGTTACTCGAGTACTGTGAGTAACTGAGTAACTGTTTGAGTCTGATTTATTTTCAATGAGGCCGTTAATGGAACAAAACCTAAAATAAAGAGGAAATGGAGAAATTTACAAAGAAAATTCAAAGAAAATAGAGAAAAAAATGATATTTCTCCAGAACCAGGAGCAGGAGACGATCTTCATACTTTATCATCAGAATGAAGCTTTTGCCGCTTCAATATTTACTCACAGTGGAAAAAGGAACAATGATTTGGACTCAAGGAAGAAACAGATACAGTGTGAAGATGTTTATACACTTTATAAAAAGACACGTTTGAGTTTTTTTCTCACTGTCTGACATGAAACCAGAATTTACTTTTATTTGTTTAGGTCTATTAGAAAAAAAAAAAAAAAAACTTCTATTTGCTAAACTCCAGAAGAACGAGAGATCTATTTTTTCCTAAATGTTAGTGCCTTTTTCCAAAGCAAAGTGTCCCACACTCAGAGGACTATACCTTCCACACTTGGGGAAAGCCCAGAGGTCGATATCATGACCTTGGAAGCACAAGTCTGGTTCCGGCTCGTTGCAGTTTTCACAGCCGTCTGCAGACACACGGGGCTGCTTAGATTTCTGTCCCACTTGCTCCAGACTCGCTCTGATGTCACGGGCACGTGGGGCACGGAAAGATCGTGAGACCCCAACGAGACCAGCCCACTTGATCAGCAAAGGCTACTGCAGCGGCTCCATGGCCCCGTGCATGATGGGAAAACGCCCACCTGTCAGGTGATTGGATACGAGTCTGCTGTGATCAGAAACATGTGACCCCCTCCTCTCTCCTCAGGGCAACACTTTAGATCTGAACAAATAAACTATTACAGTTGTGTATCGCCCCCAAAATAGAGCTCATGTTTGATGCTTTCCACAACAAAGGAAATATTCCATCTCTCAAACTAACACATGGGAAACTTTCCTCTGATGAAGAATGATGTGACTGTTCGTGCACTATGTTTCTTAACCCCTTAACCCCCGCCTTAACCAAGCACATTTTCTCCAGTTTTACCCAAATCTAAAAGCATGTAGACTGGAGAGTTTACAGCCTATAGGCCGGTGTAACGCCTCATTTGGAGGTTTTTTGTCATTTTCATCACGTTTTTGTCACATTGTTGTTGCTTTTTTTAAATTATTTTTTTACACATTTTTATCACATTTTCATTGCTTTTTTGTGGCATTTTTGTCACCTTTTGAAAAGATATTTTGGGCTGCATTTAGATTTATCTTTTGTTTGATCGTGTAAACAAGGAATTTGAGTTTCCCGGTTACTCAGTGTCATATAAACACCATATCCCGAAAACTTCCATAACCGGGAATGTGGAGCCCTTATAAACGCACTCATTTAGGATGATTCTGTTCCAATGCTCCTAAAGCTGCTGTAAATGGTTCTAATTCTACCAAAACATACATTTATTACTTCTATTCTCTTCTAGTGATCAACACTGTTGTTCCAATGACAACATTTTGGATCAATGTGTTTCTTTTGTTTCTCTGCCTGAACCAGGGTTTCAAAGTCTTTCAATGAATTTTGCCAAAATCAAGGCCTTAAATGTCATTAAAAAGCTTTAATTGGACTCAAACTGGCATTAAATCTAAATCTATTGGAAAATGATGACATTGCCCGACAATATATACCGTATAAGTTGATGAAAAAGACCAAAGTTATGTTCTGAATCTAAAACAGTTTGGGCTCAAAGGTTTCCCCTGTTTTGTCCAGTTCTTTCTCTTTGTTTGATGAAATGTTTGCAAATCTGAAATGAAATGTGCACAGATTGTTTTGTGCATTTGTGTCATTCAAATGTAGTATGTGTGCGTTGAAAAGCATTGAATGTGAGTTCTTCTGCCTGTATAAACCCTGATGTATGAAGAACACAAATGTGTGAGTGACTCAATAAAGACGTAAACATAAAGTAACATGGCTCCTTTCTTTCATCTTACCAGGAGTCATGCATTTGTTGATGTAGCTCTTCAGATTCTACACACAGTTCTTACTGTATTCCTCAAACTCTTTCCTCCTGACACAGCAGTCACATGTGTGAATGTTTTGTGATGAATAAACCATTAAAGAGGTTCTTTACAGTCAGTGTCCTGTACAGTCTTCAGGGACATGTCCTCCTGGAGAAGAGTGACTGTCCACAAGTTCAGGCGCAGGAACCAAAACAGCTCCACTATCAACCCAGCACAGAGGAGGGAGTACTCAGTTACATCTGCTCAAGTACATGTACTCGAGTAACTGTACTTTGGACTTGTACTTGAGTCAAATGACTTGAAAGTAACGTTCCTCTTCCTTGAGTCAATCTTCTGGCTGCTCTACCACCTCTGACCACGTAATATCCACACTAAGTGAAGCTCATGGGGAAAAGTGCACAAAGCTGACATTTAGACACAACTTTGATCAAATGAGCTGCATTACATGTGACCACTTTATGAACCCCTGAGCACATGTACACACTTTAGCTTTACCCAAATCTAAAAGCTTCTTTCTCTTAAAAAGAGCCACCGACACCAGGATGAAAACACAACAAAAACATCAACAATAACAAAGTAAAAACAACACAAAAGAGCCACGACAAAAGTCACGTTAAAAAGACACAACAAGAGCGACAAAAAACAACAAAGCAGCAACACAAGAGCGACAAAAACATGCCAGAAAATCCACAATAACACAACAAAAATAATATGAAAAACACTTTGAATGTGTGACAAAAGAGTTGGGATCCGTTTTGCAGGTCTTAGCTTTCAAATGAGGCGTCACAGAAGCTCTTAGATTTGGGTAAAGCTGGGTTCAGAGCTTCAGGAGTAAACTGAGAGTCCAGAATGGTCCTTCCTCTCTCTCTATGTTCCCATTAAAGGAAGTGATTTGTACATTTAGTTTGTCCTCCTTTAGTCTCAAACACTGAGCATCAAATTCTAAAACATTTGTCTCAGTTTCATCGACTTTCAGGCCAGTTTTCCAGCATTTTGTGTCAAAGTCAAAAGTTGTGAAATGTGCCGATAAACTTGTCCCTGTGACCAGTTTAGACGCTACAAATATAACGGGAAAGTTAGGAATGAGTTTGGACACAACCAACATTTTCTTCTTCTTCTTTCATTGTTTGCAATAAAACAATCAGGTCTAGGATCTTTAAGGATCAGCCATGTCTTCCACAAATCAACAAATAGTTGAAGAAAACATCACGGCCCTGAGGTCAAATGAGCCACAAAAGCACTTTTTTGAAAGAGCAACATCTTCCAAACATATTTTCCAGATGCAAACAAACAGAAAACATCCCAATATGTCTCTAAATAGTCCAATGTTGTTTTGACACAATAAGCAGCAAAGCTAAAAGTGGCTCATCTTCCCCCACTCTCCCCTTTGCCTTTTTGCTTTTCTTCATTTCATCCTTTTCTTCATTTTCTTTGTCTCCTGTATTTTCACAATGACTTCCGTAAAGCCTAAGTGCGTTTCTTTGTTTGCTAAAGAGAACCACAGTATATTTGATCATCTTTATTTGGATTGGATCATTATTTGGACCAAACCAATGTGTCCGACACACAGGGGTGGGAAGAGTCGCCCAAATATTGACTCCAGTCCAAGTGAAAAGCAGTTTTGTTTTGTTTTGTTTTCATCCTTGTTTTGGTCTGGTTTGTGCTTTTAGATTTGAGTCAAACCGAGCTGGGATAAGGCGGGGGTTAAGAGGTTAACTAGATTAGTTGAAACGTCTCAGTTTGAGCAGAATAATCCACATTTGACAAGTTGAGATGTAGCATTTGAGCGAGATCATTGGACTTGTTCTGGTTTCAAACATTTCCTCTTTATTTCAGCTCATTTTCTTTCCCAGTGGGCTCAGAACATTGCTCTTTTCCCATTGGCTGTTTGACTTTCTTATATGAAGCCAGATTGACCTTTGACCTCGTCTGAAATGTCCACAAAACTAGAAAAGTCAAGTCAGATCAGGAACAAAGTCCAAATGAGTTGAAACATTTCCTCAGTTCAGTTCATTTCACCTCTTCACCCTCACCTCAACCGAGCACATTCTCTCCCGTTTGGCTCAAAAACTGAAGTCCTCCTTCCCGTGCATTTATGTAAACCAGAGTCAAATAAAAGTGGTAAAGGAATTTAAATATCTAGGCCTTGTTTTGGATTCATCGTTTAGTTTAAAAAAACATGTTAAGAAAATCGGCAACACGCTAAAATACAGTTTGTCTGTTTTTAAACATATTAGGAATACACTGACTCATGATGCTGCAAAAATGGAAGGCAATGATAATTCCTCATATTAATGACTGTATTTCTTGTTGGTCACAGACGAGTGACGTAACAATAAAACCTCTAAAATCTCTGTATAAAGTGCTGGACAAAAAGCCACTGAGATCCATCACTGTCTGATCCTTGGAAAATACAGCATGTTTAACTTTGATCATTTAATTGTGTACGCAAATGTGCGATTAGTTTTTAAAAATTTTCACCACTGAAAACATTTGTCCAGCTCTGTTCTGAACAGATGACCAGGAGCTCCAGGTCCACGAGTCGCAATGACTGTAGAGTAAGGCCTAAACATAACTCAGCCTTCTCATTCAAAGGCATCAAAGAATGGAATAAACTCCCACAGAATCTGAAACTTTCCTTAGACCTGAAAGATTTCTCTCGTAGTATAAAAAAAGTGCTGTTGGAAAACCAGTCATGTCAGCACTGATAACTGTAAATGTAAATATGACTCTTATTGATGTTTTATGTAGTAATTTGAGCATGATTCTATGTGGACTGATGCTGTAACGGGTGAATGAATGAATGAATATTTGTATTTGAGTGTATAAACATATTTTATATTGTACATTTTGTAACTCACTTGGCAAGGCCCCAGGGGTGGATGAGATTCGTCCTGAGTACCTTAAGTCTCTGGATGTTGTAGGGCTGTCTTGGCTGACACGTCTCTGCAACATCGCGTGGTGGTTGGGGACAGTGCCTCTGGATTGGCAGACCGGGGTGGTGGTCCCTCTCTTCAAGAAGGGGGATCGGAGAGTGTGCTCCAATTACAGAGGGATCACACTTCTCAGCCTCCCTGGTAAGGTCTATTCCAGGGTGCTGGAGAGGAGGATTCGGCCAATAGTCGAACCTCGGATCCAGGAGGAACAATGCGGTTTTCGTCCCGGTCGTGGAACACTGGACCAGCTCTATACCCTTCATCGGGTGCTCGAGGGTTTGTGGGAGTTCGCCCAACCAGTCCACATGTGTTTTGTGGATCTGGAGAAAGCGTTCGACCGTGTCCCTCGTGGTGCCCTGTGGGGGGTGCTCCGGGAGTATGGGGTCCGGGGCCCTCTACTAAGGGCTGTCCGTTCCCTGTATGACCGTAGCAGGAGCTTGGTTCGCATTGCCGGCAGTAAGTCAGACCTGTTCCCGGTGCGTGTTGGTCTCCGGCAGGGCTGCCCTTTGTCACCGGTTCTGTTCATTACCTATATGGACAGAATTTCTAGGCGCAGCCAGGGGCCGGAGGGTGTCCGGTTTGGGAACCTCAGAATATCATCTCTGCTCTTTGCAGACGATGTTGTTCTGTTGGCTTCCTCAAATCAGGACCTCCAGCGCGCACTGGGGCGGTTTGCAGCCGAGTGTGAAGCGGGCGGGATGAGGATCAGCACCTCCAAATCTGAGGCCATGGTTCTCCACCGGAAAAAGGTGGTTCTCCCGCTTCAGGTCGGTGGAGAGTCCTTGCCCCAAGTGGAGGAGTTCAAGTATCTCGGGGTCATGTTCACGAGTGAGGGACGGATGGAGCGTGAGATCGGTAGACGGATCGGTGCGGCGTCAGCAGTGATGCGGTCGCTGTATCGGACTGTTGTGGTGAAGAGGGAGCTGAGTCAGGGGGCAAAGCTCTCGATTTACCGATCGATCTACGTTCCCACCCTCACCTATGGTCATGAGATTTGGGTAATGACCGAAAGGACAAGATCGCGAATACAAGCGGCCGAAATGAGTTTCCTTCGCAGGGTGGCTGGGCGCACCCTCCGAGATCGGGTGAGGAGCTCAGTTACCCGGGAGGAGCTCGGACTCGAGCCGCTACTCCTCCACGTCGAAAGGAGCCAGCTGAGGTGGCTAGGGCATCTGTTCCGGATGCCTCCTGGTCGCCTCCCTCGGGAGGTGTTCCAGGCATGTCCCACTGGGAAGAGGCCTCGTGGAAGGCCCAGGACACGCTGGTGGGACTATGTCTCCGAGCTGGCCTGGTGTCGTCTCGGGGTCCCCCCAGAACAGCTGGAGGAGGTGTGCGTGGATCGGGAAGTCTGGGCATCTCTGCTGAGACTGCTGCCCCCGCAACCCGGCCCCGGATAAAGCGGAAGAAAATGGATGGATGGATGGATGGTAACTCACTTGCTCAGGGACTACAGAAGGAAACTAGCTCAAGCTAAATCTGGTGCAAAGCATCTTTAATTAATGTGTTTGCACATTGTCCCTGTTGAAATAAATTAATAAACTAAACTAAACTGAGTAACTGAGTGAAGAAGCCTAAAATAAAGAGGAAATGGAGATATTTACAAAGAAAATTCAAAGAAAATAGAGAAAAAAATGATATTTCTCCAGAACCAGGAGCAGGAGACGATCTTCATACTTTATCCATCAGAATGAAGCTTTTGCCGCTTAAATATTTACTCACAGTGGAAAAAGGAACAATTATTTTGACTCAAGGAAGAAACAGATACTTTATTATAATGTTACTGGAGTAGAAGTAAAGAGTACTGTATGAGAAGTTCATGTATGTGAGTAAATGTAGGTGAGTACTTCCTGCCTCTGCCAGCACATATGAAGTGACATTTGCTTTTTGTTGTATAATAATAAATGCTTTGTTTTCCTCATATTGATCACTGTAAGTATCACAAATCAAATGTTGTGATTTCAAGTCATTTCTTGGGATTTGACTTGTTAAAGATTGTATTTCCTGGTTCAGCCCAGTGTAATGCTGTCAGTGTTTAGTTCTCGTTAGAGCGTTGGCTAAACCTCGCCCTAAAACGCTCAGAGTCCAAAACGTCCGAGCGAAGGTTGTTCCCAGACATGGTCCGGATCACGTCCAGGATTGTCTCGTCCCGTTGAATGACGTTTTGAAGAGCAGAAAAACACGCTTGGATGGTAAAGGTGAGGCCTGAAACTCTGTGAACTCCGTTTGTAAAGAGATTTGAACACAGTTGGTTCTGTCAAAGGGCGAGCTCCTAAAATAGGATCAAAAGTGGGAGTAGTTTTGGTATTTGTGGGACATGGAGGGACAGACCTGAGAAAGTGAAAGGTCTCACTTACAGAATAAACAAACACACTTTAACATAAGGTCAGGTTAGCAGTAGACTATAGATGGATAGACTTGAATGACTTTAATGCAGACTGACATCAGATCAACACAGACCACTTTTTGCCGTACTTTTGTTGCTTTTCCAGCACATTTTTGTTGCTCTTTTGTCACATTGTTGTTGTGTTTTCATCCTTGTTTCCGTCGCTATATTGATGTTTTTTCTTTAAGCTAAGTTGAAACGTATTTATTTGCGTGTTTCACAGCAGTGACTCTAAAGCCGCAGTAAAGTGAATGATTAAACAAAGCAGAATAATAAAACAATAAACATTTAGGGCTGGTCTTAGTCCAGGTTTGAGAACAACAGCACAATCCTTAATAAAATAGCATCAACACAATGAACTCAACGCTTTTCAAATAAGGAGTGAAAAAAGCTGGAACTATATGTTTGAAAGAGGAAACGTTTAGGGGAGAGTGGGGAAGTTGAACCATCCACTATATTTAGAAAAGAAAACATTTTTATTACAATCTGTAAACTTGTAGATTTGATCTTTACATGATTTGAACTTCCCAGACAAAACTATTTGAAAATGTTTATAAAAAAAAATCATGTTTCACACATGTAGGTCCTTTTTCTCATGTCGGTCATTTTGTTTGGTATAAAAGTAAATGAACCTCTTAACCCCCACCTGAATCGACCACATTTTTCCAGTTCAGTTTTACCCAAATCCAAAAGCTTCTCGACTGGAGCTTACAGTATAGGCCAGTGTAAGACCGACACAACTCATCCAAGATTTGACCTCACGTTGTTGTCGCTTTGCCGTCACTCTTTTGTCATTTTTCTTTTTACTGCCTTTTATGTAAATGTCTCTTTTGAATGAAACAGTGGGTCATTGTCTAAATAGGAGGGACGGGTCAGAGGTCACCCCAGACTTCTGTATAATTGATTGACCTTGGTCCAAAGTTTATTTCTTGTTTTTGTCCTTATTTGGTTCTGCAAAGCCCCGGTCACTCCTGATCCAGGATGAGTCAAAGTAAGCAGCAGCGGCCTCCAGGGGGCAGCACTGATCCACCGTGAGTGTTTTTATATAAAGGACTTTTCACTTTGTTTCTGTTTGATAATGTTTTCTAAACCTGTTCTCCAGGTCTGTGTCCATGAAGAGCAACCGGTCAAAAGATGAACCTTTATTCTTCAGGAAAGGACTAAGAACAGGCTCACAGTAAGACTCACTCTTATGGTTTAAATGTCACACACACATGAACCTCACAATAAATCATGATACATGTGTGTTTCACCAGTAGAAAACATAAACCTGTTCTTTTATTATTGTGTCACGTTTCTAAAATACATTAAGGCGGCACAGTGGCTCAGCAGTTAGTGCTGGTGTTTCACAGCTAAAGTCCCAGGTTCGATTCCCGGCTGGACAGGGCCTCTCTGTGGAGTTTGCATGTTCTCCCTGTGTCTGTGTAGGTTTGCCCTGTCACTAAAACAATAGGCCAGAATGAATGAGAGTGTGTTAACAGAATCATTCTGAATATGATAAAAGAGTGATCCTTTGAGGACCCGTTAAGAGGCCGAACGAAGAGGCCGTTTGGACTGATACAAACCACATGTGTCTTTAAGGCTCTGGTCCACATTTGTTCTGCTTCACCCAGAACATCGCTCCATTTATTTGGACCTGTTTCCTCTGAACAATCATACACAGAGTTCCTGTTTCGTTCTGTGTGAAGCTGTGACTGTGCTGCTGTTTTCCAGGTCGGGAGGCAGTGGTCTGTCTTTGAAAAGTGACCGCTCAAAATATGAACCTCCAATCTTTGAGGAGCCAGGACCAGACTCAGGGTAAGACCTTCAGTTTCTCTGTATTTAGAGACATATTCATTAGTATGAACTGATCTCACCTGAAACACAGCAATAAAGAACATTACATAAATCAATAAGTTCTATCTAATGCTGAAATATGGAACAAATATTCCCGTCAGTTAATGACAAACACAAAGATCTGTCTTTAAACAAGAGAAAAATACTAGAAATACAAACAGTAGAGAAGTAAGATCGGTTTAGAAAGACGATGAAAAGCTTCATACGAAATGACAATACAGTTTATGATAAATATATCCATCTGTTTTTCCTCCAGTAAAGTGACTGATCTTCAGCCTCGATGTCAGATGTTGAGTGTGACATAGTTTTAATATTTATCCCACAGAGATGAGCGCCTCGAGGGTCTCAGTGCGGAGTGTGACCTGGACGCTGTTTTCAGGGTCTGTACCAGAACCTCCTTCTCCTCAGCCCTCTGTCTGTCCTGACCTCATGTCGTCTCAAACTCATCTATCGCCTTTTACTGAAGATTCAGACGATAACTGATGTACAGTGACAGCGTTACGTGAAGGTTCTTTGCTCTTTTTCTGTTACAGCGACTGGAGGAGGATGTTCTGACCTTTGTCAAAGAGGAACTGAGGAGGTTCCACAGGCTCCTGACCTCAGAGCATCCAGAGAGGAGCCCAGAGAGGAGCCCAGCAAGGAGCTCAGAGAGGAGCCCAGAGAGGAGCCCAGAGAGGAGCCCAGAGAGGAGCTCAGAGAGGAGCTTAGAAAGGTGATCAGAGAGGAGCCCAGCGAGGAGCCCAGCGAGGAGATCAGAGAGGAGCTCAGTCTTTGAGCTTCTCTCTGATCTCATCTCTTGGTTCCTCCCCTGGTTTACAGAGGGGAGCTCAGAGAGGAGATCAGAGAGGAGCTCAGAGAGAAGCTCAGAGAGAAGCTCAGAGAGGAGCTTTGAGAGGAGCTTAGACAGGAGCTCAGAGAGGAGCCCAGAGTGGAGCTCAGCGAGTGAGGAGGAGCGGAGTTGCAGGGAGGCTGTGCTAAACATCACTCTGGACTTCCTGAGGAGGATGAAGCAGGAGCATCTGGCCCAGCATCTGCAGAACTGTAAGAACTCTGTCTGAAGCTTTAAACTGGCCTCACACTTTTTGGAAAGTTTTTGACACGTTTTGATCAAACTATATTTGAATGGGTCTGAATTTCAGCTTCTCTGTGTCTCTGTGGTGCAGTGTCAGGGTGTTACACAATTACCTTCTAACAACTACACAGCAAATGTTCCAGTGTTAATGTGACACTGTCTGGTGTCTATATGAGTCCACTCTTCTTCAGTGTTAATGTGAGTTAACTCTCTGCAGAGTTAGACTGAAGGATAGACAATCTGACACCATGAGTGACAGTAACATGACGTTAAATAGAATGTGTTCTTTATTTCCAATAATAAGGCTGAGGCCTCATTGGACTTCAGTCTGTCCTAGACTGAGGTAAAGAAGCAGGAAAAGTTGTCATTCAATGAACGTCTTGGACTTCAGGTGGAAGTACAAATGAAAAACTACAAATCAAGCAATCATTAATAACAGTTAGATTAATGGAAATAATAAAACTATATATATATATATATAATGTTTAAAGCTCTCGAACTGTATCTGATGTAGGGTCATGTGTGTCCCTGTTCCTTTAGTCAGGGTGGACCACAGCAGATGTGGACAGGACTGTGGTATCCACAGTTTTAATTTGTAGGAAATAAAATAACCCTCGAGTGCAGTCTGCTGTAACATAGACCTGTGCACATCAGTCATGGTCCACCCTGACTCAGAGGAACAGGAACACACATGACCCTGCATCAGACACAGTTCGAGAGCTTTTAACTATATATATATATATATATATATATATATATATATAAATATATATATATATATATATATATATATATATATAAATATATATATAAATATATATATATATAAATAAGTTTTATTCTTTCCATGAATCTAACTGTTATAAATGATTGCTTGATTTCCAGTTTTTAATTTGTACTCCCAGCTGAAGTCCTAGACGTTTGTTGAAAGAAACATTTTCCTGCTTTTTTACTTGTCAGTCTAGGACAGACTGAAGTCCAATGAGGCCTCAGCCTTATTATTGGAAATAAAGAACACATTCTATTTAACGTCATGTTACTGTCACTCATGGTGTCAGATTCTCTATCCTTCAGTCTAACTCTGCAGAGAGTTAACTCACATTAACACTGAAGAAGAGTGGACTCATATAGACACCAGACAGTGTCACATTAACACTGGAACATTTGCTGTGTAGGGTTACACAATTCTTTATGTGGTCATTATTCTTTTAAACATTAAACAAACCTTATTATATTCCCATGTACATTATGACCCAAAGAGTTTCATTCATGGGAATAAACAGGGAATGAACAACGTCTCCAACACTAGGGCTGGGTACCGTTTGTTTTATTTCGATGCCACTACTTTAACGATACCTGCTTTTTGGTACCGGTGCCTTAACGGTACATTTTTAGATACGTATGTTATTTTAATTCAATAAAAATAACATGGGTATAAAAAAGTATTGTTCAGGAGGACGTCCTAAAACAGCACAGAAAGAACACAGGCTGCAGCAATGTCACCTGTAACTTCAGGATTTGAGCAGAATTCCCACTTAAGCAGCGATAAAAAGAGAGAAAGGACGTTATTACCTCCTGAGCTGAGGGACAGATCCACATCAGGACACGCTTTTCAGATAAACTCTTATGCTTTTCCATTTTCTAAAAACTAAAGTTTCTTATTCAGTCCTGGTTTAGTCCTGGGTTTACAGCCGGTTTAGTCCTGGCTGAGACCTGCCGCAGACTCTGCCATCTCTAATAATGACAAAAGTAAGTTATAGCTTTGATTCGCTTTAAGAAAACATCTGCATTTGTGCTGAAGCGGATAATTATCTGCACACACTCATGCTGCTTTTTTTAGACTCACTGCGGGTCATGGAGATAAAAAAGTACAGAAATGAGGTACCCAAAGAATTTTAGTTTTTTGATACTACCCCCTACTGAAGCTTTTCGGTCGGTGTAAGTAGGCACCGTTTAACGGGACCCAGCCCTGGATATAACACGTGGTTCAGTCAGTGGTTCTAGTCACAGTGGATCTGCTGATCTTAGGTCTGATGTGTTTTCTTACAGGTCACATTTCTCCGGTTCAGAGTGAACTGAAGAGTCGTCTGCAGCAGAAGTTCAGTCATCTGTGTGAAGGTGTGGCTAAAGCAGGAGACCACGCCTCCCTGAAGCAGATCTACACAGAGCTATACATCACAGAGGGCGGGGCCTCAGAGGTCAACCAGGAACATGAGGTCAGACACATGGAGAAGGCCTCCAGACCAGCTGCTGACGAGACCAGCATCACGAGTGAAGACATGTTTAAACAACGACCCGAGTCTGAAGAGCCAATCAGGACGGTGCTGACGAAGGGCGTGGCCGGTGTGGGGAAAACAGTGCTGACTCAGAAGTTCAGTCTGGACTGGGCTGAAGGCAGAGCCCACCAGGACGTCCAGCTGCTGTTCCCCTTCACTTTCAGAGAGCTCAATGTGCTCCGAGGCTCAGAGTTCAGCCTGGTGGAGCTGATCCATCACTTCTTCAGTCAAACCAAAAGTCTCAGCAGCTTTAAGTTCGTCCAGCTGCTCTTCATCTTGGACGGTCTGGACGAGTGCAGACTTCCTCTGGACTTCAGCCGGACCCGGGTCCTGACGGAGCCCACAGAGAGCGCCTCAGTGGAGGAGCTACTGGTGAACCTCATCAGGGGGAGCCTGCTTCCCTCCGCTCGCCTCTGGATAACCACACGCCCCGCGGCGGCCAATCAAATCCCTGCTGAGTGTGTTTCCATGGTGACAGAGGTGCGAGGGTTCACTGACCCACAGAAGGAGCAGTACTTCATGAAGAGGTTCAGAGACGAGGCCACAGTCGTCATCTCCCACATCAAGAGCATCCGCAGCCTGTACATCATGTGCTACATCCCAGTCTTCTGCTGGATCCTCTCCACTGTTTTACAGAAGCTCCTGAAGCAAAAAGAGAAACCTGAGCTGCCCAAGACTCTGACTGAGATGTATGTTCACTTCCTGGTGGTCCAGGCCAAAGTCAAGAACATCAAGTATCATGGGGGAACAGGGGCAGATGGTCACTGGACTAAAGAGACTATAAAGATGGTACGGTCACTAGGGAAACTGGCCTTTGAGCAGCTGCTGAAAGGAAACCTGATCTTCTACGAGAGTGACCTGAGCGAGTGTGGGCTGGACGCTGCAGAGATCGCTTGTTACTCCGGAGTCTTCACAGAGGTCTTTAGAGAAGAACAAGGTCTGTACCAGAACAAGGTCTTCTGCTTCCTCCACCTGAGTGTGCAGGAGTTTCTGGCTGCACTTCACGTCCATCAGACCTTCTTCAGCTCTGGGGTTAACCTGCTGTCACCACCACACTCTGAGAGCCCTGAGGCCTTCTACAGCTCTGCTGTGGACCTGGCCTTAAAGAGTCCAAACGGACACCTGGACCTGTTCCTGCGCTTCCTCGTGGGGCTTTCTCTGCCAACCAATCAGAGGCTGTTGCCTGGTCTGCTGACTGAGACAGGAAGTGACCGGACCAATCAGGCGACAGTAAAGTACATCAAACAGAAGCTGAATGAAGAGGGTCTGTCTACAGAGAGGAGCCTGAACCTGTTCCACTGTCTGATCGAACTGAACGACCACAGCCTGATGGAGGAGATACAGAAGTTCATGAGAAAAGGACGTCTCTCTGACAGAGACATGTCTCCTGCTCAGTGGTCTGCTCTGTCCTTCATCCTACTGTCCTCAGACTCAGCCCTGGAGGAGTTTGACCTCAGGAAATACTGTCCCACAGAGAGGGGTCTCCGGAACCTTCTGCCGGTCGTCAAAGCCTCCACCAAAGCCACGTGAGTCCAGACTGTGTTTAACACTTGTGTCATTGTCACCGGGTAGAAAATGGTCAACAACGCCACCTAGTGTTGATTTAAAAGAGGTTAGTAACAGGTCTAGAAGGTTCTTATTGAAAGACACTGGGTATTACAAAAATGTTTGTGGCCTCGCCGAGGGAGAAAACAGAATATTTTGGGAAACAACATTTTTCACAATTTTTAGCCATTTTCTGGCAAAATATAAACTTATACACACATACAAATAAAGTCTAAATCAGGTCCATATTGATGTTTATTCAACAGATTGTTCAGTAGAAGCGAAAAAAACGATATAAATAATTCAACATGTTAAAGTAATTTTTGGATTTTCCCCAAATAGGTGGCGTTCACGATTTAGAATGTGATGATGTCATAATGTCAGGTGGAGGGCGGGGCCAATACAACTGAAAGTCCTTCCTATTGGCCAACATCACGCTCATGTTTTCGAATATTGTCACCACTTTTGGACGCCTTTCAGAGAAAATAATGGGCATTAGTTCATCTGTGCGGACAAAGGAGAGAATTAACTTAGAGACAGTTTTTGTTTCATGTGGATTCTTTCAGTTATGACATATTAACCAAAAACTAAGACAAAAAAATCAGCAATTCACCAGTTACCATAGTTACCACTATGGAATTTCCAGTTCCCTCCACCTCAGTTTTAAACTATGGACTCTTTAGAATGTTGCGACGTCACGTGAACACAACCTATTGTTTCTCCTTAACTGTTTTCAAACATGACCATATGGGCGATTCCAGAGATTCACAGACATAGATACAGACTGCATCTGCACCTTTCGTACTGACTTCATTTGTGCTTCAGATATGAAACCATTATTATGTATCCATCCCAGAGGACCTCCTCGACGTGCACATTCACCACATTTTAAAGTCACATATTTTTACAATAAACAGCAGCAGTTCTCCATTCATTTCAATGGCAGTGTTCTCCATGTCTGTGAATCCTTTATTTGTGTCTTCAGCCTTTCATACCAACTTCATTTAAACTCCAAATCCATCACTTTAATTAAATATACACAGGACCTCCTCTACATGCACATTTACCACATTTTAAATGAGCTCTTTTCATACTTTTAGGACCCAACATTTTCAAATAAAGCCAATTTGATTCTCATTCATCAATTCCATCTTATTTAAGGAAAGTCCTCTATTTTCATCAAACAGAGGACTCATGAACTTTGATCAAATTATTGAATGTTCAGAGCAGTTTGACAGTGGAAGTAAAGTACAGTAGAGCAGAACTTGTTTGGAGAAACAAAGCTGTAAAAGTTACACAAACAACTGACATTGTATAAACACCGGACAAATGCACATGTATTTGTATCATCTTTAAAGGGACACTGCGTAACATTTGGAAGTATACTGTTGCCATCAACACAAAACATGCTCCCAACGACCAGCTCGACACAGAATATGCTGTTTCTGCAGTGGGTGATCAAAGAAGGGGTTTGGATGAGGACCTAGCCTATTGAAATCAAAAATGTAGCTGACTTTAGTCAACGTCTCCATGGAGACGAGCTGGAGACGTACCCACTCCCGGTCATGTGTTAGGAGAGCTGAGCCGCTCACAGCAAAGGCACGTGTTTGTATGTGCATGTATGAGGTATTTGTCCACAGTGTTGGGAACGTTACTTTAAAAAAGTCATTAGTTATAGTTACTCACTACTTGTTCCAAAAAGTAACTGAGTTAGTAACTGAATTACTCTATAATAGAGAGGGAGTTAGCCCTGACCCCGACGTCAGCTTGAGGTCCTTTTTACACGCTGTCGTATTCTGCTGCTGCTTGACCGGCGAATACGACAGCGTGTACCAGTTCCCACTAATATCCAGCAACTTGGCACAGCCATTGAAGAGGAGTGGACCAACATTCCACAATTGACAATCTGATAAACTCTATACGAAGAAGATGTGTTGCACTGCATGAGGCAAATGGTGGTCACACCAGATACTGACTGGTTCTGAGTCCCCAGACCCCAAATAAAGCAAAAAACTGCACATTTCAGGGTGGCCTTTTATTGTGGGCAGTATAAGGTACACCTGTGCACTAATCATGATGTCAGATCAGCATCTTGATGTGGCACACCTGTGAGGTGGGATGGATTATCTCAGCAAAGCAGAAGTGCTCACTATCACACATTTGGACTGATTTGTGAACAATGTTTGAGAGAAATGGTAATATTGTGTATCTGGAATGAACTTTAGATCTTTAAGTCCATCTCATGATAAATGGAGCAGAAACAAAAGTGTTGCGTTTATATTTTTGTTGAGTATATGTGCAAGTATGAGGTATTTGTCCACAGTGTTGGGAACGTTACTTTAAAAAAGTATTTAGTTGTAGTTACTCACTACTTGTTCCAAAAAGTAACTGAGTTAGTAACTGAATTACTCTATAATAGAAGTAACTCGTTACCAGGGAAAGTAACTATTTGTATTACTGTAGTTTTTTCAAGTCAGTGTAAATGAGTAAAACAAACGGGTGTTTGTATTTATGTTCTATCGTGACAAAGATGTTCATAGTAACTGAATGAACTGAATGGGGGGTAGAGTGGGGGGGGGGGGGGGTGTCCCTGTGGCTGAACGGTATTGACCAGTATTTGCGCCGCTGTTTTATTAATGTAGGAATACGGCTGAATTCAAAGAGAATGAGGAGGAACAGGAGTAAAAGAAACATGTGCCAACGCAGCCAACGATCAGGGCAGACTTTACACAAAGGCCTTGTGCATAAAGTCTCTCCGTTCATTCATCAATGATGATGATGATTTTCAGCAAAACGGAAAACAATCATCAGCAAATATAAGGTTCAATGCCCTAACAGAAGGTTAGCGGCCTGTAGTGTTCTCTGGAGCGGAGAGCGGGGAGAGAGGAAGAAGAAAAGGTGCTGAGAGAGAGAGAGAGAGGGGGGGGGGGGGGGCGTCTTTGGGTCAAAAATAAGTTCCAACACTATTGATCGATGAGCACCAACTGGATTCTGCCCCGTCCCGTTCACGAACAGCGCTGTGGGGATGACGAGCCGCGGGTCGGGGACACGAGTAGTTTCTGGAGCAGAGAGCACGATGCAACACTCTACACAGACAGTCAGATGTGTGTGTTAGTTTCTGCTCCGTGAGACTCCGCCCACCCTCTCCGCTGCTCGCCCCATTGCTGACACCGCGGCGCTCATTCAGTCCAATTGTAACGGGCCACTTTGTTTACCCAGTAACGATAACAGCGTTGTAACGACGGGGAGAGGAATGAATTAGATTACTCTGTTACTGAAAACATAACGCCGTTCTTTTAAACAGCGTTATTCCAAACACTGTTTGTCAATGATGAAAATATCTGTCATAAAATGAATGCTTGTATTATTTAATGGGTCAAACTCTACACGGCGTGGCTTTAAAGAGCTACTAAACACCCCTTCCAGAGTTTACTCCACCCACTCCCAAAATTCAAAAAACTCAGCGAAAGAGGCGTGGCGGGAGGCTTTGGGGGGACGCGGGGAGGGGGAGTGTGTGGGCGGTCTCTGCTCTGTTGACAGTCTCAGACCATGTGTGACCGGGACTGACTGACTCCCGTTATGCCGCATTTAGACACGGCAGCCTCTCGTACCGGCTAGCTTCTCCGGACATGTGGCGCCACTGTCCCGGACTCTCGAGCCCGTCGTACCGGCTAGCTTCTCCGGACATGTGGCGCCACTGTCCCGGACTCTCGAGCCCGTCGTACCGGCTACAGGCCGAGCACACGCGGCGGACATTTGGCGCTCGTATCTCCCCGTTCCCCCTCCTGGCTTTAGCGGACACTCAGTCACACACTGCCCCGCTCTGAGCCTCCAAGGCAGGGGATGGCTAACTGCAGCCCCCGGTGTCTGTGAGCTCTCCCTGGGGGAGATTACAGTAAAAAGCCCTCAGCCCCGTCTCATAAACACTGACAGCCCTGATTATCTCTGTCTGCCCGATACAGCTTTATGTGTCTGTAGTTTCAACGTGAAAACATCCAGCCATGTCACTAAATAAGTGAATCTGGGATTTTGGGGAAACATTTGTCTTTATTTAGTAGGAGAGGTCGGGGGTGTGAGTGCTGTGGTTCACAGAGTGGAGCGGAGCCTGTAGGTCAAATCCCGTCTCGGGTCTTCTCTCCTCATCCTCCCGCTCCCTGGCCGCTCTGTGACAAGCATGTTGTGCACACGTCACAAAAGGGGAGGGGTCAGCTTTTATACCACAGCGGCGGACTTGGCGACGTATGATGGCTTTGTGACGTATGATGGTACGTCATCAGCCAACCCCTAAATTCAAATGCAGTAAGTGCTGTTCAAACGTGAGAGGCGCTGAACAGACGGTTTTGTACAAAAATTGGATTTTTAACAAGTTTGCACTAAAATGTCAAAATAATGATAAGGACATGTAGATAACTGTGTTAGTGACCCGTATAGATAGTTTATCAGCAAAAAAAAGTTGATTAGGTGTTTAGTTGCTCTTTAAATCATCTTTTTTTAGTGATAATCTCTTCAAAAACATCTCAAAGTTCTGATATGCATCAGAATGTGTGACCTGTGATGAAATGATTGAGCGCTCACACAGCCTTTTTCATTTCATTTATTCTTTATTCATGGTAATGCAACAAAATACCACAACAACAATCCAGCAAACAAAACAATAATACATTCTAGTGATGCGCGGGTCGACCCGACACCCGCGGTCAACATGCGGAATCGGTCGGGTACCTCGGTCGGGTACAGTAATCTTCGGGTGCGGGTGGGTGGGGTTACAACGCCCACATACATGTTTTTTATTTTATTTACACACAAAGTCGGCTGTGTTGTGTTGAATGTTTAGTTTATGGGGTAAACGTATTATTAGCATGTTTTGCTATGTCACCTGGCCTATGGCTTCTGTATGACTTTACTCACCGCTACAAATGCAGCACAACAGCAGTGCCCAAGCACATATGCGACACACACACGTTACAAATATAGATAAATGATCAGTTGTATCTTTTATCAAAAGAACACTTTTGACAGTTTTTTCAAGTATATTAACAAAAATGTTATCAGTTAATGTGGCACAACTGGAGGTTCTTGGGCTAGGCCTGGTAATGGTTGGATAAAGGCCTCTGCTAAACATTCAATCTAGGAAATCTGAACTACGAGTATGATTAGACACATTCAAGAGATTTAAGTCCCCGCAAATTATAGACAGTTTATTTTCATTCGTCCCAACTAATAATTGCTCCAGCTTGTTATTAAATGCTGTAATGCTAAAGCCTGGAGTTCTATATATGCATGTGACAACAATATTCCTCTGTTTGTTCATTTCGATCTCAACAGTTAAACATTCCATTAACTCTTCTGTTGCAGTAGTCATACACTCAATTGTTTTGCATTTCAGCTCACTACTAACATAAAGAGCCCCCCCCCCCCCCCTCCTCTCTTCTTGATCCGATTAACATAAAACAATTCATAACCCTCAAAATGAAATTCCACACCTTTCTCATCCGTTAAGTCTCAGACAGAGCTATAACAGAACATTTATTTTGTAATGTGTTCAAATAATCATGTATTTTACTCACATTTGAATACAGGCTTCTACAATTCAAATGAATAAGAGAAAATGAACCAGCCGTTTCTATATTACTATTAAATTGTGCGTCTGTGTAATATTTACTTGTATCATTTGTGTTTGGAATAAATTGGACTCAGAGTCCAGTTCATCATGGTCATAGACACGACCTTCTGTGTTTTCAGCTCGTGTAAGGATATGTTCACACACTGCGGACATTGCACTCAATGATACTCATTAGCACTAGCCACAATGGAATGTCCACATACCTTAGTCGTCTTCTGTCTTATTGATTTTGTTGCCTCTATATCGTGGCTCTAGTCTCTGATCGTCCTCTCTGTCCTCAGTCTGAGCGGCTGTGGTCTGTCCCAGAGCGTCTGTGCTCCTCTGGCCTCAGTCCTCAGCTCCTCCAGTCTGACTCACTTGGACCTCAGTAACAATGACCTCCAGGACTCAGGAGTGGAGCTGCTGTGTGAGGGACTGAAGAGCGCCCCCTGCAGACTGGAGACTCTCAGGTGAGACGCTCTCATGAAGGACTCTGTCTCTGTGTCCACATCAGAGGCTAATGCTGTGTGTCTTTAGTCTGTCTGGATGTTTGGTCACAGAGAGGGGCGGGGCTTCTCTGGCCACAGCTCTAAGCTCCGCCTTCTCCCATCTAAGAGAGTTAGACCTGAGCTACAACCATCCAGGAGCCTCCGCCAAGCTGCTGACGGCTCTACAGGCCCCACACGGGCCCCTGCAGACGCTCAGGTGAGTCCTGGTCCTGGTTCTGGTTCTGGTTCTGGTTCTGGTTCTGGTCTTGGTTCTGGTCGACAGTAAACTGGACTTGTGTGTTTCAGAATGGATCCTGCTGGAGAACGGTGGATGGTCCCAGGTCCAAGGAAGTGTGAGTTTGATTCATTCACAACATGAGAAACACTCACCTCCGAGTGTTCAGCCTCAGATACAAGTCTGTGGCCGTTTCTCAATACTCATGAACACAAGTACATTGAAGTATGGACTTGGGGAGAACGGGAGCTCGCAGAACGGTTAAACGAGGAATTGGAACAGTGCTCACGTACTCAGGGCTGTCAACGCACAGCTGAGCTCACCTTAACCTGCGCGCCTTTAACTTCTCAGGAGAATGACAAGGGGAAGAAAAAAGTTTTGCGAAATATGCGGTGATTACTTCTTTTTTTAATGTTCAACTACATTTTTTAGAGACTTGAAACATTCATGCTAACTTATTTCTAATAGAAGCTCAAATCTTACATTAGCGCTAACATTATTGTGAATGAGCTACGCAGTAAATCTGTAGCTTGGTTGTGGGGTTTGTCCTCCCGCTGCTGCTGGTTCCCTCTCAGCCTGTGGCAGCTTTATTCATGGTCATTAGTCACTACAACAATACGATCATCAAAATGAAATGTGTGCACTATTAACACCGCAATATTTTGACATGGGCCTACCCAGGAAGAGTTAAAAAAGTGATACCATTTGCTTCATGGAGTCATGTGAAAGTAATGATATCAAATTAAGAGCGAACTCAGAGAAAACGTTTGCAGTTAACCCTTGTTCAGTGAAGGTTCTTGAGTCTTCTTCTGTACTCTGTAGTTGAAGTGTCCAACGTTTCGCCTCTTCATCCAAAAGGCTTCGTCACTAAAGGTTCAGCTCAGCCCAGATAAAGACCACAGGGAGGAGTTCAGCTTGGCTCAGTCCCTCCCCTCTATGAACAGCTACTCTCACCTGTAGGTAAACATCTTTGTAGTTCTGGGTCTTTGTAGTTCTAAGTCCTAACGACTGAACTCATACCTGAGCTAATTGCCTGCTTATTGATCTGTCCTGGGCGGGTTGCAGCTTCATTAACATGACAGAGTTTTCCTGGCCTGGAGGAGATTGGTGTAAACTGGGGAGAGATGAAATCGAAGTCCTCCATTCCTGTTCATGGATGGATTCTCCTTCTTCACAAAAATTGCTTCTTTGACTCCTCGTTCAAACCGATGTTTTTCTTGAGCTAAAATCTTGACCTCTCTGTCCTCAAAGGAGTGGTTGGAGGCTTTGGGGTGGAGGTGCACAGCCGACTGAGGGCCGTTTGTGCTTTCTCTGCGGTGTTGATAAAGCCTCTTCTGTGACACTTGTTTGGTTTCTTCAGTGTAATGTGCTTTGCATTCCTTTTCTTTTCAACGAATAGAATAAACCACGTTGCTTTGTTTGTGGCTCGGAGTTTTGTCTTTGGAATTAACTCATTTTTGTCTCAGTGTGTTCACCGGTTTGTGGTAAACTGGAATTCTGTGTTACCTAAAAAATCTCTGAAGTTTCTCTGAGACCCCGGCTACATACGGCGAGGAGAATCCCTTCCTTCTGGGCTCTGTGGTCTGTCTGTCCTGTTCTTTAGGTCTTCTTGCCCTTTGTGCTTTAGTGAAAGACCAGTTAGGATAGCCACAGTCTGAGAGGGCTCTCTGGACGTGTTGCTCCTCTTTGGTCTTTCCTTCTGCACTGGGAGCCTCCTGTTTAGCTCTGTGTTGGAGCGTCCTAATGACCCCTAGTTTGTGCTGGATGGTTGGATTTAAACATCAGGTGGTCAGTGTGAACTCCTCCCTGTTGTCTTTATCTAGAAAAATTAGGTATTCTGATAAAACAAGCCTGTGTCGGGTGGATGATGGGTGGAGCTCAGCATGTGAGGATGCGTGCTCGCTTTGCTCTGCAGGCAGTGTTAACAAAAGTGGCCAAAATACACTTTAATTTCCTCAAAATTGCCTTGCTGGATATGGGAAGCTGTTGGATAATTGATCAGACAGCATCCTCAAATCTTGTGATTATCAGAATCAGAATAGGTTTTATTGCTATGGTCCGAGAACAGGTTCACAAACTAGGAATTTTTCTCTGGGCAAATGTGCGACATAAAACATATAACACGGAGTTAAGATAAATATAAGCTAAAGAACTTTAAACTATAAGGCATGCATAAAACATATTAAATAAATAAGATAAAATAAAAGTGACATATGGTAAGACAACAACAATTTGACATTGAACAACAGCGGGATTGTATTTACAGATGTGTAGGCATATAAAATGATATTAAGTGATATAAAATGAATAAGTGATAGCAGCGGGTCTAAGTGTGGACACACCACACAGTCTAAGTGCAGATACATCCATGACTCTGTAACTGAGCTACAGAGACTTGTGTTTGTTCATGAGTCTGATGGCGGAGGCGAAAAAACTGTTCAAGTGGCGGGAGGTATGGGTCTGGATAGACCGTAGCCTCCTGCCTGAGGGGAGAGGGGTGAATAGTCCGTGTCCAGGGTGAGAAGGGTCAGCTGTGATCTGACCCACACGCCTCCGGGTCCTGGAGGTGAACAGGTCCTGGAGAGATGGGAGCTCACAGCCAATCACCTTCTCTGCAGCACGCACAATGCGCTGCAGTCGGTTCTTGTCCCGTACTGTAGCGCCGGGGAACCACACGGTGATGGAGGAGGTGAGGATGGACTCGATGATGGCCGTGTAGAACTGCACCAGCATCTTGGTTGGCAGCTTAAGTTTCCTCAGCTGCCACAGGAAGAACATCCTCTGCTGGGCCTTCTTGATGAGGGAGCTGATTGTGGGCTCCCATCTGAGGTCCTGGGTGATGGTGGTGCCCAGGAAACGGAAGGAGTCTGCGATGGAGATGGGGGTGGGAGAGTCTGTCAGGGCGAGGGGGGCCGGTGGGGCTGTGTCTTTCCTCAAGTCCACGATCATCTCCACTGTCTTCTGGGCGTTCAGCTCCAGGTTGTTGTGGCTGCACCAGGACGCCAGCCGTTCCACCTCTCTCCTGTAGGCGGACTCATCATTGTCCGAGATGAGCCCGATGAGGGTGGTGTCGTCCGCAAACTTGATCAGTTTAACGGACTGGTGACTGGAGGTGCAGCTCTGGAGTCTCTAGAGTGTGAGGAGCTGATGGGCGATCATGGCGGCAGTAGTGTGTATTCAGACCCTGGGCGAGGGACAGGTCGTTCAGAGTCCGCGGGGCCCTGGGTTTATAGTTCGTGATGGCCTTAAGCCCCCTCTACACTGCTCCCGGGTCGTTTGAGGAGAATTGCTGTTGGAGACGGGCTGAATATACAGATTTGGCATTTCCCACTTCCCTTTTAAAGTGGTATTTTGCCTGTCTGTATCGGGCTTTGTCCCCGTTTCGGTATGCCACCTCTTTCTCCTTACGCCAGAGTTTGGGTGTGAACCAAGGCTTATCATTCTCATAACAAACCCTGGTGCGCGTTGGTACTATGCGCTCCTCATTGAACTGGATATATGAGGTCAGGATGTCCGTGTATTTATCCAGGTTGATGGAAGCAGCCCCAAATGCCTCCCAGTCTGAGCGCAGCTCCTCCACAGCTTCAGGAGTGTACCTCTTTGATGTGTTCACTAGTGTTTCAGTCTTTGTCTGTATGAGGGGATTAGGTGGACCATCACGTGATCTGAAAGTCCGAGTGCAGCGCGGGGGACAGCGTGGTATGCGTTGCTTAGGGTGGTGTAACAGTCATCCAGCGTGTTCTCCTCTCTGGTGGGGCATTTAATAAACTGTCTGTACTTGGGTACTTCCAGGCTAAGGTTCCATTTGTTAAAGTCACCATGCACAATGACGAGAGACTCCGGGAAAGTCCGCTCTAAGTTCAGAATCTGCTCCGCGAGTGCTAAGCTGCATGCACTACCGTCGGGGGCATGCACCGCCCCCGGAGGTAATAGCACACAACCAGGATGAATAAGACTATCTCCCGCGGTGAATAAAAAGGTTTACAGTTAATGATCAGATATTCCAGCGCAGGAGAACAATGTTGGGATATCATTGTCACATCAGAGCATCAGCTGTTGTTGATATAGAAGAAGACTCCACCGCCTTTTGCCTTTCCGGACAGCCCCAGGTCCCGGTCCGCGCGGAGCAGCTGGAAGCCCTCCAGTTGAACAGCGGCCTCCGGGACCTTCACACTGAGCCACGTCTCTGTGAAGCACAAAACACATGATGTGGAGAAATCCCTGTTTCTTCTCATTAGCAGCGCTAGCTCGTCCATCTTGTTGTGAAGTGAGCGAACGTTTAAGAGGAAAATGCCAGGTAGAGGTGTGCGCGCTCCTCGCCTTCTTAGACGCACGAGAGCTCCCGCTCGCTTTCCCCTCCGGCGGAGTTTCCCTCTTTTGGTCAAAATGTTGACCAAATACGCAGCTGACGCTAAAACAAATTGTAGTAAGTCCGCGGGGGTGATTGAGCTGATCAACAAGACCAAATGACAACGAGAAGTCAGAAGGCCAAACAAAGCAACAAAGGAGCAGTACGCAACACACCTGACACAGATTGGAGTTTACCGATTGCAGAAATGGAATCGCTTATGACTGCAATCAAAGACTCCAAGCAAAAGGTACTTGCCAAAATAGATGCATCTAGTAAGAAGATGGATGAAATGGCAAATATGGGCGCAGACTCACGAGCTTTGGAAGCGGTGGAGAAAGTCACCAATGCCCATGAGACACAGATCAAAGGCCTGGAAGATGAAGCTAATGCACATTCTGACCTGATGAGGAGCCAATAAAATGAAACAGATTACACTGCTAACAAGTGAACTCGAGACGCGCACGGAAGGATATGAGTCCCAGCAGCGCAGGAATAACTGCAGAATTATTGCTGTAGAAGATTTTGAGACCGAAAAACCTGTTCATGGCATCGCCAAACTCATTAAAGAAACGCTGATGCTGGACTATACGCCGACGTTGGATTGGGCAAACAGAAGTGGCCCTCAAAGCACCACTCCAAACTATAGGATCAAGTTCCACTATTTCCAGGAAAAGATTATTGATCTAAGGCAAGAAGCCAGCTGTGTTTAATGAAGTCCGGGCACTTCTACACAAATGCCCTGGTGTCAGGTATGGTCTCTCCTATCCTGCAACGCTGTGAATACCTTCTAAAGAAGGGGAGGAGAATACCTTTCTGACTCCATCCTAAACTAAACTATACATTTTGAATAAACCCTGCTCCAATAGAGAATAATCCAGGGGAATAGCCTTTAAACATAGTCTAAACAACAACAGTCAAGGCTAAATATAAGGCTCTACGGGTAATGAGTTACACTTACAATGACTCGGACAAGGCCAGATGGACTTCTCTAAAACTATTTCAGCCAACCCCGTAAACTGCTACCATGACGTGGTGGGGTTGTTTGAGCGCCCGAATGATCCTAGGAGCTATGTTGTCTGGGATATTATGCTCCTGGTAGGGTCTCGCATTGCAAACAGGTCTTAGGTGACGGGTCAAACGAAGAGCAGTTCAGAAGACTTCAATGGACAGTATTAGATCAAGGACCGTGATGTCGCCCGGTATGGCGCAACCGGGCCTGGGGTTGGGGCTCGAATGCGAGCGCCTGGTGACTGGGCCTCTGCCCACGGGGCCCGAAAGGACAACGTGGGCCCGTCCTCCTGTGGACCCACCACCCGCAGAAGGATCCGTAGGGGTCGGGTGCAGAGAGGAATGGGTGGCAGTAAAAGGCAAGTGCCTCGACGACCTGGTCCGCATACGCAGCTTCTGGCGTTCGGGACATGGAACGTCACCTCGCTGGGGGGAAAGGAGGTTGAGAGATACCGGCTAGATATATTTGGGCTTACCTCCACGCACCGCTTGGGTTCCGGATCCCAATTTTCTGGAGTTGCCCGTGGGAAGAGACGGCGGGCTGGGGTGGTATTGCTCATAGCCCCCCAGCTCAGCCGCCATGTGTTGGAGTTCACCCCGGGACTCTTGGAGTCCCTGGGAGGGGTACTAGATGGTGCTCCGACTGGGGACTCCATTGTTCTACTGGGGGACGTCAATGCCCACGTGGGTAACGACAGTGAGACCTGGATGGGGGTGATTGTGAAGAACGGCCTCCCCGATCGGAACCCGAGTGGTTTTCTGTTATTGGACTTCTGTGCTAGTCACGGTTTATGCATAACGAACACCATGTTCGAGGACAAGGGTGTCAATAAGTGCACGTGGCACCAGGACATCCTAGGCAGGAGGTCGATGATCGACTTTGTAGTTGTATCATCTGATCTCCGCATGTCTCGGACACTTGGGTGAAGAGAGGGGCTCAGCTGTTAACTTATCACCACCTGGTGGTGAGCTGGATCCGTCTCTGCAACATCGCATTGCCGGTTGGGGACAGTGCTCCTGGATTGGCAGACCGGGGTGGTGGTCCCTCTCTTTAAGAAGGGGGATCGGAGGGTGTGCTTCAATTACAGAGGGATCACACTCCTCAGCCTCCCCGGTAAGGTCTACTCCAGGGTGCTGGAGAGGAGGATCCGACCATTAGTCGAACCTCGGATCCAGGAGCAACATGGACAGAATTTCTAGGCGCAGCCAGGGGCCGGAGGGTGTCCGGTTTGGGAACCTCAGAATCTCATCTCTGCTGTTTGCAGACGATGTTGTTCTGTTGGCTTCATCAAATCAGGACCATCAGCTGCACTGGGGCGGTTTGCAGACGAGTGTGAAGCGGCCGGGATGAGGATCAGCACCTCCAAATCTGAGGCCATGGTTCTCCACCGGAAAAAGGTGGCTTCCCCTCTTCAGGTCGGTGGGGAGTCCTTGCCTTAAGTGGAGGAGTTCAAGTATCTCGGGGTGATGTTCACGAGTGAGGGACGGATGGAGCGTGAGATCGATAGACGGATCGGTGCGGCGTCAGCAGTGATGCGGTCGCTGTATCGGACTGTTGTGGTGAAGAGGGAGCTGAGTCAGGGGGCGA
This sequence comes from Proterorhinus semilunaris, assembly GCA_021464625.1. Lineage (NCBI taxonomy): Eukaryota > Metazoa > Chordata > Actinopteri > Gobiiformes > Gobiidae > Proterorhinus > Proterorhinus semilunaris. The sequence continues at coordinate 40,621,821 of CM038346.1, forward strand.
AGCTCTCGATTTACCGATCGATCTACGTTCCCACCCTCACCTATGGTCATGAGATTTGGGTAATGACCGAAAGGACAAGATCGCGAATACAAGCGGCCGAAATGAGCTTTCTTCGCAGGGTGGCTGGGCGCACCCTTCGATATCGGGTGAGGAGCTCAGTTACCCGGGAGGAGCTCGGAGTAGAGTCGCTACTCCTTCATGTCGAAAGGAGCCAGCTGAGGTTGCTAGGGTTGCCTGGTTGCCAGGCATGTCCTATTGGGAGGAGGCCTCGTGGAAGGCCCAGGACACGCTGGTGGGACTATGTCTCCGAGGCCTAGTGTCACCTCGGGGTCCCCCCAGAACAGCTGGAGGAGGTGTGCGTGGATCGGGAAGTCTGGGCATCTCTGCTGAGACTGCTGCCCCCGCGACCCGACCCCGAATAAAGCGGAAGAAAATGGATGGATGGATGGAATATTTCAGCCAATGAGAAGGTTTTCAAGAGGATCTGATCAAGGTTACAACGGATAAAAATGACTAACTTTTTTAATGTATTTTTATTTCACTCTTGGTCAAGCAGAATGTCATTTGATGACATTAGAGCATTACCTATTAGTGAGCAATAAGGAGGACTCTCATATTTGTGTTATGCTCTAATGAAGGGGAGCGGTCTTCATCTGGGGGAAGACCAGCTCCACAGTTCCCAGGGCGTGTCAATGATATTGTCCTTTTTGGTTTTTTTTTGTTGTGGTCTTTGTTTGTTTTTGTTGCTATTTGGTATGTGGTATGTGAGAGTGGCATGGATGTGTGTATGGGTGTGTCTGCATGTTTCTACACTTGTAATGTTTGGTTATTTCTATTACACTGTTCCAATTTCAAATACCATACAGTTTTGTATCAGATTAAATGATTACATTAAATGGACATGGTATATTTTAGTACTTGGAATGGCCAAATAATGCATATAAAAAAACTAGAATACTCAGCCATTTAAAATCGTTAAAACCATCCATCCATTTTCTTCCACTTGTCCGTTGCCGGGTCGTGGGGGCAGCTGTTGGAGCCGCCCAAATCACATAGCACCAGGCTCCTATGGCTCCTCCTGCAGGTGGTGGGTCCACAGAAGGTCGTTAAAACCAGACTTCACATATTTACAGGAGACCCACTCGGACTTTGCAGGACAGACTAAGTTGAAACAAACTGGTTAGGCCATATTTTTCACTCTGGGTTTAATTATAAAACAAGAGGGACAGTAATTCTAATAAGAAAAGGTATTCCCTTCACACCCACCCACGTGGACTCAGATGTTTATGGTCGCTATATCATTGTCAGTATATTCCCACACACTTAAACTCCGCCCCAGGCCAGTATACCCCCACACCTACACCCCGCCCCAGGCCAGTATACCCCCACACCTACACCCCGCCCCAGGCCAGTATACCCCCACACACCTACACCCCGCCCCAGGCCAGTATATATCCACACTCCTGCAACTCACCCCAGGCCAGTATATCCCCACAAACCTACACCCCGCCCCAGGCCAGTATATCCCCACGCACCGACACCCCGCCCCAGGCCAGTATATTTCCACGCACCTACACCCCGCCCCAGGCCAGTATACCCCCACATGCCCCAACACTCCTTAGACCCCCCAAAACACCAACACCTCACCAAGGGCTAGTATATACCCCCCACACCCCCACAAGGGGTGTTTTATAAAGAGCTGTTTGATTACAGCCATGTTTGTAAAGAAAAAAACTCCACAGAAACGGCCTCACTGTGATATTAGGTTTTTCCCTCACAAATGCATTTTCAAATTCACTTTGAAATGTAAAAATCACAAATATTCCCTCCACTGATCAGAAGAAACCACAAATAATCAAACAAATATGATTTTAAAGTGTGACGGCAGAGCGATGAAAAAGTGAGTTTATAATGGGAGTCAATGGGGCATAAAACACTAACATGAGATTAGGGAGAAAATGTAAAAACTCAACTTTACATAAAAACTAAAAAACTATCAAAATCAAAGTTGTTACTGATCTTTGACATAGGGTGTTTTAGAATGTAAATCCAAATTCTGCCCAAACTCACTTTTTATTTGGAAAATGAGCCATTTTGTGAACTATTTATTTATTTATTTTTATATTGGCCATGAAATAGTCAAATATGTTGATATTTGTTCAAACTTTGGTAGTTTTATGCATAACTAAAGTGGATTAACATAATTATGTGACAAATGTTTGAAAAAAATTTCATCCAAATGTTCAATATTTTAAGGCATTCAAAAAGTGGCACAAAATGCCACTAACATGAGATTAGGGAGAAAAAGTGAAAACTCAACATAAAAACAAAAAAATAAAGAAAATCTAAGTTGTTACTGATCTTTGACATACCCAAGGGTTTTTTCAAATGTAAATACAATTTCTGTCCAAAATCACTTTTTATATGAAATATGAACCCGTTTTTTTCAATTGGCTATACGATAGTAATATTTCGATATTATTTGTAAACTTTAGTAGTTTTGTGCAGAACGGAAGTGGATTAACATAATTATGTGAACAATATATGAATCTACAATATTTTTACAGCCGTCAAAAAAGTGTCAGAAAAAGCCACTAACATGAGATTAGGGTAGTGTTTCTTAACAGGACACAAGGGTTAAATGCAAAATGGTTATATTTAAACATTATTCAGTCAATATTCAGCACCACTAAACTCTTCAAATATAAGGAAAGAATCTCCAGAAATCAACAACACTGAGGCCCTATGTCAAAAATCCTGAAATATCCCTTTAACATACTGGATGGCGGCATTCTGTGAGGAGAAAGGCCCTTTATGGACTCATGGAATTGAAATCAAGCCTTCCACTCTCACCGATTTCTTTACTGACAGCACCGTTGCCAGCAAACTTAAATAATTATAATTTAAATCCTGTAGATTTTAATTCAGTAAAAATATGGATTCTATTTAGGAAACACAAATGTCATCTCTTTGTCCATGAATGTTGGATCCTCTTTCTCCACCCTCACAGCTGGATCTTGCATTCAAAGCTTGGCATGGTTGTGGACTGATCTTCCTTAAAGATCTCTATGAGGATCAAATATTTCAAACCTTTGAAGCCCTTTGTACAAACTTCAATCTTCCCAAACAACATTACTATCACTCCCTTCAGGCTCGGGCATTTGCATCCAAACATTGGACTTTCATTTCTGCTTCTAGTCAGATGGAATATGTTGAAAATATCTTAACCATGAATCCATTTAAAAAGGCAGTAGGCTCTTCTATTTACAAAATGATACAAAACATAAGCCCGTGTTCATGGGCAATTACTCAAACAAAGTGGGGGAGGATTTAGGAATTGACCTCCCAGTGGAAATATGGAAACATTGCATATCATTAATGAACTCTTCTTCCTTTTGTGAAAATGAAGCTAATCCAGTTGAAGGTTTTTCACCGACTCCATCTGTCTAATGATAGACTTTCTAAAATGTTGGCCTCAGTTTGTCCCGTCTGTCCAAGATGTAACATGTCTGTATCCTTGGGTCATATGTTCTGGTCTTGCCCATGTCTGCAACATTTCTGGGCGCTCATATTTAAAAGTATATCATCCATCTGTGACAAAGAGCTTGACGGAAATCCTATAACTGCAATTGTTGGTGTAGTGAGACCAGAGGAAGGAATGTTCCATTCACACAAAAGGCTAATGGCCTGTTCCACTCTTGTGGCACGGCGCTGTATTCTTAGACACTGGATAAAATAATTCATCTATTTCATAAACATGGACACAATTAGATTTGTTTGCTCTTTATGCTCTTTATCTCAGAACAGTTGAACTCACAGTGGGCTAAATAAGTGCTTTGGTGTCCATGTAGTGTGTAAAAAGTCTGGAAAATGCAGCAGGATGTTTGTGGAAAAAGGAGAATGAAATGGCAAAGAGGAGGGACACTTGCTTGTGGTGCTGCTCGTACGCCGTGTGTATAACCTGTCCCGCACCGGGCTCACCTCTTGGCCCTAGTGCAGTGTGTGTGCGCTCTCATGTAACAACATGGACACACACCTGCGGCTTATAAACAAATGCAGCCTATACAGTCTATATATACTTTTTCCTTTTTCTTTTGGAATTGAGTTGGTGCGTCATATATTTGGGTGCGCTCATAGTCCGGGATTTACGGTATTTGAAATGTGGAGGATGTTCATATGATGCGATGCTGCTTTCAGTCACTACAATGTGATTGTAATGATGGTAAGCGTGTGGCGCAGTGGAGTGGACAGGCGTCCAGTGGAATCTGGAAGTTACAACCACAGGTCAGAGCGCTGCTGGTGCATCCACAAAGCAGGAGACAACAGGACACTCTGCTGCAGAGAGATAGTAGAGAACAAAACAAGTGTGAGAAGCAACAAAGAACATGTCCCTGTAAATGAGCCCAGTGTAATGTAGAGCTGCATGTTTCCTACATCAAAACACATGAGTATATGACACACCATTGCTGAACACCAAACTGTTGACAATGAGAAGGATCCTCAATAGTCCATCCTGACACTTTCCTCACACCGTCAGCCCGGCAGGAGCAAGTGGCACCTGCAGTAACAGTAACATTAACATTAGACTTCAAATCCAAAAGGCTTTTTGGTGCTACAGATTCATATACAAACAGAAGCGTTACGTCCTGGACAGACTGCACACGTTATTTACCAAGGTAACACATCTCCATCACTGCTCTGTGAAAAGGAAACATAAGCATAGTAATAATAGCATAACAGTATAATACAGAATAATAATACATCTTTAACAAAAGGCATCTATTTGACTTTTCTAATGTTATTGTACATCAACATGTACAGCACTTCTCCCTGACTTCAACAAAACCATCTTTATCATGACTGTTAGAATAATCCACTTTCAAATGTTCACATTTGGTTTTGAAAGCCAAGTATGACTCTAAATAAATAATGGGACATGTTTACTTTTGTTGTTTCAATGCAGATGTTCATTACTGTGCATTGTCCCTGTCAAAGAAATCATTCAAATAACCTTTGACCTTTTCAGTTCTGAAGTAACCTATCTTACACTTTTTATTTCATGACAGTGATTATCTATTCATAAAAAGATATGAAGAGATATGATAAGATATAATGACAAAGATGGCTCCAGTATTTCCTCATTTGTTATGAAACGACACTATTCTGAGCACCTAACTTCATATATTAGCCAAACTATTAGCAGTAATATAAATACGCAGTCAACAACAGTCACTAACAAACTTTTCCTCTCAACTTTTCACAAGTTTAACTACAATAGAGCCGGAGAAAACCAGCGGAGCTTCGTGGAACTTTTAGCCGAGACAGAGCTCGCCCCGCTCAGCTACAACTCACTGCGTGGGCCGCTAAGTGGCCGAAGCGGCCGGATCGTACTTTAACTCGGGATTGAACCGGTAAACAGACCATTGGGTTTACTTTACAAATGGACATTTCTCGCCTCAAATCGCCTTCAAAGTGAAGTTTAGATGAGAGGAACAATAAAACAGGCAACATTCACTTTAGCCTCACTTTCACTTCAGACTGGGTAAAGGGGGCGGGGCTTGAACTGTTCTCAGTCTGATGTGAACTTTGAACTGGAACAGTTCTCGGGCCGGCTCTGATGACGTTTCACGAGTACTCGAGTACACAAGCACAAGAACCAGAACGCATATTGAGAAACGGCCTGTGTCTTCACCTCAGCACATGACTTTACTGCACTGATGTCCGCCACAATTCCCTCAGTCAGCCCCAGGGCAGCTGTGGCTACAGAGGTGACCATCAGTGTTTAGTCCCTGCAGCTGTGCTCTTGTTTATTTTTCTGGTTATGATGATTATTGTTCAACTGATTTTGTGCCTAATTTTGGCTTCATGGCTTCAGATGGTTCATATCTAACGATGATGACGACATTTATATTTCACTTTAGTCATTCAATTGTGTTTGTGTTTCTCAGATTACTGTGACCTCACTCTGGACCCAAACACAGCTCACAGAGGCCTCAAACTGTTAGAGGACAAACGGACTGTGAGACTAGAGTACCCATCTGAGCCTCCGGATCATGAGGACAGATTCACAGACAGTCCTCAGGTCCTGAGCTCCTCCGGCCTGAGGGGGCGCTGTTACTGGGAGGTGAAGTGGAACGGGTTGGAGGTTGATATCTCAGTGAGTTACAGAGGAATCAGACGGAGAGGAGACGACAGTCGGTTTGCAGATAATGATCAGTCCTGGACGATGAGGATCGACGAGGGAGAGTATTATTTCTTACACAATAAGAAAACACAGTCAGATGTTTCCTCATCGAGGGGTTCTTCTTCATCCTTCTCCGGTGCAGTGGGTGTGTTCCTGGACTCTGAGGCTGGAGCTCTGTCCTTCTATGACGTCAGCTCTGATGGAAAACTGTCCCACCTCCACACCTTCATCAGTTCCTTCACTGAGCCTCTGTTCCCAGGGTTTGGACTGAGGTATGGGGGGTCTGTGTCTCTGGTGAATGTGTAAACAGGAAGGACACAGCGCCCCCTGGAGGACTTTGGTTTTATTATGAATGAATGATTTGAATCTGTGGCTTTATAAAGTCTGATCTTCTCCTGTATTTTCTTCCATATTTCAGAGTTTAAATGCAGAGTTAAATGCTGCTGGTCAATAGAATCGTACTGGATCATATTTGACATGAACTGAAGCCGGTGCACTCTCAAAGATGAAGGATATCGTCTACGGCATCATCAAAATGATGATTATTTAGAGTCAAATCATCTCAAACATGTGGTGGATAAATGTTCCCGACGTGTGTGAAGCTGCTGAAGAACGGAGTTTTCAAAAGTAGAAGAATAATTCATCTTTGCTTTGGGATGTTGTGGGTTTTAGTTCCTCATGAGTTTGCTGTGAGTAAATACCACGCTGAGGAAATGACGGTGAAGGGAATGAGCTTTTCTTTTCTCATACTGGTTAGTCCTGGTTAGTCCTGGTTAGTTAGTCCTGGTTAGTCCTGGTTAGTTAGTCCTGGTTTATCCTGGTTAGTTAGTCCTGGTTAGTTAATCCTGGTTAATTAGTCCTGGTTAGTTAGTCCTGGTTAGTTTGTCCTGGTTAGTCCTAGTTAGTTAGTCCTGGTCAGTCCAGGTTAATTAGTCCTGGTTAGTCCTGGTTAGTTAGTCCTGGTTAGTTAGTCCTGGTTAGTTAGTCCTGGTTTGTCCTGGTTAGTTAGTCCTGGTCAGTCCAGGTTAATTAGTCCTGGTTAGTCCTGGTTAGTTAGTCCTGGTTAGTTAGTCCTGGTTTGTCCTGGTTAGTTAGTCCTGGTTAGTTAGTCCTGGTTAGTCCTGGTTAGTTAGTCCTGGTTAGTCAGTCCTGGTTAGTTAGTCCTGGTTAGTTAGTCCTGGTTAGTTAGTCCTGGTTAGTCCTGGTTGGTTAGTCCTGGTTAGTTAGTCCTGGTTAGTCCTGGTTAGTTAGTCCTGGTTAGTTAGTCCTGGTTGGTTAGTCATGGTTAGCCCTGGTTAGTTAGTCCTGGTTAGTCCTGGGATGGAGCAGGTGGTCTGTTTCCTTATTGTAAAATGAAAACAATTCTAAGGCTCCAATCCGGCGTGGCGTGTTTACATGTATGTTCATTCACCTCTGAACCCCGGCCTTTAACCCAGTGCCTTTTCTGCAGGTCGGCTTTACCCAAATGTAAAAGCTTCTGGACTGGCCCCAGTGTAACGCCTCATTTGAAAGCTAAGACCCACAAAACTGATCTACACCGATCTTTGTCCTTGTCGTTTTTTTCACCTTTTTTTAAATCTAATTTCTGTCACTTTTTTATTGGACTTTCATTGTTTTTTTTTTGTCTCTATCTTATTTCTCTTTTGTGAACTTTCTTTGTCACTTTTTGTCTTTTTTCCCTTAAGTTTCCGATTGGAGTAAAAAAGGTTTTGGATGAAGCCATAAAGAGTGAATTCCATCAAAAGCCTTTTTGGGATCTTGTGCGTGGAGATGGGAAGTGAACACCGACAGCTTCTCCCACACACCGAGGTCCGTAAAGTGCTCACTCGGCTTTATGAACTGCGTGACCAAATGAGAGTGTTTTTTGTGGACACGAGGTCTGAGCTCGCAGGTCGATTCTGTGACTTCCAGTGGCTTTCTTCTTTAGCGTATTTGGCAGATATTTTTTAAATGGACTCAACCTCTCACTCCAGGGGAAAGCAGTGAATGTGTTTCAAGTCCAGAATACGATTGAGGCTACGATAAGAACGTTTGAGTTGTGGGATCGAAGAGTGGCACAGGACAACTTCCAATCTTTGGAGAGCCTGAGGGACTTTTTGCACACAGAAGAACAGCAGATCCCCAGCACTGTGGCGAGCTCTGTCAGCGCGCACCTGCAGGCCTTGGGAAGCCAGCTACGCCGTTACTTCCCAGCACTCGACAAACAGCACGACTGGATTCAAAACCCCTGTGCCCCCCAAGACCAGGACGCCATCGCGGGACTTTCATGCAGAGAACAAGATGGCTCATTAAGAGTACTGTTTATGGAAACGCACCTGGTGCATTTGTGGAGGACACAGATTTGGCCAACAAAGCGCCCTCATGTTTTTGATGCCATTTACGACCGCCTATCTTTGTGAAACGGGGTTTTCAGCGCTCGTTGCATTGAAAACCAAATACAGAAACAGACTGGATGTAGGACCTGATCTCCGCCTTAAACTGACCTCCATTCAGCCGGACATCGGGGCATTGGCAGCAGCAAAACAGCACCGTCCGTCTCATTAGGTGAGCAAATGTGGCAATACTGAACTCGTGTTATTAAGTGATTTAAATGTAAAATGGACAGTTAATATGTAAACTGTTTATATTATATTGCTGTTATAAGAGACTTAAACCATTTTTTTTATGACACACATTTGCACCTGGCTTATTTGCTACGTATGCTTTGTCCAACGTAAATAAACTTTCACGAAAATAGCCTATATTGTTGTAGTCTTGTTCAAGATTAAGTGTCAGTATCAGGGGGGCCGCAGAGACTGGTCAGGTTTGAATGGGGGCTGACTTTGGGAACCCCTGGCATAGTCCATATTACCTGTTCTAATGTCTTATGTTCTGAGATCCTACAAAGAAGCAAAAGGGTTACCGTGTCCACAAGAGGGGGCAATAGCCTTAAAAAGCTGTACCAAAGAGAAATGTTTTGGATTCATACTTTGAACACTATGGAACCCCATGGTCTGAATGACGATTTTAGTTTCAAATGTTTTCTGGGTATCTGTATCGGCCCGTTGTGGTGAAGAGGGAGCTGAGCCAAGCGGCAAAACTCTCGATTTACCGATCGATCTACGTTCCCACCCTCACCTATGGTCATGAGATTTGGGTAATGACCGAAAGGACAAGATCGCGAATACAAGCGGCCGAAATGAGTTTCCTTCGCAGGGTGGCTGGGCGCACCCTTCGAGATCGGGTGAGGAGCTCAGTTACCCGGGAGGAGCTCGGACTCGAGCCGCTACTCCTCCACGTCGAAAGGAGCCAGCTGAGGTGGCTAGGGCATCTGTATCGGATGCCTCCTGGTCGCCTCCCTCGGGAGGTTTTCCAGGCATGTCCTATTGGGAGGAGGCCTCGTGGAAGGCCCAGGACACGCTGGTGGGACTATGTCTCCGTGCTGGCCTGGTGTCGCCTCGGGGTCCCCCCAGAACAGCTGGAAGAGGTGTGCGTGGATCGGGAAGTCTGGGCATCTCTGCTGAGACTGCTGCCCCCGCGACCCGGCCCCGGATAAAGCGGAAGAAAATGGATGGATGGATGGATGTTTTCTGGGTTAGACATGCATGTTCTTATTGTCTATGTACTGAGCACTGTGAGTTACGGGACACTGTGAGTTGATTGGGTCACCTGTAATTGGGTCACATATCCACCTGGTAGACACTAAGGCTATATAAGTCTAAGCAACCAGCCTGATGGTGAACGCTCTGAGGAAGGTTTCCTCTGTGTTGTAACCAAATAAAGAACTATGTGAGTATCTCTGTCTGGATATGTGAACTACATCCATGTGCTACCCTGTTCTTACATTTTTATTATAGTCTGTTTCTCTTATGTTTTCACTGTTTATATTTGTTGCCCCTTAAGGTTTTTTTGGTAGTCATTGTATATAAGATACCGATATTTTTACTATTTAATTGTTTGCACATTTCTGTCTGTCCTGCACACCTTGAGTGTTTCTGAGAGCTGAATGTAACAAGTGATGTTCTCCATTGTGAGATCAATAAAGGCTCATCTTATCTGAAAAATATCTGCTAAAGTTTAACCTCTCACCCTTAACCGAGTGCATTTTCTCCAGTTCAGCTTTACCCAAATCTAAAAGTGTCTCAATTGGAGCTTACAGACTATAGGCCAGAGTAACACCTCATTAGAAAGCTAAGACCTACAAAACGGATTGTGACTTTCTTGTTGCGTTTTTGTCATGATTTCGTTTCTTACTTTTTTTTTGTCGTGTTTTTGTCATTTTTGTTGCTTTCTTCATCACTTTTTTACCGTGTTATTGTCGCTATTCCGGCCTGTTTATGTCGCTGTTTTGTAACTTTCCCCCCCCACTTTTTTGGTTGTATTTTCATCCATGTTTTTGTCGCTGTGTTGACGCTTTTGTCAAGAAGCTTTTTGATTTGGCTGATGCCAAACTGGAGATAATGTACTCGGTTCATGTGGAGCACTTACCACTATGTCGTGACTCTACAGAGAATAGCTCGCTCACTGATTTCAATACAAGTGATCAGTTTGTGGACGGCGTAATGCACACACTGAAAACGGCCCTGAAACAGAGGCCGCTTCTGAATTCCTCTAATATCAGCTCCTATGTCCTGATCCTAGCTCCTGTCCCCTTGTCACGTGATAAGGGCAGCTGTTAGGAACTAGAGCTTCAGCTGCGTTTGCACAATGCGGCCGTGCGTGATGACGTTTCCCGAGTCCAAGTCCACACAAGTCCTCAGATTAAAGAATGACCCTGGTATCGCTTCAGGGTCCCCCCAGAACAGCTGGAGGAAGTGTGCGTGGATCGGGAAGTCTGGGTATCTCTGCTCAGACTGCCGTCTCTGTGACCCGGCCCCGGATAAAACGGAACAAAAATGGATATATGGATGCATCACTATTTGAATCTCTGACTTCGGTTTATAAACAGTAGTCCTATCCTGTATATTATTTCAATTATAAATGTAGAGCAAAATGGCGGCGGTCAATAGAATCGTACTCGTGTTTTTCATCAACTGAGGCTGATGTTCTCTCAAAGAAGGATCTTGTTCCATCAAATGTATTGCTCTCACATTTTACATCATTTTAAGATTGAGCTAGACAGGAAAATGTGCAATCATCCGCTGCAGCTGAAAAGTGAAGTCAGCTCAACATGGCTCTGATATAAAGCCTGGACCAAATCTGGACATGAACCTTGGACCTGTGGGAAGCTGATGAAGATCGGAGTATTCAAAAGTAGAAAAACAATGAATCATGTGTAATATATAATAACGTTTATTAAAGCTACTTATCCAACATATATTTGTCAGCCTCATTTTTCATATACTTCATATTCAATAAAAAAGATTGCACATACGACCGCACTTAAACACATTTTGGTATTTCTTTTTTACTCACTGATGTGGAGCTCGCGTTCATTAGCTACAAAAGTCATTTCACTGTCATCGGTCATTGAAATGTGGAGCTTTGAAAACAGCTCCAGTGATCGTCAGAGGAATGATGGACTTCTGATTCACAGAAAAAACAATCAATAGGCTAAACTAAGACAATGTTTATTTCAGCCACCTCCTGGACGATCTGCGGCTCGGTCTCCTCTGGGTCTGTGCCTTCCTCCTCCTTATGTTCCTCTGGTTCCGCTCCTTCCTCCTCATGTTCCTCTGGTTCCGCTCGTCCCTCATGTTCCTCTGGTTCTGCTCCTCCCTCATGTTCCTCTGGTTCTGCTCCTCCCTCATGTTCCTCTGGTTCTGCTCCTTCCTCCTCATGTTCCTCTGGTTCCGCTCGTCCCTCATGTTCCTCTGGTTCTGCTCCTCCCTCATGTTCCTCTGGTTCTGCTCCTTCCTCCTCATGTTCCTCTGGTTCCGCTCGTCCCTCATGTTCCTCTGGTTCCGCTCCTTCCTCCTTAGGCTCCTCTGGTTCTGCTCCTCCCTCATGTTCCTCTGGTTCTGCTCGTCCCTCATGTTCCTCTGGTTCTGCCCCTTCCTCCTTATGTTCCTCTGGTTCTGCTCCTCCCTCATGTTCCTCTGGTTCTGCTCTTTCCTGCTTATGTTCCTCTGGTTCCGCTCCTCCCTCATGTTCCTCTGGTTCTGCTCGTCCCTCATGTTCCTCTGGTTCTGGTCCTCCCTCATGTTACTCTGGTTCTGCTCCTCCCTCATGTTCCTCTGGTTCTGCTCGTCCCTCATGTTCCTCTGGTTCTGCTCCTCCCTCATGTTCCTCTGGTTCTGCTCCTTCCTCCTTATGCTCCTCTGGTTCTGCTCCTCCCTCATGTTCCTCTGGTTCTGCTCGTCCCTCATGTTCCTCTGGTTCTGCTCCTTCCTCGTCATGTTCCTCTGGTTCTGCTCCTCCCTCATGTTCCTCTGGTTCTGCTCCTTCCTCCTCATGTTCCTCTGGTTCTGCTCCTTCCTCCTTATGTTCCTCTGGTTCTGCTCCTCCTTCATGTTCTTCTGGTTCTGCTCCTCCCTCATGTTCCTCTGGTTCTGCTCCTCCCTCATGTTCCTCTGGTTCTGCTCCTTCCTGATTATGTTCCTCTGGTTCCGCTCCTCCCTCATGTTCCTCTGGTTCCGCTCCTCCCTCATGTTCCTCTGGTTCTGCCCGTCCCTCATGTTCCTCTGGTTCTGCACCTCCCTCATGTTCCTCTGGTTCTGCTCCTCCCTCATGTTCCTCTGGTTCTGCCCATCCGTCATGTTCCTCTGGTTCCGCTCCTCCCTCATGTTCCTCTGGGTCTGCTCCGTCCTCCTGTTGCCTGTGGTGGTGAAGCCCCGCCCCTCCCGTGGTCTGGACACAGTGCTGCAGAGCCTGGTGCCTGGTCAGACTCTGGCACATGCGGTAGGTGGCGCCGCAGTGGCAGGTGAAGGGCTTCTCTGTGGAGTGAGCGCTGAGCAGGTGACACTGCAGCTTGGAACTCTTGACGTAGCCTGCAACACACGACGCACAGCCCATGGATTAGTCCCAGCCGTGAGAAAGTACGAGCAGCTTCTAAAGTGATGACTCTTTAGGGGTAGGTTCTGACACTCACTTTTGGGACAGTGGGGACAGGGGTAGGTTCTGATACTCACTTTTGGGACAGTGGGGTCAGGGTTAGGTTCTTGTACTCACTTTTGGGACAGTGGGGACAGGGGTAGGTTCTGATACTCACTTTTGGGACAGTGGGGTCAGGGTTAGGTTCTTGTACTCACTTTTGGGACAGTGGGGACAGGGGTAGGTTCTTGTACTCACTTTTGGGACAGTGGGGACAGGGGTAGGTTCTTGTACTCACTTTTGGGACAGTGGGGACAGGGGTAGGTTCTGATACTCACTTTTGGGACAGTGGGGACAGGGTTAGGTTCTTGTACTCACTTTTGGGACAGTGGGGACAGGGGTAGGTTCTTGTACTCACTTTTGGGACAGTGGGGACAGGGGTAGGCTCTGATACTCACTTTTGGGAAAATTCTGGGCCATCCAGTCCTTTACATCCTGAATACAATGTAACAGAGCTTGGATGCCGTCTGAACCTGGTTTCAATGGCAGATAGACTTGCAGGTCGTCTGCAAAACAATGAAAGGGAATCTTATGTTTTTTGAAAATAGATTTAAGGGGCAACAGGTACAGTGAGAACAATAAAGGACCTAAAACTGAGCCCTGTGGCACTCCGCAGCTCAGTGGGGCCGCATCTGAGCTGTAAGGGCCCAGGTGGACAGAGTATATTTGTCAGCCTCATTTTTCATATACTTCATATTCAATAAAAAAGATTGCACATACGACCGCACTTAAATGCATTTTGGTATTTCTTTTTTACTCACTGATGTGGAGCTCGCGTTCATTAGCTACAAAAGTCATTTCACTGTCATCGGTCATTGAAATGTGGAGCTTTGAAAACAGCTCCAGTGATCGTCAGAGGAATGATGGACTTCTGATTCACAGAAAAAACAATCAATAGGCTAAACTAAGACAATGTTTATTTCAGCCACATCCTGGACGATCTGCGGCTCGGTCTCCTCTGGGTCTGTGCCTTCCTGCTTATGTTCCTCTGGTTCCGCTCCTTCCTCCTCATGTTCCTCTGGTTCCGCTCCTTCCTACTTATGCTCCTCTGGTTCTGCTCCTCCCTCATGTTCCTCTGGTTCTGCTCCTTCCTCCTTATGCTCCTCTGGTTCTGCTCCTCCCTCATGTTCCTCTGGTTCTGCTCCTTCCTGCTTATGTTCCTCTGGTTCTGCTCCTCCCTCATGTTCCTCTGGTTCTGCTCCTTCCTGCTTATGTTCTCTGGTTCTGCTCCTTCCTGCTTATGTTCCTTTGGTTCTGCTCCTTCCTGCTTATGTTCCTCTGGTTCTGCTCCTCCTTCATGTTCCTCTGGTTCTGCTCCTTCCTGCTTATGTTCCTCTGGTTCTGCTCCTCCCTCATGTTCCTCTGGTTCCGCTCCTTCCTCCTCATGTTCCTCTGGTTCTGCTCGTCCCTCATGTTCCTCTGGTTCTGCTCGTCCCTCATGTTCCTCTGGTTCCGCTCCTCCGTCATGTTCCTCTGGTTCTGCCCGTCCCTCATGTTCCTCTGGTTCTACTCCTTCCTCCTCATGTTCTTCTGGTTCCGCTCCTTCCTACTTATGCTCCTCTGGTTCTGCTCCTCCCTCATGTTCCTATGTTTCTGCTCCTCCCTCATGTTCCTCTGGTTCTGCTCCTTCCTCCTCATGTTCTTCTGGTTCCGCTCCTTCCTATTTATGCTCCTCTGGTTCTGCTCCTCCCTCATGTTCCTCTGGTTCTGCTCCTCCCTCATGTTCCTCTGGTTCTGCTCCTTCCTCCTTATGCTCCTCTGGTTCTGCTCCTCCCTCATGTTCCTCTGGTTCCGCTCCTCCTTAATGTTCCTCTGGTTCTGCTCCTCCATCTTGTTCCTCTGGTTCTGCTCCTTCCTGCTTATGTTCCTCTGGTTCTGCTCCTCCCTCATGTTCCTCTGGTTCTGCTCCTTCCTGCTTATGTTCTCTGGTTCTGCTCCTTCCTGCTTATGTTCCTCTGGTTCTGCTCCTTCCTGCTTATGTTCCTCTGGTTCTGCTCCTCCTTCATGTTCCTCTGTTTCTGCTCCTTCCTGCTTATGTTCCTCTGGTTCTGCTCCTCTCTCATGTTCCTCTGGTTCCGCTCCTTCCTCCTCATGTTCCTCTGGTTCTGCTCGTCCCTCATGTTCCTCTGGTTCCGCTCCTCCCTCATGTTCCTCTGGTTCTGCACCTCCCTCATGTTCCTCTGGTTCTGCTCGTCCCTCATGTTCCTCTGGTTCTGCTCCTCCCTCATGTTCCTCTGGTTCTGCTCGTCCCTCATGTTCCTCTGGTTCTGCTCCTCCCTCATGTTCCTCTGGTTCCGCTCCTCCCTCATGTTCCTCTGGTTCTGCTCGTCCCTCATGTTCCTCTGGGTCCGCTCCTCCCTCATGTTCCTCTGGTTCTGCTCGTCCCTCATGTTCCTCTGGTTCTGCTCCTCCCTCATGTTCCTCTGGTTCCGCTCCTCCCTCATGTTCCTCTGGTTCTGCTCGTCCCTCATGTTCCTCTGGTTCCGCTCCTCCCTCATGTTCCTCTGGTTCTGCTCCTCCCTCATGTTCCTCTGGGTCTGCTCCGTCCTCCTGTTGCCTGTGGTGCTGAAGCCCCGCCCCTTCCGTGGTCTGGACACAGTGCTGCAGAGCCTGGTGCCTGGTCAGACTCTGGCGCATGCGGTAGGTGGCACCGCAGTGGCAGGTGAAGGGCTTCTCTGTGGAGTTAGCGCTGAGCAGGTGACACTGCAGCTTGGAACTCTTGACGTAGCCTGCAACACACGACGCACAGCCCATGGATTAGTCCAGCAGTGGGGACAGGGGTAGGTTCTGATACTCACTTTTGGGACAGTGGGGACAGGGGTAGGTTCTGATACTCACTTTTGGGACAGTGGGGACAGGGGTAGGTTCTGCTCCTCCCTCATGTTCCTCTGGTTCTGCTCCTCCCTCATGTTCCTCTGGTTCTGCTCCTCCCTCATGTTCCTCTGGTTCTGCTCCTTCCTGCTTACGTTCCTCTGGTTCTGCTCTTCCCTCATGTTCCTCTGGTTCTGCTCATCCCTCATGTTCCTCTGGTTCTGCTCCTTCCTCCTTATGTTCCTCTGGTTCTGCTCCTCCCTCATGTTCCTCTGGTTCTGCTCCTTCCTCCTTATGTTCCTCTGGTTCTGCTCCTTCCTCCTTATGTTCCTCTGGTTCTGCTCCTCCCTCATGTTCCTCTGATTCTGCTCCTTCCTGCTTATGTTCCTCTGGTTCCGCTCCTCCCTCATGTTCCTCTGGTTCTGCTCGTCCCTCATGTTCCTCTGGTTCTGCTCCTCCCTCATGTTCCTCTGCCACTGGCACCGCAGTGGCAGGTGAAGGGCTTCTCTGTGGAGTGAGCGCTGAGCAGGTGACACTGCAGCTTGGAACTCTTGACGTAGCCTGCAACACACGACGCACAGCCCATGGATTAGTCCAGCAGTGGGGACAGGGGTAGGTTCTGATACTCACTTTTGGGACAGTGGGGACAGGGGTAGGTTCTGATACTCACTTTTGGGACAGTGGGGACAGGGGTAGGTTCTGATACTCATTTTTGGGACAGTGGGGACAGGGGTAGGTTCTGATACTCACTTTTGGAACAGTGGGGACAGGGGTAGGTTCTTGTACTCACTTTTGGAACAGTGGGGACAGGGGTAGGTTCTTGTACTCACTTTTGGAACAGTGGGGACAAGGGTAGGTTCTGATACTCACTTTTGGGACAGTGGGGACAGGGGTAGGTTCTTGTACTCACTTTTGGAACAGTGGGGACAGGGGTAGGTTCTTGTACTCACTTTTGGGACAGTGGGGACAAGGGTAGGTTCTTGTACTCACTTTTGGAACAGTGGGGACAGGGGTAGGTTCTTGTACTCACTTTTGGAACAGTGGGACAGGGGTAGGTTCTTGTACTCACTTTTGGAACAGTGGGGACAGGGTTAGGTTCTGATACTCACTTTTGGGACAGTGGGGACGGGTACGTTCTGATACTCACTTTTGGGACAGTGGGGACAGGGGTAGGTTCTGATGCTCATTTTTGGAACAGTGGGGACAGGGGTAGGTTCTTGTACTCACTTTGGGAACAGTGGGGACAGGGGTAGGTTCTTGTACTTACTTTTGGAACAGTGGGGACAGGGGTAGGTTCTTGTACTCACTTTTGGAACAGTGGGGACAAGGGTAGGTTCTGATACTCACTTTTGGGACAGTGGGGACAGGGGTAGATTCTTGTACTCACTTTTGGAACAGTGGGACAGGGGTAGGTTCTTGTACTCACTTTTGGGACAGTGGGGACAGGGGTAGGTTCTGATACTCACTTTTGGGACAGTGGGGACGGGTAGGTTCTGATACTCACTTTTGGGACAGTGGGGACAGGGGTAGGTTCTGATGCTCATTTTTGGAACAGTGGGGACAGGGGTAGGTTCTTGTACTCACTTTGGGAACAGTGGGGACAGGGGTAGGTTCTTGTACTTACTTTTGGAACAGTGGGGACAGGGGTAGGTTCTGATACTCACTTTTGGGACAGTGGGGATAGGGGTAGGCTCTGATACTCACTTTTGGGACAGTGGGGACAGGGGTAGGTTCTGATACTCACTTTTGGAACAGTGGGGACTGGGGTAGGCTCTGATACTCACTTTTGGGACAGTGGGGATAGGGGTAGGCTCTGATACTCACTTTTGGGACAGTGGGGACAGGGGTAGGTTCTGATACTCACTTTTGGGACAGGGGTAGGTTCTGATACTCACTTTTGGGACAGTGATCCTGTGATGACAGTGATGGACAGTGATGACAGTGATGGACAGCCGTCCATCCTCATGGGACCGGGCGGACATCAGGCCTGGTCCTCCAGGTCCTTCTGTGTCTGAAAGTCAGATGTGGGCCATAGGTCAGACAGAAGGGCAGTGTCTGTAAGTCTTTAGTTCTATTCTGACGGGATTCATTTTACCCAAGGACATGGGCGCCCTGATGGGGTGGAAGGTCAGGGCGATTCTACGGGCCCAGGATTTTCACCGCCTCACTTGGCCGCCTGAACTACAAAGACCAAAGGCATGATGGGAAATGACGTGCGGTTAACACGTGCGCTGACAGCGGACTGACAGATGATTGGATCTTCTGTTTTGATCAGAAACGTGTCGCAGCCTCCTCCTCTTTTCTCATCACAGAGATCTACTTGATCTGCAGGTCTATCGATCCATGGTCCGAGCATTCAAACCTTCAACTTGGTGTATTCAAGAGAGTTTGAAACCGAGCCCCACACATTGAATTAGGGTTGGAACTGTTTCACAATAAATGTTACTTTTTGAGGTTTTAATTGTGTGGAATTATTAAGATTGCAGTAAAAGGTTCCATCTCTGTGGAAGTGCCAATAAAACAAGAAGCCTGAGGGCCACCAAAAACTGGTCTGAGGGCTGCATTTGGCCCCCGGGCCACACTTTGGACATGCCTGGTTTAGATTATAAACTGAGTGAAATTTGGATATTGGACAAATGAATTCTGAAAAAGCATCAAAACATGCAGCAGAATGTGCTTTGGACCACACGTTTTTATTTCTCAGTCATTTATGTCCTAAAAGATCAAGGAATGTAGATTGAACACAAACAGCTGTGATGCTTTTCAGGCACAATTCCTTTAATGAGTCAGAAAACACTGGGGAATACTTGTTCTACATAGGACCTTTTTCCCTCAAATAAAATCGGATCAGTCTGTCATTTCACCAGAGCTTTACATTTTAGTCATGTGGACTCTGCACAACAGTGGATGAACATTACACAGGGTTTCTTTTGCAGGGCATTAAAAAACATTCAAAAGTCATTCAATGAATTGTGCCAACGTTAAGGCCTTAAAGTTAAAGTCCTTACAGCATTAAATTCAACTCAAATCAGGGGAAATAATGGAATTCCTCAGTTATTATTATTGCAGAAATTCATTAAAAAAGTTGATTCCATCAAACCAGAGGCTGGAGCTGAACTCTCTCCCTCCTACAGTGATGTTGGAGACTCGAGGACTCACTAGTCCCTTGTGGTTTTTGCATTATAATCTCTTTGGACCTCAGTGGGTGAAGAAACAGCTGTAGTGAAGTTGTTCTGATCAGAAACATCACAATCTAAAACAACATTTAACAGCAAATTCCTCCAGAGAATGAAGTTATACTGTTAACATACTTTTCAATGTCTTGAATTATTTCTACTTAACACTAGAAATGGAATACTATTGGACTAGTAAGTCAAATTCTTATCTGAAACCTGTACCTAGATTTTAAAAAACAATATTGCAGAAAAAAAATAAATGCATAAACAAAACATAAAAAATATGGCTTTAATAATAATACCACTTCAAGTTGTGCAGAAACGTTTGTCATATTAAGATATGAGTCATAAACAATATGAGAATACAATAGGCTTAGGACAAAAGCTTTAACCGAATATGAGCAATTCTTTGTAATGACCCAAAACCTGTGTGTGACGAGCTCAAGGCTCCTGTAGCACAACAACAATGATAGAGTCATGAAAATATGTCACATGACCGAATCTTGAGATCTCTCTTCATTAGCTCAAGCAGCTGCTAATCGTGAATGTAAAAGATCAGGGACAGCGCCGATGCTACTGTCCAGGCGGAATCACCTGGGTTCCCTGTGCATATAACCCATGTGTGTGTTTTAATAGGCTGGACTTTTTCCCAAAATAAATAATCATTAATACAGTATTATGAGAATTATTAGAAAGCCTTAGCTAAACATTTGCAATTTAAAATCCTTGTGCTAATCTTGTAATGACCTGAGGGATGTCGGAAGTGCCTCAGGAGGAACCAGCATGAGGCCAAGACATTAGTCTTAGAGCTGTGAACCTTTTTACACCCGGAGTGAGCGGCACCGTCTGTAGAAGCATCACAGAGATGACAGGACAACTCCGTCAGAGTATGGGGCGCATGTGGCTGGGCAGCTCGTCCTGTGCAGGCACTGATGTAAATACTCCCGTTAACTTCACCAGCGATTCCCCAACTTCTGTCTCAGGGACGGGGACAGAGACAGTGTTTGAAAATCCCATTCAAGTCAATGGAGCGTTCTACTTGCATTGTGAAGGAACGTATAATAAAAAGATATAGTCTATTACTGTGAAGAAAACTATATTTGTTCTTTTATCATTCTTTTCTGCACTCTGCAATAAATGATTAAAATTAGGCATTAGATTTGTTTTAAAATGGTTAAACAAACAACATTGTCCTTAATGTAAAGGCATGTGTTACAACCGACCCCGCCCCTGTTTATTTTGTTTCATTCATTGTATCAGTGCTAGCAAGAAAATAGAAACAGGACCACACTTTGAGAAGCTGTATTTTTGATTGTCTTAATGATATAAGTCTGTGACCTCATTAACTCATTTAAAAGCCTAAAACACAAAGTCACATGTGAGCAAACACGTACTCGGTTTTATTTATTTATTTTGACCTGAAAATGGTTTGTTTGCAGATGGATTCTACTGCACAGACTTTCAGTCCTGAGTGTGTTGTGTGTGATCAGAGAGAGAGAGGCTACAGACTGATCATGATCATCAGGATCATGTTACATGTATCTGGTCTCTGCTGGTTTAACTGGTGCTGTTAAAACTGACCCTGGTCTCACCTAACATCATATGTCTATGCCCTTAACTCATGTTTTATTCCCTCCATCATTTTAGTCTGAGAAACAGCTCCCTCTGGTGGTGTCTGTTGGAACAGTTTTGTTAGGACAGAAGCGGCTCGTGTGGTCGGGGCTGAAACATGTGAAACAAAGGCGGTCTGAACGGCAGTGAGTTTCTGTTGTGTGCTTGTTATCGTTGCAAACTCGACAGGTCATAACGACAGATCTGGCTCGTCCCCGCATGTGCCCACGACGAGCAGAGGACAACTGACCACCAGCTTGAGCTTTAGTGAGGAGCTCCCGGAGCATAGACGTCACTTCACCAAGCGTGGCGCCCTCTTGTGGCTGAGTGAGCAGACGTTGACTTTGTGGAGCAGTAGCAGAATGCTGGACCTGGCACTGCACTTGTGTGGATTGACTGTGCTGCTTCACAGGCTGTGGAGCAGGAGGAGATGTTGGCAGTTGTTGGTTCTGGACCAAGCCCGGAGTACACGAAAGAGGCGGAGCTTCAGCGGCGGCCTGGACAGCTTGAGAGAGCAAAACATTATTAGGCACTGGCACGTTACTGGAGACTTGGGCCCTAACATGTGTCTCATAGCATAACAGTGGGGCAGCATATGGTTTGGCCGTTGGTGCTTTGGACACCCGCTCTCTTTGGTACTCCTCTAGCCTCTCTTGGATGTCTTTAGAGGTCCACTCATGAATCTGCTTATACTTAACACTGAGGCCAGTTCCATATCAGGGCAGTGCTCTACAAACAATCTCACCTCCTATATCCTCAATGATGTTCTAAGCCGTCTGCAGCCATGTCTGCGGCCTTATTGAGGCGGATCCAGTAGTCAACAGCGTTCTCTTTCTGAAGTGGCAATGTTGAGTAAAAGTCTTGTGGGGGCAGACAGGATGATGTGCTACTGAAGTACTAGCATGCTATAAATGACATCTGGGGAGCATGTAGTGTGAAGTGCAGGGTTACTTCTAAGACCAATCTTAACTACATCTCTGGCCTTTCCCTTTAACTTCCCCATAACTTCTTCAGTTTGCAGAGAAACATCCTAGTTATGCTTCCTAAGGTAACCTTTCATCATCTCAACCCACTCAGTAACAGTGTATTTGTCGGTATTGTCACCCCTGAATGGAACGGGTTCTTTCTCTGATTTCACAATGACATTAAACCTCGGACTCTCATTAGCAGTATTATTGACCCCTGAAGTCTCCTGTTTCTGACAAGTACTATTATTAGTTTCATTTGTGCCAATGACACCAGGAGAGAGCAGTTTTGATGCAATAGACTCCCCAGTCTGTGAGCCCAACTGACAGATCATGTCACCAAACTGGTTTCAATCATTACCAGCACTAGGCGTTGAGTGGCTCGGCCCCCCACATGACATCTCCCCAATAGGTGACTCAGCTGGATCCTGAACCAATCCCTGAGGCCTATTATTTGCAGGTAACACAGGTGAAGCACGCACACCTCCCCTAATGGCACTCCTGGGCTGAAAGCTCCATCCCATTCCACCTCTACCTCTCCCAAAAGAGGAGTGACAATCTGCGGTTATACCGCTGGGAAAGCATCTCTGCCTTTTCAAAATAAAATATAGGAAACGTAATTGTAAATTGGCATTAAAACCAACATTTCCCTTCAGTCCTTTAACCTTGTGACCAGAAACACACTTTGTGACGTGTAGAGGTGACTTGACAGGCGTAGACGACAGGGCAACCTCGGTGGATCTGCATCAAGCGGATCAAGGACCACGGAGTCACGGCACCAGTGTGACCGATGTAGGTGTGTAGAGAGGCCACGGACTCAGGACTGCAGTTATGTTTCTTTTAATGGGATCTGAACCACAAAACATAAACAAAAGTCCATCAGGGTGGGGACAACTGCACACAAGGGTCTGTACGGGACAAGGATAAACACAAATATTACAAGAAAGCTCCTGGGCGGCCGGTCAGCTGCCGTTAGCCTAACGCTCTAACTGTGGTAATATAATAACATAAAACTAAGTGGTCATTTTAACATTTTCACAAATTACACTCTAGTGACACACATTTACATGTAAGGACTAACATATATGATTATTTCAGCATAACAATATTTTAAAAAGTAAATTGAAGATTGGAGCGATCTCTCCTGCACCTACCGTCTCCAGCTTTTACCGTTGCTCTGCTGGAGACGCAGGGAGCGCGCGTGAAGCACCCTTTGCATGCAGTTTCCAAAACCACCACCAGGTGGCTCCAAAGGTAAAACAACACAGACAAATAATCTTTAAGGAAATTCAATAATACATCTCTGTTACACATGATCACTGGACAGACAGGTAGGTACTACACACTGTTTTATTCACTCAGTCATTTCTGTATATTATAGTCTGGGTGTTTAATTCACTCAGTCATTTCTGTATATTATAGTCTGGGTGTTTTATTCACTCAGTCATTTCTGTATATTATAGTCTGGGTGTTTAATTCACTCAGTCATTTCTGTATATTATAGTCTGGGTGTTTTATTCACTCAGTCATTTCTGTATATTATAGTCTGGGTGTTTTATTCACTCAGTCATTTCTGTATATTATAGTCTGGGTGTTTAATTCACTCAGTCATTTCTGTATATTATAGTCTGGGTGTTTTATTCACTCAGTCATTTCTGTATATTATAGTCTGGGTGTTTTATTCACTCAGTCATTTCTGTATATTATAGTCTGCGTGTTTAATTCACTCAGTCATTTCTGTATATTATAGTCTGGGTGTTTAATTCACTCAGTCATTTCTGTATATTATAGTCTGGGTGTTTTAGTCACTCAGTCATTTCTGTATATTATAGTCTGGGTGTTTAATTCACTCAGTCATTTCTGTATATTATAGTCTGGGTGTTTAATTCACTCAGTCATTTCTGTATATTATAGTCTGGGTGTTTTATTCACTCAGTCATTTCTGTATATTATAGTCTGGGTGTTTTATTCACTCAGTCATTTCTGTATATTATAGTCTGGGTGTTTAATTCACTCAGTCATTTCTGTATATTATAGTCTGGGTGTTTTATTCACTCAGTCATTTCTGTATATTATAGTATGGGTGTTTCATTCACTCAGTCATTTCTGTATATTATAGTCTGGGTGTTTCATTCACTCAGTCATTTCTGTATATTATAGTCTGGGTGTTTAATTCACTCAGTCATTTCTGTATATTATAGTCTGGGTGTTTCATTCACTCAGTCATTTCTGTATATTATAGTCTGGGTGTTTCATTCACTCAGTCATTTCTGTATATTATTGTCTGGGTGTTTTATTCACTCAGTCATTTCTGTATATTATAGTCTGGGTGTTTTATTCACTCAGTCATTTCTGTATATTATAGTCTGAGTGTTTTATTCACTCAGTCATTTCTGTATATTATAGTCTGGGTGTTTAATTCACTCAGTCATTTCTGTATATTATAGTCTGGGTGTTTTATTCACTCAGTCATTTCTGTATATTATAGTATGGGTGTTTCATTCACTCAGTCATTTCTGTATATTATAGTCTGGGTGTTTCATTCACTCAGTCATTTCTGTATATTATAGTCTGGGTGTTTAATTCACTCAGTCATTTCTGTATATTATAGTCTGGGTGTTTCATTCACTCAGTCATTTCTGTATATTATAGTCTGGGTGTTTCATTCACTCAGTCATTTCTGTATATTATTGTCTGGGTGTTTTATTCACTCAGTCATTTCTGTATATTATAGTCTGGGTGTTTTATTCACTCAGTCATTTCTGTATATTATAGTCTGAGTGTTTTATTCACTCAGTCATTTCTGTATATTATAGTCTGGGTGTTTTATTCACTCAGTCATTTCTGTATATTATAGTCTGAGTGTTTTATTCACTCAGTCATTTCTGTATATTATAGTCTGGGTGTTTTATTCACTCAGTCATTTCTGTATATTATTGTCTGGGTGTTTTATTCACTCAGTCATTTCTGTATATTATAGTCTGGGTGTTTAATTCACTCAGTCATTTCTGTATATTATAGTCTGGGTGTTTTATTCACTCAGTCATTTCTGTATATTATTGTCTGGGTGTTTTATTCACTCAGTCATTTCTGTATATTATAGTCTGGGTGTTTAATTCACTCAGTCATTTCTGTATATTATTGTCTGGGTGTTTTATTCACTCAGTCATTTCTGTATATTATAGTCTGGGTGTTTTATTCACTCAGTCATTTCTGTATATTATAGTCTGGTGTTTTATTCACTCAGTCATTTCTGTATATTATAGTCTGGGTGTTTTATTCACTCAGTCATTTCTGTATATTATAGTCTGGGTGTTTTATTCACTCAGTCATTTCTGTATATTATAGTCTGGGTGTTTAATTCACTCAGTCATTTCTGTATATTATAGTCTGGGTGTTTTATTCACTCAGTCATTTCTGTATATTATAGTCTGAGTGTTTTATTCACTCAGTCATTTCTGTATATTATAGTCTGGGTGTTTTATTCACTCAGTCATTTCTGTATATTATAGTCTGAGTGTTTTATTCACTCAGTCATTTCTGTATATTATAGTCTGGGTGTTTTATTCACTCAGTCATTTCTGTATATTATTGTCTGGGTGTTTTATTCACTCAGTCATTTCTGTATATTATAGTCTGGGTGTTTAATTCACTCAGTCATTTCTGTATATTATAGTCTGGGTGTTTTATTCACTCAGTCATTTCTGTATATTATTGTCTGGGTGTTTTATTCACTCAGTCATTTCTGTATATTATAGTCTGGGTGTTTAATTCACTCAGTCATTTCTGTATATTATAGTCTGGGTGTTTTAGTCACTCAGTCATTTCTGTATATTATAGTCTGGGTGTTTTATTCACTCAGTCATTTCTGT
The DNA here is from genome assembly GCA_021464625.1 of Proterorhinus semilunaris. NCBI lineage: Eukaryota > Metazoa > Chordata > Actinopteri > Gobiiformes > Gobiidae > Proterorhinus > Proterorhinus semilunaris. The sequence goes on from CM038346.1 coordinate 40,647,451, forward strand.
ATATTATAGTCTGGGTGTTTTATTCACTCAGTCATTTCTGTATATTATAGTCTGGGTGTTTTATTCACTCAGTCATTTCTGTATATTATTGTCTGGGTGTTTTAGTCACTCAGTCATTTCTGTATATTATAGTCTGGTGTTTTATTCACTCAGTCATTTCTGTATATTATAGTCTGGGTGTTTTATTCACTCAGTCATTTCTGTATATTATAGTCTGGATGTTTTATTCACTCAGTCATTTCTGTATATTATAGTCTGGGTGTTTTGCTGAGAAACAGCTCCCTCTGGTGGTGCTCGCGGGAGGAGCAGCTGGTTCATGTCCGGTTTTGCGCGGCGGTGGTGTCGCAGTTTGGGAAGATCTGAAAAGCAGAACAGCAGAATAACGCGCTCGGATCCAGAGGTGAGTCCTGAAACTCTTTAGACTCCGTTTGTGAAGATGCTTTACCACTTCTGTCTCCATTTGGCTCCATTTTCAATCAAGTGTTTAGTCCTGGTTTGTTTTAGAACTGCGTGGCAGTGAAAGTGAAAGTATCAAAATTAACGGTAAGTATTTCTGTTGTGAAATGTTTTGTGCAGGAAATAGGCCCTAATGCAGTGCTAATGATCATCCATCGCCTAAAAGAAGCATTAACAGTTAAATGGTCTTAAAGTTTAAACGTATTTATGTCCGTGGTTCACAGCAGTGACTCTAAAGCCGCAGTAAAGTTTATGATTAAACAGCAGATAAACATAATAATAAACATGTAGGGCTGGTCTTTGGCCTTTAACCTGGTTCAGTGGCGGGTTTTGTTGTCTGAGGCGCGGCATTTCCTGCAGCAGAATCACCGCGCGCCGCTGCAGCCTCTTCAAACCACGGCAATTATAAAGCTGCAAAGCGGAGCGGCTGCAGATCCACAACAGCGGATACATGCCCCTCTCATTACAAAGGCTCCATGTTTGCAAAGTGACGGCCCGCGCTGCATATGCGGCGAGTTGGCTCCACATGCACCGATACGCATGGCGCCACATAACCATAAGAACGCGCACGTGCTGCTGCACATGCTTCTGTATCAGTGCAGAAACTACAGCAGCAGCTGAGGCGCTCCCTCATAACAGCGGGACAGTTGAGGACGGAAAAGACAAATCCCTAACAGCCCGTTGGCCTGTTCAATGCTGTCCCTCCTTTGGCCTTTTGTCTGGGACAGACTTGGAGAACAGCACTATGAGCACAGCCTGCTGCTGGATATGACCCAGCCTTTATTCCATCTGTATCTCCTGCTTCTCTGAAATAAACACGCAAGCGTCAAATACTTTTGATTCAACTGCATTTTTGCTTCATTAAAGAAAAGACATTTGGTCAGAATTTAGTTTACACAAAAGTGCAAAATATATTTACATATTAAAAGTACATGCATATGGCTATAGTATGATGCCGGAGATTTGACCTGTTAAAGGCCCTGTACCTGTTTTTTTAAGTAAAGAAGAATCTACAAAATGTAAATGTTAGTTGTGTCCAAACACTTTCCAGACACACTGTTAGCCTCGCCGTTTTCCACGAGGATGAGTTTATCAGCGTATTTCACAAAAGGGCCACTTTCACCGCAATGGCAGAAAACTCACTTCAAGTTTATGGAATTGATATAAATGCTTCATAACCAGATGCATGTGTTTTTTTTTTTCTCCACAAATGTAACAGTTTGCAAATTAGCAATAAACTAAAGGAGGACAATACAAATGTGGGTCCATTACTAGAAAAACAAATATATATAAAGTGCCTTTAAGTAGCCTTTGTGTGGACAGGGAAGTAAATATGACGACTGAAAAAGAGTGGAGTCAAATTAACTCTCATCAAACTTACCGCCTTTGCTCTGCCCGATCCCGTCAGACCTCAGAAGCTAAGCAGGAAAGGGCCTGGCAGGACTCGGATGGGAAACCCTTTGGGAACAACAGGAAGCCTGGCACATGCAGTGTGTGTGTGTGTGTGTGTACGTGTGTGTGTGCGTGTGTGTATGTGTGTGAGTGGTTGGTGGTGGCTGATGTGCACAGACTGGCTGCCTCGTTTATCATCACAGAGTATGGAGTGAATGAATAATGCACCAAATTGTAAAAGCGCTATATAAGACTAATGCATTATTATTATTATTATTATTATTACTACTTTTTACGTACTTTTGCATTTTGAGTGAGGGGCGGCGGAAAGATTGTTCACCCAGGGCTCCAAACAGGCCAGAACTTTAGTCCAGGTTTGAGAACAACAATTCTGGATAAAAATAGCATCAACACAATGAACTCAATGGTTAACAAATAAGGAGTGAAAAAAGCTGGAACTCTATGTTTGAAAAAGGATGCTTGGATGGTAAAGGTAAGGCATTAAACTCTGTGAACTCCGTTTGTAAAGAGATTTGAACACAGTTGGTTCTGTCAAAGGGCGAGCTCCTAAAATAGGATCAAAAGTGGGAGTAGTTTTGGTATTTGTGGGACATGGAGGGACAGACCTGAGAAAGTGAAAGGTCTCACTTACAGAATAAACAAACACACTTTAACATAAGGTCAGGTTAGCAGTAGACTATAGATGGATAGACTTGAATGACTTTAATGCAGACTGAGATGAGCTGAACACTTATACGACCACATCATTCAAACCAGACAAAGGAGACAAAGACTTCTGTTTCATTTAAAGATATTTGTCCAAAAACTAAAGAGAATGTGTATTTCTTGTTTTTGTCCTTATTTGGTTCTGCAAAGCCCCGGTCACTCCTGATCCAGGATGAGTCAAAGTAAGCAGCAGCGGCCTCCAGGGGGCAGCACTGATCCACCGTGAGTGTTTTTATATAAAGGACTTTTCACTTTGTTTCTGTTTGATAATGTTTTCTAAACCTGTTCTCCAGGTCTGTGTCCATGAAGAGCAACCGGTCAAAAGATCAACCTTTGAACTTCAGGAAAGGACTAAGAACAGGCTCACAGTAAGACTCACTCTTATGGTTTAAATGTCACACACACATGAACCTCACAATAAATCAGATTTGCAGCCACACTTCTGTCAGTCAAATGGGCGGCTGTGGCTACAATAGTAGTTTACCATCACCGAGTACAGTGTGAAATAATAATGAGTACAGTGTGGCACCTTGAGAAACTTGGTAACACAGGCTTGTAAAGTGCAATACAAGTGTAAGCCGTTATTATCATCATTATTATTATTATGTGATTCAAATAAAAGACTGACCTGTTGCTGTGACAGTGGCTCAGTGGTTAAAGCTTTTGTCCTGTAATCTAAAGTCTGCGGTTCAAATCCAGCCCCAGTACATCCTGTTGTTGTGTCTTTGGGCAGGACACTCCACACCTTCAGTGTATGTGTTACATGCATGAGTCTTGTGACATAAACAAATAATGATTATAATAATGCCATTCGTAACAATTGAACAGAATCATTCTGAATATGATAAAAGAGTGATCCTTTGAGGACCCGTTAAGAGGCCGAACGAAGAGGCCGTTTGGACTGATACAAACCACATGTGTCTTTAAGGCTCTGGTCCACATTTGTTCTGCTTCACCCAGAACATCGCTCCATTTATTTGGACCTGTTTCCTCTGAACAATCATACACAGAGTTCCTGTTTCGTTCTGTGTGAAGCTGTGACTGTGCTGCTGTTTTCCAGGTCGGGAGGCAGTGGTCTGTCTTTGAAAAGTGACCACTCAAAATTTGAACCTCCAGACTTTGAGGAGCCAGGACCAGACTCAGGGTAAGACCTTCAGTTTCTCTGTATTTAGAGACATATTGATTAGTATGAACTGATCTCACCTGAAACACAGCAATAAAGAACATTACATAAATCAATAAGTTCTATCTAATGCTGAAATATGGAACAAATATTCACGTCAGTTAATGACAAACACAAAGATCTGTCTTTAAACAAGAGAAAAATACTAGAAATACAAACAGTAGAGAAGTAAGATCGGTTTAGAAAGACGATGAAAAGCTTCATACGAAATGACAATACAGTTTATGATAAATATATCCATCTGTTTTTCCTCCAGTAAAGTGACTGATCTTCAGCCTCGATGTCAGATGTTGAGTGTGACATAGTTTTAATATTTATCCCACAGAGATGAGCGCCTCGAGGGTCTCAGTGCGGAGTGTGACCTGGACGCTGTTTTCAGGGTCTGTACCAGAACCTCCTTCTCCTCAGCCCTCTGTCTGTCCTGACCTCATGTCGTCTCAAACTCATCTATCGCCTTTTACTGAACATTCAGACGATCACTGATGTACAGGGACAGCGTTACGTGAAGGTTCTTTGCTCTATTTCTGTTACAGCGACTGGAGGAGGATGTTCTGACATTTGTCAAAGACGAACTGAGGAGGTTCCACAGGCTCCTGACCTCAGAGCATCCAGAGAGGAGCCCAGAGAGGAGCTCAGAGAGGAGCTCAGAGAGGAGCCCAGAGAGGAGCCCAGAGAGGAGCTCAAAGAGGAGCTCAGAGAGGAGCTCAGAGGGGAGCTCAGAGAGGAGCTCAGAGAGGAGCCCAGAGAGGAGCCCAGAGAGGAGCCCAGAGTGGAGCTCAGAGAGGAGCCCAGCGAGGAGGTCAGAGAGGCGCTCACTCTTTGAGCTCCTCTCTGATCTCATCTCTTGGTTCCTCCCCTGGTTTACAGAGAGGAGATCAGAGAGGAGCTCAGAGAGGAGCTCGGAGAGGAGCTCAGAGAGGAGCTCAGAGAGGAGCGAGAGGAGCTCAGAGAGGAGCCCAGAGAGGAGCTCAGAGAGGAGAGAGAGGAGCTCAGAGAGAAGATCAGAGAGGAGCCCAGAGAGGAGCTCAGAGAGGAGCTCAGAGAGGAGCCCAGAGAGGAGCTCAGAGAGTGAGGAGAAGTGGAGTTGCAGGGAGGCTGTGCTGAACATCACTCTGGACTTCCTGAGGAGGATGAAGCAGGAGCATCTGGCCCAGCATCTGCAGGACTGTAAGAACTCTGTCTGAAGCTTTAAACTGGCCTTACACTTTTTGGAAAGTTTTTGACACGAGTTTTGATCCAACTATATTTGAATGGGTCTGAAGTTCAGCTTCTCTGTGTCTCTGTGCTGCAGTGTCAGGGTGTTACACAATTACCTTCTAACAACTAGGGTTACACAATTCTTTATGTGGTCATTATTCTTTTAAACATTAAACAAACCTTATTATATTCCCATGTACATTATGAGCCAAAGAGTTTCATTCATGGGAATAAACAGGGAATGAACAACGTCTTCAACACTAGGGCTGGGTACCGTTTGTTTTACTTCGATACCACTACTTTAACGATACCTGCTTTTTGGTACCGGTGCCTTAACGGTACATTTTTAGATACGTATGTTATTTTAATTCAATAAAAATAACACGGGTATAAAAAGTGCATGAAGTGAGCGCTGTGTTGTGCTGCTGTGTCAGCGTTAGCCGTGTTAGCGTTAGCTCTGAACAGGTGAATACTTTTTGCCAAGTGGTTTTGCAAAAAAATGCAGAGAAAGCTTCGGGTAGAGCCGGCGACTGAGGAGGACTACGTAAGCCTCAGTCGAGTCACGGAACTCATGGAGCATCAGAGGGACATGTTCAGGGAAATAATACAACAACAACAACAGGAGAACTTCAAAGGATTCATTAAAATCATCATGGAATCAACAAACACCTGAATGGATTTACAGACAAAGGACATTCAAGGGCTAAAAACAAGCCTGCAGTTCACACAAGGTGAGGTGGACACTCTGAAGGAAGAGAAATTGAAACTCACTGAGCGCACGAACACTTTACAAACCGATTTTTATAAAGTATGTGACAGTCTGCACATTATCACGGATAAACTGGAGTATCTGGAGGGACAGAGCCGCAGAAACAACCTGGTCTTTGAGGGAGTGTTGGAGTCGCCTGGGGAGACCTGGGCCGACGCCGAGGTCAACTACTGAAGGAGAAGGTCCAGCTACAGCACACGGTGGAGGTGGAGAGGGCTCACGGCGTAGGGAGACCCGACGGCGGGAGAGACTGGCCGAGACCCATCATCGCCCAACTACTGCGGTGGAAGGCTCACGGAGAAATCTTGCAGCGCTAAACGACTCAAAGGCACAAAAATCTTCATAAAGGAGGACTACACGGAATCCATCAAAAGGAAACGAAAAGAACTGATGCCGGAGCTGAGAGCTGTACGGGAAAGAGGAGAGATTGCCTTATTGTGCTATAATAAGCGTCCGCGCACCAGTACACCAACTCCAGTATAAACACTCATATAATAGTGTAATAAATACTTTATTTAGTATAGGTCTGTTTCCTCTAATAACTAAACCGAGTAGAATTACAACCCATAGTGCCACCTTGATTGATAACATTTTCTCAAATGAAATAGAAAGTGATACAGTCAGCGGATTAATGATAAATGATATTAGGGATCACCTTCAGTTTTTGTATTGTACAAAGATTGATATTTAAAAAATGAAGAGGAAAACAAGTATTGGTTTAGAAGGGTAAAAACAGAGAAAACTATTGATGCATTTAAAAAGGAGCTTTTAGCTCAAGACTGGAGTATTGTATACAGACACTAATAAGGCATATGATGAGTTTACGCGAATATTTCAAAAGGTATATGACAAAAATTGCCCAATGAAGAAATATTGTAAAAACAGAAAGTGTAAACCCATGGATGTCTAAGGGTTTGCTAAATGCATGCAAGAAAAAAAAAATCTTTACAAAAACTTTATAAATAACCGGACAAAAGAAGCTGAGGATAAATATAAGAAATATAAAAATAAACTGACAGGTATCATTAGAAAATGTAAACAGGATTATTATAATAAGTTGTTAGATACTAATAAGAATAATATTAAAGGTTTATGGAACATCTTAAAGGACCTGTATCATGCTATTTTAAGCCATTCCAAAGTCAAGTATAGGCATGTATATGATATATTGTACCTCTACCACTACGGAGCACTAATTTTTGTGATAAATATAAGTATTTTCTGGAGGTATTTTTCCAACCCGGAAGACAAAACGCTTGGATTCAGTTAACTCCGCCCCCTCTCGCCGCTCATACAACTTTAGCAGTAGTAGAAATATATATATCACAGCAAAAAGTGAAGTTACTTCATGCTGTTATAAGGAGTTAACATGTGCAACACAGCTTCATGGCTAAATGGCTAACACACACGCTAACACACACGCTAACATGCATTTTGATCGACTCACCACTCTGATGTTTCCAGTATGGGACTTGCGTTGGTTATAAAAGTTAATCCACTTTGATTGTGGCCGAGGTTCATCAGCATCCATCAGCGACAGGCTCAGACAAACACTATTGTGGCTGATAGTCGCTGAATCCCGGAGGGAAAGTCCAACTTCTATGGCCTCTTCTTTAGGAAGGTTGAATAAAGTCCAGTCCTCGCAGCCAAACGCGGTTTACTCCGTGACATTATCGTGAGGTAAGAAAAAAGAACAGGTGTCCAGACTCCAGAGTAGGTTAGAAAAAGCTCCCTCTTCACAACTTTCGGTGCAACATGACATGACCATCTGTTCAGACGCTCGGGGGTGCGTTTGTTTTGACTATAGGGGCAGCGCGGATTTCTTACGACAGAAATAATGAAAAAAGCAGTTTTACAAATGAAAATCAGGCCGTAAGGCATTATATTACAGACGTCGAGCACTTCCGTTCCGCTGTGACGACACAACTGAACATGTCAGTGGTTTACCAGGAGAGGGCGGAGCAGCTGCTCAGAGAGCAGGATTCAGGAGGATTACTGAGAACTGCGTGAATGAAGCCAAAAACCACTCTGGGGGTGTTTTTGAGAAGGAAATAGCAAAACAACATGGTTAAAGGCTCAAAAAAGTTGATTTTGCATGATATAGCTCCTTTAAAAAGTATAATTAGAAATAAACCAAGAACGATTAATTATCCAAAACATTTCAAAGATGAGGATTACACTTTAAATAATATGAATGAAATAGTCAAAACATTACATTCTTCGTAGATGTTGGACTAAACCTTGCTGCAAAAATTGCAAACGTTGAGAACTATAATTGTGAACTGATAGACACAAATCCTATGTCCTTGTTCCTCCTGTGGAGGAAAAGGAGATACTGGACATTGTTAAAGGGTGTAAAAATAAAACCTCGACATATTATTACGACATGGATATGAAAACTTTAAAAACTGTTATTGAAAGTTTCTCTAAGCCGTTAACATACATCTGTAACTTATCGTTGCAAACTGGACAATTTCCTGATAGTATGAAAGTAGCAAAAGTGATTCCTCTGTTCAAGGAAGGAGATAAACATCTCTTTACAAACTACAGGCCTGTTTCCCTTTTACCGCAATTCTCTAAAATCTTAGAAAAGGTTTTTAACTCTAGACTCGACAGCTTTAGCGAAAACTGTAATTTACTCTCGGACAATCAGTTTGGTTTTAGGAACAATCACTCAACCTCACACGCGCTCTTTGATATAACTGAAGAAATAACCAATGCTGTAGATAACGAGAAATATGCAATAGGGTTATTTATAGACCTGAGTAAAGCGTTTGATACAATAAACTATGATTTATTAATTAATAAACTAGAACATTATGGGATTAGGGGGGTAGCTCTACAGTGGGTTACCAGTTATTTAAAAAATAGAAAACGATGTGTGAAAATTGGTGATTATCAGTCAAGTTGTCGACAGATTGTCTGTGGTTTTCCTCAAGGGTCCATTCTGGGTCCAACATTGTTTAATATGTACATTAACGACATTTGTAAAACGTCTCAAATACTTAAATTTATCTTGTTTGCTAACGATACAAATATTTTTGCATCAGGAGACGATTTACAACAACTGTGTCGGATTGTTAACTTGGAACTCAAAAGTGTCAACAAGTGGTTCAAACTAAATAAATTATCTCTAAATCTGAGTAAAAGTAAAATGATGATATTTGGCAACTGTAATTCCAATGCTCAGGAAGCGATTCAGATAGAGGGTGTTGTTATCGAGCGAGTGCATGAAATTACATTTCTTGGTGTGATTATTGAGGGGCGACGGTGGCGCAGATGGTAGAGCGGGTCGTCTCATGATCGGAAGGTCTGGGGTTTCGAATCCCGCCTCCTGAAGGTGCACATTGTCGTTGTGTCCTTGGGCAAGAAACTTCCTTGCCTCCAGTGTCTGCGTACACTGGTGTATGAATGAGAGTGTGAATGAGAGACCTCCAGGGTCGTTTGGAACCGTTTGGAACCATGAGGCCGTCCTCCCGTGGACCCACCACCTGCAGGAGGAGCCATAGGGGACTGGTGCAATGTGACTTGGGCAGCTCCAACAGCTGCCCCCACGACCCGGCAACGGACAAGTGGAAGAAAATGGATGGATGGATGGATGATTATTGATGACAGAATTACTTGGAAATCTCATATTAAATATATATCTACGAAAATTTCTAGAAACCTTTCAGTAATAGCAAAAGCAAAGCACATTTTAAACATTAAAGCTCTACATACCTTTAATGTTTAAGGTATGTCTGTTCTCTGATTTTGCCCTATTTACATTATTGTACTGTGGTTTGGGGTAGTACTTATAAAAACACAGTTAAACCAATAGTATTGTTGCAAAAAAGAGCTATCCGAGTAATTCATAAAGTTGGGTTTTTGGACCACACAAACTCATTATTTTTAAAATCAAAGATCATGAAGTTTTGTGACATTGTTGAGTTCCAAACTGTACAGATGTTATACAAAGCAAAGTACAAACTGTTACCAAGCCAAATACAAATAATTTGTGTTAGCCGTTAGCTTCAAGACAAAAACACTTACTGTGATGAGCACGGAAGTTTCCTGTAGTGAATTTTTTGCCCCTTACGCAATGTTTTTAACCTGATGCTGTCCACCAGCAAGTCACTGTCTACCATGTAATCTTCAGCTATTTATTATTTTAGACAAGATCTCATAGGGAAATAACGGAGACAGGATACACAAACGACTACTTAGAATCCACTCGGAAGTCACGTGAGGCTTGTGTGCATATAGCCATTACGTGATGAATTAAACTTTAGGATTCAGAAACATAGCACAACTTTGAAACGTTTTAGTCCAACAGTTAATGGTGTACAATTGTGGAATAAACTGGTGATGGAGTTGAAACGATGTCCAAACATCAACCTGTTCAAATATAAATACAAACAAAAGACTTTTGAAATATACAGAGAAGAAGAAATGCGTTGCCACTAGGGGGAGCAGTAGGATCAATTATTTATTTTTTTGTTGCTGCTTGGAACGGTTGTCATTCTATTGCTCAAATTTACAAATTGAAAATTAGGGTTGGCAAGTTATGGATCTGTTGAGAGGAATCCTCCCAACGGGCTCAAACCCTTGTCTTTTAATGCACCACTCAGCATAGGAACATCATGATGGGTCGTCTCATGATCGGAAGGTCGGGGGTTCGAATCCCGCCTCCTGAAGGTGCATGCTGTCGTTGTGTCCTTGGGCAAGACACTTCACCCACCTTGCCTCCAGTGTCTGCGTACATTGGTGTATGAATGGGTGAGCGGTTCCTTACTGTAAAGCGCTTTGAGTGCCTAATGTAGGTGGAAAAGCGCTATATAAGTTGAGCCCATTTACCATTTATCATCTATCACAGTGATTCCCAAACGTTTTGCGCCCAAGGCACACCAAAGGACAAGTACAAATCTGAAGGCACACCTATTGTGCAAAATAGCCTTTATAACACGTGTTCTCACTTCAAGTGCCTCTTCAGCTTGCTTGGAACCATGTTAGCATTAGCTAACTTCTCCCGACAGAGGACGCACTCTGTATTATTAAATGAGTGCATACAAAGTACTGATATAGTAAATTAAAAAATAATTATTTTTGTGTAGTTGTATATTGCAATAATAATGTATGGTGTTTAGGGATGGGTACCGTTCGGTTTTTTTGATACCAGTACTTTAACGATACCTGCTTTTCGGTGCCGGTGCCTTAGCGGTACTTTTTTCGGTGCCTATGTCATTTTAATTAAATTTAAATAACGTGTATAAAAAAGCGTCGTTCAGGAAAAAGTCCTAAAACAGCACAACAGAAGCTTCACAGGCCTCAGCAGCGTCACCTGTAACTTCTACTTTGAGCACAATTTCCACTTAAGCAGCGATAAAAATAAAGAAAGGACGTTATTACCTCCTGATCTGCAGAGACAGATCCACATCAGGACACGGGTTTCTTTCAGATAAACTTTTCTAAACACACTGCGCTTTGACGAAGTGAAAGCACTTTCCTGTCAAAGATCCTTACATGGTGTGAGCGCTCACTCTGCCACTAATAATCTACAAAAACTGTACCAACAATGTCTAACACAGAGTGAGCGCTCACTGTTCCACAAACAATCTTTGATATTCCCCTCGCTGCAGCTGCTTGTGAAGTTGTAAACTCCGCCTCCGGGTCTGTCGCTAAAGGGAAACACATCTTTCTTGTTGTCACTGCTCGGTTTTGTTTTTCAATAAACACAAGTTTCTTATTCAGTCCTGGTTTAGTCCTGGTTTATAACTGGCTTAGTTTGGTCCTGGGTTTTACAACCGGTGTAAGTCCTGGTTTAGTCCTGGCTCAGTCCTGCCGCAGACCGCGGCTGAGCCGTCTCTATTACAAAGGTTTAGTACGTTATAGCTTTGCTTCTCTTTAAGTTATAGCTTTGCTTCTCTTTAAGTTATAGCTTTGCTTCTCTTTAAGTTATAGCTTTGCTTCTCTTTAAGTTATAGCTTTGCTTCTCTTTAAGTTATAGCTTTGCCTCTCTTTAAGTTATAGCTTTGCTTCTCTTTAAGTTATAGCTTTGCTTCTCTTTAAGTTATAGCTTTGCCTCTCTTTAAGTTATAGCTTTGCTTCTCTTTAAGTTATAGCTTTGCTTCTCTTTAAGTTATAGTTTTGCTTCTCTTTAAGTTATAGCTTTGCTTCTCTTTAAGTTATAGCTTTGCTTCGCTTTAAGTTATAGTTTTGCTTCGCTCCGTTTGCGCTGAAGCAGCTCATTATCAGAGCACACGTTCATGTTGCTTTTTTTAGACTGGCTGCGGGTCATATATTGACGTCTAGAGAGAAAAAGAACCGAAAGTTGTCACAAAATCCCACGGCACACCAGGACTTGCCTCACGGCACACCGTTTGGGAACCACTGATCTATCAAATCAGCTGTTAGAGCAGCTGGGTGGGGGTTTGTTGGTGGGGAGTTACTGCCCTCTTCAACTGGCCCGCTCTACACTCTGGCTTTTGAATGCACCACACTATGCAGGGCTTACATCATACTTCAGGCACATTGAGTTGCCTTGTGTACGAAATGCGCGGTATAAATAAAGTTGCCTTGCCTTCACATATAACTAAAAAAATATATATATATAAATATATATATATATATATATATATATATATATATATATATATATATATATATATATATAATCATAATAATAATGATAATTAAACCCAAATTAAATTCATATTGAGGATGGTAATGACAACTGGGAAGTAGCAAGATCTCGGAGTATGATATGTTTATGTAGCACAATCAAAAAAACGCGCACATCCCTGACTGAGCAGTGTGCTGGATCCAAAAACACATGCAAGAAGAATAGAAAAAATCCGCACAACCACTCTGTTCTGATGAAGGACTACAAGTCTAAGCTAAAACGCAGTTGTGCGGGTTTTTTCTCTTCTTAATGTACCTTTATAACATAAAAATAACTCGGTAATGTTTGGCACGGGTAACAATCTGAAAGAAATATATTGATGATCACATTTTTTTGTGCTAGACATCGTACATGAAACGAGATCGTTGTTGTAGTTGTGCTTTGTTTCAATTAATTATATAAACAGTTCAAATATTGTTTTGTAAGTTTGTAAGTTGGTCTGTGCTAATGTAGCTGCTGAAATGTATCAAATTCTCTTTGGATGAGGTCTTGTTGATGTTCCTTCTGTACCATTGTGTGAAATGCACTTTTTTATTGCACTGAATTTGGGGGTGGGCGCTCATGAGCTTCTTGCTTCAGCCCACTCCTGTTGAGCAGAATGTATACTGCTCAAATAAACTAAACTAAAAAAGTATTGTTCAGGAGGACGTCCTAAAACTGCACAGAAAGAACACAGGCTGCAGCAATGTCACCTGTAACTTCATGATTTGAGCAGAATTCCCACTTAAGCAGCGATAAAAAGAGAGAAAGGACGTTATTACCTCCTGAGCTGAGGGACAGATCCACATCAGGACACGCTTTTCAGATAAACTCTTATGCTTTTCCATTCTCCTAAAAACTAAAGTTTCTTATTCAGTCCTGGTTTAGTCCTGGGTTTACAACCGGTTTAGTCCTGGCTGAGACCTGCCGCAGACTCTGCCATCTCTAATAATTACAAAAGTAAGTTATAGCTTTGATTCGCTTTAAGAAAACATCTGCATTTGTGCTGAAGCGGATAATTATCTGCACACACTCATGCTGCTTTTTTTAGACTCACTGCGGGTCATGGAGATAAAAAAGTACAGAAATGAGGTACCCAAAGATCTTTAGTTTTTTGATACTACCCCCTACTGAAGCTTTTCGGTCGGTGTAAGTAGGCACCGTTTAACGGGACCCAGCCCTGGATATAACACGTGGTTCAGTCAGTGGTTCTAGTCACAGTGGATCTGCTGATCTTAGGTCTGATGTGTTTTCTTACAGGTCACATTTCTCCGGTTCAGAGTGAACTGAAGAGTCATCTGCAGCAGAAGTTCAGTCATCTATGTGAAGGTGTGGCTAAAGCAGGAGACCACGCCCCCCTGAAGAAGATCTACACAGAGCTATACATCACAGAGGGCGGGGCCTCAGAGGTCAACCAGGAACATGAGGTGAGACAAGTGGAGAAGGCCTCCAGACCAGCTGCTGACGAGACCAGCATCACGAGTGAAGACATGTTTAAACAACGACCCGAGTCTGAAGAGCCAATCAGGACGGTGCTGACGAAGGGCGTGGCCGGTGTGGGGAAAACAGTGCTGACTCAGAAGTTCAGTCTGGACTGGGCTGAAGGCAGAGCCCACCAGGAGGTCCAGCTGCTGTTCCCCTTCACTTTCAGAGAGCTCAATGTGCTCCGAGGCTCAGAGTTCAGCCTGGTGGAGCTGATCCATCACTTCTTCAGTCAAACCAAAAGTCTCAGCAGCTTTAAGTTCGTCCAGCTGCTCTTCATCTTGGACGGTCTGGACGAGTGCAGACTTCCTTTGGACTTCAGTCGGACCCGGGTCCTGACGGAGCCCACAGAGAGCGCCTCAGTGGAGGAGCTGCTGGTGAACCTCATCAGGGGGAGCCTGCTTCCCTCCGCTCGCCTCTGGATAACCACACGCCCCGCGGCGGCCAATCAAATCCCTGCTAAGTATGTTTCCATGGTGACAGAGGTGCAAGGGTTCACCGACCCACAGAAGGAGCAGTACTTCATGAAGAGGTTCACAGACGAGGCCACAGTCGTCATCTCCCACATCAAGAGCATCCGCAGCCTGTACATCATGTGCTACATCCCAGTCTTCTGCTGGATCCTCTCCACTGTTTTACAGATGCTCCTGAAGCAAACAGAGAAACCAAAGCTGCCCAAGACTCTGACTGAGATGTACGTCCACTTCCTGGTGGTCCAGGCCAAAGTCAAGAACATCAAGTATCATGAGGGAACAGGAGCAGATGGTCACTGGACTGAAGAGACTATAAAGATGATACGGTCACTAGGAAAACTGGCCTTTGAGCAGCTGCTGAAAGGAAACCTGATCTTCTATGAGAAGGACCTGAGCGAGTGTGAGCTGGACGCTGCAGAGATCGCCTGTTACTCCGGAGTCTTCACAGAGGTCTTTAGAGAAGAAAAAGGTCTGTACCAGAACAAGGTCTTCTGCTTCATCCATCTGAGTGTGCAGGAGTTTCTGGCTGCACTTCACGTCCATCAGACCTTCTTCAGCTCTGGGGAGAACCTGCTGTCACCACCACACTCTGAGAGCCCTGAGGCCTTCTACAGCTCTGCTGTGGACCTGGCCTTACAGAGTTCAAACGGACACCTGGACCTGTTCCTGCGCTTCCTCCTGGGGCTGTCTCTGCCGACCAATCAGAAGCTGTTGCCTGGTCTGCTGACTGAGACAGGAAGTGACCGGACCAATCAGGCGACAGTAAAGTACATCAAACAGAAGCTGAATGAAGAGGGTCTGTCTACAGAGAGGAGCCTGAACCTGTTCCACTGTCTGAACGAACTGAACGACCACAGCCTGATGGAGGAGATACAGAAGTTCATGAGAAAAGGACATCTCTCTGACAGAGACATGTCTCCTGCTCAGTGGTCTGCTCTGTCCTTCCTCCTACTGTCCTCAGACTCAGCCCTGGAGGAGTTTGACCTCAGGAAATACTGTCCCACAGAGAGGGGTCTCCGGAACCTTCTGCCGGTCGTCAAAGCCTCCACCAAAGCCACGTGAGTCCAGACTGTGTTTAACACTTGTGTCATTGTCACCGGGTAGAAAATGGTCAACAACGCCACCTAGTGTTGATTTAAAAGAGGTTAGTAACAGGTCTAGAAGGTTCTTATTGAAAGACACTGGGTATTACAAAAATGTTTTGTTCAAATACCTTACGCGTTTCGACGGACTGGGAATTTCCTTCCGTCAGAGACGTCTCCCAACGTGCATGATGCGTCTCTTATCAGATGTTCTTCCCAGGCGTAGATACAGACAGCACCGCGTCATAGAAGGGGGCGTGGCCTCGCCCAGGGGGAAAACAGGATATTTTGGGAAACACCATTTTTCACAATTTTTAGCCATTTTCTGGCAAAATATAAACTTATACACACATACAAATAAAGTCTAAATCAGGTCCATATGGGTGTTTATTCAACAGATTGTTCAGTAGAAGCAAAAAAAACTATATCAATAATGAAACATTTGTTTTCCATTAACAGGTTTGTATAATAATCTTTCTTTGCACGTCTCATTACAGTAGTCAGCTTATTTTAATACTTTTTTTTTTCTGCATTTACTGTCAGATATTTTACAAAGTCGCGATGAAGCTTATTCTTCTTTTTTTTGCAAGATTTCAATATACCCTCTGTGAGCCAAGATTTATTATAATTTCTTGCTATATCATTAAATATTGTTGTTGGGCAATTTTTATTTTTTAACCATAGATACTGTATTAAAAATGCATAATCCTTATTTACATTATTTGTACTATAAACATTTTCCCAGTGTTCTTTCATAAGATCATCCCTAAATGTATTTAGTCTTTCCTCAGTTCTTAACCGAATAACTTTACTGCACTTTTCTTACTTTGTTTTTACTTCACAGAAGTGAGTTACAAATATAGATAAATGATCAGTTGTATAATTTATCAAAATAACACTTTTGACAGTTTTTTCAAGTATATTAACAAAAATGTTATCAGTGAATGTGGCACAACTGGAGGTTCTTGGGCTAGGCCTGGTAATGGTTGGATAAAGGCCTCTGCTAAACATTCAATCTAGGAAATCTGAACTACGAGTATGATTAGACACATTCAAGAGATTTACAAATTATAGACAGTTTATTTTCATTCATCCCAACTAATAATTGCTCCAGCTTGTTATTAAATGCTGTAATGCTAAAGCCTGGAGTTCTATATATGCATGTGACAACAATATTCCTCTGTTTGTTCATTTCGATCTCAACAGTTAAACATTCCATTAACTCTTCTGTTGCAGTAGTCATACACTCAATTGTTTTGCATTTCAGCTCACTACTAACATAAAGAGCCCCCCCCCCCCTCCTCTCTTCTTGATCCGATTAACATAAAACAATTCATAACCTTCAAAATGAAATTCCACACCTTTCTCATCCGTTAAGTCTCAGACAGAGCTATAACAGAACATTTATTTTGTAATGTGTTCAAATAATCATGTATTTTACTCACATTTGAATACAGGCTTCTACAATTCAAATGAATAAGAGAAAATGAACCAGCCGTTTCTATATTACTATTAAATTGTGCGTCTGTGTAATATTTACTTGTATCATTTGTGTTTGGAATAAATTGGACTCAGAGTCCAGTTCATCATGGTCATAGACACGACCTTCTGTGTGTTCAGCTCGTGTAAGGATATGTTCACACACTGCGGACATTGCACTCAATGATACTCATTAGCACTAGCCACAATGGAATGTCCACATACCTTAGTCGTCTTCTGTCTTATTTATTTTGTTGCCTCTATATCGTGGCTCTAGTCTCTGATCGTCCTCTCTGTCCTCAGTCTGAGCGGCTGTGGTCTGTCCCAGAGCGTCTGTGCTCCTCTGGCCTCAGTCCTCAGCTCCTCCAGTCTGACTCACTTGGACCTCAGTAACAATGACCTCCAGGACTCAGGAGTGGAGCTGCTGTGTGAGGGACTGAAGAGCGCCCCCTGCAGACTGGAGACTCTCAGGTGAGACGCTCTCATGAAGGACTCTGTCTCTCTGTCCACATCAGAGGCTAATGCTGTGTGTCTTTAGTCTGTCTGGATGTTTGGTCACAGAGAGGGGCGGGGCTTCTCTGGCCACAGCTCTAAGCTCCGCCTCCTCCCATCTACGAGAGTTAGACCTGAGCTACAACCATCCAGGAGCCTCCGCCAAGCTGCTGACGGCTCTACAGGCCCCACACGGGCCCCTGCGGACGCTCAGGTGAGGCCTGGTCCTGGTTCTGGTCCTGGTTCTGGTCTTGGTTCTGGTCGACAGTAAACTGGACTTGTGTGTTTCAGGCTGGATCCTGCTGGAGAACGGTGGATGGTCCCAGGTCCAAGGAAGTGTGAGTTTGATTCATTCACAACATGAGAAACACTCACCTCCGAGTGTTCAGCCTCAGATACAAGTCTGTGGCCGTTTCTCAATACTCATGAACACAAGTACATTGAAGTATGGACTTGGGGAGAACGGGAGCTCGCAGAACGGTTAAACGAGGAATTGGAACAGTGCTCACGTACTCAGGGCTGTCAACGCACAGCTGAGCTCACCTTAACCTGCGCGCCTTTAACTTCTCAGGAGAATGACACGGGGAAGAAAAAGGTTTTGCGGTATATGCAGTGATTACTTTTAATGTTCAACTACATTTTTTAGAGACTTGAAACATTCATGCTAACTTATTTCTAATAGAAGCTCAAATCTTACATTAGCGCTAACATTATTGTGAATGAGCTACGCAGTAAATCTGTAGCTTGGTTGTGGGGTTTGTCCTCCCGCTGCTGCTGGTTCCCTCTCAGCCTGTGGCAGCTTTATTCATGGTCATTAGTCACTACAACAATACGATCATCAAAATGAAATGTGTGCACTATTAACACTGCAATATTTTGACATGGGCCTACCAAGGAAGAGTTAAAAAAGTGATACCATTTGCTTCATGGAGTCATGTGAAAGTCATGATATCAAATTGAGAGCGAACTCAGAGAAAACGTTTGCAGTTAACCCTTGTTCAATGAAGGTTCTTGAGTCTTCTTCTGTACTCTGTAGTTGAAGTGTCCAACGTTTCGCCTCTTCATCCAAAAGGCTTCGTCACTAAAGGTTCAGCACAGCCCAGATAAAGACCACAGGGAGGAGTTCAGCTTGGCTCAGTCCCTCCCCTCTATGAACAGCTACTCTCACCTGTAGGTAAACATCTTTGTAGTTCTGAGTCTTTGTAGTTCTAAGTCCTAACGACTGAACTGACACCTGAGCTAAATGCCTGCTTATTGATCTGTCCTGGGCGGGGTTGCAGCCTCATTAACATGACAGTTTTCCTGGACCTTTTCATGGATGGATTCTCCTTCACAAAAATTGCTTATTTGACTCCTCGTTCAAACCAACGTTTTTCTTGAGCTACAATCTTGCTCCTCTTTGGTCTTTCCTTCTGCTCTGGGAGCCTCCTGTGTAGCTCTGTGTTGGAGCGTCCTGATGACCCCTAGTTTGTGCTGGAGCCGATGGTTGGATTTAAACCTCAGGTGGTCAGTGTGAACTCCTCCCTGTGGTCTTTATCCAGTCTGCGAGCTGAGCTGAAACTTTAGTGTTGCTGACAAAGTCTTTTGGATGAAGAGGCGAAACGTTCAACACTTCAACTACAGAGTACAGAAGAAGACTCAAGAACCTTCATTGAAGATGGACAACTCCTGTACGACTGAGAGCTACACAGACATGTTGCTGTTAAACAAAGCACATTTTGTAATGATTTGAAACAATTAGATATTACTCAAACTCAGAGAACATTGTTCACGTTAACATTAACGTCATTAACTTCACAACAACCATCACAGGAACATTTCAAGGTTTAATGAAACTGCAATATTTGATCAAAAATACATTTGATTGATTCATAGAAGATAAAACAGTGACTGCAGAGGAACAGTCATAAATGTGTCCGTTCTGTTGTGCTCATGTTATTCGTCCTGAGAAGCATCTGCAGATTCAGACGGCGTCCTGTCTGAAGTCTCAGATCTATGAGGAGCTGGTCTCCATGTCCTGCTGAGCTGTGGAGCATCTAGAGCTGGATCCTTTCACCTGGACTCCACTGCAGCCTGTCCAAGCCACTGTCCAGCACTGCTGACCAACACTGCTGACTATCACCACAAAACAAAAGCAATAATACAATCAACTTTTACTCATATCATTATGTGGAGCCCAAACCTACTGAAAAGAAACATCAGAAATGAATGTGAAAAATGAAGTATTCTGATAAAACAAGCCTGTGCCAAGTGTACCGTAATGTCTGGAATATAAGCCTCTACTTTTTTCACACGCTCTGAACCATGCAGCCGATAAAACGATGCGGCTAATTTACACATGAACATAAAATAAGTGAGAAACACTGGTCTAGATCTTATGCCCGAGCCCTTTGTCCCGCTTAGACCACTACCAGACTGTGGCATGGGGAGGGGGTGCTGCGGGGGGAGTGCACGTGCTGAGTATATTGGTCACGTTTCTAAAGCGGCGAGGCCAGCGCTTTGATACCGGCGCTTTATGCTCTTTATCTCAGAACAGTTGAACTCACAGTGGGCTAAATAAGTGCTTTGGTGTCCATGTAGTGTGTAAAAAGTCTGGAAAATGCAGCAGGATGTTTGTGGAAAAAGGAGAATGAAATGGCAAAGAGGAGGGACACTTGCCTGTGGTGCTGCTCGTACGCCGTGTGTATAACCTGTCCCGCACCGGGCTCACCTCTTGGCCCTAGTGCAGTGTGTGTGCGCTCTCATGTAACAACATGGACACACACCTGCGGCTTATAAACAAATGCAGCCTATACAGTCTATATATACTTTTTCCTTTTTCTTTTGGAATTGAGTTGGTGCGTCATATATTTGGGTGCGCTCATAGTCCGGGATTTACGGTATTTGAAATGTGGAGGATGTTCATATGATGCGATGCTGCTTTCAGTCACTACAATGTGATTGTAATGATGGTAAGCGTGTGGCGCAGTGGAGTGGACAGGCGTCCAGTGGAATCTGGAAGTTACAACCACAGGTCAGAGCGCTGCTGGTGCATCCACAAAGCAGGAGACAACAGGACACTCTGCTGCAGAGAGATAGTAGAGAACAAAACAAGTGTGAGAAGCAACAAAGAACATGTCCCTGTAAATGAGCCCAGTGTAATGTAGAGCTGCATGTTTCCTACATCAAAACACATGAGTATATGACACACCATTGCTGAACACCAAACTGTTGACAATGAGAAGGATCCTCAATAGTCCATCCTGACACTTTCCTCACACCGTCAGCCCGGCAGGAGCAAGTGGCACCTGCAGTAACAGTAACATTAACATTAGACTTCAAATCCAAAAGGCTTTTTGGTGCTACAGATTCATATACAAACAGAAGCGTTACGTCCTGGACAGACTGCACACGTTATTTACCAAGGTAACACATCTCCATCACTGCTCTGTGAAAAGGAAACATAAGCATAGTAATAATAGCATAACAGTATAATACAGAATAATAATACATCTTTAACAAAAGGCATCTATTTGACTTTTCTAATGTTATTGTACATCAACATGTACAGCACTTCTCCCTGACTTCAACAAAACCATCTTTATCATGACTGTTAGAATAATCCACTTTCAAATGTTCACATTTGGTTTTGAAAGCCAAGTATGACTCTAAATAAATAATGGGACATGTTTACTTTTGTTGTTTCAATGCAGATGTTCATTACTGTGCATTGTCCCTGTGAAATAAATCATTCAAATAACCTTTGACCTTTTCAGTTCTGAAGTAACCTATCTTACACTTTTTATTTCATGACAGTGATTATCTATTGATAAAAAGATATGAAGAGATATGATAAGATATAATGACAAAGATGGCTCCAGTATTTCCTCATTTGTTATGAAACGACACTATTCTGAGCACCTAACTTCATATATTAGCCAAACTATTAGCAGTAATATAAATACGCAGTCAACAACAGTCACTAACAAACTTTTCCTCTCAACTTTTCACAAGTTTAACTACAATAGAGCCGGAGAAAACCAGCGGAGCTTCGTGGAACTTTTAGCCGAGACAGAGCTCGCCCCGCTCAGCTACAACTCACTGCGTGGGCCGCTAAGTGGCCGAAGCGGCCGGATCGTACTTTAACTCGGGATTGAACCGGTAAACAGACCATTGGGTTTACTTTACAAATGGACATTTCTCGCCTCAAATCGCCTTCAAAGTGAAGTTTAGATGAGAGGAACAATAAAACAGGCAACATTCACTTTAGCCTCACTTTCACTTCAGACTGGGTAAAGGGGGCGGGGCTTGAACTGTTCTCAGTCTGATGTGAACTTTGAACTGGAACAGTTCTCGGGCCGGCTCTGATGACGTTTCACGAGTACTCGAGTACACAAGCACAAGAACCAGAACGCATATTGAGAAACGGCCTGTGTCTTCACCTCAGCACATGACTTTACTGCACTGATGTCCGCCACAATTCCCTCAGTCAGCCCCAGGGCAGCTGTGGCTACAGAGGTGACCATCAGTGTTTAGTCCCTGCAGCTGTGCTCTTGTTTATTTTTCTGGTTATGATGATTATTGTTCAACTGATTTTGTGCCTAATTTTGGCTTCATGGCTTCAGATGGTTCATATCTAACGATGATGACGACATTTATATTTCACTTTAGTCATTCAATTGTGTTTGTGTTTCTCAGATTACTGTGACCTCACTCTGGACCCAAACACAGCTCACAGAGGCCTCGAACTGTCAGAGGACAAACGGACTGTGAGACGAGTGAACCCATCTGAGCCTCCGGATCATGAGGACAGATTCACAGACTGTCCTCAGGTCCTGAGCTCCTCCGGCCTGAGGGGGCGCTGTTACTGGGAGGTGAAGTGGAGCAGTTGGGTGGTTGATATCTCAGTGAGTTACAGAGGAATCAGACGGAGAGGAGACGACAGTCGGTTTGGAGCAAATGATCAGTCCTGGACGATGAGGATCAAGGAGGGAGAGTATTATTTCTTACACAATGAGAAAAAACAGCCAGATGTTCTCTCATGGAGGGTTTCTTCTCCCCCCTTCTCCGGTGCAGTGGGTGTGTTCCTGGACTCTGAGGCTGGAGCTCTGTCCTTCTATGACGTCAGCTCTGATGGAAAACTGTCCCACCTCCACACCTTCATCAGCTCCTTCACTGAGCCTCTGTTCCCAGGGTTTGCACTGGGGTTTAGGGCGTCTGTGTCTCTGGTGAAAGTGTAAACAGGAAGGACACAGCGCCCCCTGGAGGACTTTGGTTTTATTATGAATGAATGATTTGAATCTGTGGCTTTATAAAGTCTGATCTTCTCCTGTAATTTCTTCCATATTTCAGAGTTTAAATGCAGAGTTAAATGCTGCTGGTCAATAGAATCGTACTGGATCATATTTGACATGAACTGAAGCCGGTGCACTCTCAAAGATGAAGGATATCGTCTACGGCATCATCAAAATGATGATTATTTAGAGTCAAATCATCTCAAACATGTGGTGGATAAATGTTCCCGACGTGTGTGAAGCTGCTGAAGAACGGAGTTTTCAAAAGTAGAAGAATAATTCATCTTTGCTTTGGGATGTTGTGGGTTTTAGTTCCTCATGAGTTTGCTGTGAGTAAATACCACGCTGAGGAAATGACGGTGAAGGGAATGAGCTTTTCTTTTCTCATACTGGTTAGTCCTGGTTAGTCCTGGTTAGTTAGTCCTGGTTAGTCCTGGTTAGTTAGTCCTGGTTAGTCCTGGTTAGTTAGTCCTGGTTTGTCCTGGTTAGTTAGTCCTGGTTAGTTAGTCCTGGTTAGTCCTGGTTGGTTAGTCCTGGTTAGTTAGTCCTGGTTAGTTAGTCCTGGTTAGTCCTCGTTAGTTAGTCCTGGTTAGTCCTGGTTAGTCCTGGGATGGAGCAGGTGGTCTGTTTCCTTATTGTAAAATGAAAACAATTCTAAGGCTCCAATCCGGCGTGGCTTGTTTACATGTATGTTCATTCACCTCTGAACCCCGGCCTTTAACCCAGTGCCTTTTCTCCAGGTCGGCTTTACCCAAATGTAAAAGCTTCTGGACTGGAGCCAGTGTAACGCTTCATTTGAAAGCTAAGACCCACAAAACTGATCTAAATGGATCTTTGTCCTTGTGTTGTTGCCGCGTTGTTGTCGCTTTTGTCACCTTCTTTTTATTCTCATTGTTGTCTCTATTTTGACTCTTTTTTTCTTAAGTTTTGGATTGGAGTCGTTCCAAACTGGAGAGAATGTGCTCAGTTCAGGTGGGGGTTAAGAGGTTAACATGCACTGTCCTGACCAAATAAACAAACACATAAATAAGTACAAGTACAAAAGTCCTTGGAGGAAATGTTACTCGAGTACTGTGAGTAACTGAGTAACTGTTTGAGTCTGATTTATTTTCAATGACGCCGTTAATGGAACAAAACCTAAAATAAAGAGGAAATGGAGATATTTACAAAGAAAATTCAAAGAAAATAGAGAAAAAAATGATATTTCTCCAGAACCAGGAGCAGGAGACGATCTTCATACTTTATCATCAGAATGAAGCTTTTGCCGCTTAAATATTTACTCACAGTGGAAAAAGGAACAATGATTTGGACTCAAGGAAGAAACAGATACAGTGTGAAGATTTTTATATTCACTTTATAAAAAGACACGTTTGAGTTTTTTTCTCACTGTCTGACATGAAACCAGAATTTACTTTTATTTGTTTAGGTCTATTAGAATAATAAAAAAAACCTTCTATTTCCTAAACTCCAGAAGAACGAGAGATATATTTTTTCATAAATGTTAGTGCCTTTTTCCAAAGCAAAGTGTCCCACACTCAGAGGACTATACCTTCCACACTTGGGGAAAGCCCAGAGGTCGATATCATGACCTTGGAAGCACAAGTCTGGTTCCGGCTCGTTGCAGTTTTCACAGCCGTCTGCAGACACACGGGGCTGCTTAGATTTCTGTCCCACTTGCTCCAGACTCGCTCTGATGTCACGGGCACGTGGGGCACGGAAAGATCGTGAGACCCCAACGAGACCAGCCCACTTGATCAGCAAAGGCTACTGCAGCGGCTCCATGGCCCCGTGCATGATGGGAAAACGCCCACCTGTCAGGTGATTGGATACGAGTCTGCTGTGATCAGAAACATGTGACCCCCTCCTCTCTCCTCAGGGCAACACTTTAGATCTGAACAAATAAACTATTACAGTTGTGTATCGCCCCCAAAATAGAGCTCATGTTTGATGCTTTCCACAACAAAGGAAATATTCCATCTCTCAAACTAACACATGGGAAAGTTTCCTCTGATGAACAATGATGTGACTGGGCGGAGGTTGTTGAAATCAATTTCGAATATCCGTAAAAAAAATAAAATAAAAAGTCTTAGCATGACATTGACAAAGCATCGATCACGAACATGGTTACCTAATCAATAACTTGAATACCATAAAGATTTAACGTTAACACTCATTCAAATTTAAGCAGTTTACTGTCAACGCTAAAGCTACAAATGCAGCTTCTAGTTCAAGTGAATTTGGCGGAGCTCGTTTTTTATTTATTTATTTTTAAGTGGAGAGTGCACTGCAAATACAAACCCCCAAAATAGTACTTACACTAAAACTGCAAATACAAATCTAGGATATAATGATATTTCAGTGATATTGTGAAAGTGCTGACTACATGGGTAACGAGAGTTGATCCTGTAACACAGAACATGCTAGGCGCTGTTAGCAAAACCATTCTTAAATTCAAGATACAGTTAAGCTTTGAACAGAAAGAGGTTCCATTACTTACCCCGGAATGTTCTTGCCTCTTCTTGGTCAATATTGATCCCAGCTTCAAATATTTTTTGAATAAGTTCTTCCATGGAAAGGCAGCGTAGGCCTGGACAGTCCGCCATTTCACTCTTCTGGCCTTTTTTGTCCCCCCCCACCCGACACTGACCCCTACTGGTACAATGTTGAACCATTTGGCTTAAGACGTGATGTTGTAGCTCTAAAATGACATAAAGGTCCACAGTGAGTCGCCTTAAGGACCATATATGTACTGGCAGGGCACTTTCTTGATAAAAGTACCTTTTAGGTACAACATTGTACCTCTGTTTTTCTGTATCGACCAAAAGTTTCAAAAGTCCTGCTCCCACAGCACATGTTGTAAGCTTTTCATTGCACACAGAAAATGATAGCCTATATGCTTTCCTCTTTTCCAGTAGCTATGAATTGTTTACAACGGCAAATTATTTCTTGGATGTTTGATAAAAGCTTTTGGCTGCTCTACTCGGCCATCGGTATTAATAACATGTACAGTGGGAACCGGATGTTTACATACACTTCATCAAAAGACACGTTTGGATTTTTCTGTCACTGTCTGACATGAAACTAGAATCAACTTTTACTTCTTAGGTCAATTGGAATTTTAACAAATATATGTATTTGTGCTAAATGCCAGAAGAATGAGAGATATAAACTCGTTTCTAGCTCTCACAATCCCTCCTGCACATTGGAATGGTTCAAATGAATGATATGCATGTTTCACGCCCGTGTTCAGCTTTGAGCGCTGGAAAAGTTAAGCAGGGGAGACCCCCCCCCCCCCCAATATAAACGGCACTATTTTAGATTCTAGTTCTATCTTCCATCGCTCAATAAACATTTAAATGGAGACGATGCAACAAGGTCTGATTTTTCTTGCCATAAAGCTTCTTGAGGTCTTGTATATTACATTCATATTTTCTACTGTATATTTATATTTGTTTGTTACCCAGACTATGTAATCTCTTGAAATTGCATGGACTATCTTTTCAACTCAAACAAAACCTTATCCAACAGTCATGTTGATTTGAAGGCTGCCCTCTACTGTTTGTATAGGGAACTACAAAGCCTGCTGCCATGGAGATTTGAAGTTTTTGATTTCTGGCAATATCGACTCCTCACTTAATAATCTTGAATTATTTGTGTGTTTGTGTTGCAATGCCAAACCAGACAGCTGTGTATTATTATTGTTCTTACTATTGTTTGGTCATTTATTGTAAATGTTTATAACACAATATTTAAAACTGTATTGTTTCAGATTAATCACTTTGATTAAATGTATTTGCAGCATGTGAAAATGTAAAGATGTACGAATACTGTCAGCTTTTCTCACCACTAGGACTATAGCGAGGCTATCCAAGTTTAACAGGCCTGTAATGGGAACTTTATACAATAGAAAACGTCATAATATGAAATAGATTTTAAAATGTGGTAAGAAAATGGTCTAAAATATCAAAAGGCAATCCTTAATCCTTATGATCATACTTGCATGTGTTGTTATAATAGGTTTGATCAGAATATACCATTACGTTGCATTGACTGACGTAATAACACACGCCGGACCAAGATGGCGGCGTGTCGTCCGTATTGTGACAATGGAACTTAGCCGCTAAAGGCATGTATGTGATTTCTATGCAAAACGCTATTGGGAAGCTCACGGACCAATCAGCTGCCACGTCGAGGCAGCAGTAGACCAATCAGAGAGCAGGACGGGCACAATGATCTGCCCCCCTAACCTTTCCTTTATTAAACTTTTCCATTTCAGATCAAATTACACCAAATCCTTCTTATCCGGGCTTAGGGATGTTTCTGGTCCAAACAGGGGGATTCCAGCCGCCTCCATAAGGTAAACACGATTTCAACACTTTTACAGAAATAGACACTCACGAGAAGAGTAACAAATCAATGACTAAAGAAGAGGGTTATTTACTCGTTCTCTCATTTACATCTGATGTTGGTCTGGAATGCAGTCATGCGCCGTTTCAAATGGTAAATGAAGTGCAAATCTCTACTGTATATTACATTTCCCAGCTTTTAGCCCCTGCCATGATAAATGATCCTCTACGTTTTGTTTCTATGGGCACCTGGCCTTTAGTGAATGCATTCTAATTCTCTAAGTGTTCATTCTGTGGTTGTCAGACTGCAGCACAGCCAGCCCGACACGTCCCCCCTCCCCCGGCCCTCCTCGCGCTTAGAGAACACCTCGTCCAAGACCCTCCTGGACATGGGCACCAGGCGCATCTTCAACGAGGACCACGACCTGTCAGTGTCAGTTCAGCAGACTTTCTTTTATAAGTACATTTCTCAAATGGACCTTTGTTGACGTCAACAACCTTTGCAATAAAAGTTGGAAAACTAGAAAGCTGTAGAATCATAGCCATGTTTGTTTTGCTTGGCCCCCAGTGCAGCGGCGGCTCATGTAGAGCAGTGGTTCTATCCTTTGCAGCCCTGGGGGGCCACTACATGTGCTCCCCCGAGTCTGTGGCCCCCTACATATTGTTTAGTTGTATCTGCACTATAACCCTAATGTCTTATGTGATGATATGTCTCAGTCTTATGCTAATTCAGGAACATTGAAAGGAGGATGCAGGTTATGTTGGTTACCTTTAAAACACTTTTCTTATTTAATCATCTTTAATAATCCATTCTCTTTGGCTCCTTATTTCAGCCCAGGCTCCAGGCTGGTGAGGAAACCACTGTTTTAACTTGGATTGGTAAAAATATCTAGCCTCCTTCCAACATTAATAAAACAAATCCTGCTTGAAGTCAATATAATATTCATACATTTGTTGCAGAAGATGCAGAAAAGTGCAAAGCAAGAAAGACCAGTCTCCTCCTGAATCAGTTTGATGCGCTCCCCTCAGGGAGCCCTCCTCAGCACAGGCACAACGCTGTGGGCAGAGGCTAAATACTTCCATACCTCCTTTTCAAGTCACGTTTCAAGGGAAACATTGTTGACGCGTCTGGTTCAACAATGTGGTTCTCGTATTGAAAACTTGAACAGGATGTTCCTCATCTGTCCATGGGCCGATTTTAGCCAAATCAAAACTCAGAGAAATGTTCAAATCTCATCTGTATTGATCTCTTCAAGGGAACTTGCTCTCTTTTGTCAAACGCTGCGCAGAGCGAGAGAGAAGTGTCGGCTCTCCACAGCTGCGTAAGTGAATGAATTATGGCCCACGTAAGGGTTTATACTGTTTACTGTCACGTCCATCCATCCCCTCCCACATGGGTCACCATCCAGCGAGCAGCAGACCCGTCCCCGTCAGCACCCACGCCCCTCTTCCTTTAGTTATCTCTTTTGAATCATTATTATTTTGTTTTGTCTTTAAATAAACTTGGTAGTAGATCTTCGAGCTAGCCAAGATCTTTTCGGGTTTTGCCTCTTGAGGGAAACTTTCAGACCCATTGGGAGAGGGTATGTCCCCTCAGCAATACTTTTACTACCAGTTTAGATGCAGAAAGACTCCAGATTGTTGTTATTTTGTTATGTGCATTTTATTTGTTATTCTTTGCTTGTTTTATACATTTATTTGTTATTCTTGACGTATCAGGGCAGGGCGGACTAGAGGGCCAGGGCCACCGCACAGCCGACATAGCCCCCTGGACAGTCGGGGCGATGGACGCAGTAACAACAATTAGGGAACAGGGGAGAGGAGGAAGAAGAGGAAGTAGGACAAATAATCATATGATCATGATAATAAGTGTAACATTGATAAATAAATAAACTCAATCATAAAACAGAGGGGGAGAATAGCAGTGACTAATGAATACAACAATAGATCATGATAAAGGCAGAATCTATGATCTAGAATATCAAAGTGCAAAATAATGAATCATAAAACTAGTATAAAACAATAGGGAGAAATAAACTAAAGTAATGAAATAGAATAGTCTTTAATCTAAGATTCAGGGACATAAGAGGAATTGTTTTTATTGTTCATTTGTTAAAAGGTGTATGAGTGATGTCCCAGGGTGATTCTACTGTAATACATTTGACTGGTGTGGTGGATACGGTTTCCATGGCGATGAAGTCTATGAGTACATTTTTCCAATGATGAATATTGATTTTGGATTTCCAGTTGATAAGTATTGTCTTCTACTGTTTTATTTCCTAAACCCCTTTGTCTCTCTCTCTCTCTCTCTCTGTCAGTGGCGGCAGGGTCTCAGCTCTGCTCCGGACTCTAGCGCCTGAAAACGCTGTGACGCTCCTGGTTTTGGCTCTGACCGAACACAAGCTCCTCATCCACTCGCTCAGACCCTCCGTCCTCACCAGCGTCACTGAGGCCCTTGTCTCCGTGAGTCCGCAGTCGTATCGTAGTCGTTATTTAAAGCACGTTTCTAATTCTTGTGTCGATGCGTGTACTGTAAATCTGTCCAGCTGCTGTTCCCGTCCCACTGGGCCTGTCCCGACGTGCCCCTCTGTCCCCTGTCCCTTCATCGTGGGCGTGGACTCTCCGCCCGACGTCAGCTGTGTGGACCTGGACACCAGCGCCATCTACCAGTGAGGACCACAACTGCACCGTTGTTTCTGAAGAGCTGATAAATGAATGTGCAGCCTTGAAATACTGACAAGTGAAGTGTTTCTGTTGTCCCACAGCACAGAGGAGAAGAAGGCCGTCTCCTGGAAGATCCTCCCCAAGAAAGCCTGTAAGAACCTGCTGAACTCACTCAGGTCTGTGCACCAGCAGCTGCTACAAGGTCAGTGCTCTACCTCGGGCGTACCCTAGACTCCTACAGAGGACTCGTGTGTGTTTGATCAGGTTTCCAGACCAATGGACAAACCAGGCAAATATTTTCAGACACACAGCCAGGCGCCCCCCTCCCCCCCCCCCCCCCCCCCCCCCATTGTATTGGGCGCTAGTAAATACTCTCTGAATTGGCTTCATTTTAACGAAAATATAATATAACTGTTGAATATTTGTTATTAACAGTTTAATTTGGGTTTATGCATTTACAGATTTAATAGTTATTACAAATTAAAATACATAAATAGTACAATTCATTTTAGATCCAATATCTAAACTAATGATTGAAAGCTATTTAATAGCACAAGTTTAATTACAGTAGAACATGTTTTTTCCTTTCAAATGAATGCACCAGATTCACCACTAGACGGCGCTGGTGCTCCGCCTGTTGGCCAAAGTTGTTATGGTTCAAACTTAGATACGGCGAAGAAAAAGCCTATTCAATGCAATGCTATGAGCTAGAATGCAGTATGTTAGTCAGTGAACGCAAAAAGGCATTGTTAACATGATATGCAGCAATCTTCAGTAAAAGCCAAATTAACTTGAAATCGATCGTCTGGACATTTTTCCTGTTGACAAGAGATGTTACAGCTAAATCTACAACATTTTTTGGTGCCGAGAAACCCGGGACTGGGAGAAAAATAAGAACTTTGTTGGGATTGCGCCGATAGCTGTAACAACAACACGAAGACAAAAAGGAAAAGATGTCGGAGAAACTACAAAGATTAAAACAGAAACGGACTGTTCTGCGCTCGTCCGTTACGAAGCTACTTCAAAATATTCAAGATGAAGCAAGTAAGACCAACGTGAACTGTGATCGTTTGCTTGAAATGTTAGCCATGTTAGCGCAGAAGGAAAAAGGCCTGCAAGAGATTGAACCAGGCATTGAAGATGAGATTCCTTTGGAAGAGTTCGATGCGGACGTGGTGCGAACAATGGACTATCAAGACAACATTGACTTATGGAGATCACGGGCAGAGAGAGCGATAGCAAGGGCTGCCATACAACAACAACAAAATGAAGGGGCTGGAGCCATAGAGCGTCCACAACGACTGAGTGATGCAAGTACACGGTCAACAACAAGCAGACCCACAGTAAAACTACCTAAGCTCTCAATAAGCAAATACAATGGAGAAGTGTGCATGTGGCAAGAGTTTTGGGACCAGTTTGAAAACGCTATTCACCAAAACCCAGATTTGAGCAAAACTGAAAGATTCACTTATCTGAAGTCGTATCTCACCGGGCCAGCTGCACGCGCTATTGCAGGGCTGAAGGTAACTGACACAAACTATGACACAGCAGTAGACATGCTTAAGCAAAGATTTGGCAGGAAAGATCTCATTGTGAGTGCACACATGTCTAAGTTACTGAATCTAAGTCCAGTTAAAAGATCTTCAGACATTGTTGCTTTTAGACAACTTTTTGATGATGTGGAAGTGCAAATAAGAAGTCTGGAAGCTTTAGGCGTTCCGTCAGACAACTATGGAGGTTTACTCTGCCCCATACTGCTCCAAATAATTCCTGATGACATTGCCCTTGAGTTTACACGCAAAACGGATTTAGGGCAAGAGTTGAATGTTGCCGATCTTGTTAGCTTTTTGCAGCAAGAAGTTGAAAGCAGGGAGCGTGCTGCACATTTGACGAAAGCTAGAGACAAAGATGCACATGCTACTCAGAAACAACATTACAAACCAGATTTAAGCAGAGAAAAGTGGAAAAGAGCTAATGTGCCATCAGCTGCAGCCCTCCACACAGGCAGTTCGAATACACCACTTGTGCACAATTGCATTTTCTGCAACAGTACCAGCCACAAGTCAGAACAGTGCACAGAAGACACAGTCACAAGCAGGAAGGAAAAGTTAAAGAAAATGGGAAGGTGTTTCATATGTCTAAAACCTAGACATCTTGCTCGAGACTGCAGATCCAAAAATGTGACATGCACTGATTGTGGAAGGAGACATCATGCTGTTGTGTGCGAAAAAGGTGGGCAACCAACAGAAAACACGGATGCCGATGAGAACACTAGTGATGCTGTAGTCTCTTCAGTCATTCCACATGCAGCCAAACAGACTCCGGAAAAATGTGATACAGTACTGTTGCAAACTGTCAGAGCAAGGATTGAAGGACCTGGAGGAAAGAAAATTGTGCGTTGTTTGATTGATGGAGGAAGCCAACGGAGTTTTGTTCATGAGAAACAAGTGAAAGATTTAAAGCTGCCAATACTAAAACAAGAGACACTGAACCTCCACACGTTTGGCTCCAAGAACCCAGTGACCACAAAATGCAATGTCATTAAACTAGTCCTGGAGAATGTGAGAAACAAGGGTCAGAAAATCGAAATTGAAGCTGTTCAAACGCCACAGCTTTGTACTGCAGTCATGAAAGTTCCCAGTGAACACATCCAACAGCAACTGGAGAAAAAAGGTCTACCAGTAGCAGATGTGTCAACAGGAGAAAAGGACGATTTGGAACTGTCAGTTCTCATTGGAGCAGATTACTACTGGAGAGTAGTCACAGGTAAAACTGAAAGACTTTCAGACGCTTTAGTGGCTATAGAAACCAGGTTTGGCTGGACAGTGCAAGGTCCAGTTGTCATGTCCAGTATGAATGAAGCAACATGCATGCACATTGGAATCAGTGAAAATCCAGTGAACATTTCAACCCAGCTAAGAGCATTTTGGGAAATAGAATCACTGGGTATCTCCACCAAAGGTGAGGAAACCCCAGATGACACGAAGGCCAAAGAGAGCTTTGACAGGTCAGTCAGATTCGTGAATGAGAGGTATGAAGTCGCATTGCCATGGCGCCAAGACACACCCGAACTCTCAGACAACATGAAAGTTGCACAGAAAAGGTTTGAAACATTAAAAAGAAAACTGAAATGTGACGTGACATTGTTCAAAAGATACAATGATGTGATTGAAGAATATACAGCGCAAGGAATATGTGAAGATGTGCCAGAGAGCGACCATTTAGCGACAGAAAATGTGACCTACTACTTACCTCATCATGCTGTAATCAGAGAGGACAAGGTAACTACCAAGCTAAGAGTAGTGTTTGATGCTTCATCTCATGAAGAAGGTTGTCCCTCTTTAAATGACTGTTTATTACCTGGCCCAAACCTGAATGCTGACCTTATTAGCATTTTGATCAGATTCCGTCAAAACCCTGTAGCCTTCACAGCAGACATAACCAAAGCTTTCCTGCAGATATCCATTACTGAAAGTGACAGAGATGCTGTGAGATTTTTCTGGCTTACAGGACCCCCAGATGCTGAGAGCACCAACACACGCATAATGAGAATGACTCGTGTTGTGTTTGGAGTAACTTCAAGTCCGTTCTTACTTGCAGCCACAATCGGACATCATGTGGAAAAATACGAAGCTGACCAATCAGATACAGTAAAACTGATGAGAGACTCACTTTATGTGGATGATCTGATTGCTAGTTCATATAATGCAAAAGAAGCATACAAACTTACTACAGGAGCAAGAGAGATACTGGCTGCTGCCAACATGAACCTGTGTAAGTGGACGACAAACTCCAATGAACTGAAAACCATGTGGTCAAACAGTAACCTTGATTTCACACAAGAAGCAGAGACAAGTGTGCTGAAAGTGCTTGGTCTGGTCTGGAGACCAGACACAGACGACTTTGCATTTGACCTCAAACACTTGATGAACATTCTGAAGGGAAAAGAGAATACAAAGAGGAGTGTTTTGAGATCATCTGCCAGAATCTTTGACCCCATAGGTTTCCTAACGCCCTTTACCATTCGAGTTAAATGTCTGTTTCAGGAAATGTGGCGGCGGGGCCTGAGCTGGGATGACGAGCTGCCTCCAGACCTTTCACAAGCATGGCAACAGTGGTGCATGGAGCTTCCTCAGATCCATCAAATAGTAATTCCAAGGTGGTATGGAACAGAACAACTGTCGGACACATCACAAGTACTCCATGTTTTCACAGATGCAAGCGAAAGAGCCTATGGCGCAGTTGCATACCTGCAAGGACACACAGAAGAAGGGACTGTGACTACACTGGTTGCATCCAAGTCAAGAGTGGCACCAATCAAAACTTTGACACTGCCTCGCTTGGAGCTAATGGGAGCTGTGATTGGAGCAAGGTTGGCAAATAACCTTTTAAAGGCACTTGGCATGCAAAACACCCAACTCAGGATGTGGTCAGACTCAATGATAGTGATCCACTGGATTCGCAGTTCATCAAAGAAATGGAAACAGTTTGTTGCCAACAGAGTAATGGAGATACAAGGTCTGACACCACCAGAACTATGGGCACATTGTAGCGGAAAAATCAACCCAGCTGATCTCACAACGAGAGGTCAGTCTGCATCAAGGTTAAAAGAGGAAGAGCTCTGGTGGTCAGGCCCACCATTTTTGAAAGAAAATGAGCTTCAAACTACACTGGCAGAGACAACACAGGAAATGCTGTCAGAAGAAGAGGTTAAATCTGAACAAAAGACAAGCCAAGTTGCAGTACATCTTAGTAACAGTGAGAGCATTGAATCTGAATCCTTGCTGCAGCTGGAAAAATACAGCAAGCTACAAACTGTGCTAAGAGTAACTGCATGGATTCAAAGATTTCTACACAACTGTCGTTCAAAGCAAAAGAAAAGAGGAGAAATTACAGCGGAGGAAATATCAGAAGCTGAAAGGGTATGGATACGTGAAGCACAACTTAACAGTTTTGGAAAAGAAATAAAAGAGCTGAAAGTTGGAGAAAATGTGCACAAAGACTCAAAAATCAATGACTTTAAACCTTTTCTAGATGAGCATGGTTTAATCTGTGTGGGAGGAAGGCTGCAACAGTCCGGTATGAGTTTCCATGAGCAGCACCCATGGTTGTTACCATCAAGTCACAGATTTGCACAACTTCTGATCAACTACTGTCACGAAAATGTCATGCATTCAGGCGTGAGAGACACTCTAGTTCATTTACGAGAGAAGTACTGGGTTCCACGTGCGAGACAGCTAGTCAAAAAATGCATTTCGGACTGTACTATCTGTAAAAGATTCAAAGTGAAAGCAGCACAGCAAATGGCTGCACCTCTACCCAAAGACAGAGTAACAGAGGCGCCACCATTTGAAATCACTGGAGTAGACTTTGCAGGCCCGCTGTTTGTAAAGTCCAAGAATGCTACAGAGAAAGCATATGTAGCACTTTTCACCTGCGCAGTGACACGCGCAGTGCACCTTGAACTGGTTTCAAGTTTATCAACAGAAAGTTTCCTCTTGGCACTCAAAAGATTCATTTCAAGGAGAGGACTTTGCAGGATAATCTACTCGGACAATGCACAAACTTTCAAGAGAGCAGATCAAGATCTAAAGGAACTGTGGAAAGCCATGAAAGAGCCCGAGCTCCTGGAATATTTCTCTGAAAAGGGAATCAAGTGGAAATATATCGCAGAAAGAGCGGCTTGGTGGGGTGGATTTTGGGAAAGACTAGTGCGCTCTGTAAAGGCATGTCTCAAAAGAGTAATGGGCAGAGCATCTTTGAGTTTTGAAGAGTTAACTTCTCTATTGTCAGAAATAGAAGCCACTATCAACTCAAGACCACTCACTTTTGTGTACAATGATTTGCAAGAACCACAACCTTTGACGCCAGCTCATTTTCTAATAGGGAAACGACTCAACTCCTTACCTCCAAAGCCATTCTGCACAGCAGGTCAGACAACAAATGCAAACAAAGAAGAGCTGACCCGAAGATGGAAATACCGCCACAGACTGGTAAATGAATTTTGGAAGAGATGGAGGAGTGAGTATTTGCTGGACCTCAGATCGGCTCACACTCGTCAAGCCCCAGATCCAACACATCTCAAACCCGGAGATTTAGTTCTCATTGGAGATGACAGGATGCCACGTTTAACATGGAAAACAGGACTTGTCACAGAAGTGTTTCCAGGAAGAGATGGACTAGTCAGATCCTGTGCTGTCCGCACCCCAACAGGGACAACGTTAAGAAGACCAGTTCAGCTACTATATCCTTTTGAAGTTAATGTTTGAACTGTCTTCTTGGGGGGAGGATGTTGAATATTTGTTATTAACAGTTTAATTTGGGTTTATGCATTTACAGATTTAATAGTTATTACAAATTAAAATACATAAATAGTACAATTCATTTTAGATCCAATATCTAAACTAATGATTGAAAGCTATTTAATAGCACAAGTTTAATTACAGTAGAACATGTTTTTTCCTTTCAAATGAATGCACCAGATTCACCACTAGACGGCGCTGGTGCTCCGCCTGTTGGCCAAAGTTGTTATGGTTCAAACTTAGATACGGCGAAGAAAAAGCCTATTCAATGCAATGCTATGAGCTAGAATGCAGTATGTTAGTCAGTGAACGCAAAAAGGCATTGTTAACATGATATGCAGCAATCTTCAGTAAAAGCCAAATTAACTTGAAATCGATCGTCTGGACATTTTTCCTGTTGACAAGAGATGTTACAGCTAAATCTACAACAATAACATCGATATTTGCCTCTATGGAGTTTATCACAAAAAAAAAAAAACAATCTCACGGCCCGATTAAGCTTCAGTTGCTCATCCACGTAACTTTTGCGCTGCCCTCTCTCGTGTTTTGCTTCAACGCGATCTCCTCTGATCTCCTCTGATCTCCTCTGATCTCCTCTGATCTCCTCTGATCTCCTCGGGCTGGGGAGGAGACTGTGTGGTGACGTCGCTGCCGTTCGGAGGCGGCCCAGGGCGGAGCTGAGCGAACAGGTGGAGGATGTGAGTGACGGGGCTCCTGTAGCCGCCTCGTCACTCACGGACCCCGCGTGCCTTTTCCTCTCCTATGGCCCGGGACAGCGCTGGCGCTGGGAGCGTTTCCCCAGAGCCACGCTCTGAAACAGTTTGCCCACAGGCCCCGCCCACAGGCCGTGCTCACGTCCCACGGTCATGCATTCACAAACTGTCCCTCTGTCAACCCTACACTCCTCCCTCCGCCCCCCTCCAGCAGTGACTTTTGTTACGCAAAATAAGCACGTTGACGCTATGGGGCGCCGCTGTCCCTTGCGCCCAGAGTCCGACTATATTTAAATATTTTATTTCTCTCTCGCCCCGTCTTCCGCGCCCCCCCCCCCCCCCCCCCCCGTCCTTTCGGCGCCCATATGCAAGGCATACATTGCATTTGCCCTTTTTGCGCCACTGGGTCCACATTACGGATACAGAGGTGTAGTTATAGTTTTATTGTCAGATATACTCCTTCCCAGCAGAGGGCGCCATTGTTGTCTTACCTTATCATCTCTGAGTTGTAATTACCGGTTCGAGCGGAGTTGTAGTAAGCTGGCTGATGCTGAAAGAGGCCAATCTAGTTGTAATAATAAGTAACCGTCTCAATACTATTATTAAATAATAAATCAATGAATACAGCCCAGGCTTTGAGTCACTTTGGGGCTGGTCTTCTGTCTATGATGGACTTATAGGAACAGGCCACTGTTTGTCCACACTGAGATATTGTTGAAAACACATTCTTTACTACATGGACAAAAGGATGGAGACTCGGTCTATTCAAATCAAAATCATAGTTTTATTCCCTATATTACAAACCAAAGCACACAGGTAATGTTGAGTACATGTTGACCGGTCGGTGAGAGACGAGAGAGAGAGAGCATCTCTCCTGAGCAACACACAAGACAAAGGAGGAGGCGTGTCCTCCTTTAACCAATCAGTGCTCTTGGAATGTTCTCGTCACTTCTTCTGCACAATCTGACTCCTCGTTTGAACACACTGCCCCCCAGTGGATCAGCCGTAAACACAACAATAGGGCAGTAATAAAATGTCACAGTTTTATACATAATCACTAAAGCCTAATGTGACAAATATGTATATTAATAATTCAACAGTGACACGGAGGGTGTGGGATTTGCAGTCGTTTATGGAGATGTTTTGGGATCTGTCAGAGAGGTAAGAGGAGAACCAGGAAACAGCTGAAGCAGTGATGTCAATAGACTGAAGACGGAGGAGGAGGATGGAGAGGTCCATGGTTTGTGGTTTTCAGGATCCAGATTGGGGTTTTTGATGATGGGGCAAGAACTGGTCAGATTGTGCGTTGACAACAACACCTGCACACTCCCTGATCAGCTTCCATTGGTTTGTTTAAATCCCAGCACAGAGTCGTTCAAAGTGGAATAATAAAACCCTGTCCCGTTGGAGAGTACAGGCCGACGCTGCAGGAGGAACAAACACGACTGGACAGACGTCAGTGTGGAACTTCTGCTGGAGATGAATGACAAAAACACATTTGAATACGTTTTTATTCAAATGTGTGCTTTTATTTAGCTCCAAAGGTTTGCTCAGAGGGATTTTGGATCCGGTTTAGTTTTGGAATAAACTAGTTATTAGTGAAAAAAACATCTTTGTTTTTTGGTTCAAAGCTGAATAAATGTGTCAGAATTAGATCTGTAAAAATCCTTGTGTGAAAAAAACTTCAAAATGCAGTTGAGTCGGAGCCTGTAAAGTTTGGAGCCTGTGAAGTAAAACATTTTTTTAAAATAATATCCGAAAAATTCCTTCAGAGAAAACTGCCTTTGAATTCACAATTTCACAAATCAATCTATGGAGAAACATCAGATCAGTGGAATATTTAAACGTCTCACAGTGAAGATGAAAGTTCATATTTAAGACCAAACCGGCCCCTTAACGGCGCTATACCGGGTTTTATTTCTGGAAATGAAACCAGATCTGTTTGCTTCTCTGATCTGTGCGTTACTCACCTCTGAGTCTTCACGGCTCGAACAGAACCAGAGAAAGAAGAGGAAACTCTGCTGAGACTGAGACTGAGCAGGAAGAGAAGAAGAAGCTTTGACCACAAACTCACTTTCATGTCAGTGCAGAAGAAACACTGAGAGCTGTTTGGATCCTGCACATGATCATGAAAAAACAAACATCTTAAATATGAGCTGATAAATGAGCCATTCATTATCTCAAACATAAACGTTCATGAGAAAAGCTTCATTCAAACTCAATGCAATGAGTATTTACAAGAACGTCAGAAATATGCAGGATATGAAATAACAAACTATTGAAAATATGGACAATAAATGGAGCTCGTTTACAGATATTAAAATCCTGCATTATTGCCGTTCTGGCTAAAAGCAGAACTACAGTTTGTCACTTGAAGTCACTCTAGGTCTCTTTGATAAGTTGGTCCCACCTGAGGTCTGACCCGGAGCTGGTTGGACTGAAGCTGGATTAGTTCCTCTGACTCAGGTCGACAAACACAGACATGTTTCCTCTGGATCAGAGCATTTATAAAGCGCTTTATCAGTGGGTTTCTCTGTGAGGCGATCATGTGACACATGATCTGGGGACACTAGGGAGGGGACGGATAACCGGTCTGTATCGATACACGGAGGTGCGAGTGCATCGGCAGAGAAGCTACAGATCGATGCAGTTCAGAGGAGAAACACAAGATGCATCGGATATTACTGCTCATGTCGGTTTCATCTAGATACATTCCAGCTGCAAAGCCTTTGGGCCGATGCGCGCGAGTCTTACCGGTAAACTTCAGGCTCAGAGCGGCAGAAACACGTCCGCGGTGTGGAGTTGGGTCGGCCGCTGTGTTGAATGAAGGACGTCCCGTGTGTGAGAAGTAGCAGGAAGCCAAACGCAGATAAATATTCCAAACATCGCCATGATCAGCCATCTTCATTTGCCCAAGTCATTATGTCCACTTACAAGCCTAAAGAGTCCAGAAATCCACTTTACTGCCCTGCATTAGAGCCAGGGGGGGGGAACACGTGTGACTGAGAGGCAGAGGAAGCCCCGCCCATTCATTAGCATAACTATGTGGAGCGTTTCTGTGTTATTAATGTGGAGATAATTCACACAATCGCCTTTTTAATTTGAACAACACTGATCATAGATTAATAATAACTGTCCCCCCAAAAATGTTGAAAAAAACTAAAGAAAAAACAATCTTAAGGTGGATAAACCCATAGAATATATAGGATACCAAACATAAAAAAACATACAAATAAATAAATAAATATGTAGTCCAAATGAAATTAGTAGATCGTGGCAGGTGTATCGAGATGCCAATCGTATCGGACAGAGGCCTAAGATTCTCATCCCTAGGGGGTAGGCAAAGAATTTTTGGAGATAAGAATCAAATGTTTATTGCAATCTGATCAATATTGAACGGTTAAACCGCGGCACGGGAAACGCACTTATACCGGCGGAAGAGTCTCTGATTCAGACGTGGAGGAGCTTGTCCTGGACCTAAATGTGTCCACTCTAAAACCGAACCTCATGAGCCGCTTTGGACCCGAGTGTAAAAATCTGCGCCCGCGGAGGCCGAGAGCGCGGCTCCAGATGCAATATCTGTAATATCTGTCATAAAGAGGGAGGAGCCTGTGATCAGATACTTCCATTTACAACAGTTTTCCTCTTATTCTGATCCGAGGAGCGAGAGGAACAAGTGTCTGCAGCCGCATCATTCTCCTCCTCTGCCGCTAAACCCGTGGCTTTGTATCTGTCACTGACATTTACATTTACGAGCTGATGTGCAGAGATGGTAATGTCCTGCGTATATACATGATCTCTGCTATAACAAAAGCTTAAACCTGCCACTGCGACAGTACGACTGAGGGGGCGGGGCCAAACCACAGTCTGATGTTCACAATGAGCTGGTCACTGAGACAAACCTAAATACTCAGCTTTACCCACTCACACGAACAGCCTGCTTCCAAAATAATCACAAACTGGCATTTTCATTCAATGGTTTTGTATTTGAAAAAACCTGCTCGAGTTCAATGTAATAATGGAGGAAAAATATAATCTCATTTCTAATATATTCCCAGTGTTTTCAATCGCGTTAAAGTAGGGGGTACCACTCGTCACCTAAAGCTTCAGGGGGTACCCACTCGTCACCTAAAGATTCAGGGGTACCACTCGTCACCTAAAGCTTCAGGGAGTACCCACTCATCACCTAAAGCTTCAGGGGGTACCACTCGTCACCTAAAGCTTCAGGGAGTACCCACTCATCACCTAAAGCTTCAGGGGGTACCCACTCGTCACCTAAAGCTTCAGGGGGTACCCACTCGTCACCTAAAGCTTCAGGGGGTACCCACTCATCACCTAAAGCTTCAGGGGGTACCCACTCGTCACCTAAAGCTTCAGGGGGTACCCACTCGTCACCTAAAGCTTCAGGGGGTACCACTCGTCACCTAAAGCTTCAGGGGGTACCCACTCGTCACCTAAAGTTTCAGGGGGTACCCACTCGTCAGCTAAAGCTTCAAGGGGTACCCACTCGTCACCTATAGCTTCAAGGGGTACCCACTCGTTACCTAAAGCTTCAGGGGGTACCCACTCGTCACCTAAAGCTTCAGGGGGTACCCACTAGTCACATAAAGCTTCAGGGAGTACCCACCTAAAGCTTCAGGGGGTACCCACCTAAAGCTTCAGGGGGTACCCACCTAAAGCTTCAGGGGGTACCACTCGTCACCTAAAGCTTCAGGGGTACCACTCGTCACCTAAAGCTTCAGGGGGTACCACTCGTCACCTAAAGCTTCAGGGGGTACCCACTCGTCACCTAAAGCTTCAGGGGGTACCACTCGTCCCCTAAAGCTTCAGGGGGTACCCACTAGTCACCTAAAGCTTCAGGGAGTACCCACCTAAAGCTTCAGGGGGTACCCACCTAAAGCTTCAGGGGGTACCCACCTAAAGCTTCAGGGGGTACCCACTCGTCACCTAAAGCTTCAGGGGGTACCACTCGTCACCTAAAGCTTCAGGGGGTACCCACTAGTCACCTAAAGCTTCAGGGAGTACCCACCTAAAGCTTCAGGGGGTACCCACCTAAAGCTTCAGGGGGTACCCACCTAAAGCTTCAGGGGGTACCACTCGTCACCTAAAGCTTCAGGGGGTACCCACCTAAAGCTTCAGGGGGTACCCACCTAAAGCTTCAGGGGGTACCCACCTAAAGCTTCAGGGGGTACCCACTCGTCACCTAAAGCTTCAGGGGGTACCACTCGTCACCTAAAGCTTCAGGGAGTACCCACTCATCACCTAAAGCTTCAGGGGGTACCACTCGTCACCTAAAGATTCAGGGGTACCCACTCGTCACCTAAAGCTTCAGGGGGTACCCACTCGTCACCTAAAGCTTCAGGGGGTACCCACTCATCACCTAAAGCTTCAGGGGGTACCCACTCGTCACCTAAAGCTTCAGGGGGTACCCACTCGTCACCTAAAGCTTCAGGGGGTACCACTCGTCACCTAAAGCTTCAGGGGGTACCACTCGTCACCTAAAGCTTTAGGGGGTACCCACTCGTCAGCTAAAGCTTCAAGGGGTACCCACTCGTCACCTAAAGCTTCAGGGAGTACCCACTCGTCACCTAAAGCTTCAGGGAGTACCCACTCATCACCTAAAGCTTCAGGGAGTACCCACTCGTCACCTAAAGAAGCTTCAGGGGTACCACTCGTCACCTAAAGCTTCAGGGGGTACCACTCGTCACCTAAAGCTTCAGGGGTACCACTCGTCACCTAAAGCTTCAGGGGGTACCACTCGTCACCTAAAGCTTCAGGGGGTACCCACTCGTCACCTAAAGCTTCAGGGGGTACCACTCGTCACCTAAAGCTTCAGGGGGTACCCACTAGTCACCTAAAGCTTCAGGGAGTACCCACCTAAAGCTTCAGGGGGTACCCACCTAAAGCTTCAGGGGGTACCCACCTAAAGCTTCAGGGGGTACCCACTTGTCACCTAAAGCTTCAGGGGGTACCACTCGTCACCTAAAGCTTCAGGGGGTACCCACTAGTCACCTAAAGCTTCAGGGAGTACCCACCTAAAGCTTCAGGGGGTACCCACCTAAAGCTTCAGGGGGTACCCACCTAAAGCTTCAGGGGGTACCACTCGTCACCTAAAGCTTCAGGGGGTACCCACTAGTCACCTAAAGCTTCAGGGAGTACCCACCTAAAGCTTCAGGGGGTACCCACCTAAAGCTTCAGGGGGTACCCACCTAAAGCTTCAGGGGGTACCCACTCGTCACCTAAAGCTTCAGGGGGTACCACTCGTCACCTAAAGCTTCAGGGGGTACCACTCGTCACCTAAAGCTTCAGGGGGTACCACTCGTCACCTAAAGCTTCAGGGGGTACCACTCGTCACCTAAAGCTTCAGGGGGTACCACTCGTCCCCTAAAGCTTCAGGGGTACCCACTCGTCACCTAAAGCTTCAGGGGGTACCCACTCTTCACTTAAAGCTTCAGGGAGTACCCACTCGTCACCTAAAGCTTCAGGGGGTACCCACTCGTCACCTAAAGCTTCAGGGGGTACCCACTCGTCACCTAAAGCTTCAGGGGGTACCACTCGTCACCTAAAGCTTCAGGGAGTACCCACTCGTCACCTAAAGCTTCAGGGGGTACCCACTCGTCACCTAAAGCTTCAGGGGGTACCCACTCGTCACCTAAAGCTTCAGGGGGTACACGGCTCCAAAGGTTTGGGAACTACTGGCTTATGAGGAACGTCTTGTTTGTAAGTGATCGGACGTTTCTCAATGCCCGGTGAAGAGGTACAGATCCAGAATTAGCCGAGGAGCCACGAGCTAACGTTTCCACTCAACAGGCGGAAGCTGCTGCTGAAACCCGGCTCGGACCTCAGTGGGGACGATGGGACGGATCGACCCCAGCCTGGACTGGATGTCGGCAGCCCTACAGGTGCTCCGTGGTGGATAGGGCGTGTGCCACAGGTCAGCCGGTATGTTGGCTAGCGGGGGAGGAGGGCAGGACCCTGCATACTGCTGGCACCATCATGGAAGCACAGGGAGGGCAGGGAGTTCAGCTTCTTCTTCAGTCAAATGGACCTGGCCTCCTCCCTGAAGGCATTACCTGGAACATACTGTGATATGTGCGGGGGAGACGGGGAGGGTACATGTCCTTAAGTGAGGGAAGAGGCCCTGCAGGTCTTCTCCGCTGCTCCCACAATGCACTGGAGGCTCCTGTGCATCGTGAGTAAAGTACATGTACTTGAGTAACTGCCCTGGTTCATTCATTCTCGTTTGTGTGCTTTGATTCTGGTTTAAGGCTCATCAAAGTAAAAATAGAATAAACCTGTCCCGTCACATTCTCCAAGCTCTGCTCTGATTGGCTGAGACCGTCTCCAGGTGACAGTCCTGTCTGAGCGCGCTCAGTGTG
Source organism: Proterorhinus semilunaris (assembly GCA_021464625.1). NCBI lineage: Eukaryota > Metazoa > Chordata > Actinopteri > Gobiiformes > Gobiidae > Proterorhinus > Proterorhinus semilunaris. The sequence continues at coordinate 40,691,499 of CM038346.1, forward strand.
TGTCTGCGTCCACAGGTAAGAGCTCTTTTTTACATTTACAGTTGATTTCAGGACGTTTATATTTGAAAATATCAGGTGATAAGAATACTATGAGTATAACGTATAAAATGACCAGCACACGGGATATGAGGAAGTACTCACTCCCACATCCTGACGGTCAGAGTCACGTCTTTTTCTGAGCAACACCAGCCGCCATTTCACAGAAGGGAAAACACACGGGGAAGTAATGAGTTACAGCCACTTCACTCTAATCATTCAAATCTGTGAAATGATGGCGGCACGTTTATTTATAGAGCACAATTCACACACATGGTCCTTCAAATCCATTCAATAAAACATCCATATCAAATGAAAACAATCGAGCCAAAGCAGCAGCTCCGTATCTCTGTGTGAAGCATCTTTATCTGTGAACTGCATGTGTAGATTCTGTTCCATATGTTTTTTTCTGGATACTTTTGTACATCTGTGGTGTTTTGTGGAGATTCAGTGGATATTTTACTACAGAGTCCATACTAGCCATGAACGTAAACTAACAGCTAGCTCATGAGCTAAAGACATTTGAGGACATGAAAGGTCAAAAGATCCCCACAGCTTACAAGCTGATCTGTTATTATTACCGGCTCAACTAAAGTGACATGTCAGCCGTTCATCAGACATGAAGTAAGAGATGAAACACCTGTGTGTGTAGTGCCCCTAATGAGGTCACATGACTGAACAATATACATGGTGTACGGTGACCTGGTTCTGTTGAAATCTTCACAAAATGAAACAGTCCAATATGTTCAGGGAAATGTCTTCCAGCCTCTAAAAATAGCCCCTGTTATTTATTGTTATTTGGCTCCGCCTGGGACGGGACCAGGATGGACCGTGTTATTTCTGTGAAGGCAGAGTCTCTGAACCTCAGGCTGAGCTCCAGCGCCTGATCTCACACATGCAGAACTGCTCTTTCAGCCTGAGGTTCTCTGCAGTGAAGTACCGCTGTAAGGTCCTGGGGGGCTCTCTCTTCCTCCTCCCCATCGTCTCTGTGGTGATGGGTGGGCTCTATGGTTTTATGACGGAGCAGCATGAAAAATATTAAAGAAATAAAAAGTCAAATATGGTAAGACGACAACAATTCAATCAATCAATCAATAAATAACAGGGGGTATTTTGAGAGGCTGACATGTCACTTTAGTTGAGCCGGTAATAATAACAGATCGGCTTGTAAGCTGTGGGGATCTTTTTACCTTCATGTCCTCAAATGTCTTTAGCTCAGGAGCTAAAGTTCCTAGTTTGTGAACCTGTTCTCAAACAATGGCAATACAAACTATTCTGATTCTGAAAATACAAACTTACCTGGTATAATGGCGTATCTGGTCATGTGATCCTGCAAAGCGCTCCAGACAAAAACCTCTATTTGACGTATTGTGACGTAGCCGATAAGGAGGACGATTGGGACAAAAAAGAATTTGGAGAAAATGAAAAATGTGGGGGGAAAAACTAATGTTCTATTTTTTAAATCTGATTTATTGAGCTTTCAATCCAAAAAACAAGGATGAATTTAAAGTTTTAGTTTGTATGGAGAAATTATGATCTTTAAAAAAAACAAAGAAAGAAATACTTTCTGTTACAAATGTTTCAATGTATTTAAATTTCCGCTTGAATTTGCTCTTATTTTGGACGCTTTTGTCTGGACTGAGTCTCATTTTGCAGGGATAAATACAATGTTATTTTGAAAGATAAAGTTATGAACTCACGGCTGGTTGTTGCTATGTAACTCTTTCTTCACTCTTCAAATTAAAGCCTGTTTCCTCTTCAAAATAAAAGCCCTCTCTCCTCGTGAGTGCTTCCTTGGTTTGTTCCTCAGTCCTTTCCTCCTCGTTCCCTCTGTGAGAGTGAATGTTGGAAAAGTGATCAAGTAAATCCAAACGTGTAAAGAAGAGCTCAGCTTTTTCTCCGATCCGCCAAGTCTCTCCCAGAGTGTTGTGTTGTTGCCATGGAGACGCTTCCAGGAACCCTGGCACCTCCACAATATAAGCCTTGGTTCAGTGTTTGGGAGAATGCCGCACAGTCAAACCAGTTTGGTGAGGTCTTATGAACGTGACATGTCATGTGACTGACAGTGATAGAAGTCATGAGCACGTTGTTTTGTAAATGGAAAAGGGCTCTCCATAAATTCAATAGGTTGTGTTAATGTGACATCACAACATTCTAAAGAGCCCGTAGTTTAAACATCCATGGTGGTAACTATGGTGTGGGCCTGCAGATTTATTTGTCTTAGTTTTTTGGCGAATATCTCAGTCATTGTTGGAAGAATCCACATGAAACTGTCAGCTCTGACCTGAGTTTGGAACATTAGTCACTGTGGTTTTCTTACATAAACCTGTTTGTAGAAACTAAACAAACGAAATACCAGAACAGACCACACGGTTACATTCCAAACCGGTTTGCTGAGTTCCTCTAAATCATGTGACTGAGTGACCCTTATATTCTGCATGTATCAGCTGTGACTGTCTTATTCACTCTTGGGGACAGAGTCAGAGGCTGTGGAGCGATACCAAAGCTGAGTCTGCGCCATCTTGATTTGTCTCCATCATGCCCGTCAGTGCACCTGCGGGATTCCAACTGCTGACCCTCCAATCACAAGACGACCCAGGGGCGGGGCTAGGCCTAAAAATGTCAGGCCACAAATATAATAACAGAAATAAAATAAAAATATCTACTGCTATTATATATTTCATTCAAATATGAGTATTTAAAGAAATAAAGCATAAACACCCCTCTTCACTAAATGGTTTGGTCTGATGTCTCGTTGCTGTAGCTAAGCCCCGCCCCCTCTCCTCACAGCGCTGTCGCCTCAGACTCTCTCTGCTCTGTCTCTCCCTGAAGTTCAAACGTTGGTGCTGGTCTTCAACAGCACATACAGAGTAAATCATGATTGTAGGGATTTTTTAATCCCTACCACTGTAGTTAAAAACTAGAAACGTGAGCGATTGAATAATGCTGTTGCAGAAGTAACCTGAAAAATCCTTGAAATCCTTGAAAATGCCTTGAAACTGAAACTGTTTCTATGTTTAGGGACAACCTATCCTGCCACAAACTTTCATTTGTGGAGTTGTCATCGTTTGGGTCTCATTTAGGAAGGAGATAGAACGATCTGCCATACTCTCTGACTCTGCACTCAGACTAATGCGTCTCAATATAACCGCATTTATCACGAAATCATCAACTTCACAGACATAAACTAACCCATGAACGAAGTCTACTCTTCCCAAGCTTTAGTCCGCTTTGTATTCCACATCAGTCGGCCTCATGTGTTCGGTTTTAGAGACTCATTTAGGAAGGAGATAGAACGATCTGCCATACTCTCTGTTACGGCGCGAGGCTTTTTCCACACAATCTTTCCTCTGATCTGATCCTCTGAATCTGTCCGGTTTAAAAGCAACAAAAACGTCTGAAATCCTGGTTCAAGTTTGAGTCTTTAGTGTTGTCTGTGTCTCCTCCTCTTCAGCTCATAGCGTGATGAGCAGCTACAGACGGAGGAGGAACAGGGGCGGAGCTGACACGGGCCGCAGAGGGACTGGGGCCCCACTGGGAAACACTAACACAGTACATAAAAAACAATAACTACATAGAATAAATAATAAAAGTAGTCTAACTGCAGCTATAACAATCACTGTTGCTTTTCTTTTCTTTTTTTTTAGGAAAGTAATCAGTTCAGTTTCATCACTGTATAAGGCTAATTTAAACAGAATATTTTTGCCTAAAATACTCCAGATTTGTGGTTTCTGTTCCACGTTGTTTTTCTGGATACTTTTGTTCGTCTTTGCCGTGTTTTTGTGGAGGTTTGGTGGATTTGTTTACTTTGAGAGTCTAAAATGGTCCTGAAGAAAGCAGCTTTTTAAAGGTAAACACAATGCTAGCTTATCAGCTAAACCCATTTGAGACCTACACATTTGTTCTTCTGAGACACTGAAGAGGCTCCAAGAGCCCCCCCTGCAGGACAGAGGAGGCGTCACAAGAGGAGCTACAGGAAACAAAACAGGACAAACGAGAGATGGTGAAAGACTGTGGTGAAGAGGAAGGAGGAGGTGGAGCTGACCAGTGCAGGACACCACGCTCTGAAACAGGGACAAACCCAGGAGGCGCGGCACCATTTCAGAGGATCAGAGGAGAGAGAGGGCAGCCAGGTTTCTTCAGTGCTACAGTTTCCCCGACCTCCAAGGTCATGCGGGTTAGGTTGACACAGTGGCAGCGGCTCAGCCGCAGCGGCTCAGGACTAACACCTGAACACTATTTCATTGTACAATGACAATAAAGCACTGACTTACTTACCAGATTGCACTAAATTGTATCTGATTAATCAAACATTCCCTGGGGAGGACTGGTTGTAACTTTCTTAGAGTATTTCAAACAAATGCACATATAAAGAAGAGTTATTCTGTAAAATGGTTTCAAACTTATTTCTAAAATAAATAAATAAAGAGTAATATAAAACACCTTCTGTTACATATAATCTACACACAGCCTTTCATATATCGTTCTGAGTCGTCTAGATTAGTCCCACCACCTCCCAAAGTCCATTTGAACCACTGCTAATAAGTATGCAATACCTCACCTTACAGAAAGAAAGTGCTTAACCCGTAACATATATAATATATAACATCAATACATACATAAAAGATCCAACATTGTTTGGATGCATGTGTTAAAAACCTGGTTACAGCGAATGAAAAAATAATCTGTAAATGACAAACTCTAAAGTCGTCTATTGATGTCGTTGTCGCCCCCTCACCCCGGTCGCCCAAAAGTGTCCCTTATCTTTCTGTTCTCAAGATGGCGACTCTAGATAAAGGTGAGGCGTGAAAAGTTTTTTCATTCTTTTCTGCACTCTGCTATAAATGATTAAAATGAGGCATTAGATGTGTTTTAAAATGTTGTCCTTAATGTAAAGGCATGTGTTACAACCGACCCCGCCCCTGTTTATTTTGTTTCATTCATTGTATCAGTGCTAGCAAGAAAATAGAAACAGGAAAATGCACCACACTTTGAGAAGCTGTATTTTTGATTGTCTTAATGATATAAGTCTGTGACCTCATTAACTCATTTAAAAGCCTAAAACACAAAGTCACATGTGAGCAAAACACGTACTGGGTTTTATTTATTTATTTTGACCTGAAAATGGTTTGTTTGCAGATAGATTCTACTGCACAGACTTTCAGTCCTGAGTGTGTTGTGTGTGATCAGAGAGAGAGAGGCTACAGACTGATCATGATCATCAGGATCATGTTACATGTATCTGGTCTCTGCTGGTTTAACTGGTGCTGTTAAAACTGACCCTGGTCTCACCTAACATCATATGTCTATGCCCTTAACTCATGTTTTATTCCCTCCATCATTTTAGTCTGAGAAACAGCTCCCTCTGGTGGTGCTCGCGGGAGGAGCAGCTGGTTCATGTCCGGTTTGGGAAGATCTGAAAAGCAGAACAGCAGAATAACGCGCTCGGATCCAGAGGTGAGTCCTGAAACTCTTTAGACTCCGTTTGTGAAGATGCTTTACCACTTCTGTCTCCATTTGGCTCCATTTTCAATCACGTGTTTAGTCCTGCTTTGTTTTAGAACTGCGTGGCAGTGAAAGTGAAAGTATCAAAATAAACGGTAAGTCTTTCTGTTGTGAAATGTTTTGTGCAGGAAATAGGCCCTAATGTAGTGCTACTGATCATCCATCGCCTAAAAGAAGCATTAACAGTTACATGGTCTTAAAGTTTACACGTATTTATTTGCGTGGTTCACAGCAGTGACTCTAAAGCCGCAGTAAAGTGAATGATTAAACAAATCAGAATAATAAAACAATAAACATTTAGGGCTGGTCTTAGTCCAGGTTTGAGAACAACAGCACAATCCTTAATAAAATAGCATCAACACAATGAACTCAACGCTTTTCAAATCAGGAGTGAAAAAAGCTGGAACTATATGTTTGAAAGAGGAAACGTTTAGGGGAGAGTGGGGAAGTTGAACCATCCACTATATTTAGAAAAGAAAACATTTTTATTACAATATGTAAACTTGTAGATTTGATCTTTACATGATTTGAACTTCCCAGACAAAACTATTTGAAAATGTTTGTAAAAAAAACATTTTTCTCATGTCGCTCATTTTGTTTGGTATGAAAGTAAATGAACCTCTTAACCCCCACCTGAATCGACCACATTTTCCCAGTTCAGTTTTACCCAAATCCAAAAGCTTCTCGACTGGAGCTTACAGTATAGGCCAGTGTAAGACCGACACAACTCATCCAAGATTTGACCTCACGTTGTTGTCGCTTTGCCGTCACTCTTTTGTCATTTTTCTTTTTACTGCCTTTTATGTAAATGTCTCTTTTGAATGAAACAGTGGGTCATTGTCTAAATAGGAGGGACAGGTCAGAGGTCACCCCAGACTTCTGTATAATTGATTGACCTTGGTCCAAAGTTTATTTCTCGTTTTTGTCCTTATTTGGTTCTGCAAAGCCCCGGTCACTCCTGATCCAGGATGAGTCAAAGTAAGCAGCAGCGGCCTCCAGGGGGCAGCACTGATCCACCGTGAGTGTTTTTATATAAAGGACTTTTCACTTTGTTTCTGTTTGATAATGTTTTCTAAACCTGTTCTCCAGGTCTGTGTCCATGAAGAGCAACCGGTCAAAAGATGAACCTTTATAACTTCAGGAAAGGACTAAGAACAGGCTCACAGTAAGACTCACTCTTATGGTTTAAACGTCACACACACATGAACCTCACAATAAATCATGATACATGTGTGTTTCACCAGTAGAAAACATAAACCTGTTCTTTTATTATTGTGTCACGTTTCTAAAACACATTAAGGCGGCACAGTGGCTCAGCAGTTAGTGCTGGTGTTTCACAGCTAAAGTCCCAGGTTCGATTCCCGGCTGGCCAGGGCCTCTCTGTGAAATTTGCATGTTCTCCCTGTGTCTGTGTAGGTTTGCCCTGTCACTAAAACAATAGGCCAGAATGAATGAGAGTGTTAACAGAATCATTCTGAATATGATAAAAGAGTGATCCTTTGAGGACCCGTTAAGAGGCCGAACGAAGAGGCCGTTTGGACTGATACAAACCACATGTGTCTTTAAGGCTCTGGTCCACATTTGTTCTGCTTCACCCAGAACATCGCTCCATTTATTTGGACCTGTTTCCTCTGAACAATCATACACAGAGTTCCTGTTTCGTTCTGTGTGAAGCTGTGACTGTGCTGCTGTTTTCCAGGTCGGGAGGCAGTGGTCTGTCTTTGAAAAGTGACCACTCAAAATTTGAACCTCCATACTTTGAGGAGCTAGGACCAGACTCAGGGTAAGACCTTCAGTTTCTCTGTATTTAGAGACATATTGATTAGTATGAACTGATCTCACCTGAAACACAAGAACATTACATAAATCCATAAGTTCTATCTAATGCTGAAATATGGAACAAATATTCACGTCAGTTAATGACAAACACAAAGATCTGTCTTTAAACAAGAGAAAAATACTAGAAATACAAACAGTAGAGAAGTAAGATCGGTTTAGAAAGACGATGAAAAGCTTCATACGAAATGACAATACAGTTTATGATAAATATATCCATCTGTTTTTCCTCCAGTAAAGTGACTGATCTTCAGCCTCGATGTCAGATGTTGAGTGTGACATAGTTTTAATATTTATCCAACAGAGATGAGCGCCTCGAGGGTCTCAGTGCGGAGTGTGACCTGGACGCTGTTTTCAGGGTCTGTACCAGAACCTCCTTCTCCTCAGCCCTCTGTCTGTCCTGACCTCATGTCGTCTCAAACTCATCTATCGCCTTTTACTGAACATTCAGACGATCACTGATGTACAGGGACAGCGTCACGTGAAGGTTCTTTGCTCTATTTCTGTTACAGCGACTGGAGGAGGATGTTCTGACCTTTGTCAAAGAGGAACTGAGGAGGTTCCACAGGCTCCTGACCATCCAGAGAGGAGCTCAGAGAGGAGCCCAGAGAGGAGCCCAGAAGAGCTCAGAGAGGAGCTCAGAGAGGAGCCCAGAGAGGAGATCAGAGAGGAGCTCAGAGAGGAGCCCAGAGAGGAGATCAGAGAGGAGCCCAGAGAGGAGCCCAGAGAGGAGCTCAGAGAGGAGCCCAGAGAGGAGCTCAGAGAGGAGCCCAGAGAGGAGCCCAGAGAGGAGCCCAGAGAGGAGCCCAGAGAGGAGCCCAGAGAGGAGCTCAGAGAGGAGATCAGAGAGTCAGGAGGAGCGGAGCTGCAGGGAGGCTGTGCTAAACATCACTCTGGACTTCCTGAGGAGGATGAAGCAGGAGCATCTGGCCCAGCGTCTGCAGAACTGTAAGAACTCTGTCTGAAGCTTTAAACTGGCCTCACACTGAATTTCAGCTTCTCTGTGTCTCTGTGGTGCAGTGTCAGGGTGTTACACAGTTAATGTCTAGGAACTAGAGTTGTAAAATTCAGAACATTTTAATTGTTAAACATTTTCCATGGGAATTTATGGGAGTTGAAAAAAATATACGGAAAAAATATACAGAAATTAAATTCTATTAAACTTTGAACAAACATTACTATTATTCTATGTAAAGTATGACCCAAATAATTTAATTCATGGGAATAAACAGGAAATTAACGCAACTGAAGGTTTCTTCAACACAAATGTGATTGAATAGTAATACACTTAAATATCTGTCACAGGAGAGATGAAAAGTCTCTCAGAAGCCATCACTGGCATGTCTGACCTCAAAGGTTTGAAGAGAACAGTGTTTTAGCTGATGGGTGAAGCGTCAGCAGTGATGCGGTCGCTGTATCAGACTGTTGTGGTGCAGAAGGAGCTGAGTCTGGGGCAAAGCTCTCGACTTACCCATTGATATAAATTAGATCGACTCGCTGGAGGGGCCAAGATCGAAATGAGTTTCCTTCACAGGGCGGCTGGGTGCACCCTTAGAGATTGGGGGAGGCGCTCAGGCACCTGGGTGGAGCTCGGAGTGGAGTCGCTGCTCCATCATGTTGAGAGGAGCAGATGAGGTGTTCCGGGCATGTCGTATTGGGAGGAGGCAGGGGTGTAGCACCAAATTCTGGGCCCTAGGTACAAACTATTTTGATGGGCCCCCGACGCCCCTTCTCACGTGCACGTTCAGTCAATTCACATTTTATACTCATCTCAACATATTCTGTGGTTTAGTTTGTGTAGTTCATTTCTTTTACATTGTAACTTTGTTACACAAACTGTATACTTACATCCTGTATATTCAGTATGTGGTTTTTAACATTAATATTATTATTAGAATTAAAATTATTAGTTTTACATAGACCAAAGATATCACATCAAACCAAACGGGGGTACACAAGATTTTTTTTGTAAATAGACATTAATAATATTTTAAAATGCTAGTTCATGTTATACAATTCATTGATACGTTGCCTCTTGCCCATGTGTTCATGAACAAGAAATCTAATGCGTCTGGTTTGGTCATATTTTCAATCCCACGTTTAGGTGTAGGCTACAGTGGTATTAAATTCTTGTTCTGTTAAAGCTTGAAGAGTCTGGCACGGGCCGTCCCATACATGTCCACTAGAACCAAGTCAAAGGAGTCTCTGAAGCTGTGCATTTATAATGAACGAGTCTGCAAATGCTTGGAAACAGGGAAACATCAGCGATTAAAATGAGAAGAGAAGGAGCGGACAGGGCGGGTCAGTGCGCTCTGCTTCACTCTGCACCTACTGCAGCAGCACAGGCAGAGAGGAGGCCCTCGCCTGGACCTGACTCATGTTTAACTGTCATTTATCACAGAAAGTTTCATCCCAGGCTCGTGATAATAGTGTAAATAAGAGCCTGTAAGCGCGAAAGAGCGAGGCAAGACTAACATTTCTCTTTCCTAGCTCTGTGTCATGGCGTTACGGAGCTCTCCACACACACACTTGAGTTGAATAGCGCGGTGCTGAACACCCACGTGTGTGGGCCGAACCATTTGGCACATTTTTAAAGGGGTGTCAGGGCCTTAAGACTCATCCATCATTATTGTTTGTGCAAAATTCTGTCTCGCAACCATTGTATTTCAGCCTGGTTATGTTCCGTTGTTATATCAATTATGAGGAGTTTAAAAAGTGCAATACAGAACACGTTTATAGCAGCACTTTTGAAGCCCCCCCCCCCTCCTAGTCACAGTGGATCTGCTGATCTTAGGTCTGATGTGTTTTCTTACAGGTCACATTTCTCCGGTTCAGAGTGAACTGAAGAGTCATCTGCAGCAGAAGTTCAGTCATCTGTGTGAAGGCGTGGCTAAAGCAGGAGACCACGCCCTCCTGAAGCAGATCTATACAGAGCTATACATCACAGAGGGCGGGGCCTCAGAAGTCAACCAGGAACATGAGGTCAGACACATGGAGAAGGCCTCCAGACCAGCTGCTGACGAGACCAGCATCACGAGTGAAGACATGTTTAAACAACGACCCGAGTCTGAAGAGCCAATCAGGACGGTGCTGACGAAGGGCGTGGCCGGTGTGGGGAAAACAGTGCTGACTCAGAAGTTCAGTCTGGACTGGGCTGAAGGCAGAGCCCACCAGGACGTCCAGCTGCTGTTCCCCTTCACTTTCAGAGAGCTCAATGTGCTCCGAGGCTCAGAGTTCAGCCTGGTGGAGCTGATCCATCGCTTCTTCAGTCAAACCAAAAGTCTCAGCAGCTTTAAGTTCCTCCAGCTGTTCTTCATCTTGGACGGTCTGGACGAGTGCAGACTTCCTCTGGACTTCAGTCGGACCCGGGTCCTGACGGAGCCCACAGAGAGCGCCTCAGTGGAGGAGCTGCTGGTGAACCTCATCAGGGGGAGCCTGCTTCCCTCCGCTCGCCTCTGGATAACCACACGCCCCGCAGCGGCCAATCAGATCCCTGCTGAGTGTGTTTCCATGGTGACAGGGGTGCGAGGGTTCACTGACCCACAGAAGGAGCAGTACTTCATGAAGAGGTTCACAGATGAGGCCACAGTCGTCATCTCCCACATCAAGAGCATCCGCAGCCTGTACATCATGTGCCACATCCCAGTCTTCTGCTGGATCCTCTCCACTGTTTTACAGAAGCTCCTGAAGCAAACAGAGAAACCAGAGCTGCCCAAGACTCTGACTGAGATGTACGTCCACTTCCTGGTGGTCCAGGCCAAAGTCAAGAACATCAAGTATCATGAGGGAACAGGAGCAGATGGTCACTGGACTGATGAGACTATAAAGATGGTGCGGTCTCTGGGAAAACTGGCCTTTGAGCAGCTGCTGAAAGGAAACCTGATCTTCTACGAGAGTGACCTGAGCGAGTGTGGGCTCGACGCTGCAGAGATCGCTTGTTACTCCGGAGTCTTCACAGAGGTCTTTAGAGAAGAACAAGGTCTGTACGAGGACAAGGTCTACTGCTTCATCCACCTGAGTGTGCAGGAGTTTCTGGCTGCACTTCACGTCCATCAGACCTTCATTAAGTCTGGGGTCAACCTGGTGGAGGTTCAGAAATCTTCTCTCTTTACAAGATTGTTTAATCCTGATCTGAAGTCTCTACACCGCTCTGCTGTGGACCAGGCCTTACAGAGTCCAAACGGACACCTGGACCTGTTCCTGCGCTTCCTCGTCGGGCTGTCTCTGCCAACCAATCAGAGGCTGCTGCCTGGTCTGCTGACTGAGACAGGAAGTGACCGGACCAATCAGGCGACAGTAAAGTACATCAGACAGAAGCTGAATGAAGAGGGTCTGTCTACAGAGAGGAGCCTGAACCTGTTCCACTGTCTGATCGAACTGAACGACCACAGCCTGATGGAGGAGATACAGAAGTTCATGAGAAAAGGACGTCTCTCTGACAGAGACATGTCTCCTGCTCTGTGGTCTGCTCTGTCCTTCCTCCTATTGTCCTCAGACTCAGCCCTGGAGGAGTTTGACCTCAGGAAATACTGTCCCACAGAGAGGGGTCTCCGGAACCTTCTGCCGGTCGTCAAAGCCTCCACCAAAGCCACGTGAGTCCAGACTGTGTTTAACACTTGTGTCATTGTCACCGGGTAGAAAATGGTCAACAACGCCACCTAGTGTTGATTTAAAAGAGGTTAGTAACTCTTTGCCCTGTTACCGGCCGTCCCCCTGATCAGGGGGTTAGGGTTAGGTAACTGTAATCAGGGTTATGATCAGGGTTAGGAACGGTAAAGGTGATGTAAGTTGTGTTTCACTCACATAGATCTCACACATATTTTTAGAAACTAGAAGGTCTTGGCTGTCAATACGCTCTTGTTAACCCTAACCCTAAGGTGGCAGTTAACAGGTTAAAACACAAATATTAAAAGGTACTGTTACCAACCAATGTATTACAACATCTAAAAACTGTAAATAATTAGGCCCAATTGTAAAATAATTAGGGCTGTGTACCGTTTAACAATACCAGTGTGCTACTGGAAAAAAAGTACTACTGGTATTGAAAAAATGAAAGTATCGAAAACAGGTATCAAATAAATAAAGGATTTCCTCCCCCAATCTTTTTATATTTTTCTATATAAAAAAAATAAAAAATAAAACTTTTTTTATTTTACCCCTAATTTATGGCCATTTAGTTATTACTATTCTCCCTTCATTCCCCCCATTATTTCTCCATTTATTCATATGGGAAAAATTATGGTTTATGGCAGTGCTGGGTGATATGGAAAAAATCATATATCATGATATGGACTATTTTATATCACGATATAGCACGTTTTCAGTTATTCTTTGAAAAGTTTGACTAAAATATAGTTGCTTACTTTTTTCAACTTTATTATGAAGCAGGAGTTTCGCTAGGAATAATTTCTCTCCTTCTTAACGACGGATAGGGTTGTAAAGAAATATTGTTTAGGTTTGGAAAAAATGTGAGTTTGCAGGATAAATGAAGCTAAACTAAACATGATCTGAACAGTCTTGGAACACACATTTTGAAACCGAAATGTCTATAAACTCGTGTGTAAAAGTCTCAGAGGAGAACGACTTATTCAGACTGTCATCAGCTCGTCAATATTAAGGCTCATATTACACGAATACAAATGTAAATTGGAGCTTATTGTTTGCATTTTCTCAATTTTAACGTAATGTTTAAGAAACAGTGGGTCTTTAGCTGCTCCACTCGATCCGTCTCTTACCTCCTGCCTCTCCTCTCTCGGTCCTTCTGTGTTTATCCAAATCCATGCTCTCTTATCTTCGTTGTGAGATCGATCGCGGCTCTAAAAAGCTGTTTATTTGCCGTGCGAAAGGCAAAGCAAAACCACTCGGTGTTAAACAGTGAAGTAGCTGCTTTTAGAGAGAGAGCCTCGCGCAGTCAGAGACAGAGCAGCTGCGTCAAAACTAAAAATATTACATAAATGACGGAGAATTTTCGGTTAATGTAACCTCTGTTTTAAAGTGACATGGTGCGGTGACGGCGGACAGCAAACAATAACGTGGTGTCGCAAAACCACAAGACAGAGTTTCTTTGCAAAAAAGTTCTTTTTTATTTCACTTGTGTAAACTTAGTGTTGTCTTGTCACTATTATATTATATATATGCATCCTCTAATACATTGTACGTGGCCTGTTTATTGAAATATTAGCTTTAATAATTCAAATGAGGTTAGAAACGATAGAAGAGAAATGGTCCCCATGATGTATTGTCAGATCACACAGCCCTAGTTTATGATTTTGACTCTTCTTGTGGTTCACATCTCCGAGCGTCCTCCCACCGTTGGAGCCTCTGTGGACAAAGAGAGCTGGGGACAGTCATTTCTCCTTTTTTCAATCACCTAGTGAGCAACAACAAATGCAGTCAACAATCCAGCCAGAGTACTAGGGTGATACTAGTGCGATTTTAGAGCTGATTTTGATATGACAGACCAAACTTGTATCCATAGTAACGCACACACTGCTCAGGTTATGTCACTCGTGCAGTGTGAGCAGGTCAGACGAGTGTGTTTTTATCATTAAGTCTCACTGTGAGATGACTCATTTGGCTTGTTCAAATTCCTCTCTAAAATTGCACAGTGTAAGCCCAGTTTAAAGCTCTTTTAGGGCCCTTTCCCATTCCTGAGAGGTGCTTTGAACATGTTCATGTGGATCTTGTCGGTCCTCTTCCTCCGTCCCGTGGATTTACTCACCTACTGACCCTAGTAGACAGAACCACACGTTGCCTTGAGGCTGTTAAGCTGCAAACACTTCTAAGGCGGGTCCCACGGCAGGTGCAGGTGATTACTGTGTTTTGGGCGGGACGGTAGCGCAGCGGTTAGTGCTCTCGCTTCACAGCTAGAAGGTCCCGGGTTCAATTCCAACCTGGACGGGGCCTTTCTGTGTGGAGTTTGCATGTTCTCCTCATGTCTGCGTAGGTTTCCCCTACTACCAAAAACATGTACAATAGGCCAGGATGAATGATGTGTGTGTGAATGAATGGAAGTTGTCAGAGGGACCGTTGGCGCAGATGTGTGCAGTCGCGACAGCGCTTCTGTCAGTCTCCCCCAGGGGAAACTGAAGCTACTAATGTAATTTATCACCACCGTGAATGTAAAATGCTCTCATGTAAAGCGCTTTGTGACCATGTCTGTGAAAGGCGCTACATAAATAAAGATCTTCTTCTTTGTCAATGTGAAAGGCGCGCACACGGCAGGAGCGGTGTGGACATGGCACACGTCAGCTGTTAAGAGCAGGTGAACGCAGCGTTAGGAGGAAGTGGAGTCCAACATTAGGAAAAAAACAAGGACACTGTTTTTTTCCTAATTTGAAGCAACATAACCACCTCTACGACATCATGAAGACACAGGAGAAATGGAAACCGCGCCTAAGAGGAGGAAAAGCTCAGGCTCAGGATCAGCCCAGGCATTCGGATCAGAGGAATTACACGCAGATCTTGTTCTGTGGTTACTGGTCAGAATCGCTCTGGAGTTGCATTGATTTCAGCTTTATGCAAATGCTGTCACCTCCGGTCGCCAGTGTTGGGATGGAATCAAAGCTGGGCGCTCATTTCAGTCAAAATAAAATTCTATTGTCCATTGGCTCTGACTGTAGTCTCTGTCCTCATTGGACAAAAACTAGGTCAAAACAGTCTGCCACAGGTGCAAGGGTATGGGTGATTCAAAAACAGGAAATAAAAACACTTCAAAATAAAAGCACACAAACCAATAAAAAATGTGCAAACACAAAGTGCTGAATGATGGTCCTGTGACATCGTGGCTCTAGTCTCTGATCGTCCTCTCTGTCCTCAGTCTGAGCGGCTGTGGTCTGTCGCAGAGCGTCTGTGCTCCTCTGGCCTCAGTCCTCAGCTCCTCCAGTCTGACTCACTTGGACCTCAGTAACAATGACCTCCAGGACTCAGGAGTGGAGCTGCTGTGTGAGGGACTGAAGAGCGCCCCCTGCAGACTGGAGACTCTCAGGTTTTGTTTCAAAATTTTAATTTAATGCACTGATTTTTTATTTTTTAGCTTGATTAGCTGTGTTAGTTTCGGGCAGGGATCTCCAACCTTTTTTAATCCAGTGAACTACTTTTGCGTGACAAAAACGTCGGAGGGCAATGCGAGTCATGCAAGACACTGTGTAAAATGTGACTTAAGTGGATTTAGCCCTGGAGAAATTGTACCCAAGACGATGACTTAATTTTTTGTCCTTATACTTTACTACATTGACCAAGATGCTTGTGTTACGGGTCCCAGGTTTGGTAACCACGATAACAAAGAGAAATTACATCTGAAATAAATAAATGAGACGGAGACCACTGATTAGTGCTGTCGTCTTGGCTCTCTGCTTTGCTGACTTTTCTTTACTTGTGTTATTACACAAAAAAATACATTTCTCAAATTAATCGGCTACATTTCACAATGTGATCCATGACAAAATCTTCACCTAAATTCTAAATCAATACTGAAAATACTATACTATAGTAATAATCCGACGTTACATCTTAAAGAATTAACATTACTGATGCATATACATGTCTCCTTGACATTGTCAGGCAAATAGGCTTAACATACACTTATCAAATAACTAACACTTCTTTTACACCACAATGTACTGTACTAGAAAAACACGCATGAGAGTGACTAAGGAGACCAAGTTACATAGTGAGCCAAAAATAGGGCATAAACGGCTAGCGCGCGAGGTTAGCTTCTCAATGCTAATATGCTAACAAGTGAAACATTACTAATTTACTAGTCAACTTTCAACTACAAAACAATTCTAACAGAGCTACGTTTCGTGGGCTTCATCTGAGCCATTTGTGGTGATTGGTGACACTTTACCAACCTGAAATAAATAAATGAGACGGAGACCACTGATTAGTGCTGTCGTCTTGGCTCTCTGCTTTGCTGACTGACAAAGCTGGAGCACGCTAACTTAAGGCCGTCTCACGGTCATTGCCGCCCTCTAGTGGTGACGGTAAAGATTACATCGCCCATTTCCAGATAACCATTACTTTCACCTTAACCGTAGAAACATATGGTCTATAAAAAACATTGGCGAGTACCACAGTAGCTTATTTGCTAATATACAAATCCACTCTTAATTAAAACAATATGTGGTGTCATATATTTGTGGGCACCACACTTGCAGATTGTGTATGTTCATAACAAGAATAATGGTATCTAAAATCGCATCAGGCATAAGTGGAAATGTAGAAAGTGTTCTAGAAGTCCTAGAAAGGGCTGGAGAGCTACTGGTTGGAGATCCCTGGTTCAGTCAGACTGGAGCTTTAGGCGTCGCTCTGATCTGCTGCTGGGGCTTTGAATGAAAACATTTTTTTTTTTCAGTGTCAGCGGCTGTGATCTGTCCCAGAGCGTCTGTGCTCCTCTGGCCTCAGTCCTCAGCTCCTCCAGTCTGACTCACTTGGACCTCAGTAACAATGACCTCCAGGACTCAGGAGTGGAGCTGCTGTGTGAGGGACTGAAGAGCGCCCCCTGCAGACTGGAGACTCTCAGGTGAGACGCTCTCATGAAGGACTCTGTCTCTGTGTCCACATCAGAGGCTAATGCTGTGTGTCTTTAGTCTGTCTGGATGTTTGGTCACAGAGAGGGGCGGGGCTTCCCTGGCCACAGCTCTAAGCTCCGCCTTCTCCCATCTAAGAGAGTTAGACCTGAGCTACAACCATCCAGGAGCCTCCACCAAGCTGCTGGCGGCTCTACAGGCCCCACACGGGCCCCTGCAGACGCTCAGGTGAGGCCTGGTCCTGGTCCGGGTCCTGGTTCTGGTTCTGGTTCTGGTCTTGGTTCTGGTCGACAGTAAACTGGACTTGTGTGTTTCAGGCTGGATCCTGCTGGAGAACGGTGGATGGTCCCAGGTCCAAGGAAGTGTGAGTTTGATTCATTCACAACATGAGAAACACTCACCTCCGAGTGTTCAGCCTCAGATACAAGTCTGTGGCCGTTTCTCAATACTCATGAACACAAGTACATTGAAGTATGGACTTGGGGAGAACGGGAGCTCGCAGAACGGTTAAACGAGGAATTGGAACAGTGCTCACGTACTCAGGGCTGTCAACGCACAGCTGAGCTCACCTTAACCTGCGCGCCTTTAACTTCTCAGGAGAATGACAAGGGGAAGAAAAAGGTTTTGCGAAATATGCAGTGATTACTTCTTTTTTTAATGTTCAACTACATTTTTTAGAGACTTGAAACATTCATGCTAACTTATTTCTAATAGAAGCTCAAATCTTACATTAGCGCTAACATTATTGTGAATGAGCTACGCAGTAAATCTGTAGCTTGGTTGTGGGGTTTGTCCTCCCGCTGCTGCTGGTTCCCTCTCAGCCTGTGGCAGCTTTATTCATGGTCATTAGTCACTACAACAATACGATCATCAAAATGAAATGTGTGCACTATTAACACTGCAATATTTTGACATGGGCCTACCAAGGAAGAGTTAAAAAAGTGATACCATTTGCTTCATGGAGTCATGTGAAAGTCATGATATCAAATTGAGAGCGAACTCAGAGAAAACGTTTGCAGTTAACCCATTGTTCAATGAAGGTTCTTGAGTCTTCTTCTGTACTCTGTAGTTGAAGTGTCGAATGTTTCGCCTCTTCATCCAAAAGACTTCGTCACTGAAGGTTCAGCTCAGCCCACAGCCCAGATAAAGACCACAGGGAGGAGTTCAGCTTGGCTCAGTCCCTCCCCTCTATGAACAGCTACTCTCACCTGTAGGTAAACATCTTTGTAGTTCTGAGTCTTTGTAGTTCTAAGTCCTAACGACTGAACTCATACCTGAGGTAATTGCCTGCTTATTGATCTGTCCTGGGCTGGGTTGCAGCCTCATTAACATGACAGAGTTTTCCTGGCCTGGAGAAGATTGGTGTAAACTGGGGAGAGATGACATCGAAGTCCTCCATTCCTGTTCATGGATGGATTCTCCTTGTTCACAAAAATTGCTTATTTGACTCCTCATTCAAACCGATGTTTTTCTTGAGCTAAAATCTTGACCTCTCTGTCCTCAAAGGAGTGGTGGTGCTTTGAGGTGGAGGTGCACAGCGGACTGAGGGCCGTTTGTGCTTTCTCTGCGCTGTTGATAAAATGTGTTGCTCTCCATGTCCTGCTGAGCTGTGGAGCATCTAGAGCTGGATCCTTTCACCTGGACTCCACTACAGCCTGTCCAAGCCACTGTCTAGCACTGCTGACCAACACTGCTGACTATCACCACAACCGCCTACTGCATGCATGAGAGGAGAGCATGAACTACAAGACTGTGGACCATGGCGTAATAAAAGAAGCAGAATCTCTGAAAACTCCTGTCAAATATGAGATTGCTTTGTAGCTCACTTCTCTTTCACACCTTTTTACTTCAAGTAAAGTGACAATTGACTATAAATTAAGTGAATACAATAAACTTTTGATCATATCATTATGTGGAACCCAACTGAGAAGAAACATCAGAAATGAATGTGAAAAATGAAGTATTGATAAAACAAGCCTGTGTCGGGTGGATGACGGGTGGAGCTCAGCATGTGAGGACGCGTGCTCGCTGAGCTCTGCAGGCAGTGTTAACAAAAGTGGCCAAAATACACTTTGATTTCCTCAACAATGCCTTGCTGGATATGGGAAGCTGTTGGGGATAATTGATCAGACATCTTCCTCAAATCTTGTGATTATACAAGACCAAAAGACAACGAGAAGTCAGGAGGTCAAACAAAGCAAAAAAGGAGCAGCACCTGACACGACTGGAGTTTACTGATTGCAGAAATGGAATCGCTTATGACTGCAACCGAAGACTCCGAGCAAAAGGTACTTGCCAAAATAGATGCATCTAGTAAGAAGATGGATGAAATGGCAAATATGGGCGCAGACTCACGAGCTTTGGAAGCGGTGGAGAAAGTCACCAATGCCCATGAGACACAGATCAAAAGCCTGGAAGATGAAGCTAATGTGAATTCTGACCTGATAAGGAGCCAATAAAATGAAACAGATTACACTGCTAACAAGTGAACTCGAGACGCGCTCGGAAGGATATGAGTCCCAGCAGCAAAGGAATAACTGCAGAATTATTGCTGTAAGATTTTGAGACCAAAAAACCTGTTCATGGCATCGCCAAACTCATTAAAGAAACGCTGATGCTGGACTATACGCCGACATTGGATTGGGCAAACAGAAGTGGTCTTCAGAGGGGTCTTCATCTGGGGGAAGACCAGCTCCACAGTTCCCAGGGTGTTTCCATGATATTGTCCTTCTTTTTTTTTTTTTTTGCTGTTTGGTATGTGGTATGTGAGAGTGGCATGGATGTGTGTATGGGTGTGTCTGCATATGTCTACACTTATAATGTTCAGAATCAGAATCAGAATAGGTTTTGTTGCCATTGTTATGAACAGGTTCACAACTAGGAATTTTACTCGGTGCGTTTGCGCACATGCGCTAAACGCCCCAGGGCAGCCGTACAAGGCGCCCCTTTTGTTGCTGAAAATAGAAATCACAATAAAGCAAAGCTCATACATAAGACAATTATGGGGGTAGAGATACAGTGATAGTGTGAGGCGGACAGAGGGAGGGGGGGTTAAGGCAGGTCATTATTGTGTTATGCAGGAGGCTTCTGGCCTTGGAGTGTTGTGTATGTCTAATCGCCGTAGCGTGTCCTTGTGGGGGAAGTTTACGTTGCACAGGAGAGATAACTGCACAGCTGCACTCTGGAGTCCTTGGAGATTACTTTCCTAAACTTCATTAATTGTTGTCGGCTATAATTTAAAATAAAAACGCTGGTCCTCAACGTTATTCAGACATTCGCAGCGGCCTTAGTCCATCAACAGTTCTGCACAGCCCGGAGATCTGTCCCGTGACCTCACCAAACATTTCTCCAGACCGAGCCGAGGTGTAATCCATCTTCCTTATACCTTCCTCGTACCGAGCAGAAAGGATTTTAAAGAGCCAACTTTGCGATAGACCAGGGCAACTCCTACACTTGTAAGAAGGTGCCCTGCTATCATGAGCCCAAAAAGATAAATATCTTCGATGTCTTCCACAGATAGCACTGCCAAACATATCACTCTCCACTTATTCCAAGAGTCAAGCGAGTAGCCCACAGGGAAAGAGCCATCTGGACATTTCTGATCCCCAACAGCACCGCTTCTTTGAGAAAATATCGTGTCGCAGAGAGAGACCAGCTAATCAATTCCATGGTTGTTCCATGTTATTACTTGGAATGTCAGAGGGCTGAATAATCCAATTAAAAAAACTAGAATACTCAGCCATTTAAAATCGTTAAAACCAGACTTCATATACTTACAGGAGACCCACTCGGACTTTGCAGGACAGACTAAGTTAAAAGCAAACTGGTTAGGCCATATTTTTCTCTCTGGGTTTAATTATAAAACAAGAGGGACAGTAATTCTAATGAGAAAAGGTATTCCCTTCACACCCACCCACGTGGACTCCGATGTTAATGGTCGCTATATCATTGTCACTGGTTGTCGGCGTATTCGTTAATGGATGGAAAAGAAGACGGAGGCTCGATCGATTAAAATCAATCATAGTTTTATTCCCTCAACAATACAATTCAAGTTATCTGAACTCTAAGGCCCAATCTCAATTCTGCCCCTTACCCTCCGCTTAGCCCTGTCCCTTCGTTTTGTGTGATCACGAGAGACGAAGGAGTAGGAAAAGTTTGACAAAACACGGAAATAAGCTCTTACAACATTTATAAAGCTGCAGAATGTTTGTTCATGACTTTAATCGCTCTGTGCAACAATTAGAACAGTCCATTGCTTTAAACGTGTCAAATGCTCCGTTTATTCTGTCTCCCCGCTGTCTGTCTCTCCGCTGTCTGTCTCTCCACCTAACTTCATATATTAGCCAAACTATTAGCAGTAATATAAATACGCAGTCAACAACAGTCACTAACAAACTTTTCCTCTCAACTTTTCACAAGTTTAACTACAATAGAGCCGGAGAAAACCAGCGGAGCTTCGTGGAACTTTTAGCCGAGACAGAGCTCGCCCCGCTCAGCTACAACTCACTGCGTGGGCCGCTAAGTGGCCGAAGCGGCCGGATCGTACTTTAACTCGGGATTGAACCGGTAAACAGACCATTGGGTTTACTTTACAAATGGACATTTCTCGCCTCAAATCGCCTTCAAAGTGAAGTTTAGATGAGAGGAACAATAAAACAGGCAACATTCACTTTAGCCTCACTTTCACTTCAGACTGGGTAAAGGGGGCGGGGCTTGAACTGTTCTCAGTCTGATGTGAACTTTGAACTGGAACAGTTCTCGGGCCGGCTCTGATGACGTTTCACGAGTACTCGAGTACACAAGCACAAGAACCAGAACGCATATTGAGAAACGGCCTGTGTCTTCACCTCAGCACATGACTTTACTGCACTGATGTCCGCCACAATTCCCTCAGTCAGCCCCAGGGCAGCTGTGGCTACAGAGGTGACCATCAGTGTTTAGTCCCTGCAGCTGTGCTCTTGTTTATTTTTCTGGTTATGATGATTATTGTTCAACTGATTTTGTGCCTAATTTTGGCTTCATGGCTTCAGATGGTTCATATCTAACGATGATGACGACATTTATATTTCACTTTAGTCATTCAATTGTGTTTGTGTTTCTCAGATTACTGTGACCTCACTCTGGACCCAAACACAGCTCACAGAGACCTCCGACTGTCAGAGGACAAACGGACTGTGGGACGATGGGACACACCTGAGCCTCCGGATCATGAGGACAGATTCACAGACCGTCCTCAGGTCCTGAGCTCCTCCGGCCTGAGGGGGCGCTGTTACTGGGAGGTGGAGTGGAGAGGGTTAGTGGTTGATATCTCAGTGAGTTACAGAGGAATCAGACGGAGAGGAGACGACAGTCGGTTTGGAGAAAATGATCAGTCCTGGACGATGAGGATCAAGGAGGGAGAGTATTATTTCTTACACAATAAGAAAAAACAGTCACATGTTTCCTCATCGAGGGTTTCTTCTCCACCCCCCTCCGGTGAAGTGGATTTGTTCTTTTCCGGTGAAGTGGGTGTGTTCCTGGACTCTGAGGCTGGAGCTCTGTCCTTCTATGACGTCAGCTCTGATGGAAAACTGTCCCACCTCCACACCTTCATCAGCTCCTTCACTGAGCCTCTGTTCCCAGGGTTTGGACTGAGGTTTGAGGCGTCTGTGTCTCTGGTGAATGTGTAAACAGGAAGGACACAGCGCCCCCTGGAGGACTTTGGTTTTATTATGAATGAATGATTTGAATCTGTGGCTTTATAAAGTCTGATCTTCTCCTGTATTTTCTTCCATATTTCAGAGTTTAAATGCAGAGTTAAATGCTGCTGGTCAATAGAATCGTACTGGATCATATTTGACATGAACTGAAGCCGGTGCACTCTCAAAGATGAAGGATATCGTCTACGGCATCATCAAAATGATGATTATTTAGAGTCAAATCATCTCAAACATGTGGTGGCTAAATGTTCCCGACGTGTGTGAAGCTGCTGAAGAACGGAGTTTTAAAAAGTAGAAGAATAATTCATCTTTGCTTTGGGATGTTGTGGGTTTTAGTTCCTCATGAGTTTGCTGTGAGTAAATACCACGCTGAGGAAATGACGGTGAAGGGAATGAGCTTTTCTTTTCTCATACTGGTTAGTCCTGGTTAGTCCTGGTTAGTTAGTCCTGGTTAGTCCTGGTTAGTCCTGGTTAGTTAGACCTGGTTAGTCAGTCCTGGTTAGTCCTGGACAGTCTTGGTTAGTCCTGGTTAGTTAGTCCTGGTTAGCCTTGGTTAGTCCTGGTTAGTTAGTCCTGGTTAGACCTGGTTAGTTAGTCCTGGTTGGTTAGTCCTGGTTAGTTAGTCCTGGTTAGTCCTGGTTAGTTAGTCCTGGTTAGTTAGTCCTGGTTAGTCCTGGTTAGTTAGTCCTGGTTAGTCCTCGTTAGTTAGTCCTGGTTAGTCCTGGTTAGTTAGTCCTGGTTAGTTAGTCCTGGTTAGTTAGTCCTGGTTAGTCCTGGTTAGTTAGTCCTGGTTAGTCCTCGTTAGTTAGTCCTGGTTAGTCTTGGTTAGTTAGTCCTGGTTAGTTAGTCCTGGTTAGTTAGTCCTGGTTAGTTAGTCCTGGTTAGTTAGTCCTGGTTAGTTAGTCCTGGTTAGTCCTGGTTAGTTAGTCCTGGTTAGTCCTGGTTAGTCCTGGGATGGAGCAGGTGGACTGTTTCCTTATTGTAAAATGAAAACAATTCTAAGGCTCCAATCCGGCGTGGCTTGTTTACATGTATGTTCATTCACCTCTGAACCCCGGCCTTTAACCCAGTGCCTTTTCTCCAGTTCGGCTTTACCCAAATGTAAAAGCTTCTGGACTGGAGCCAGTGTAATGCCTCATTTGAAAGCTAAGACCCACAAAACTGATCTAAACTGATCTTTGTCCTTGTGTTGTTGCCGAGTTGTCGTAACTTTTTTCACCTTTCTTTTTCATTTCTTTTTGTTTTTGTCGCTTTTTTCATTTTCGTTTCTATTTTGACTCTTTTTTTTTCCTTAAGTTTTCGATTGGAGTCGTTCCAAACTGGAGAGAATGTGCTCAGTTCAGGTGGGGGTTAAGAGGTTAACATGCACTGTCCTGACCAAATAAACAAACACATGAATAAGTACAAGTACAAAAGTACTTGTAGGAAATGTTTCTCGAGTACTGTGAGTAACTGAGTAACTGTTTGAGTCTGATTTATTTTCAATGACGCCGTTAATGGAACAAAACCTAAAATAAAGAGGAAATGGAGAAATTTACAAAGAAAATTCAAAGAAAATAGAGAAAAAAATGATATTTCTCCAGAACCAGGAGCAGGAGACGATCTTCATACTTTATCCATCAGAATGAAGCTTTTGCCGCTTAAATATTTACTCACAGTGGAAAAAGGAACAATTATTTTGACTCAAGGAAGAAACAGATACTTTATTATAATGTTACTGCAGTAGAAGTAAAGAGTACTGTATGAGAAGTACATGTATGTGAGTAAATGTAAGTGAGTACTTCCTGCCTCGGCCAGCACATATGAAGTGACATTTGCTTCTTGTTGTATAATAATAAATGCTTTGTTTTCCTCATATTGATCACTGTAAGTATCACAAATCAAATGTTGTGATTTCAAGTCATTTCTTGGGATTTGACTTGTTAAAGATTGTATTTCCTGGTTCAGCCCAGTGTAATGCTGTCAGTGTTTAGTTCTCGTTAGAGCGTTGGCTAAACCTCGCCCTAAAACGCTCAGAGTCCAAAACGTCCGAGCGAAGGTTGTTCCCAGACATGGTCCGGATCACGTCCAGGATTGTCTCGTCCCGTTGAATGACGTTTTGAAGAGCAGAAAAACACGCTTGGATGGTACAGGTGAGGCATGAAACTCTGTGAACTCCGTTTGTAAAGAGATTTGAACACAGTTGGTTCTGTCAAAGGGCGAGCTCCTAAAATAGGATCAAAAGTGGGAGTAGTTTTGGTATTTGTGGGACATGGAGGGACAGACCTGAGAAAGTGAAAGGTCTCACTTACAGAATAAACAAACACACTTTAACATAAGGTCAGGTTAGCAGTAGACTATAGATGGATAGACTTGAATGACTTTAATGCAGACTGACATCAGATCAACACAGACCACTTTTTGCCGTACTTTTGTCGCTTTTCCAGCACATTTTTGTTGCTCTTTTGTCACATTGTTGTTGTGTTTTCATCCTTGTTTCCGTCGCTATATTGATGCTTTTTCTTTAAGCTAAGTTGAAACGTATTTATTTGCGTGGTTCACAGCAGTGACTCTAAAGCCGCAGTAAAGTGAATGATTAAACAAAGCAGAATAATAAAACAATAAACATTTAGGGCTGGTCTTAGTCCAGGTTTGAGAACAACAGCACAATCCTTAATAAAATAGCATCAACACAATGAACTCAACGCTTTTCAAATCAGGAGTGAAAAAAGCTGGAACTATATGTTTGAAAGAGCAAACGTTTAGGGGGGAGTGGGGAAGTTGAACCATCCACTATATTTAGAAAAGAAAACATTTTTATTACAATCTGTAAACTTGTAGATTTGATCTTTACATGATTTGAACTTCCCAGACAAAACTATTTGAAAATGTTTATAAAAAAATCATTTTTCACACATGTAGGTCCTTTTTCTCATGTCGGACATTTTGTTTGGTATAAAAGTAAATTAACCTCTTAACCCCCACCTGATTCGACCACATTTTCCCAGTTCAGTTTTACCCAAATCCAAAAGCTTCTCGACTGGAGCTTACAGTATAGGCCAGTGTAAGACCGACACAACTCATCCAAGATTTGACCTCACGTTGTTGTCGCTTTGCCGTCACTCTTTTGTCATTTTTCTTTGTACTGCCTTTTATGTAAATGTCTCTTTTGAATGAAACAGTGGGTCATTGTCTAAATAGGAGGGACGGGTCAGAGGTCACCCCAGACTTCTGTATAATTGATTGACCTTGGTCCAAAGTTTATTTCTTGTTTTTGTCCTTATGTGGTTCTGCAAAGCCCCGGTCACTCCTGATCCAGGATGAGTCAAAGTAAGCAGCAGCGGCCTCCAGGGGGCAGCACTGATCCACCGTGAGTGTTTTTATATAAAGGACTTTTCACTTTGTTTCTGTTTGATAATGTTTTCTAAACCTGTTCTCCAGGTCTGTGTCCATGAAGAGCAACCGGTCAAAAAATGAACCTTTATTCTTCAGGAAAGGACTAAGAACAGGCTCACAGTAAGACTCACTCTTATGGTTTAAACGTCACACACACATGAACCTCACAATAAATCATGATACATGTGTGTTTCACCAGTAGAAAACATAAACCTGTTCTTTTATTATTGTGTCACGTTTCTAAAATACATTAAGGCGGCACAGTGGCTCAGCAGTTAGTGCTGGTGTTTCACAGCTAAAGTCCCAGGTTCGATTCCCGGCTGGACAGGGCCTCTCTGTGGAGTTTGCATGTTCTCCCTGTGTCTGTGTAGGTTTGCCCTGTCACTAAAACAATAGGCCAGAATGAATGAGAGTGTGTTAACAGAATCATTCTGAATATGATAAAAGAGTGATCCTTTGAGGACCCGTTAAGAGGCCGAACGAAGAGGCCGTTTGGACTGATACAAACCACATGTGTCTTTAAGGCTCTGGTCCACATTTGTTCTGCTTCACCCAGAACATCGCTCCATTTATTTGGACCTGTTTCCTCTGAACAATCATACACAGAGTTCCTGTTTCGTTCTGTGTGAAGCTGTGACTGTGCTGCTGTTTTCCAGGTCGGGAGGCAGTGGTCTGTCTTTGAAAAGTGATGACTCAAAAAATAAACCTCCAGACTTTGAGGAGCCAGGACCAGACTCAGGGTAAGACCTTCAGTTTCTCTGTATTTAGCGACATATTGATTAGTATGAACTGATCTCACCTGAAACACAGCAATAAAGAACATTACATAAATCCATAAGTTCTATCTAATGCTGAAATATGGAACAAATATTCACGTCAGTTAATGACAAACACAGAGAAACAAAGATCTGTCTTTAAACAAGAGAAAAATACTAGAAATACAAACAGTAGAGAAGTAAGATCGGTTTAGAAAGACGATGAAAAGCTTCATACGAAATGACAATACAGTTTATGATAAATATATCCATCTGTTTTTCCTCCAGTAAAGTGACTGATCTTCAGCCTCGATGTCAGATGTTGAGTGTGACATAGTTTTAATATTTATCCCACAGAGATGAGCGCCTCGAGGGTCTCAGTGCGGAGTGTGACCTGGACGCTGTTTTCAGGGTCTGTACCAGAACCTCCTTCTCCTCAGCCCTCTGTCTGTCCTGACCTCATGTCGTCTCAAACTCATCTATCGCCTTTTACTGAACATTCAGACGATCACTGATGTACAGGGACAGCGTTACGTGAAGGTTCTTTGCTCTATTTCTGTTACAGCGTCTGGAGGAGGATGTTCTGACCTTTGTCAAAGAGGAACTGAGGAGGTTCCACAGGCTCCTGACCATCCAGAGAGGAGCTCAGCGAGGAGCCCAGAGAGGAGCCCAGAAGAGCTCAGAGAGGAGCTCAGAGAGGAGCCCAGAGAGGAGCCCAGAGAGGAGCCCAGAGAGGAGCCCAGCGAGGAGCCCAGAGTGGAGCCCAGCGAGGAGCCCAGAGAGGAGCTCAGAGAGGAACCCAGAGAGGAGCTCAGAGAGGAGCCCAGAGAGGAGCTCAGAGAGTCAGGAGGAGCGGAGCTGCAGGGAGGCTGTGCTGAACATCACTCTGGACTTCCTGAGGAGGATGAAGCAGGAGCATCTGGTCCAGCGTCTGCAGAACTGTAAGAACTCTGTCTGAAGCTTTAAACTGGCCTCACACTGAATTTCAGCTTCTCTGTGTCTCTGTGGTGCAGTGTCAGGGTGTTACGCAGTTAATGTCTAGGAACTAGAGTTGCAAAATTCAGAACATTTTAATTGTTGGACATTTTCCATGGGAATTTATGGAAGTTCAAGAAAATATACGGAAAAAATATACGGAAATTAAATTCTATTAAACTTTGAACAAACATTACTATTATTATATGTAAAGTACGACCAAAATAATTTAATTCATGGGAATAAACAGGAAATTAACGCACCTGAAGGTTTCTTCTACACAAATGTGATTGAATAGTAATACACTTAAATATCTGTCACAGGAGAGATGAAAAGTCTCTCAGAAGCCATCACTGGCATGTCTGACCTCAAAGGTTTGAAGAGAACAGTGTTTTAGCTGATGGGTGAAGCGTCAGCAGTGATGCGGTCGCTGTATCAGACTGTTGTGGTGCAGAAGGAGCTGAGTCTGGGGCAAAGCTCTCCATTTACCCATTGATATACATTAGATCGACACGCTGGAGGGGCCAAGATCGAAATGAGTTTCCTTCACAGGGCGGCTGGGTGCACCCTTAGAGATCGGGGGAGGAGCTCAGTCACCTGGGAGGAGCTCGGAGTGGAGTCGCTGCTCCGTCATGTTGAGAGAAGCAGATGAGGCGTTCCGGGCATGTCGTATTGGGAGGAGGCAGGGGTGTAGCACCAAATTCTGAGCCCTAGGTACAAACTATATTGATGGGCCCCCGACGCCCCTTCTCACGTGCACGTTCAGTCAATTCACATTTTATACTCATCTCAACATATTCTGTGGTTTAGTTTGTGTAGTTGAACACCGGTGTGTGGGCTGAACCATTTGGAACATTTTTAAAGGGGTGACAGGGCCTTGAGATTCATCCATCATTATTGTTTGTGCAAAATTCTGTCTCGCAACCATTGTATTTCCGCCTGGTTATGTTCCGTTGTTATATCAATTATGAGGAGTTTAAAAAGTGCAATACAAAACGCGTTTATAGCAGCACTCTTGAGGGCCCCCACCCTGCTCTGGGCCCTGGGTACTCAGTACCCTTTACCCCCCAGTCCGACGCCCATGGGAGGAGGCCCCTGGAAAGACCCAGGACACACTAGAGGGACCATGTCTCTGTGGCCTGGTGTCGCATCAGGATCCATCCAGAACAGCTGGAGGAAGTGTCGGGGGAGAGGGAAGTGCTGCCTCTGCAACCCAGCCCCAGATAAAGTGGAAGAAAATGGATGGATGGATCTTTTCCATTTGTTGCAGAAGTTCACCTCACAACAACTGTTTAGCAAATGTTCAGGTGTTTAAAGATCCAACATAACTCCAGTTCTCAGATAGAACACGTGGTTCAGTCAGTGGTTCTAGTCACAGTGGATCTGCTGATCTTAGGTCTGATGTGTTTTCTTACAGGTCACATTTCTCCGGTTCAGAGTAAACTGAAGAGTCATCTGCAGCAGAGGTTCAGTCATCTGTGTGAAGGTGTGGCTAAAGCAGGAGACCACGCCTCCCTGAAGCAGATCTACACAGAGCTGTACATCACAGAGGGCGGGGCCTCACAGGTCAACCAGGAACATGAGGTCAGACACATGGAGACGGCCTCTAGACCAGCTGTTGACGAGACCAGCATCACGAGTGAAGACATGTTTAAACAACGACCCGAGTCTGAAGAGCCAATCAGGACGGTGCTGACGAAGGGCGTGGCCGGTGTGGGGAAAACAGTGCTGACTCAGAAGTTCAGTCTGGACTGGGCTGAAGGCAGAGCCCACCAGGACGTCCAGCTGCTGTTCCCCTTCACTTTCAGAGAGCTCAATGTGCTCCGAGGCTCAGAGTTCAGCCTGGTGGAGCTGATCCATCGCTTCTTCAGTCAAACCAAAAGTCTCAGCAGCTTTAAGTTCATCCAGCTGCTCTTCATCTTGGACGGTCTGGACGAGTGCAGACTTCCTCTGGACTTCAGTCGGACCCGGGTCCTGACGGAGCCCACAGAGAGCGCCTCAGTGGAGGAGCTGCTGGTGAACCTCATCAGGGGGAGCCTGCTTCCCTCCGCTCGCCTCTGGATAACCACACGCCCCGCGGCGGCCAATCAGATCCCTGCTGAGTGTGTTTCCATGGTGACAGAGGTGCGAGGGTTCACTGACCCACAGAAGGAGCAGTACTTCAGGAAGAGGTTCACAGATGAGGCCACAGTCGTCATCTCCCACATCAAGAGCATCCGCAGCCTGTACATCATGTGCTACATCCCAGTCTTCTGCTGGATCCTCTCCACTGTTTTACAGAAGCTCCTGAAGAAAACAGAGAAACCAGAGCTGCCCAAGACTCTGACTGAGATGTACGTTCACTTCCTGGTGGTCCAGGCCAAAGTCAAGAACATCAAGTATCATGAGGGAACAGGAGCAGATGGTCACTGGACTAAAGAGACTATAAAGATGGTACGGTCACTGGGGAAACTGGCCTTTGAGCAGCTGCTGAAAGGAAACCTGATCTTCTACAAGAGTGACCTGAGCGAGTGTGGGCTGGACGCTGCAAAGATCGCTCGTTACTCCGGAGTCTTCACAGAGGTCTTTAGAAAAGAACAAGATCTGTACGAGGACAAGGTCTACTGCTTCATCCACCTGAGTGTGCAGGAGTTTCTGGCTGCACTTCACGTCCATCAGACCTTCATTAAGTCTGGGGTCAACCTGCTGGAGGTTCAGAAATCTTCTCTCTTTACAAGATTGTTAAAGCCTGATCTGATGTCTCTACACCGCTCTGCTGTGGACCTGGCCTTACAGAGTCCAAACGGACATCTGGACCTGTTCCTGCGCTTCCTCCTGGGGCTGTCTCTGCCGACCAATCAGAGGCTGCTGCCTGGTCTGCTGACTGAGACAGGAAGTGACCGGACCAATCAGGCGACTGTAGAGTACATCAAACAGAAGCTGAATGAAGAGGGTCTGTCTACAGAGAAGAGCCTGAACCTGTTCCACTGTCTAAACGAACTGAACGACCACAGCCTGATGGAGGAGATACAGAAGTTCATGAGAAAAGGACGTCTCTCTGACAGAGACATGTCTCCTTCTCTGTGGTCTGCTCTGTCCTTCCTCCTACTGTCCTCAGACTCAGCCCTGGAGGAGTTTGACCTCAGGAAATACTGTCCCACAGAGAGGGGTCTCCAGAACCTTCTGCCGGTCGTCAAAGCCTCCACCAAAGCCACGTGAGTCCAGACTGTGTTTAACACTTGTGTCATTGTCACCAGTTAGACTAGAAATGGTCAACAACGCCACCTAGTGTTGATTTAAAAGAGGTTAGTTACTCTTTGCCCTGTTACCGGCCGTCCCCCTGATCAGGGGGTTAGAGTCTTTGAACGCAGCGTTAGGAGGAAGTGGAGTCCAACATTAGGAAAAAAACAAGGACACTGATCATCTGAATTTGGAGCAACATAACCACCTCTACGACGTGATATTATATATCGATATAATAATCTATATAATTATCGATTATTATATCGATTATAAAATAATTGTTATATTATCGATTATTAACAAGATAATCGATAATATAACGATTATTTTGTTATATTTAAGATAATCGTTTAATTGATTTGCAACTGTTTTTTCTAGTACCTTGGAAAAAATTGGAAGAATTGAAATCGGCCTGTAATTACACGCTTGATCAAGATCTCCAGCTTTAAAAATTGGGCTGATAAGACCTTGTTTTAATTTCTGTGGAAATGTCTCACTAGTGATTGACAGGTTTACCAGATGGGTCAGGGGGCAGATAAAGAATCATTGTGCTTTCTGACAAAGTCAGAGTCTAATCCGAATACATCTTTGGCTTTAGATGGTTTAAGATGACTGATTATTTGTTTAATGCTAGCCTCATTTGTTTGTGCAATAGAAATGTATTTTTCCAGTGGGCTTATTGGTTTTTCATTGAGCTCTATTGATTTAAAAGATGCTGCTATTTGTCCCACTGATGTCACAAAATAGGTATTGGGCAAAGAAGCCATTTGCATATGGTCAGTAATCAGTTTGCCATCGATATTTAGTTGTGTTATGGCTCTGGCTTCTTGTTTGGAATCATTTTTAGTCAGTCTATGTATGTTTCCAGAGACAAGCACGGTTTCCTTTGGATTCTTCCATCAAGTGCACAAAGTATGCAGTTTTAGCTTTTCGCATCTCACTTACCACTTTATTTCTAAGGCTTTTAAAAATTGCATTATCTGTGTTTAGTTTTGTTGAGATTTCTTTTTTACGAGCGAGATCTCTTTGTTTCATTAATTGACATAATTTGCTAGTAATCCATGGTAATGCTTGACGCTTTTTCCTCATGTATACTTCCTTTGTATACTTTTGAATTATTTGTGCTACATTACTTGTCAACATAATGCAATAATTGTTTAAATCATGCATTTTAAGTGCTGGCTCCCAATTAATATTGTGCATATCATTGTCGAGATGAGGCATATCATTTTTCCTTATGCCTTTTGTTATTTTAGTAACAGCATTTTGAGTAAGAAACTGCAGCCGTTTCTTAGTCAGTTTCCTTGATATTAGTGTCAAATGATGGTCAGACAACCCAGTAACAAGATTATAGGTCTTCATAACTCGTTCTGGCTTATTTGTAAACATAAGGTCTATTTGAGTTTTACTTGTTTTTGTTAGTCTTGTTGGACCCTCTGTTAATTGATGTAATTTATATTTTGATGTTTCCTGTTGCCACGTCACCTTGTTTCCTGTTGCCACGTCACCTTTGCGAGACTCGTGTTTGTTTCGCTGGAAGTCTCTTGGAATTTCAGTAACATTTTAAGAGTTGGTGAAATCAATCATTATGGCTAGCCGCACCGAGCAAGAGCTTCACCGTCTAAGACTGGACATCAAGCGATTGACGGAGGATATTAAAAAGAAAGAAGCGCTTGTTTCCGACCTCATGGAAATATCCCATAGACAATCACTCCATATTTCCTCTCTGACTGCTGCCCTCCAAGAGACAGTGCTCGGAGACCCGGTTACCTGTCCCTCACCCTCTAGCTCAACTCCCCACCCGCAAACCGTGCACAGAACAAAAACACTTGGATCCACCTGCTTGAGCCTCACGAACCGCTTCTCTGTGTTGGCGGAGGACTCACCTACTCCAGCTGTTCCGGCAACGGCGCTCTCCAATCTGGACCCGGCGATGGATTTCCCGGCTCTCCAAGGGGGGTGGCGCGGATCCCCGCTCGGCCCAGCCTCACAAACAGGGCGAAAAAACATCGGCCAGGCGTAACATCCTAAAAGAGGCGGTCCGGAGACGATCCAGTGGATCCTCGGGTATGGCTCCGGTCTTGTCGCTGTCCCCGACGCTGCACGCGCCCTCGCAGCTGCTGACGGAGTCGCGGTCTCATCAAGCCGCGACACCGCCGGTGGCCCCCCCGCGGTCCTCTCCGGCGGAGCCACGGACACAACAACCCGCGGTGCAACCGGTGATCCCGGACGAGGGCGCGCAACAACAGCAGCCAGGATCCACTCCTGTCGGGGCGGGACTTGAACCCATCGGTCAGCCCGCGGCCCTGGTCTCTCCTCCGTCCTCTCCACATGGCGATGTTTCCGAGTCCGCCCACCAGCCAAAGCCACTATTCCCCACCACAACACTCATAATAGGAGACTCCATTATCAGAAACGTCCGTTTTTATAACGCCGCAACCCACTGCTTCCCAGGTGCTACAGTTTCCAGGATAACACAAAAACTCCCAGGCATTCTCCAGTCCATGCCCCCATCCGTCCATAGAGTGATCGTCCACGTGGGTACAAATGACGTATCGAAAAGACAATCGGAGCGTACAAAACTGGATTTTAAAGAACTCCTCAGCGTTCTGAGACCATGGGGTGTGTCTGTGTTCATCTCGGGCCCCCTCCCCACGCTGAATCGTGGCGATGAACATTTTAGCAGGACCTTCCATCTGAACTGCTGGCTTAAATCCGTATGTAGACCTCTAACCTCTTTTATTGACAATTTTAGCCTTTTTATGGACCGACCCTCTCATTTCCGAGTCGACGGCTTACATCTGAACTGGAGGGGCAGCCGTCTGCTCACAAAGAACATGTCCCTGGCAGTCCACTCCTCACCTGCGCGTGATTGACGGTTTGCCTCCCGTCAATCACGCGCAGGTGCAGCCTCCGCCCACACTCCCCCTCCTATCGTTTCCACGCCCCCCTCACAAACCATCCCTGTCATCACTAGCAGAGAGCGGACACAACACAACCCTCCATGCAATTATCCCGTTAATATGGACAGGAATTATCCTGTCCATATTAACGTTTTAAAACCCCTCCCCAAAGCCCCCCCACAGTCCACAGCTAATCCATCTCAAACCACAATAAACATGGCTCTTTTAAATGTCCGCTCTCTGCAGAACAAGTCTTTTATTGTGAATGACCTGATTTTAGATAATAATCTTGATTGTTTGTTTTTAACTGAAACCTGGCTGGGTACAGATGCGACCGCGGTTCTTGCTGAGGCCCCCCCACCTAATTTTAGCAGCACCTTTTCAATAAGGAATGGGAAAAGGGGAGGTGGCACTGCTTCCATATGTACAAACACTATTGCCACCAAACCTATTTTATTTGATCCATTCCCCACTTTTGAGCACCATGCAGTTGTTTTTAGTAATCCCCCCATTTTATGTGTCACTATTTACAGACCCCCCAAAAAATGCCCTCTTTTTGTTAAGGAATTTTCTGAGTTTTTATCACTTTTACATAGCTCTTTTAATATGATTCTTTTAACTGGTGATTTTAATCTACACATAGATAATCTTTTAGACCCTGTTGCTAGGGATTTTTTAAATGTTCTTAATTATATGGATTTTACCCAACACGTCACACAGCCAACTCACGACAGAGGACACAGTCTGGACCTGGTCATCACGTATGGCCTGTCCACAGCTGTGTCTTCTGTCATTGACTTGGCTGTTTCTGACCATTACTGTGTGTTTTTTAATATCACCAGTTTTACCCAGCGGGAGACCTCGGTAAGAGCTGTGAGGAAACGTCATCTCACCCCTGAAGTGGCTGCAAATTTTATTGATGTTTTAGAGAAATATTCTCCTATTGTTCTACCTGCCCCCTGTGATTTTATTTTTGAAAATTTTAATAGCAAACTCAAGTCAGCGCTTGATTCTATCGCTCCTTTAAAATCCAAGAAACTCCCTACAAAACCAATTACTCCATGGAGGAATGAGGAAATTAAACAACTCAAAAGACAATGCAGGGTGGCAGAGAGAAAATGGAGAAAAAACAAAATTACCATAAACTACCAAATCTTCCGTGAACAACAATCAACCTACAATAACACAGTAAGAAACACAAGAAACAACTACTTCTCAAAAATTATCAACAATAATAAAAATAATCCCAAGGTACTCTTCTCTACAATAGAACATCTAATCAATCCTGATTTTAACAAGACCAATTTTACTCCAAGTGACTCCCTTTGCGAGGCGTTTGCAGACCACTTCAGGGGAAAGATAGACACTATCAGATGTAATATTTTATCTACTCAAAGTAACACGGTTTTAAATACATCTGGTTGTCTACTTGTTCCAGAGGAAACACTGCACAGTTTTGTCCAGGTTAATGCTGAGATGCTTGATAAAGTTTTCTCCTCAGTGAGGCCCACCACATGTCCTTTAGACCCGGTCCCAACCCCGTTTTTTAAAACTTTCTATGGATCTCTTAGAGACGAGCTTTTACACATGATGAATTGCTCCCTTCAGACGGGGGTCTTCCCTGCTGCCTTTAAGGGGGCGGTGGTGAGGCCCCTGCTGAAGACGAGCAATTTGGACCGTAATGATTTTAACAACTTTAGACCGGTATCCAACTTACCATTTTTAAGCAAAATCTTAGAAAAACTTGTTTTTACCCAACTTAGCGACTTTATAAATGCACATGACGTCCTTGAGAAATTTCAGTCTGGCTTTAGGGTAAACCACAGCACCGAGACAGCCCTTTTAAAGATCTTAAATAATCTTAGATTAAATTATGATTCCAAAAGGCTGACAGTGTTGGTTCTACTGGATCTGAGCGCTGCCTTTGATACAGTCGACCATACTATTCTTTTAACTCGTTTAAAACACATCGGCCTCTCTGGTGCTGTCCACAAATGGTTTACGTCCTACCTCACAGACAGGACATTCATGGTAAGTGTGGATACCTGCTCCTCCAAAGGTCCATAATATTACATGTGGTGTGCCTCAAGGTTCGATTTTAGGCCCAGTGCTTTTTAACCTGTATATGCTCCCTCTTGGTGATGTCATCAGGAGACATGGAGTCAACTTTCATAGTTACGCTGATGATACACAGTTGTACATCTCCATGTCTCCTGAGGACACCAGGCCAATGGATGCACTTTTTAACTGCATTTTAGATCAAATCCTGGATGGCAGAAAACTTTCTCCAGCTTAACCAGGACAAAACTGAGGTTTAAGTCATCGGTCCTGAGGCCCAGAGAGAGAAACTTTTACCCAAACTACAGTCATTGTCTTTTAATCCTTCCTCACAGGTGAAGAACCTGGGTGTGATTTTTGACTCTGAGCTGACTTTAATTCCACACATTAAGAATATCACAAAGATAGGTTTTTACCATCTAAAGAACATAGCCAGAGTCCGCCCCATTCTCTCTCGGGCCAACACGGAGACGCTAATGCATGCTTTTATCACCAGTCATATCGACTACTGTAATGCCCTGCTTTCTGGTCTTCCCAAAAAGAGTATCTCAGGTTTACAACTTTTACAAAATTCAGCAGCTCGTGTCCTGACGAAGACCAGGAGGCGGGACCACATTACACCGGTTTTAGAGTCACTGCATTGGCTCCCCGTGTGTTTCAGGATCCATTTTAAAGTTCTTTTAATGGTTTTTAAATGTCTTAATGGTCTTGGTCCTTCTTATCTTTCAGAATTGATTTTACCATATGAGCCTTCGCGGTCCCTTCGCTCCTCTGGCAGGGGTCTCCTAGTTATTCCTAAAGTCAACAGAAAGACTCACGGCGAGGCGTCTTTCCAATACTATGGCCCTCGCCTCTGGAACGACCTGAGGAGGAGCTCAGGACCGCAGAGAACGTTCATGTTTTTAAGAGCAGGCTCAAGACCCACCTTTTTAGTTTAGCTTTTAATTAATATTTACTTATATTAACCTTATTTACCGGTTTTAGTTCTATTATTTCTTTATTTTCCCTCTTTTATCCTGTGCTATTTCACGCACAGTTTTAGCTGTTTTTAATGTATCTCTTATTAAATATTTATTTATTTATTTTTATTTATTTTATTCATTTATTTTTTATGTTCTCCTAGTGGTTCCTCTGAGGGAGCCCTCTGCCCCGGGAGTGCTGGTTGGCTGTGGCCGTGCGGGCGCTCTCCTGGGGGTGCCTGGATGGAGGTAGGACGTCTCTCCTACACCTACTCCGGGCCCCCTGGGTTGGCGCTCTGTGGCTGTGGCCGATGGGCTGCTCCTGGTGCAGACGGCTCCTTGGATGATGTTTCCTCTTTCGGCCTATCTGTACCCAGCCTTACATACTCAACTCTATGTCCATTTTTATTTAAGACTTTTAACTGCTGGGCTGTCTGTACGTATATGTGTCTGTGTGTCTGTGTGTGCGGGTGGTGGGTGGTGGGGTTGTAGTTATTTATGTATATTTACTGGTGGGGACGATTTTTATTATTTTTAATGATTTTTAAGCACTGTAAAGCACTTTGTGTTACATTTTGTATGAAAAGCGCTCTATAAATAAAGTTTGATTTGATTTGATTTGATTTATGGCTTTTAGCTTTTGTTTTCCATGTTTATCTAACCAATTAATGTTGAAATCTCCGAGCACCATTATTTCACTATCACCTTTTAACTGTTCAAGCATTGTATCCAAGTTACAATAAAAAGACACATTAAAGGATGGTGGGTTATATAGAATAACAACTTTAAAATTCATTCTTGGTGATAAAACAATGTTTAAAACTAGACATTCTAGGTTGCAAGTGTTCACATTGATTTCAGTGCATGTTAGGGTTTTCTTAACATATGTTAGAAACCTCCTCCTTTTCCTGTTTGTCTATCTTTGCGAAAACAAGCATACTCTGGGATTTCAATCATTTGAGTAGGGACGTTAGAGTTTAGCCATGTTTCACTCAGAGCCAGAAAATCCAAGTTTGAGTCTGTCAGCAAGTGTTCAATTTGCTCGCGCTTTGAGACGAGGCTCCTCATATTTAGGTGGCCTCCAAGAATTCCTCTCCGCTTACAATCGCGATCCCATATCACTTTAGCGTGGTTAACAGTTTGGAAGTACCTGTGTCTTTGCTGCGTAGGCCTGCGTTGCTTGTGCGGCCGCTTGGACGTATTATGCAAATGCTGTCACCTCCGGTCGCCCGTGTTAGGCCCGTGTGTTACCGGTAGTTGCTTTCCGGTCGCCAGTGTTGGGATGGAATCGAAGCTGGCCGCTTGTTTCACTCAAAATAATAATAATAATATCGAACTTGTATAGCGCCTTTTTGGACACTCAAAGACGCTTTACATGGGGAATAAACAAAACAAAAAAAGGGTTTAAAGAAAAGCTAGTTTGAACAGGTGGGTTTTGAGTACTGATTTGAAGGTTGGTAGTGAGTTTCTAATGGGCAGTGGGAGTGAGTTCCAGAGGGTGGGGGCGGCGATGGCAAAGGCTCGGTCCCCCAAGGTCCGGCGGTTAGTGCGGATGATGGGGGTGAGGCGGTTGGTGCCGGCTGAGCGGAGGTGGCGGGTGGGCTGGTGTTGTTGCAGGAGCTCGGTGAGGTAGGGCGGGGCCAGGTTATGGAGGGACTTGTAGGTGAGGAGGAGGAGCTTGTATTGAATGCGATATTGAACGGGGTGCCAGTGGAGCTGTTGGAGGACAGGGGTGATGTGTTCTCCGTAGAGGAGGCTATTGCAGTAGTCGAGTCTGGAAGTGATGAATGCGTGGATGAGGATTTCAGCTGTTGACTGGGTAAGGGAGGGGCGGAGGCGGGTAATGTTGCGGAGGTGTAAGAAGGATGTTTTAGTGATGTTGTTGATGTGTGTTTTGTATGAGAGGGTGGGGTCCATTATGATGCCGAGGTTGTGTACAGAGGGGGAGGGGGTGACGTTGTGAAAGATTTGGGGCCGGTGATGAGGAGTTCTGTTTTATTGCTGTTGCGTTTGAGAAAGTTATTGTCCATCCAGGTTTTGATGTCGGAGATGCAGTCAGTGATGGTGGAGAGGATAACCGGGGTGATGGATTTGGTGGAGATGTAGAGTTGGGTATCGTCGGCGTAGCAGTGAAAGTTGAGTCCATGGTGACGGATGATCTGACCGAGGGGAAGCATGTAGATGGTAAAGAGGAGGGGGCTGAGCACGGAACCTTGGGGGACACCGTGGGTGACGGGAGAAGTGTGGGAGTTGCAGTTGTTGACAGAGACAAAGTGGTGACGGTCGGAGAGGTCTGAGGTGAACCAGAGGAGTGCTGTGCTGGAGATGCCGATTGATTGTAGACGATGGAGGAGGTGGTGTCGGAGGGAGACAGAGGAGAGAAGGAGGGAAGACTATGGAGTGTGAGTGGAGCGAGTTCATGTTCAGAGGGAGGAGAAGCGGAGGAAGTGGATGCAAGTGAACAGTGTATGGTATGGATTTTAGTATGGTAGGATGACAGGAAGTTATTGCATTTGTCAGTGGTGAATGTGGTGAATGTGGAGGTTATATTGTCCTTGGGTTTGGTCAGTTTTGAAAATGTGGAGAATAGTGTGCGGGGGTTGGAAGAATTAGAGTGGATGAGTTGTGAGTAGAAGTTGGACCGGGCAGTTTTGAGGGCGGAGTTATATGTGGTTACAGCTTGTTTGTAGGCTTGGGCATGGACAATGAGACCGGATTTTTTATGGAGCCTTTCAATTTGTCTTTTTTGTTTTTTTAAATTGTGGAGATCTGGGGTGAACCAAGGGGCGGAAGTGGAGACTGAGGCAGTTTTGAGGGGGGCTATTTGGTTGAGGCAGGAGGAGAGTGTGTGGTTGTAGAAGTTGACGAGATCAGTGGCAGTTGGATCTGAGGGAAGCAAAGAGCTGGTGATGGCATGTGATATGGAGGCAGAGAGAGAGATGGGACTGATTGATTTCAGGTTTCGGAATGTAATTGTTCTTGAGTGTTTGGCGGTGGGAGAGGGGGTAATGATGTCCAGGGTGATGGCCAGATGATCAGAAATTGTGAGGTCGGTCAATGACAGGTTATGTAGTGTGAGGGAGGGTGTGGAACAGACCATGATTGTGTGTGGGAGAAGTGACGTGCTGGGTGAGGTTGAGGCAGTTTAAAATGTCCAAAAAGTCAGATGTGGATTTAACTGTAGGGGAGTCAATATGGATGTTGAAGTCACCGAGGAGGAGAACGGACGGGGAAATGGAGGACAGCTGAGTTACAAAATCTGTGAAATCTGAAAGAAATGATGGGCAGTTTTTTGGGGGGCGGTAGATGACTGCAGCGGTGAGTGATTGGGAACCGGGAAGTCTGAAAGCCAAGTGTTCAAAGGAGGACACAGCCGGGATGGAGATGGGGCGGAGGAGGATGTCACTGCGATGGATAACTGCAATGCCGCCTCCTCGCCGGTCCAGACGGGGGTTGTCGATGTAGGAGTATCCAAAAAAATAAAATAACATTCTATTGTCCATTGGCTTCCAACTGTAGTCTCTGTCCTCATTGGACAAAAACTAGGTCAAAACAGTCTGCCACAGGTGCAAGGGTCTGGGTGATTCAAAAACAGGAAATAAAAACACTTCAAAATAAAAGCACACAAACCAATAAGAAATGTGCAAACACAAAGTGCTGAATGATGGTCCTGTGACATCGTGGCTCTAGTCTCTGATCGTCCTCTCTGTCCTCAGTCTGAGCGGCTGTGGTCTGTCCCAGAGCGTCTGTGCTCCTCTGGCCTCAGTCCTCAGCTCCTCCAGTCTGACTCACTTGGACCTCAGTAACAATGACCTCCAGGACTCAGGAGTGGAGCTGCTGTGTGAGGGACTGAAGAGCGCCCCCTGCAGACTGGAGACTCTCAGGTGAGACGCTCTCATGAAGGACTCTGTCTCTGTGTCCACATCAGAGGCTAATGCTGTGTGTCTTTTGTCTGTCTGGATGTTTGGTCACAGAGAGGGGCGGGGCTTCTCTGGCCACAGCTCTAAGCTCCGCCTCCTCCCATCTAAGAGAGTTAGACCTGAGCTACAACCATCCAGGAGCCTCCGCCAAGCTGCTGACGGCTCTACAGGCCCCACACGGGCCCCTGCAGACGCTCAGGTGAGGCCTGGTCCTGGTCCCAGTCCTGGTCCTGGTCCTGGTTCTGGTTCTGGTCTTGGTTCTGGTCGACAGTAAACTGGACTTGTGTGTTTCAGGCTGGATCCTGCTGGAGAACGGTGGATGGTCCCAGGTCCAAGGAAGTGTGAGTTTGATTCATTCACAACATGAGAAACACTCACCTCCGAGTGTTCAGCCTCAGATACAAGTCTGTGGCCGTTTCTCAATACTCATGAACACAAGTACATTGAAGTATGGACTTGGGGAGAACGGGAGCTCGCAGAACGGTTAAACGAGGAATTGGAACAGTGCTCACGTACTCAGGGCTGTCAACGCACAGCTGAGCTCACCTTAACCTGCGCGCCTTTAACTTCTCAGGAGAATGACACGGGGAAGAAAAAGGTTTTGCGGTATATGCAGTTATTACTTCTTTTTTTAATGTTCAACTACATTTTTTAGAGACTTGAAACATTCATGCTAACTTATTTCTAATAGAAGCTCAAATCTTACATTAGCGCTAACATTATTGTGAATGAGCTACGCAGTAAATCTGTAGCTTGGTTGTGGGGTTTGTCCTCCCGCTGCTGCTGGTTCCCTCTCAGCCTGTGGCAGCTTTATTCATGGTCATTAGTCACTACAACAATACGATCATCAAAATGAAATGTGTGCACTATTAACACTGCAATATTTTGACATGGGCCTACCCAGGAAGAGTTAAAAAAGTGATACCATTTGCTTCATGGAGTCATGTGAAAGTCATGATATCAAATTGAGAGGGAACTCAGAGAAAACGTTTGCAGTTAACCCTTGTTCAATGAAGGTTCTTGAGTCTTCTTCTGTACTCTGTAGTTGAAGTGTCCAACGTTTCGCCTCTTC
Organism: Proterorhinus semilunaris; assembly: GCA_021464625.1. Lineage (NCBI taxonomy): Eukaryota > Metazoa > Chordata > Actinopteri > Gobiiformes > Gobiidae > Proterorhinus > Proterorhinus semilunaris. The sequence continues at coordinate 40,733,344 of CM038346.1, forward strand.
ATCCAAAAGGCTTCGTCACTAAAGGTTCAGCTCAGCCCACAGCCCAGATAAAGACCACAGGGAGGAGTTCAGCTTGGCTCAGTCCCTCCCCTCTATGAACAGCTACTCTCACCTGTAGGTAAACATCTTTGTAGTTCTGAGTCTTTGTAGTTCTAAGTCCTAACGACTGAACTCATACCTGAGGTAATTGCCTGCTTATTGATCTGTCCTGGGCGGGGTTGCAGCCTCATTAACATGACAGAGTTTTCCTGGCCTGGAGGAGATTGGTGTAAACTGGGGAGAGATGAAATCGAAGTCCTCCATTCCTGTTCATGGATGGATTCTCCTTCTTTACAAAAATTGCTTCTTTTACTCCTCATTCAAACCAACGTTTTTCTTGAGCTAAAATCTTGTCCTCAAAGGAGTGGTGGTGCTTTGAGGTGGAGGTGCACAGCGGACTGAGGGCCGTTTGTGCTTTCTCTGCGGTGTTGATAAAGCCTCTTCCGTAACACTTGTTTGGTTTCTCCAATGTAATGTGCTTTGCATTCTTCTTCTTTTCAACAAAAAGAATAAACCACGTTGCTTTGTTTGTGGCTCGGAGTTGTGTCTTTGGGAAGAAATCGTTTTTGTCTGGTTTGTGGTAAACTGGAATTCTGTGTTTCCTTAAAACTCTCTGAAGTTTCTCTGAGACCCCGGCTACATACGGCGAGGAGAATCCCTTCCTTCTGGGCTCTGTGGTCTGTCTGTCCTGTTCTTTAGGTCTTCTTGCTCTTTGTGCTTTAGTGAAAGACCAGTTAGGATAGCCACAGTCTGAGAGGGCTCTCTGGACGTGTTGCTCTTTGGTCTTTCCTTCTGCCAGAGATGGGGACTCGCGAGTCGGACTCGAGTCGGACTTAAGTTTCTATTTTTAGAGACTTGACACCCGACTCGGACTCGTCCCCTAAAGACTCGACACGACTCGTGGTCTGAGACTCGTGAACATTACGAGTCCCTCCCCCTAATACAGAGGCTTGATTCTGGCTTTTTTGTCGGCCGCTCCCTTATTAAGTGAACGTACACGGACTGTTTTTGTCCGTTCAATACATTTTCAATTTGAAAACAACAATGAAATTACCCAGAAACGTGTGCTATAAGCATTTTTCATTTCATAAAATGAAACGAAATCACTCAAAATGGCACGTATTTTCATATTTCAATATGATACAAAAACAGAAAAATGAAAATTGAAATCACAGCCTCAGAGCGTCAAATTTAGTTTTATGAATTTGCGTATAGCCGGAGGTTCGGCTGTACGGTTCACATTAAGGTCCCACCTGAAACACAAATTTAGAGAAAAACTAACGTGGAGATTGTATACATTGTTCAATGTTCAGTTCTTTGTCCTGGGGTATTAGCACTCTTTTATATGAATTCCTCATTAGCACTCTTTTATATGAATTCCTCATTAGCACTCTTTTATATGAATTCCTCAGAGATGGGATTGGTTATGCACGGAGCTAACTACAGCGCTGTGCTAGGTGACCAGCGCGCCCGTACAGGCTGTAGATGGCACTACCTGGAGCTCCTTGCTCCTTTCTCCTCCACTAAACAATGGACGAGTCTTCTGTCCACCTAGAGGCGGACTCTCTACATCTGTGTAGAATCGGACATTCTGCGAGATGGATTGGACCGAGCGCTTTAGCTACAATTACGCACGGAGCTAAACATACTGTGCCAAGTGGCCAGTGCGCCGTTCGCAGGCTGGGAAGGTGGGACAACCTGGGGCGCGTAGGTCGTGCTATCTCTTGAACAGTATGTTTAACTTTAGCTCTCCTTTAGGCTACACAGGTCAGCAGGGGAGGTGTTCCAGGTGAGTATGCAAATGTTGAGCGTCCTGTGAACAAAAACTCGAGGAAAGAGTTGAGAAAAGCTGAAGGGACAGCACGACCTACGCGCCCCAGGTTGTCCCACCTTCCCAGCCTGCGAACGGCGCACTGGCCACTTGGCACAGTATGTTTAGCTCCGTGCGTAATTGTAGCTAAAGCGCTCGGTCCAATCCATCTCGCAGAATGTCCGATTCTACACAGATGTAGAGAGCACATCTATGTGGACACAAGACTCGTGCGTTGTTCAGCGGAGGAGAGAGGAGAAAGGAGCTCAGGGAAAGCACACGAGTTACGCACTCCAGGTAGTGCCAGCCTGCTACGGGCGCGTTGGCCAGGTTGGCCACCTAGCATAGCGCTGTAGTTAGCTCCATGCATAACCAATCCCATCTCGGAGAAAGTCATAGAATCTAAAGAGTGCTAATACCCAAGGACAAAGCACTGAACATTGAACAACTGCAAAACGTGTATACAATCTCCGTGCTAGTTTTTCCCTTTTAGAAATTGCACCCCGAAAGACGAGCCCAGTGCTTCAGGCGGGACCTTAATGTGAACCGTACGGCCGAACTTCCGCTATACGCAAATCGACGTGCCATTTTGACTGATTTCGTTTCATTTTATGACATGAAAAATGCTTATAGCACACGTTTCTGGGAAATTTCATTTTTGTTTTCAAATGGAAAATTGATTGAACGAACGGTACACGGAGCGTGCAATGGGGCGTTATGGCGTAATAAGGGCGTAATAGTGTAATAAGGGAGTAATAGTGTAATAGGGGTGTAATAAGGGTGTAACAGCAGTGCAATAGTGTAATAAGGGCGTAATAGTGTAATAGGGGTGTAATGGGGCATAATGGTGTAATAGGGGTGTAATAGTGGTGCAATAGTTTAATAAGGGTGTAATAAGGGCGTAATAGTGTAATAGGGGTGTAATAAGGGTGTAATAGGGGTGTAATAGTGTAATAAGGGTGTAATGGGGCATAATAGTGTAATAGGGGTGTAATAAGGGTGTAATAGGGGTGTAATAGTGTAATAAGGGTGTAATGGGGCATAGTGGTGTAATAGGGGTGTAATAGTGGTGCAATAGTTTAATAAGGGTGTAATAGTGTAATGGGGCATAATTATTCTTTATTTATGTGAGATAAACAGCGCTTACTTGTTTTGTTTAACTGCTCTAATGGTTACAGCCATATTTTTTTAAAGGTTGACCTGAAAATGATGAGTACAGTGAACTTTTGATACAGTGATACAGTAAAATGTTCTGTAGTGTTATCAAAGTAAAAGTTGTTTGTTTGCGCTTTGGTCTTGGACTTAATAAAATGTGCATAGTATTTAAGCCAATCACAGTAAAAGAGGAGGACACACGTGTGAGGAGAGGTAAAAACTCCTGCTACCTGTCCTCCTAGTAATCCAGTCAAAATGGGACGGCATATTTAGATTTCTTTATATTTCTGTATGGTTTTACAGTTGACCTAAGGTGTTTACATGTTTTGTTTGGTTTGCTGTGTACATTTTGAGTTAACACCTCCTAGTTTGTTACTGGTGACCCCAGTACACATGACCGTCTGCAACCAATCAGTTACCCTGTAATGGGCACACCTGTTGTCCTGCGGGGATTGGAGAACAACAAAAGAGTCAGGTTAACAGTCGAGGAAAGGAAGGCAGCGTGTGAGGAGAACGGGGCGTGCACAGATCCAGCTGTGCAGCACAGACTCAGAGAACACCCGCACAACCCGCACCACAGCACAGACTACACTACACACAGGGCGATCGACCCTGCCTCGCCAGTGAGTAGCAGCTCCCTTCATGTTAATGGTGCAGAGCTTGGGGCACTTTCAACACACTAGGAACCCTTCATAAAGTCATGCGTCTGACAAAATCATCCCATAGAGTCAGTGAAAATTGGCCGAAGACGGAACTAGAAACTGTACACCCCTTTACACTATTACGCCCCATTACACTATTACGCCCCATTACACCCTTATTGCACTATTACACCCATATTACACTATGACGCCCCTATTAAACCCTTATTACCCCTATTAAACCCTTATTACATCCTTATTACGCTATAACGCCCATATTGCACCACTACAGTTTCTTGTTTTCCATCTTATGTGTTTTATTACACCCCACATTACACCCTTATTACACTACTGCACCGCTATTATGCCTCATTACTCTATTACACCCTTATTACACTATTACGCCCCATTACACCCTTATTACACTACTGCACCGCTATTACACCCCATTACATAATTACGCCCCATTACACCCTTATTATACTATTGCACCGCTATTACACCCTTATTACACTATTGTGTCACCATTGTGACACTATTGTGTCTGTGTCACCTATTCATTGTGGAGTGCCTCAAGGGTCCATTTTAGGCCCTTTGTTATTTTCTTTGTATCTTTTACCCCTTGGACTGATTTTAGAGAAACACAAAGTCGGCTTTCATTTTTATGCTGACGATTTGCAGATCTATATGCCACTAAGGTCTAGGTCTCCAACTTTTTAAGTCTGAACAAAGATAAGACAGAAATTTTAATATTTGGAAATCCTGATTCAAATGTTCTCGACAATTGTGACAGTGCCATCGGCCCTTTAGCCTCTTTCTGTCACCCTTTTGCGAGGAATCTCGGTGTGTTTGTAGACAATGAATTTAAATTTGAGAAACATATAAATCATGTTGTCAAATCAAGCTTTTTCCACCTTAAAACTCTAAGCAAGGTAAAAAATTATCTACCTGCATGTGACTTTGAGAAAGCCATTCATGCTTTGATAACTTGGCCACTTGATTATTGTAATTCTGTGTACATTGGTCTTGGTCAGCGTTCAATTCGTCGCCTACAGAGGGTACAAAACGCAGCTGCCTGTCTCCTCACAGGGACCAAAAAGCGACAGCATATCACCCTGTGTTCGCTGCTCTACATTGGCTTCCTGTGTATTACAGGATAAGGTTTAAGCTTCTACTTGCTGTTTTCAAATGTCTCCATGGCACTGCTCCTCTGTATTTGTCTGAGCTTCTTGTACGCCACGCCCCTGCTAGGGCTCTGAGATCAGCTGATCAGCTGCTTTTGGAGGTTCCTCGCTCCAAGCGTGTGACCAAAGGGGACAGGGCTTTCTCTGTTGCAGCTCCTAAACTGTGGAATGACCTGCCTCTCCACATAAGACCTGCACAGACACTTGACCATTTTAAATCGTTGCTTAAGACACATTTCTATGCAAAAGCTTTTAACACTGTCTAGCATCATGGCCAAAATCGGAGCTGTTAGTGCTTTGCTACTTGTATATTGGGTTTTGTTTATTATTATTTTATTATTATTATTTTTGTACTGTAGACCTTTTTGTGAAGCACTTTGGTCGACAACAGTTGTTTTAAATGTGCTATATAAATACATTTGATTTGATTTGATATTGCACCGCTATTACTCTCCTATTACACCCCATTACAGTATTAAACCCTTATTACACTATTGCACCGCTATTACACTCCTATTACACTATTACACACTTATTACACTATTACACCCATTACACTACTACAACCTTACTACACTATTGCACCACTATTACACCCTTATTTACACTATTACTTCCTGAGTACACCCTAATTACACTCTTACTTCCCTATTACACCCTTATTACACTATAACGCCCCTATTGCACCACTATAGTTCCTCATTGTGTGTTTTTCATTGTGTGTTTAGACCTGCCGCATTAGGACATGGCTGGAACATGTAGGGGAGGAAAATACATCATTAATTTACTGGTGTTTATTGATTTTAAAATAGTTTTATTTGACTGTGATTTGAATGAGTGTAAAACATAGAAACCATGAGACCTGGACCTGCAGGTCAGGGACTTATGTGCTTCTCTGCCTCTGCTCTGGGAGCCTCCTGTGGAGCTCTGTGTTGGAGCGTCCTGATGACCCCTAGTTTGTGCTGGAGCGGATGGTTGGATTTAAACATCAGGTGGTCAGTGTGAACTCCTCCCTGTGGTCTTTATCTAGTCTGCGGGCTGAGCTGAAACTTTAGTGTTGCTGACGAAGTCTTTTGGATGAAGAGGCGAAACGTTCAACACTTCAACTACAGAGTACAGAAGAAGACTCAAGAACCTTCATTGAAGATGGATAACTCCTGTACGACTGAGAGCCTACACAGACATGTTGCTGTTAAACAAAGCACATTTTGTAATGATTTGAAACAATTAGATATTACTCAAACTCAGAGAACATTGTTCACGTTAACATTAACGTCATTAACTTCACAACAACCATCACAGGAACATTTCAAGGTTTAATGAAACTGCAATATTTGATCAAAATACATTTGATTGATTCATAGAAGATAAAACAGTGACTGCAGAGGAACAGTCATAAATGTGTCCGTTCTGTTGTGCTCATGTTATTCGTCCTGAGAAGCATCTGCAGATTCAGACGGCGTCCTGTCTGAAGTCTCAGATCTATGAGGAGCTGGTCTCCATGTCCTGCTGAGCTGTGGAGCATCTAGAGCTGGATCCTTTCACCTGGACTCCACTGCAGCCTGTCCAAGCCACTGTCCAGCACTGCTGACCAACACTGCTGACTATCACCACAAAACAAAAGCAATAATACAATCAACTTTGAATCATATCATTATGTGGAGCCCAAACCTATTGAAAAGAAACATCAGAAATGAATGTGAAAAATGAAGTATTCTGATAAAACAAGCCTGTGCCAAGTGTACCGTAATGTCTGGAATATAAGCCTCTACTTTTTTCACACGCTCTGAACCATGCAGCCGATAAAACGATGCGGCTAATTTACACATGAACATAAAATAAGTGAGAAACACGGGTCTAGATCTTATGCCCGAGCCCTTTGTCCCGCTTAGACCACTACCAGACTGTGGCATGGGGAGGGGGTGCTGCGGGGGGAGTGCACGTGCTGAGTATATTGGTCACGTTTCTAAAGCGGCGAGGCCAGCGCTTTGATACCGGCGCTTTATGCTCTTTATCTCAGAACAGTTGAACTCACAGTGGGCTAAATAAGTGCTTTGGTGTCCATGTAGTGTGTAAAAAGTCTGGAAAATGCAGCAGGATGTTTGTGGAAAAAGGAGAATGAAATGGCAAAGAGGAGGGACACTTGCCTGTGGTGCTGCTCGTACGCCGTGTGTATAACCTGTCCCGCACCGGGCTCACCTCTTGGCCCTAGTGCAGTGTGTGTGCGCTCTCATGTAACAACATGGACACACACCTGCGGCTTATAAACAAATGCAGCCTATACAGTCTATATATACTTTTTCCTTTTTCTTTTGGAATTGAGTTGGTGCGTCATATATTTGGGTGCGCTCATAGTCCGGGATTTACGGTATTTGAAATGTGGAGGATGTTCATATGATGCGATGCTGCTTTCAGTCACTACAATGTGATTGTAATGATGGTAAGCGTGTGGCGCAGTGGAGTGGACAGGCGTCCAGTGGAATCTGGAAGTTACAACCACAGGTCAGAGCGCTGCTGGTGCATCCACAAAGCAGGAGACAACAGGACACTCTGCTGCAGAGAGACAGTAGAGAACAAAACAAGTGTGAGAAGCAACAAAGAACATGTCCCTGTAAATGAGCCCAGTGTAATGTAGAGCTGCATGTTTCCTACATCAAAACACATGAGTATATGACACACCATTGCTGAACACCAAACTGTTGACAATGAGAAGGATCCTCAATAGTCCATCCTGACACTTTCCTCACACCGTCAGCCCGGCAGGAGCAAGTGGCACCTGCAGTAACAGTAACATTAACATTAGACTTCAAATCCAAAAGGCTTTTTGGTGCTACAGATTCATATACAAACAGAAGCGTTACGTCCTGGACAGACTGCACACGTTATTTACCAAGGTAACACATCTCCATCACTGCTCTGTGAAAAGGAAACATAAGCATAGTAATAATAGCATAACAGTATAATACAGAATAATAATACATCTTTAACAAAAGGCATCTATTTGACTTTTCTAATGTTTAGTTTAGTTTAGTTTAAATGTTATTGTACATCAACATGTACAGCACTTCTCCCTGACTTCAACAAAACCATCTTTATCATGACTGTTAGAATAATCCACTTTCAAATGTTCACATTTGGTTTTGAAAGCCAAGTATGACTCTAAATAAATAATGGGACATGTTTACTTTTGTTGTTTCAATGCAGATGTTCATTACTGTGCATTGTCCCTGTCAAAGAAATCATTCAAACAACCTTTGACCTTTTCAGTTCTGAAGTAACCTATCTTACACTTTTTATTTCATGACAGTGATTATCTATTGATAAAAAGATATGAAGAGATATGATAAGATATAATGACAAAGATGGCTCCAGTATTTCCTCATTTGTTATGAAACGACACTATTCTGAGCACCTAACTTCATATATTAGCCAAACTATTAGCAGTAATATAAATACGCAGTCAACAACAGTCACTAACAAACTTTTCCTCTCAAGTTTTCACAAGTTTAACTACAATAGAGCCGGAGAAAACCAGCGGAGCTTCGTGGAACTTTTAGCCGAGACAGAGCTCGCCCCGCTCAGCTACAACTCACTGCGTGGGCCGCTAAGTGGCCGAAGCGGCCGGATCGTACTTTAACTCGGGATTGAACCGGTAAACAGACCATTGGGTTTACTTTACAAATGGACATTTCTCGCCTCAAATCGCCTTCAAAGTGAAGTTTAGATGAGAGGAACAATAAAACAGGCAACATTCACTTTAGCCTCACTTTCACTTCAGACTGGGTAAAGGGGGCGGGGCTTGAACTGTTCTCAGTCTGATGTGAACTTTGAACTGGAACAGTTCTCGGGCCGGCTCTGATGACGTTTCACGAGTACTCGAGTACACAAGCACAAGAACCAGAACGCATATTGAGAAACGGCCTGTGTCTTCACCTCAGCACATGACTTTACTGCACTGATGTCCGCCACAATTCCCTCAGTCAGCCCCAGGGCAGCTGTGGCTACAGAGGTGACCATCAGTGTTTAGTCCCTGCAGCTGTGCTCTTGTTTATTTTTCTGGTTATGATGATTATTGTTCAACTGATTTTGTGCCTAATTTTGGCTTCATGGCTTCAGATGGTTCATATCTAACGATGACGACATTTATATTTCACTTTAGTCATTCAATTGTGTTTGTGTTTCTCAGATTACTGTGACCTCACTCTGGACCCAAACACAGCTCACAGAGGCCTCGGACTGTCAGAGGACAAACGGACTGTGAGACGAGAGGACAAACGGACTGTGGGAGGAGAGGACAAACGGACTGTGGGAGGACAGTACCCATCTGGGCCTCTGTATCATGAGGACAGATTCACAGACTGTCCTCAGGTCCTGAGCTCCTCCGGCCTGAGGGGGCGCTGTTACTGGGAGGTGAAGTGGAGCGGGTTAGAGGTTGATATCTCAGTGAGTTACAGAGGAATCAGACGGAGAGGAGACGACAGTCGGTTTGGAGAAAATTATCAGTCCTGGACGATGAGGATCGAGGAGGGAGAGTATTATTTCTTACACAATGAGAAAACACAGTTACATGTTTCCTCATCGAGGGGTTCTTCTTCATCCCACTCCGGTGCAGTGGGTGTGTTCCTGGACTCTGAGGCTGGAGCTCTGTCCTTCTATGACGTCAGCTCTGATGGAAAACTGTCCCACCTCCACACCTTCATCAGCTCCTTCACTGAGCCTCTGTTCCCAGGGTTTGGACTGTGGTCATTGGGGTTTGTGTCTCTGGTGAATGTGTAAACAGGAAGGACACAGCGCCCCCTGGAGGACTTTGGTTTTATTATGAATGAATGATTTGAATCTGTGGCTTTATAAAGTCTGATCTTCTCCTGTATGTTCTTCCATATTTCAGAGTTTAAATGCAGAGTTAAATGCTGCTGGTCAATAGAATCGTACTGGATCATATTTGACATGAACTGAAGCCGGTGCACTCTCAAAGATGAAGGATATCGTCTACGGCATCATCAAAATGATGATTATTTAGAGTCAAATCATCTCAAACATGTGGTGGATAAATGTTCCCGACGTGTGTGAAGCTGCTGAAGAACGGAGTTTTCAAAAGTAGAAGAATAATTCATCTTTGCTTTGGGATGTTGTGGGTTTTAGTTCCTCATGAGTTTGCTGTGAGTAAATACCACGCTGAGGAAATGACGGTGAAGGGAATGAGTACAAAAGTACTTGGAGGAAATATTACTCGAGTACTGTGAGTAACTGAGTAACTGTTTGAGTCTGATTTATTTTCAATGACGCCGTTAATGGAACAAAACCTAAAATAAAGAGGAAATGGAGATATTTACAAAAAAAATTCAAAGAAAATAGAGAAAAAAAAAGATATTTCTCCAGAACCAGGAGCAGGAGACGATCTTCATACTTTATCCATCAGAATGAAGCTTTTGCCGCTTAAATATTTACTCACAGTGGAAAAAGGAACAATTATTTTGACTCAAGGAAGAAACTGATACTTTATTATAATGTTACTGCAGTAGAAGTAAAGAGTACTGTATGAGAAGTACATGTATGTGAGTACATGTAAGTGAGTACTTCCTGCCTCTGCCAGCACATATGAAGTGACATTTGCTTCTTGTTGTATAATAATAAATGCTTTGTTTTCCTCATATTGATCACTGTAAGTATCACAAATCAAATGTTGTGATTTCAAGTCATTTCTTGGGATTTGACTTGTTAAAGATTGTATTTCCTGGTTCAGCCCAGTGTAATGCTGTCAGTGTTTAGTTCTCGTTAGAGCGTTGGCTAAACCTCGCCCTAAAACGCTCAGAGTCCAAAACGTCCGAGCGAAGGTTGTTCCCAGACATGGTCCGGATCACGTCCAGGATTGTCTCGTCCCGTTGAATGACGTTTTGAAGAGCAGAAAAACACGCTTGGATGGTAAAGGTGAGGCATGAAACTCTGTGAACTCCGTTTGTAAAGAGATTTGAACACAGTTGGTTCTGTCAAAGGGCGAGCTCCTAAAATAGGATCAAAAGTGGGAGTAGTTTTGGTATTTGTGGGACATGGAGGGACAGACCTGAGAAAGTGAAAGGTCTCACTTACAGAATAAACAAACACACTTTAACATAAGGTCAGGTTAGCAGTAGACTATAGATGGATAGACTTGAATGACTTTAATGCAGACTGACATCAGATCAACACAGACCACTTTTTGTCGTACTTTTGTTGCTTTTCCAGCACATTTTTGTTGCTCTTTTGTCACATTGTTGTTGTGTTTTCATCCTTGTTTCCGTCGCTATATTGATGCTTTTTCTTTAAGCTAAGTTGAAACGTATTTATTTGCGTGGTTCACAGCAGTGACTCTAAAGCCGCAGTAAAGTGAATGATTAAACAAAGCAGAATAATAAAACAATAAACATTTAGGGCTGGTCTTAGTCCAGGTTTGAGAACAACAGCACAATCCTTAATAAAATAGCATCAACACAATGAACTCAACGCTTTTCCAATAAGGAGTGAAAAAAGCTGGAACTATATGTTTGAAAGAGGAAACGTTTAGGGGAGAGTGGGGAAGTTGAACCATCCACTATATTTAGAAAAGAAAACATTTTTATTACAAACTGTAAACTTGTAGATTTGATCTTTACATGATTTGAACTTCCCAGACAAAACTATTTGAAAATGTTTATAAAAAAAATCATTTTTCACACATATAGGTCCTTTTTTTTCTCATGTCGGTTTTTTAATTGGGCTGAATTTTATTTGGTATGAAAATGAAATAATTTCAGTCGTCAAAAACTGCAAGACTAAGACGTCAGCTGACTGGAATGGACTCGACATGTCAGTATTAAAAGACATTATTGAATGCGTTGTAAAACCAGTCGCTTACATTTTTAATCTTTCTTTACAATCTTGGGTTTTTCCAGAAGGAATGAAGACTGCGAAAGTGATTCCTATTCACAAGGCTGGTGATAAACAGAAACTCACTAATTATAGACCTATTCCCATTCTGTCACAGTTTTCCAACATCCTGGAGAAGATATTCCATAAAAGATTATTCAGTTATGTAGATAACTGGTTTTAGACCCGATAGGACCACTACCTTGGCATTAGTGGACCTTGTAGAAAAAATATCAAATGCTATAGCCAATAAACAATACGCTGTTGGTGTGTTCTAGACCTAACCAAAGCTTTTGATACAGTCAATCATGAATTACTGATTTAAAAACTGTACAGATATGGGATTAGAGGAGTGGCCTTTTCTTGGCTCCCAGCTGCTGACAGTTACCTAAGGGCTGCCACAGGGGTCAGTGTTGGGTCCGTTTTTGTTTCTTATGTACATTAACGATCTCTGTGTAGTTTCAAAAACATTACAACCTTATTTTATTCGCTGATGACACCTCCATGCTTAGTTGTGGTAAAAATCTAGAAGCATTGATAGATATAGTAGAATAATAATTATTATTGTTAAAGAAGTGGTTTGATTCTAAGTTACCCCTTAATTAAAATAAAACCAATTTGATAGTTTTTGAAAATCGTGCCATTAATGTGTGTAGAAATTAAAGAACAAATGATACTGAGATAGAACGAGTGAATGAAATCAAATGTATTGTAGTACTTTTACAAAATAAGCTTAGCTGGAAGCCCCATATAAACTACATCAAGGCAAAGCTATGTAAATCTCTTGCAATAAAATCTAAAGTTAAACAACTCTTAAATGAAAAAAACGTATATATTTTATACTGTTCCCTGGTTCTCCCGTACATGACCTATGGCCTAGAAGTTTGGGGAAACACTTACAAAACCAATCTTAATCCAATAAGTATCATTCAAAAAAGAGCGATCCGCATTGTGAATAAAGTGGCTTACAGGGCTCATACAAATGAGCTTTTCATTGTGCAGTTTTTTGCTTTATTGGGGATCTGGAGACTCAGAACCAGTCAGTATCTGGTGTGACCACCATTTGCATCGGGGTCTTGACCTGACTCCAGCTCGTCACCGTAACAGAGTTGAATGAGCAAATGCTCACATTCGATGGCGTCTGGCACGTTGGAGAGGTGTTCTCTTCACGGCTGAATCTCGGTTAGGGTTAGGGTTCGGGTTAGGTGAACATCACCTCATGTTTCAGCAAGATAATGCACGGCCCCATGTTGCAAGGATCTGTACACAATTCTTGGAAGCTGAAAATGTCCCAGTTCTTGCATGGCCAGCATACTCACCGGACATGTCCCCCATTGAGCATGTTTGGGATGTGCTTGACCGGCGAATACGACGGCGTGTACCAGTTCCCACTAATATCCAGCAACTTCGCACAGCCATTGAAGAGGAATGGACCAACATTCCACAATTGACAATCTGATAAACTCTATGTAAGAAGATGTGTTGCACTGCATGAAGCAAATGGTGGTCACACCAGATACTGACTGGTTCTGAGTCCCCAGACCCCCAACAAAGCAAAAACTGCACATTTCAGGGTGGCCTTTTATTGTGGGCAGTATAAGGTACACCTGTGCACTAATCATGATGTCAGATCAGCATCTTGATGTGGCACACCTGTGAGGTGGGATGGATTATCTCAGCAGGGCAGAAGTGCTCACTATCACACATTTGGACTGATTTGTGAACAATGTTTGAGAGAAATGGTAATATTGTGTATCTGGAATGAATTTTAGATCTTTAAGTCCATCTCATGAAAAATGGAGCAGAAACAAAGGTGTTGCGTTTATATTTTTGTTGAGTATAGTTTACCATCACCGAGTACAGCGTGAAATAATAATGAGTACAGTGTGGCACCTTGAGAAACTTGGTAACACAGGCTTGTAAAGTGCAATACAAGTGTAAGCCGTTATTATCATCATTATTATTATTATGTGATTCAAATAAAAGACTGACCTGTTGCTGTGACAGTGGCTCAGTGGTTAAAGCTTTTGTCCTGTAATCTAAAGTCTGCGGTTCAAATCCAGCCCCAGTACATCCTGTTGTTGTGTCTTTGGGCAGGACACTCCACACCTTCAGTGTATGTGTTACATGCATGAGTCTTGTGACATAAACAAATAATGATTATAATAATGCCATTTGTAACAATTGAACAGAATCATTCTGAATATGATAAAAGAGTGATCCTTTGAGGACCCGTTAAGAGGCCGAACGAAGAGGCCGTTTGGACTGATACAAACCACATGTGTCTTTAAGGCTCTGGTCCACATTTGTTCTGCTTCACCCAGAACATCGCTCCATTTATTTGGACCTGTTTCCTCTGAACAATCATACACAGAGTTCCTGTTTCGTTCTGTGTGAAGCTGTGACTGTGCTGCTGTTTTCCAGGTCGGGAGGCAGTGGTCTGTCTTTGAAAAGTGACCGCTCAAAATTTAAACCTCCAGACTTTGAGGAGCCAGGACCAGACTCAGGGTAAGACCTTCAGTTTCTCTGTATTTAGAGACATATTGATTAGTATGAACTGATCTCACCTGAAACACAGCAATAAAGAACATTACATAAATCCATAAGTTCTATCTAATGCTGAAATATGAAACAAATATTCACGTCAGTTAATGACAAACACAAAGATCTGTCTTTAAACAAGAGAAAAATACTAGAAATACAAACAGTAGAGAAGTAAGATCGGTTTAGAAAGACGATGAAAAGCTTGATACGAAATGACAATACAGTTTATGATAAATATATCCATCTGTTTTTCCTCCAGTAAAGTGACTGATCTTCAGCCTCGATGTCAGATGTTGAGTGTGACATAGTTTTAATATTTATCCCACAGAGATGAGCGCCTCGAGGGTCTCAGTGCGGAGTGTGACCTGGACGCTGTTTTCAGGGTCTGTACCAGAACCTCCTTCTCCTCAGCCCTCTGTCTGTCCTGACCTCATGTCGTCTCAAACTCATCTATCGCCTTTTACTGAACATTCAGACGATCACTGATGTACAGGGACAGCGTTACGTGAAGGTTCTTTGCTCTATTTCTGTTACAGCGACTGGAGGAGGATGTTCTGACCTTTGTCAAAGACGAACTGAGGAGGTTCAAAAAGCTCCTGACCTCAGAGCATCCAGAGAGGAGCCCAGAGAGGAGCTCAGAGAGGAGCTCAGAGAGGAGCTCAGAGAGGAGCCCAGAGAGTGAGGAGGAGTGGAGCTGCAGGGAGGCTCTGTTAAACATATCTCTGGACTTCCTGGGGAGGATGAAGCAGGAGCATCTGGCCCAGCGTCTGCAGAACTGTAAGAACTCTGTCTGAAGCTTTAAACTGGCCTTACACATTTTTGGAAAGATTTTAACAAAAATGTTGATCAAACAATTTTTAATTGGGCTGAATTTCAGCTTCTCTGTGTCTCTGTGGTGCAGTGTCAGGGTGTTACACAGTTGGTGTCTAGGAACTAGAGTTGCAAAATTCAGAACAACAAGAACTACTTGTTAGTAGTTTATTTGGTCATTAAATTCTATTAAACTTTGAACAAACATTACTATTATTCTATGTAAAGTACGACCAAAATAATTTAATTCATGGGAATAAACAGGAAATTAACGCAACTGAAGGTTTCTTCAACACAAATGTGATTGAATAGTAATACACTTAAATATCTGTCACAGGAGAGATGAAAAGTCTCTCAGAAGCCATCACTGGCATGTCTGACCTCAAAGGTTTGAAGAGAACAGTGTTTTAGCTGATCGGTGAAGCGTCAGCAGTGATGCGGTCGCTGTATCAGACTGTTGTGGTGCAGAAGGAGCTGAGTCTGGGGCAAAGCTCTCCATTTACCCATTGATATAAATTAGATCGACTCGCTGGAGGGGCCAAGATCGAAATGAGTTTCCTTCACAGGGCGGCTGGGTGCACCCTTAGAGATCAGGTGAGGAGCTCAGTCACCTGGGTGGAGCTCGGAGTGGAGTCGCTGCTCCGTCATGTTGAGAGGAGCAGATGAGGTGTTCCGGGCATGTCGTATTGGGAGGAGGCAGGGGTGTAGCGCCAACTTCTGGGCCCTATTTTGATGGGCCCCCGACGCCCCTTCTCACGTGGACGTTCAGTCAAATCACATTTTATACTCATCTCAACATATTCTGTGGTTTAGTTTGTGTAGTTCATTTCTTTTACATTGTAACTTTGTTACACAAACTGTATACTTACATCCTGTATATTCAGTATGTGGTTTGTCTGTTTTAACCTTGAGATTATTATTAGAATTAAAATGATTAGTTTTACATAGACCAAAGATATCACATCAAACCAAACGGGGGCTGGACTGGGGTACACAAGATTTTTTTTGTAAATAGGCATTAATAATATTTTAAAATGCTAGTTCATGTTATACAATTCATTGACACGTTGCCTCTTGCCCATGTGTTCATGAACAAGAAATCTAATGCGTCTGGTTTGGTCTCACCATATTTTCAATCCCACGTTTAGGTGTAGGCTACAGTGCGGTTAAATTCTTGTTCTGTTAAAGCTTGAAGAGTCTGGCACGGGCCGTCCCATACATGTCCACTAGAACCAAGTCAAAGGAGTCTCTGAAGCTGTGCATTTATAATGAACGAGTCTGCAAATGTGTGGAAACAGGGAAACATCAGCGATTAAAATGAGAAGAGAAGGAGCGGACAGGGCGGGTCAGTGCGCTCTGCTTCACTCTGCACCTACTGCAGCAGCACAGGCAGAGAGGAGGCCCTCGCCTGGACCTGACTCATGTTTAACTGTCATTTATCACAGAAAGTTTCATCCCAGGCTCGTGATAATAGTGTAAATAAGAGCCTGTAAGCGCGAAAGAGCGAGGCAAGACTAACATTTCCCTTTCCTAGCTCTGTGTCATGGCGTTACGGAGCTCTCCACACACACACTTGAGTTGAATAGGGCGGTGCTGAACACCGGTGTGTGGGCCGAACCATTTGGCACATTTTTAAAGGGGTGTCAGGGCCTTGAGATTCATCCATCATTATTGTTTGTGCAAAATTCTGTCTCGCAACCATTGTATTTCCGCCTGGTTATGTTCCGTTGTTATATCAATTATGAGGAGTTTAAAAAATGCAATACAGAACGCGTTTATAGCAGCACTTTTGAGGGCCCCCACCCTGCTCTGGGCCCTGGGTACTCAGTACCCTTAACCCCCCCAGTCCGACGCCCATGGGAGGAGGCCCCTGGAAAGACCAAGGACACACTAGAAGGACCATGTCTCTGTGGCCTGGTGTCGCATCAGGATCAGCTGGAGGAAGTGTCGGGGGAGAGGGAAGTGCTGCCTCTGCAACCCAGCCCCAGATAAAGTGGAAGAAAATGGATGGATGGATCTTTTCCATTTGTTGCAGAAGTTCACCTCACACCAACTGTTTAGCAAATGTTTAGGTGTTTAAAGATCCAACATAACTCCAGTTCTCAGATATAACACGTGGTTCAGTCAGTGGTTCTAGTCACAGTGGATCTGCTGATCTTAGGTCTGATGTGTTTTCTTACAGGTCTCATTTCTCCGGTTCAGAGTGAACTGAAGAGTCATCTGCAGCAGAGGTTCAGTCATCTGTGTGAAGGTGTGGCTAAAGCAGGAGACCACGCCTCCCTGAAGCAGATCTACACAGAGCTATACATCACAGAGGGCGGGGCCTCAGAGGTCAACCAGGAACATGAGGTCAGACAAGTGGAGAAGGCCTCCAGACCAGCTGTTGACGAGACCAGCATCACGAGTGAAGACATGTTTAAACAACGACCCAAGTCTGAAGAGCCAATCAGGACGGTGCTGACGAAGGGCGTGGCCGGTGTGGGGAAAACAGTGCTGACTCAGAAGTTCAGTCTGGACTGGGCTGAAGGCAGAGCCCACCAGGACGTCCAGCTGCTGTTCCCCTTCACTTTCAGAGAGCTCAATGTGCTCCGAGGCTCAGAGTTCAGCCTGGTGGAGCTGATCCATCACTTCTTCAGTCAAACCAAAAGTCTCAGCAGCTTTAAGTTCGTCCAGCTGCTCTTCATCTTTGACGGTCTGGACGAGTGCAGACTTCCTCTGGACTTCAGTCGGACCCGGGTCCTGACGGAGCCCACAGAGAGCGCCTCAGTGGAGGAGCTGCTGGTGAACCTCATCAGGGGGAGCCTGCTTCCCTCCGCTCGCCTCTGGATAACCACACGCCCCGCGGCGGCCAATCAGATCCCTGCTGAGTGTGTTTCCATGGTGACAGAGGTGCGAGGGTTCACTGACCCACAGAAGGAGCAGTACTTCATGAAGAGGTTCACAGACGAGGCCACAGTCGTCATCTCCCACATCAAGAGCATCCGCAGCCTGTACATCATGTGCTACATCCCAGTCTTCTGCTGGATCCTCTCCACTGTTTTACAGAAGCTCCTGAAGCAAACAGAGAAACCAAAGCTGCCCAAGACTCTGACTGAGATGTACGTCCACTTCCTGGTGGTCCAGGCCAAAGTCAAGAACATCAAGTATCATGACGGAACAGGAGCAGACCTTCACTGGACTAAAGAGACTATAAAGATGGTACGGTCACTGGGGAAACTGGCCTTTGAGCAGCTGCTGAAAGGAAACCTGATCTTCTATGAGAAGGACCTGAGCGAGTGTGGGCTGGACGCTGCAGAGAGCGCTTGTTACTCTGGAGTCTTCACAGAGGTCTTTAGAAAAGAACAAGATCTGTACGAGGACAAGGTCTTCTGCTTCATCCACCTGAGTGTGCAGGAGTTTCTGGCTGCGCTTCACGTCCATCAGACCTTCTTCAGCTCTGGGGTTAACCTGCTGTCACCACCACACTCTGAGAGCCCTGAGGCCTTCTACCGCTCTGCTGTGGACCTGGCCTTGCGGAGTCCAAACGGACACCTGGACCTGTTCCTGCGCTTCCTCCTGGGGCTGTCTCTGCCGACCAATCAGAGGCTGCTGCCTGGTCTGCTGACTAAGACAGGAAGTGACCGGACCAATCAGGCAACTGTAAAGTACATCAAACAGAAGCTGAATGAAGAGGGTCTGTCTACAGAGAGGAGCCTGAACCTGTTCCACTGTCTGATCGAACTGAACGACCACAGCCTGATGGAGGAGATACAGAAGTTCATGAGAAAAGGACATCTCTCTGACAGAGACATGTCTCCTGCTCAGTGGTCTGCTCTGTCCTTCCTCCTACTGTCCTCAGACTCAGCCCTGGAGGAGTTTGACCTCAGGAAATGCTGTCCCACAGAGAGGGGTCTCCGGAACCTTCTGCCGGTCGTCAAAGCCTCCACCAAAGCCACGTGAGTCCAGACTGTGTTTAACACTTGTGTCATTGTCACCAGTTAGACTAGAAATGGTCAACAACGCCACCTAGTGTTGATTTAAAAGAGGTTAGTAACAGGTCTAGAAGGTTCTTATTGAAAGACACTGGGTATAACAAAAATGTTTTGTTCAAATACCTTACGCGTTTTGACGGACTGGGAATTTCCTTCCGTCAGTGACGTCTCCCAACGTGCATGATGCGTCTCTTATCAGATGTTCTTCCCAGGCGTAGATACAGACAGCACCGCGTCATAGAAGGTTTAGCTATTTTCTGGCGAAATATAAACTTATACACACATACAAATAAAGTCTAAATCGGGTTCATATGGATGTTTATTCACAACAGATTGTTCAGTAGAAGTGAAAAAACGATATAAATAATTCAACATTTGTTAAAGTAATGTTTACATTTTCTCCAAATAGGTGGCGTTCACGATTTAGAAAGTGATGATGTCATAATGTCAGGTGGGGGGCGGGGCCAATACAACTGAAAGTCCTTCCTATTGGCCAACATCACGCTCATGTTTTCGAATTTCGTCACCACTTTTGGACGCCTTTCAGAGAAAATAATGGGCATTAGTTCATCTGTGCGGACAAAGGAGAGAATTAACTTAGAGACAGTTTTTGTTTCATGTGGATTCTTTCAGTTATGACTGACATATTAACCAAAAACTAAGACAAAGAAAATCACCAGTTACCATAGTTACCGCCATGGAATTTTCAGTTCCCTCCACCTCAGTTTTAAACGATGGACTCTTCAGAATGTTGTGACGTCACGTGAACACAACCTATTGTTTCTCCTTAACTGTTTTCAAACATGACCATATGGGCGATTCCAGAGATTCACAGACATAGATACAGACTGCATCTGCACCTTTCGTACTGACTTCATTTGTGCTTCAGATATGAAACCATTATTATGTATCCATCCCAGAGGACCTCCTCGACGTGCACATTCACCACATTTTAAAGTCACATATTTTTACAATAAACAGCAGCAGTTCTCCATTCATTTCAATGGCAGTGTTCTCCATGTCTGTGAATCCAGCTATATTTGTGTCTTCAGCCTGTCATACCAACTTCATTTAAACTCCAAATCCATCACTTTAATTAAATATACACAGGACCTCCTCTACATGCACATTTACCACATTTTAAATGAGCTCATTTCATACTTTTAGGACCCAACATTTTCAAATAAAGCCAATTTGATTCTCATTCAACAATTCCATCTTCTTTCAAGAAAGTCCTCTATTTTCATCAAACAGAGGACTCATGAACTTTGATCAAATGACTGAATGTTCAGAGCAGTTTGACAGTGGAAGTAAAGTACAGTAGAGCAGGACTTGTTTGGAGAAACAAAGCTGTAAAAGTTACACAAACAACTGACATTCTATAAACACCGGACAAATGCACATGTATTTGTATCATCTTTAAAGGGACACTGCGTAACATTTGGAAGTATACTGTTGCCATCAACACAAAACATGCTCCCAACGACCAGCTCGACACAGAATATGCTGTTTCTGCAGTGGGTAATCAAAGAAGGGATTTGAATGAAGACCTAGCCTATTGAAATCAAAAATGTAGCTGACTTTAGTCAACGTCTCCATGGAGACGAGCTGGAGACGTACCCACTCCCGGTCATGTGTTAGGAGAGCTGAGCCGCTCACAGCAAAGGCACGTGTTTGTATGTGCATGTATGAGGTATTTGTCCACAGTGTTGGGAACGTTACTTTAAAAAAGTCATTAGTTATAGTTACTCACTACTTAGTAGTGAGTTAGTAACTGAGTTAGTAACTGAATTACTCTATAATAGAAGTAACTCGTTACCAGGGAAAGTAACTATTTGTATTACTGTAAAAAAATAAAAGTTCTTATATGTCAAAGAATTTAGATTTTTTTATTTTTTTGCAGTTTTTTCAAGTCAGTGTAAATGAGTAGAACAAACAGGTGTTTGTATTTATGTTCTATCATGACAAAGATGTTCATAGTAACTGAATGAACTGAATGGGGGAAGAGTGTGGGGAGGGGGCCCTGTGACTGAACGGTATTGACCAGTATTTGCGCCGCTGTTTTATTAATGTAGGAATACGGCTGAATTCAAAGAGAATGAGGAGGAACAGGAGTAAAAGAAACATGTGCCAACGCAGCCAACGATCAGGGCAGACTTTACACAAAGGCCTTGTGCATAAAGTCTCTCCGTTCATTCATCAATGATGATGATGATTTTCAGCTAAACGGAAAACAATCATCAGCAGATATAAGGTTCAATGCCCTAACAGAAGGTTAGCGGCCTGTAGTGTTCTCTGGAGCGGAGAGCGGGGAGAGAGGAAGAAGAAAAGGCGCTGAGAGGGGGGGGGGTCAGATGTTTGTGTTAGTTTCTGCTCCGTGAGACTCCGCCCACCCTCTCCGCTGCTCGCCCCATTGCTGACACCGCGGCGCTCATTCAGTCCAATTGTAACGGGCCACTTTGTTTACCCAGTAACGATAACAGCGTTGTAACGACGGGGAGAGGAATGAATTAGATTACTCTGTTACTGAAAACATAACGCCGTTCTTTTAAACAGCGTTATTCCAAACACTGTTTGTCAATGATGAAAATATCTGTCATAAAATGAATGCTTGTATTATTTAATGGGTCACATTCTACACGGCGTGGCTTTAAATCATCTTTTTTTAGTGATAATCTCTTCAAAAACATCTCAAAGTTCTGATATGCATCAGAATGTGTGACCTGTGATGAAATGATTGAGCGCTCACACAGCCTTTTTCATTTCATTTATTCTTTATTCATGGTAATGCAACAAAATACCACAACAACAATCCAGCAAACAAAACAATAATACATTCTAGTGATGCGCGGGTCGACCCGACACCCGCGGTCAACCTGTGGAATCGGTCGGGTACATCGGTCGGGTACAGTAATCTTCGGGTGCGGGTGGGTGGGGTTACAAAGCCCACATACATGTTTTTTATTTTATTTACACACAAAGTCGGCTGTGTTGTGTTGAATGTTTAGTTTATGGGGTAAACGTATTATTAGCATGTTTTGCTATGTCACCTGGCCTATGGCTTCTGTAGGACTTTACTCACCGCTACAAATGCAGCACAACAGCAGTGCCCAAGCACATATGCGACACACACACGTTACAAATATAGATAAATGATCAGTTGTATCATTTATCAAAAGAACACTTTTGACAGTTTTTTCAAGTATATTAACAAAAATGTTATCAGTTAATGTGGCACAACTGGAGGTTCTTGGGCTAGGCCTGGTAATGGTTGGATAAAGGCCTCTGCTAAACATTCAATCTACACTCACAGAAATATTTAACCCTAACTTTTAAGATTTATGTAATTTTATTACATGACAAATTCCCATTCACTTTTTTTAGATAATTTTAATACAAACCTACCAAATAAACCTTAAATGATTTATATTCATTAGTGTAATAATGCCTATTTATTTGAAATACATAATCTTCTGGTTTATGTGTTTTGTATTAATAAAATATAATTACTCTAAATTAATTATAAGCAGTGTAATTATTTAAAATACATAAAGTATATTGTTTGAATTACATGTTATTTATGCTTATGTAATAAACCAAATTAATCAAAATGCATCACATTTATGTAATTTTTGCTCCATTCAGTACGATCTTAATGATGCATAACATCAGATCAGACCACCTTGTTAATTCCACAGATTTATTAACATTAAAGCCTCTCAATAGTCCAAGACATGAAGCTGTTATAGGACAGAACATAACATCCTTGTGGTCCACTTAAAACTGTTTTTCTTCAATGTTAATGTGCGTACAAAAAACTCCATCTTTCTAGTCCATCTCATGCCTTTCCATCCTACTTTCTTCCTCCATCCAGAACTGGGCTAACCACTGTTAACCTTTATAGTCCTCGCTGGTTCCACATTGAATTGACTAAACCGTAAAAATATATGTAAAACACTTGTCTTGGAAATTAAAATTATATAAAAAAAAAAGTATATAAATCATGACATGAAGCAAAAACACAAACGAGTCCATTAAAAATGTCAAAAAATTCGGCTCAACAGAGCAAAGTGCAAAACTGCCAGTGCAAAAATTATATAAAACTTCCTATCCAGCCAATACATACTCCACTTGTGGTCTTTGCAGTTTTGTTTCTGATGGTTTTATGGCATGCAAATTAGGGTCTGCATGAACATAAACGTAAAAGTTATTGTAAATGTAGTTTGTAAGTATTGTAAACATAAAAACAGTAAATGTAACCAACAAAAATATTGAAAACCTAAAACTTACAATTACATTTCCCCTTTTCATTCTTCACTTCAGAAGTTAGGTTTACAATTCACAAGCTACGGTTACCCTACTTTTAGAAACAACCCTCTGTGTTTTCAGCTCGTGTAAGGATATGTTCACACACTGCGGACATTGCACTCAATGATACTCATTAGCACTAGCCACAATGGAATGTCCACATACCTTAGTCGTCTTCTGTCTTATTGATTTTGTTGCCTCTATGTCGTGGCTCTAGTCTCTGATCGTCCTCTCTGTCCTCAGTCTGAGCGGCTGTGGTCTGTCCCAGAGCGTCTGTGCTCCTCTGGCCTCAGTCCTCAGCTCCTCCAGTCTGACTCACTTGGACCTCAGTAACAATGACCTCCAGGACTCAGGAGTGGAGCTGCTGTGTGAGGGACTGAAGAGCGCCCCCTGCAGACTGGAGACTCTCAGGTGAGACGCTCTCATGAAGGACTCTGTCTCTGTGTCCACATCAGAGGCTAATGCTGTGTGTCTTTAGTCTGTCTGGATGTTTGGTCACAGAGAGGGGCGGGGCTTCTCTGGCCACAGCTCTAAGCTCCGCCTCCTCCCAGCTAAGAGAGTTAGACCTGAGCTACAACCATCCAGGAGCCTCCGCTGAGCTGCTGACGGCTCTACAGGCCCCACACGGGCCCCTGCAGACGCTCAGGTGAGGCCTGGTCCTGGTCCTGGTCCTGGTCCTGGTTCTGGTTCTGGTCCTGGTTCCGGTTCTGGTCTTGGTTCTGGTCGACAGTAAACTGGACTTGTGTGTTTCAGGCTGGATCCTGCTGGAGAACGGAGGATGGTCCCAGGTCCAAGGAAGTGTGAGTTTGATTCATTCACAACATGAGAAACACTCACCTCCGAGTGTTCAGCCTCAGATACAAGTCTGTGGCCGTTTCTCAATACTCATGAAAACAAGTACATTGAAGTATGGACTTGGGGAGAACGGGAGCTCGCAGAACGGTTAAACGAGGAATTGGAACAGTGCTCACGTACTCAGGGCTGTCAACGCACAGCTAAGCTCACCTTAACCTGCGCGCCTTTAACTTCTCAGGAGAATGACAAGGGGAAGAAAACGGTTTTGCGGTATATGCAGTGATTACTTCAAGGTGTCTATGTTTTATTTATTTTTATTTTCAACAACATTTTTTAGAGACTTGAAACATTCATGTTAACTTATTTCTAATGGAAGCACAAATCTTACATTAGCGCTAACATTATTGTGAATGTGTGAAGAAGAGAGGAGAGACGTGCACACTTCTCTGCCTGCCCAGGTGTGTGTGCAGCACTGCAGCGTGCACGTACCGCTCTGACCGGGCGGCCATTAAATAAATCATTATTTACGTCGGGTTTGTTTCGGGCTCGGGCTGACGATTCAACTTCATTTCTCGGGCTCAGGTCAGGCTTGATTTTTTGGGCCCGATCTTCGCTCTAGTCCTGATGACCCCTAGTTTGTGCTGGAGCGGATGGTTGGATTTAAACATCAGGTGGTCAGTGTGAACTCCTCCCTGTGGTCTTTATCTAGTCTGTGGGCTGAGCTGAAACTTTAGTGTTGCTGACGAAGTCTTTTGGATGAAAAGGCGAAACGTTCGACACTTTAACAACAGAGTACAGAAGAAGACTCAAAAACCTTCATTGAAGATGGACAACTCCTGTACGACTGAGAGCCTACACAGACATGTTGCTGTTAAACAAAGCACATTTTGTAATGATTTGAAACAATTAGATATTACTCAAACTCAGAGAACATTGTTCACGTTAACAATGTTCAAGATGTTCATTCAAGATGGCCGAACAGCCGGTGCCAGGGTGTAACGCTTGACAAACAAATGCCAAAACTTGAAGCACTGACTACTGTTTGTGGACTCAGATAAACTGTATTGCAACTTGAAACATCAAGTTATCATTAAAAGAAAAAAGGAACATCTTATAATGCCAAAACCAAGCCAAAAACGAGGCGAGTTGGATACCATGCCAGCAAACCAAACCTGCCTGGAGGAAAAGGGCGCTGGCAGCGCCAATGGTACTTCAGAAATACTGAAGGAACTCAAACTATTTCGAACTGAAATGGCAGGGAACTTTGGTGTGCTGAGGAAGGAGGTGAGCGACATAAAGGTAAACTTCGAAGAATTAAAAACAAAGGTGAATGACGCCGAACAGAGGATTGCAGATAACGAGGATCGCAACATAGATTTGACTAAAGTGATGTTTCATCTGATGCGTAAACAAAAGTACCTTGAGGAGAAGTGTGAGGATCTGGAAGGCCGTTCACGAAGAAATAATTTAAGAATTTACTCAGTACCGAAGAAAACTGAAGGCAGTAATATGATTGCGTTTATAGAAAAGCTAATTAGTGAAAAGCTAAGTATCCGGGAGGAGATTTACATTGAAAGGGCGCATCGCGTCGCAGGAACAGGTGTCTCCGCGGGACGTGCTGCTGCAGATTTCACTAGATCTATCATAGTTTGTTTTCGCAGTTTTAAGGAGAAACAACGAGTGTTGCATGCTGCATGGTCCCTAAAGGACATTCGTATTAACGATTAGCGGATATATTTCGACGAGGATTACACCACCGAAGTGTTTAAGGAGCGCGTAAAATACAGGAGCGCAAGGAAACAACTCCAGGAGCGAAAAATCAAGTCTCGCATTCTCTACCCCGCAAAACTCATGTTGTTTCTGCAGGATGGAAAGACTAAGACTTTTGAAAACCCACGAGAAGCAGCTGAGGGTCTAAAGGACTTTCGCGTAACGATGGAAGTCCCAAGAAAAGAGCCGGATTGGGACTCAGCACTGCGGGCTGCGGGATGGCAGTCCCTCCGCAATAGGAGCAGACATGCTCCTACTGGGGAAATAACAGCCAGCGTTGAATCTCTTCGACTTTCCTTGGACAATTATGAAAATGATAAAACAGACGATGATTAAGGTATGTGGAGATTACATTGTGGCAAGTGCTTATTTGTATAATTAAGTGCGATGTCCGCAGTGTGTGAACTTACTCAAGCGGAAAACACAGATCGTGTCTATGACCATGATGAACTGGACTCCGAGTCAAATTTATTCCAAACACAAATGATACATGTAAATATTATACAGATGCAGAATTTAATAGTAATATAGAAACGGCTGGTTCATTTTCTCTTATTCATTTGAATTGTAGAAGCCTGTGTTCAAATGTGAGTAAAATACATGATTATTTGAACACATTACAAAATAAATGTTCTGTTATAGCTCTGTCTGAGACTTAACGGATGAGAAAGGTGTGGAATTTCATTTTGAGGGTTATGAATTGTTTTATGTTAATCGGATCAAGAAGAGAGGAGGGGGGGGGGGGGGGCTCTTTATGTTAGTAGTGAGCTGAAATGCAAAACAATTGAGTGTATGACTACTGCAACAGAAGAGTTAATGGAATGTTTAACTGTTGAGATCGAAATGAACAAACAGAGGAATATTGTTGTCACATGCATATATAGAACTCCAGGCTTTAGCATTACAGCATTTAATAACAAGCTGGAGCAATTATTAGTTGGGATGAATGAAAATAAACTGTCTATAATTTGCGGGGACTTCAATATAAATCTCTTGGATGTGTCTAATCATACTCGTAGTTCAGATTTCCTAGATTTAATGTATAGCAGAGGCCTTTATCCAACCATTACCAGGCCTAGCCCAAGAACCTCCAGTTGTGCCACATTAACTGATAACATTTTTGTTAATATACTTGAAAAAACAGTCAAAAGTGTTCTTCTGATAAATGATACAACTGATCATTTACCTATATTTGTAACTCACTTCTGTAAAGTAAAAACAAAGAAAGAAAAGTGCAGTAAAGTTATTCGGTCAAGAACTGAGGAAAGACTAAATGCATTTAGGAATGATCTTACGAAAGAACACTGGGAAAATGTTTATAGTACAAATAATGTAAATAAGGCTTATGAATCATTTTTAAAAAAGTATCTATGGTTATATAATAAAAATTGCCCAACAAAAATATTGAATGATATAGTAAGAAAAAACAATAAACCTTGGATAACAAAGGGTATATTGAAATCTTGCAAAAAGAAGAATAAGCTTTATTGCGACTTTGTAAAATATCGAACAGTAAATGCAGAAAAAAAATATAAAGCCTATAAAAATAAGTTGACTACCATAATGAGACATGCAAAGAAAGATTATTATACAAACTTGTTAATGGAAAACAAAAGTAATATCAAAGGAATGTGGAAAGTTTTAAGGGAGGTTATGGGCAGTAAAATGAATTGTAGTCGGCCATTATATTTAATGAATCAACAGAATATGGAGGTAAGTGGTGAAAAAATGGCTGAAGAATTTAATTCATTTTTCGTTAATGTTGGTCCAAATCTTGCTAAATCTATACCACTTTATAACGAAAATAAAAGCTGGACAGGTGAAAGTAGAGTTATGCAATCCCTATTTCTTGGCGAAGTTAGTAAGAGTGAAATTATTTCTACCGTCTCTAAATTGAAAAGTAAATATTCATGCGATAGTGATGGCTTAGATATGTATATTGTCAAAGAAACTATACATTGTATCATTAGACCATTAAAATATATAACCAATTTGTCTTTTAATACAGGTTTCTTTCCAGATAAAATGAAGGTGGCTAAGGTTGTTCCCCTTTTTAAATTGGGTGATAGGCATAGTCTCACAAATTATAGGCCTATATCTTTGCTTTCTCAATTTTCCAAAATTCTGGAGAAAATTTTTGTTAAAAAATGTGATTATTTTCTTGAAAAACACTCCTTGATACATGATAATCAGTTTGGGTTTCGAAGCACCCGCTCAACAGCTATGGCTTTGATGAAAATCACAGAGGACATTACTACAGAATTGGAGAATAAAAATCACACAGTTGGAGTTTTTATTGACCTTAAGGCCTTTGACACTCTTGATCACGGTATAATGAAGCCTAGGCGGTAATTCAGCCTGGTAGACAAACACAGCATTGTAATATCCAGATCACGCCAGTATGTATGTTTGTCATTAAGTTTACACATGCTGTTTGCGTCGTTACGCTGATAGAGAACGGAAGCCGGAAGTCGTGTGCCGATATAGGCATTGTGTGATACTCAAGAATAAAGCGACCAAATGAGAAGCACCGTGTACTGTTTCATGAATACAAATATATGATCACATAAATACCACACTGGCGACGAGGATCCAGGTTAAGACGGCCACACCGACGTTGTTCCCAGAGAGCGGAATATTACGTGCGGAAGAAAGTTAAGTGTGCTAGCTGGTTAGCTGCTAAAACAATCCACATGATGCTATCGCACGGCCCGGCGATACCACCGTTTGATCCGGAAAATGAACCCGGCTCCGTCGGACCGCGGTGGAACAAGTGGATCCAGAGATTTGAAAACTACACCACAGCCATAAACATTACTGGGGATGCGAGATTGAAAGCGCTTCTGTTGCATCTGGCCGGTGAAAGAGTACACGACATCTATGACACAGTGGCGGGAGAAGGGGACAAGTATGCAGACGTGAAAACAAAACTCACCGACTACTTCTCGCCCAAAAAGAACATCCAGTACGAGATCTACATGTTCAGAAAAGCTACACAACTACCCGGTGAGACTCTGGATGTTTATAATACCAGACTTCGCATGCTAGCTAAACACTGCGAGTTCGTTGACGTGGACAATGAAATAAAGTCACAGATCATTCAAAGCTGCACGTCCTCCAGGGTGCGCAAATACGGTTTGAGAGAGACGAATAAGACTTTGAACGACCTCCTTGAATACGGCAGGACTCTTGAACTGTCTGAATTGCAGTCAAAAGGAATTGAACAAGGTTCCAATCTCACTGCAGCAGTGAATCAAGTGCATAAACAACCTCAGCAGAAAACCTACAATAAGCGTCCTGGTGGCAGCAGCGCCCGGTGCAGAAACTGTGGCGGTGAGTGGCCACACACAAGCGAATGCCCTGCAAGAGGCAGACAGTGCAAAGCCTGTGGGAAGCAAAATCACTTCGCAAGACAGTGCAGGTCGAAACCACAACATACAGAGCAGAAAACAGAGACACGGACATACAAGAAAGGCTATAAGAAAAGAGTCAACCAAGTAGAAACACAAAGTGAACCAGCTCAGCGTGAGTCATCCTCCAGCAGTGATGAATGTTATGCATACACTGTTAAAAGCAATAGAGACGCTAAGCAGCCACTGACAAAAATCACACTAAATGGAGACACAGTGCCAGCTCTGATCGACTCCGGTGCTGCGGTAAATATAATCAGTGAAAAGACATACAACAACATGAGTCACCAGCCCCGTCTCCTATATACAGATCTCAGGATACTAGCCTATGGATCCAAGGACGCGCTGGTTACACCCCGCCATTCCGACACACCGCTAATCCGACATTGAGTTCTAATTGTCGGAATTGCGGTGTTTCCATTTATTATCAAACGTCCCGCCACTCCGACAATTTTTTTCACCCTTTGTCGGAGTGGTGACACCTTTATCTTTTATGCAACGTGCCGCTATTCCGACACACAAGATAATTATCAACAATTATTATTGTTTTACGTTTTGCCTGATGAATGAAGAGACGATGCCTGTGCGTCTCCCCTGATCGTTGGTACGTGTTTTTTTTTTTTTTCTACTTGTCTTTCGCATCGTTCTCATAACTGCAATGATGAAACAGTGGCACAAACACGGTTTACTTATTTAAAAAAGCTCTTCTTAATTCCATTCAGTCACTGTTATATAATTATTTGTCCCGAATTTCCGCGTGTTTGTGGACAAAAAAAGGGAGAGTGAGAAGTGCGCATCTCCCACGCGGCCTTGGCTATAACATGGATAAGTGTTAAGGCTTATTTACAACTGTTGACATGTAAAACAAGCGTGATGAGCGCAGCAGGTGGAGACAGACCTGTTGTTGTGGATTACGAAAAATAAGTTTTGCCAAATGGAGCTAATGATGGACCAGACGAGTGAGAGTCATGGATAAAGAGGTGAAGAGTTCTACGACAGATGATCGAGTGCGCAGTGAGTGTTTTTATGCTGATTCTGTGGAGTAAAGTCTGGCTGAATGTGCCGCTGTTGCACAGACTCATGTGACATAAAGCGCGTGTGTTTATTGCTATTGTTTGTCTTGATAGATTCAGTGTTTGCCCGTGTCACACAGTGACAGGAGCATATGACTTAGTTTAGGGTTGAACTGGTGCGCCTGCACCCCCCCAAATACGCACACCCGTGCGCGCTGCTTTGTGGAGAAGGACTTGCTGTTTGAGGACATTGGTAAGCTCAAGGACTCTCAAGTCATGTTACACATTAACTCAGACATACAACCAACATGCCAGCCACACCGGAGAGTCCCGTTCCATGTACGTAAAAAGGTCGAAGCTGAGTTACAGAAACTCGAGGCTGAAGGCATCATCGAGAAAGTGACAGGCCCAACACCTTGGGTATCGCCCATCGTAACACCACCAAAGCCCAAGGATCCCGACAAGGTGCGCATATGTGTTGACATGCGACAAGCAAACACAGCTATCCAAAGAGAACGTCACCTGACTCCTACCATAGATGATGTTATTCATGAATTGAACGGAGCCACGGTGTTCTCCAAACTAGATCTGACAGCGGGATACCATCAGCTTGAATTACACCCCGACAGCAGATACATTACCACGTTCACAACACACCTAGGACTGAGAAGGTACAAGCGCCTCAATTTTGGCATCTCCTCTGCTGCAGTGGTGTTTCAAAACGCCATCTGTCAGACGCTTCAGGGCATCGCTGGAGTGAAAAACCTCAGTGATGACATAATCATCTATGGGGAAACGCAGGCTAAGCACGACAAGAGCCTGACTGCCGTGTTCCAACGACTAAAGGAATGTGACCTGACGCTGAACCGGAAGAAGTGTGAGTTCAACAAGACACGACTAGAGTTCTTCGGGTTCGTGTTCTCCGGTGGTGGCATTTCAGCAAGTCGACAGCATACGCCAAGCCGACAAGCCCGAGGATGCAGCAGCAGTGAGAAGTCTCTTAGGGATGGCAAATTACTGCTCACGTTTTATTCCTGACTTCGCCACAGTCACGGAGCCACTAAGAAAGCTCACGAGAAAGAACGCTCCCTGGAATTGGGGTATGGAACAGGACGCAGCGCTGAGCAAACTGAAAGAGAGCCTCACTAGTGACATGACAATGGCCTACTTCAACCCAAACATGGAAACCGAGCTCATTGTCGACGCCAGTCCGGTAGGACTAGGAGCAATACTTCTACAAAAGGACAAAGCAAAGAAACACATCATCGCATACGCAAGTCGAGCGCTCAGCGATGTCGAGCGGCGCTACTCCCAAACAGAGCGTGAAGCGCTTGCCATCATATGGAGTTGTGAACATTTCCATCTCTACATCTACGGGAACGAGTTCACAATGGTGACGGATCATAAGCCACTAGAGCTCATATGGAATAATCCGAGGTCCAAGCCGCCAGCCCGGATCGAGCGATGGGGACTCCGACTGCAGCCGTTCAACTTGAAGGTAGAATACAGAAAAGGGTCTGACAACCCGGCAGACTACATGTCCCGTCACCCACTCCAAACACAGACGCACACCAAAAACACTCGTGCAACAAAAGTAGCTGAAGAGTATGTAAACTTCATCATGCAGAACAACACGCCAAAAGCAATGACTCTGGATGAAATCAAGTGTGAAACTCTCAAGGACGAAACGCTACAAAAGGTCAGTGCTCTCATACGCAACAATGCATGGCACAGTCACAAAGGACACTATACTGAGACAATATGAACATGTAAAACGTGAGCTTACAGTGTCTAACGAAAATGACATCATATTGAAGGGTTCCAGGATCGTCATTCCATCCTCACTTGAGCACAGGGTCCTCCAGCTTGCGCATGAGGCACATCAGGGAATCACAAAGACAAAGGCCCTCCTGAGAGAGAAGGTGTGGTTTCCACACATTGATCGACAAGCCGAGGCGATGGTGAGAAACTGTTTGGCATGTCAAGCCACTACACCTGAGTCACACAATGAACCTCTGCAGATGTCAGATCTCCCCGACACAGTCTGGCAAGACGTCAGTGCAGATTTCTACGGCCCACGGCCGACAGGTGAACACTTACTAGTCGTTGTGGATGAATATTCCCGATACCCTGTAGTAGAGATCATGCACTCCACCTCTGCAAATTCAGTTATCCCGGTTATGGACAAGATCTTTTCGATGCTTGGCGTCCCCAGAACTGTGAAGACAGACAACGGGCCCCCTTTCAATGGTGATCAGTTTGGCAAGTTTGCGGCCTACATGGGGTTCCGACATCGAAAGATCACACCACTATGGCCTCAGGCAAACGCCACCGCAGAGAGGTTTATGAGAACGCTTGGAAAGTGCCTCCGTGTTGCCCACATGGAGAACATCCCCTGGAAGCAGTATCTCTACACATTCCTGCGTGAGTATCGTGCAACACCACACAGCACAACAGCATCATCACCCGCTGAGTTGCTGTTCAAGCGCAGGATACATACAAAGATGCCTTCAATGAACACACCCATTGCGTCGGACAAGGATCTTCGTAAGAGAGACCGCAAGGCCAAAGCAAAAATGAAGAAGTACGCGGACACTCGCCGACGCGCTACACCTCGCCATCTCCGGCCTGGTGACATGGTGTTGTGCGCTCAACCCAGGCACAACAAACTTACTGCAGCCTACAATCCTAAGCCGTACAGAGTGACCGCCGCCAAGGACTCTATGGTCACAGCTGAGCGAAACGGACACTGTGTGACGAGAAACTCCTCCTTTTTCAAGAAGCTTGGTCCTAGCCTACGCGACACATCTGCGACAGATGAGGAGGATGACGAAGTCACCGCTGACACGGTCCCGGTGTTAGCAAGGTACCCGGCCAGGCGCCGACGGCCTCCACAACACCTCAGTGACTTTGATATAGCTTAAAATTTGCTGTATTTGAGAGAGTCAAAGAACAAAAACAAATTAGAGTTATCTTTATCTTTAAAAGGTTTATTTCATGTTATACGTTTTTGAAATAACTTTTGGGAAAGCACCACTCATTCGATTTATCAGTGTCTATTGTTGTTCGCTGATTGCACAATGCTTGTTACGGGGCCAGGCTCTCTTGACGCACGCGCTCATTCTCCGCCTACTTGCTGCATCTTAGTGTTTCACGTGGCCGTCTGCTGACGTGGATGAGGGGGAGAGACCTCCTTCCCCTCCAGGCACGAGTGCTACTCCCCTGTCTCCGTCTGTCTGTCTCCGTTGCTCGCCTCCCCCCTGCGTGGGCCACGGCTTTGTCATGTGTCCTGGGCGCTGCTCAGGTTCCTCTGCTCGGACTTGGGGCTGCATCGCCACACATTTAAACTGTCATGTCTAGCGGAGTATCGGGACAGTGGCGTATAGACAGAGTAGACAGAGCGTTCACGCGTTTTTTTTCAAGAGGAGCTGACTCCACATGGTTCTCATGAGCGCAGTTACTACAGTAACTGGTGTCAATGTGCGCGGTCTGAGGCCCCGTCCATATGAAGTCAGGCGAGGACCAAACGCAAAGATATTTTATCAATCAGTGAATCGTCCATACGAGTCTGGCGTTTTTGGGGGCCCGTAAACGAACATTTCCAAACTTGGTCCCAGAGCGAAAGATCTCAAAACGCATTACATGGCTGTTTCAACGTCTCCGTAACCTTCACTTAAACGATAACATCATAGTACCAGAGAGGTGTCTGTTATTCTTAATCTACTGACCTTGAAATGAGTTTCATTTACGGATGATTTACGGATGATTTTACTTACTTCACCGTAATCACAAGTCACGGGTGTCAGTAGGGAAACGCGGCCGCGTCAGTCTGTGTTTTCGGACTGACAGTCAAAGTTGGTAACTGACAGGTTTGTCTGCTTTAGTCGTTACGTTTGCAGAGAAACTCTCCTCTCCCGTAAATCTTAAATCTCAAATCTCAAATCTGTTTCGTTTTCCCTGGTTACATTCCACGAAGTTACTGCGCATACATTCTGTCCTATTACCTGTGTTGGCGTTGCAGCACCACACACAGGCTGGCAGGTGAATCACGCAGTTTTCACGGACTGAATCCAGACACGTGGACGTACGCACTTACTAAGCTGGCTTCATGCTTACAAAGCAGCTTCTAAAGTATAAGCGTTTTGATCCGTATGGATAATGAAACGACTTGGACAATGTGGCTGTCTTCTGCTCGCCGGTCTTTCGGGGCCGAAACGGCTCGTGTTTTGGGGGGGTACTATCTCTAGGCTCCACCAAGCGCTAATTTCAACTATCGATTTTACCCAGCGCAGACTAATCTCGAGAATGGAAGCTATTCCTCTTCCATCATGACAACGCTTCTGCATCGTTTTTATCGGGTCCCAAAGCGGGCGCTTATCACCCAGCATTCGCTCCAAACATTTCCTCAGCAGCTACGCTAATTCATAGCAGCTATGCACAAATAACTGGTGGTGGTTCGTTCGTCATAACATGTTCTATGTCATCAAGGTTCCGCCACTACGGCACGTCCTCAAACGCCATTACGGCACGCCTTCTCTACGGCTCTCTACGCTCTATGCCTACGCCACTACCTCAAGGATCTCGACGCAATTACGGCTCAGCCTCTCCACGGCACAGCGCTCTACACCGCACAGCCTCTCTACGGCTCGGCAGCCTTACGGCACGGCCTCTCTACGCCACTACGGCGCAGCCTCTCTACGGCACAGCTCTCTACGCCGCTCGGCCTCTCTACGGCTCGGCAGCCTTACGGCACGGCCTCTCTACGCCACTACGGCGCAGCCTCTCTACGGCACAGCTCTCTACGCCGCTCGGCCTCTCTACGGCTCGGCAGCCTTACGGCACGGCCTCTCTACGCCACTACGGCACAGCCTCTCTACGCCGCACGGCACGGCTCTCTCCGGCTCGGCCGCTACGGCTCGGCCTCTCTACGCACTACGGCAGCTCTCTACGCCACTACGGCACGGCCTCGACTCGGCCTTCGTGCCACCACGGAACGGTCGCTGTACGCCACTACGGCAGCCCCTCTACGGCACAGCGCTCTACGCCACTACGGCGCGGCTCTCTACGGCTCGGCCTCCCTACGCCACTACGGCACGACCTCTCTACGCCACACGGCGCTGCCTCTCGACGATAGAGAGGGCTCTCTTTGCTACTACGGCATGGCTCTCTACGGCTTGGCCTTCCACGGCTCGGCCTCCTTACGCCACTACGGCACCGCCTCTCTGCGCCACACGGCACGGCCTTCTACAGCTCGGCCGCGCTGCGGCTCGGCCTCTCTACGCCACTATGGCACAGCCTCTCTACGGCGCAGCTCTCCACGCCGCACGGCCTCTCTACGGCTCGGCAGCCTCACGGCACGGCCTCTCTACGCCACTACGGCACAGCCTCTCTATGCCGCACGGCACGGCGCTCTCCGGCTCGGCCTCTACGGCTGGGCGTCTCTACGCTACTACGGCAGCTCTCTACGCCACTACGGCACGGCCTCTCTACGGCTCGGCCTCCACGGCACGGTCGCCGTACGCCTACAGCACAGCCTCTCCACGGCACAGCGCTCTACGCCACTACGGCGCGGCTCTCTATGGCCCGGCCCTTCCACGGCTCGGCTTCCCTACGCCACTACGGCACGACCTCTCTACGCTACACGGCGCTGCCTCTCGACGAATAGAGAGGGCTCTCTTTGCTACTACGGTACCGCTCCCCACGGCTCGGCCTCCCTACGCCACTACGGCACCGCCTCTCTACGCCTCTACGGTACGGCCTCTCTACGCCACCACGGCACGGCCTCTCATACGCCTACGGCACGGCCTCTCTACGCTACGGCACGGTCGCTCTACGCCACTACGGCACCACGTCTCTCTACGCCTCACAGGCGCTCATCTCTCCGAGATCATCATCATTTCATGCGCTACGTTCCCCTTGACATTTGGCTCGACCCCAGCTTCCTCTTTTGGGGGAAGACATCCTAACTACAAGCTGTTTAACTACACTGTCTAACGCCGGGGTCTGATCGCCAAAACTAATACTTGTCAATTATCTCCCTAATCATTGCTAGTCTGTGTGAGTCTATTCAGGTTGAAATGAAGCCTAGGCGGTAATTCAGCCTGGTAGACGAACACAGCGTCATCAACCTTCAGCCAATGATCGCTCCTGAAAGGGCCACACCTCCACATCAGCGTCAGAGCCGCACCTCCGTAGCAGCCAATCACCGCTGTCGGTCTCGCTTTTAAGCGTCAGAAATCAGTACCTGTTTGCTTCCCAGCTGCGCTGCGACCCACCTCCACCCCATCTCCGCCTCTTTCATCCTCGGCGCTAACTGAGCATTTCCGATGATCTCTACACCACCACTAGTGTCCAGGCTCCGGGGGGAAGACATCCTAACTACAAGCTGTTTAACTACACTGTCTTGTACATCGATGTCTAACGCCGGGGTCTGATCGCCAAAACAAAATACTTGTCAATTATCTCCCTAATCACTGCTAGTCTGTGTGAGTCTATTCAGGTTGAATTGATATCTAAATTACAGACATATGGAATTAGAGGTGTAGTATTAAACTGGATTAGTAGTTACTTAGAAAATAGACAACAATATGTAGAGTATATAGGCCATGAATCTAAGTTGGAAACAATACAGTGTGGAGTTCCTCAAGGCTCTGTGCTGGGGCCTAAACTTTTTACATTATATATTAATGACCTCTGTGAGGAATCAAAGATTTTAAGTTTTGTTCTTTTTGCGGACGATACAAAAATTTTTGTATCGGGGAAGAATTTAGGAACATTAATGAAAACTATTGAACAAGAAATGGTCCAACTTCAGAAATGGTTTAATAACAATAAATTGTCATTAAACTTAAACAAAACAAAATGGATATTGTTTACAAATCAAAAATGCCCTGAAAGTGTTAATTTGACTTTAAATGGAATAACTATTGAGAGAGTGTCAGAATTTATGTTTTTAGGAGTACTCATTGATGAAAAATTTAAGTGGAAGTCGCACATAGCTTATGTAAGAAATAAAATTCGTAAAAACATTGCTGTTTTGAGTAAAGTAAAGTTTATGTTGAATTACAAGGCAATGAGAATCCTATATTGCTCCTTTATTTTGCCGTATTTAATGTATTGTTTGGAGGTATGGGGTAATTCTTATATTACTAATTTAATGCCCTTATTTCTTTTGCAAAAAAGGGCTATAAGAATAATTAATGGAGTTGCTCCAAGAGAACATACTACAGAACTGTTTCTGAGGTCAGGACTACTCAAATTGAAGGACTTGGTTTCTTTACAAACTTTATTAGTTGTTCATAAAGCAAAACATTGCCTGTTACCGCATGGACTTCAAATCCTTTTTACTGTAAATAGTGAGACAAGCAGAAGAAATAATGACTTTAAACAACCTTTCGCAGGAAATACCCTCAAACAAATGTGTGTCTCAGTATCTAATAATAATAATAATGCCTTACACTTGTATTGCGCTTTACAAGTCTGTATTACCAAGTTTTTCTCAAAGCGCCACACTGTCGTCATTAATCATTCACTCCATACTCGGTGGTGGTAAGCTACTGTTGTAGCCACAGCTGCCCTGGGGTAGACTGACGGAAGCGAGGCAGCCAATCTGCGCCATCGGCCCCTCCGACCACCACCTACCACTCACTCACATCATTCATCCCGGCCTATTGTACATGTTTTTGGTGGTAGGGGAAACCGGAGTACCCGGAGGAAACCTACGCAGACACGGGGAGAACATGCAAACTCCACACAGAAAGGCCCCGTCCAGGTGGGAATCGAACCGGGGACCTTCTAGCTGTGAAGCACAAGCACTAACCGCTGTGCTACCGTATCTGGTGTGAAACAATGGAACTCTCTAGAAAACGATCTAAAATGTTGTTCAAATATTCTTCAATTCAAATACAAGTATAAACAGAATATTCTTCACTTATACAAAGATGAATGTGAAAATTGTTAAATTTACAATAATAATGCTGATAACGACGGTGGTGATGTAGTGGTGCGGCGGTGGTGAAGGGGGCCATGGCGGGACTGTCTGGTTGTGTGGCGAGTACCTGGGTGTGGGTGTATGGGTGCATACGGGGATGCTTACAGTACGCATTGAAAAAATAATTTAAAAACTTTAAAAATAGAGGAAAAAACTAAATGAATTCTCAGTGCAGGGTAAGCAGGTGTTGGGAAGCTGTGGGAGGTCATGCGTCTCTCAACAGCCGCCCATAAAAACCTTGCTTTTTTAATACACCATACAGCACAGGGCCAATGACAAATACATATACATATCCTCTTCAGTACAGGGTAAGCAGGAATGGAGGGAATGTCAGGGGCATAGCACCTCTGGACTTCCACTAACTGTATATATATTTTTTTATTTATTTGAACAGGGACAGTGTACAATCTACATTAGCCTCAAAAAGGAGAGATGCATTGTACCAGGTTATAGCACTTGTGCTAATTTCCACCTGCAGTCCCTGGGCCTATTGTGCATGTTTTTAGTGGTAGGGGAAACCGGAGTACCCGGAGGAAACCTACGCAGACACGGGGAGAACGTGCAAACTCCACAGAAAGGCCCCGTCCAGGTGGGAATCGAACCCGGACCTTCTAGCTGTGAAGCACGAGCGCTAACCGCTGTGCTACCGTGCCGCCCACTTCTGTCTTTTTAAACACAACACCTCTCTTAGGGCATAACTCTGTCAATCACTGATGTAGGGTAAGCAGGTGCCGGGCAGCTGTGGGAGGTCAAACATCTTTCGACTGCTGCCCACTCAAACCTTTTTTTTAATGCAACACACAGCATAGGGCTAATCACAAATAAATCAATAGATCTTTTTCGTCTTTTTGTGTGTGTGCTGTGGGTGTGCCTGTGTGTGTCTGTGCATGCTTGCCTGTATGTATATGTGGGTGTGCGTTGTGTAGTTTGATGGCCTCGTCATTGTTTCCGTCGCCGTTGTTGTCCCCATTGCATCACTGTTGTTTTAGCAAAATTATTAATAATTGAACAAATATATATAGAAAAAAAAGAAAAGTTGATAACATCCGGTTTGGGCTATTGTTACTTTTTTGGCATCGGTGAGGCCATCTAATTTGTAAAGTTTTTTTTTTTTAGAATGGGGTAGGAGCTTATAAGATTTTTTCTTCATCCTACTCCTGTTCTTTTTTTCATGAAATGTATTATTGTTGTGTTTCTTGGATTATTGTACACATGTTATATTGCATTACCATGGAAAAAGAATAAATAAAATGAAATGAAATGAAACATTAACGTCATTAACTTCACAACAACCATCACAGGAACATTTCAAGGTTTAATGAAACTGCAATATTTGATCAAAATACATTTGATTGATTCATAGAAGATAAAACAGTGACTGCAGAGGAACAGTCATAAATGTGTCCGTTCTGTTGTGCTCATGTTATTCGTCCTGAGAAGCATCTGCAGATTCAGACGGCGTCCTGTCTGAAGTCTCAGATCTATGAGGAGCTGGTCTCCATGTCCTGCTGAGCTGTGGAGCATCTAGAGCTGGATCCTTTCACCTGGACTCCACTGCAGCCTGTCCAAGCCACTGTCCAGCACTGCTGACCAACACTGCTGACTATCACCACAAAACAAAAGCAATAATACAATCAACTTTGAATCATATCATTATGTGGAGCCCAAACCTACTGAAAAGAAACATCAGAAATGAATGTGAAAAATGAAGTATTCTGATAAAACAAGCCTGTGCCAAGTGTACCGTAATGTCTGGAATATAAGCCTCTACTTTTTCCACACGCTCTGAACCATGCAGCCGATAAAACGATGCGGCTAATTTACACATGAACATAAAATAAGAAACACTGGTCTAGATCTTATGCCCGAGCCCTTTGTCCCGCTTAGACCACTACCAGACTGTGGCATGGGGAGGGGGTGCTGCGGGGGGAGTGCACGTGCTGAGTATATTGGTCACGTTTCTAAAGCGGCGAGGCCAGCGCTTTGATACCGGCGCTTTATGCTCTTTATCTCAGAACAGTTGAACTCACAGTGGGCTAAATAAGTGCTTTGGTGTCCATGTAGTGTGTAAAAAGTCTGGAAAATGCAGCAGGATGTTTGTGGAAAAAGGAGAATGAAATGGCAAAGAGGAGGGACACTTGCCTGTGGTGCTGCTCGTACGCCGTGTGTATAACCTGTCCCGCACCGGGCTCACCTCTTGGCCCTAGTGCAGTGTGTGTGCGCTCTCATGTAACAACATGGACACACACCTGCGGCTTATAAACAAATGCAGCCTATACAGTCTATATATACTTTTTCCTTTTTCTTTTGGAATTGAGTTGGTGCGTCATATATTTGGGTGCGCTCATAGTCCGGGATTTACGGTATTTGAAATGTGGAGGATGTTCATATGATGCGATGCTGCTTTCAGTCACTACAATGTGATTGTAATGATGGTAAGCGTGTGGCGCAGTGGAGTGGACAGGCGTCCAGTGGAATCTGGAAGTTACAACCACAGGTCAGAGCGCTGCTGGTGCATCCACAAAGCAGGAGACAACAGGACACTCTGCTGCAGAGAGACAGTAGAGAACAAAACAAGTGTGAGAAGCAACAAAGAACATGTCCCTGTAAATGAGCCCAGTGTAATGTAGAGCTGCATGTTTCCTACATCAAAACACATGAGTATATGACACACCATTGCTGAACACCAAACTGTTGACAATGAGAAGGATCCTCAATAGTCCATCCTGACACTTTCCTCACACCGTCAGCCCGGCAGGAGCAAGTGGCACCTGCAGTAACAGTAACATTAACATTAGACTTCAAATCCAAAAGGCTTTTTGGTGCTACAGATTCATATACAAACAGAAGCGTTACGTCCTGGACAGACTGCACACGTTATTTACCAAGGTAACACATCTCCATCACTGCTCTGTGAAAAGGAAACATAAGCATAGTAATAATAGCATAACAGTATAATACAGAATAATAATACATCTTTAACAAAAAGCATCTATTTGACTTTTCTAATGTTATTGTACATCAACATGTACAGCACTTCTCCCTGACTTCAACAAAACCATCTTTATCATGACTGTTAGAATAATCCACTTTCAAATGTTCACATTTGGTTTTGAAAGCCAAGTACGACTCTAAATAAATAATGGGACATGTTTACTTTTGTTGTTTCAATGCAGATGTTCATTACTGTGCATTGTCCCTGTCAAAGAAATCATTCAAATAACCTTTGACCTTTTCAGTTCTGAAGTAACCTATCTTACACTTTTTATTTCATGACAGTGATGATCTATTCATAAAAAGATATGAAGAGATATGATAAGATATAATGACAAAGATGGCTCCAGTATTTCCTCATTTGTTATGAAACGACACTATTCTGAGCACCTAACTTCATATATTAGCCAAACTATTAGCAGTAATATAAATACGCAGTCAACAACAGTCACTAACAAACTTTTCCTCTCAACTTTTCACAAGTTTAACTACAATAGAGCCGGAGAAAACCAGCGGAGCTTCGTGGAACTTTTAGCCGAGACAGAGCTCGCCCCGCTCAGCTACAACTCACTGCGTGGGCCGCTAAGTGGCCGAAGCGGCCGGATCGTACTTTAACTCGGGATTGAACCGGTAAACAGACCATTGGGTTTACTTTACAAATGGACATTTCTCGCCTCAAATCGCCTTCAAAGTGAAGTTTAGATGAGAGGAACAATAAAACAGGCAACATTCACTTTAGCCTCACTTTCACTTCAGACTGGGTAAAGGGGGCGGGGCTTGAACTGTTCTCAGTCTGATGTGAACTTTGAACTGGAACAGTTCTCGGGCCGGCTCTGATGACGTTTCACGAGTACTCGAGTACACAAGCACAAGAACCAGAACGCATATTGAGAAACGGCCTGTGTCTTCACCTCAGCACATGACTTTACTGCACTGATGTCCGCCACAATTCCCTCAGTCAGCCCCAGGGCAGCTGTGGCTACAGAGGTGACCATCAGTGTTTAGTCCCTGCAGCTGTGCTCTTGTTTATTTTTCTGGTTATGATGATTATTGTTCAACTGATTTTGTGCCTAATTTTGGCTTCATGGCTTCAGATGGTTCATATCTAACGATGATGACGACATTTATATTTCACTTTAGTCATTCAATTGTGTTTGTGTTTCTCAGATTACTGTGACCTCACTCTGGACCCAAACACAGCTCACAGAGACCTCGGACTGTCAGAAGACAAACGGACTGTGAGACTAGAGTACCCATCTGAGCCTCCGGATCATGAGGACAGATTCACAGACTGTCGTCAGGTCCTGAGCTCCTCCGGCCTGAGGGGGCGCTGTTACTGGGAGGTGAAGTGGAGCGGGTGGGACGTTTATATCTCAGTGAGTTACAGAGGAATCAGACGGAGAGGAGGCGACAGTCGGTTTGGAGCAAATGATCAGTCCTGGACGATGAGGATCAAGGAGGGAGATTATTATTTCTTACACAATGAGAAAAAACAGTCATATGTTCCCTCATTGAACATTACGGTAAAAGCTGCATATAGGCTTTCTCCACCCCCCTCCGGTGCAGTGGGTGTGTTCCTGGACTCTGAGGCTGGAGCTCTGTCCTTCTATGACGTCAGCTCTGATGGAAAACTGTCCCACCTCCACACCTTCATCAGCTCCTTCACTGAGCCTCTGTTCCCAGGGTTTGGACTGTGGTCAAGGTCATGGGGGTCTGTGTCTCTGGTGAATGTGTAAACAGGAAGGACACAGCGCCCCCTGGAGGACTTTGGTTTTATTATGAATGAATGATTTGAATCTGTGGCTTTATAAAGTCTGATCTTCTCCTGTATGTTCTTCCATATTTCAGAGTTTAAATGCAGAGTTAAATGCTGCTGGTCAATAGAATCGTACTGGATCATATTTGACATGAACTGAAGCCGGTGCACTCTCAAAG
Organism: Proterorhinus semilunaris; assembly: GCA_021464625.1. NCBI lineage: Eukaryota > Metazoa > Chordata > Actinopteri > Gobiiformes > Gobiidae > Proterorhinus > Proterorhinus semilunaris. The sequence goes on from CM038346.1 coordinate 40,776,595, forward strand.
ATGAAGGATATCGTCTACGGCATCATCAAAATGATGATTATTTAGAGTCAAATCATCTCAAACATGTGGTGGATAAATGTTCCCGACGTGTGTGAAGCTGCTGAAGAACGGAGTTTTCAAAAGTAGAAGAATAATTCATCTTTGCTTTGGGATGTTGTGGGTTTTAGTTCCTCATGAGTTTGCTGTGAGTAAATACCACGCTGAGGAAATGACGGTGAAGGGAATGAGCTTTTCTTTTCTCATACTGGTTAGTCCTGGTTAGTCCTGGTTAGTTAGTCCTGGTTAGTCCTGGTTAGTACTGGTTAGTTAGTCCTGGTTAGTCCTGGTTAATTAGTCATGTTTAGTCCTGGTTAATTAGTCCTGGTTAGTCCTGGTTGTTTAGTCCTGGTTAGTTAGTCCTGTTTAGTCCTGGTTAGTTAGTCCTGGTTAGTTAGTCCCGGGTTAGTTAGTCCTGGTTAGTCCCGGTTAGTTAGTCCTGGTTAGTCCTGGTTAGTTAGTCCTGGTTAGTCCTGGTTAGTTAGTCCTAGTTAGTCCTGGTTAGTTAGTCCTGGTTAGTCCTGGTTAGTTAGTCCTAGTTACTTAGTCCTGGTTAGTTAGTCCTGGTTAGTCCTGGGATGGAGCAGGTGGTCTGTTTCCTTATTGTAAAATGAAAACAATTCTAAGGCTCCAATCCGGCGTGGCTTGTTTACATGTATGTTCATTCACCTCTGAACCCCGGCCTTTAACCCAGTGCCTTTTCTGCAGTTCGGCTTTACCCAAATGTAAAAGCTTCTGGACTGGCCCCAGTGTAACGCCTCATTTGAAAGCTAAGACCCACAAAACTGATCTACACGGATCTTTGTCCTTGTCGTTTTTTTCACCTTTTTTTTATCTAATTTCTGTCACTTTTTTATTGGACTTTCATTGTGTTTTTTTTTGTCTCTATCTTATTTCTCTTTTGTGAACTTTCTTTGTCACTTTTTGTCTTTTTTCCCTTAAGTTTCCGATTGGAGTAAAAAAGGTTTTGGATGAAGCCATAAAGAGTGAATTCCATCAAAAGCCTTTTTGGGATCTTGTGCGTGGAGATGGGAAGTGAACACCGACAGCTTCTCCCACACACCGAGGTCCGTAAAGTGCTCACTCGGCTTTATGAACTGCGTGACCAAATGAGAGTGTTTTTTGTGGACACGAGGTCTGAGCTCGCAGGTCGATTCTGTGACTTCCAGTGGCTTTCTTCTTTAGCGTATTTGGCAGATATTTTTTAAATGGACTCAACCTCTCACTCCAGGGGAAAGCAGTGAATGTGTTTCAAGTCCAGAATACGATTGAGGCTACGATAAGAACGTTTGAGTTGTGGGATCGAAGAGTGGCTCAGGACAACTTCCAATCTTTGGAGAGCCTGAGGGACTTTTTGCACACAGAAGAACAGCAGATCCCCAGCACTGTGGCGAGCTCTGTCAGCGCGCACCTGCAGGCCTTGGGAAGCCAGCTATGCCGTTACTTCCCAGCACTCGACAAACAGCACGACTGGATTCAAAACCCCTTTGCCCCCCAAGACCAGGACGCCATCGCGGGACTTTCATGCAGAGAACAAGATGGCTCATTAAGAGTACTATTTATGGAAACACACCTGGTGCATTTGTGGAGGACACAGATTTGGCCAACAAAGCCCTCATGTTTTTGATGCCATTTACGACCGCCTATCTTTGTGAAACGGGGTTTTCAGCGCTCGTTGCATTGAAAACCAAATACAGAAACAGACTGGATGTAGGACCTGATCTCCGCCTTAAACTGACCTCCATTCAGCCGGACATCGGGGCATTGGCAGCAGCAAAACAGCACCATCCGTCTCATTAGGTGAGCAAATGTGGCAATACTGAACTCGTGTTATTAAGTGATTTAAATGTAAAATGGACAGTTAATATGTAAACTGTTTATATTATATTGCCGTTATAAGAGACTTAAACCATTTTTTTATGACACACATTTGCACCTGGCTTATTTGCTACGTATGCTTTGTCCAACGTAAATAAACTTTCACGAAAATAGCCTATATTGTTGTAGTCTTGTTCAAGATTAAGTGTCAGTATCAGGGGGGCCGCAGAGACTGGTCAGGTTTGAATGGGGGCTGACTTTGGGAACCCCTGGCATAGTCCATATTACCTGTTCTAATGTCTTATGTTCTGAGATCCTACAAAGAAGCAAAAGGGTTACCGTGTCCACAAGAGGGGGCAATAGCCTTAAAAAGCTGTACCAAAGAGAAATGTTTTGGATTCATACTTTGAACACTATGGAACCCCATGGTCTGAATGACGATTTTAGTTTCAAATGTTTTCTGGGTTAGATATGCATGTTCCTATTGTCTATGTACTGAGCACTGTGAGTTACGGGACACTGTGAGTTGATTGGGTCACCTGTAACTGGGTCACATATCCACCTGGTAGACACTAAGGCTATATAAGTCTAAGCAACCAGCCTGATGGTGAACGCTCTGAGGAAGGTTTCCTCTGTGTTGTAACCAAATAAAGAACTATGTGAGTATCTCTGTCTGGATATGTGAACTACATCCATGTGCTACCCTGTTCTTACATTTTTATTATAGTCTGTTTCTCTTATGTTTTCACTGTTTATATTTGTTGCCCCTTAAGGTTTTTTTGGTAGTCATTGTATATCAGATACCGATATTTTTACTATTTAATTGTTTGCACATTTCTGTCTGTCCTGCACACCCTGAGTGTTTCTGAGAGCTGAATGTAACAAGTGATGTTCTCCATTGTGAGATCAATAAAGGCTCATCTTATCTGAAAAATATCTGCTAAAGTTTAACCTCTCACCCTTAACCGAGTGCATTTTCTCCAGTTCAGCTTTACCCAAATCTAAAAGTGTCTCAATTGGAGCTTACAGACTATAGGCCAGAGTAACACCTCATTAGAAAGCTAAGACCTACAAAACGGATTGTGACTTTGTTGTCACATTTTAGCTTTTTTGTCACATTTTTGTCATGATTTCATTTCTGTCTCGTCTGTTTCTTTTTTTTTTTTTTGTCGTGTTTTTGTCATTTTTTTGTTGCTTTCTTCATCGCTTTTTTGCGCTTTTTTACCGTGTTATTGTCGCTATTCCGGCCTGTTTATGCCGCTCTTTTGTAACTTTCCTCCCTCACTTTTTTGGTTGTATTTTCATCCATGTTTTTGTCGCTGTGTTGACGCTTTTGTCAAGAAGCTTTTTGATTTGGCTGATGCCAAACTGGAGATAATGTACTCGGTTCATGTGGAGCACTTACCACTATGTCGTGACTCTACAGAGAATAGCTCGCTCACTGATTTCAATACAAGTGATCAGTTTGTGGACGGCGTAATGCACACACTGAAAACGGCCCTGAAACAGAGGCCGCTTCTGAATTCCTCTAATATCAGCTCCTATGTCCTGATCCTAGCTCCTGTTCCCTTGTCACGTGATAAGGTCAGCTGTTAGGAACTAGAGCTTCAGCTGCGTTTGCACAATGCGACCGTGCGTGATGACGTTTCCCGAGTCCAAGTCCACACAAGTCCTCAGATTAAAGAATGACCCTGGTGTCGCTTCAGGATCCCCCCAGAACAGCTGGAGGAAGTGTGCGTGGATCGGGAAGTCTGGGTATCTCTGCTCAGACTGCCGTCTCTGTGACCCGGCCCCGGATAAAGCGGAACAAAAATGGATATATGGATGCATCACTATTTAAATCTCTGACTTCGGTTTAACAGTAGTCCTATCCTGTATATTATTTCAATTATAAATGTAGAGCAAAATGGCGGCGGTCAATAGAATCGTACTGGATCGTGTTTTTCATCAACTGAAGCTGATGTTCTCTCAAAGAAGGATCTTGTTCCATCAAATGTATTGCTCTCACATTTTACATCATTTTAAGATTTAAAACAGGAAAATGTGCAATCATCCGCTGCAGCTGAAAAGTGAAGTCAGCTCAACATGGCTCTGATATAAAGCCTGGACCAAATCTGGACATGAACCTTGGACCTGTGGGAAGCTGTTGAAGATCGGAGTATTCAAAAGTAGAAAAACAATGAATCATGTGTAATATATAATAACGTTTATTAAAGCTACATATCCAACATATATTTGTCAGCCTCATTTTTCATATACTTCATATTCAATAAAAAAGATTGCACATACGACCGCACTTAAACGCATTTTGTTTTTTTGTTTTTACTCACTGATGTGGAGCTCGCGTTCATTAGCTACAAAAGTCATTTCACTGTCATCGGTCATTGAAATCTGGAGGTTTGAAAACAGCTCCAGTGATCGTCAGAGGAATGATGGACTTCTGATTCACAGAAAAAACAATCAATAGGCTAAACTAAGACAATGTTTATCTCAGCCACATCCTGGACGATCTGCGGCTCGGTCTCCTCTGGGTCTGTGCCTTCCTCCTCCTTATGTTCCTCTGGTTCTGCTCGTCCCTCATGTTCCTCTGGTTCTGCTCGTCCCTCATGTTCCTCTGGTTCTGCTCCTTCCTCCTCATGTTCCTCTGGTTCCGCTCGTCCCTCATGTTCCTCTGGTTCTGCTCCTCCCTCATGTTCCTCTGGTTCTGCTCCTCCCTCATGTTCCTCTGGTTCTGCTCCTCCCTTATGTTCCTCTGGTTCTGCTCTTCCCTCATGTTCCTCTGGTTCTGCTCGTCCCTCATGTTCCTCTGGTTCTGCTCCTCCCTCATGTTCCTCTGGGTCTGCTCCTCCCTCATGCTCCTCTGGTTCCGCTCCTCCCTCATGTTCCTCTGGTTCTGCTCGTCCCTCATGTTCCTCTGGTTCTGCTCCTCCCTCATGTTCCTCTGGTTCTGCTCCTCCCTCATGTTCCTCTGGGTCTGCTCCGTCCTCCTGTTGCCTGTGGTGCTGAAGCCCCGCCCCTCCCGTGGTCTGGACACAGTGCTGCAGAGCCTGGTGCCTGGTCAGACTCTGGCGCATGCGGTAGGTGGCGCCGCAGTGGCAGGTGAAGGGCTTCTCTGTGGAGTGAGCGCTGAGCAGGTGACACTGCAGCTTGGAACTCTTGACGTAGCCTGCAACACACGACGCACAGCCCATGGATTAGTCCCAGCCGTGAGAAAGTACGAGCAGCTTCTAAAGTGATGACTCTTTAAGGCCAATTTGACACAAATTTATCTGGAGCAAACTCAAGAATCAGCTCAAAAGCAGCAGGCGACAAAAATGAAAGCTTATACAGAGATTTTTTCATAAATGTGGATAATATGAATAAAAAGGTGTCAGTGTACAGGTCTTAGATAATATGGGTTACATGACTGACCCATAGATACGTGCAGGGGTAGGTTCTTGTACTCACTTTTGGGACAGTGGGGACAGGGGTAGGTTCTGATACTCACTTTTGGGACAGTGGGGACAGGGGTAGGTTCTGATACTCACTTTTGGAACAGTGGGGACAGGGGTAGGTTCTGGTACTCACTTTTGGGACAGTGGGGACAGGGGTAGGTTCTTGTACTCACTTTTGGGACAGTGGGGACAGGGGTAGGTTCTGATACTCACTTTTGGGACAGTGGGGACAGGGGTAGGTTCTGATACTCACTTTTGGGACAGTGGGGACAGGGGTAGGTTCTGGTACTCACTTTTGGGACAGTGGGGACAGGGGTAGGTTCTGATACTCACTTTTGGGACAGTGGGGACAGGGGTAGGTTCTGATACTCACTTATGGGACAGTGGGGACAGGGGTAGGTTCTGGTACTCACTTTTGGGACAGTGGGGACAGGGGTAGGTTCTGATACTCACTTTTGGAACAGTGGGGACAGGGGTAGGTTCTGATACTCACTTTTGGGACAGTGGGGACAGGGGTAGGTTCTCATACTCACTTTTGGGACAGTGAGGACAGGGGTAGGTTCTGATACTCACTTTTGGGACAGTGGGGACAGGGGTAGGTTCTGATACTCACTTTTGGGACAGTGGGGACAGGGGTAGGTTCTGATACTCACTTTTGGAACAGTGGGGACAGGGGTAGGCTCTGATACTCACTTTTGGGACAGTGGGGATAGGGGTAGGCTCTGATACTCACTTTTGGGACAGTGGGGACAGGGGTAGGTTCTGATACTCACTTTTGGGACAGTGGGGACAGGGGTAGGTTCTGATACTCACTTTTGGGACAGTGGGGACAGGGGTAGGTTCTGATACTCACTTTTGGGACAGTGGGGACAGGGGTAGGTTCTGATACTCACTTTTGGGACAGTGGGGACAGGGGTAGGTTCTTGTACTCACTTCTGGGACAGTGGGGACAGGGGTAGGTTCTTGTACTCACTTTTGGAACAGTGGGGACAGGGGTAGGTTCTGATACTCACTTTTGGAACAGTGGGGACAGGGGTAGGTTCTGATACTCACTTTTGGGACAGTGGGGACAGGGGTAGGTTCTGATACTCACTTTTGGGACAGTGGGGGCAGGGGTAGGTTCTGATACTCACTTTTGGGACAGTGGGGACAGGGGTAGGTTCTTGTACTCACTTTTGGGACAGTGGGGACAGGGGTAGGTTCTGATACTCACTTTTGGAACAGTGGGGACAGGGGTAGGTTCTGGTACTCACTTTTGGGACAGTGGGGACAGGGGTAGGTTCTTGTACTCACTTTTGGGACAGTGGGGACAGGGGTAGGTTCTGATACTCACTTTTGGGACAGTGGGGACAGGGGTAGGTTCTTGTACTCACTTTTGGGACAGTGGGGACAGGGGTAGGCTCTGATACTCACTTTTGGGACAGTGGGGACAGGGGTAGGTTCTGTTACTCACTTTTGGGACAGTCGCTCCCCGCTGTGAATGCGTATGTGGGCCACGAGGTTTCCTGCCAAAACAGATCAGAGAAGGACTGATCAAGAGACAATGATCAATATGTTCTGTCCAGAGCTCTACATTTTATTAGAAAATAGCATTTAAACTGACTTAAAAAAATTATAATCGGTGTCCTCTTGCAAAGTGCTTTTTAAGGGCTTAGTGGTCCTGGGACCCTCCAGGGGGTCACTCCTGACAAAGCTGGATAACGTACTGTATCTTTATGAGTGGTGGGTGGCGTGTGAGTGGGTTGGCGATGGATCGGCTCCCTCCATCTACGGTATAGCCCGGGATATGACATGATACGATTTTATTTAGACACAATATTCATACTTCATTCACACAATGTGTGGACCAATCAACACAGCTATTGGAAATGTTCTGGCAGTCCTACCGAAAAGATCTGCTCAGCTGCGGTGTGAAGAACAACCTGCAAGAAAAGTCCAACAGGAGCAGCAAGAACAAAATGACGTCATTATTCAGCTCTGGGTGCGAGAACAAAGTTCTTGCATCTTATGAAGTATGTATAGGCCTTCATGAAGTATGAATAGGCCTTAAAGAAGTATGAATAGGCCTTAATGAAGTATTATTAGGCCTTTATGAAGTATGAATAGGCCTTTATGAAGTATGAACAAGCCTTTATGAAGTATTATTAGGCCTTTATGAAGCATGAATAGGCATTAATGAAGCATGAATAGGCCTTTATGAAGTATTATTAGGCCTTTATGAAGTATGAACAAGCCTTTATGAAGTATTATTAGGCCTTTATGAAGTATGAACAAGCCTTTATGAAGTATTATTAGGCCTTTATGAAGTATGAACAAGCCTTTATGAAGTATTATTAGGCCTTTATGAAGTATGAATAGGCCTTTATGAAGTATTATTAGGCCTTTATGAAGCATGAATAGGCCTTAATGAAGTATGAATAGGCCTTTATGAAGTATTATTAGGCCTTTATAAATCAAGGATAGGCCTTAAAGAAGTATGAATAGGCCTTAATGAAGTACGAAGGCAAGTTTATTTGTAGAGCACAATTCATACACAAGGCAATTCAAAGTTCTTTCACAGTTGCATAAAGTTACAAGAAAACAGATCAAATCAATCATTAAAACATCAACATAAAAATTTATCAATGACAGTAAAAGGCAAGAGTGCAGATAAAATACTTTCAGTTTTCATCTGCTCGGGTAAAAAGAGCTGTTTTCAGCCTGGATTTGAACATTGTCAGAGTTGAGGCCTGTCTCACATCCTCATGAAGACTGTTCCAGATTTTAGCTTTAGCCTCACCGTGTTTAGTCCTGACTCTGGGAACCACCAGGAGACCCCTCCCTGAAGTTCTCAGAGCCCGAGATGGTTCATACGGCTCTAACATGTCAGAGATGGACTTTGGTGCTAAACCATGAAAAGACTTGTACACAAGCAGAGCAGTTTTAAAACAGTTTTAGAACAGTCCTCAATGGAGGATGAAAAGTCCTTTAGCCGTCACGTTGTTGCGTAGACATCTCCGAGACGTCACAGCGACGTAATTCGGTGAGTGCGCAAACAATCTGAGTTGCAGTGACTGGACGTGTCTGGTGAGATAGGCCCTTAGTTTTCCTAATTCAGCTCATTTTTAACCTTGTTTTGGTCCTGATTTACTTCTTTTTGTTTAGAATAGTGGTAAACAATTGGTGGACCGGGAAAATCAAAGTACTTACGATTTGTGTTAGAATTGAATGGCACAGACCGGGTTGAAACGGTTTGGTCCAATATCGCAATAATATCGTTATCCCAATATTGCACAAGTGTTTTCAATACTGTGCAGCCCTAGTGCTCAGGGCATGTCACCATAGGGATCTACTCAAATCAAAAATGATGTAGCTTCACAGAACCACTAAAACAGGGTCGACCCCCAAGTTACTTTGAAACCAGCTTCGTAAAATATGGCCCCAGTTTATCAATCAATCAATCAATCAATCAATCAATCAATCAATCAATCAATCAAGTTTTATTTCTAAAGCGCCTTACAACAACCAAAGTTGACCAAAGCGCTGCACACAATACAAATAAAAATAAAAATACAATATAAAACGTTTAGTCCTGGGTCAGTACCTTTCTGGCTGAATCCCTTGCCACAGTGCTGACAGACGTGGGGCTTTTCTCCTGTGTGGACCTTCATGTGGTTCTTCAGAGACCCAGCGTTCGACAGGAACATGCTGCAGACCGAGCACTGCACCTGCAGCGGCACCTGCCCCTGCCCCTGATCACAGAGAGTTTGAGTCCAGGGCTGTGTCCAAATGCCCATACTCTTTCCTATACGTAGTGCAATGTATCGCCTGGATGCTCAGAGAGAACAAAGTAGTGCACTCAAAATCTAGCTCACTACTTTCTCCACGCTATTGGTCACGTGACAATCCAAAGCGACCTGGGGTGTGGAGAAAGTGGTGAGCCGAGTCTGAATCAGTAACAGACTGAGTGACTAAATCTACTATAAAGTTCATGGATTTCTGCCATAAACACTGAAAGAGAGAAAGTTTCATATTTATGGGTAAAAATTATAGCAGATTGATTTATAGATTTTAAATGAAGGAAGAAAACGGCTTTGATTATTGCCTCTTTACCTGAGAGGGGCAAAAAGCTAAATTTGGTTTGTTTAGTTCAAAGTTCTGTCTGTTTTTCTCAGACTCTCACAATGTATGATGGTCTATATCAGTGGTTCTCAACTGGAATGACCAGCTATGACCCAAACAGGACTTAGACTTGGAAAATATAATGTAAAATATTGTCTTTTCCTCAAAAGCCGTTGTTGAATAAGCATTAAACAAGTCAAAAAAGCTGAAATTATGATATTTTTTTGTGTTTGAAACAGGTCTCTCTTGCAAATGAGACTTTGCGTCTCAAGGGGCAGACCTGTATAAATATAGGATAGATAAAAACAGTCATTATAACAGACTTACATAAATATAAAATCAAATGTTTTCTGAAAACTGTTGGGCGACCCACTTTAGGGGTCAATGACTCGAGTCTTTGGCGAGTGACCTCAAAAGGGCTGGAGAGCTACTGGTCTGAGATCCCTGCCATAGCGCCTGAACGCAGAAAGCATGTTGATGAAGGAATGTTAATGGATGATCAGAGGATGAGGAGCGGCCGCTGTAGGAAATGCCCTGTTCACAATCAGGACATGTCTGCCTTTTGTGGAGGAATCTGTCACAAGCTTCAACCTGTGAACTTTGAGCAAAGCTCGACTAAAACCTTTTTGTGTTTTCGTCATGACATTCAGAAATGACTCAAATGTGACGCAAACTAAAATGGTTTTGACTTGTTGAAGTATTTATTCCTGGTTTAGATACAATGAAGTCCTAGTATAGTCTTGGTAAGTCCACGCTGAGCACGGGTTTGGTTTTTGTCCAGTCCAGATACATTTGGTGTTTTGTTAAAAGAGTTTGTGATTTTCTCGCAGCTCCTCCGCGACATCAGGCGGAGATCAACGAGGAAGACTCCAGCGACGAGGAACAGAACGTTCCGGACGCCATCTTTGACCTGGAGGACATGGACCTGGAAGCCAAAGCGCTTGGTAAAAAAGCGGTGGGACGCAGCGTGAGTTCCGCCGGCGTCGCTGTGACGCGAACAGGGATGGAAGCGGGAAACGACCCTCTGTCTCTGCTCGCCAAAACCTCAGAGGAGGCAGTGAGTCAGGAGCAGCGCACCAGAGAAGACGAGGAAGAGGAGGAGGAGGAGGAGGCGAACGGCGACCGCAGACTCGCCCGAGAGATAGAGATGTACATGGAGCAGCCCCCGCAGGTCAGGAGGGGAACTGCATCTCTCATCTCTCCCCATTAGCCCTTTGCCCTTCCCTTCTCTTTTGTGCGTTCACCAGAGACAAAGGGGTGTCCCAGTTCTGTTTAGCAGGGAGGTGTAGGGCTGAGGGGAAGGGCCCCTAAAACGGAGCTTTTTCAGACGCAGACTCCAAACGGAGGGGCAGCTGGAGTTTCACAAAACACTGAAACAAGCTGTGAAATATAAATACGAAGAATATGAAGAACGGCCCCACGCCGGGCTCTCTAACTCCGGGCTCTCGGGTCCTGTTGTTGGGGTCTCCTGCTCCGGTTCTGACTCCGAGCGTGTCTCCGAAGAGAAGCTCCGTGTGCAGTCCCACCAGTAAACCCCCTCCACAAATCTCAGGTCAGCATCGTTCACCAGGACTCAGCCATAACAGAGACTTGGGTTTGTGACATTCTGCTCATGTTCCAGGGAAGCTCCTCTCTCCTCCGGGTTTAGCCGACCGATCTGAGGTGTGTTCCTCTCAGTACACCAGCAACACCAGCATCTTCAGCCAGTTCTCCATCGAGGTGAGTCCACTCCATCAGGGCCAGATATCGGGAGCAAGGGAACATTTAGTGGTTCAGCTGTCGGAGAGAGTTATTCTTGCATTATTCTGAGCTATGCTCCAGAAAAGACTCATTTTAACACATTTTCTTCATCTCGGCTTTACCCAAATCTAAAAGATTCTTGACTTAAGAGCTTACAGTCTAAAGGTCAGTGTAACTCCTCATGTGAAAGCTAAGATTGTTTCTTGTGTTGTCGCCACGTTGTCGGGATCTACATCTATGGAATCTTCACTTCAATAATAAAGCTGTGTGTGCTGCAGGTCCTGATCTCCAGCTGCTCCCTGTGCACCGCCTGTAACGCTCTGGTCTACGACGAGGAGATCATGTCGGGATGAAGCGCCGACGACTCCAGCCTCAACTCGTCCTGCCCCTTCTGCGGCTGCCCCTTCCTGCCCCTGCTCAACGTGGAGATCCGGGACTACCGAGGGCCCGGCAGGTAACGCTCTAACAGAGGCTCTAATGTTCTCAGGCCTCACATCTACCTTATCCTCTAAAATGGAGCGCCGCTGTGCTACCGAGGGCCCGGCAGGTAACGCTCTAACAGAGGCTCTAATGTTCTCAGGCCTCACATCTGCCTTATCCTCTAAAATGGAGCGCCGCTGTGCTACCGAGGGCCCGGCAGGTAACGCTCTAACAGAGGCTCTAATGTTCTCAGGCCTCACATCTGCCTTATCCTCTAAAATGGAGCGCCGCTGTGCTACCGAGGGCCCGGCAGGTAACGCTCTAACAGAGGCTCTAATGTTCTCAGGCCTCACATCTGCCTTATCCTCTAAAATGGAGCGTTAGTCAAACCTAACTCAGAGACGCATGTACTGGATACTTACTCATTTGAAGCAACTTATTTGACATTTCATATTGTGACGTTAACAGTGGTTAAAGTGAACTCGATACCTGAAAGGCTGTGTATAGATGCCTGTAACAGAAGGTTTTTTATATCACTTTTAACTGCTTTATTTTTAAAATAAGTTTGAAACTATCTCACAGAATAACATTTCTCTGGTGTATTTTAGTCAAGAAGATGCTGTTTAAATCAGCCTTATACAGTGATGAAAATCAGAACTCTACATTATGATTACTTTCCTAAAAAAATAGAGAAAAGCAGCACTAACTACTTTTATTATTTATTGTTTTTTTGATTGTCAAAATCCTGTGTAAGTGTTTCCCAATGGGGCCCCGGGCCCTCTGCTGCCTGTGTCAGCTCCGCCCCTGCTCCATGCGCTCCTCTTCTCTGTTTATTTAGTGTTGGTGATTAAAGGAGCCAAATATAGGCATTAAGGAAATGCCTATATTTATTTACCTGTGTGTGTACACTGGGTGGCGCTGTCGCCATGTGCATATAGGCCGGGACAATCAATGCTGGGACAGGTGTTGACCTGGAAGGGCGAACAGGTTTGTGTTAATGCTCTCGTGTTATTGACGATTTTAACCCTTTGATGAAGCATGGAATAAAGAATGATTTTTTACTCCTTACTGGACCTGTGTGGACCCTGTTTTGATTAACACCAAACATCAGGTAACCGGCCGTCTAGGGCGTCATACCCACCTGCCGAGGCAACGTCTCACTAGCCCAGTACTAGCCTGGCTGGTATAGTGATTGTCTGTCAGATGCAATTCATACATTTTTCTCAAGGTGGTGGAACTCAGTTCCGTAGGGTCCCGGCCCACTTTACCCCCGTGCACCAACACAATTGTAAAAATGAATATTGAGACAGGCTTTTTTAGCAAATAGAGTCACAGGGACTTTTTAAAAGGCTAAAGGTGTGACCGTGTCTGAGCTGCAGTGGCTACAAACCTCCAGCTGCACTTTGGATTTCGAGGTGATGCGTGTTGGGTCATGTTATGGACGTTATTGTCAGGAACAATCCCCGTCCCAGCTGAGAATGTAGCACTGGTCTGTAATCAGTCCTAAACCTGCTCTGGACCAGTTAGACTGTTGCCTGTGTTTCTCTGCTGATCTAACTGTAGATAATACATAGAAATCCTGACTGTTCCCCGTCTGTCATCAGGCTGTTCTTAAGGACCAGTGCGGAGGACCCCAGCAGCTCCTCGTACTCCGCCTGCAGTGCTCTGGACTCGGGGACTCCGTCTCTGTCCCCGCCCTGTCCCTCCAGAGCTCTGTCCACCAGCTCCCCAGACCTGTCCTCTACGCCTGTCCCCGGGAAGAACCTGCCCAGGTAAACCACCGCTGACCCCGGAGTAAACTCGGGGATCACTGGATCAGAACAAGGACTAAAATGAGAAGGAACTAAGACTGAACCAGGACAGAGTCAAGAGCAAACCTTTCAGCTTTGAGCCATGTTGTTCCCTCGTCGCAAACACTCCTGGAGGAGGATTTCATTTCCGTCACACGGTTTGGAGTTACACTGCAGGCACAACTATTTAGCAAATGAGCTTTTTTTACCATATTCATACACCATATATATTACCATATATTTCCCCCCCACATTTTCAAACTTCAAACTGTGTAAGACTTAAAGGCTCTTGGATGGAAGCGTCCCAGGTGATGGTGATGTCTGTAATGTGAGAACGTTTGATTAAAGCAGGTCCGCACTCTGAAGCAAGTGCAGAAATATTATGAAATCATTCTGCACGCACAAAATGGGAAGGAAACGACGTCTGAAAAAGTCACAAATTGTTCAAAGCTGGTCAGAGGGATGCAGCGCTCTAGAAATATCTAAAAATATTAGGACGTCACCACAAAACCATCAGAGGTTTTGTTGCCAATAGCAACAGTGTCCAAAGAAGTGAGATGACAAGAAAAAGACACAAAGAACTGTCTCAAATCAAGCATGAAGCATCAGGATTCCATGATTTACCAGCGCTGTCATTTTCAGCAGCTGTAACGGACATGAAGTGTCCAGAAATACAAGGCGTTCGCTATTCAGAGATGTGGCCAATGTGGGACAGGTGTAACCACAGTTTGAAGGACTGATGAATGGGCCAGTGTTGTTTTCCTTTTTTTTAATGACGATAACGTAACGATGACGAGCTAAAAATAGCTCTTTGGGACTAAAACATGACGAGACGTCTATGAGTTTACGTCAATGAGACGAGACTAAAATGGAGAAAGTGTTTGGTCAGATGGTTCACAGAGTTTGTGAGCGGAGCGGGAGAACACACCGGTAAACGTCACACAGAGCGGCGCCGTCAGCTCTCATGATGCGGCCGGGCAGCGGCGCCTCTTTCTCTCTCTTGTTCCACGTTTGTGCAAAAACCATCATTATAATCATAAAAGAATTGGTAGAAATGTTGTAAGCGAGTAAATATGAGGTTTATATGAAGTGAATCTGAATGAAAGGCCTAATAAAGAGGCCTATGTTTACTGAGAAATTAGGCCTAGACAACCTAAGTCTGCAATTGTAGCTATTAGCGATATGTTTCTTACAAATCCCTGCAGACATGTTATTATTTTATTCAGGCCAAAATGATCAAACAATACGACATCCAACCCAAAGCGATTTATAAACGGCTTCCTGGCCTCTTTTATTCATGAAACAGTTGTTTTTGTAAGTATAGATTTGACATGTGACCTGACGCAGCCGCTCGCCCCAGAGGATGTTCCAATTGAGCTCAAATGCGGCGTTAAGAGACTCGGCTCCATTTTGGAGGAGCCCACCCCCGAGGATGTCAACGGAGGAAGGGTCCTGGCAATTGACAAACAACCAATGTGCGCCATAGTCTGCCATTATCTGATAGTGAGAGCTTGTTTTCACTGTTTTACATTACGTTATTCACATTACGTCCTGAGGAGGAAGTCCAGGCCACATCACAATCCTGAGCAGCTCAGTCTCTCACTCCTACAGAGCCATTGTTTCAAAGTGTCAAATATCCAATATGGACGCTTGAGTGTTTTGAAGCCTCAGTTCTGCAGGACATGTGAACTTTAACCTCTGGACTCTTGTCTTCTCCAGGTCCCGTCTGTCTCCGAGCGTCGCAGTTCCTTCAGACGGACACCAGGGGTCGCCGTCTCCCGGGCAGAGCATGGCCCGCAGCGTGAGCGACTACAGCCGGGTCAGAGAGGGCTCGGCCGCTCAGCAGCGCCTCCCTGTGTCCGAGAGCCTGCCCTGCAGCCTGCACCCCGCCCCGGTACAGATCGCAGTGTGGAAGTTTCACTGACCATTTCTGACAGAAATACTGGACGAGGAACAATTTGTTACAAGTTATGCATAAAAAATGTCCAAAACATTTTCAACAGCCATATTTCGATGATGGATTGAGCCAGGTTTACATGTATGGGTTTGTTTTGTGACACAGCAGGGTGTTTATAAATCCACCCTCCGTCTGGAAAGGAAACTTGAGTCCACACAGCCTTGCTTTAACCTCTTAAGCCCCGCCTTCACCAAGGTCATTTCCTCCAGTTCAGCTTTACCCAAATCTGAAAGCTTTTCCACTGGAGAGCAGCAGTATAATGCCTCATTTGAAAGCTAAGGCCTAAAAAACTGATCCTAACATTTTTGTCGCCGCATGTTTTCACATTTTTGAAGTGTTTTGTTGCTCTTTTGTCGCTTTTTTGTTGGGCTTAACTTTTCCTCATCTTCGTCACTATACTGACACTCTTTTTCCAAGAAGCTTTTAGATTTGGGTAAAGCCAAACTGGAGATGATGTGCTCGGTTCTGGTGAGGGTTAAGAGGTCAGTGGTCGGAAATAATGCGTGAAATGGAAACACAGAATGAGCACTTCCCTTAATTCTCCACTAGATGGAGACAGTTTACTTTGGTCCAAGTTAAAGTCCTGTTTGTCTGTCAGACGTGGGGTACCCGAGCCCGCGGCCGGTCCCTGAGCAGCAGAGGTCGTTCAGTGAAGACGTCCTGAGGGGAATCATCCGAAACATCCAGAGGAACGACCTCAACCGGCCGCTCAACCAACTGCTGCACCTGCTGGGACTCACACTGGGCGTCCACCGCCAGAGGTAGGAGCGCACTGGGACTGAAGCCGGGGGTTAAGAGGTGACCTGCTTTGAAATGTAGCTGATGATGATCCAGCCTCTAAAATGAGCTCTCCTGACCTCCCTGTAGGAGCAGCAGTGCGCACTAGTCCATTAGAAGGAACACACACAGTTGTGTTGTTGTTTTTGCGTTGGGCAGCCTGACCGTTAGTTCCTGAAGCAGGGTCAGCATGAGCAGTTACTTTGTGCTAATCCAATGCCCTTGGATCTGACTCTGCTCTGATCAGATGTAGTGTGCATGGGTTAAAGTTGAAAAAATTCCTGAGCCTGAACTTCTATGAATCATAGAATGATCACTAATAAGCGTTTTTTATAAGCGCCTTTATACGCTCATACATATAATTTATATCTATTTAATGCCAACAACTGATGTTTATTATAAACATCAGTTGTTGGCAATAAATACATCATCTGACTATTGAATTGTTACTTAAATGTAAAGCCTCACCTTGCCAAGACCTTTCTGCAAGTACCCCTAGTTTGGATTTGTGTGATAATGTAAAAAAAAAAACATACCACATCACAGTAAGTGAATATACTATTTTCTTTTTTTCATTATTATTCATGTTATTACTAATATTTTATAAATGTGTAAACTGATTAAACATCCAAACTAGACATCAGACGCGGTCAGTCATTGAAGTAGGGGTCTCACTGGTAGTGGTCACTCCTAGTGATGGGATTTTCGGCTCTTTTGGCTCCCAAATGGCTCCACTTTGTTTTACATAATACAGCTTAAATTTAGGAGGGGTTTTGATTCATGGCTTGTTAACTGAGCTTTTCGACTACTCCCTGCACAAAACAACTATAATTAAGAAAGAAATTAAAAAGAACACAATAATATTTATTTTCCATTGCTATAATGAAGTGATATTGGCATATAGTGGTGTTTTGTCTTCAGGAATCAAAGTTGACTTTTCCAGGTGGTGGAGGCATTGTTTATTATAGCAATACACGCATTTTTAAGGCTGGTACATCTATGTAAAAAAAATGTTTTATTTACAGTCAAAATCCCATAGCGTCTCCCCAGTCCCTCTGCCTGTAGCTCCGCCCCTGGTCCTGCTCAGTCTGTAGCTGCTCGAGCCTCTCGCTGAGAGGAATACAGACTCCAGACATCACTGAAGTCCAAACTTTAACCTGGACTCCTGTTGTACTTCTGCTTTAGTGGCTTTTATAATGCGCTCATACACATGTGGAAAAGGCCGACATTACGACGTATCGCCGCTCCGCGCGTGATCGCATTGTTTATTTTTCACTCCACAAACCCAGCGTAACTTTATCTGACCATAAAACCGAAAATATGAGGCGGATCTTTCTCAAATAAGGAGTGGCTAAAAGCTAGAGATGTACTGACTACATGTATGGATTAGTTTAAGTTTGTAGAGATCTAGATTTTATGTAAACAGCAGGTTGGTTCCTTGTGGACGGGCAGCAGCTGCAGATGTTTTATCTACAGTATCCCTCTCCCCGAACACATTTTAGTTTAGTTCTCTTACTCTCCTTTTCTTTTAGTCTTTGCCCTTCTCTATTCGTCTCTAATGTAGCAGAGAGCAGTGCATGTAGAGCTTGATAAATATGCAATCTTTAAAAATAAAAAATAAATGGCTCACTTGTGGCTCTCATCGTTCACTTAAAAGAGTCGGCTCTTTGTACCGACTCGTTCGCGACCGCCCCATCACTAGTGGCTCCTGGTAGCGTAGTTGTGTGAGGTAGAGAACGGACAGCTGCAATGTGACGACTGTCTAGTTCGTGGCGACGAAAAACTTTCTTGCCACTTGTAGCATAGATTAGCTTCCTGGAGCACAGTACGCAGAAGCTAGCACCAGCTTCTCTCAATTTTCTGCACCAGCTGCCAAAAGGTTTATCATCTCGGCCCTTTTCCTCCATCCACGACCAGCGCCATTTATTTTTACCTCCCTCGTCTACTACGGCGATATTTTCCTCAGTTTTCAAAATGTTGCGCTCCATTCCGCTGGAAAACTTGTTTCGTGTAGTTTTCGTGCTAGCTGTTGCGCTGGCTGACTCAAACACCGCGCGTGCAGCGCTCACGAGCGCGCTCACAACACAACCTTGGCCAAAAGACCCGCGCCAGTCTACTCCTGATTTGCTGTGTTTTGTTGCGCTATACACACGCAATCCTTTCATACAATTGGTAGAACACACGTGAACCTTTTTCAAATGTCAGCAATCATAATTTATTTATATATTTAAAAAAAAAAAATAGTGATTTTTTTTTTTTTTTTTTTCTCACGCCGGATTTCCGGCACGGTGCCGGAAAACTTTAAGCCATGAGTGTGTTGTTTTTGTGTTTCTATGTTTCAGGAGCACATACAGAGACCTCCTGTTCCTGTGTCTCGTGGCTCTGGGCCGAGAGAACATCGACATCGGTCAGTCCACACCTGAACACCGTCAACCCAGTGTTAACACGGCATTACAGATAATTGTCTAGAGAATCCGCACAATGATTAAACGTGTTATTATTTTGTTTCCAGGTGAAAGTTTATGTGTCACCAGATAGAACCAAAAGTGTGACTTCTTCTCTGTCGTTTGTGACGGTGTTTCTCTCCCGCTCAGACGCGTTCGACCGCGAGTACAGACTGGCCTTCGACCGCCTCAGCCCCAGCTCCGTCAAACTGACCCAGAGCTGCGACACACCGCCCTCTGCTGGAGCGGGGGAGTGCAGGCGGCGCTTCGGAGAGCCCTACCTTTAACCCAGCGGACTCCCACCAGGCCTCCTGTGGAAAACAAGCAGCTTTTTAATGAACCACAGGAACGCTTTCAACACCGGCAGCTTCAAACTCCACACATGTTCTACTCAAGGTCCACACACAACTGTGCACCACCAAAAGAACTGTTATTTATTTATTTCACTTCACTGATGCAGACGCCCTTCCTGCTCGCGCTACAAACGGGAATGAGCTTTAAACCAGTTCATGAGTGTGTTCACATTGGACAGGTTTTTATGAGCTTTAAAGACATAATGTTATAATGTTGTTTTTCATATTTCACTGGCTTTTCTTTGTTCTGGGTAATGCTTTATTTTAGTCCAGTTTCCTGCTTTAGTTCCTGTTTGAGTCCTGTATCTTTAAGGGAATCTTCTACACACTATTGTACATGTTATGCAAAGTTAAGTTAATGTCTTCACTGGAACAAATCTCTGCATTTATCGTTTCTAAAAATGTGGAAACATTAGATTTAAACTGAGTGAAATTTGGATATTGGACAAATGAATTCTGAAAAAGCATCAAAACATGCAGCAGAATGTGCTTTGGACCACACGTTTTTATTTCTCAGTCATTTATGTCATAAAAGATCAAGGAATGTAGATTGAACACAAACAGCTGTGATGCTTTTCAGGCACAATTCCTTTAATGAGTCAGAAAACACTGGGGAATACTTGTTCTACATAGGACCTTTTTCCCTCAAATAAAATCGGATCAGTCTGTCATTTCACCAGAGCTTTACATTTTAGGCAAGGCAAGGCAAGGCAAGTTTATTTGTAGAGCACAATTCATACACAAGGCAATTCAAAGTGCTTCACAGTTGCATAAAATTACAAGAAAACAGATCAAATCAATCATTAAAACATCCAACATAAACATTTATCAATGACAGTAAAAGGCAAGAGTGCAGATAAAATACTTTCAGTTTTCATATGCTCGGGTAAAAAGAGCTGTTTTCAGCCTGGATTTGAACATTGTCAGAGTTGAGGCCCGTCTCACATCCTCATGAAGACTGTTCCAGATTTTAGCTGCATGAAACTGAAACGCAGCCTCACCGTGTTTAGTCCTGACTCTGGGAACCACCAGGAGACCCCTCCCTGAAGTTCTCAGGGCCCGAGATGGTTCATACGGCTCTAACATGTCAGAGATGGACTTTGGTGCTAAACCATGAAACGACTTGTACACAAGCAGAGCTGTTTTAAATTCTATTCTCTGAGTGACAGGAAGCCAGTGCAGAGACCGGAGCACTGGACTAATATGGTCATATTTCCTGGTTCTTGTCAGGACTCGAGCAGCAGCGTTCTGGATGTTCTGCAGCTGTCTAACAGCTCGTTTAGAAAGGCCAGTGAGCAGCCGTTACAGTAGTCTAACCTGCTGGAGACAAATGCATGGATGAGTGTCTCCAAGTCTGGTTTTGACACTATTCCTCTGATCTTAGCAATGTTTTTCAGATGGTAAAAAGCTGATGATGTTATTGCTTTAATGTGGCTGTTTAAGTTCAGGTCTGAGTCCATGATTACTCCTAGATTTCTAACCTGATTTTTTGGTTTTAGAGAGAGAGACTCAAGGTGACTGATAACACTTTGTCTTTGTGTCTGTGGGCCAAAAACAATGATCTCAGTTTTGTCTGAGTTTAGTTGGAGAAAGTTGTTTTGCATCCACAAACTGATCTGTTCGATGCAGTGACAGAGAGTATCTACAGGCCCCTGTTCACCTGTATCAGTGACAGAGAGTATCTACAGGGCCATGTTCACCTGCCGTCAGTGACACATAGATCTGAGTGTCATCTGCGTAGTTATGGTACGACACATTGTTGCTGTTTATTAGCTGACCCAATGGAAGCATGTACAAGTTGAATAAGAGGGGTCCCAAGATTGACCCCTGGGGGACTCCACAGGTCATGGAAATTTTGTCTGAGACACAGTTGCCAATTTCGACAAAGTACGTCCTATCCTCCAGATAGGACTTGAACCAGTTTAGCGCAGTACCAGAGATTCCCACCCAGTTTTCTAACCTGTGAAGTAAGATCCCATGGTCCACTGTGTCAAAGGCAGCGCTCAGGTCCAGCAGAACTAAAACTGAGACCTTACCTGCGTTGGTGTTCATACGGATATCATTTGTCACCTTGATCAGAGCTGTCTCAGTGCTGTGGTGGGGCCTAAAACCTGATTGGAAAGTATCAAACACATTGTTAGATAGGAGAAAGTAAGTGAGCTGTTGATATATTACTTTCTCCAGGACTTTTACTAAGAATGGTAGGTTTGATATGGGCCGGTAGTTGTTCAGTATCTTGGGATCAAGGCTGCTCTTCTTTAGAAGAGGCTTAATGACCGCGGTTTTCAGAGCCTTTGGAAATGCTCCAGTCTCAAATGAAATGTTGACTAACTGAACAAGTTGTGGTAACAAGCTGGTCAGTACAGACTTCAGAAATCTAGTGGGTAATTCATCAAGGCAGCATGTGCATGAACTCAGACCGGAGATAACCTCTTCCATTGTTTTGTCAGTAAC
This sequence comes from Proterorhinus semilunaris, assembly GCA_021464625.1. Lineage (NCBI taxonomy): Eukaryota > Metazoa > Chordata > Actinopteri > Gobiiformes > Gobiidae > Proterorhinus > Proterorhinus semilunaris. Next base: position 40,797,919 of record CM038346.1, read on the forward strand.
AGGTGTGAAATGTGTCAGCTCAAGGTGTTTATCTGGTGGCAGGGTTGCTATTTGTGTTGCTGAAATTATGGCATTTTTAATGCCTTGGACTTTGTCATAAAAAAATATTGCAAACTCATTGCACTTAGATGTAGAGATTAGTTCTAAGGGCAGTGAAACTGGAGGGTTAGTTAATCTGTTTACTGTGGAAAACAGAACGCGAGAATTGTTTCTGCAGTTTGCGATGATTTTAGAGAAGTACTTCTCCCTTTCTCCACGCAAAATCTGGTTGAACTCACAAAGCACTTCTTTGTATATCTCAAAATGAACCTGGAGCTTTGACTTGCACCATTTCCATTCGGCTTTTCGGCACTCCCTTTTCTGTGCCCTGACCGAATCTTCCCTTCTCCAAGGTGCCCTTTGTCTATTGTTAACCATTTTAACCTTGACAGGAGCAATAGTATCCAAAACATTTAAGACGCTTGATGTGTAAGAGTCCAACAGATTATCAACATTAGAACATGGGGGATTTTCAAATCTGATCATTTCCATAAACTGTGTCCTTGTTGTATCATTTATGTGTCTTCTCTGAATAACTCCAGGCCCAGCCTCTGGTTTGGGTGTAACAGACAGGTCAAAGAAGACACAAAAATGATCAGACAAAGCAACATCAACAACATCCACATTTGATATATTAACACCTTTTGTAATAACTAGATCTAGAGTGTGACCTTTGTTGTGAGTCGCTTCACTCACGTGCTGAGTTAAACCAAACATTTCAAGAACAGCTCTAAATTCTCTTGCATGCCTGTCATTGGTCACATCCACATGCACATTAAAATCACCTGAAATAACCAAACAATCAAAATCAGTCAGTATAAATGAAAGTAATTCAATAAAATCTTCAATAAAACAATTCTGTGGTGGTTTGTAAATAGTCATATAAAGTATGGAAGATTGTTTTATCTCCATTTTGAAAGACACATACTCAAATGATTGAAAAACCCCAAATGACAATTTGTGGGTGACTAAATTGTCCCTGAATATGGCACAGACACCCCCGCCCCTTTGGTTTTGGCGTGTTTCAGACACAAAATTGAAATTTGATGGACTACACTCAATCAAAACTGCGTTTCCAGTGTTTTTGTCAAGCCATGTTTCAGTTAAAAACATAAAGTCTAGATTATAAGAGGAAATAAAACTATTTATTAACAAGGACTTGTTTTTTAATGATCTGACATTGAGTACAGCATGTTTGAGATTTATCTGTGTTTGAGTGGATGGAATCTTTTTGCAAGGGATATGGATTAGAGTTCTTTGATTGGACGGTCTGACTGTCCCTCTCTTATCTAATCTAAGTTGTTTGACAGTACTAATTGTTTCAGAAGAACACACTCCCTTTGTGGACCTCTGGTTGGTTTTGAGTTTGCTGTGCATGGTAGCAATGCAGAGGCCCCTAATGTCCTAGACAGCAGCAGTGACGCTGCTAGAGATAACAGCTGTGGGCACCGGTGGTGGGGGCCGAGCTGGGGAGACCTTGGGTGAAAAAGACAGAGGTGGGAGAGGGGCAGGATACTTCTTTGGGGATGAAAGCCTTGGCCTTGACATGACTGAAGAGCGGGGAGTCATTTGAGTCCCTTGTTGTATTAAGGTTTCAAAATGGATGGGGAATCCCATAGGTGAGTTTGGGGATGGGAATGATTCAGAAAAATCTGAGGAGGGTGTAGATGTAGCAGTCGGGCTCAAGGCCTGTGGTGTAGTTGATGAAAGGGCTCCTTCGGCTGAATCATTTACTATAGATGCAGGTGGTACCGAAGCTGAGCTTTTCCCCGGAGATGCAGATGCGGATGGTGCTGCTGTGGCTGGATCCTTAACTGTGGCTGAGTCCTTTGCTTTAGGCGCTGATGGCGCTGCTGTGGCTGGATCCTTAACTGTGGCTGAGTCCTTTGCTTTAGGCGCTGATGGCGCTGCTGTGGCTGGATCCTTAACTGTGGCTGAGTCCTTTGCTGTAGGCGCTGATAGCGCTGCTGTGGCTGGATCCTTTTCTGTGGCTGAGTCCGTTCCTGTAGGTGCAGATGATGCAGCTGCGACTGAATCTTTTATTGGGGGTGCAGGCAAGACCTTTGCTGGCGAGCCAGGAGCTCTTCTCATGCTCCTCTCTGCTCTCTCTGGCCGCTCAGGCCTCCACTGGTTTTGCAGAGCATGGAGGAGATTTTCCGTCAGTCGTCTCACTCCACCTCTGCTCAAATGTGGGCCATTTCCTTTAAACAGATCGTCGCGTTTCCAGAAAAGATAAAAGTTCTCTATGAAATACAGTCCTCTTGACTCACAGACATTGGACAGCCATGTGTTCAACTGAAACAGCCGAGAGAATTTGTTTATTCTCCCATCGATGTTTGGGATAGGTCCACTGGTGAAAATTTGTATTGCATCTTTATCCAGAGAATCAAGTCTCTCAAAAAGTTTATTAAACTTTTCTTTCAGGACTTCCGACTCTCCGTCTTTTATGTCAACAGCACCAACATGAATAACAAGTTTATTTATCCCAGGGTTATTTGTAATCTCCTTGTTTAGAACATCTATGATGTCAGAAACGGTGGCGCTGGGATAGCTGATCGTAGTAATTCTCTGATTGTTTACATTAGATATGGCTCCGTCTCCAAGCACCAGGATATCTCTGGCCTTGACACTTTGCACAGTTTTTCTCTCCATCTTTGTTTTGACTTCTTGTTCTCTGTTTCTCTCTGACTTTTTCTGTTCGTTATACTCATCCTCTGAGAGAGGTGAAAATCTGTTTGTTAACTTTATTCCAGGTGCATTTTTACCAGTTTGTGTCTTTGCTTTGGCCTAGCACCAAGTTGTCTCTCAAGTTTTGGGAATGTTATGGTATCGTTTAGCTTTAGGTTGCAAGTATCAGTTTTTCTAGTCTTCTTACCGGGTTCCACAGGGAGCATGTCATTAAGTCCTTTTTCCGTCTCCAAGGCATATATCTTGTCCCGCAGTAGGCAAATTTCTTGTTGATACATCCGACAGCTTTCACAAGGAGATGTTTGCGTTACTCCCTCAGCCATGTTGACAAGATTGTTGTCGTTGGTCCGTCAAATGAGTTGTAAAAAAGGAAAAATTATTAAAAAGCCTTGGTTCACTTAGAAGAAAAGAATAAAATCATATCCAAGACATGTGCCCAAAAAATAGAATGATTAAAAATGATTAAAAAGCAAATAAAGAGGCAAGCAGCGGCAGCAAGCAGAAACACGTCTGCACTCTTGATAAGCAGGAAGCAAAAAAAAGTAATGTGGACTCTGCACAACAGTGGATGAACATTACACAGGGTTTCTTTTGCAGGGCATTAAAAAACATTCAAAAGTCATTCAATGAATTGTGCCAACGTTAAGGCCTTAAAGTTAAAGTCCTTACAGCATTAAATTCAACTCAAATCAGGGGAAATAATGGAATTCCTCAGTTATTATTATTGCAGAAATTCCTTTAAGGAAAGTTGATTCCATCAAACCAGAGGTTGGAGCTGAACTCTCTCCCTCCTACAGTGATGCTGGAGACTCGAGGACTCACTAGTCCCTGAGTTTTGAGAGCGGAGTGCTCTGGTTGGAACAATGGTCCAAAGTTAATAATGAATAACACATTTCCCAAAGTGTCAAATGTTTATGAGCTGAACCTACGACTTGTGTTTCTGGGTTTAAAGGGAGTCCTGAAGGTCAACCACTGCATTTGCCTCTTTATTTGAGGAGAATGAAAAGATCTCTTGAAAAGAACCAGAAATACATTGTAATTATAACGACTTAACTCGTCACTTGTCCAAATCTACTTTGATATTCTGATTTATGACCTTTTGACATGATCCTGTTTCTCTGTGGGACTGAAATGGTTGGTGGAGGACCTGAAGGAAGACTCTTCTCTTCAGGGTCCAATGAATGGCCGCCATGTTGTTTATTTGTGTGTAATAACTGTCAACACGTTTATTCAAACTGGGAAATTCAGATTCAGAGCTGAGTCTGGTTTTAGTGAAACGACGAGTGTTATTTTGGAAAAGGTTTTTGAAATTCTGACATTTCTGTAAAAAAAAAAAAAACGGAATCATATTTTCTGGTTTGTGTCAAAACGTACGTTCTGTTTTAGTTCATTCTGGTTTATTTTTATTTATTTTTTTACTCATCTTTCAAACTGGTCCCTGACAGATTTAGTCACTGTCTCCTTTCAATACTGATTTAAAGTGTATTCATGACAGATTGGCTTTTTACTGTATAGCCCTTATTATAGAATTTAATTCTATTGTTCTATTCATTTTCCCCCATGTCTGTGTTTAGTCCTGGTTTACTCGTGTTTTATTCACTCAGTCATTTCTGTATATTATAGTCTCTGTGTTTTGCTGGGAAAGAGCTCCCTCTGGTGGTGGTCGCTGGAGGAGCAGCTGGTTCATGTCTGGGTTTGTGAGTGATGTTGCAGTTTGGGAAGATTTGAAGAGCAGAACACTGTAATGTACCATTTCCTTCATTTCCTTCAAATACAAAACACACACTGCTGCTTCCTCTGCCCCGGGAGACACAACTTCCTTTAGTGGAGGTTGGACGGACTGGGAGATCTTTGGGAGGAGCCGTCCATCCTCATGGGACCGGGCGGACATCAGGCCTGGTCCTCCAGGTCCTTCTGTGTCTGAAAGTCAGATGTGGGCCATAGGTCAGACAGAAGGGCAGTGTCTGTAAGTCTTTAGTTCTATTCTGACGGGATTCATTTTACCCAAGGACATGGGCGCCCTGATGGGGTGGAAGGTCAGGACGATTCTACGGGCCCAGGATTTTCACCGCCTCACTTGGCCGCCTGAACTACAAAGACCAAAGGCATGATGGGAAATGACGTGCGGTTAACACGTGCGCTGACAGCGGACTGACAGATGATTGGATCTTCTGTTTTGATCAGAAACGTGTCGCAGCCTCCTCCTCTTTTCTCATCACAGAGATCTACTTGATCTGCAGGTCTATAGATCCATGGTCCGAGCATTCAAACCTTCAACTTGGTGTATTCAAGAGAGTTTTAAACCGAGCCCCACACATTGAATTAGGGTTGGAACTGTTTCACAATAAATGTTACTTTTTGAGGTTTTAATTGTGTGGAATTATTAAGATTGCAGTAAAAGGTTCCATCTCTGTGGATGTGCCAATAAAACAAGAAGCCTGAGGGCCACCAAAAACTGGTCTGAGGGCTGCATTTGGCCCCCGGGCCGCACTTTGGACATGCCTGGTTTAGATTATAAACCGAGTGAAATTTGGATATTGGACAAATGAATTCTGAAAAAGCATCAAAACATGCAGCAGAATGTGCTTTGGACCACACGTTTTTATTTCTCAGTCATTTATGTCCTAAAAGATCAAGGAATGTAGATTGAACACAAACAGCTGTGATGCTTTTCAGGCACAATTCCTTTAATGAGTCAGAAAACACTGGGGAATACTTGTTCTACATAGGACCTTTTTCCCTCAAATAAAATCGGATCAGTCTGTCATTTCACCAGAGCTTTACATTTTAGTCATGTGGACTCTGCACAACAGTGGATGAACATTACACAGGGTTTCTTTTGCAGGGCATTAAAAAACATTCAAAAGTCCTTCAATGAATTGTGCCAACGTTAAGGCCTTAAAGTTAAAGTCCTTACAGCATTAAATTAAACTCAAATCAGGGGAAATAATGGAATTCCTCAGTTATTATTATTATTGCAGAAATTCATTAAAAAAAGTTGATACCATCAAACCAGAGGCTGGAGCTGAACTCTCTCCCTCCTACAGTGATGTTGGAGACTCGAGGACTCACTAGTCCCTTGTGGTTTTTGCATTATAATCTCTTTGGACCTCAGTGGGTGAAGAAACAGCTGTAGTGAAGTTGTTCTGATCAGAAACATCACAATCTAAAACAACATTTAACAGCAAATTCCTCCAGAGAATGAAGTTATACTGTTAACATACTTTTCAATGTCTTGAATTATTTCTACTTAACACTAGAAATGGAATACTATTGGACTAGTAAGTCAAATTCTTATCTGAAACCTGTACCTAGATTTTAAAAAACAATATTGCAGAAAAAAAAAAAATGCATAAGTAAAACATAAAAATATAGCTTTAATAATAATACCACTTCAAGTTGTGCAGAAACGTTTGTCATATTAAGATATGAGTCATAAACAATATGAGAATACAATAGGCTTAGGACAAAAGCTTTAACCGAATATGAGCAATTCTTTGTAATGACCCAAAACCTGTGTGTGACGAGCTCAAGGCTCCTGTAGCACAACAACAATGATAGAGTCATGAAAATAGGTCACATGACCGAATCTTGAGATCTCTCTTCATTAGCTCAAGCAGCTGCTAATCGTGAATGTAAAAGATCAGGGACAGCGCCGATGCTACTGTCCAGGCGGAATCACCTGGGTTCCCTGTGCATATAACCCATGTGTGTGTTTTAATAGGCTGGACTTTTTCCCAAAATAAATAATCATTAATACAGTATTATGAGAATTATTAGAAAGCCTTAGCTAAACATTTGCAATTGAAAATCCTTGTGCTAATCTTGTAATGACCTGAGGGATGTCGGAAGTGCCTCAGGAGGAACCAGCATGAGGCCAAGACATTAGTCTTAGAGCTGTGAACCTTTTTACACCCGGAGTGAGCGGCCCCGTCTGTAGAAGCATCACAGAGATGACAGGACAACTCCGTCAGAGTATGGGGCGCATGTGGCTGGGCAGCTCGTCCTGTGCAGGCACTGATGTAAATACTCCCATTAACTTCACCAGCGATTCCCCAACTTCTGTCTCAGGGACGGGGACAGAGACAGTGTCCTCTGTTACTACTGGAGTGATATGAAAGACCTGACAAGCACCAACTCCGTTGCCATTGGCAGCGGTCATTATTTTTTCAGAGGTCCTCGATCAGAAAATAATGACCGGTAGAACGTTGGAAAATCCCATTCAAGTCAACGGAGCGTTCTACTTGCATTGTGAAGGAACGTATAATAAAAAGATATAGTCTATTACTGTGAAGAAAACGATATTTGTTCTTTTTTCATTCTTTTCTGCACTCTGCTATAAATGATTAAAATTAGACATTAGATGTGTTTTAAAATGTTGTCCTTAATGTAAAGGCATGTGTTACAACCGACCCCGCCCCTGTTTATTTTGTTTCATTCATTGTATCAGTGCTAGCAAGAAAATAGAAACAGGAAAATGCACCACACTTTGAGAAGCTGTATTTTTGATTGTCTTAATGATATAAGTCTGTGACCTCATTAACTCATTTAAAAGCCTAAAACACAAAGTCACATGTGAGCAAAACACGTACTCGGTTTTATTTCTTTATTTTGACCTGAAAATGTTTTGTTTGCAGATAGATTCTACTGCACAGACTTTCAGTCCTGAGTGTGTTGTGTGTGATCAGAGAGAGAGAGGCTACAGACTGATCATGATCATCAGGATCATGTTACATGTATCTGGTCTCTGCTGGTTTAACTGGTGCTGTTAAAACTGACCCTGGTCTCACCTAACATCATATGTCTATGCCCTTAACTCATGTTTTATTCCCTCGGTCGTTTTAGTCTGAGAAACAGCTCCCTCTGGTGGTGCTCGCGGGAGGAGCAGCTGGTTCATGTCCGGTTTGTGAAGATCTGAAAAGCAGAACAGCAGAATAACGCGCTCGGATCCAGAGGTGAGTCCTGAAACTCTTTAGACTCCGTTTGTGAAGATGCTTTACCACTTCTGTCTCCATTTGGCTCCATTTTCAATCACGTGTTTAGTCCTGGTTTGTTTTAGAACTGCGTGGCAGTGAAAGTGAAAGTATCAAAATAAACGGTAAGTCTTTCTGTTGTGAAATGTTTTGTGCAGGAAATAGGCCCTAATGCAGTGCTAATGATCACCCATCGCCTAAAAGAAGCATTAACAGTTACATGGTCTTAAAGTTGAAACGTATTTATTTGCGTGGTTCACAGCAGTGACTCTAAAGCCGCAGTAAAGTGAATGATTAAACAAAGCAGAATAATAAAACAATAAACATTTAGGGCTGGTCTTAGTCCAGGTTTGAGAACAACAGCACAATCCTTAATAAAATAGCATCAACACAATGAACTCAACGCTTTTCAAATAAGGAGTGAAAAAAGCTGGAACTATATGTTTGAAAGAGGAAACGTTTAGGGGAGAGTGGGGAAGTTGAACCATCCACTATATTTAGAAAAGAAAACATTTTTATTACAATCTGTAAACTTGTAGATTTGATCTTTACATGATTTGAACTTCCCAGACAAAACTATTTGAAAATGTTTATTTTTCACACATGTAGGTCCTTTTTTTCTCATGTCGGTCATTTTGTTTGGTATAAAAGTAAATGAACCTCTTAACCCCCACCTGAATCGACCACATTTTCCCAGTTCAGTTTTACCCAAATCCAAAAGCTTCTCGACTGGAGCTTACAGTATAGGCCAGTGTAAGACCGACACAACTCATCCAAGATTTGACCTCACGTTGTTGTCGCTTTGCCGTCACTCTTTTGTCATTTTTCTTTTTACTGCCTTTTATGTAAATGTCTCTTTTTAATGAAACAGTGGGTCATTGTCTAAATAGGAGGGGCGGGTCAGAGGTCACCCCAGACTTCTGTATAATTGATTGACCTTGGTCCAAAGTTTATTTCTTGTTTTTGTCCTTATTTGGTTCTGCAAAGCCCCGGTCACTCCTGATCCAGGATGAGTCAAAGTAAGCAGCAGCGGCCTCCAGGGGGCAGCACTGATCCACCGTGAGTGTTTTTATATAAAGGACTTTTCACTTTGTTTCTGTTTGATAATGTTTTCTAAACCTGTTCTCCAGGTCTGTGTCCATGAAGAGCAACTGGTCAAAAGATCAATCTTGGAACTTCAGGAAAGGACTAAGAACAGGCTCACAGTAAGACTCACTCTTATGGTTTAAATGTCACACACACATGAACCTCACAATAAATCATGATACATGTGTGTTTCACCAGTAGAAAACATAAACGTGTTCTTTTATTATTGTGTCACGTTTCTAAAATACATTAAGGCGGCACAGTGGCTCAGCAGTTAGTGCTGGTGTTTCACAGCTAAAGTCCCAGGTTCGATTCCCGGCTGGACAGGGCCTCTCTGTGGAGTTTGCATGTTCTCCCTGTGTCTGTGTAGGTTTGCCCTGTCACTAAAACAATAGGCCAGAATGAATGAGAGTGTGTTAACAGAATCATTCTGAATATGATAAAAGAGTGATCCTTTGAGGACCCGTTAAGAGGCCGAACGAAGAGGCCGTTTGGACTGATACAAACCACATGTGTCTTTAAGGCTCTGGTCCACATTTGTTCTGCTTCACCCAGAACATCGCTCCATTTATTTGGACCTGTTTCCTCTGAACAATCATACACAGAGTTCCTGTTTCGTTCTGTGTGAAGCTGTGACTGTGCTGCTGTTTTCCAGGTCGGGAGGCAGTGGTCTGTCTTTGAAAAGTGACCACTCAAAATATGAACCTCCAGACTTTGAGGAGCCAGGACCAGACTCAGGGTAAGACCTTCAGTTTCTCTGTATTTAGAGACATATTGATTAGTATGAACTGATCTCACCTGAAACACAGCAATAAAGAACATTACATAAATCAATAAGTTCTATCTAATGCTGAAATATGAAACAAATATTCACGTCAGTTAATGACAAACACAAAGATCTGTCTTTAAACAAGAGAAAAATACTAGAAATACAAACAGTAGAGAAGTAAGATCGGTTTAGAAAGACGATGAAAAGCTTCATACGAAAAGACAATACAGTTTATGATAAATATATCCATCTGTTTTTCCTCCAGTAAAGTGACTGATCTTCAGCCTCGATGTCAGATGTTGAGTGTGACATAGTTTTAATATTTATCCCACAGAGATGAGCGCCTCGAGGGTCTCAGTGCGGAGTGTGACCTGGACGCTGTTTTCAGGGTCTGTACCAGAACCTCCTTCTCCTCAGCCCTCTGTCTGTCCTGACCTCATGTCGTCTCAAACTCATCTATCGCCTTTTACTGAACATTCAGACGATCACTGATGTACAGGGACAGCGTTACGTGAAGGTTCTTTGCTCTATTTCTGTTACAGCGACTGGAGGAGGATGTTCTGACCTTTGTCAAAGAGGAACTGAGGAGGTTCCACAGGCTCCTGACCTCAGAGCATCCAGAGAGGAGCTCAGAGAGGAGCCCAGAGAGGAGCCCAGAGAGGAGCCCAGAGAGGAGCTCAGAGAGGAGCCCAGAGAGTGAGGAGAAGTGGAGTTGCAGGGAGGCTGTGCTAAACATCACTCTGGACTTCCTGAGGAGGATGAAGCAGGAGCATCTGGCCCAGCATCTGCAGAACTGTAAGAACTCTGTCTGAAGTTTTAAACTGGCCTCACACTTTTTGGAAAGTTTTTGACACGAGTTTTGATCCAACTATATTTTAACGGGTCTGAAGTTCAGCTTCTCTGTGTCTCTGTGGTGCAGTGTCAGGGTGTTACACAATTACCTTCTAACAACTAGGGTTACACAATTCTTTATGTGGTCATTATTTTTAAACATTAAACAAACCTTATTATATTCCCATGTACATTATGACCCAAAGAGTTTCATTCATGGGAATAAACAGGGAATGAACAACGTCTTCAACACTAGGGCTGGGTACCGTTTGTTTTATTTCGATACCACTACTTTAACGATACCTGCTTTTTGGTACCGGTGCCTTAACGGTACATTTTTAGATACGTATGTTATTTTAATTCAATAAAAATAACACGGGTATAAAAAGTGCATGAAGTGAGCGCTGTGTTGTGCTGCTGTGTCAGCGTTAGCCGTGTTAGCGTTAGCTCTGAACAGGTGAATACTTTTTGTCAACTGGTTTTACAAAAAAATGCAGCGAAAGCTTCAGGTAGAGCCGGCGACTGAGGAGGACGACGTAAGCCTCAGTCGAGTCACGGAGCTCATGGAGCAGCAGAGGGACATGTTCAGGGAAATAATACAACAACAACAGGAGAACTTCAAAGGATTCATTAAAATCATCATGGAATCAACAAACACCCGAATGGATTTACAGACAAAGGACATTCAAGAGCTAAAAACAAGCCTGCAGTTCACACAAGGTGAGGTGGACACTCTGAAGGAAGAGAAATTGAAACTCACTGAGCGCACGAACACTTTACAAAACGATTTTTATAAAGTATGTGACAGTCTGCACATCATCACGGATAATCTGGAGTATCTGGAGGGACAGAGCCGCAGAAACAACCTGGTCTTTGAGGGAGTGTTGGAGTCGCCTGGGGAGACCTGGGCCGACGCCGAGGTCAACTACTGAAGGAGAAGTTCCAGCTACAGCACACGGTGGAGGTGGAGAGGGCTCACGGCGTAGGGAGACCCGACGGTGGGAGAGACTGGCCGAGACCCATCATCCCCCAACTACTGCGGTGGAAGGCTCACGGAGAAATCTTGCAGCGCTAAACGACTCAAAGGCACAAAAATCTTCATAAAGGAGGACTACACGGAATCCATCAAAAGGAAACGAAAAGAACTGATGCCGGAGCTGAGAGCTGTACGGGAAAAAGGAGAGATTGCCTTATTGCGCTATAATAAGCGTCCGCGCACCAGTACACCAACTCCAGTATAAACACTCATATAATAGTGTAATAAATACTTTATTTAGTATAGGTCTGTTTCCTTTAATAACTAAACCGAGTAGAATTACAACCCATAGTGCCACCTTGATTGATAATATTATCTCAAATGAAATAGAAAGTGATACAGTCAGCGGATTAATGATAAATGATATTAGTGATCACCTTCCAGTTTTTGTTTTGTACAAAAATTGATATTTAAAAAATGAAGAGGAAAACAAGTATTGGTTTAGAAGGGTAAAAACAGAGAAAACTATTGATGCATTTAAAAAGGAGCTTTTAGCTCAAGACTGGAGTATTGTATACAGACACTAATAAGGCATATGATGAGTTTACGCGAATATTTCAAAAGGTATATGACAAAAATTGCCCAATGAAGAAATATTGTAAAAACAGAAAGTGTAAAGAAACCCCATGGATGTCTAAGGGTTTACTAAATGCATGCAAGAAGTAGAAGAAGATAGTATAATTAGAAATAAACCAAGAACGATTAATTATCCAAAACATTTCAAAGATGAGGATTTCACTTTAAATAATATGAATGAAATAGTCAAAACATTACATTCTTCGTAGATGTTGGACTGAACCTTGCTGCAAAAATTGCAAACGTTGAGAAATATAATTGTGAACTGATAGACACAAATCCTATGTCCTTGTTCCTCCTGTGGAGGAAAAGGAGATACTGGACATTGTTAAAGGGTGTAAAAATAAAACCTCAACAGATTATTATGACATGGATATGAAAACTTTAAAAACTGTTATTGAAAGTGTCTCTAAGCCGTTAACTTACATCTGTAACTTATCGTTGCAAACTGGACAATTTCCTGATAGTATGAAAGTAGCAAATGTGATTCCTCTGTTCAAGGCAAGAGATAAACATCTCTTTACAAACTACTGACCTGTTTCCCTTTTACCGCAATTCTCTAAAATTTTAGAAAAGGTTTTTAACTCTAGACTTGACAGCTTTAGGGAAAAGTGTAATTTACTCTCGGACAATCAGTTTGGTTTTAGGAACAATCACTCAACCTCACACGCGCTCTTCGATATAACTGAAGAAATAACTAATGCTGTAGATAACAAGAAATATGCAATAGGGTTATTTATTGACCTGAGTAAAGCGTTTGATACAATAAACTATGATTTATTAATTAATAAACAAGAACATTATGGGATTAGGGGGGTAGCTCTACAGTGGGTTACCAGTAATTTAAAAAATAGAAAACGATGTGTGAAAATTGGTGATTATCAGTCAAGTTGTCGACAGATTGTCTGTGGTTTTCCTCAAGGGTCCATTCTGGGTCCAACATTGTTTAATATGTACATTAACGACATTTGTAAAACGTCTCAAGTACTTAAATTTATCTTGTTTGCTGACGATACAAATATTTTTGCATCAGGAGACGATTTACAACGACTGTGTCGGATTGTTAACTTGGAACTCAAAAGTGTCAACAAGTGGTTTAAACAAAATAAATTATCTCTAAATCTAAGTAAAAGTAAAATGATGATTGGCAACAGTAATTCCAATGCCCAGGAAGCGATTCAGATAGAGGGTGTTGTTATCGAGCGAGTGCATGAAATTAAATTTCTTGGTGTGATTATTGATGACAGAATTACTTGGAAATCTCATATTAAATATATATCTACAAACATTTCTAGAAACATTTCAGTAATAGCAAAAGCAAAGCACATTTTAGACATCAAAGCTCTACATACCTTATACTGTTCTCTGATTTTGCCCTATTTATATTATTGTACTGTGGTTTGGGGTAGTACTTTTAGAAACACAGTTAAACCAATAGTATTGTTGCAAAAAAGAGCTATCCGAGTAATTCATAAAGTTGGGTTTTTGGACCACACAAACTCATTATTTTTAAAATCAAAGATCATGAAGTTTTGTGACCTTGTTGAGTTCCAAACTGTACAGATGTTATTCAAAGCAAGGTACAAACTGTTACCGGGCCAAATACAAATAATTTGTGTTAGCCGTTAGCTTCAAGACAAAAACACCTACTGTGATGAGCACGGAAGTTTCCTGTAGTGAATTTTTTGCCCCTTACGCAATGTTTTTAACCTGATGCTGTCCACCAGCAAGTCACTGTCTACCATGTAATCTTCAGCTATTTATTTTTTTAGACAAGATCTCATAGGGAAATAACGGAGACAGGATACACAAACGACTACTTAGAATCCACTCGGAAGTCACGTGAGGCTTGTGTGCATATAGCCATTACGTGATGAATTAAACTTTAGGATTCAGAAACATAGCACAACTTTGAAAAGTTTTAGTCCAACAGTTAATGGTGTACAATTGTGGAATAAACTGGTGATGGAGTTGAAACGATGTCCAAACATCAACCTGTTCAAATATAAATACAAACAAAAGACTTTTGAAATATACAGAGAAGAAGAAATGCGTTGCCACTAGGGGGAGCAGTAGGATCAATTATTTATTTTTTTGTTGCTGCTTGGAACGGTTGTCATTCTATTGCTCAAATTTACAAATTGAAAATTAGGGTTGGCAAGTTATGGATCTGTTGAGAGGAATCCTCCCAACGGGCTCAAACCCTTGTCTTTTAATGCACCACTCAGCATAGGAACATCATCTATCAAATCAGCTGTTAGAGCAGCTGGGTGGAGGTTTGTTGGTGGGGAGTTACTGCCCTCTTCAACTGGCCCGCTCTACACTCTGGTTTTTAATGCACCACACTATGCAGGGCTACATCATACTTCACACATAACTCCATTAAATAAATATATAATAATTATAATATATATATATATATATATATATATATATATATATATATATATATATATATATATATATAATCATAATAATAATGATAATTAAACCCAAATTAAATTCATATTGAGGATGGTAATGACAACTGGGAAGTAGCAAGATCTCGGAGTATAATATGTTTATGTAGCACAATCAAAAAAACGTGCACATCCCTGACTGAGCAGTGTGCTGGATCCAAAAAAGGTAACACATGCAAGAAGAATAGAAAAAATCCGCACAACCACTCTGTTCTGATGAAGGACTACAAGTCTAAGCTAAAACGCAGTTGTGCGGATTTTTTCTATTCTTAATGTACCTTTATAACATAAAAATAACTCTCGGTAATGTTTGGCACGGGTAACAATCTGAAAGAAATATATTGATGATCACATTTTTTTGTGCTAGACATCGTACATGAAACAAGATCGTTGTTGTAGTTGTGCTTTGTTTCAATTAATTATATAAACAGTTCAAATATTGTTTTGTAAGTTTGTAAGTTGGTCTGTGCTAATGTAGCTGCTGAAATGTATCAAATTCTCTTTGGATGAGGTCTTGTTGATGTTCCTTCTGTACCATTGTGTGAAATGCACTTTTTTATTGCACTGAATTTGGGGGTGGGCGCTCATGAGCTTCTTGCTTCAGCCCACTCCTGTTGAGCAGAATGTATACTGCTCAAATAAACTAAACTAAAAAGGTATTGTTCAGGAGGATGTCCTAAAACTGCACAGAAAGAACACAGGCTGCAGCAATGTCACCTGTAACTTCATGATTTGAGCAGAATTCCCACTTAAGCAGCGATAAAAAGAGAGAAAGGACGTTATTACCTCCTGAGCTGAGGGACAGATCCACATCAGGACACGCTTTTCAGATAAACTCTTATGCTTTTCCATTTTCCTAAAAACTAAAGTTTCTTATTCAGTCCTGGTTTAGTCCTGGGTTTACAACCGGTTTAGTCCTGGCTGAGACCTGCCGCAGACTCTGCCATCTCTAATAATTACAAAAGTAAGTTATAGCTTTGATTCGCTTTAAGAAAACATCTGCATTTGTGCTGAAGCGGATAATTATCTGCACACACTCATGCTGCTTTTTTTAGACTCACTGCGGGTCATGGAGATAAAAAAGTACAGAAATGAGGTACCCAAAGAATTTTAGTTTTTTGATACTACCCCCTACTGAAGCTTTTCGGTCGGTGTAAGTAGGCACCGTTTAACGGGACCCAGCCCTGGATATAACACGTGGTTCAGTCAGTGGTTCTAGTCACAGTGGATCTGCTGATCTTAGGTCTGATGTGTTTTCTTACAGTTTTCTTACCGGTTCAGAGTAAACTGAAGAGTCATCTGCAGCAGAAGTTCAGTCATCTATGTGAAGGTGTGGCTAAAGCAGGAGACCACGCCCCCCTGAAGCAGATCTACACAGAGCTGTACATCACAGAGGGCGGGGCCTCAGAGGTCAACCAGGAACATGAGGTCAGACACATGGAGAAGGCCTCCAGACCAGCTGCTGACGAGACCAGCATCACGAGTGAAGACATGTTTAAACAACGACCCGAGTCTGAAGAGCCAATCAGGACGGTGCTGACGAAGGGCGTGGCCGGTGTGGGGAAAACAGTGCTGACTCAGAAGTTCAGTCTGGACTGGGCTGAAGGCAGAGCTCACCAGGACGTCCAGCTGCTGTTCCCCTTCACTTTCAGAGAGCTCAATGTGCTCAGAAGGAAAAGGTTCAGCCTGGTGGAGCTGATCCATCGCTTCTTCAGTCAAACCAAAAGTCTCAGCAGCTTTAAGTTCGTCCAGCTGCTCTTCATCTTTGACGGTCTGGACGAGTGCAGACTTCCTCTGGACTTCAGTCGGACCCGGATCCTGACGGAGCCCACAGAGAGCGCCTCAGTGGAGGAGCTGCTGGTGAACCTCATCAGGGGGAGCCTGCTTCCCTCCGCTCGCCTCTGGATAACCACACGCCCCGCGGCGGCCAATCAGATCCCTGCTGAGTGTGTTTCCATGGTGACAGAGGTGAGAGGGTTCACCGACCTACAGAAGGAGCAGTACTTCATGAAGAGGTTCACAGATGAGGCCACAGCCGTCATCTCCCACATCAAGAGCATCCGCAGCCTGTACATCATGTGCTACATCCCAGTCTTCTGCTGGATCCTCTCCACTGTTTTACAGAAGCTCCTGAAGAAAACAGAGAAACCAAAGCTGCCCAAGACTCTGACTGAGATGTACGTCCACTTCCTGGTGGTCCAGGCCAAAGTCAAGAACATCAAGTATCATGAGGGAACAGGAGCAGATGGTCACTGGACTGAAGAGACTATAAAGATGGTGCGGTCACTGGGGAATCTGGCTTTTGAGCAGCTTCTGAAAGGAAACCTGATCTTCTACGAGAGTGACCTGAGCGAGTGTGGGCTGGACGCTGCAGAGAGCGCTTGTTACTCCGGAGTCTTCACAGAGGTCTTTAGAAAAGAACAAGATCTGTACGAGGACAAGGTCTACTGCTTCATCCACCTGAGTGTGCAGGAGTTTCTGGCTGCACTTCACGTCCATCAGACCTTCTTCAGCTCTGGGGTTAACCTGCTGTCACCACCACACTCTGAGAGCCCTGAGGCCTTCTACAGCTCTGCTGTGGACCAGGCCTTACAGAGTCCAAACGGACACATGGACCTGTTCCTGCGCTTCCTCCTGGGGCTGTCTCTGCCGACCAATCAGAGGCTGCTGCCTGGTCTACTAACTAAGACAGGAAGTGACCGGACCAATCAGGCGACTGTAAAGTACATCAAACTGAAGCTGAATGAAGAGGGTCTGTCTACAGAGAGGAGCCTGAACCTGTTCCACTGTCTGAACGAACTGAACGACCACAGCCTGATGGAGGAGATACAGAAGTTCATGAGAAAAGGACGTCTCTCTGACAGAGACATGTCTCCTGCTCAGCTGTCTGCTCTGTCCTTCCTCTTACTGTCCTCAGACTCAGCCCTGGAGGAGTTTGACCTCAGGAAATACTGTCCCACAGAGAGGGGTCTCCGGAACCTTCTGCCGGTCGTCAAAGCCTCCACCAAAGCCACGTGAGTCCAGACTGTGTTTAACACTTGTGTCATTGTCACCGGGTAGAAAATGGTCAACAACGCCACCTAGTGTTGATTTAAAAGAGGTTAGTAACAGGTCTAGAAGGTTCTTATTGAAAGACACTGGGTATAACAAAAATGTTTTGTTCAAATACCTTACGCGTTTCGACGGACTGGGAATTTCCTTCCGTCAGAGACGTCTCCCAACGTGCATGATGCGTCTCTTATCAGATGTTCTTCCCAGGCGTAGATACAGACAGCACCGCGTCATAGAAGGGGGCGTGGGGGAAAACAGATAACTGCATTTCACCAGTTACCATAGTTACCGCCATGGAATTTTCAGTTCCCTCCACCTCAGTTTTAAACTATGGACTCTTTAGAATGTTGTGACGTCACGTGAACACAACCTATTGTTTCTCCTTAACTGTTTTCAAACATGACCATATGGGCGATTCCAGAGATTCACAGACATAGATACAGACTGCATCTGCACCTTTCGTACTGACTTCATTTGTGCTTCAGATATGAAACCATTATTATGTTTCCATCCCAGAGGACCTCCTCGACGTGCACATTCACCACATTTTAAATGAGCTCATTTCATACTTTTAGGACCCAACATTTTCAAATAAAGCCAATTTGATTCTCATTCAACAATTCCATCTTCTTTCAGGAAAGTCCTCTATTTTCATCAAACAGAGGACTCATGAACTTTTTTTTTCTTATTGTTTTTTTTTTTTTTTTTTTTTTAATACTCTATTAATTTTATTTCGCAGATATATAGAAAATACAAATGTACAGAAACAAAACAACAAACAATGGTGCACCAATAAATCAATAATAATAGAAACATAAAAACAAACAATACTAATAATAACATTTAAATTAAAAAAAAAAATAAGTAAGTAAATAATAAACACTCACAAAAGACAAAACAAAAAACACAACAACAAAAGTATTCCTCTAATTATGAGCAGTCCTCTCGTCAAGAGATATTTGAAGTCCGTCAAAGTAGTTCAAAAAAGGAGTCCAGGCCTCAAAAAATTGCTGGATAGTTCCTTTTAAGGTAAATCTTATTTTTTCAAGTTTAAAAAAATACATTGCCTCTCTAATCCATCTAATAAAGCTTGGTGGTGATTGTTGTTTCCAAGAAAACAAGATGCTTCGCCTTGCAATAAGAGTGGTAAAAGCAATAGCGTCGCGTGCATTATTTGTCAGAGGGCAAGAAGGTGGGGTGATTCCAAATATAGCACTCATGGGATTAGGATTTATGCTTTGCCCAAAAATTTTTGTGTATGCATCAAAAATGTTAGACCAAAAAAAGGAAAGTGCAGGGCATGACCAAAAAATATGTATGTAATCGGCTGGTTGGCCCTTGCAGCGAGGACACAGGGGATCTGCATCAGGATACATGTCTGCCAGTGTAGCATTGGTGAGGTGAGCTCTTAAGACCACTTTCAACTGTATCAGACCATGGCGTGCGCATATTGAGGATTTACATATACGTCCAAGAATGGCATCCCAGGTTGCATCATCAATTGTCAAACGCAGGTCTGTTTCCCAGCGTCTTTTGACTTCCTCGAGTGAGGAGGGGCAAATACCATTTATTAATCTGTACAGAGATGATATTAATTTCTTCTTTGTGGGTGAAAGTGAGAGAATGTCGTCTAAAGTGTTATTATCTGGCAAGTTTGGGAAGGATAAGAATTTTTTTTGGACAAAGTTCTTAATTTGCAAATATCTGAAGAAATTTGATTTAGGGAGATCAAATGTCTCACTTAATTCAGTGAATGAGAAAAATGTCCCCTCCGAGAACAGATCAAATAGAGATTTAATGCCTTTTGTGTGCCATGATTGGAAGGACGCATCCAAGGAAGCAGGTGGGAAATTATGGTTTCCCCTGATCGGAGCATGTATTGAAGTATTTTTTAGGCCAAAATGCCTCCTAAACTGTGTCCATATCTTGATAGTTTGATTGACAATTAGGTTTGGCTGTTTGGCCGGAGTGGTCAATGCAGCACACACCATTGATCCTAGGTGTAGGCGGCTGGTCGTGAATTCTATGGACACCCATGATTCGCATTGATCTTTGTCAAAGTTAACCCAGTGAAGAACTTTTTGTATATTGCAAGCCCAATAATAATGAATAAAGTTTGGAAGTGCCAACCCTGCGTTATTTTTTGGCCTTTGAAGAGTAGTTCGTTTTATTCTGTGTGACCCGCCCCTCCAAATAAAGGTGCCTATAAGCTTGTCAAATAAACTAAAGAAAGATTTTTTAATAAAAATTGGGATGTTTTGAAAAAGATAAGTAAACTTGGGTAATACAACCATTTTGATTATATTGACTCTTCCTGCAACAGATAGGGGAAGGTCCTTCCATCGATCAAAATCCAATTTACATTTCTCCATAAGGACAGTGAAATTTTTCGTGAAAAGTGATGGCAAATTACGCGTCACTTCCACTCCAAGGTATTTAAAAGAGGTTCGGGCAATTTTAAATGGAAATTTGTCAAAGGTATATGTGGTCCCTTGTTTTAATGGGAATAGCAGACTCTTACTAAAATGTATCTTATATCCCGAAAGCTTCCCAAATTGATTGAGTAAGCTGATAATAACAGGGAGAGAAAGTTGTGGGTCAGATACATAAAGCAGAAGATCGTCCGCGTAAAGAGACAACTTATGATATGAACCACCCCGCTCTATGCCTCGGAAGTTGTCAGCTTGTCTAAGGGCAATGGCTAACGGCTCTATAGAAATTGCGAAAAGGAGTGGGGACAGTGGGCATCCCTGGCGTGTGCCTCTTCCAAGGGAAAAGTATTGAGATTGTTGTCCATTGGTTATAACTGTTGCAACAGGGTTGGAGTAGAGTAACTTTATCCACGAGATGAAGCCGTTTCCAAAGCCAAATTTCCGGAGTGTAAGAAATAAAAATTCCCACTCCACCCGGTCAAAAGCTTTCTCAGCATCAAGAGATAAAATTGATTCATCGCTTGGACCGGGTGGAGTGTGGACTATGTTAAGTAATCTTCTTACATTAGCTGTGGAACTCCACCCTTTAACAAAGCCCGTCTGGTCAGCTGAAACAATTTGTGGCAGAACTTTTTCCAATCTACAGGCTAGAATTTTTGCCAAGATTTTATAATCTACATTTAGTAACGAGATTGGACGATAGGAGCTACATTGAAGTGGATTTTTGTCTTTTTTTAACAAGACAGTAATTGCAGCCTGGCATAATGTTGGAGGGAGAGAGCCAGCTGATAACGACTCATTAAAGAGTGCCTGTAAGAGAGGAGAAAGCCTGTTCGCAAACTTCTTGTAGAATTCAGCTCCAAATCCATCAGGGCCTGGTGTTTTGTTTGTCCGCAGCGACTTAATTGCTTCTTTGATTTCAATTATGGAGATGTTAGAATCAAGCGCAGGCAGACTGTCATGTGGAACATTGGGAAAAGTCAGTTTATCAAGAAAATTATTTTTTGGGATAAATCACTTTGATTTTCAGATGTGTACAGTGTTGTGTAAAACTGTTTAAAAGCGTCATTTATTTCTTTGTGATTTATAACCGTTTTCCCGGCACTGTCTTGTATTTTAGTAATTAGACGAGAAGCAGTGTTCTGCCGGATTTGATAAGCAAGGAGTTTACTCGCCTTTTCCCCATATTCATAGCTGTTATGACGTGCCTTTAGTAGTAACTGCGTGGCTTGATCTGTAGACAGTAAATCATACTCTGTCTGCAGTCGCAATTTTTCTTTAAATAGAGATGGCAATGTAGAGGTTGAGTATTGCTCATCGATTTCCGCCATTGAGCGAGTTAGCTCTTGAAGCCTCGTATTTTTGACTCTATTTCTTTTTGAACAATATGCAATTATTTGCCCGCGTAGATAGGCCTTAAGAGTTTCCCACAAAAGCGAATAACTGATCTCTGGGGAGCTATTAGTATCAAGAAAGAAGTCTATTTCTGTGTCCAAAAATGTGTTAAAATCCTCATCTGCCAGAAGAAGAGTGTTAAATCTCCAGTTGCGTGTGGGTTTGGGGCAGTCCGGCAGTTCTAAAACAAAGGAGACGGCAGCATGGTCTGATACAGTTATACTGTGATATTTGCACGAGTGGGTATGTTCGAGTAACTTGTTGTCCAGCAAAAGTAGTCTATACGCGTATATGTATGGTGGACATGGGAGAAAAACGAAAATATTTTCTTCTTTTGGAAGTGGAATCTCCATATGTCAGATAGACCCGATTGATTCATATAATCTTTAACAGCTTTAGCACTTTTAAACAGGGCCTGTGGCTTATTGGAAGACCTGTCAAGGTGGGGATCAAGAACACAATTAAAGTCACCCCCCAGTATAATGTTGTAACTGTTATAATTAGGCAAAATAGAGAAAAGCTTTGTAAAAAAATCTTTGTTATCCCAGTTTGGAGCATATAATGATAATAAAATAACAGGAGTATGAAATATGTGACCCCGAGCCATTACATAACGCCCTGCTGTATCCGAGAATATTTCTTCCGACTGAAAGGGTACATCTTTATGCACCAATATCGCAGCACCTCTGGCTTTGGCATTAAAATTTGAATGGAACACCTGACCAACCCAATGTCTTTTGAGTAGTTTTGACTGACCCCGTTTAAGATGCGTTTCCTGGAGAAAAGCGACATCTGTTTTTAAGTGTCTAAGATAATTGTCTATTTTTTGTCTTTTCACTGTATTATTGACACCCTTTACATTTAAAGAGACAAAAGTGATACTGTGATTATTGCTTTGTAGAGATTAGAGATTACGAGTAATAGCATCTCAGGGGCCTGGAATCGCTGCAGCTTTGAACTGGTAGAAAGGTGTGGAAGACCAAATATAGGGACAAGGACAAATAATAATAATAATAATAATAAAGACAAAGAAAGAGAAAAACGGAAAAAACAAAAGGACAAAATAACACGAAAAACAATTAAAACAGAAAAAAAGAAAAAAAGAAAATCCTTCTGTAGTGAAACCCACTAAAAAACTTAACTTCTTTTCGAACTCTGTTATGAACAAGAACAAACTAATAATATATACTAACTGTAACAATCAGTCACAAAACAGGTAGTAACCTAATAAAAGTTCCCACAGTACTTGTAGAGGCAAACCTAGCCGCTCAAAAATCAGAAACATAATAATTACCTTGAAAATATCGAACAAGTGGTGTATTTTTATTTTTTTTTTTTTTTTTTGCTTGAAGATGGCGCCCCTTATTTAGTCTTTACTATATTAACATGCATACCGGGTTACATCTGCACGAGACACACCGGTACAGAACTCCAGCCACAGCATGGCCACAGCCAAAAGTTTATGACGGGTCCCCTGCTGCGCCGGCAATGAATGACTTCGCATCTTCTGGAGCGGAGAAAGTTATTTTCTGTCCATCCCTGCCCATGACTTGGAGCGTAGCAGGAAAAAACATCCTGTACGTGTATCCTGCGGCTCTCAGCTGGGACTTGACCTCGAAGAACACTGCCCTCTTTCTGGACACTTCTGGGCTGTAGTCAGGGAAAATATGGATCTCTGTTCCACGATAGATGAGTCTACCTTTCTCTCGGGCAAGCTTCAAAATGAGCTCCTTATTCTGGTAGTGATGAATCCGAGCGATGAACGGGCGGGGAGCGTCAGAGTTACGTCTACGAACATTGATGCGGTGAGCCCGGTCTATGGCCAACGGAGTGGTGAATGCGTCTGGACCGAATACTTCTTTAAAACACTCGGCGAGAAAGGTGGATGGACGTGCACCTTCGGATTTCTCAGGTAAGTTTGTTATGCGGATATTGTTGCGTCTTGAGCGGTTTTCAAGATCATCAGTTTTAAGTTTGAGTGCCTCGTTATCTCCCTTCAGTGAAGCGCACGCATTCTCAAGTTCCATTAATCGACCTTGCATATCATTCATAGACGTTTCGATCTCCTGAATTGTCTTGTCATGGCTGTCGATCCGCGCTCGATCTGCTGAAAACTGTGCCAGTAAAGTTGAGATGATCCGTTCTTCGGATTTGAGTAGCATTGCCTCCATGTCGGCTCGGGTCAATGGCGGTTGGTTGCTAGCAGCACATGTTGTCTTTTGGCTTTCTTCTTCCTCCGGCTCCTCTGAACCTAGAGGGTTCTTCGTTCTTGGTTTACCCATGATCGCGAGTTTGTTGGGTAAGGTTACACCGTTTTTTGGCAGATATTAGAGTATATTCCTGACGGATTATAACAGAGCTCTCCGGGTTGCTGCTTACTCCGCCATTACTCAAACCGGAAGTCAGGACTCATGAACTTTGATCAAATGATTGAATGTTCAGAGCAGTTTGACAGTGGAAGTAAAGTACAGTAGAGCAGGACTTGTTTGGATAAACAAAGCTGTAAAAGTTACACAAACAACTGACATTCTATGAACACCGGACAAATGCACATGTATTTGTATCATCTTTAAAGGGAGGGGGGGCATCTTTGGGTCAAAAATAAGTTCCAACACTATTGATCAATGATCACCAACTGGATTCTGCCCCGTCCCGTTCACAAACAGCGCTGTGGGGATGACGAGCTGCGGGTCGGGGACACGAGTAGTTTCTGGAGCAGAGAGCACGATGCAACACTCTACACAGACAGTCAGATGTGTGTGTTAGTTTCTGCTCCGTGAGACTCCGCCCACCCTCTCCGCTGCTCGCCCCATTGCTGACACCGCGGCGCTCATTCAGTCCAATTGTAACGGGCCACTTTGTTTACCCAGTAACGATAACAGCGTTGTAACGACGGGGAGAGGAATGAATTAGATTACTCTGTTACTGAAAACATAACGCCGTTCTTTTAAACAGCGTTATTCCAAACACTGTTTGTCAATGATGAAAATATCTGTCATAAAATGAATGCTTGTATTATTTAATGGGTCAAATTCTACACGGCGTGGCTTTAAATCATCTTTTTTTAGTGATAATCTCTTCAAAAACATCTCAAAGTTCTGATATGCATCAGAATGTGTGACCTGTGATGAAATGATTGAGCGCTCACACAGCCTTTTTCATTTCATTTATTCTTTATTCATGGTAATGCAACAAAATACCACAACAACAATCCAGCAAACAAAACAATAATTCATTCTAGTGATGCGCGGGTCGACCCGACACCCGCGGTTAACCCACGGAATCGGTCGGGTACCTCGGTCGGGTACAGTAATCTTCGGGTGCGGGTGGGTGGGGTTACAAAGCCCACATACATGTTTTTTATTTTATTTACACACAAAGTCGGCTGTGTTGTGTTGAATGTTTAGTGTATGGGGTAAACGTATTATTAGCATGTTTTGCTATGTCACCTGGCCTATGGCTTCTGTAGGACTTTACTCACCGCTACAAATGCAGCACAACAGCAGTGCCCAAGCACATATGCGACACACACACGTTACAAATATTGATAAATGATCAGTTGTATCATTTATCAAAAGAACACTTTTGACAGTTTTTTCAAGTATATTAACAAAAATGTTATCAGTTAATGTGGCACAACTGGAGGTTCTTGGGCTAGGCCTGGTAATGGTTGGATAAAGGCCTCTGTTAAACATTCAATCTAGGAAATCTGAACTACGAGTATGATTAGACACATTCAAGAGATTTACAAATTATAGACAGTTTATTTTCATTCGTCCCAACTAATAATTGCTCCAGCTTGTTATTAAATGCTGTAATGCTAAAGCCTGGAGTTCTATATATGCATGTGACAACAATATTCCTCTGTTTGTTCATTTCGATCTCAACAGTTAAACATTCCATTAACTCTTCTGTTGCAGTAGTCATACACTCAATTGTTTTGCATTTCAGCTCACTACTAACATAAAGAGCCCCCCCCCCCCCCCTCCTCTCTTCAAGATCCGATTAACATAAAACAATTCATAACCCTCAAAATGAAATTCCACACCTTTCTCATCCGTTAAGTCTCAGACAGAGCTATAACAGAACATTTATTTTGTAATGTGTTCAAATAATCATGTATTTTACTCACATTTGAACACAGGCTTCTACAATTCAAATGAATAAGAGAAAATGAACCAGCCGTTTCTATATTACTATTAAATTGTGCGTCTGTGTAATATTTACATGTATCATTTGTGTTTGGAATAAATTGGACTCAGAGTCCAGTTCATCATGGTCATAGACACGACCTTCTGTGTGTTCAGCTCGTGTAAGGATATGTTCACACACTGCGGACATTGCACTCAATGATACTCATTAGCACTAGCCACAATGGAATGTCCACATACCTTAGTCGTCTTCTGTCTTATTCATTTTGTTGCCTCTATGTCGTGGCTCTAGTCTCTGATCGTCCTCTCTGTCCTCAGTCTGAGCGGCTGTGGTCTGTCCCAGAGCGTCTGTGCTCCTCTGGCCTCAGTCCTCAGCTCCTCCAGTCTGACTCACTTGGACCTCAGTAACAATGACCTCCAGGACTCAGGAGTGGAGCTGCTGTGTGAGGGACTGAAGAGCGCCCCCTGCAGACTGGAGACTCTCAGGTGAGACGCTCACATGAAGGACTCTGTCTCTGTGTCCACATCAGAGGCTAATGCTGTGTGTCTTTAGTCTGTCTGGATGTTTGGTCACAGAGAGGGGCGGGGCTTCTCTGGCCACAGCTCTAAGCTCCGCCTCCTCCCATCTACGAGAGTTAGACCTGAGCTACAACCATCCAGGAGCCTCCGCCGAGCTACTGACGGCTCTACAGGCCCCACACAGGCCCCTGCGGACGCTCAGGTGAGGCCTGGTCCTGGTCCTGGTTCTGGTCCTGGTTCTGGTTCTGGTCCTGGTCCTGGTTCTGGTCCTGGTTCTATTCTTGGTTCTGGTCGACAGTAAACTGGACTTTTGTGTTTCAGGCTGGATCATGCTGGAAAACGGAGGATGGTCCCAGGTCCAAGGAAGTGTGAGTTTGATTCATTCACAACATGAGAAACACTCACCTCCGAGTGTTCAGCCTCAGATACAAGTCTGTGGCCGTTTCTGGCCACAGACTTGAGTGCACGTGCTTATTGTTGTCCCGTTGAAGCAGCATGGCCAGCTTTGACCGGCACTACACAGAGAACATGGCTCTTTCTCTCAGGACAGCATTGACCGTACACTGGATAAATCAGACGTTTGGTTCCTGTTTGTGCGTAAAAAGTCGGCTTTTGCAAAGGCAGCACAATGTTTCTGAACAACTAGAAGGAGGAGAGAGACGGAAAGAGGAGAGACGTGCACACTTCTCTGCCTGCCCAGGTGTGTGTGCAGCACTGCAGCGTGCACGTACCGCTCACCTCTCGGT
Source organism: Proterorhinus semilunaris (assembly GCA_021464625.1). Classification (NCBI taxonomy): domain Eukaryota; kingdom Metazoa; phylum Chordata; class Actinopteri; order Gobiiformes; family Gobiidae; genus Proterorhinus; species Proterorhinus semilunaris. Next base: position 40,824,670 of record CM038346.1, read on the forward strand.
GCTGCTGCTGAATGCACAGAGGCTCTGACCGGGCGGCCATTAAACAAATCATTATTTACGTCGGGTTTGTTTCGGGCTCGGGTCGGGCTTGAAACAATTAGATATTACTCAAACTCAGAGAACATTGTTCACGTTAACATTAACGTCATTAACTTCACAACAACCATCACAGGAACATTTCAAGGTTTAATGAAACTGCAATATTTTATCAAAAATACATTTGATTGATTCATAGAAGATAAAACAGTGACTGCAGAGGAACAGTCATAAATGTGTCCGTTCTGTTGTGCTCATGTTATTCGTCCTGAGAAGCATCTGCAGATTCAGACGGCGTCCTGTCTGAAGTCTCAGATCTATGAGGAGCTGGTCTCCATGTCCTGCTGAGCTGTGGAGCATCTAGAGCTGGATCCTTTCACCTGGACTCCACTGCAGCCTGTCCAAGCCACTGTCCAGCACTGCTGACCAACACTGCTGACTATCACCACAAAACAAAAGCAATAATACAATCAACTTTGAACCATATCATTATGTGGAGCCCAAACCTACTGAAAAGAAACATCAGAAATGAATGTGAAAAATGAAGTATTCTGATAAAACAAGCCTGTGCCAAGTGTACCGTAATGTCTGGAATATAAGCCTCTACTTTTTTCACACGCTCTGAACCATGCAGCCGATAAAACCATGCGGCTAATTTACACATGAACATAAAATAAGTGAGAAACACTGGTCTAGATCTTATGCCCGAGCCCTTTGTCCCGCTTAGACCACTACCAGACTGTGGCATGGGGAGGGGGTGCTGCGGGGGGAGTGCACGTGCTGAGTATATTGGTCACGTTTCTAAAGCGGCGAGGCCAGCGCTTTGATACCGGCGCTTTATGCTCTTTATCTCAGAACAGTTGAACTCACAGTGGGCTAAATAAGTGCTTTGGTGTCCATGTAGTGTGTAAAAAGTCTGGAAAATGCAGCAGGATGTTTGTGGAAAAAGGAGAATGAAATGGCAAAGAGGAGGGACACTTGCCTGTGGTGCTGCTCGTACGCCGTGTGTATAACCTGTCCCGCACCGGGCTCACCTCTTGGCCCTAGTGCAGTGTGTGTGCGCTCTCATGTAACAACATGGACACACACCTGCGGCTTATAAACAAATGCAGCCTATACAGTCTATATATACTTTTTCCTTTTTCTTTTGGAATTGAGTTGGTGCGTCATATATTTGGGTGCGCTCATAGTCCGGGATTTACGGTATTTGAAATGTGGAGGATGTTCATATGATGCGATGCTGCTTTCAGTCACTACAATGTGATTGTAATAATGGTAAGCGTGTGGCGCAGTGGAGTGGACAGGCGTCCAGTGGAATCTGGAAGTTACAACCACAGGTCAGAGCGCTGCTGGTGCATCCACAAAGCAGGAGACAACAGGACACTCTGCTGCAGAGAGATAGTAGAGAACAAAACAAGTGTGAGAAGCAACAAAGAACATGTCCCTGTAAATGAGCCCAGTGTAATGTAGAGCTGCATGTTTCCTACATCAAAACACATGAGTATATGACACACCATTGCTGAACACCAAACTGTTGACAATGAGAAGGATCCTCAATAGTCCATCCTGACACTTTCCTCACACCGTCAGCCCGGCAGGAGCAAGTGGCACCTGCAGTAACAGTAACATTAACATTAGACTTCAAATCCAAAAGGCTTTTTGGTGCTACAGATTCATATACAAACAGAAGCGTTACGTCCTGGACAGACTGCACACGTTATTTACCAAGGTAACACATCTCCATCACTGCTCTGTGAAAAGGAAACATAAGCATAGTAATAATAGCATAACAGTATAATACAGAATAATAATACATCTTTAACAAAAGGCATTGTCGTGGAATTTCATACCCCAATAAAGGAAAAAGCTGGAAAGATATTTGTCTTAAATCAAAGATGTAAACACATTTATTTTACACATATATATATGGAGAGCCGACACACAGAAAATCCATCGTGAGCTCTGTCGAGGCAGAGGCACTGAGAGTTCTTATAGTCCCGGGGGGACACAGCAGGACACAGAAACCGTGACGTCACACAGGCATGGGGAGTGATACTGCTCAGATCATCATATGCAAACATCACCTTTTGTTTTAGCGCAAGACACAGGAAGGCCTTTGTCTTAGGTGTGAAAGGAGCAGCCAGCAGAGGCCTTTGCAAACTCAGCATGGCGTCAGACGGCCGTCTCTGCATTGATTAAAGGCCCAGTCGTCCAGGGTTTAATGCGTGTATTTGCTGCGACTGGTCCTAGTTTAATGAACTCTAAAAACTGTCATTACACTCCCCTCTTTTGATAATTCAAAACCATTTTTGCATTAATCACATTCAGTTAAATACCAGAGGCATTGTAATCACATCACCTTCAAGCTTGAAACACTTCAATTATTGCTGTCCAAAATGGACAAGAAAAGAAACATTTGTCAATAAAAGAAAGAGCACATTATAATAACACAATGGATCCGGACAGCGATAAGAGTGCGGACAGTGTGTCCAACATAATATGCCACGGGCCCATGCCGGTATTAGCCGTACAGGACCTGCTACGGGTTCAGTAGTCTTTTCCGCGGAAATGCTCACGAGCGTTCAGGGGCACCGCTCCCTCTGAGCGTGTGTGAAGCGTTAGTGGTCATGGCGATGTTCGGTCTTGGAGCGGCAAGACCCTAATCGCGTTGGGGCTTTGGCCTCGGCACTTCGGGGTGTGACCTTGGGGTCCGGGGGCAAGGGAGTTGGGGCGTCGTGTTGTTCCTGGGGATGCGCCTCGGGAACGCTGGGATTCTCTGGGTGTTGTTGTTGTTGTGGGCCTGCTCCAGTGACGGGGTTCTCACGCCGGCCGACCCCTTATGCTTAGGGAGCCGTGAATATGCCTGCTCCGTCCCGACCCTCGGTGTCCTCGTCTATAGCCCTCGGTGGCAGCACTGCACGACAGTGGTTGGCGTGGATCCAAGCTGTCCTCTCTGCGATCTTTAACGGCCGTGTCCCAGAGTCCTGCACCGGGTCGGGTACCCGCGGGTACCCGATGGGTACCCGCAAAAATTGCTGAAACGGGCGGGTTTTACGTCCTGGAATTTTACCCGCGGGTTTGCGGGCGGGTAGTGATTACATACGGGCGGGTCCGCGGGTAGCTGCTACCCGCAATATATTTCATCTATATCCCACGTCACTTAACAGCGACCGAAATTCGCGGCAATTTACCCCAGCAGCATTAGCATTTAATTAGATCACCATGACCATATTACCTGTTTAAGCATTCAACCCTCATTAGCGCCACGTTGTTTCGTTCCGTGCGCATCGAAAAAAATAAAGTGCTTCAATATAATCGCATGCGTTTAATTTGTGTGATTTATCACGGGCACGGGTGGGTAACGGGTGGAATGTTAACGGGTCCGGGCGGGTGCGGGTTTGAACTCTGATATGATCACGGGTTCACGGGCGGGTAGGTGCTATAGAGTGCGGGTGCGGGTGGGTGCGGGTCTCCAAAAATGGACCCGTGCAGGACTCTGCCGTGTCCATCACCAGGAGGACGAGGAATGGGCCCAGCCAGCGCTTGGGCTTCCGATGTTTCCGTCTCTTCTCCTTCACCAGGACCCAGTCGTATGGCTCGATCTCGTGCAGAGCCGCCTGCGCCGCCTGTGGCAGGGCGCTCCTGACCTAGGCAGAAATAGATTACAGTAGTGCGTTCATTTCTTTACAATAAGACAGCATGTCGTCATCACACAAAAGGTGCATGGCAGATCTCTAGGTCGGGGTCCCGCTCCCAAGTTGGGCGGTCTGGCAAAGAGGGTTTCGAATGGGTTTAGGTTTTGACCTCAGAGTGCCATTCTCTCGCTCGCAATGTTTCCTTATATCAATGCCCAGAAATTGACCTACTTCCTCAATAATTTTGCTACAAAGTGACTGCCATTGTCACTAGAAATTATATATTATTATTATAATTTTTTTTTCCTTTCCGGGACACCTCATTGTGGCACAATTTCTGTGAGCAGAGCTTTCACCACCGCGTTGCTCGTGGCGTGTTTACATGCAAATACTTCAGTCCATTTGGACCAGAGATCCACCAGAACCAGACAGACAGTATTTCTTACCTTGGCATGGTGCGATGGGGCGGGGCATGGGCAGGCTAAGGAATAATTTGGAACTTACCCGGGTTCTGTGCCAAAGGTTTGGCAGAACCTCAATTGTGTGTAATTTAAGTTACACATCCCTCCTTTTCAGGCATGGTCTCGGCCATGTGCTAAAGGCACAAAGTCTCTGAAGAAGTGCTGTGGCAAACCCGGTTTGAGGTTTACCCAGCAACCCACCAAGGGCATTTTTCGCCCACAGCTCCATCTCGTCTGGAGTAGCCAGTGCCTGCATATGGGCAGGTATGCCTTGTCTGCCTTCGCTGCCTTCACCCGCTGCCTGCTCACGAGCCCCAGCGAGCGCGACCAGTTTGTGCTGAATGGTGTTTGGGCAAACAATATTAAAATCAGAACACACAACATAACAGACTCGGTTGTAAAATTGTCGACACTCGTATGTTCTCACACTTCCAGCAGCCGGTCTGTACCTGTGGAATCCTGCTCCAAAAGAAACAGCAACGGTTCGTTAGTTTCAAGTTATTCAAATGAAACAATGGTGTGTTATGTGTCAGTTTGTTAGTGGTTAGTTGTCATTAAATGCACTGCTCAGCCTGTTGAAAAAAAGGAAACGCAAGAATTTCGTTATCCTGTGTCCGCTGCGGGTCGTGTTTGTGGTCATATGCCTGTAAATAAATGACCAGAAACGCACATCAAATATACACACACACAACGATCAACTGAGACACACAATGACATCACCACAAACAAAAACGCTTGCGCAGTAAGTTGTCAGGTCAGGTCAGAAAGTCATTGTAAAAAAAAATGTTTGTTCAGGCCATCAAATTTCATATCTTTTCATATCTTTCAGCCCAGAATTTGTTGAGCGCTCTTATTTTGAAAGCGTGATCGTCTTTCACCCATCCGTTCCACTAGTGGAAAAAAAATAAGACACCACCGCAGTGCAAAAAGGAAAAATAAATAAATCAAAATGTCAAAAAAAAAAAAAAAAAAAAAAAACACAACCCCAAAACTAAGTAAAAAGTAAATTCAAAAGCATAAAAAACAATAAGGACCTGAGTTACCAACGTCATGCACTATTTTGATTGGCTTTTTGCCCCACGAGAGTGTGATAAAAATAAGTCCCATTTTGATTTCACCATGTTGATTGTTCATTCTTTGTTTAATTCAGTTTAGAAGATCAGCTTTGGCCAGCCAATTTAGAAAATAAAAAATTGTTTCAACCCTCTGACCATGTTGACTTTATGTATGCATTTTGGCATCTGTCCATCAGATTATGAAACAGATCTCTGTTGGGATAAAATTGTAACCCTTCACACCGTTTGTTCGGGTTTATCTCTTTGTTTTTGTTTTATGCTTTTATGCAAACTTGGTGAAGAGTCAAAAGGCACTAAAACACAAGATTCAAACCAGCGTGTAACTCCTTAATGTACAGTTTCATTCAACCCAAACAAGTGGCAAAAATCCAAAAAGCCACTCCAATTTTATCAGGCCTATTCAAAATCCTTCAGTGGGACCGTCTGCAGCACCGGCGTGGTCGCTGCATACGGCGCTGGCAGCATGACCCCCGCCCCCCGTGGGGCTGAAGTGATGCTGTCAGGGTCAGAACACACATTTCGTCTTGCGGCCAGAAAACAATAAAAAATAAAAAGGGCTTCTCCATGCGTTTGCATTTCTGGAGAACCACGAGTGTCCATCTTGGACCTGTGTCCAGCCTCCAGCACTGCTACACTTATTAATACATGCAGGGACCTCCCTCCACGCTGCAGACGTGGGTTCGGACAAAGCTGTGTGCAAAGTGGAGCACAGTGGGGCGATAAACACGTTAGGTAATACCGCGGAGTAGTGCCTATCCCAATAAACGTACTCCGTTCGTAGCCTATCTTCACTACACTGAAGCCATGAGTTTTGTGAAGCGACCACTCATTTTTAGAAAGGACCAAAATCTGTCACCTTATGTTTTGTTTTTAACACAGGATTTGTTGTCCCTAAATCATCTAGAATTTTAACTTTTACACCACAGATTGTTAGCGTATATTACGGGAATTCAGCATGAATTATCTCTAAAAAGTGCCAATTGCAATTTGTTCTTACGTGAACTTACGTGACATGAGCGGTCGCTTTGGTGACGAATGTGGACCCGGGTTTGATCAGTCGCTCGTGTTTCCTCCACGCCCGCCTCTGCCGTCCTCTGGCCCCGTGTGAGCTTGAGAGTCCCTCTGCCTTTAACGCCTCCTCCGGTAACAGTCCTTCGACACATGGCGAGCACACAGTCTTTCCGCCGGGCTGTGGAAAAGCTGCCGCCAGTCCGTGACACATGTTCCTGCGCGCTCCGCAGCACCGTAGTCTTGGCTCTGGCAAATAGCTTAAGTTTCTCAAAGTCCGCAGGAGGCCCAGGTAGCCCAAAGCGTTCAGATAACGTTAGCCTGTGGTCCATGAGGGTTGGTTAATAACCAAACGTGCCGGTCCCAATGGCTTCTTCTGTTTGCGGTGCGGGGGCAACTTTCAACGGGGTTTCAGCGGGTGCGTTTGGTGGTGCAGGCTGCCGCCTCAAAAGTCACGGGATTTGGAGCAGTTTGTCTCTGGCCTCGAAAGCAGTTGTCGGTGTCTCACATAATGTGTCCACGGAGTGAGTCGTGAGCTTCGGTTTCCTGAGCGTGTATCTGCTTCCGCCGCTTCTTCTTCTGCTCCCGGGTTTGGGCCCACTTCTCGCGGGGTATAAGCTGGTGCGAGAGGCTCTGTGAGCCGCCGCCGTGGTTGGGGCGTGGGGCTGGTGCTGGGGCTTTGAGGCGGAGGGCAGGGCGCGGAGGAAAACGCCGACAGACCTGGACAGGGAGAGGAAAAAGGGGACAACAGTAGTCTGCTCATTTTTTAAAAACCCAACGCCTTGTTTGGGTGCGCACTTATTGTTAGTAGGGGAGTTTGGGGAAAATTTCTCGGGGCTGATCGCCTTACTCGTTCGCCTGTGTGTTCTCCGCTTCGGTGAAAAGCGGAGGAGCTATTGTTTTTACATATTTCTTTCTCTAACGTCTTTTGCCGTGATATTCTTAAAACCAAGTAATATTTCCCTTCCTTCTTCTAATTTTCACGCAAGATGCGTAATCGATTGAAGGACATAAAAAACCTCCCTCCGGAAGATCCGAATGAGCAGCACATAATTTGCAACCGTTTTTCCATTGCCATTGTTACGGGACGTCTGAATCCCTTTCTAGTGTACTTCCCTCCATTTTCTCTTAAAGAACAAATGGATCTAGCCCGCTTAGTCTCTCCCTGCTCTTCCTCACTCTGGAGCGATCCGTTCCCCCCCCGTTAGTTCAATACACCTAACGAGCGCGCATTCTTGAAACGGACCGGGCCCGGCTGAAGGCACAAAGAGTTCAGGGTTGCTTACAGAGCAATACTAACGCGCAGCCGCTAGCTTAAATCTCATACCCTACACAAATGGCAATGAACAAAATACCCCAAAATACGTAAATAAATCAAATACCCGTGTACACTTAAGCGCTGCCCTGGGCTTTACATGTTTGAAAAGACAAAACTCACCACAAATCAGGTTCTTTTTGGTCTTGTGTGGCCAAAGGTCCCTTCATGCGCGAGACGAGCGCGCATGCCCTCCTTTCGTCTCCAAATAGAGCGGAGGCTGGTTTTGTTCCAGGTCGGCCGAACGCACCCGCTCGTCCCCGCCGAAAAAACCCAGGCCAAGACATGCCATCAACGCCAAACTGTCGTGGAATTTCATACCCCAATAAAGGAAAAAGCTGGAAAGATATTTGTCTTAAATCAAAGATGTAAACACATTTATTTTACACATATATATATGGAGAGCCGACACAAAGAAAATCCATCGTGAGCTCTGTCGAGGCAGAGGCACTGAGAGTTCTTATAGTCCCGGGGGGACACAGCAGGACACAGAAACCGTGACGTCACACAGGCATGGGGAGTGATACTGCTCAGATCATCATATGCAAACATCACCTTTTGTTTTAGCGCAAGACACAGGAAGGCCTTTGTCTTAGGTGTGAAAGGAGCAGCCAGCAGAGGCCTTTGCAAACTCAGCATGGCGTCAGACGGCCGTCTCTGCATTGATTAAAGGCCCAGTCGTCCAGGGTTTAATGCGTGTATTTGCTGCGACTGGTCCTAGTTTAATGAACTCTAAAAACTGTCATTACAGCATCTATTTGACTTTTCTAATGTTATTGTACATCAACATGTACAGCACTTCTCCCTGACTTCAACAAAACCATCTTTATCATGACTGTTAGAATAATCCACTTTCAAATGTTCACATTTGGTTTTGAAAGCCAAGTATGACTCTAAATAAATAATGGGACATGTTTACTTTTGTTGTTTCAATGCAGATGTTCATTACTGTGCATTGTCCCTGTCAAAGAAATCATTCAAATAACCTTTGACCTTTTCAGTTCTGAAGTCACCTATCTTTTTATTTCATGACAGTGATTATCTATTCATAAAAAGATATGAAGAGATATGATAAGATATAATGACAAAGATGGCTCCAGTATTTCCTCATTTGTTATGAAACGACACTATTCTGAGCACCTAACTTCATATATTAGCCAAACTATTAGCAGTAATATAAATACGCAGTCAACAACAGTCACTAACAAACTTTTCCTCTCAACTTTTCACAAGTTTAACTACAATAGAGCCGGAGAAAACCAGCGGAGCTTCGTGGAACTTTTAGCCGAGACAGAGCTCGCCCCGCTCAGCTACAACTCACTGCGTGGGCCGCTAAGTGGCCGAAGCGGCCGGATCGTACTTTAACTCGGGATTGAACCGGTAAACAGACCATTGGGTTTACTTTACAAATGGACATTTCTCGCCTCAAATCGCCTTCAAAGTGAAGTTTAGATGAGAGGAACAATAAAACAGGCAACATTCACTTTAGCCTCACTTTCACTTCAGACTGGGTAAAGGGGGCGGGGCTTGAACTGTTCTCAGTCTGATGTGAACTTTGAACTGGAACAGTTCTCGGGCCGGCTCTGATGACGTTTCACGAGTACTCGAGTACACAAGCACAAGAACCAGAACGCATATTGAGAAACGGCCTGTGTCTTCACCTCAGCACATGACTTTACTGCACTGATGTCCGCCACAATTCCTTCAGTCAGCCCCAGGGCAGCTGTGGCTACAGAGGTGACCATCAGTGTTTAGTCCCTGCAGCTGTGCTCTTGTTTATTTTTCTGGTTATGATGATTATTGTTCAACTGATTTTGTGCCTAATTTTGGCTTCATGGCTTCAGATGGTTCATATCTAACGATGATGACGACATTTATATTTCACTTTAGTCATTCAATTGTGTTTGTGTTTCTCAGATTACTGTGACCTCACTCTGGACCCAAACACAGCTCACAGAGACCTCCGACTGTCAGAGGACAAACGGACTGTGAGAGGACAGTACCCACCTGGGCCTCCGGATCATGAGGACAGATTCACAGACTGTCCTCAGGTCCTGAGCTCCTCCGGCCTGAGGGGGCGCTGTTACTGGGAGGTGGAGTGGAGCGGGAGGAAGGTTGATATCTCAGTGAGTTACAGAGGAATCAGACGGAGAGGAGGCGACAGTCGGTTTGGAGAAAATGATCAGTCCTGGACGATGATGATCGTGGACGAACAGTATTATTTCTTACACAATAAGAAAAAACAGCCAGATGTTTCCTCATCAGGGGTTTCTTCTCCATTCCCCTCCAGTGAAGTGGATGTGTTCTCCTCCGGTGCAGTGGGTGTGTTCCTGGACTCTGAGGCTGGAGCTCTGTCCTTCTATGACGTCAGCTCTGATGGAAAACTGTCCCACCTCCACACCTTCATCAGCTCCTTCACTGAGCCTCTGTTCCCAGGGTTTGGACAGTGGTCATTGGGGTCTGTGTCTCTGGTGAAAGTGTAAACAGGAAGGACACAGCGCCCCCTGGAGGACTTTGGTTTTATTATGAATGAATGATTTGAATCTGTGGCTTTATAAAGTCTGATCTTCTCCTGTATGTTCTTCCATATTTCAGAGTTTAAATGCAGAGTTAAATGCTGCTGGTCAATAGAATCGTACTGGATCATATTTGACATGAACTGAAGCCGGTGCACTCTCAAAGATGAAGGATATCGTCTACGGCATCATCAAAATGATGATTATTTAGAGTCAAATCATCTCAAACATGTGGTGGATAAATGTTCCCGACGTGTGTGAAGCTGCTGAAGAACGGAGTTTTCAAAAGTAGAAGAATAATTCATCTTTGCTTTGGGATGTTGTGGGTTTTAGTTCCTCATGAGTTTGCTGTGAGTAAATACCACGCTGAGGAAATGACGGTGAAGGGAATGAGCTTTTCTTTTCTCATACTGGTTAGTCCTGGTTAGTCCTGGTTAGTCCTGGTTAGTTAGTCCTGGTTATTCCTGGTTAATTAGTTGTGGTTAGTCCTGGTTAGTTAGAGTTAGTCCTGGTTAGTTAGTCCTGGTTAGTCCTGGTTGGTTAGTCCTGGTTAGTTAGTCCTGGTTAGTCCTGGTTGGTTAGTCCTGGTTAGTTAGTCCTGGTTATTCCTGGTAATTTGTTGTGGTTAGTCCTGGTTAGTTAGAGTTAGTCCTGGGTAGTTAGTCCTGGTTAGTCCTGGTTAGTTAGTCCTGGTTAGCCCTGGTTAGTTAGTCCTGGTTGGTTAGTCCTTTTTAGTCCGGGTTAGTCCTGGTTAGTTAGTCCTGGTTAGTTAGTCCTGGTTAGTTAGTCCTGGTTAGTTAGTCCTTGTTAGTCCTGGTTAGTTAGTCCTGGTTAGTTAGTCCTGGTTAGTTAGTCCTTGTTAGTCCTGGTTAGTAAGTCCTGGTTAGTTAGTCCTTGTTAGTCCGGGTTAGTTAGTCCTTGTTAGTCCGGGTTAGTCCTGGTTAGTTAGTCCTGGTTAGTTAGTCCTTGTTAGTTAGTCTGGGTTAGTCCTGGTTATTTAGTCCTTGTTAGTCCGGGTTAGTCCTGGTTAGTTAGTCCTGGTTAGTCCTGGTTAGTCCTTACTCAAGGAAGCAACAGATACAGTGTGAAGATGTTTATATTCACTTTATAAAAAGACACATTTGAGTTTTTTTTCTCACTGTCTGACATGAAACCAGAATTTACTTTTATTTGTTTATGTCTATTAGAATAAAAAAACAAACGTTCTATTTGCTAAACTCCAGAAGAACGAGAGATATATTTTTTCATAAATGTTAGTGCCTTTTTCCAAAGCAAAGTGTCCCACACTCAGAGGACTATACCTTCCACACTTGGGGAAAGCCCAGAGGTCGATATCATGACCTTGGAAGCACAAGTCTGGTTCCGGCTCGTTGCAGTTTTCACAGCCGTCTGCAGACACACGGGGCTGCTTAGATTTCTGTCCCACTTGCTCCAGACTCGCTCTGATGTCACGGGCACGTGGGGCACGGAAAGATCGTGAGACCCCAACGAGACCAGCCCACTTGATCAGCAAAGGCTACTGCAGCGGCTCCATGGCCCCGTGCATGATGGGAAAACGCCCACCTGTCAGGTGATTGGATACGAGTCTGCTGTGATCAGAAACATGTGACCCCCTCCTCTCTCCTCAGGGCAACACTTTAGATCTGAACAAATAAACTATTACAGTTGTGTATCGCCCCCAAAATAGAGCTCATGTTTGATGCTTTCCACAACAAAGGAAATATTCCATCTCTCAAACTAACACATGGGAAAGTTTCCTCTGATGAAGAATGATGAGACTGGGCGGAGGTTGTTGAAATCAATTTCCGTAAAAAAAAAGGTCTTAGCATGACATTGACAAAGCATCGATCACGAACATGGTTACCTAATCAATAACTTGAATACCATAAAGATTTAACGTTAACGCTCATTCAAATTTAAGCAGTTTACTGTTAACGCTAAAGCTACAAATGCAGCTTCTAGTTCAAGTGAATTTGGCGGAGCTCGTTTTTTATTTTTAAGTGGAGAGTGCACTGCAAATACAAACCCCCAAAATAGTACTTACACTAAAACTGCAAATACAAATCTAGGATATAATGATATTTCAGTGATATTGTGAAAGTGCTGACTACAGGGGTAACGAGAGTTGATCCTGTAACACAGAACATGCTAGGCGCTGTTAGCAAAATCATTCTTAAATTCAAGATACAGTTAAGCTTTGAACAGAAAGAGGTTCCATTACTTACCCCGGAATGTTCTTGCCTCTTCTTGGTTAATATTGATCCCAGCTTCAGATATTTTTTGAATAAGTTCTTCCATGGAAAGGCAGCGTGGGCCTGGACAGTCCGCCATTTCACTCTTCTGGCGCCTTTTTTGTCCCCCCCACCCGAGACTGACCCCTACTGGTACAATGTTGAACCATTTGGCTTAAGACGTGATGTTGTAGCTCTAAAATGACATAAAGGTCCACAGTAAGTCACCTTAAGGACCATATATGTACTGGCAGGGCACTTTCTTGATAAAAGTACCTTTTAGGTACAACATTGTACCTCTGTTTTTCTGTATCGACCAAAAGTTTCAAAAGTCCTGCTCCCACAGCACATGTTGTAAGCTTTTCATTGCACACAGAAAATGATAGCCTATATGCTTTCCTCTTTTCCAGTAGCTATGAATTATTTACAACGGCTAATTATTTCTTGGATGTTTGATAAAAGCTTTTGGCTGCTCTACTCGGCCATCGGTATTAATAACATGTACAGTGGGAACCGGATGTTTACATACACTTCATAAAAAGACACGTTTGGATTTTTCTGTCACTGTCTGACATGAAACTAGAATCAACTTTTACTTCTTAGGTCAATTGGAATTTTAAAATATATATGTATTTTTGCTAAATGCCAGAAGAATGAGAGATATAAACTTGTTTCTAGCTCTCACAATCCCTCCTGCACATTGGAATGGTTCAAATGAATGATATGCATGTTTCACGCCCGTGTTCAGCTTTGAGCGCTGGAAAAGTTAAGCAGGGGAGACCCCCCCCCCAATATAAACGGCACTATTTTAGATTCTAGTTCTATCTTCCATCGCTCAATAAACATTTAAATGGAGACGATGCAACAAGATCTGATTTTTCTTGCCATAAAGCTTCTTGTGGTCTTGTATATTACATTCATATTTTCTACTGTATATTTATATGTGTTTGTTACCCAGACTATGTAATCTCTTGAAATTGCATGGACTATCTTTTCAACTCAAACAAAACCTTATCCAACAGTCATGTTGATTTGAAGGCTGCCCTCTACTGTTTGTATAGGGAACTACAAAGCCTGCTGCCATGGAGATTTGACGTTTTTGATTTCTGGCAATATCGACTCCTCACTTAATAATCTTGAATTATTTGTGTGTTTGTGTTGCAATGCCAAACCAGACAGCTGTGTATTATTATTGTTCTTACTATTGTTTGGTCATTTATTGTAAATGTTTATAACACAATATTTAAAACTGTATTGTTTCAGATTAATTACTTTGACTAAATGTATTTGCAGCATGTGAAAATGTAAAGCTGTACGAATACTGTCAGCTTTTCTCACCACTAGGACTATAGCGAGGCTATCCAAGTTTAACAGGCCTGTAATGGGAACTTTATACAATAGAAAACGTCATAATATGAAATAGATTTTAAAATGTGGTAAGAAAATGGTCTAAAATATCAAAAGGCAATCCTTAATCCTTATGATCATACTTGCATGTGTTGTTATAATAGGTTTGATCAGAATATACCATTACGTTGCATTGACTGACGTAATAACACAGCACAGCCAGCCCGACACGTCCCCCCCTCCCCCGGCCCTCCTCGCGCTTAGAGAACACCTCGTCCAAGACCCTCCTGGACATGGGCACCAGGCGCATCTTCAACGAGGACCACGACCTGTCAGTGTCAGTTCAGCAGACTTTCTTTTATAAGTACATTTCTCAAATGGACCTTTGTTGACGTCAACAACCTTTGCAATAAAGTTGTAAAACTAGAAAGCTGTAGAATCATAGCCATGTTTGTTTTGCTTGGCCCCCAGTGCAGCGGCGGCTCATGTAGAGCAGTGGTTCTATCCTTTGCAGCCCTGGGGGGCCCCACTACATGTGCTCCCCCGAGTCTGTGGCCCCCTACATAGTGTTTAGTTCTATCTGCTCTATAACCCTAATGTCTTATGTGATGATATGTCTCAGTCTTATGCTAATTCAGGAACATTGAAAGGAGGATGCAGGTTATGTTGGTTACCTTTAAAACACTTTTCTTATTTAATCATCTATAATAATCCATTCTCTTTGGCTCCTTATTTCAGCCCAGGCTCCAGGCTGGTGAGGAAACCACTGTTTTAACTTGGATTGGTAAAAATATCTAGCCTCCTTCCAACGTTAATAAAACAGATCCTGCTTGAAGTCAATATAATATTCATACATTTGTTGCAGAAGATGCAGAAAAGTGCAAAGCAAGAAAGACCAGTCTCCTCCTGAATCAGTTTGATGCGCTCCCCTCAGGGAGCCCTCCTCAGCACAGGCACAACGCTGTGGGCAGAGGCTAAATACTTCCATACCTCCTTTTCAAGTCACGTTTCAAGGGAAACATTGTTGACGCGTCTGGTTCAACAATGTGGTTCTCGTATTGAAAACTTGAACAGGATGTTTCTCATCTGTCCATGGGCCGATTTTAGCCAAATCAAAACTCAGAGAAATGTTCAAATCTCATCTGTATTGATCTCTTCAAGGGAACTTGCTCTCTTTGGTCAAACGCTGCGCAGAGCGAGAGAGAAGTGTCGGCTCTCCACAGCTGCGTAAGTGAATGAATTATGGCCCACGTAAGGGTTTATACTGTTTCCTGTCACGTCCATCCATCCCCTCCCACATGGGTCACCATCCAGCGAGCAGCAGACCCGTCCCCGTCAGCACCCAACCGTCTGCCTCCCCACGCCCCTCTTCCTTTAGTCATCTCTTTTGAATCATTATTATTTTGTTTTGTCTTTAAATAAACTTGGTAGTAGATCTTGGAGCTAGCCAAGATCTTTTCGGGTTTTGCCTCTTGAGGGAAACTTTCAGACCCATTGGGAGAGGGTATGTCCCCTCAGCAATACTTTTACTACCAGTTTAGATGCAGAAAGACTCCAGATTGTTGTTATTTTGTTATGTTTTATTTGTTATTCTTTGCTTGTTTTATACATTTATTTGTTATTCTTGACGTATCAGGGCAGGGCGGACTAGAGGGCCAGGGCCACCGCACAGCCGACATAGCCCCCTGGACAGTCGGGGTGATCGACGCAGCAACAACAATTAGGGAACAGGGGAGAGGAGGAAGAAGAGGAAGTAGGACAAATAATCATATGATCATGATAATAAGTGTAACATTGATAAATAAATAAACAATCATAAAACAGAGGGGGAGAATAGCAGTGACTAATGAATACAACAATAGATCATGATAAAGGCAGAATCTATGATCTAGATCAGGGGTGGCCAACTGGTCAGAGGCCAAGAGCCGAAATGTTCAACCTTGATCCTGTGAAGAGCCACAAAGGCACCGACCATTCGCGAAATCCGAGTGCGGTAGTTTAATATGATTAAATGTAATGAAACTGTTATATTTAATCATAATAAACAATAACTTCATGCCTGGCCTTTTTCTTTTCTTTTCAATAATTGTGGTAGTTTTACTCCTTGCCAAGATTGAAATAAATGTATATTAAATAAACTGACATTTTCTGCTATTCTGTTCTGACTGGGACAACATTTGATCTATTTATTAACATTATTATTTCGAATAGTTTTTGTTGTTGCTTGTTTTTGTTTTTTTTAATGCTGGTGTATATTTGTGTGAGGGGCCCTGCCCACTGAGCCCCCTCCTCTGATTCGCCCCTGGCCTGTGCGCTCAGTGCCTGCAGCCTGGTCCTGACTGGACTGTGCAGAGAGAGAAGTTCATAAGCTTTAATCAGGAGCCTCTGGAGGACGTCTGAGGTTCTGTTTTATGTTGCATTTGTTACAGTTACAACATGTGACAGAAAAGTCAATGACTTTGCGTATTTCCGCGTTACGATGTCGCGCTTCGCATCATACGCTTCATTAGAGCTCCGCTTTTTTCCATTTACTAATTTTGATCTTTTTCTGTGAATATGAGGCCAACTTTCATCAAATAAAGAGCAGGCTAATCAGAAACTTGAAAAGCACAGAAGCTGATCCCAGTGCCACGATCTGCCTGACTGTTGTTTAACCTACATCCCGCTTTGAGTAAAGCTGCTGCACGGGCCCCTTTTACACGCCGCCTCGAAAAGGAGGGAGACAGACTTTCATTCATGTGTGTAGAGATGGAAAACAGGGTCTGACTATGGTTGGATTTTTGGTCAATATTCTTAAAGACTGTTACAGTTTATGGGCAACATGTACCAAATCTTTTGCAACGAGCCGCATTGTGTTAAACATATCCAATCATGCAAAGAGCCGCACTCTGATTGGCCAAGAGCCGCATGCGGCCCGAGAGCCGCGGGTTGGCCACCCCTGATCTAGAATATCAAAGTGCAAAATAATAAATCATAAAACTAGTATAAAACAATAGGGAGAAATAAACTAAAGTAATGAAATAGAATAGTCTTTAATCTAAGATTCAGGGACATAAGAGGAATTGCTTTTATTGTTCATTTGTTAAAAGGTGTATGAGTGATGTCCCAGGGTGATTCTACTGTAATACATTTGACTCGTGTGGTGGATACGGTTTCCATGGCGATGAAGTCTATGAGTACATTTTTCCAATGATGAATATTGATTTTATTCTTGGATTTCCAGTTGATAAGTATTGTCTTCTACTGTGTTATTTCCCTAAACCTCTTTGTTTGTCTCTCTCTCTCTCTCTCTCTGTCAGTGGCGGCAGGGTCTCAGCTCTGCTCCGGACTCTAGCGCCTGAAAACGCTGTGACGCTCCTGGTTTTGGCTCTGACCGAACACAAGCTCCTCATCCACTCGCTCAGACCCTCCGTCCTCACCAGCGTCACTGAGGCCCTTGTCTCCGTGAGTCCGCAGTCGTATCGTAGTCGTTATTTAAAGCACGTTTCTAATTCTTGTGTCGATGCGTGTACTGTAAATCTGTCCCGCTGCTGTTCCCGTCCCACTGGGCCTGTCCCGACGTGCCCCTCTGTCCCCTGCCTCTCGCCCCCTGTCCCTTCATCGTGGGCGTGGACTCTCGCTACTCTCGTCAGCTGTGTGGACCTGGACACCAGCGCCATCTACCAGTGAGGACCACAACTGCACAGTTATTTACGAAGAGCTGATAAATGAATGTGCAGCCTTGAAATACTGACAAGTGAAGTGTTTCTGTTGTCCCACAGCACAGAGGAGAAGAAGGCCGTCTCCTGGAAGATCCTCCCCAAGAAAGCCTGTAAGAACCTGCTGAACTCACTCAGGTCTGTGCACCAGCAGCTGCTACAAGGTCAGTGCTCTACCTCGGGCGTACCCTAGACTCCTACAGAGGACTAGTATGTGTTTGATCAGGTTTCCAGACCAATGGACAAACCAGGCTTCTGCTGCATTCCAGGCAAATGGCAAATATTTTCCTCTTGAAACTTCTGACCTCCGACCTCAGAGCGTTCCAGCGGAATAAAAGCACACGGCTAGTGCAACAACGTGTCGGCTGATAAGATGCTGACACATACCATTTTCTTCACTCCAGATATGATTTAAAACATGCTAAATAACATTATTTTAAAGACCATGTACAAAAGCAAAGGTCCACATTACGGATACAGAGGTGCAGTTATAGTTTTATTGTCAGATATACTCCTTCCCAGCAGAGGGCGCCATTGTTGTCTTACCTTATCATCTCTGAGTTGTAATTACCGGTTCGAGCGGAGTTGTAGTAAGCTGGCTGATGCTGAAAGAGGCCAATCTAGTTGTAATAATAAGTAACCGTCTCAATACTATTATTAAATAATAAATCAATGAATACAGCACAGGCTTTGAGTCACTTTGGGGCTGGTCTTCTGTCTATGATGGACTTATAGGAACAGGCCACTGTTTGTCCACACTGAGATATTGTTGAACACACATTCTTTACTACATGGACAAAAGGATGGAGACTCGGTCTATTAAAATCAAAATCATAGTTTTATTCCCTTTATTACAAACCAAAGCACACAGGTAATGTTGAGTACATGTTGACCGGTCGGTGAGAGACGAGAGAGAGAGAGCATCTCTCCTGAGCAACACACAAGACAAAGGAGGAGGTGTGTCCTCCTTTAACCAATCAGTGCTCTTGGAATGTTCTCGTCACTTCTTCTGCACAATCTGACTCCTCGTTTGAACACACTGCCCCCCAGTGGATCAACTGTAAACACAACAATAGGGCAGTAATAAAATGTCCGCCAAATTCAAATGAAACTTAAGCACAGATTACATCAACACAGTTTTATACATAATCACTAAAACCTAATGTGACAAATATGTAAATTAATAATTCAACAGTGACACGGAGGGTGTGGGATTTGCAGTCGTTTATGGAGATGTTTTGGGATCTGTCAGAGAGGTAAGAGGAGAACCAGGAAACAGCTGAAGCAGTGATGTCAATAGACTGAAGACGGAGGAGGAGGATGGAGAGGTCCATGGTTTGTGGTTTTCAGGATCCAGATTGGGGTTTTTGATGATGGGGCAAGAACTGGTCAGATTGTGCGTTGACAACAACACCTGCACACTCCCTGATCAGCTTCCATTGGTTTGTTTAAATTCCAGCACAGAGTCGTTCAAAGTGGAATAATAAAACCCTGTCCCGTTGGAGAGTACAGGCCGACGCTGCAGGAGGAACAAACACGACTGGACAGACGTCAGTGTGGAACTTCTGCTGGAGATGAATGACAAAAACACATTTTAATACGTTTTTATTCAAATGTGTGCTTTTATTTAGCTCCAAAGATTTGCTCAGAGGGATTTTGGATCCGGTTTAGTTTTGGAATAAACTAGTTATTAGTGGAAAAAAAACATCTTTGTTTTTTGGTTCAAAGCTGAATACATGTGTCAGAATTAGATCTGTAAAAATCCTTGTGTGAAAAAAACTTCAAAATGCAGTTGAGTCGGAGCCTGTGAAGTAAACGTGCCACGTGAAAGTTGATATTTAAGACCAAACCGGCCCCTTAACGGCGCTATACCGGGTTTTATTTCTGGAAATGAAACCAAATCTGTTTGCTTCTCTGATCTGTGCGTTACTCACCTCTGAGTCTTCACGGCTCGAACAGAACCAGAGAAAGAAGAGGAAACTCTGCTGAGACTGAGACTGAGCAGGAAGAGAAGAAGAAGCTTTGACCACAAACTCACTTTCATGTCAGTGCAGAAGAAACACTGAGAGCTGTTTGGATCCTGCACATGATCATGAAAAAACAAACATCTTAAATTTGAGCTGATAAATGAGCCATTCATTATCTCAAACATAAACGTTCATGAGAAAAGCTTCATTCAAACTCAATGCAATGAGTATTTACAAGAACGTCAGAAATATGCAGGATATGAAATAACAAACTATTGAAGATATGGACAATACATGGAGCTGGTTTACAGATATTAAAATCCTGCATTATTGCCGTTCTGGCTAAAAGCAGAACTACAGTTTGTCACTTGAAGTCACTCTAGGTCTCTTTGATAAGTTGGTCCCACCTGAGGTCTGACCCGGAGCTGGTTGGACTGAAGCTGGATTAGTTCCTCTGACTCAGGTCGACAAACACAGACATGTTTCCTCTGGATCAGAGCATTTATAAAGCGCTTTATCAGTGGGTTTCTCTGTGAGGCGATCATGTGACACATGATCTGGGGGCACTAGGGAGGGGGCGGATAACCGGTTTGTATCGATACACGGAGGTGCGAGTGCATCGGCAGAGAAGCTACAGATCGATGCAGTTCAGAGGACAAACACAAGATGCATCGGATTTTACTGCTCATGTCGGTTTCATCTAGAGACATTCCAGCTGCAAAGCCTTTGGGCCGATGCGCGCGAGTCTTACCGGTAAACTTCAGGCTCAGAGCGGCAGAAACACGTCCGCGGTGTGGAGTTGGGTCGCCCGCTGTGTTGAATGAAGGACGTCCCGTGTGTGAGAAGTTGCAGGAAGCCAAACGCAGATAAATATTCCAAACATCGCCATGATCAGCCATCTTCATTTGCCCAAGTCATTGTGTCCACTTACAAGCCTAAAGAGTCCAGAAATCCACTTTACTGCCCTGCATTAGAGCCAGGGGGGGGGAACACGTGTGACTGAGAGGCAGAAGAAGCCCCGCCCATTCATTAGCATAACTATGTGGAGCGTTTCTGTGTTATTGATGTGGAGATAATTCACACAATCGCCTTTTTAATTTGAACAACACTGATCATAGATTAATAATAATTGTCCCCCCAAAAATGTTGAAAAAAACTAAAGAAAAAACAATCTTAAGGTGGATAAACCCATAGAATATATAGGATACAAAACATAAAAAAACATAAAAATAAATAAATAAATATGTAGTCTAAATGAAAATAGTAGATCGTGGCAGGTGTATCGAGATGCCAATCGTATCGGACAGAGGCCTAAGATTCCCATCCCGAGGGGGAACGCAAAGAATTTTTGAAGAAAAGAATCAAATGTTTATTGCAATCTGATCAATATTGAACGGTTAAACCGCGGCACGGGAAACGCACTTATACCGGCGGAAGAGTCTCTGATTCAGACGTGGATGAGCTTGTCCTGGACCTAAATGTGTCCACTCTAAAACCGAACCTCATGAGCCGCTTTGGACCCGAGTGTAAAACTCTGCGCCCGCGGAGGCCGAGAGCGCGGCTCCAGATGCAATATCTGTAATATCTGTCATAAAGAGGGAGGAGCCTGTGATCAGATACTTCCATTTACAACAGTTTTTCTCTTATTCTGATCCGAGGAGCGAGAGGAACAAGTGTCTGCAGCCGCATCATTCTCCTCCTCTGCCGCTAAACCCGTGGCTTTGTATCTGTCACTTACATTTACATTTACGAGCTGATGTGCAGAGATGGTAATGTCCTGCGTATATACATGAGCTCTGCTATAACAAAAGCTTAAACCTGCCACTGCGACAGTACGACTGAGGGGGCGGGGCCAAACCACAGTCTGATGTTCAGAATGAGCTGGTCACTGAGACAAACCTAAATACTCAGCTTTACCCACTCACACGAACAGCCTGTTTCCAAAATAATCACAAACTGGCATTTTCATTTAATGGTTTTGTATTAAAAAAACCTGCTCGAGTTCACTGTAATAATGGAGGAAAAATATAATCTCATATCTAATATATTCCCAGTGGGGTACCACTCGTTACCTAAAGCTTCCCCACTCGTCACCTAAAACTTCAGGGGGTACCCACTCGTCACCTAAAGCTTCAGGGGGTACCACTCGTCACCTAAAGCTTCAGGGGGTACCCACTCGTCACCTAAAGCTTCAGGGGGTACCACTCGTCACCTAAAGCTTCAGGGGGTACCCACTCGTCACCTAAAGCTTCAGGGGGTACCCACTCGTCACCTAAAGATTCAGGGAGTACCCACTCGTCACCTAAAGCGTCAGGGAGTACCCACTCGTCACCTAAAGCTTCAGGGAGTACCCACTCGTCGCCTAAAGCTTCAGGGGGTACCCACTCGTCGCCTAAAGCTTCAGGGGGTACCCACTCGTCACCTAAAGCTTCAGGGGGTACCCACTCGTCACCTAAAGCTTCAGGGAGTACCTACTCGAGCTTCAGGGGGTACCCACTCGTCACCTAAAGCTTCAGGGAGTACCCACTCGTCACCTAAAGCTTCAGGGGGTACCCACTCGTCGCCTAAAGCTTCAGGGGGTACCCACTCGTCACCTAAAGCTTCAGGGGGTACCCACTCGTCACCTAAAGCTTCAGGGAGTACCTACTCGAGCTTCAGGGGGTACCCACTCGTCACCTAAAGCTTCAGGGGGTACCCACTCGTCACCTAAAGCTTCAGGGAGTACTCACTCGTCACCTAAAGCTTCAGGGGGTACCCACTCGTCGCCTAAAGCTTCAGGGGGTACCTACTCGAGCTTCAGGGGGTACCCACTCGTCACCTAAAGCTTCAGGGAGTACCCACTCGTCACCTAAAGCTTCAGGGGGTACCACTCGTCACCTAAAGCTTCAGTGGGTACCCACTCGTCACCTAAAGCTTCAGGGGGTACCCACTCGTCGCCTAAAGCTTCAGGGGGTACCTACTCGAGCTTCAGGGGGTACCCACTCGTCACCTAAAGCTTCAGGGGGTACCCACTCGTCACCTAAAGCTTCAGCGGGTTCGTCACCTAAAGCTTCAGGGGGTACCCACTCGTCACCTAAAGATTCAGGGGTACCCACTCGTCACCTACAGCTTCAGGGGGTACCCACTCGTCACCTAAAGCTTCAGGGAGTACCCACTCGTCACCTAAAGCTTCAGGGGGTACCCACTCGTCACCTAAAGCTTCATGGGGTACCCACTCGTCACCTAAAGCTTCAGGGAGTACCTACTCGAGCTTCAGGGGGTACCCACTCGTCACCTAAAGCTTCAGGGAGTACCCACTCGTCACCTAAAGCTTCAGGGGGTACCCACTCGTCGCCTAAAGCTTCAGGGGGTACCCACTCGTCACCTAAAGCTTCAGGGGGTACCCACTCGTCACCTAAAGCTTCAGGGAGTACCTACTCGAGCTTCAGGGGGTACCCACTCGTCACCTAAAGCTTCAGGGGGTACCCACTCGTCACCTAAAGCTTCAGGGAGTACTCACTCGTCACCTAAAGCTTCAGGGGGTACCCACTCGTCGCCTAAAGCTTCAGGGGGTACCTACTCGAGCTTCAGGGGGTACCCACTCGTCACCTAAAGCTTCAGGGAGTACCCACTCGTCACCTAAAGCTTCAGGGGGTACCACTCGTCACCTAAAGCTTCAGTGGGTACCCACTCGTCACCTAAAGCTTCAGGGGGTACCCACTCGTCGCCTAAAGCTTCAGGGGGTACCTACTCGAGCTTCAGGGGGTACCCACTCGTCACCTAAAGCTTCAGGGGGTACCCACTCGTCACCTAAAGCTTCAGCGGGTTCGTCACCTAAAGCTTCAGGGGGTACCCACTCGTCACCTAAAGATTCAGGGGTACCCACTCGTCACCTACAGCTTCAGGGGGTACCCACTCGTCACCTAAAGCTTCAGGGAGTACCCACTCGTCACCTAAAGCTTCAGGG